>OZ010796.1:416826246-418301246 GCA_963932465.1 Maratus speciosus | reverse complement strand
CCCACACCTATCCCAAAATATATGAAGAAACAATGCCCCTCCTTTTTTCTTTTTTTTTTGGGGGGGGGGGGGGAATTTAGTGCCGAAATTTAAAGTTACATATAGGAAAGTTTTTACACTGGGGTTTTAAAGATTTTGAAAGTGTATGCTGAAGGTGTATAAATAAGTAAAGATATTCTGAAAAACAAAATATATTATTACAGCAGTAAGAATAGATAAACTTCAAAAAGAAAAAATAGTATACTGCCCCTCCTCCCCTCATACTCAGGATCCTCGTTTTTTTCTAGAAGTGAAGATGAGAATAAAGTAAAAACAGAAAATATGATGGAAATTAACACTTTTATTGCAGAACAATCAGAGGTATAATCTTCACGTGAGTCGACTCGAAGTTGGGATAGGTGGCGAAGACATACACATTTTTAACATACACCATGTGCAGGGGTGGGGAATTTCTAGAAAATTTTACCAGCCAGCAATGTGCAACGTACAGTTGAAAATTGTTATGACAAAATTTACGCAACTGCAAAAACAGTTGATTACAATTACTACAATACATTTTCATAATTTGTTTTCTATAAAATTAAGAAATATATACAAGAGAGGAAAGTTTAATATAGAATATAGTACCATGCTTACACCATAGTAATTTGGAAAATATAGCTAACTAATAAAAAAATAAAAGTTTTTGGTGTATCACTTTAGTTTCAGTTTCCGAAGACAAACTAAAAATTCACTCGCCCTGTCGGAAAATCAGCTCGCCAGTGGCGAATAAAATGATGTATTTCCCCACTACTGACCATGTGGGATCAGACAGAACCACAATTTATATTCAGTAATATTCAATTATATCAGAAGTGAATGTTTATGAGAAATAAAATAAGACTTGTATATTAATAGCTCATAAAATTAGTTAAGTAATAAAACATGGTAATTGAGTAACCATTGTCCTCTTTAATTTTATAAAGCAGTAAAAATTAATAAAATTAGGAGGGGGGGGGGGTAAATGGCCAGTGTAAACCACATAAAGCAAGTTGGTATGGCCCTTTTAAAATTTGGCTGATATATTTCACTAGCAACTCCATCTCAGTTTTATTCCAGTATTTTATACAATGTCCCCAACTACCAAAAGGAAAAGCTATACGGCTGATTTCAAACTGAAGGTAAATCGAAAGCCGAAATATTAGGAAATCGTGAAGCGGCGCGACAATTTAGTGTCGATGAAAAAAGTGTTCGTGAATGGAGAAAGGGAAAAGAAAAGATAGAAAATATGGACAGACGGAAGCGTTCCATGCATTACCGTAACCCTTTTTGGCCAGAATTGGAAGAAAACCTTTGTCGTTGGGTAAAAGTGCAACGAGAAGCAGGAAATCCCATATCAACTATTAAGATACGGCTTAAAGCACAAGCAATGGCTTCAGAAATGGGAATTGCTGATTTTAAAGGAGGCAGCAACTGGTGTTATCGTTTTATGCGAAGAAATGATCTTCGTGTACGAATGAGAACAACAGTCGGGCAAAAACTTCCCGAAGATTGGCAGGAAAAGGTTGAAAAATTTACAGAGTTTTTCAAGGACTTAGTTCAGCGGGAAAATTATAATCATAATCGTATTGTAAACATGGATGAGGTACCTTTAGCCTTTGACTCTCCACCTAGCAGAACAGATGATATGAAATGTGCATCAACTGTATCGATTGTAACAACTGGTCACGAAAAATCAAATATGACGGTTGTACTTGCTTGCTGCGCTGATGGGAGTTAAAACCTATGATAATTTTTAAACGAAAAACGATGCCTAAAGTTGAATTCCCTCATGGTGTAGTTATTTCTGTCAATGAAAAAGGCTGGATGAATGTAGAGGCTATGATTAAGTGGATAGATGAAGTTTGGAGGAAACGAAAGGGTTCTTTCTTTAGCTCTAAGGGACTGCTTATTTTTGATTCCATGAAAGCTCATATAGATGATGGAGTAAAGAAAGCTTTTACCTCGCCAAAAGTTGGAGCAAAATTAGCAGTCATCCCTGGAGGTTTGACTAAAATATTACAGCCTTTAGACATTTCCGTTAACCGATCATTCAAGGCCAAGGTTCATTCAAGACCATTCAAGGCCAGTGGGAGGATTGGATGACAAGCAAGCTTAAAGAATACACTAAATCCGGAAATGTTAAAAAAGCGTCTCTAGTGGAAGTAGCTGAATGGGTGAAAAACGCTTGGGATTCTATTACTATCGAAACGGTAAAATCTGGATTTAAAAAATCTGGATTATTAGAGTATGATGACCATGAAAGTGGGGACAAAGGAACTTAATGATGATAGTAAGCATGATGAAGATGAACTGCCCCAAACAATGTTGCAACTTTTTTATTTCGATACGGAAGAATCCGATTTTGATGGATTTTAATGAATTGAAAAATTTATTATTTTAATCTATATTTTTCTTAGAATTGAATAAAGATGTTTACCATTAGAAGTTATTAATAATATATATATAATAATATATTACGATTATTTTGCTTGTTTATTGTAGGTAAGTAAATATATTTATTTATCATATTGTATTTGGCATGTTTTTTCCTATTTATCATTAAAATAATAGTAATTAGCATTGAGATTATAATCTGAGATTGCCGATCACGTGATTTTAGAAGTGCGGGGTATCTTTTGGTCATAATTTTTCTAGAATAATTTATTTATGCTGTGGGTTATCTTCCGCTGCGGGTTATATACGCGAAATTACAGTACTTAACTAATTTTAAGAGCTATTAATATACAACTCTTATTTTATTTCTCATAAACATTTAAAATCATACAGTCATTGGAGTCTAACTTATATTCTTTTCAATATTTATTTTTTTTTTCTGACTTATTGCCTTAGCAGTTGCCTTTTAGCAGTTATAAAGACTTATTTATTTAACAAAATTTAATAGAAATTTATAATATTTTTAGTAGAAAATATTTATAAGTGTATTAAAAATGAATTGATCCAAATTTAATATGAATTAGCTGTAAACCAACTTCTAAAAACAAAAACCAACTTTTTTTAAGTGGTTAAAACCAAAAAAAGCTGGCCGGCTTTTTTTGGCCTGGCTAACAGCCGGAAACCCTGGATGAAACAGTAAAAAAATTTAACAATATGGCATTATTTCAGGTTTCACAGCCCATAAAAATCAGAGGAAAAATAAGGGAAATTTTATTATGTTAATCCTGACATGCAGCGTTTTCAGTAAAAAACAGATTTTCTCAGATTCAAGCAGAGCATTCGAAAAATGAAGTTATTAAGACAATTTTTTAATATTTTGCGAATTCTGATAGTAAATATAAGATTTTTTTGTTTTACTTTCATTCTTGAACATTTTTAAAAGATTCATTTCTTTGCAGCTATGCAGAATTTTCTGTTGTCAATCTGCAGCAAACCAACCTCAAAGCAGAATATGCTTAAAAGTGCGATATACGTCGCAGAACAACAGACATCCCTGCAGAACATTTCAAATTCTCAGTTTCAAGAAAATTCACCATTCAATTTGTCACCCAATAGCCGGGGAAAAAAAAAAAAAATTATTACAACATTCTTTAATTGTTCATTTAAAAAGATTGCAAAGTTCATCAATTGGTTGCGAGAAAAACTTGCACAATTCGTCAGACAATCATGGAGAACAAATCGTGAAATCCTTCAGCCTGTTGTGGAAAAACATACAAAATTTGATGAACAGTTGTGGGAAAAAATCAACGATTTTCACCAATTAGTCGCAGGTAAAAAACCCCGTGAAATTCGTTAGTGCATCGCCAGAAGAAACTGAAAAAAAAAATAAAACCTGATTTTCTCTAATCGGTTGCAAAAAAAAAAAGCCTAAAAATTTGCCTATGGTACTAGGAAAAAATTGAGAAATTTGCCAGTGGATCAACGGAAGAAACTGTGAAATTCGTCGATCGATAGCAGAAAAAAAAAAACCCTCACGACTTTCCCAATCGGTCCCAAGAAAAAGCCGCAAAAATTTGCCTATTGGTAAGAAAAATATCGCGAAATTTTAAAATCTGTCACAGGTTTTTTTTAAAAAGTGAAATTCATCAGTGGATCGCCGGAAAAAATCAGAAATTCGTCAATCAGTCGTGGAAAAAACCCCTGAGATTTGGCCAATTGGTTGCAAAAAAGCAACAAAGTTTTCCAATCAACAGAAAGAAAATATTGCAAAATTTACCGATCTGTTGCAGGTAAAACGCGAAATTGGTCGATCAAGAAGATGCTGCAAAACTTGCTTATTGGTACAAGGAAAATTTCACAAAATTCGTCAATCGGTCATGGAAAAAAAAAAAATGCAAAATTTGTCAGCAAAACGTCAGAAGGAAGGAAAAAAAAGAAAAAAAAATCAGAAATTCATCGATCAGTCGCGGAAAAAATCCACAATTTTTGCCAATCAGTTGCCAAGAAAAAAACAACAAAGTTTGCCAATGAGTAGAAATTAAATATCGTGAAATTCGCCCATCGGTCGAGGCTAAAAAATTGCGACATTCTTCAGCAGATCATTGGAAAAAATCAGAAATTCTTCGATCCAATCAGTCACAAGAAAAAGATAAAAAAAATAGCCAATCAGCAAAAAGAAAATATAATGAAATTCGCCTATCAGTCACATGTAAAAAAAAAAAAAAAAAAAAAAAAAAAAATTAAAATCGTCAGAAAAATCACGAAATCAGTTGCCCATCTGTTGCAAGAAAAAACTAACATTTGCCAATCAGTTGTCGGTAAAAAACACAAAATTCATAGTCCAGTAGTGTGAAAAAAAAACTATGATTTTCGCCAATTGGTCGAAGAAAATTATCACAAAGATTGCCTACTGGTCGCAGTTCAACGTGAAATTAGTCGGTGAATTGTAGAAAATATATCTAAATTATTAAATCAGTCACGGGAAAAAAAATTGTGAAATTCGACGATTGGTTCTGAGAAAAAAAATTACGAAATTAGTCAGGTAACAGAGGGGGAAAAAAAACACAAAATTCATCATTCAATCGGGGTAAAATCACAAAATTTGCCAATAGTTTCTTTCGTGTGTGTATGTCAATGTTTTACAAAATGTCTTTTGCATTTCTATAAAAAGATGCAGCCACACTTCCTCATATATAAGAAAATCTCCCTGTGTCTTTCTTTTTTATCGCCGCAGAACGTTCTTGATCAGCTGAAGTTTGTTACATAACATTGTAAAGTATTCTGTTCTGGGGCTATCCAAAAATTTTCCTACATCCCAAAAATGCAGTATTATATGAAATAATAGTAATCCATAAAATAAGTAAAATTACATTTACAACAAAAATATGAGTGAAAATACACATACCAGAAATATGAGTAAATCTAGAAATTAATATATATTTTTAGCAGGGTTCGGTGATATATATTATGACATATATCCATATTTATTTTTAAAATATCATAAAGCTTGATATTTTCAAAATATTGTACATAATATTTTTGAAATTTTAAGTCAATACAGGTGTAATTTTTTTTTTTTTTTTTACCGTTATTAAGTGTCATTCTGCAAATAAGAACTTTTGCTTTGGCTGTGGCTTTTTTGCCACCTTTGCAAAATTTTTCTATGGTCTCAACAAAAATACTTTGATTTCACGAATTTATAATTCCGATTTAATGAATAACTTTAGATTTAAAAATAAAAAAAATAGAAGAAATTTTCTAACATAAATAAAAAATTTTCCCTAATCTGAAACAGCCTTATGAAGCAGAAATATCTACATGCAAAAATGTACATTACAGAGAGGTTTCATTTCAAATACATGTAAAACATTGTTTTTTTGGGGGGGGAGTGGGGGGGGGATTAACCGGATTTTACAGTAATAGCATTTAATTCCTAGTTCTTAAAATATAATAAAATGTACTTACATTAATTAAATGTAGTTCAACATCATCTTAAAAAGCAGACTGAGAAGATGGCTAGGTGTCAAACTTTATGGTGGTAAATCTTATGAAAATTTAAAAAAAAAAAATAAAAAATGTATGTATGTATATATATATATATATATATATATAAAACAATTATACTAAATTTGAATATTTAAATACATATTGTTCTGAATTTCTTTCGCACAATAAACTAAAAGTTTTGAAGCATTTTATAAACTAATGAAAGATGTATTTCTTGAAAATGTCATCATTATCATTAAAAAAATTCTTTTTTTCTTATTAGCTATAGAAAATCAGCAATTCAACACAAAGTTTAACTTTTAGATTATTGCACAACTAAAAATCATCTCCGTAAGAACTTTTGAGTAAGCAAATTTATTTAAAAAATTAAATTAGTTTTATGCTGACATACAATTTTACCAAAAATTACGATGTCCAGAAAGAATTAAATGGCAAAATTAATGCAGGTCACAGGACCACTAAAAAAAAAAAAAAAAAAAAAAAAAAAAAAAAAAGCTATTATAAATTGCCTGACAGCAGTCACTTCCTCTTACAAGGAGAAAGAAAAAAAAAATTCTTATATTCTATTGAAATGATTACACTTTTCAGGTTATGTTAATACAGTAAGTAGACTTCTTCAAAATCTGCACAGCCCCGGAACAGAGGTTGTGCAGATTTCTAATCGTTGCTTTGTTTACATTTTTTAAACAGTAATTTGAATGTAATAATGCAATCAAATTATAATGAATTCTTACAGTATAGTAAAATAAATTAAGTAAAACTAAAATGATAAAAAGTAAAGGTCAAGCAAATAATTAATGTATAATTAAGTACTATGCATAGCAAAAGATGAGATACATTTCCCTTGAATTATTCAATGAAACTATTAATTCACATCAAAATCAAAGTAAGAAAATTTTATTTCAGGTTTGCCTTGCAATCTTAATAACCAAAAAGCTTGATCAATACGTAAGCCCGGTAGCAGAAAGTTCCTGACGGGTGACGTGCGTCGCAGATTTTCTTTTCCCTTTTGCAGATTTTTTTTTCCATTGGATCTTTTTCCAACTTTATATTATGTTTAGTTCTTTATTATTTATTACTAAAACTTAAAATTATTATTAATAAAAATGAGTAAAATGCTTAAAAACATTAAAAGTAAATGATTAATGAATTAAAGGTTCATTTGTAACATTTTACCTGCAGATTATTTTCAGTCCCTGAAAGATCTGTCGCAGACACTTGGAGAATTTTCTGCTATTGGGTACGTAAGTATATTTGGTAAAAAGATTGTGATTACCAGTGATGCAGCAATATCTTAATTTTTTTTAAAAATAAATTACACTTTCTTCATGGAAAACCATAAGTACAGTTATATTATCAAGAATTACATATTAAATTATACATATGGAACGATATGAAACTAAAAATTTTTGTAATTTTGCCCCTAAATCTGAACTGATAGTTTCATTGTTTACATATGTGATAATGTGCAGGTTTGAAGGAGTCTACTGTATCAGCATACATAGAATTTAATTTTATATAAGTGCTAACAGGCATTTTTAACAAAAATAGATGCTTCTATAACACAGTCAACCACTTTTTATAAAAAAAAATAAAATAAACGTAAGCCAAACTGTAACTCCAATAAATAAATATTGTGCCATTAGAATCTTAAAAAAACACAAGAAATTCAGAAGAACAGCACTCATTAAAGTATCAAATATCAGAAACTTTAAGCAATAAAACTTACAATGTATTAAATGACAACAGAAAAAAAACTTGGATATTTAGGTATATACTACTTGATTATCCCATCAACCAATTTCACCAAATTATACAAATTGACAATTTTTATTTTAAATAGCGAAAGAACAAATAAATTAGTAAAACATTAATAAAAATACAAATAAAAAGTCGAATTAAAAATCACTTAATGACATGTATCGTGTTTTAATGTCAAGTGAATGTGACATTTACGATCATCTATTATTGGCATTTAATCTTATATAGTGTTGAATCTAGAAAAAGGGGCCGCCAGGCAGGAATTTTTCAAAAAAGGAACACTATTCTAAAATAAGGGCACATTTTTTTTTTTTACAAAAGAGCACACTTGTACCTTGTTCTCAAAACATATTTTGAACTGGTTTGTCTAGAACCCCTAGAATTTGCAATATTTTCCCAATATCAATTGAATTGCCGCGGGGTGCATTAGGAAGTGTTAAAAAGGGTAGCTGGGTGCATCGGAAGGGTTTAAAAGAGCCGCTGGATGCAAAAAAGAAATAAAAAGGGCCTCCAGGGGCTGCGCCCTACTAAAGCGGCTTAGAGTCAACACTACTTATAGTTTGGCGATAGTTTTTGGGTCAACAGGATAATCAAGTAGTACCTACCAATATTTATTTACATTATTTTTCTTAATTATCCATCCATTTTGGCTGGTGGATAAATGTATGTGAATTGAAACTTGAAGTGACTTGTAACATGAATTGAAACTGATCTATTGTAAATTGTAAGTAATTATGCATCACAACATTTATTCAAGATTTTTTATATTTTAATATTGTGATGTCACAGTTTAATGACTACCTATTTTTTTATTATTATTATTAACAAAATAACTAATAAATCAGTAAACATCATTAAAAATACAGATAAATGTTGAATTAAAAAGCACTTGATCAGATAAACACAAGCAATGCACCTGACATCAATGAATTTGACGGCACGGTCATGCATTTTTGGTTTTAAATCCTACAGTTTGGCAATTTTCTTCTTCTTTTTTTTTTAATGAATGAAAAGTGGTCAACAGGATAACTGATTACTACATAAAAATGTAATACTGTGTAGTCCCTTTTAGATAAAGTGGCCACTTATAAAATTTTACTACTGGGCGCTAATGAAATTTCCCAGTTTTACCGCTTACCTGGAAAATTTTCAAACATGCTGAAACAACCGAAAATAAGTTGAGAACATGGCAAAGATTTCATTAATAATATAATAATAATCTAAATCAAAATTTCAGTGCTATTAAATACATTTTATATCACTTTTAAATTTAATTTAAGTAATAACTATTCCAAACAAATAATTTTTCTATCAAATAATTTTCTCTTTCTGAAACATTTGAAATTCAGTTTGGTTTTCAAATGCATAAAATTGGCTGGTGCTCATACTTAAAAACCAAGCAATCAAAAAGTTTTCCCCATTTTTAAGTAAAGGCAGAAAATATTTTACAAAATGCTGTCAAAGATGACACTTTGAAGAAAATTTCTATAAAGCAACAGTGGGGAGAGAAAAAAACTGCTGTCATGATCATGAAACAATTATTTAGGTATAACTAAAGATTTAATTAATTTAACAAAAAAAATTATATTACAAACAATTTTAATAATCATAATCATGCCAGCAAATTTTATGCTTTAAAATTTAAAAATTCATCGAAATGTTTTATACTGAGTGGGAACGTTTTTAGAGAACCGATTTAACAAGACATTTAAATATCATATGAAAGATATGCATGTAATACATCATTTAAACCAAAAGTGTTGATCATGAAAAGGTATACTCTATATAATAATTATAAAAGACGCTCTGGAATATTTTAAACTAATCATAACGACAAATTGTGAAAAAAGTTCTGGGATTTTAAGAAGATTCAACATCCTATATAAGAATTGCACTTCGTAAAACTTTTTCAAAATTGTAGTTTAATGATTCGGTTTCTTCGCTTAATCCTTTAAAAACATCAAACTTAGGTGTCAAACAAAAACTTAATGTTCCATTACGATATTTTACAAAAGAACTTAAAATGTCAACAAAAACAGTACGACTACCTACTATAAATTTGTTTTTATAGAATCCTAGAAGAATGCATATCAAGTTGTTTAAAACAATATGGCATTTAAGTTATTAAATATAAATTCTTAGTAATTAACATCTTTAAAAAGGTTACTTTTAGGATTTATTCTAACATAATTCTAGAATCCGAACTCTAACAATTTTAGGCTTACTTACAGGCAAGAGCTGATTATCGATTCAGTTGCAATTTCGACATATAAATTTGGTACATAAACAGAAAAATCATTACAGAATAAACAAGTATATATTATACAGCTTACCTTGCTTTTCGGAAATGTTGCTTGAAGAACTGATCTTGCCGGTCGCCACAGTAAACATCGTGATTCTGAAGTACACAACAAAAATAAACTGCCGCCTTTACTCTGTGTTGCCACTCGGATCTCTAAACTGTTGTTCGCAGCCAGATTCAGGTAGACGTTCTACAAAGATCTATATAGGTGGCCCATATCGATCCACACAAATCTGTGTTACTGAATGCTAATTCAATTAATTTAATAGATTAATTTAATAGACGTTACGATTAATTTAATAGATTAATAAAGTAATATACATCTGTTATTAAAATAAACACATAATAAGTGGGCTTCGAAATGCATACTAAAAAATCAATTTATATAGATATCTTTATTATTGTTCTATAATAATAACAATAATAGCTAATTATAGTATAAATAATTACATATTTTTTATATTATGATTAAATCTTATTTAAATTAACTTAACAAAACGCTATAGTAACACTAAAAAGTTGTCCCCAGATTCTAATAGAAAATCTATCAAGATCTATATAGATAGCCCATATCGATCTGTATAAATCTACACAGATTTACTGAATGCTGTACAGATATTAAAATTTCAACATTTTCTTACTTTTTACAGTTAATTTAGTCAAACAGTAAGCTAATATACTTCTAATATTAATATAAATACATTATAAATGTGCTCCGAACTATATGCTACAAAATCAATTTATATAGATGTACCTGGGTTTCTCATGGATAAATGGGCCCAGCTAGAGCCCATCTGCCCATATGGGACCCATATGGAACCCACATGGGCCCATAGTTCTGTGCTGCCTGGGGCATTATCTCGATCACGCAACTTTTGTCTGGTCTCTTCAGCCACCAGTTCAAACTTAAATATATCCGCAGGTTTAGCCAATATCTGTTGTACTAAAGTGTCGTAATTTGACGGTAGAAAACGCAGGAATTGGTAACTTAAGTAACATTCAGCAAAATTTTTTATCTATAGACTTAATTTCTTGGTAAATTTTCTTCAGCCTTGTCGCAAAAAGATTTATAGATTCACCATATCTTATCCTTTCTTCCATAAGCTCATTAAACAAGGACATATGATGAGTACGTGAATCTGGATGAAAATTTTTGTGCAATTTATTCCAAGCTGCAACTGGTTCTTGACAATCATGAATTAATCGCTTAAATTCTGGCTCTATATTAAGAAAAATCAAAAAAAGAGCCTTGTTTGCACGGGAGGTAAATTGACTAACCATATCGGCAGTAACACTCGTACTAACTTCAGGTACCATCTGTTTTAAACTTATTATCTCCCACAGGCCTTTTTCTAACAACAAATACTTCATATCGCTACACCAAGTAGTATAGTTCCTTTAACTAAGTTTATCTATTGTATTTGTGGCCATCATGGGAAAATTTTTAAACACAGCCAAAAAAAAATTTAAGTACCAGAAGTGCTACCGCCCCCCCCCCCCCCCGAGCTTTTTGTCCGTTATCTTCACCTGTGCCTTTAACTTCTTTAAAAAAAATTTTTAAATTGAAGAAAAGTAATCTATCTAAACGAAAAATTCATCATCAAACAGCAAAGTAAACCAGTCTATTGTAGAAAAATCATCAAATTCGGAATAAAGTTCGTTAATATATGCAAAAATCTTATAACTAAAAAGAGTTCGTTGAAATATGCAAGAATCCTGTAACTAATATAAGTTTGTTGAAAAAAAAGAAATCAATAAACAGCATTCAAAGTAAAAATTTGATTTGATAACTCAGGAAAAGTTCAGGTTTATTGCAAATATTTCATTTTATCTTAAGAGATCGATTAGCTCATACACTTCCTAGGTTATGTCCGCCCATAACCCATATTCTTGGACGTAATATAACCTTTGTGGTTTATATACGTAACAGTCTATTTAAACATGCAGAAAAGCCCAGTGGAGGTAAAGGCTGGTAAATAGGACGTATTGGAAGTGAAATATTTAAATGAGCATATATGAAAAACGATCTCTTAACTAGGATAATAAAACAAAATGCATAATAGTAAAGTTAAGGAAAAAAGTTTATTTTACTTTGACGACACAAGATGATGATACAGCAAGTAACCAATATGAAGATTAACACAGCAGTTGCTCTTGTACATAAAAAGACATACCATAACAATGGCGGTTTACAGAAGGCTTGAAGACACATTTTTCAAACATTACTTTAAGATTTACAACTATTTAAAAATAAACTCATAGTTAAAACAAAATAACAATTATGTTAATTAATACTTCCAGAATGTTGGACCAGCCAACATTCAATATCTAGAAAAGTTACTTCCATTTAAAGGAAGATAAAAATGCAAACTAACGATGTCTGGATCATTTATTTATATGAAATGGCTAGGATTGAAATCGACGTTTCGGAGCAGAGACCACGAAACGGACCAATCACGGAATGGCATCGAATCGATGCAAAAGCTAGATTCAATAATAGATACGATATTGTCAGTCGCCATCTGGCGGGAAAAATATCGTTACGGAAATACGTAATCACTTTGAAACGTGGTTTTGCCGATGTAGGTTGCAAAGAAAATAGTCCGTGAACGGGAAAAGATAGAGATAGCTATTGACGTTACAGGACTAATACATTATGTAAAACTGATAGATAAAGTCCGGAAATGAAGTAAAAAGGTAAGTTAAGTTTTGGAAACATTTATTACTGATATTATGAGATATTATAATGAAGTAATAAATAAAAAATAAAATATGAATTTGTAAATAAAAAAAAGATGATTGTGGTATGAAATTATGATAAATAGGAAATAGGAGGCGATGAGAAAACCAGTGTTTGGTATCTCTATCAAAAAACCCGAAATTTCGCGGGAAAAGATGCAAATTTTGTTGGAAGATCGCGTAATAAAGGAGAATTCCCCCAAATGGGTGCGTAAAAACACAAATTCCGTGAAAGGATCGCGAAATAATGCGAATTTCGTCAAAAGATCGCGTAAAAACGCGAATTTCGTTAAAGGATCGCGGAAAGAACGCGCATTTCGTCAAAAGATCATGGAAAAACCCAAATTTCGCCGAAGGATCACGGGGGAAAAAAACCCAAATTTCTCTGAACGATCGCGGGAAAGACGCGAATTTCGGGAAAAGATTGCGTAAACAACGCGTGGTGGTGATTCTGGTCCGAATTTTCCGAAAATTTAAGGCATTCATTTCCGAAAATTAAAAAAAAATCAGTCACCAATCCGAAACTTCGGACATAAAAAAATATCGCGAATTTCGACAAATTGTCGCCGAAAAAAAGTAAATTTTGTCAATCGTTTGCAGAAAAATCGCCAATTTTGTCAAAGAATCGCATGGAAAACGCAAAATTCTTCAAAGAATCGCAAAAAAATGCAAATTTCGTCAAAGAATCGCGAAAAAATACCACAAATTTTGTCAAAAGATCGCGAAAAACCCCACAAATTTCGTCAAAAGATCGCGAAAAACCCCACAAATTTCGTCAAAAGATCGCGAAAACCCCCACAAATTTCGTCAAAAGATCACGTAAAAAATGCGAATTCTGTGGAAGGGTTGCAGAAAAAATGCATAATTAGTGTCGGGAGGCAATTCCCTGCTTCTCTCTGCTGTAACCTTTCAGAAAATTTGCTGTGAATTTCAGAATTTTTTTTTTTCTTGCTCAGAAGAAAAATTCACTCATTATGCACATCACGGTGCATTAGAGAAAAGAGTGAGAAAAAAAATGTCAGTTTCCAGTGGCAGGAAAAGCTCATTTTTGACACTGTAAGCCGTGATTTGGCTAGCAAAAATGTCAATATTCATATGGTATCAATTTTGAAAAATCTAAATATTATTACAGTTTTGCTTGTCTATGAAGAAAAATTATTTCATTGGCTAAAATGTTAAAAAAAAAAAAAAAAAAAAAAAAGTTAGGAGACAGAAATTTTAAGTGTCTTTTAATATGAAAGGTAGAAAATCTATGAATGTTCAAAAAAAAAAAAAAAAATAAAATAAAAAAATAAATAGTAATTTTTTAATATATTCAAGTTATTCTCTTTTGTGAAAATATATATTGTGTAATTGCAAATTAGTGAATATTTCATTTTGCTCGAGTTCCTCTTTGAAATTTGTTTATTTATAAGGATTCAGCTGTTTTTTTAATCTTACTGAAAGCGTTATAACACTTAAGAAATCTTCTGATTTCTTCTTATTTTTCGCCAAAATCTTCTGATTTCTTCTGACTTTTTGTCAAATCTTCTGAGTTTTACCGAAATTTAGTTGGCAAGTATGATACACCTACTATTTTTCAAGGATAGGCTCCAGAGTTCCTTTACACCAGGTGTCAATGCATGAAGCATCAACTGATACTGCTTCACCATGTCCGGTTTTTAAAAGTTAAATTATTCCTTTGTTGCCACCTATAAAGCCAACCTGTAGATGCACAGTTTTCACCGTTTTTATCAGTCTTCGTTATTGACTTTGCTTTTACCCTGATCATAGGCCCATTGATCATTACACCTTTTGCTCTTTTACTGGAAAACACTCCAGTACAGCCATCAGCACTGTTAAAATTTCCATATCCCCTACACTGTTCTTCAACCTTTGCAGCATTTCTTTTAATATTAGAAACTTGTGTTTGAGAAATCTGAAATTCTTTTGCAATTTCAATTCATTTTTTATTTTATTTTTTAGTGAATCTAGCTCTTTCATTTTATCGCATAAACTCAAATCCTTTCGTTTTGTATTCATCATACTTACTACAGGTTTCGCACAGACTCCTTAGACTCTTTGGAAACTCCTTAGAAATGAAAACATTCCCAAGTAGTACTTAGAACTACTTAGATAAGCAAACCACTCCTTAGAAACTCCTTAAATTATATTGTGGCTTCGGACGCAAGCGATGTTGCTGCTGAGGAAAAAAATCGTGATTGTAAAATGCACGGTAAATCCTTTGTGCACGTCATTCATCTGAAACACCGCATTGATTGGTTAGGATAATCTTAATAGCAGGGGTCTAACTAGGTCCGTAAAGTCCGTTTTTCGACACTGTTTAGCGATCTTTATTTAAAATTTTATCGATGTTTCGCATTTAGCCAAGAAAAATCGCACTTTTCGCAAATGTTCCAAAAAATACCGTCAAATTTCGCCAATCGATCGCAGAAAAAATTCTTAAATTTTGTCAAAGGATCGTGAAAAAATGCGAATTTCTCCAACAGCTCACAGAAAAACTAAAGGATTGTGAAAAAAACTTTAATTTCTCCAACAGATCGCGGAAAAACTCTAATTTCTCCAACAGATCGCGGAAAACATGCAAATTTAGTCAAAGTATCGCGAAAACATGCGGTTACCATCAAAAGATCACAAAAAAAAACGTCAGTTTCATCAAACGATCGAAATAAAACGCGAATTCCATTACAAGATCGCGGAAAAACGCTAATTTTCTCCAGAAAATTACCAAAAAAAACCGCGAATTTCTCCAGAAGATCGCGAAAAACGTGCGAATTTCTTCGAAAGATCGCGAAAAACGTGCGAATTTCTTCGAAAGATCGCGAAAAACGTGCGAATTTCTTCGAAAGATCGTGAAAAACGTGCGAATTTCCTCGAAAGATTGCGAAAAACTTTCAAATTTCTTCAAAAGATCGCGTAAAACACGCGAATTTCTTCAAAAGATCGCGTAAAACACGCGAATTTCTTCAAAAGATCGCGTAAAACACGCGAATTTCTTCAAAAGATCGCGTAAAACACGCGAATTTCTTCAAAAGATCGCGTAAAACACGCGAATTTCTTCAAAAGATCGCGTAAAACACGCGAATTTCTTCAAGGGATCGAGAAAAACACGCGAATTTCTTCAAGGGATCGAGAAAAACACGCAAATTTCGTCAAAAGATCCGAAAAAAACGTCAAATGATCGAAATAAAACGCAAATTCCATTAAAAGATCACGAAAAAACGTGAATTTCCCTAGAAGATTGCGAAAAAAAGAACGCGAATTTCATCATAAGATCGCACAAAAAAAAATGCAAATTTCGTCAAAGTTTCACTTTCAAAGATAGCGATTACTGCTGTTCTAAAAGAATAAATTCAAAACTTGCTATATTTTTGCTTGTATGTTGCGTTTACCATTCTTTTTTTTTTTACCTTTTAAAATTTTCTTTAAGATGTATCATGTATGTAATATACATAATAAGTGTTTGGGGTTTGACTAATCTCTATTTATATGACCATTGGTCACTGCATAAAAAAGTTGATTGTCTATTTTGTATTTAAACTTACGAAATCAGTAAGTAATATATTGTAAATATTGTGCAATTTCAGCACTAACAATTGGGTCATTCCATGTCAAATCAACCAGTGACTCAACCTGATCATTTCAGATTTCAATGAAACTCCCAGGAATCATTCTCCCTGATGATATAAATGAGAATATATTTTTATAATTTTTTTTATCACATTAAATTTTCATGCAATTAATTATTTAAATTTCGAAAAATCATCATTTTTTGGGTTGCATAAATTTTTCAATTTTGAATTTCTCAAGTTCTATCAGGCATACAGAATTTTATGACCCTTCATTTTAAAGAGAAATTTATAAGGTTTAATTTGATACCCAAGTTGACTATGCTCAGTTAAAAAAATAATTTTTTTTAATTTAAAATTTAAAAAAATTTCAGATAATGTTTTTTTTTAATTTTGAAAAAAAATGTATGTTTGTTGTAATATTATAAGCTTAAATTTCTGAAATTTTTAGAGTGGGATCTCAATGGGATCAAGAGTTATGAAATAAAAACTAAAAATTACCATTCAAATAACAATCTAATTCTAGCTATTTTGTTATTTATGTATTAATTGTATGGTAATTTTCAGTTTTTATTTCATAACTCTTGATCCCATTGAGATCCCACTCTAAAAATTTTAGAAATTTTAGCCTATAATATTACAACAAACATACATTTTTTTTTTCAAAATTTCCAAAAAACACTATCTGAATTTTTTTTAAATTTTAAATAAAAAAAATTTTTTAATTAATTTTTTTAACTGAGCATAGTCAACTTGGGTATCAAATTAAAACTTATAAAATTCTCTTTAAAATGAGGGGTCATAAAATTCTATATGCCTGATAGAACTTGAGAAATTCAAAATTGAAAAATTTATGCAACCCAAAAAATTATGATTTTTCAAAAATTAAATAATTAATTGTATGAAAATTTAACGCGATAAAAAAATTACAAAAATGTATTCTCATTTATTTCACCGGAGAGAATGATCCCTGACAGTTTCATTGAAATCTGAAATGATCAGGTTGAAAATTGAAATTTTTTGGTTGATTTGACATGGAATGGCCCAATTAGATTCTAATAGAGTAAAATGTGTTTTTGAAATGTTATTCTCTCCAAATTGGGCATTAAAAATTGGAGTGTGCATACCACATAACGATGCAGCACATAAAAACAACAACAACAAAAAAATGGCAAATCCTTAAAATTTTTTGGACTCCTTAGATTTTTTCGGTACTCCTTGGATTTTTTTTCTTCCCAACTCTGTATGAACCCTGTTACTAGTCAATTATTAAAGAAAGAATAGCGTCCCAGAATGTGAGCATATATTCACAGAACCATTCACAGACATGAAGATCGAACTAAACCTGTTTGAGTAAGCCACCTCTTTTTTCTAATCAGTTCTCAGAAATCGATTGCAACAGCTTAGTGTCAGAAGTGAACTGACACTAACTGACACTGTCTTTAAAAAAATGACTGTTCTAAACCTAATCAACTAAAATAAATATACATTTAGAATGTTGACTTATATTAGTTATTCATTGAAATATAATGGTTATATTATGCATCTGAAAGGGCTTTTATTTATTTACAGTATAAGTGTGTATGAAAAGTCTTGTACATGGTAGTAAAATGACAAATCAACGTCTAAAGTGGGATATATTCAGTTTAAATTAATGTTTTACTTAAAAGAAAATTTCTTTCTACATATTTTGTATTGGGTCAAATCTTGCCCATCCACGTCTGAACTTCGAAATCTTTTTAAAAATATAAACTTCAGCTAATATTTTTTAAGCAATAATAGAGGTGGTTCAAAAGTAAGGTGAAAGAGTGAAGATGTGGCCTTGAAGACCATTACAACTTATAAAAAAATTATTATGGATAAAACTTCAGTTTTATTTTGCATATTCACAGTTGTAGGTAATCATTGTGTTGGTTAATAACGGTTTTGGTTGAATCCATATCAACTCAGGCAGGGGGGTGTTACCTTCATAGTCTCAGAAGTTTTTGAATTGAACATATGTTAAAATTTAAGAAAAAGTAAGATACCTGTATATTTTTGTTTTGTCTAAAAAAAATTTCTGGCCCCGAGATACAGGCCGCCAAAGATGGCATCCCAGGCACCATTTCCCATTTGCGATTTTTGATAAAAAATTTTAAAGTGCTCTATCAATGGTGCATGATATTTTGTTGCATTTTTTTTCTTTATTTTAAAGATAATATTTTTCTGTTTAAAATGATATACCCAATTTTGAAATATGTATTCAACTTTTCTTGTGGCAGCCTTTTGATTTTTTATTTATCCAAAAAAAATTTTTTTTTATAAAAAATGCCAATCCCAAAAATTTTGATTTTTTTTTGCTGTTGATCAAAACCATTAGGTACTTACTACCTTCACTGTAAAGGAGAATTTCCACTTTTGAGTTTAACAAGTTTTAGAAACATTTAAAGAATTCAGAGAATTTTACAGCAATGGTATATATACAGTTCCAGTAAAAGTCACTGAATTTTTGTTTATTTGTATCATATTTGTAAGGGTAAGCCTACTACATATCCTAAACAAGTTGGAAATTGCAACATCAAATGTGGCAAATGAGGTGTGTTCATACTATAACTAGTTTTATAAATATTCAGATCTTAGTGCAATAAGTGTTACACTCTAGGTCAGAAAGGCATGAATACCAAATTTATCACGATTCTATATATCAAATTCAGTAATACGGAAGTAATATGAATCCATCTTAAAAAGGACTTAATCACCAGGACAACCTAGAATCATCACCTATCGTGGTACATCATTGAATCAATTATGTATTATAGGATTTTTAAATAGAATGAAAAAAAACTTTTATTAATATCTTTTAAAGTTTTAATTCGATTTTCATAACATTTGAAGTGATACCTACTTTATTTCCAACACCAAACATTGCATAGTAAAACAATCTGAATAACATATATCAATTGCACAACAATAATAATATAATAACTATATTAATGCAAGTTAGAGTTCAGACAGATGGGCAGACAAACCGAATCCATAAAGACTTTCAACTATGTTGGGAAGTGTTAAAAACACATAAATAGGTTAGAATTTGACCTTAGAAATTTATATCAATAAACGGAAGCATACTTGAATACTTTCATACAACCTTTCATTTTTCTATTATCTTTATATATCTGCCACTATTTAGCTAATATTTAATTAAGACTTAAACACGCTTAAAACTAGTGAAATCACACTTCCAGAGTTTATTATCCATAGTCGGCCATATATCTAATTCTTTGTGTGGACCTGTATATCATTTTATCTATATTCTATAAATATCTTAGTATACTAAATAGACTTCAGCATAAAAATTCATAACTCATTTAAAAATCCCCTTTAAACTACTTTCGTTCATACTCAGTAACCCTTAAGATTTCTTTTGTGTAGCTCTGTATATGATCTACAGCATTTATACACACAACGTAATATGAAAAAATTTAGTTAAACTCATATCACAACTAAAAATGCACTTCCAGCAATCATCGCTGATATACAGTATCATGGAAGACAGAAGTATTCCAGAGTGACGCAGCCTTAAGCCTAAAATCGTAAGAATGGCGGAATTCATATATCCTCTTGAGACCCAAGCTAGCATTTTTTGCGCAAATTTTACCATTTTTAGGATTAAGGCTCTTTATGGGGCTAGAAAACTTTGTGTATATTCATTTATTTTTCAAACTAAAAAATATATAGAGTTTTGGCGTGTCCAATATGATGGACATTGGGTCTTAGTCCTGTAAAAACCATTTTATTGGATTACATTATTCTGAATGAAAAATTCTTAATTGCAAAGCATTATTTCATTATAAATGTGTTTTTATCATTCATACATCACCTTTAAATATTGCACAATTATAGTTTTTTCATTATCAAAGAAAAAAAGTATTTTTGGATGAGATTTATTTGAAAAGTATAAATCAATTTAGTGATTTTTAAATATCTTTTTTAAAAGGAATGAAAAAAATCTATCGCATCAATAAAAGTTTTTTTCTAAATAAAATTATAAATAGTTAGTGGCATGGTTATCACAATTGACATTTGGATGCCAAAAGGAAATTATAAATAAACTGTGTTTTATTTGTTTTTAATCTTAAATTATTATCTTCAGTTATATTTTCTTTCAATATAAATGTGCTTTTATCGTTCATACATCACCTGTAAATATTGCAAAATTTTAAATTTTTTCATTATCAAAGAGAAAAAGTATTTTTGGATGAAATTTATTTGAAAAGTATAAATCTATTTAGTGACTTTTTAAATAGTTTTTTAAAAAGGAATTAAAAAAAATCTATCTCATCAATAAAAGTTTTTTCTAAGAAAAATGATAAAGTTGGTGGCACGGTTATCACACTTGACATTTGGATGCCAAAGGTAATTAAAAAGAAATAAAATGCAATTTATTTATAATCTTAAATTATTATCTTCAGTTATATTTCCTTTAAATTTTTATTTCTCTTTAAATTCGATTAAATTAACTAATTTAATTATAAACAACTTAAGAACAGTAAAATAATATCAAAAGCTTGCATTTATGTTTTATAGTTAAACGAATATACAAATACAAGTTGCATTTCATGCTTACTTATTTTACATGCTTATTTATTTTATTTTATACTTATCAAGTAAGATGAGTTTGCTACATAGGCTTCGAAAACCAGATTTTTAGCTTCAAGTTCCTATTTCTTTCACTACAAACTTTGTTGGCATCAGAAGTGTGTTTTTATGGTTTATATATCACTTCCAAATATCACATAAATTCAATTTTTTCATCATCAAATAGAAAAAGTGTATTTTAACCAACAACGTTTTGATCAATTTAGTAATAATAATAAAAAATTAATAACATTTTGTTTGGTTTTATAACTCTTCTCAACACCAATAATTTGTTTGTTAGAATAATGATAATAAATAGTGGCACAGCTACCACAATTGGCAACGCAATGCCAAAAAGAAATTTGTAAGAAATCAAAATGAATTTAGAGTCTTATACCGTTATCGTTAATTATATTTTCTTAGTTTTTTTGCTAATTAAATATGATTAAATTTATTAATTAAATTATGAATAGTATACTAACAAAAAATAATACCAAAAATAGTTATGAATAAGAATAAAACATAATAAAGGGTTAATTAACCATATTTACCAAAACCATATTTACAGAAAAAAAAATTCACTGAAATCCAAAATTTAACAATGTACTGACCTAGAACAAGAATTGTATTAGTAAAAATATACATTTCTATGATAATATTTATTTTTTTATTTATTTAAGAATATATATTATCTACTTCTGTATCTACTATTTGTTTCAATACTGTGTTGATTTTTAAGTAAAAACTATTGTAACTCTTCAGTATACAAAAAGAGTCTAATATGAATAAAAATAACTGATGAAGACCCAATGTCCAATAGAATGGACATTTAAAAAAAAAAGTTGTTTATTTTCTAAAATATAAATTAGATTACTTAAACTGCGGTGTCATTTCATTGATACAAGACTTAACATTAGATGTACGTAGCATTAATATAAAAATATTTTAAAAATATATATAAAATTAGCATTAAAACTGTCTGCTTACCTTCAACTGTCTTTCTCTTGTTGCCTGCCACATTCAAATGATTAAAATACATATTTAGTTGCAATTTGTTTATTTCGGCATATAGATAGCAGCACTGGACTATCTAGTACTATAATGGACAGCAAGTATTTACAAGTTCCAACTGAAATTAAGTATTTTACATAAAAAAATAAAAATGTCCAATAGAATGGACGCAGGGTCTCAGGAGGATATACACCTAACTCGAGATCAAAGGAAACGTTAAAAGCTGCTGCTTCATAACTCAGCAAATATAATGCATATTATTCTGATTTTTTAAAGACAGTCTTCTATCTGCAGTCTAATCCTATTCTGAAATTTTTACATTTCTACGTGCAGTATATTTTGAGATCTTGAAACCCATTTTTAAACTAAATTAGATTGATCAAATTCCTAATTTGTATTTCTGGAAAATGGCCTGGGCGATTTTCTTTAAATTAATATATAATATGAATTTGTTTTATATAAAGGGAATAACATATTGGTTGCTTTTGCAAAAACTCTCGTTCGTTAAAAAATTAGATTTTTTTCTCTTGAAAATGACGCGGCAATTTTAAAAAAATCAAATAAATATGTTTCAGATGAAGCAAATAACAATTTACTTGTTTCCAGCAAGACTCTTGTTCGTTTTATAATGCACATGAAAAATCGGACTATATTTCTTCGCCATTCTATGGAAATTTCACTGAAAATGCATGACACTGTATTCATACACATGCTTTCTTTTTAACCACTTTTGGGGAGAAAAATTTTGTCCTCATACTGGCTGAGCTATTAAGGGCATTCATCTACTAATCTCATGATCGGCAGTTCGATCCTCATTGGTGCTTGTTTTCACATGTAAATCTGCTGCTTTTTTTAAAAAAGTCTGTTAGTTGACCATTCTTCTCAGCTCCTTTGTAATTTTTTAATTGTTATTAAGTTAAATAAAATTACAATTATAATGATGACAATTTGATGATGATTATATCTTGGCAATTTTTCAACAATAAAAATATTACCATGAATTTTATAAATATATTTAATTTCAATCACTTTACAAAAAGTATACATTAATAATTATTATTTGAATATAAATTACACAATCAGAAATGTAAAAAAATAATTAATTTCAGCTCTCCTTTTTATAATATCATTTTTTATTATGACGCTCAATCGATATATAATCACTGACATCCATAATATTTTTTTTATTATTATTTTCCTAGCATAAAAACTATTGTGATGTAATAATTCTTTTATAATAATTTAGTTGAAATGTTTTATCTTAAACTATAATGCGAGCAAAAATTGTGTGTGTGTGTATGTAAATTTTATCTTAAAAATGGCTCTAACGATTTTGACAAAATTTTATATTTTACCATTTTCGGGCATAAGACCATTGGACTAGGTCACATGTTCGAGAAAATTAGATTAGTGGGTCATTTTGGGTTGTAATGGCAGAGGTGCCAACCATTACGGATTCTGCGAAATTATTCTGCATTTTAACTTTAGATTACGGATGTCTCTACAAAAATTACAGAAATAATTAAAAAATCTGGAAATAAAAGTCTTGTGATTATTTGAGATTATGTGATAATTTTTACTACTGAAACAGTTGTTTATCCATATTTGGATAGCATATTAAAGTAGAAAATCATATTCAAGCTGTAAGTGACGCATTAGCAAGCAGAATTCGCTACGTAGAAAGCAGAAAATGAAAGTGCAGAACATAAACACTCTCATTTCTTCCTGTACTCGGTGCAGACACTGAGCTAACAGCTTATTGGGCAGAGCTAACTGCAGAAGGCGTGGCTTATGACGCTGCTTATCTGAGGGAAGAAAGCAAAGGGTAGGTGCAATCCATGGGCAACGCTGATTCAAGCCAGTTCAAAATTTGCTTTTCTAAATTGGCAACAGCTTCATATTTCGCATGCGTATCGCCTATTATGATAGTTGTTACACATTGTATTTTGTTTAAGTTTTGCGACTGATCGTAGAATTTCAGTGATGGAGCCGAAGCCAAAGAAAATGAAGGTTTTGCAATGATACTGTGTTGAATATACTAAGGAGTGGCCGTGCATCCAAAAATCAGAAGAATCTGAACATTATGTGTTTTGCACGGTTTGCTCCACTGATTTTATGATACAAACTGGTGGTCGAGATGATGTTCAGCATTACATGGAATCGAAGAAGCATGAGAAAAATGGACTCTCAAAAAAATATAAGCCTGTTACTAAATTTTTTGCTGAACAGAGTGACGAAAATGCCATCATAAAAGCAGAAATTTTGTTTACACGTTTTGTGATTGAACATAACTTGCAGATTGCTAGTACCGACCATGCTGGTGGATTATTCTGGGCAATGTTTCTGGATTCTAAGAGTGCCAAAAAGTACGGCTGTGCATGGACTAAGACATCTGCAATCATTCAAGACATGGCGAAATTGATGCAATCCGAAATTGTGAACGATTTGAAAAATTGCCCCTATTCCATTGCTACCGATGGTAGTAATGACAATGATGATAATAAACTATATCTATCGTAGTATCGTATTTTGACGAATCTGCTGGTAAAATCGATACTGTATTATTGTCCTTGTGCCAGACGAGTATTAACACTGGGGAAAGCATTTTTAATATTTTAAATGAGGAACTGAGCAAAAAACAAACAGAATTTAGACCTAGTTTGGGTATTAATAGCTTAAATGCTTTGATGATCGAAAAAGTAAAATCATTGTCTTCTAAGAAAGCATGCTTTCAAAAGACTTTCACTGAAAAACAATTAACATCAGCTAAAAAAGCTACTAAGTTGGCCCTTATGGGTAGTGGAAGTTAATCTTAATAAAAATATTTTGGAAAGAAATTTATTTTTATTGTGTACCATTTTTATTGTTATATATTGTTTTATTTTATTAAAAAGAATTAATGTACAAATCAGTATTTTTATGGTAAGTTAAGAATTTTTGTGATATGTTGAGGAATTTTGATTAGAGGCGAGTGAAAGAATTTTTCTCAGTTTGAATTATTGTTTCTTAAATTTCAAATATGTTTAATTCATTAATTGCTTTATTATTTTTAATTAAGACTAATAATTATCTATAATTTGATTGTTTCAGTTTTGATTACATTATGTTACTTTGTATGTTAACATCTTGGTAAGGGTGTAGGACGGTCCATGGGTGGGTACGGCTGATTACTGATGGCTTCTGTTAAAAGTTGGCACCTCTAATGGGTCCATGTCAAGCTAATTATATCTAAAAAACGGCTCAATCGATTTTGACTAAATTTTATATCCAACCGTTTTTTGGCATGAGGAAACTATTGGGATAGGTCACATGTTCGAGAAATTTCGATTAGGGTTGTCATTTTGGGGTCACTATGGGTCAAGCCAATTTTATCTAAAAAACAGCTCTAACGATTTTGACTAAATTTTGTATTCTGTCATTTTGGATTACGAGAAGACTAATAAGCTAAGTCACATATTAGAGAAAATTCAATTTGTGGGTCATTTTTGGGTCACTGTGGGTCAAGAAGAGTTTATCTAGAAAACGGCTCAAACGATTTTGACAAAATTTTGTATTTTACCAGTTTCAGGCACAAGAATACCATTGGGCTAGGTCATGTAATCGAGAAAATTCGATTAGTGGGTCATAATGGGTCAAGGTAAAGGTAATTATATCTCAAAAACGGCTCAATCGATTTTGACAAAATTTTATATCCAACCATTTTTCGGCATGAGAAAACTATTGGGCTAGGTCATTTGTTCGAGAAATGTTGATTAGTGGGTCATTTTTGGGTCACTACGGGTCAAGTCAATTTTGTCTAAAAAAACGGCTCTAACGATTTTGACTAAATTTTGTATTTTGTCGTTTTCCATTACGAGAAGACCAATGGGATAGGTCACATATTAGAGAAAATTCAATTAGAGGGTCTTTTTGGGTCACTATGGGGCAAAATTTATCTAGAAAACGGCTCTAACGATTTTGATGAAATTTTGCATTTTATCGTTTTCGGGCACAAGAATACGATTGGGCTTGGTCGCATGTTCAAGAAAATTTTCTTAGCGGGTCATTTTGGGTCACAATGGGTCCTGGTCAAGCTAATGGAATCTAAAAATAGGCCCAAAACATTTTGTCAAAATTCTGTAATATACCGTTTCCGGGCATGAGATGACCATTGGGCTAAGTCACATGTTCGAGAAAAATAGATTAGTGGGTCATTTTTGGGTCACTGTGGGCCAGGCTATTTGTAACTAAAAAAACAACACAAACGATTTTGTCAAAATTTTGTATTATACAATTTTGGGGCATGAGAAGACCATTGGGCTAAGTCACATGTTCGGGAAAATTCGATTAGTGGGTCATTTTGGGTCACTGTGGGTCAAGTTAATTGTATTTTAAAAAAGGCTCAAACGATTTTGACAAAATTTTGTATTATACTGTTTCCGGACACTAGAATATCATTGGGTTAGGTCACATGTTTGAAAAAATTTGATTAATGGGTCATTTTTGTGTCACTGTGGGCCAAGTTAATTTTATCTAGAAAACTGCTTTAACGATTTTGATTAAATTTTGTTTTCTATCGTTTTCGGGTTCCAGAAGACCATTGGTCTAGGTCGCATGCTCAAGAAAATTCGATTAACCAGTCATTTTGGGTCACTATGGGTCAAGGTTTAGCTAATTTTATCTAAAAAATGGCCCAAACAATTTTGACAAAATTTCTTATTACACCGTTTCCTAGCACGAGAAGGCTATTGGGATAGGTCAGATGTTTGATAAATTTAGATTAGTAGGTCCTTTTTGGGTTACAGTGGGTCAAGCTAATTTTATCTATAAAATGACTTTAGCAATTTTGACTAAATTTTGTATTCTATCGTTTTCGGGTTCGAGAAGAGCCTTGGTTAGGTCGTGTGTTCAAAAAATTTCCATTAGTGGGTCCCTATGGCTTAGGAACATGCCAATTTTATCTAAACAGCAAAATTTATACAAGGGAATGAAATACTGAATTGAACAAAAGGCAAATTTTGACCGAGCTTAGCTCGGTCATGCCCACTAGTTTATAAATAATAATGACGTTTGATAACCCCAAGACAATTGTTTTTATTTAGCCTTGCATCATTTATAGTTTGTGTTAGGGAAATTTTCCTTACTAAAAGGAAAATCTCCATTAAATCTAACACAAAATAAAATTCAGCACTTACACAGTGTGAAGCGTAAGAGAACCTAGATATGCAAATTAAGCAGATGGAGTTAAAAGGCAAAATGGCTGTAAAAGAAATAGGCTACAAGAAATGTGTGTGCTTAAAAGGGTATGAAAAGTTCAATGAATACGAAGTGGGTAAAAATACAAATAAACTTTATTGAAACATAACATTTGTAAAAAAATAGATAAACTTTAACTAAGTATCACAGGCGATTGGATATTAACTAATCCATATTTTCAAACTTTTCATATTATGTAAAAGATCACTGGAACTCATCGGTGAAAGTTTAGGCTGGCATTTAGAGTTAAGCTTTAAATACATATAAACAGAGTATTTAATTTTTAGACTTTACATTTTATAAGCTTTAACACAAACCTCATTAACATTATCGTTACTTAAACTAAACATCGTAAAACATGAGGTTGCTAATATTTAAACATTTCTCTTTAAAAACTTTTACCAATTAAATAGGTTTAGTAATTTTAAAACACTTAACTTTACATATACAAGTTATTAATTACTTTATAACTTCTTAAACTTTAACATGATATAAAACATGAAACAATTAAATGTTAACTACAAAAGAAAGATATACTATCTAACTGTGTTTCATACAAATCAACAAAGAAGTTAAGCCCATATGAAAGGAAAAGCCAAAAGAAAAAGAAATGCAACTCCAGTCTGACCTCATTAACAATCATTGCCTGTCCCGTTCACATGAATGCTACAAAAAACTTTATTAAACAACACCTGTTGCATTATTGACTTCCGAGGTAACAATTATTCATTTATTTCAATAACACAGGGACTAACTCCACCTGACTACAACTCTTTCCTCTAAAAAAAACACCTTCATCAATAATCATTAACAACTATTACATTCACGGAAACCCAAAGACTTTTATAAATCTTACTTTAAAAAGGGACAGTGATTTCAAAAAACAACCCACCCCGCACATCCATCATGCCGAAAGGCTCGAGATATTCAAACACAGTACATCATCCTAAAGTAGGTATTACTTCTGCCTTCAAAAATAGAACTACTATTTTAAAAATGTCGCCTCCATGATGAACCTCCGAGCATGTATGCCAAGCATATGCATCGGTTCTAAAAAAGAACCTTCGATCTACGAATCTAAGCCATCATAGCACAAGACAAGAGAAGAGCGGAAAGCAGGCGAAGTCTCCAGTTATATACTATTCACTTCCTCATTGATATTCTGTCGGCAATCCCGCAGAAATGATTTAAAACGTCTTAAAAGATATTAGTAGATGATGATTTAAAGCAGATGATGCAGGCTAGGATGAATTTAACTTTAAAGACTTTGATGTAAAGCTATAAGAAACTAGCAAAGCTTAAATTTGGGACAACAGTTTGCATAACGACCATATCAGAATTGTGGTGTCGCCATCTTTTGACGCAATCGCATACTACATTTTGTCTCTATTTGGAAAAAAAAAAAAAAAAAAAACTAATGCTGTCACCGCTGCTTTCAAAGAATCTTTTGTGACTAGAGGTCTATCTCGCAAATATTAAGAAAATTACTGCATACAAAAATATTAAAATGAGTAGTATTATAGAGAAATGGTTGATAAACACATTGAAGTAGACAGTTTTTAAATCGAAGAATTATTTTAAAAGATATTTAATATCAAAGCTAGATGCAAGATGCAAACACTATACATGGGAATTTAATCTTTTTCATTCAATTTAATCATTCAATAGAAACTCGAGGTTTGCTGAGTGCATTTATTTTTTTTAACTTGCCTAATTTTTTGACAGTTTATTTCAATTTTAAATTAAAATTTTCAGAATTTCCAGAGATATTTTTTACATATTTTAGAAAAGGTTATTATTTTAAATTGTTGCCAATTGTTAAAACAGCACAAATAATAATATATCCTTTAAATTAAAAATTTATTCACATGTAACTATTATAAACAGAAAAAAATCCTTTTAAATTAGAATTAAATGATAATGTGTTAAAAGCAGGAAAATATTGAACATTACGTCGTAAAATTTGTTTTTACACATGCATATTTAAAATGAAAGAAAATTATAAAATAATCAATTATTTTAAAATTAGAATTAAATGATTATGTATTAAAAGCAGGAAAACATTGAAAATTACATCATAAAAATTATATTTACACGTGAATATTAAAAAAGAAAGAAAATTTTTAAATAATAAATTCATTGATATGTGTTAAAAGTCGTAAATGGAGGAAATTACGTCATATTGGCCAAAGTGGCCAAATAATAATATTGCAAAACAGTTTAAATTTAAAAATATATTTATATGAGAGATTTATTTCAAATTTCGAGATGATATTTTTAACTATAGTTGCCAATTTTAAGGTAGCACAAATAATATCTTTTTAACGATAAAAATATTTTCAGTTGAATGTTACAAAGAGAAAGGAAAGTTTGGTGAAAATTATGTCAGATTTAAAATGTTAAATTTAAAATCTCTTATTTAAAATCATTTTCTTATAGTGCTGTTAAAAAATACCATAAAGCAAAGACTCTGTTGACTTAGTTCCTTTTATATTTGCTAATTTTCAAATGTTTAACTAATCTTATTTAATCAAGCACGAAAACAGTAACTAACAGCAGCTGATTTGGCCTTGAAATCCCTCAGTAAAAGGGAATCCCGTTTGCAGTAAGATCGCCATTGATTTTTTAATTATACAGTGCAACCTTGATTATCCGAGCTAATTGGGACTGTTAGTACCTCGGATATTGGAAATCTCGGTTAATAGAAACTGTGTGTAAAAACTTGCTGTGCTTGCGAATTTAACATCTCTTTTTAAAAAAAAATACAGAACGTTTTTTAAATAATAAAAATAAATATATGTAAAGTTCTGTTTCACAGCTTAACAAATTTAAAAAGAAAATCAACTACCAGTAGTAAATTTTAAAATCCAGGTTCTACTGTAATTCAATCTTCCGTAATCTTTTTAAAGCAGATCAAATTAATGGACTTTTAGAGTCTGGACGGGGTTTGCCGAGCATAGATCATTGGGGGCAGAGCCCCCTAGTTTTTCATTTTATGATCCAATTAAAATGACCGTAGCATTTCTTCACTAATTATTATTATTGGCTAGTTCCATGGGGTTTTGTAGTGTAAGTCACATAGCTGATAACTGCTATGCTTGTTGGCCACTGTTATTTTCAAAAAGTTTGTTTTGTCTTATTCAATTAATGAGATATCTCCGATAAAATAAGTCACATTTTTCCGTTCTAAAATACTGGTATCCAAAAATCGTAGCATGTGACTTACACTACAAGTACTCATGGAACTAGGCTATTTTAAGTCTGATTTTTTATTATAGACTATATAAAATTATTAAAAATATATATTATGATAGGAACTAGCAGGCTTTGTCCGCTATTTACATTACGGTTATAAAAATCATGATTTTTTTAGGGAAAAGGAAATAAAAACCTATTTGACGATGGGTTTATAAAGACACATTTTGTATTTGTTATATTTCCGGGGATGAGGAGGGGTGGAAGTATTTTGATTAAATATCACAATTAGTCCACCTGGCAGATATTATGATAGACACTAGCGGGCTTCGCCCGCTATGGCGCCCAATGTGTCCAGCTTCCATAACTCAGAAACTACCTTTCGGACATCAATGCAACAGATTCCAAACGTTATAATTAACTTAACCCTTCGACTGTCTTGGAAAAGGGCAAAATTGTAATGTTGTTTTCCACTGCATTTGGTTTTAAATGCTAAAAAAAATGATTCTTTGAACATTTTATAAAAAAAACTTAATAACGAACATGAATGCAATCCTTGGAAGTATTAATCATTGTTCAATATATTAAAAATACATTAAATCAATAGAATTATATTACTTTAAATATTGCTTGTATTTCAGTGAAACCTGGAGCTTAGTGAACATATTAACACGGGCTTGTCAGTGAGGGGGTTAATAATCACCCTATATAGCATTAAAGTAAATTTATGAGTAGTGCATACTATTTTTTTTATCGTAATTTCTGAAGAAAAAAAATTATTTTGGTTCCATTCTTAGGTACTGGTCCAAAACATTTTGAAGAGGGGGGGGAAGGAGGGGAGATGAGACTGCTGTTTGTCAAACAACTAACAGTCAAACAACACAACAGGGTTTGGCTTATTCAACTTGGTTTTTGAGGACTTCATTCGGAAGGTGGTTTGTTTAGAAGAGTGTGCTCCCTGTCCCATGAAAATTGGATCTATTGGTACACGATCTATGTAAGGATTTGATAATTATAAATTAACATTTTGGATTTATTAATTTAAGGATAAAGTGTTTTTAAAGGAATATCAAATGAAACCCTCTGTGCAATCTGCGATCATACTTACCCACTTGTTTTTATATACAAACTGCTATAAGGAAAATTGTAATAAAATAGTAAAAATTAAATCTGCATCAAATCCCATAAGTATCTTTTTTCTAATCCTTTGATCACTAACCCAAAAAAAAGTAATGATATCAATACAAAAACCCTTAACAGTGTAAATGGTTTCTTTGCGTCATTGTATCCAAACTACGTGAAATGTATGAAAATGGATAGTTTGACGCAAATAAACCATTTACATAAATCTTACAATTTTGAATAGCGTGACACAAAAGATAAATCAATTTATTGAAATAAATACATTTCAATGCATAGTATAGATTCAATGAAAGTGATATACTTAACAGTGAATTGGAAAATTAAAAGTATTGTATAGATGTAAAAATATATTTTAACCCAAGTCAAAAATAATTTAAATTGAATTTTAAAACAAACCTTTTAAAGCCACATCAAGGCATCACTTAAATTTTGAATCATATCTTTTAAGACTCATATTTTAAATTTATGAGAGATGTAAATGATAAAGCAACAGCGAATAAAATTTTATGCAGCTTTTCATGTTGAACATAACTTTTGCTCATGCGATTATAAATAAAACAAAAATAAAAATGATGAAATAAATACAAATATATTTTTTAAGAAATAGCATAACGTCACTCAAAATCTGATATCAGTATTTTTAAGTTCCATATTTAAAATTCTTAGAGCATAAGATAAAGTGCTGCGTCAGAAACTTTTAACCCGTTAAGGTTTTTTTTTTTATTGATTTCGTATACAGCAAAGTATCCGAAATATTTTGTGTGTCTCTGTAAATACTATACATTTTCTATTACACAGGAAGTAACTTGATGTAAACCTCAGCAACATATATCAATTTAATTATATGTGAAAGAGTTTAGTGTAATTAAAATATGCCGCAAACAATATTCCCCTTATACCATTATGTAACGGAGTTCTTTCGTGTGGATCTGTAAATTAATAATTAATATTCTTTGCACCACATATTTTATAGAAGAATTTAGTACATAGTTAAGATATTTTGTTTCCATGTTTTGTTTTATTTGTTCTATGCTTCCATTCACTGAACTTTTTAGACACACCTTGTATAACTTGTCAAAATCAAAAGTCGAAGTTCTCCTTTACAGGGAAAGTAGTACCCAATGGTATTGATCAACAGCAAAAACATCAAAATTTTTGGGCTTGGCATTTTTGAAAAAAAAAAAATAAAATAAAATAAAATCAAGGCTGCCACAAGAAAAGTTGAATACATATTTCAAAATTGGGTATATCATTTTAAACAGAAAAATATTATCTTTAAAATAAAAAAAACGCAACAAAATATCTTGCACTGTTTTAGAGATAGAGCACTTTAAAATTTTTATCAAAAATTGTGAATGGAAAATTGTGCCTGGGATGCCATCTTTGGCAGCCTGTATCTGGCCAGGAATTTTTTTGAGCAAAACAAAAATATACAGTTATCTTATTTTTTTGTGAATTTTAATGTATGTTCCATTCAAAAACTTCTTCTGAGACTATGAAGGTAAGATATTTTCTTTGGCTGCCTGAATTGACATGGATTATACTTTTTATATATTTTTTATACAGTAGACTCCCTCAAATCTGCACAGCTTGGGACCAGAGGTTGTGCAGATTTTAGAATTTTGATGATTTCTGGCCATTGCTTTGTTCACATTTTTTAAAGAGTAATTTGAATGTAATAATGCAATCAAAGTTACAATGAATGCTTACGATATTGTAAAAAAATTAAAATAATTAAGTAAAGTATGATAAGAAGTTGGATAATTTTAAAATGTCAAAATTATTAAAAGTAAAGATCAAGTAAATAATTAATGTATAATTAAATATGCATAATAAAGATGAGCTACATTTTCCTTGAATTATTCAATGAAACTTTCCCCATAAATGTACCTTATTAATTGACATCAAAACTATAAAGTAAGGAAGTTTTTTGTTTCAGGTTTAGCATGTCTTCAAAAAAGCTTGATTAATACATAAATACATTTGGTAAAAAGATTCTGATTACCAATGATATCAGCATATCTTGATTTTTTTTTTTTTTGCAGTAATTTGTATTCTTTCATGAAAAACCGTGAGTTCAGTCATATTATTGAGAATTACATATTATAATACCTATGGAATAAAATAAAACTAAACAATTCTATAATTTTGCTCTTACACCTGAACTGAAAGTTTCATTGTTTACATCTGCCATAATGTGCGGATTTTAGGGTTGCAGATTTGAGGGAGTCTACTGTGTATGTGTGTGTATATATATATATATATATATATATATATATATATATGTTGTTGTTGTTATAAACCCAATTTGCTCTACAATTTTTAGTTTATTGATGGAAATTTTGACACCAATATTGGTCAAAAAACTGAATCTGAGAGCTACCTAAAAATCATAGAAGAATTAAATGTATCACCTGAAGATGTAGTTTTCTTTACTGACAGGCCAAAAGGTAAATTTTTATTCTTTAAATCATATTTTTATTATCTAAGTAATAGTCAGTCTTCACTGACTGAAAGAGAGAAAAAGTTTTAAATTTGGTGGCATGTAATTTGAAATCTATGTTTTTCCAGTGTGAATGTTAGGGATTGAATCCCAAAGATGCTAAAGTTATAGATAAATGTGAATTGCATTGAATGAATTTATGTTTATTAAAGAGCATGCATAATGTATACTACAATTTTTTATCGTGGACGCTTGATCTTCACACTCGTCCTTCACCAACTGACATGGAAATCATGTAATCCTACCATCCCTTCCGTGACTTTCTTTGAACTGGAGAAAATAGGGGACTGTTAAAAACTAAAATACCAAACAGAGATAAGGAATCTCGTCCACCCTCTCTTGCAGTATACGAACTTACCACCCTCATCTCGAGTCACAAAGGTTTCGGTATGGGAATGCTTGTACTATTTCAAATCACCATTATAGATAATCTTATTTTATGGCGATTCTAAATTTAAAAACAACTATTTAACAATTATCAATAAAAACAATTCAATTCTAAAAGCCTACATATTATTGTATCTTTTTTAATGTAAATACAAGAACTAAAAAAAAAGGTACTAATTTAAATTTTTAACACTCATTTAACCCTCTCGCTGCACAACCCGAGAGTTTCTTGGGCAATGTAAAAGTAGCAAAATTTGCACAACCTGAGATTTCATCGTGGATGCATTTTTCTGTCTAATTAACTCTCCTTGATCATTCCCACCAGTTATTTTTTTATTCTAAATTTTGCTTTATCTAATACGAGAAATTTCCCAATTGAATCAGACGAAAATTTTTGTTTTGAAAAACCGGTGGCAAAAGAATAAAAATTCTTAAGACTCTCGTCACGAAGGAGTTAAATATGTAATTTTTGAAGCTATTTTGATAAAACAATTATGCAGCAAAAGGGTTAATACTAAATTATCATTCATGTAGTTTTTAGTTTTTTTTCTTTGCTATTTTGCTACCGTTGGCTTTTTTTCGAAATTAGTGGATGATTTTCACTTATCGCAGATATCTGTTATTTGTTTTCTCTGTTTTAAAATATCATAATAGCCGTTGAAAAACCCCCCAAAAAATCATTTACATAAATTTTTGTTACGGTTTTGGATAGCATGATGCAAAAGATAAACCATATTATTGAATAATTACCTTTCTAAGCGAACCTAACTCACATTTATGCAAGGTTCAAAGAGAACCACCGATAACTCCGAACAATTAGACCAACGAGCTCATTTTGATTCAAACCCAGCACCTCCCGTCTACCAGCTTTGATAGAAGAATGTCTCGGATATTGGTGGAGCCCCTTCAATCGTTAGAAAAAATCGCAAAATCCTAAGTCTGTTGTGGGGAAAAAAACTCACGATTTCTCTAAAATGGTTGGAGACCCCCCCCCCCCTCCCCCGCAAAATTTGACAATCGGTAGAAGGTTAAAATAACAAAGTACAAAATTTTGCTCACAAAAAAGAGGTGGGGGAGTGGAATAAATAAAATTATTCGAAAGATTACATGCTTATTTATGCGCATGAGTTAAATTTTCACTAGGTACAAGTTCACAACAATTTTGTATATTTAAGAATATAAACAACTGCTTGACTAGATCAGAAATTAGTCAGTTTTGAATTTGAAAACAGCCTTAAGTGTTGTGCCGTTACATCTGTTTTAGGCAACATGATGCTAAATTTGTGTGATTATTTTAAAGAAATTGAAAGAAATAGAGGCTAAGAGATTAAAATGTTGGAGGATTCCAGAAATTTTCAAAATAAGTAACTTACACTCTAAAATTGGGAGGAGTGAAAAGTTCACTCTTTGAAAGAGTGACAGGCATTTCCACTGTTTTTGGAGTGACTTTTATAAAAATACATTCCTTAAAGAATGGAATTTTCCACTCCCTAGAAAGGAGTGATATACAGTGTAACTTCAAAAATCCGGCATTCAGAAATTCGGCAACTTCAAAAATCCGGCATCAAAATCACCTTTCTTTTTCTTTTACACTTTTAAGTTATGGGAGTAGAAAAAATAGCAATTCTTTGTGAATTAAAATCTTCAAGATCGAGAGTAAAAATGCAAAAAAGGAATATTGGACTTTTTTTTTGTCAATATAAATAAATTAATAATTTCTGTTAATTCTCTGCATCACAGCATTTAGGTAATCTTAAAAATTACATGGATGTTTTATTTATGCACTCTAAAAAACAAGTTATGCAAATTTACACATAAAAACAGGTATATCAATGATACAAAAACGATTTGCCTATATAGATAAAGTGGTGCGTAAATTTACAAAATGCACGCCTAATGTGTAAATTTCAAAATAAGTGTTTGAATGTGTAATTTGCTGATGACACTAAATGTGTAAAAAAAATATCTGATCACTCTTGAAATACACACACTTGAATGTGTAAATGGACAGGATCAACTCAAAAACAAAACATTCTTAGTAATAAATGATATAAAAACAGAAAATTAGTTATTTTATAAGTTAGTAATAACATTATGTAATATTTTATGATAATTATGTAAACCTATATTAAGTATGGCAGACATTTATATTTATTAAAATTATTAATAACTGCATTTAATATTAAATTGTTAATACCTTTTAAATTAATAGTTATCAAACAATTAATTTTCTAGTTAGAACATTAAACATTTTATGTTTTGATTAATAAAATTATAAATAATATAATTACATAAATAATAAAAACTGCAAATAAGTAATTTCATCATTAACAAATCTAACAATTATCATGGCAAGATTTTTTGCATTTCAACTTATAAAAATTACTGTTAATACCACAAATCAAAATTTACAAGCATGTATGTGCATGCTAATCAGATCAAATACAACCATTAATTTCACACAATGCGACTCCTATATTATCTCTTATATTCCCCCTCTTAATGTCTTCGTTATCGCAAGACCAGGGTCTTTACTGGTGAAGGTCAATGAAAGGCAGGCGTCTTGGTTAGCGAAAACTACTATAGTATCAGCTGTTTTGTTTTATGCCCACTGTAGAAGTTTTTGGTTAAACTTTGTGTTAATAGTGGTGACACTTTTTTATGTATAATTATTTAATGGATGAAATTATTATAAAATCATGTTAATCTAATGCATCAGCTTGCATAAGTTCTAAGCCTTTAGCTTCCTTTTTATTATGGTCAGAGTGTAAATCAATTACTTTTAAAAGTGAAATTTAAAATGAATGGGCAGTCTCTCATTCTGATCTCATTCTTTACTCATTCTGATGTAAAAATTTTAATTTAATGGGTATTTCTTTTAAATACATATCAACATTGTGTTTATTTTTCAATGATTGTTTTTAGAAATTCACTTTTTTGATAAAAGAGTAATATTGATATTCTGGGCACCAATAATACGAATTTTGTTTTATTGCAAACTAATCTACCAGTATTTACCATTGTAATAGTCAATATAAAGTCAATGAGCTATTTTTATTTTACTTTTTGAATTTTAGAAGATCAACTTAATTGTGGGAAATGCAAGAGCAATGAATTTTATTCATTCACTCTTTTGTTAAAATCAAAATAGAAAAATAATTAAATTTCAGTTGCATTGAATGTGCTGAAATGAAGGTATAATCTCAGGGTTCGCACAGACTCCTTAGACTCCTTGGAAACTCCTTAGAAATTAAAACGTTCCCAAGTAGTACTTAGAACTACTTAGATAAGCAAACAACTACTTAGAAACTCCTTATATTCTATTGCGGCTTCGGACGCAAGCGATAATTGCTGCCGAGGAAGAAAAAAATTGTGATTGAAAAACGCACGGTAAATCCTTTATGCACGTCATTCATCTGAAGCACAACATTGATTGGGTAGGGTAATGTTAATAGCAGGGCTCCCACTAGGTCCGTTTTTCAATTATTAGGTCCGTAAAGTCCGTTTTTCGACACTGTTAGCCGACTTTTATTTTAAATTTTATCGATGTTTGGCATTTAGCCAGGAATCTCGGAAAAATCGCGTTTTTCGCAAATATGTTCCAAAAAATACCGTCAATCAATCGCGGTAAAAATTCTTAAATTTTGTCAAAGGATCGTGAAAAAACGCGAATTTCTTAAAAGACAGCGAAAAAACGCGAATTTGCTCAAATGATCACGAAAAAACGCGAATTCCGTTAAAGATCGAGAAAAAAAAGATTTCCTCAAAAGATCGCATAAAACGCGAATTTCCTCAAACAATCGGGAAAAACACACGGTTTCCATCAAAAGATCGCGAAAACGTTCGTTTCGTCAAACGATCGAAATAAAACGCGAATTCCATTAGAAGATCGCGGAAAACGCGAATTTCTCCAGAAGATCGCGGAAAACGCGAATTTCTCCAGAAGATCGCGGAAAACGCGAATTTCTCCAGAAGATCGCGGAAAACGCGAATTTCTCCAGAAGATCGCGGAAAACGCGAATTTCTCCAGAAGATCGCGAAAAACGTGAATTTCCTCAAAAGATCGCGAAAAACACGTGAATTTCCTCAAAAGATCGCGAAAACGTTCGTTTCGTCAAACGATCGAAATAAAACGCGAATTCCATTAGAAGATCGCTTTAAACACGTGAATTTCCCCAGAAGATCGCGAAAAACACGTGAATTTCCCCAGAAGATCGCGAAAAACACGTGAATTTCCTCAAAAGATCGCGAAAAACACGTGAATTTCCTCAAAAGATCGCGAAAAACACGCGAATTTCCTCAAAAGATCGCGAAAAACACGCGAATTTCCTCAAAAGATCGCGAAAAACACGCGAATTTCCTCAAAAGATCGCGAAAAACACGCGAATTTCCTCAAAAGATCGCGAAAAACACGCGAATTTCCTCAAAAGATCGCGAAAAACACGCGAATTTCCTCAAAAGATCGCGAAAAACACGCGAATTTCCTCAAAAGATCGCGAAAAACACGCGAATTTCCTCAAAAGATCGCGAAAAACACGCGAATTTCCTCAAAAGATCGCGAAAAACACGCGAATTTCCTCAAAAGATCGCGAAAAACACGCGAATTTCCTCAAAAGATCGCGAAAAACACGCGAATTTCCTCAAAAGATCGCGAAAACCACGCGAATTTCCTCAAAGGATCGCGAAAACCACGCGAATTTCCTCAAAGGATCGCGAAAACCACGCGAATTTCCTCAAAGGATCGCGAAAACCACGCGAATTTCCTCAAAGGATCGCGAAAACCACGCGAATTTCCTCAAAGGATCGCGAAAACCACGCGAATTTCCTCAAAGGATCGCGAAAACCACGCGAATTTCCTCAAAGGATCGCGAAAACCACGCGAATTTCCTCTAAGGATCGCGAAAACCACGCGAATTTCCTCTAAGGATCGCGAAAACCACGCGAATTTCCTCTAAGGATCGCGAAAACCACGCGAATTTCCTCTAAGGATCGCGAAAACCATGCGAATTTCCTCTAAGGATCGCGAAAACCACGCGAATTTCCTGTAAGGATCGCGAAATACACGCGGTTTCCACCAAAAGATCGAGAAAAAAACGCCAGATTCGTTAAACAATTCGTTAAATAAAACGCGAATTCCATTAAAAGATCGCTAAAAAAGCGAATTTTCCCAGAAGGTCTCGAAAAAAAAGCGAATTTCTCTCAGAAGATCGCGAAAGAAACGCAAATTTCAACATAAGATCGCGAAAAAAAATGCGAATTCGTCAAAATTTCACCTTCAAAGAAAGCGATCACCGCTGTTCTAAAATAATAAATTCAAAACTTGTTATATTTTTTCTTGTATGTTGCATTTAGCATTCTTTTTTTTTTTTGCCTTTTAAAATTTTCTTTAAGATGTATCATGTATGTGATATACATAATAAGTGTTAGGGGTTTGACTAATCTCTATTTATATGACCTAGGGGTGATTCTAATCCGAATTTTCCGAAAATGTAAGGCATTCATTTCTGAAAATTTTAAAAAATCGGTCACCAATCCAAAAATTCGGACATATGGTCGCCGAAAAAAAAATTTGTCCATCGTTTGCAGAAAAATCGCCAATTTCGTCAAATAATCGCGAAAAAACGCAAATTTCGTCAAATAATCGCCAAAATCCCTGACAATTTCGTCAAAAGATCGCGGAAAAAACCACAAATTTCGTCAAAAGATCGCGAAAAAACCACAAATTTCGTCAAAAGATCGCGAAAAAACCACAAATTTCGTCAAAAGATCGCGAAAAAACCACAAATTTCGTCAAAAGATCGCGAAAAACCCCAAAAATTTCGTCGAAAGATCGCGAAAAACGGCAAATTTCGTCGAAAGATCGCGAAAAACGGCAAATTTCGTCCAAAAGATCGCGAAAAACGGCAAATTTCGTCCAAAAGATCGCGAAAAACGGCAAATTTCGTCCAAAAGATCGCGAAAAACGGCAAATTTCGTCCAAAGGATCGCGAAAAAACGGCAAATTTCGTCCAAAAGATCGCGAAAAAACGGCAAATTTCGTCCAAAAGATCGCGAAAAAACGGCAAATTTCGTCCAAAAGATCGCGAAAAAACGGCAAATTTCGTCCAAAAGATCGCGAAAAAACGGCAAATTTCGTCCAAAAGATCGCGAAAAAACGGCAAATTTCGTCCAAAAGATCGCGAAAAAACGGCAAATTTCGTCCAAAAGATCGCGAAAAAACGGCAAATTTCGTCCAAAAGATCGCGAAAAAACGGCACATTTCGTCAAAAGATCGCGAAAACACGCGAATATCGTCCAAAGATCGCGAAAAACGGCAAATTTCGTCCAAAAGATCGCGAAAAAACGGCAAATTTCGTCCAAAAGATCGCGAAAAAACGGCAAATTTCGTCCAAAAGATCGCGAAAAAACGGCAAATTTCGTCCAAAAGATCGCGAAAAAACGACAAATTTCGTCCAAAAGATCGCGAAAAAACGGCACATTTCGTCAAAAGATCGCGAAAACACGCGAATATCGTCCAAAGATCGCGAAAAACGGCAAATTTCGTCCAAAAGATCGCGAAAAACGGCAAATTTCGTCCAAAAGATCGCGAAAAAACGGCAAATTTCGTCCAAAAGATCGCGAAAAAACGGCACATTTCGTCAAAAGATCGCGAAAATCGTCAAAGAATCATGGAGAAAACGCATAGCTAGTGTCGGGAGTTGATTTCACCCTCCCCCCTCTCTCGTGTAACTTTACAGAAAATTTGCTGTGAATTTCAGAATATTTTTTTTTTACTCAGAATCACCCCAGTAGATTGTCGATTTTATATTTAAACTTACGAAATCATTAAGCAATATATTATGAATACTGTGCGATTTCAGCACTAACAATCAGATTCTGATAGAGTAAAATTTGTTTTTGAAATGTTTTTCTCTCCAAATTGGGTATTAAAAATTGGAGTGTGCATACCACATAACGATGCAGCACAAAACAACATCGACAACAAAAAAAAAAATGGCAAATCCTTAAAATTTTTTGGACTCCTTGGATTTTTTGGGTACTCCTTGGATTTTTTCTTCCCAACTCTGTATGAACCCTGAATCTACTGCCATGTAAATCCACTAGGACTGGACAATATCAGAAATTTAATTTTGCAGTGTATCACAATGAGTTAGTATTGGTATTGATGATATATCATACAACCTTAAGGCTGTTGGTCAGTGAGATCTTGAATTCTTCTTGCTAGTGTTAAACCTATGGGCATGTGATGCATTTGTATTTTTAAAATCTCCTCTGGAAATAAATATTTTAACTTTTTTTTCTGTATACTTTTCTTGAAACATGCCTCCTTTTTTTAATTGCCAAAAATATTTCTAAAGTATTTACTTAATTTTGTGTTGAACTCTTACTCAGTTTTGATAAGATTTTAACACATAAAATTATAAATTAAGTATATATTATAGATGTACTTTGACAATTAAAAAAAAGAGATCCTTTAAATTAATACACAGAAAAAAAGAAGTTAAAAATATTAATACACAGAAAAAAGAAGTTAAAAATATTAATTTTCTATGGAAATATTTTAAAAATATGAATGAATCACATACCCGTATGTTTAACATTAGAGAGGGGAATTTGAAATCTCACAATCCAACATTGTTAAAATTTGAGAAAATAGAAAAATTGCTAATTTAAAAGATAAGTAGTATGTTTGCAGTGTCTATCTCTCTATATATGTATTTATCCATTTTTCTATCTTTCTCTCTACTCTCTCTCTCTCTCTCTCTATATATATATATATATATTTCTCTCCATTCCTATTTCTCTCTCTTTTTCTCTATCCTCCTTTTTTCTCCCTCATATATATATTCTCTCTTCTCTTTCCCTCTCCTCTCCATATCTCTATTCCTTTCTATCTATACCTCTTTATCCTTTTCTCTCTGTCTCTCTATCATTTTCTTTCGCTCTCTATCCCTTTATCTGTCTTTGTTTCTTGCTATATATTTATATATATATATATATATTACTAGGTTTTGGAGCCATGGTCGAGGTGAGTTTTACTAAAAAACACACAGTAGTGCATATTAATTCCTTTGTTTAATGCAGTAACGATTGTTCAGCATCTTCTACACTTGTGACTGTTCACAACAGCAGTTAATAGGAGACTGCCTGAATTTAACATTCTAAGCGAAGAGTTCCACCAACAGTCAACTCTAAATGTGACGATAATTAATGTTTATGAAGATGATTTATAAGAAATGTCATGTTAGAGAAAAGCTAATTAGGATTTATGGATTAAATGTAATCTTATATCCTTTACTAGAGCACATCTTTTTCCTTCCCATTTGAAAAAACCCTACCATATCAAAAGTTTTCACACAACTTTATGGTATCTACCAGGGATGGAGAATTTCTAGAAAATCCTACCAGCCAAACATTTATTTTCAGGGGTGGGGGAATGCATCATTTTACTCGCCACTGGCGAGTAAATTTTCTGATAGGGCGAGTGATTCTTTACGTAGTCTTTGAAAACTGCAAACTATAGAGATAGGCGAAAACTTTTTTTTTTTTAATAGTTAGCTATATTTTTCAACTTTCCTAATTACTGCGATGTAAACATGGTACTAAGTTCCATTCCATAATAAACTTTCATCTCTTGTTTATATTTCTTAATTTTACAGGGGAAAAAATGTGAAAATGCATTATAATATTAGTAGCCAACTATTTTTGAGTTTCGTAAATTTTGTCATAAAAAGTTTCTACTGTACGTTGCATTTTAATAAATCCTTGGCTGGTAAGGTTTTCTAGAAATTCCCCACCCCTGTTTATTTTACCAGCCAGCAAAATGCCAGGGATGGTTGAAAATTGTTACGACAAAATTTATGTAACTGCACAAATAGTTGATTACTATTACTACAATGCATTTTTATAACTTTTTTCCTATAAAATTAAGAAATATAAACAAGAGAAGAAAGTTTTTAATATAGAATAGAACTTAGTACCATGTTTACATCACAGTAATTTGGAAAGTTGCAAAATATAGCTAACTAGTAAAAAAAATAAAGTTTTCGGCATATTTCTATAGTTTGTAGTTTTTAAAGACCACCTAAAGATTCACTCGCCTTGTCAGGAAATTCACTCACCAGTGGCGAGTAAAATGATGTATTTTCCCACCCTTGCCATCTACACAACAAATTCCAATTTTTTTAAGCTACATTACTGTGAGTGTTAAAAGATTTTTTCCTACTGAACTAAAGTAGTCATAGTATTAAAATTAACAATAATGATTACTTACCATACAATAACTGTCAACTTATTTACGCTTGCCAGAAACCTTAACAGTTAAAAAGAAATAATCAAACATGCGTTTTCCACGGAGGAAAGATAGCATGAAAAGTTTGTAGTATTTTCAAGTTAAAGGTAATTGGACTATGATTTGTTGCTCATGAGATAAGCTTTTCAACCAGCATGGTCTGTGATTTGGCTCTTTCATTCTCATGACAACCGAAATACTTGCTGCCATTTAATGATACTTGAAAGGATATGTTTTTGATTGTGGCTTCTGTTAAGATTTTATTTCTTCAAATTTTAGCTTTGAACTTTCACATGCACCTAAAATATGACTTTTATTCAAAAGTATATTTTTTTAGGTTTTTTTTTTTTTAATTAATGTAAAAAACAAATTTAGGAATTTTTTTAAATTTAATTTTTAATATTTTGCAGGTAATGCATTTTGAATTTAACAGGGATCTTCTGGTATTCTGTTACTGAATAATAAACTATAAAACAGTAACATCGTTATTTATCTTAATACGTTAAATAACGTCCATCTCTACCATGTCAATATGCTTGTAATTAAACAGGTTTCAATGGATGACAGATGCAGCAGAGATATTGTTTATCAATCTTTCTCTAAGGCATCAATACATTCTTAATAGTAAAAGTTAAGAAATTTTCACTAGATTTATACCTTCATATCTATTTACTATATGAATACAACATTAAAATTATTTGAAATATACATGTTCAATTCACAATTGGATATAGGTTTATGATAATTAAAATTTAAGCTTTTTGATAAATATTTTGTAAATAACATCAAGAACCAAAAAAAAAAAAAAAATTAAAAATAAAATTCTAAAAGAAACTAACAAAAGAAGAAAAACTCAACATGAAATTTTACTTTATTATGCAAAATACATGGTTTGATATTTAAATCTGCTTTTTATTTCAAAACTGCAACTGAATTTAAGATACAAAATAAAATGTTCCAATTGACAAAAAAAAAAAAAAAATAATAAACTTGGAGTCATTTCTTGAGCAATTTACTTGATGCTATGTATTTATTTTAAACTGAACTATCAAGATATATTGAATTCACTAGCAGAAATCTCACACAGCACAGCATATGCAATGCTATCAATAATAACCAACATGTATTCAAGCTCATGTTATTGGTCATGTATATCGCAATACAGTACAGAACCATTTATCCGGAATGGTTGGGGTTAGATGTATTTCGGATAACTGGTTTTTCCAGTTAACTGTTTGGGCATTAAAGCAGCATCCATTTGATAGTTTTGTGGTATATATGTGGTTGTGGCATTATTTCTGATTTTAAATTATTAGATTACTTGGATTAAAAATCAGATGCAAGAAAGATCAAAAGTTAATCAGAGTTTGAAAAAAGGTAATTTATGGGAACCCCTTGGGAACAAAAATCCGTCTGTTTCTTCTGCATAAATATTAAAACATATAAAATACAACTAAATATGTTTCCATTTCAAATACTAGATTTTGTCATCAAATTATACAATTTTTTCAAGCAATGCATCTGTCAAACTGGCAGCGTATGACACTTTTTTCTGCAAAGATTCTGAAATCAGTCTATTAGAAATAGCATTCCAGATAACTGGTTTTCCGGATAAATGGTTCCATACTGTATATATTAGCCCTACATCGGGTTTGGTCAGGTTGGCACTTTATCTTTTCATTGTGGGTCTGGTTGACTTTCATTGTTTCGTGTTGGGTTTTAAAATTTGCAGGTCGAGTTCAGACTCGCTGATAATTCAAAAGAAGGTTCAAAATATTTTTCATGTTAAAAGTCTATATATGAGGGTGAATCAAATATAAACCAGAATTTTTTATTTTTTATTTATTCGTACAAGATATAAAGCAGAAAGTTACATATTATTTTTCTATATAATCTCCTGATTTCAAAATGCATTTTTCCCAATGGGTTGGAAGATTTTTGATATTGTCATCATAGAAAGAAGAGGGGTGTGTCTCCAGCCAATTGCACACTAAAGCTTCAACAGCAGTGTCATTGCCGATTCGTTCACATTCTAATGCTTCTTTCAAAGTCCCAAACATGTTATAATCGCAGGGGGACTGTAGGAAGGGTGTCCCAGTGATGGCCAATGCATTTCCTCCAACATTTCGTGAGTCAGGTTGGCTGTATGGCAATGGGCACTGTCATGAAGCAAAATCACTTTTTTGATCGGAAATTCACGTCTTTTCCCTTATATGCATGTTTTTTTTCATCCAACAGCTGGCATTTTACATCAGGTCATACAACCGTAGGCAGCCCCTTCGAGATTGTCCCGAACGGCGCTAATGTTTTCCTCAGTCAAACTTGTTCGGGTGGGGGGTAAACTTCTGCTCGTCCTTCCACAAACTTTCTGCTCCAGTCATTCACTTGGGATTTCTTCCAGTATGTCTCCCCAAACTGTGCTTGAAGTCTTTGTAAGATTTCACCCGGTCTTACGCCTTCATTTGTGAGAACTTTAACGATAATGCATTGTGCAATGTTGGGGTGAACCTCTCCTTCATTCATCCTGATACCAGCTGAGGAACGGTGAGAGTATCACATACCAGTGCATATACAGGGTGTTCGGTCTCAACGGTGTCCAATGGCTAATTCCTAAACCGTTAGTCATTGACATATAGTTCCAATTACAAAAAGGTTTTAAATCAGGTAAGGAAATATTTTAAAAGCGATTTGGGTCAATAAAAACATTTTTCAAAAAATTACGAAATTTAAATTTTTATACGGTCCTCCGATCCTATAAGTTATATTTAGTGAAATTTTCCTTTTACACTGACAAGTAATACAAAAAAAGTCCCGTTATTCTACCATTAAAATTGACCAAGTAATAGCTGTTTAAAGTTGGAGCATATTTTTTGCTGCAAATTGGGGGTCATTCACAAATTTAGTCGAAATATAATTTCGTCAGATATAAAAAATGTTTGGGAGTAAAATTAACATTGCAATATAAATTTGAAATCTTTAATCATTCTGGCATATTAATGGAAAATATACAATTTGTAATAAACATTTAAGAAGAAAGAAAAAAACAGAATTTTTGTTAAATAAAATGATTCTAAATTAACAGCCTCAATTCTTTACAAAATGATACATATTTTAAAATATTATTAGATTACACTAACCTGCAAAAGTTGGATTATGTCATATTTTTTAGCTTTTGATAATTGATTTTTATGTATTCTGTACTGCTGAATCTGAAATTGACCTTCATTTTTAATCATCACATCAGGATTTTTCGCAAGTTTCAAAGTTAAAAAGTTCAAAGTTAAAATTGAATCTCCTCCCTCATCACATCGGACCACTCAGCTGTTTAGCTATAAGAATCCAAGGATAAGACAAAATATGGAATAAATTTTTTTAATAAAATAAAATAAAATAAAAAATGTTTTACGTATGTTTTATAGTATGAGATTTTCGCTATATTTTAACTTACACATTTGCGATTTGCAAAAAAATTCTAACGTGATGGCTAAAAATGAAGGTCATTTTCAGATTCAGTGCTAAAAAGTGCGTAAAAATCAATTATCAAAAGTTAAAAAACACAACCATCTCCTCTACTTTATAGTATTCGATTTTCGTTATTCTTTAAATTTGAAAATTTATGATTTGCAAAATATCCTGACATGATGGTTAAAAATTAAGGTAATTTTCGGATTCAGTGCTAAAAAATACATAAGTTAAAAAACCCAACAATCGCAGTCTTGTATTATCTAATCTAAAACTTTTTCTTAAACTCCTTGGCAGAAATCTATCCGAAATTTAAAATAAGTATAAATGGCTGTAAAATAAGTATAAATGGTAACCACCGAAAATCTTAATAATATTAGATTGTTAAAAATAGCAAATAAAGCCTTTGTGCAACAATATTAAAAAGCAGAAAAACCAACGTTTAAAATGCACAAATAATATATGAAAGCAAGGCTGATAAAAACAAGGTAACTAGATAAAAGCAAGGCTGAGCAAGCTCAGCCTTACTTTTTCTAGCCCGCTGTTCCTTTTGCACTGAAGAAGAATCTCGCTAGTAGATTCAAAACAGCTGTTTGCTGCTTTTCATATATTATTTGTGCATTTTAAACGTTGGTTTTTCTGCTTTTTAATATTAGATTGTTATCGGATTTGCGCCAGTGTGTAAAATGCAATCTCGATCGGATATTTAAAAGTGGGTTAAAGTTCGAGTACAAATTTTGAACTGGAAAAGCATACATACGATTGTTGAAATAACATAAAAACTTATGAAAAAGCATAATTTTTGTTAAAAGAAATCATAAAAGAAACAGTCTCAAACCCTGACAAAATAAAACATATGTTATTTTAGCCAATGTGAGACTTAATCATAATACTTGTAGGATTTTTTTTCAAAGCGCAGATACACATGAAGTAAGATCTTCGAATAATTTAAACACTTGGTATATGATCCCTCAAAGCCAAGCCGAACTCATTTGTTTTCAGAGTAGAAAAGTGACATAAGTCATGCATTTTTAAAGTTTCCTAACTCGCTCAATTTTAGCGTTATATGAATGGGACTTTTTTTGTCTTACTTGTCAGTGTAATAGGAAAAAATTACTAAATATAACTTATAGGACCGGGGGACCGTATAAAAATTTAAATTTCATAATTTTTTAAGAAATGTTTTTATTGACCCAAATCGCTTTTAAAATGTTTCTTTACCTGATTTAAAACATTTTTGTAATTGGAACTATATGTCTATGACTAACGGTTTAGGAATTAGCCATTGGACACCGTTGACACCGGACACCCTGTATAGTCATGTAACATTCCCACCTGCCATGCACAGAGGTTTGAGTGCCCTCGTGATAACTTTCAGGCCTCCCTTCAGAAATTCCGGTTAATACAGTCGAACTTGGATAATTCGAAGTGCAAGGGACTACTGCAAAACTTCGAATTATCAAAAAAAAAATTATTTTTATGTCGTAAAATAATCAATCGCAACAGAAATTGCAAATAAAATATGTTTATTAATTTTAAATCAACTTACTGACCATGCCCAAATTACATCAAATTGAGTTTACTCTAAATTAAAATTTTATTCCTTAGTATGAAACAGGAGAATTCAACCAGCTAGAACTGTCGAATGTTAATGAATACCATATATTTTGTCTAGAACTCATGTGCACTTCTGTTCAATGTTTATTCAGTTAACTGCAATCTTTAGGTGCCTATACGAAATAAGGTGCAAGAAGTGAGGAGACATGTGAAAATCCATCTGCTCACTTTGTTCTTATTAAAAAGTGTTTGGCAAGTATTTTTATAAATGAATGAGTAAAAAGAGATTCTTTTATAATATTCAAATTAACATAATATCAAGCTAAAAATTACTACTTTGTTCAGTAATTTCAACATGCAGTAGAATATCATTTTATAATAATATATTTAATATATAAACAAGAAGAGGGAAATAATTATGTAATGTATATACATATTTTGTTGTAAACCGTGGAAAGATGTATATACAGGGTGCAATATGTTATCTACCGCCGACCTTTATTTTCTCAACCGTTGGTCGTAAACATATAGTTCCAATTACAAAAACGTTTCAAATGAGGTAAATATTCATGTTGAGGCATTAAAGTAAAAAATCAATTTTATAAAAAAATACGAAATTTAACTTTTTATACGGTCCCCCAGTCCCTATAGTTATATTTAGTAAAAGTTTACACATGTCAAACTGTTTGTGTTATATATGTTATGATATCTGTACTACAAAAATTGACAGAGTTATTAAATTTCAAAGTTTGAGATTTTTTCGCATGATTTTGTTTTTCAATGAGGGATCAGTTAAGATTAATTAAAGTAATTCGAGATCAAAATCAGGATGCAATGTCTTTTTTACGCCGAAACCACCTTTAGCCGGTATCGTCAAATTGGGGTATCACCAAAGAGAGTTATTTCATTTTAAAATTTTAGCTGACTTTTAGGGGTCGTATACAAAGTGAAGAATGAAATATTGAAATTAAACTGAAAAATAAATATCAGTTTATTATCAAGTGCATGTAAGAAATGCCAGACATGCTGACCATATGCCTCGCTTATTTCTGCTGTGCTCAGTTGTGGAATTAAAAGAGCATTACACCTTGCCCGTCTACTTGTTCTGAGTCGTGGTGTAACAGAGCCGGTCTCTCTAATATGGTGCAATGCATTATTTATAGTTCCATGCGTTGGATGTAGATCCTTAGGGAAACGTTCTGAATAAACACTCGCAGCCTCTCTGCATTCCTTTGACATTCACCATAAATATGTATCATTTCGCCATATTGCATGCATGCGTGGCTTGCCATCACGATCTCAGTGCTGACTAGCATGTCCACTGCTAGATGGATCGTGTTTTATCCTGAACGTGTGGCGATGCGGTACTATTGTAATTCGCATAATCCTAATTTTCATGCACACTATAGCTCGGCTGGTCGTTTGCATTCCGCTCCCATTTATCTAGTACTTGGTGAGTATGTTTTATCTTCCAGTTGTCAATTCTACCTACTTTGAAGTTTGTAGGTTGTTTTCTGATATTATAATAAATTGATATTTATTTTTCAGTTTAATTTCAATATTTCCTTCTTTGCTTTGTATACGACCCCTAAAAGTCAGCTAAAATTTTTAAATGAAATAACCCTCTTTGGTGATACCCCAATTTGACGATACCGGCTAAAGGTGGTTTCGCTGTAAAAAGGACATTGCATCCTGATTTTGATCTCGAATTACTTTAATTAATCTTTTAACTGATCCCTCATTGAAAGACAAAATCATGTGAAAAAATCTCAAACTTTGAAATTTAATAACTCTGTCAATTTTTATAGTACAGATGTCAAACTTTTTGTGTTATATATGTTATGATATGTGTAAACGTTTACTAAATATAACTATAGGGGCTGGAGGACCGTATTAAAAGTTAGATTTCGTGATTTTTATAAAATTGATTTTTTACTTTAAATAATGCCTCAACATGAATATTTACCTACCTCATTTGAAACGTTTTTGTAATTGGAACTACATGTCTACGACCAAATGTTGAGAAATTAAAGGTCGGTGATAGATAACATATTGTACCCTGTATATAGCAACCAGTTCTGCATCAGACAGATAACCCAATTCTGCCCGAACGTGTTGGCCATTGGCTCTAAATTTTTTGCTGTGGATCGAGTTGGTTAGTGTTTTCATTTTCAGATTGAGTCAGATTAGAGTTTTGTTTCTTGTGAGTCAATTTGGATATGCCCAATTGTTCCAAAGAATAGTCGAATATTGTTTCAAATGATAAAAAAATATTTATATATGAATGAGTATTTACATACAGTCAAACCCCGATTTAGTGCCATCTCGAAATAGCAGCAATTCCATTTAGCCGCGGCCCCACCAGTGGCCGAGATGTTCTGCTCTCGAAGCTGGTAGACGGGAGGTGCTGGGTTCGATCCCAATCGCGCCCGTCGGCCTAATCGTTCGGAGTTTTCGTGGTTTTCTTCGAGCCGTGGGTCTTCCATGCGTTTATACGGATTAGGTTCCCTTAGAAAGACCCCCACGGGGGGCACTCCCCCCGGGCTTATATCCCTCGTGTAGATAATTGGCCGTCAAAAATCAACCCAACCCAACCCATTTAACCGCCAATTGTGTCTATGAACAAAATCTGCCAAATAGGAATTTCAATGTAATGCATCCATTAAAGCGCCAACTTGATATATCCCCCCCCCCCCCCAAAAAAAAAAAAATAAAAATCTAGAAATCACTATTTTCTTTGCATATCTTTCTTTTTAAAATTTGTTGTTAGAATTTCAAAGGGCACTTTCTTTTCCTGCGCCTACAGAATCTGGAAATCATAGAAAAATCAGGGAAAAGTAAAGGAACTTTGTAAAAATACCCAAAAATCAGGGAAATTTGTCTATAGTTGAAAATATTTGCATTTTCACCTTGCTAACGAGATTGATTCATCTGTTTTATGTAAGATTTTTTTTCACATGCTGATTAGTCTCCCAATATTTTTAAAAAGATGCACATGGTATGAGTTTTTGATATTTAATCCAAATTAAGGTTATCAGATATCCTCATTTTCTGTAGATAGCATTTATATTGAAGGCAATTTACCCGTTTTTAAAAATTTACATTAAAAAGATACATTAGCATAACCTGACCAGGTGGCCAGCTTAGTGATGGGCGATAACGAGATGTTTTTCTCGATTGTCTCGATTGTATGGACATCTCGATATTTTTCGATTGTGTAATTTTTTTCTCGATGACTCCAGTTTGCCAATTACTTTGATACATCATATATTATATATTATATACGTCATACATTTATCAAGAATCGTCTGCGGGTGAACTGGAATGAGTCGGTGTTAATAAAGACAAGGTTACGTCGCCCGCTAGTGGGCCCCTCCTTTAATCGGGCCCCTAAGTTATACGTAATCTTGTAATATGAAATCACGAACAGGATACCCGCTATATACGACACCGTATAGCAGGCGTGGTGTGCACGCACTACAAAATCTTGTAAAAAAATATAATCTCGAAACGAACGAACCTCGGACTGGATCTCTTGGGGGAGGGGTCAAAGTGAGCGGAAGGGCAAAGTAGCTGCATAATATGAATAAGCCGTCACAGGTCTTCAGGCCTTTCGAACCATATGTCACACGACGGGTCTGGATCTGAATTTATAAAAATGCCCTTCCCGGGGGGGCAAAGTGGGGGGAGGGGTGCGGGAGGTGAATAACATGAGTAAGTGGTCATAGGCCTTTCCAACAATATGTCACATGAGGTCTCGGCTAAATTTAGAAAAGTGTCCCCCGTGGGGGAAAAGTGGGGGGGGGGCGATTACCGGAGGTGTATAACATCAATAAGTAGTCACAGACCTTTCCAACGATATCTCACATGTGGGGTCTTGGCTAAATTTGTAAAAGTGTCTCCCCGGAAGTGGGGGACGGACACCGGAGGAGCATAACATCAATAAGTAGTCACAGACCTTTCCAACGATATCTCACATGTGGGGTCTTGGCTAAATTTGTAAAAGTGTCTCCCCGGAAGTGGGGGGACGGACACCGGAGGAGCATAACATCAATAAGTACTCACAGACCTTTCCAACGATATCTCACATGTGGGGTCTTGGCTAAATTTGGAAAAGTGTCTCCCGGGGGGGGCAAAGTTGCTTCTCCGGTGTCTGTCCCCCCAACTTTGCCCCCCCCCGGGAGACAGACACCGGAGAAGCATAACATCAATAAGTAATCACAGACCTTTCCAAAGATATCTCACATGAAGGGTCTTGGCTAAATTTGGAAAAATGTCCCCCGGTGGGGGGCAAAGTGGGAGGGGCTGTCACTGGAGGTGCTTAACATCAATAAGTAGTCACAGACCTCTCCAACGATATCTCACATTAGGGGTCTTGGCTAAATTTAGAAAAGTGCCTCCCGGGGGGGGCAAAGTGGGGGGACGGACACCATAGGTGCACAACATCAATGAATAGTCAAAGACCTTTCCAACGAATCTCACATGAAGGGTCTTGGCTAAATTTGGAAAAATGTCCCCCGGGGGGGGCAAAGTGAGGGGGGGGGGCTGTCACTGGAGGTGCTTAACATCAATAAGTAGTCACAGACCTTTCCAACGATATCTCACATGAGTGGTCTTGGCTAAATTTAGAAAAGTGCCCCCCGGGGGGGGCAAAGTGGGGGGGACGGACACCATAGGTGCATAACATCAATGAATAGTCACAGACCTTTCCAACGATATCTCACATGAAGGGTCATGGCTAAATTTGGAAAAATGTCCCCCGGGGGGCAATGTGGGGGGGGGGTCTGTCACCGGAGGTGCATAACATCAATAAGTAGTCACAGACCTTTAAAATGATATCTCACAAGACGGGTCTTGGCTAAATTTGGAAAAGTGTCCCCCGGGGGGCAAAGTGGTTGGACGGCCACCGGAAGTGCATAACATCAATAAGTAGTCACAAATCTTTCCAACGATATGTTACATGAAGGGTCTTGGCTAAATTTAGAAAAGTGTCCTGAAATTTCATATATTATACATAATATTTATCGGAGGGCTCCATAAAAAAATCCGATCTAAAATGATAAAAACGGAAAAAACTAACCCCCGCAGTGGGGGCCAAATTGGGGAGGGGAGGAAGAAAGTCTCATAATATGAAAGAGTCATCCGAGAGCTTTCAGATAACATATTACATGACGGGTCCAAAAAAGTTTGAAAATTGCTCCCCCTCCCTCCCCCCTTTGGGCCCACTCTTTCGCCCCGGAATTTACGCAGCCCCACTTTAAAATTTTTATGTTCAATGAATAATATTTATTGGAAGACTGCATAAAAAACCTACATTTAAAATGATATTTAAATTTATTATAGAAATCGGCAAGGGTTTTAAAAATTTGTTCGCCCCCCCCCCCCCCGAATTTCACCTTCGGGGGAAGAAAGGTTCATAATATGAAAGAGTTGTCAAAGGGCTTTTCGATTATATGTCACAGGAAGAGTTCGGTAATTTTTTTTTTTTTTTAATTGCGCACCACCCACTCTCACGTCCTCGGAACTCACCCGACCCACCTTCCTCTTTTGAAATTTTTATATTTAATAAATAATATTTATTGGAGGGCTCCAAGTATGTGACAGCTTGGTAGGGCTAAAATAAGAAAAACATTGAAAATTAAAGCTTCATTTCATAGTTCATTGTCATGCCTATTTCTTTCTCCAGCTTGCCCCTCGATATCTCTTCTCGGCCCTTCTTGGCTGAGCGTGAAATGACAATCATCGAGAGTAACATTTCGGAGAAAGGACGAAAACTGATTTCTCATTCTCGACAATGTCATATGAAATGTTGAACAGAGACCGAGAGCGAGGAACGAGAAGTGACGAAGGAAGCAATCGGTGAGATATCTCGAAGTAAGCGAAAGGTTTGCCCTCGAGCAGAATGTCTCCTCGAGATAAACGAGCAGTTTGCGTCCAGAAAATAGATCTCGAAGTGCGAGAGCTCTCTCTCGCACTTCGAGAGAAAGGAAGCTTTCAGAAGAGTCAAACTTACCGCGCTTCTGGTGTAAGTCATGATTTCCCAAAGGAGTACATGTTTTTTTCCATTCGCTTTTGTTATTAACCGATATGGGTTAGGAGGCATAGTGGTTTAAGTTATCAGTTCGAGTTTTTGTTGATATAGAAGTTTTCTATTGAATTTGGCGCCAGTTTGTCTTTGATTTTCAATGTTTCTCTTATTTTAGCCCTCCTAAGCTGTCCCATATCTCTTAATATTAGAATGCTATTGTTAAAACAAAACTGCACTGCAAAATATGTGTTTTCAAGATTTTAAGTGTCGCCTCAGGGAAGAGGATTTTTCAAAATTATTTTACCCCACTCATGTAATATATTAAAATAAGGGTAATTTCATAACCTTTCTAAATCTACCTTTCTTTGTCAATCCACTGTTAATTTTAGACCCCTGGGCTTAAAATGTTCTAAAGGAATATACTTAGCGGTGGTTTTTTTCGTACTCTGCTACGGTATCTTTCACTCATAGGAAAATTATAAGACTAGCATCAAATTGCGTCTAAAATCGAATAAAAAATATGGACATGTGTTTCTTAATTTTAACTCCCTTCTTCGCCTCAAGAGGGCGCTTTAAAGTTTTGTTTCTTCAAACCTTTAGTATACTGTTTGTCCAAAAATTATAAAATTCACAAAATAAAGTGTTTTCACTGTTCCCTATCTTCTCGTATCAATGTTATTTTTACTACCACCAGGGGACGCCGCCCAGTGAAACATTTTACTTTTAGCCTCAGGCTATTGGTATTTTTCATCTGTTTTTCATAATATTTTGTCTCATTATTTTTCTTCCTTGTAGATACTATTCTCTAAGTTCTTGACCCATTCTGACCATTTGGGCACTCATTCTGGACCAGCTGTGGCCCATCGGGCCCCTCTTCATTTGTCGGGCTCTAATCACACGCTTCACTTGTTCTTTTACCATTTATTCATTTTCTTCAATTTTTTTCTTATTCAATGGTTCGTTTTTTTTTGTTTTTTTTTTACCATTCTCAACTTCCCCTAGTCCTCTCTTACATCAAGTTAACTTCCATCCTTGGTCTGCCCTACTGTCAATTTGGGGCCTAATGCCCCTTCGGGGGGGGGGGTCTTCTACCTTTTCCAGGACCATCATCTAATACCACGTTGGTAAGGATTGGAAGATTAAAATTATACGAAATACCAAAAATGAAGTCCATTGAAGTTTCATTTTAGTTATAGAATTCCCTATTAGCGATATATTTGTCTGTTTACCTTTCTATTTTTCGATAACACTCCTTTGTTTTCGATAAACGGAGAAATTCAACAGCATTAGACTCACTTTAGACATTTAGGGACCTTTAACTTGTATCAAACCTTTTACCTTTATCGAAAAGAGGGAAATGCTAATCGATTCTAGCTAATGCGCCTAAAATAAAAAATAAGTTTGTAAGTGTGTCAGAAAATAGCGCCTTTGGATTTCGATACAGACTTAGAGTCATGTTGGAATCACTAGGCACTGGAAAACAGTTTCCGTGTTAGACAGGTTCCCTCTTAGCAGGTATCTTTATCGTACTATCCTTACGTTTTTCGAAAGCAACTTTTGTTTTCGATCAATGGGGAAATTCCAGAGCATTTGACATTTAGGGGAACTTTAAACTGTATCAAACTTTTTGAGTTATCGAAAGAGTGGAAAGCTTATTTGATTCATCAAATGCGCCATAGTTACGCGATTTGGACATTGCAGTTTCATAAAGAAGAAAGAGGAATTTATTCCAAAGCCAAATTTATAAAAAGACAATAAAATCTTTTAAAACATTTAAATAATGTTTTAAAGATAGATAAATGAGTTGAAAGTATTTTCTTAATGTATTTAACGTCCCAATCGATCGTTATCTTTTAAGAAGCATGTTTCTTGACAGCATATTGGATCTTATATTAGAAATAAAGAATTTTGAATATTTCTGAGGGGCGGTGTTCATTTTGCTGGCATCTGGACCTACGCATATATGAAAAAATATTTGATAAGTTATGCAAAATTCAAAATACATATTACTATGCTCATACAATGTGAATTTTACAGCATTTAAAACAAATATTAGTAAGTATGCACATTTCATGAAATAAATTTATATAGAACATAATTAGATATTAATCCTTTAGAGTTTATTGGATTGTATTAAAATCTAGTATGGCACATAAAATTCGAAGGATAAATACTATAGCGAAGATGGTGTAATATTAAAGTTGATTTGAAGTTTTGAAATAACGCATTTTCAATAACAATTTAATTATTAAAACCGCTAGTGCAGAGAAGGAGGTAGGTTTAGGGATATTAATATCGCTTTTAGAACGCTCTAAAACTATTAAGATATATACAAAACCCGTTATATTAACATGATTAACAGATTTTTGAAGACTTCATAAGGGCTGTACTTATATAACAGTATCAACTTTTTGATAATTTTGGACCCCCTCCCCGGCAATGATATCGTTATCAATGTCTAAAAATTCTTTTGATTTTTGGAGTGATATACAAGTATGGTTACATTTATTTTTCTCATACTTTATTGATTCACATTGAAGTCAATAAAATATCATTTTACATATGAAATAACTTTATATTAAATTAAATAACACTTAAAAAAAATAGTTACTATTTAAAAGAATTTAATAATAGCTTTTTTCGCATGATGCGTTCAACAATAATAATGTCTTCTTGCACTTGACCCCGCACGGTGTGTGTGTGTGTGGGGGGGGGGGGGCAAACAGTACTTCTTATCAACGAAGCAGACGGACAAAATTCTATCTCTTTTACTTACTATTAAACACAAAATATAATTTCAAACGTACTTCGCATGCGGTTTCTCTAACAGCGGATTATATATGCATACATATATTACAGAAGAATAGGAATGCCAGACGTTGGGGTATTCCATATTTTGGAATTAAATAATTTTATAATCATTTAAAGATTTTAATAATAACTTTGTATTCTCATAAATATAGATAACAGACTAAAAAAAGATATCATATAATTTTGATGTAATGACCAAGTTACAAATAAAAAATGTAAATTCTGGTTGGGTAAAAAATGATATCGATATCAAAAGACAAATCCCCCCTCCCCCTAGCGATATCTTACGATATCATGTGCCAGACGTCCCCCCCCCCTCCCCTCTCCTCTAAAATGATACTTTATATATGCACAGCCCTATATTAGGAGCCCCTCCATCAATTGAAAATTGAATGAAAGACAATAACAGCAAATTAAATTACTGCTTTTATTTTTTCCACCTCCTTTCTATTAACTTTAAATGAAGATTATAGAAGATAAAGTCATCGAGCATCTAAATGTTAAATTTACATTGATTGCTTAAGTTTTTATTGCACCCGTTTTCAGTTCCCATGTATTTACTGTAAAAACTGCTACATATGCATGTAAAAGCAATGATTTTTTAGTGTTATTATTTTAGGAGTAGTGATCGTTCAAAAGATCCCAGCTGCGCCGTTGCAAGAAACAACAACAAACAATATATCTGTTTGCACGTTCTGTGTTAAAATCTGTAGTTAGCGGTGGGTGAATAAGAAATGCGTCGTATCCCATAGATAAGGAGACGTCATCATTAAACTCGTTAACTTCAAATGTGAAACCTCAAAAAAGCAGAACGTAATGAAGAATTTATCGAGTCATTTCGTAGTAGTTTAATACTTTTTTGAAAAAGAAAATGGGACGTTGCTTTAAAAAATCTATAGTTTGGGAATTTTTTAATAAAAACTATGAAAACGATAAAGTTATATCAGTGCAATGCATGAAATGTAATGCAATTTTAAGGTATTTTGGAAATACAACAAATTTGAAGGATCATCTAAAAAGGAAACATCCTGTTCAATTATCAGAGGTTGAAGCACAACAGAATCCCACAAAAAATACTGATAGTGATGAATTATTGAATTCGGGAGTATGTAAACAAAATACAAGTACTTCAAAAATCAGCAAACACACAATTGCAACAGAAAACGTTTCTGCTTTTCCTGCAAAAAAATTTAAGCAAATGCGTTTGGCGCAGCCCAAAAATCGGGACCTTCTAGAGAAGAATGCCATGAATTTGAAAAAGATTTAGTGTACATGATTGCCAACCTCTTTCTATAGTAGAAAATCGTGGTTTTATTTTTTTTATGAAAAAATATGTGCCTCATTTCAAGATCCCATCTCGTAAATTAATCTCAGAGCATGTATTACATGAAGTATATCAGTCATTAAGTTCTGAACTTAAAAACATGCTTAATTCCATCGAACATTTATCCATAACTACTGACATGTGGTCATCTAATAGCAATAGATCTTTTTTAACTGTCACTGCGCATTTTATTTCTGATTTTAAAATGCATTCTCCAGTTTTATCTACGGAAGAAATTGAAAGTGATCATTCAGCTGTAAGCATTTCACAAGCGACAACATCTTAAATAAATGGCAAATCAATGAGAAAGTTTTTACGGTTGTAACAGATAATGCTGCTAACATGAAGAAAGCTGTAACTCTTGAAACTGCACTCTGAGCGTGCACTCTTGAAATATACTAAAAACACACAGATTTTTTTTTGTTTACTATAGTATAGCCCAAAATTTAATTTAATAAAATTTAAAATATCATAACTCAGTAAGCTTGAACATACATGAAAGCATTTTTTTTTCTTTTTTTGCTTATTAGAGGTGCACGGAGTAAAAAAATCTAACTATAACTTACACCTATAAAAGTTGAACCGTGCAAAAATTTTAATTTTGTATTTTAATACGTATGCAGCAAATTGTAAAACCATATCTAAATTTATACTTGAAATTGAATGAGTTCTTGATTTGAATATTTTTTTAAATTGGATGTATGTTTCTGCCATCAGAGGTTTGAGAGATAATCACTATAACCTCTGATTTGAATCAGCTAGTATCACAGTATAGTACCACAGATACAGAGTTCTAAGTATAGTAAAAATGCATTATACACCATCAAAACGGTTTACAATATCAAGCCGTTTATCGCTCAAATCATTCGACCCAAACAAGACAAGTACGAGGAGATTCATTGGACAGGGTAAGGTTTTCAAAATGAGCCGTAAGTGTTTGGGCCGAATTGTAACCGGTTTTAGGGTTGCATTTTTGGCTTCAAGCAAAAGCAGCACATTTCATCAACATTAGTCTTAGTGCTCTGACCCTAGTATACTAGAGTCCTGCATCGGGACGAGCAACCTGATGTTACCCACACTCGACTACACGGGTCGGGTCAGAAGGTCAAGCTATTTCCTCTTTTTCACTGAGAGGCTACTTCAGTCAAGCGAAAAGACAAGACCCGCTTGCTAATACTATTCCTATGGAAGAAATTTATAAAGATATCTCGTTTGCATTTCAATATTTTTTATTTTTATTTTATTTATTTATTTTTTTTTTTGCATTGTATAGCTGAGATCGATCTGTACAAAGGATATTTTTTTACTTTTTCGATTTTGTTTAAAGGTATTTTTTAATGAGGACACTTTTATTTTCGAAACCGGTTTCGAAAGCGAAAGCATCCTTATAGAAAAAATCTGCAATCAAAATCGAAAAAGTAAAAAAACGGCCTTTGTACAGATTGACCTCAGCTATTCAATGCAAAGAAAATCCTTTAAAAATGTTGAAATTCAAATGAGATATCTTTATAAATTTCTTCCATGGGATTAGAATTAGTGAGCCGACTGAAGTAACCCCTTAAGCCTAAATCACGAGCAAATAATTGCGATAGCAGAATTATCGAGAAAGCCCTATCACTACTATGAAATTTTCGGCCAAAATAATAGCTAAGTTTGCCAACAACTGTTTTTAGCTTCTCTCGTTATAATCGATTGTAAAACATCTCGATTGTAGATTCTAGGAATTAATCGATGGCTGTATCGATTGTGATTTTTTACGATGTCGATTTTTCTCGATTGTCGAATTCTCGAGAATCGCCCATCACTAGGCCAGCTTAATCCAATTAGCTATCCTGTCAGATGTAGATAAGTCTTAGAATTTTGAATATTTTTCAGAAAATGGGGAAATTTTCTGTTCACCATTGGTTACAATATGAAATTGCTGGACTAAATTTTGAGTTCTGATTTATAAAATTGTTAACCAATACTTAATCAGGCCTAGCAGCACTCCTATATTTCCTATAAATTTGAAAAAGTTCCTATTTTTTCCTATATTTTTCAGCCCTCCGCTCTCGCGATTATTTTTTTAAGCCGAGTTTAGCAATGCAGATGGGATTTTTCCACAAATATATTTTTTTAATTTTGCCAAATTCTGCAATTTTTTTTTTGTCGCAAATTTTGACATTTCTATACAAAAAAAAAAAAAAAAAAACTTAGGTTTGTCACGGTACTAAAAATTTCATCATTCGATTGCGAAAATAATCTCTAATTTCGTGAATTGGTTGATAAAGAAAATGTGGATTCCATCAATCGATCATTAAAAAAATTGATCGCTAACTTATTCTATCAAGTGTGGAAAAAAAATTAATTTCTTCAGTCAGTCTCGCAGCAAAAAACAGCAAATTTCGTCAATTTGTTGCTGTAATATATCGTGAAATTTGTCAATTGGTCGTTTATTTAAAAAAAAAAAATGCGAATTTCTTCAGTCAGTCACAGCAAAAAATTGCTGATTTCGTCAGTCGGTCGTTGAAATATATTGTGAAATGTGTGGATCATTTGTTGATAAAAATCGTAATTTTCGGTAGTCACTCCTGGTAAAAAAATGGTGAATTTCACCAATCAGTCGCATAACAAAAGTACCTGATTTCGTCAATCGGTCATTGAAATGCATAACAAAATTTGTCAATCATTTTTGATAAAAAAATCGTAATTTTCGACTGTCACTCGTTGTAAAAAAAATCGCAGATTTCATCAATCACTTGTGGCAAACAAAATCCTAAATTTCTTCAATCAGTCGCAGCCAAGCATCACTGATTTTGTGAGTCGGTCATTCTTTGATATCATAATTTTCGGCAGTCACTGCCAGTAAAAATAAAATTCAGGATTTCAACAATCAGTCACGTAAAAAATCGCTAATTTGTCAGTTTGTCGCTTTAAAAAATTCGACATCAGCCGGTTGCGAAAAAGGTGCAGGAAAAAAATCTCTATTTTCCTCAATGTATCTCAGAAGAATGTCAATCAGCCATTAAAATAAAAATCATAAAATTTCATCTGTTGGTTGTTAACAAAAAAGAAAAAAAAAAAAACAAGAATTTTGTCAATTTGTGGCAAAAAATTTTAAATTTCTTTACTCAGTCGCGACAAAAAATTGTGAAATTTCTCGATTGGTCATTGATAAAAATCTTTTGCCAATCGGTTGCAAGAAAAAAAATCGTATAATTAGTCAATCAGTCACATTATTTCACACACTTATATTGATCACTAATTTTTACTCTATAGGGATAAAACTAATGTAATTCATTCTATATAAATTTATTACAAAAAAATTATTTATACTTAAAAAATAAAAGTAAATAAGTAACCTTTATTTCAATTATGTTTGTATTGATAAAAAATAAAAGTAAATAAGTAACTTTTAAGTTATTTTTGTATTGATCTATAGAAATGCTATAAGGGGTATGATTCAGAAGATAATTGTAAAAAATATTTAAAAATATAGCTTGGAAAAAAAAAAGGCATACAACTACTGAAATGCTAATTAATATATTACTCCTGACGACAGTTAAAAATTCCCACATAATCATTAGTGAATTTTAAATAGTTTTATCCTGATAGTCCAATGTTTACATCTATGATAATACACATGTAAGTGTATTAAAACACATGTAGGTGTATTTACATACAAATAAAAATTCCTATAAAATTCCTATATTTTTGAAGAAAGTCACTTCTAGGCCTGCTTAATGAATATTAGGCAATTTTTATGTTTTTCTCTTGTTTTTTCTCTCAAATGAGGTATTAGCAAACTGGTTAAGTGTGTTACATGAGGAATCAGCATTCACGAAAGAATATCGTATGTGTGTTGTGAATAATAGAAATCAGGGAAGTCTGATAAAGATAATCAGGAAAATCATGGAAAAATCAGGTAACTTTTTTTACAATTTCTGTAGGCACCCTGGTCTATATGGTTATTACTGGTTATTACTAAAACATATATGGCTGCAACATTATTTCAAAAAATGATTAGTGAATATCAATTTAGAAATGAAAAGAAGCAAACGACATATTTTAATGATTTTGGATAATGACCCTTGTCACATAGCATAACCAATGAGCAATATCCGCATTGAATTTTTACCTCCTGACTGTACTGGATTTTTTACAACCTTTGGATGCGGGTATAATAAACTCATTCAAAGCTCATTATCGAAAGTATCATGTCTGCCATATCACTGAAAAAATCAATAAAGATGATTTTTCTCAAATCATTTTACATGATAAAAAAAGCATGGGATGAAATTTCATTAGACATTATTGTTAACTGCTGGAAACATACTGGATTGATTAAATCTGAAGGATCTACTAAAAAACAAAATAGTACAGCACTTCAAGACCTACAAGACAAAATACACAAATTAACAGATATTGAACATCCTCTATCGGCAATTGAGTACATTAATATAGACAAAATTGTTTCATCATTTGAAGATTTGACAATCTAAGAAATTGTTGCCAATCAACATCAAAATTCAAATTCATCTGACAGCGAATCGGAAGAACCTGAAACGCCACATATTATATCTGATGAGGTTAAAAATTGCATTAGGAAAATAAGAATTTGTTTAGAAAAACATGCAAATGAGGAACAATCTTTTAGTTGTAGAAAAAGATATTGAAAAAAATCAGTATTCAAAAGAAAACTTGTATTTTAAAATTTCCCTGTAAAGATAATTAAAGTAAAATAAATTCAGTGTGAGATTTAATGTATGTGTGCATAGATATCTGCTTTATCTAAAAATGATTATATAAAGAGATAAGTGCATGTTAATTTCATACATTAATTGGATAATTTTTAATCATGCAGCATTAATTATGCATATTAATTATATATACTATTGAATAATTTAATAAAAAGGCATTATGATATTTATTTTTATAATTATAATAATAATATTAGTATAATAGTATCAAAATTAATTTTATGTTCTAATTCGATATACCACCAAACTCGTTATAGCACTGAAAATTTCTCGAATGGGTAATGGCGGTATAACTGGGTTTGGTTGTACATTCATTTCCCCCCCCCCCCCCCCCAAAGAAATATAAGATTGATTCTAGAGGTTATGGTTGTAGGTTATTTTCCTGCAGTTGCTTGAAATTATGAATTGATTTTTTTCATGTTTAAGATTTTTTCGTTGCCAACTAAAGGCATTTGTCAGTTTTGGGTTGGGTATAGCTCTGTCCATACATGGCTGCAGTAACAACTAGGAGTTTAAAAAAAAATATTGGAATAACGACTTGCTTGAAAATTTAAATTTGACTGTATTATTAGATTAAACCCTTTTAAATAATAATTTTGTTATTTTGGCTGTTTCAAAATAAACCTGAATTTAGAGGGGTTTTTTTTTATGATTAAAACTTTGTTTTGTGATTGAGCTGATAGTAAAATAATGCATTTTTAGATTCTAAGCTATTTTACAAGTTTTCTTTCACTTACATTTTTTGTTGAAATTTCGTATTTCAGTTTTAGTGTCAGCTTTCAATTCTGTATGTTATCAGAAGTTGGAAAAGATCACACTTTCTGCGTTCAATCAAAATACACTGAAAAAAAAATAATACTAATACGTGAATTGAAGGAGTTTTTCCAGTATTTTTATTAGCAGTATTATTACTAAAACATAATCTCTACTCTGATTTGCCCATTTTCCTTCCAAAATGTAGAAAATTCATCAATCTAGTATAAAAATTACCTAAAATCCTCCAATATCTAAAGCTGCACTTTTGTCAAATCACAGGAGTGCTCCAGTAACTGTGCAGTGTCACTGCATGTACCTTTTTTGTATTAGAAACTGATTTTTTATGTATGTTCTATTTGCCTCAAAATATGAAAGTTCATGAACTGAAGCTCAAAATTTCTTGAAATTCTCTGGTCAAAAGGCGAAATTTTTTTCTGAATAGAAAAATCTGTTCCAATCACAGGTGGGCCCCACCAGTGGCCGAGAGGTTCTGTTCTCGAAGCTGGTAGATGGGAGGTGTTAGGTTCGAACCCAATCACGCCTGTTGGCCTAATCATTTGGAGTTTTTGTGGTTTTCTTCGAACCTTGGTTTTCCAAGCGTAAATATGGGTTAGATTCCCTTAGAAAGACTCCCCACAAAGCCCCCCCCCCCCCCTTTGGACCTATATCCCTTGTGCTGATAATTGGCCGTCATAAACCCAACCAACCAATCATGTGTTTTCCAGCAACTTTCTGCTTGTACTTTTTACGTTTGATGAAATATTTTTTGAGAGTGTGCGTATTAATAATTGTTTTTTTTAAAGATGACTGAAATATAAAATAATGAAAAAAATAAAATGTGATATTTATAAAGTGAGCATTATTGTCATGTAATTGCTGTTATTTCAAAAACTCTAGTTTGACTAATTCACACCATGCCCTTATGGATCAAGTGTAATTCACATACATTCAAACTACTTAATACAGCAACCTGTTACGGTGGAAGACAAAGGATAGGAAGAAATTTCTGTTTTAGACAGGATTTAATCTTAACAAGTGCACTCTTTCTTTTTAATTGAAGAGATGATAAATGTAGTTAGTGACACAATCATCATTTTGAGAAAATGAGCTGTAAAGTTCTAAACCTTTACTTGCATTTATTTTCAAATACATCCTTTATCAATTAAAAGCTCTGCGAGTATTTGAATTTTTCAAATAGCAATTTAATAGATGGTAGAGGATCATTGATTATCTTCAATCTTATAATAATGATTACAATATAAGATTCTTACAATATGATTATCTTTTTTTGTCACATACCACCTTTATTATCATCTGAGCTCTTCAATTGTATCCTACTGCTTTAGCCAATATTGCAATTTTTTTCCATTTAAAGCTTGATTCCATTACACTGATTCTGTTTTAACAGATTTTACTGTAGTGCTTAAGATGTCCTTATTTTGAAGTGCTGCTCCCAGTTTTTCTCTCTCTCTGTCTCATTTTTTGCGATACTAGACCTGGCACCTTATGTGAACCTGACCTGTAGAAAGAAAATTAGTCATCTTGAACCAAAAATAATTACGGACAACCCAGCCCAATGTATCATTCTATTCAACAATCCTGATGTGTCCACTATTCAGAGGTTTTACTATATTTAAACATTAAAGAAAATAGATTTCCCCATTTTTCTATATAAAAGATAAAATTGGTGTTAGAGATGTATTTGTAGATTATTTTTCACAATTTCATTAAAATAGGATTTACTCTTTCATTTTTGGTTTGGGTCAGATTACGGGTTGAAGTATTTCAGGTTTAGGTCAGGTGTGGATTGAAATATGTCGCTTTGCTGGTCACCAAAAATTATTTCGGCAGGTTCGGGCCAGGTTAAAGGTCAAGGAAAAATTTTTTGCCACGTTCGAGTCGGGTACAACGCAACTCACACTGGACTCTTAATATATGTCAAGCAAGTAACAACAGCAGAATTAAAGCATGTGTGATACAGTATTATTCAGTAGCAAACAATGTAATTTCCAGTTTGCAGGAATTATGAACATAGTAATAGCAAGTATTAAATGTGTTGGGATATACTTTGAGATTTTAAAGAAAGTTATGTACCATATGTGGATTTTCTGGTTTGGATGAAGCAGACCAGTGAATAAATACATGGATCGGATGAAAGAAGGAACTGAAAAAGATATTGGTATGGGATATTCCGCACTGCTTTTTGAGGTTTTAAACTGTGATGTGGGAAAAATAATATTGTTATTAGGATATATCATCAGAGTTAGAGTTTAGCTATCGTTATTATGACATTTTTTAAATATCAATATTTGGCTGATATTTGATAAATAACTCTGGTCGGTACCAAAATTCTCCCTGTAAAAATAGTGTTGATCTTTATAGATTTCACCTCGCTAAATAAAAAATATTGCTATATTATAAACAAAATTGCTATATTATGTGCCAGTTTTTAAGTAGGAGGGTTTGCCTTTAAATTCGAGGTATTTTATGTCTTAGTTATCGCCAGTGGAAATGTTGTAACTAATGAAATGAGTAGAATAATATGTAAATAACCTATAAGTAAATGTATGTAAACATTAGCGACTTTCGCTGGCCAAAGAAAATATGCAAGGATACTGCTGACATGAGCGTAATCTGGCGGGGGCAAGGGAGGGCATATGCCCCTGCAGTTTTTCAGGAGCAGGGGCAAGACTTACCTTTTTCCCCCTCCAGTTTTTTGTATTGTTTAATTTTAATGGTTAAAGCACAGTTTTGTATTTTAATTTTATCTTCATTTTTGTTATTTAACTATTTATGTGCTATCTTGCGTGCGAACTAGAATAAATATTGGATAATTCAAATTAACCCAGTATTAACATCTTTATGTTCATAGCAATATAATTTTTGTCTTATGCCAACAAAATCTTTAATGGAGTAGGCAAAGTTCAAGTAAAGATATTTCCCCTGCTCTTTAGTTTCTGAAATTCGGAACCTATTTTTTTCTTTCACATTATAGAGCTGTTTATCTGCACGTGTGGAATAAATCTCTTGACTTTGACCATTGTCATTTTCTTTAGGATAAAGTAACCTTGGGGTAATAGGAATATAACTCTCTGATACTGCCAGCTATAGTCCCCTATTTCGTCGTATCAGTCACAGAAATTCACGGTGCTCATAAAACTTCGAGTTTCACCGGGAAATACATCAAAAACAGAAATATAAAGCACATTTTCCGCTTATAGAACAAATCCTTGTTTAATTAAAAGGTGCGTTAATATGCTTTTTTCAAAAATCCCGGACGATAGACTTAATTCATTACTCCGGACCTCTTATTTTCCAACTGTTCTGTGGTCGTAAACAAAAGAGAGAACAGTCTCAACAATAGAAAGAGACGAATATAAACATGTCAACGATGTCCACCGCCGACCTCTAAACAACTGATAGATATCATAAAACATGAAAGGGAGTGCCTGATCACATCAAACCTTTCAACGAAGAGAAACATAATCGCTTTGATGCTTTAGTTTTTTATATATTGAGCAGGAAAATTGCAATGAGGTAGTCATAGAGCAGTTAGCTCCAAAGGCATAGAAAAATCTGCCATTTTATTCAGTTTTTTAGTATTCGCTTCCGGTTGTGTCATTTCGAAATTCGTAAACATAAAAACATTTTTATAAATATATTTCGTATATATTTTTAAGTACAATTGAAGAATATGGCAAAAGAAAAAAAAGAAAAGAAAAAGAAAAATGTTTTATAGAAATCTGGACAGAAGCACCAGAAATGTCATTTTTTTCTTTATAATTTCAGCAAAATACTATAAATTATATAAAAATGTGTATTTGACATTTTAAAAGTAAAAAAATATAAAATAAAACTGAGATTTTTATTTTGGTCTTTAAGGTTAGTCCACTTTGAAAAGGTTTAAAATTAAAAGCATTTCCAATAAAATAAACAAATTAAAATCAGCGTCTGGTTTAAATTTTTGTATTGATAAATTATCTGGATTCATCTTAAAGTGGGATTTAAATCTATTAAAATAACCAATTAAAATTTACTTGTTTACTTTTCCTTCAAACCAGGGTTCACAAAAACTCAGGGTTTTTTGAAAAAAACCAAACCCAGGTGGGTTTTTTCTTGAAAAACCCAATTTTACCCGGAGAAAATCGGGTTTTTTCAAAAGTATAATATACGTGATATTACATTATTGTATGCTACATTATTTATATATTGTACATTCAATACAGCAAATATATATAGTTCCCCTTATATGCAATGTAATTGTAATGCTTTTACAAATTATATGAATTAATTAAATGTCAGTGTTTCTTACAAATTAGTTTTTAACATAACATAAAATAAAATATAAATTGTTAATTTGCATAAAAAGTAAAAAAAGGTAAAAATTTGATCTTGTTAGAATTTTTTTCATGAACATTTGATTTTTTTTATATAAAGACATTCTTATAATATACCTTTACCTGTAATTATGTACTATCAGTAGCATAGCTATTTAAAAATCATAGGGGGGAAGGGGGTCAAATAATTTCTAATTCAGGATGATCAAAATAACTATAAAATTGAAAAAAACAATCAATGATAAAGTGTTTCATTAATAAGTAATAACATAGATTAATTAATAATTAATTTTATTCATAATTAAAAATGTTTATATGTATTATTTTAAAGTAAATATTAAGGAATAAATTAAATTTTATAATTTTGTGAAATATGACAGAAGAATACGAAAGAAAAAAATGTATGTTTCTGGGGCCTTTTTGCATTCCCTCTTCAGCCCTCTTAACCTCATACAGCACAAATAACTACCAATTCCAATGCTACGGATTTTGAAAGAAAATCCATTTTTGTTGAACTTTTCAACACATCAAGAATGTTAGATTGATCACAATAAATGGAATGTGAACAGACAGAACTTTCTCTGTAGGAACTTCAGAATTTCTTGCATTGGTTCCCATTACAAATACCCCTTAATAGTCTGTTCTAAATTTATGGTAACATTCCCATTCCAAGAATTCTGAAAGTGATTAGATATATTACTTTCCTTGTACATGAAAAACTGCAACAATAAGACAGATTCGAAAAAAGTAGCAACTTCATTACAAAATAAAAAGTTATTTTTTCAATGTTTACAATTTAAAGTTTACTTTAAAGAAGACACTATAATCCAAAAGGGAAAAAAGTTTCCAATGGGGGGAGTGGATTTAAGCTCCCCTTTCATATGCCCCTGTGTGCTATGTATGTTGCCTACTATGTTCTATGTTAGTAAAATATTTCAATGTGTGAAATAGAGGTGCTATACTTCAGGTGCTTATGTAATGTCTTTTGTATATTAATTTTTTTTTCAAAATTAACTGAAATGACTTAAATTCATTAAATATACATATTTAAAATTTTAAATATTGCTAAAAACTGAAAAAACCCACATTATGGGTTTTTCGGTGGGTTTTTTCAAGTGGGTCCAGTCTGAAAAAACCCGGCCCAGTCTGAAAAAAACCCCACTGGGTTTTTTCAAACTGCGTCCAGCTTTGCAAACCCTGTGCTTCAAACCCTTTCAAATTTCTCCTGTATGTTTATTTTATTTTATTTATTTATTTAATAAATAGATATCCGTATGAAAAACAAATGTCAGATGCAATATTAAGGGGAACTATCAAGAAAGGTCGCCTAAGTTGCGAAAAATATATCTATAATTTTAAGTAATAGTTGATATACAACAAATACATTTTTTGTTACATTAAAAGAAACTTTATCATTAATTTATCATAAAAATTAGCCTAATGTAAATACATAATTATGCTGAATAAGTTCTGAAAGTGAAAAATGCACTTTTTTATCAAAACATGGAACAAAGTTATTAACCAAAAATGCAGTAAATAATAATAAATTTTACAAAACTGCAGTCAATATTGTATATACGTACTTTTAGGAGTGTGGATTAAGGCTCAAATCCAAACTGGCTTCTTTCAGAAGCTTCTGGAAGCATTTTTTAAATTTATGTTCGTTTGCAAACGTATCAAACTGAACGGTGTTTTTATTAAGAAACTAATGTAATTGAACTTTTTTTTTTTTATATATATATAAAAGTATATACTTTCTTTTCAGAAAATGTTCTCAATTGGGGGTTTTGAATGGAATTTTGGGGCACGACAGCTCAGGAAAGGAAACAATGGCCGTCTTGCTACAATAGGTGTTTATAAATCAACATTTAATTCATTTATCAGAAAATTCAAAATCTGTTTGATTACAAACCACTTTAATAATCACGCCTGTAAGATATGCTTTTATATTAAAAAAAGTGGCAGATTTTCCGCGTTGTTGAGTGTGAAAAATACTTTTTTGAAAACCACCTTAAAATAATCATTGGTTTTGAATCATTTAGAAATCGCTTGGAGCTTTTTTAAAAATTAATTTATTATACATTATGCTTATAAAATAAGATTTTTTTTTGTCCAGAAATTTTTTGCGTTTTATTTCAAAATGTTCTATGCACGGTAGAATTGTTTTATGTCAGTCATAGCAATAGATTATAGAACTTTTAAATCAAAAAAGAAAATTATTTTCAACATACACCTTCCCTTTAAATATTTTTTTAAATGTAATTTAAATTGTCAAAGTATGAAAAGACTCATTATAGAAAGTAATGTTGCTTCCTAAAGCAAATAAGATACTACCTATTACATTCTCCCCTATGTTGGAATTCCTGAGAAATTTTTACAGATTTACACCGATCATGACACCTAGAACCGAAAACCACCCCCAGTAAAAAACGTTATCTATCTATCTCTCTGTATCACTTTTTTATGGGCACGATAAGTTCCATAATTCTACACAAATTTTTTTCAAACTGATACATAAAATCGAGGGGCATAAAATCTCGGGCAGGTTCGTTAATGGGCAAAATCGGACCAAGGAGGTGGAAATAGGGAGGGGTTTTGTGAAAAACGAAAAACCCCCATAACTTCTTAATTATAATACATATCGACACAGTTTAAAGTTATTATTACTTCTAAAAAAGGGGCCAAAAATTTATGTATGACAGATTTTTGATACAATTAAAATTGGACTCAAGGGGCGAAAAAAAATTGGGTTTTGGGGAGAAAACAATTCATAACCTGGTTAATTCACAAGATATCAAATCCAATTAATTTTATTATAAATTTTCTTAATATTATCTACAACTTTTATACTGACAAGTTTGATAGGACCAATTCTTACTGAAAAAAAAAAAAAAAAAAAAAAAAAAAAAAGGGGGGGGGGGAGGATGAAGAAAAAAAAATCATAACTGCGTCAATTCACAAGATATCAAACCCGCATGAATGTATTATATATCTTCTTAATATTATCTACAACTTTTATACTGACAAGTTTTTGATAGGACTAATTCTTACAGCAAAAATAAATTAAAAATACATAGAAGTTGCAGAAAATAATATCGCATTAATGATGTATTCAAATCCAAACTACATATTTTCTGACTCATTTTTAAATTTATTTTTGCTCTCAAACGCACCCAATTGGTAGATTCCCTTATTTAGAAACTATATAATGTGCCGTAATGGTCGATTTTTTGAGGCAGAATATATTTTAAAAAGTGATGTCAGAGTGGGCATTTTGAACAGAATTTCTCAAAGCGATTGTGTTGGAAACGAAAAATATGGTTCTACTGAGAAAATGTTTATAAATCAAGTTCTAATTAATTGAACGAAAAATAAAAATATAGGTTGCTTATAAATGCCTTAAAAAATCACGTCAGCAAGTTTCATGTTTCTCCTTTTAAAAATGAATCTGAAAATGTATCAGAAAATTTCGAGTTGTTGAGCATGGAAAAATATTTTTTGAATGCTGCCTCTGATAAAACCAGCTCTTATATAAAAATGAAATTAAAAACTCATCAAAAGCGGCCAGATAAAATTATTAAAATGGGTTTATCTCTAATCATAATTTATAGTTTTTATTGGTGAAATTAGTACTTAAGTTCGAAATTACTTGCGCCTGTAGGCTGAGCCGGCAGGAATTTTTAGTGATGTTATGATGCATCAAACATGATGAAATTTATATATGTCACTGGGGGTGAACTATGGTAGGCTTTCTATAGAGTATGAAGTAAACAGCATATATATACAGGGTGATTCATAAATATCGAAACAATAGGCTATTTCCTTAAATATTGCCCTTAGACCCATACTTCCAATTGCAAGGTTTCATAAAAAAAGGTGCAAAATTTAATGACATATGTTGCAACTCCATGGGGGGCCTATTTGAAAAAATATGAAAATTAAATTTTTATACGGCCCCCCCCGTAGTGTAAAATTTCCAGTCAGGAAAACTTTCCTTATCCATTCCTGAATTAAACACAAAAAATTGCATCTTCATATCTGAAAAACTCGCAGAGTTATGGCCGTTTAAATAATTCATCAGGTTTAAGGGACAAATTGAAATGCGTGCAACCCAAGAAACAATGTTACTTTAAGAGTTCTAGGAAACATGTAAAAAATATATTTGTTGGGTTACAATTTTGATTTCTTTTTCTTTTTTTTGTGATGGTTAACCGTATAATTTGCAAACAAAATCACATCCTAGTATTTCTCATAAAGTTTTTAAAGAATTTAAATGATTAGTATTTTTTAAAGCGGATTTAATTTAAAATCTTTATAACTCGAAACATTATTCATCGGATTTAAAAATTTTTTCATTTAATTAAAGAGGAAAGTATAATTTTAGTTTTGTTTCAGGATTTTTTTAAATATTAATTTTAAAAATATTTATTTAAAAAATTATGTAACTTTTTTTTTTAAATTCATATTTTCAAAAGTAATATTTTTTTAATTTGCCGAAACAAAATGAATATAAAATAATCAAAAGACGTGTTCCAAGTTTGCACCTTTTTTATTTACGATTCTTCACTTATAATAATTTAAGGATGAGAAATGGTTAAAAAAAAACATCAAGCAGAAAAACGCATTTAAAGTTTTACACATTGATTGGCTCCTAATAAAGTGTTTAAATGCTTTTTAAAAAATTGCACGTAAAAAAGTAACATCCTTCTGTAGCTTAAACTTCCGATTCAGTTTAACTTTTGCCATTTCCACCTCCTTTTTATACTATTTAAATGTCCATAAATAAATGTTAAATGCGTAATTTGAAACAATGCTTTTTCTAACATGACGATTAAGAGTTTTTCATAACTTTAGCCCTCAGGCTTTTTATCGTCCTGGCGAGGCCGTTAAAAAAGTCTGTATTCTGGGGCCGGGCCGGGCTTAATGTATTTTTTCATACCAAACTGGGTGTTAGTGTGATTTATGACGGCCATTTATCTACACGAGGAATATGGGCCCGAAGGGTAGGAGTGCCTTCCGTGGAGGTCTTTGTAAGGGAACCTAACCTGTATTTATGCAAGGTTATCCAAGATTCGAAGAAAACCACTGAAAACTCCGAACGATTGGGCCGAAGGGCGCAATTGGGTTCGAACCCAAAACCTCCCGTCTACCAGCTTAGAGAGCAGAACCTCTCAGCCACTGGTTATACTGAACAGGGACTGGTTTCCTTATTCCTAGGTCTCCCCTGGGTGAAATGTTCAGTCCCGGACCCAAGACAAACCCATATTAAAATCATTATCTCTGACTGACCTAATCCGTGCAAAAATAACTAAAATTTGTCTCAGCCCAAAAACTTTTACAACAAATGTATATATTTTTAAATGGCCATTATTTTAGAATAAAACTTTAAAATTCATATTTTTAAAGTATAGTAGATTTTAAGGCAAAAAAATTTAAATACAGTAAAACTAGTGAAAAAAATCTTATGACGAAATCCTTTCTTAAATGGAAAAACCTGCTGATCCATGGAAAATTAATGTAATAATACCTGAGAAAAAATAGACTATATTTACAACTCCTAAGAAGGGAACTTGTCTATAACGCTTTTTTTTTTCTTTCCTATGTGATTCCATCTTAAAAGTATTTACTGTATAGCATTTTTCATTGTCTCCAACACATGGAATATGGATTAACGATATTAAAGGAGAAGTGAATCATTTACATATAAACAGAGATTCATTAATAAAACAAATAATCACAGCTTTTGGCGCTTCTTTAAAGATACTAATTATAAACGTGAAAAAATAATATAATAAGTAAGTAAAGATATAATAAGTATTTTTGGTCAGAACTCCTCCATACGAAACAACTTTTAGCCATATCGATGTAAAAAACTATGTAGGAATTCAGTCAGGCCGGGCCAGGCTATGATTTGAACTTTTTTCCTGGCAGGGCTGAACTTTTGTTCCTATGGGTCGGTTCGAGACCGAATCTAGATATTTCGACCCGTGCAGACCACCAGCATACTTTGAAAACAGGCTTAATGTAAAATCTATACGCTGCCTATTTTATGTCCAAAGGAGAGGCACTGTCTTACATCGACTTTTAATAATGTACAATTTGTGGATGATCCCTATCTTGCATTCAAAATGAGTCAAAAACTCGTCGCTCATAGGCATGGATAAATGGTGTAAATTACGAATTTTGGATTTTGATATCGCTGCGAATTTTGAAGATATCGAGATGAATTTTTTTGTGTTTAATTCAGGAATGGATAAGGGAAAATTTCCTAACTGGGAATTTGACTCTACGGGGGCCATATAAAAATTTAATTTTAGTATTTTCTCATATAGACCCCCCATGGAGTTGAAACTTAAAAAAAGGTGCAAAATTTGATGAGTTATGAAATTTTGCAATTGGAAGTATGTTCCTAGGGGCAATATTTAAGAAGATAGCCTATTGTTTCGATATTTATGAATCACCCTGTATGTATATATATATATATATATATATATATATATATATATATATATATATATATATATATATATATATATATATATAATATGTATGTAGTTCATTTACAGGACTGACTGTAAAACATGATTGCCAAAAGTGCGTGTTCAGCTGCTTCATATGTTTTTAAACTTAAAAAAAAAAAAATGTGTCATTACGCAATGACTTTAAATTCTATAGGTCATATACAGATCTGAACATAAGGAATCCTAAGCATTTCAGCTTATGGATGTGAATTTTTAAAGTGTGTTTTAAACTGTGTAAGGCATTTTTCAGCTGTAATATAATTTATTTACCAAAAAATGCTTCTAGAATATAAATAAATTCATATGGCTGCGTAAAAGAAATTAAATATATTGCCGCCTATGGATGTTAATTGCTGAAAGTGTCTCTTTAGTTGTGTTAAGCATTTACCAGCTGAATTAAATTTTAGTATTATTTGAAGTTTATAAGGCATATAGAAACAGGTTTACTCCCAAAAATTCGTAGTAACATTTATGGAAGCATTTCCTGAAAATGCACTTTCAACTCAACCAAATTTTACTGTATCATTCATACTAATGGCTGCACAAAAGGATATTGATACATTGTCTTCTATAAATGGCAGTTCCCAAGAAAACATTTTAGTTGTTTTAGGCGTTTTCCAACTGATTCACTATGTGGTATGTCTAAAGCTAAGCTCTATAGATCATATATACATTATATGCTATGAACAGCAACTCTTGAAAATGGGAAAATTCTTGAAAATATTTCTGTGAATTTAAAATTGTTTAATTCGATATCTCACTTTATTGTATAAAAAAATAAAATTTCTTTCAAATAAGGTTGGAAAATGGCTTCCTAAACATCACAACCATTTAAAAAAAAAAAAACTTCGAAAGTCCATGGTTTTGACTAATTTTTATTAAATTTGTTTGATTTTTTTTCGAATTGAGTATTGCATCAGACATAAGAGATGTAATGGGCGTGTGGTCAATATTTTTAAATATTCCGTTAAAGACATAAAATGTGCAATTTATGATTTCTCCCTATGTTTTCTTGTATGGTTGAACATTAAAAATTTTACTTTGCTCTGCTCAACAAGCGCAAAACGTTTTGATACATTTACAAATTCATTTTTTTAATGGAATTGCCTGTCTATGGAAGTGATTTGGAATCGAACTGTGTTTTCCATTTTTTGATAAATAAATTACCTATTGAGTTATAAGCGATTTTGATCATATGACAGACTTTTTCACCCGTACTTGAGTGGTTATTCTTCTTTCGTGCAGAAATTCGGTTTAAAACGTCCACTTTGACACTATTTTCTGAAAGATCTATTGCGTTTGCAAAAAAAGGAAAAAACAGTTTGATTACATAGTTTCTGAACACGAACAAGAGAGAAAAAAAAAAAAAACTTATGTCATAAAATTGCCCTTTTGGATTTGAGAACAGCCTTAAATTTATATCAAAGCTTTTAAGTATTTAAGTGCGTGGATAAATGGGGGGGGGGGAGTATAAATTTGTACAAAAGTGCCTGGAGACTTTTGCCCCCCCCCCCCCCCCCAGTCTTAGAGCCCAAGTTACGCCTATGACTGCTGAACACAAAAGAAAGAGATATACCCAAAAGAACAGTGCATGTAAGAAATATCAACATATATTTTATTAATTTTTTTATCTAAGACAGTGAAAATATCTTTCTTATTTTTTTCAATTTGAAAATTAATATATTATACCAATCACTATTTTTATAAAACTGTATCTAAAAAAAAAGTACATGATGGAGCAATTTGAATGTTATAGTTAGATTTAAGAATGTCAGATCTATAATTCACATATTTGTTTTGCAAGGAGATAGTTTTTATTTTTTGCCAACTAGTGTAATCCAGCCCTAAAATGCACATTGTTTCTTAACATTAAAAATACTCAGTGGAAATCTTAAACTTTAGCTGCTTTGTACTGGATGCTGGGGGAAAAAAGTACTTCCAGCAAACTGCATAATCAGATTTAATGCAAAAGGTATGGTTAAAAGGTAGTCTATATTTGTCTAGCAGATTTTGTTACAAAAAGTTTTTTCTTTCCAGAACTTTTACTACTTTTTATAAATTTCATGAAATCTTAATTATATAGTTATGATGTATATCAGATGGATGGATTTTATTTAACAGTTTGTTATTTTGCTTTTTCTCTTTTAATAGAAGTCTATGCAGCTAAGCTTGCTAAAATGAAAGTAATTAGAATGGAACGGGATGAACCTAACCCATATCTTCTAGAGGAAGCTGAATATCTTGGTCAAGAAGATGCACAATTACCATCATTTTCAGTTCTTTTAATAATTTGAAATGCAATTTGTTGTCCATTTCTCATTGACTTGGAATTATTTTTTTATGAATAAAAATTTATTATTTATTTTTGTTGCTGTAGTTATTTTTTTTCATTTATCAATGAACAATTGGGCCAAAAAAATTTTTACTGACAAATAATCTTTATTCTGATATAAAAGAACACTTTGATGATACAATTTTATAAGGAGAAAACTGGCATCATTCTATTCATGATTTTATGTGTTTTCTTTCTGAACAGTGTTGTCAAGTTATTTATGATACTTTTTACAATCTGTTTTATTTTTTGTACTTCATTAGTGTTAGTAATATTAATATAAACTAACAATAGTTCATCAGGCATATAATACATGTAAGGAGTATATCTTTTCAGTATTGAATAATTTAGTACAAAATAGTATAGAACAGTACGAAGCACTAACACCAACAAAACATTAAAATGAAGTAATTATTATAAAGCAGCTTAACAATGAAAAAATTTCTTTTCTTAAAAGATCAATAAAAGAAACTGAAATGAATGGGAAACAAAACTGACTACTATCAACAGGAATATTACTGTGTGTTGACCAGATATTGATAAATTAGGCACCACTTCAAATATAACAGTTATTCGGTTGGGTTTGTATTATAACTGCCTTTTTTTTTTAGATGCAAATTTGTACAAACAGCTGTTCGTGCAGTTTAAAAATTTATCCAATTTACACATGCGCAAATTTAATATGCAACTTTTTTATGTGTATAACATTTTATAGCTTTTCAATATCACAACTTAAGTAAGCATAAAACAAAATTACAGAAAACACATCAAAATTATCTATTAACACGTTCGTCACATAGCGTGATTAGGCTGAGTTTCTTGGTGGACCTAAATCCAACTGCCAGAGTGCCAGAATGAAAATAGAGCGATAATCAGGAAATGGAGGATGTTCTATCTACGTCATGATCATGAGGTCAAGGCAAAGAGCTTCTAACATAAAGAAGGGAACTCTTATTTACTCGAACAAGAAGAGTGTCATGCATATTTGGGTAACAGGGTCCCAACGGAAGCATATCTGCCACCCAGATATGGGTGATGCAGCAACGAACATGTTAAACACTATTTTATTTTGAAAGTTTCATATCATCATAATCTTGAGACAGTTTGTAAGATATAAATACTCGAAAATTATAAATTAATTAAATTTGTGAAATTCCTGATGATTGCTTTAATGAGTTTCAACTTGCTAAAACTTTTTCATTTGAGGCAACAAATACAGTAGTTTCCCTCAAATCTGCATATCATCATAGATGTAAACAAGGAAACTTTCAGTTCAGATGTAGGGGTAAAATTGCAGAATTTTTTATTTTCATATCATTCCATATGTATTTTAATATGTAATTCTCGATAATATAACAGTACTCATGAAGTATAAATTTATTTGTGAAAAAAAATCATGATATTGCTGGTAATCTCAATCTTTTTACCAAATATATTTATATATTAATCAAACTGTTTCGGTTATTAAATTGGCTAAATCTGAAATAAAACTTAATTATGATTTTGATGTGAATTAATAAGTTACCTTTATGAGGAAAGTTTCATTGAATAATTCAAGGATTAATGTATCTAATCTTTATAATGCATGTTTAATTATACATTTTTAATTATTTACTATACCTTTACTTTTAATAATTTAATCATTTTTAAAATTATCTTACTTCTTATCATTTTAGTTTATTACTTTACTTAATTATTTTAATATTTTACTATATTGCAAGCATTCATTATAATTTTGATTGCATTATTACATTCAAATTAATGTTTAAAAATGTAAGCAAAAGAATGACCAGAAATCCACACAACCTCTGATCCCAAGCTGTGTGGATTTGAGGGAGTCTACTGTAATATAATCTGTAATCAGTCTAAGAAAGACTGATTCATGTAGAAAAGGTTGATTAATTATTTTTAAGTTCATATACATATAAGCAATCGATAGCTAAGCTAGATTTAATTTTTGGATTTGACTCTTAAACATTCAGAAACATTTTAGCAAAAGTTGGTGCCAACAAATTTCTTTTGAAATACTGTTTATATGGTATTTAGTATAATATAAAGAAAATTAATCTTCAGCTAACTACACTGCAACTTTCAGCTAATATACTTTTGCACAATACAGATTTTTTTTTAAATTAATCTTTGAATAATTAATACTGGTGAATTAAAAAAATAAAAACAAAATACATATTTCTATACTGATAGACAAGTATCACAACCCAAAAGGTTTTTTTTAGTAGTAAAGTTCTATGGCAGGCTATAACATAGAATTTATTATATAACACTTGAGGCAGTTTCACTATTTCTCATTCTTTTGGCAGAAATATGAATCAAAATCATCATCCCGCACTCTTAACAAAATTTGATTTTATTACTTTTATATCACTGGAGCAATGTGATGCAATTACGCTACAGTAATATTTCAGCTTATGTCAGCAATTTGTCCCAAGACTGGCGATGTAAGTCGAGGTGAATTTAGGTAAGCAATAAAAATTCACCAAAATCCAGTGAATATATTCTATTGTATTTAAGAATAATGTTACATGCAGTTAACATTCACCAAAAGGCAGTGCAATATAGATTTTCTGAATAAATTGCTAAGTTGTACTTATAATTTATTTTTCTATTTTCCCATTCTACTATTTGCAGACGTGAAAAAATCCATAATAAAATTTGAACAATTTTTTCTTTTTCTTTTAGAAACCTCATATAACATCTGAATGAGTTTTCTAAACTTTTTCATAGTTGTTCCTACTCTTTGATCACCCAAATCAATATCTTCAAGAACCTTCATTCCAGCTTCAATAAGGTTTAGTCCATAGTTAATTTTGCAACTCTCATAATTTTTTTCCATAGGCTCAAAATCTTCATCTTGTTCTTCAAGAGAACTTTGCTTCTTCAATAAGATCGTCATTGTTATTTCCAGACCATAGGAATTTAGGCATTCAACAACCATCTATCTCAGAGTTCTCTTTCATTTATGACAGTTTCATCAACTGGAAGAGATTCAGAATCACAATTTTCCGATGTTTCTCAGTACCTACTGAGAAAAAAGACAGTTTTTTTAATGAGCATCTCTCTCTGTTTTTTTTTTGGGGGGGGGGGGGGGGAGGGGGGCTAAACTTCACCCCATGAATCCCCTATAACTTTGACTGTATCCCAAATGTTTAATTTCTTCCAAAAATCTTCCACTGTTAATTCTGTCACTGATGCATTTAAATTGGTAAATAGACATTACAAGCAGTATGCTTAATTGTCTTGATCACACATTTGCCCATGGGCTGATGAAGCAATTGTTTAGGCAATAACATCCAGCTTTTGGGATAAAATGTGAAATAAACAAACTTTCAAACAATGAGGCAGGGGTCATTCTGTTCCGAAAGTTAAGGTATTTGGTTCCGAAATTAAAAAATTCGATCATCAGTCAGTCTAAAATTCAGACATAAAAAAAATATTGCGAATTTCGACAAATGGTCGCCAAAAAAAAAAATAGTCAATCGTTCGAAGAAAAAAGCGTCAAAAGATCATGGAAAAAATGCACATTTCGTCAAATGTAGCAGAAAAAAAACCCATTTCATCAAAGGTTCGCAGAAAAAATGCAAATTTCGTCAAAGATTCTTGGAAAAAGCCCCACGAATTGCGAAAAAACACTCGAATTTCTTCAAAGGATTACGGGGAAAATGAAAATTTGTTAAATATCACGAAAAAAACTCAAATTTTGTCAAAGGATCAATTTTGCCAAATTTTGTAGGAAGATTAAACAAGACTGGAGACGAGGGATTCCGCGAAAAAGAAAAAAAAATTAGTTCCAAAAATCACCGCTAGGGGAATATGTGTATTCGTAAAAGAGAGTTTCAAAAAATGAAGAATTAATACTGAAATAAAGTTACCGTTTATTTAACGAATTTAGCAATTTAATCCAAGCTCAAAATGGTAACAGTGTATAAAAAGCTAAAAATTTACATAAACACTGCTAAAGTTTCTTTACAGAGTGCGAAAGTGACAGCAGAAGAAGTTCTTTATTCAAATTTCACGTTACATCTTTTGGTGTGCCAGCTTGTTCGGCTTTAAAAGGTAATGTGCTACTGTTAGAAGCAATTTCATTGAAAGCTATCTTTCATAATGTCTCCTCTTTTAGTCAAGCGAGCTTTACTAGTTGAATTCTTTTACCTCAACCAGTGCAATCCGCCTCTTCGTGCTTTTAAAAACCACAAACAAATGTGTAAAGGTAACAGTCCTCTGTCAGTTAATGGTTTAAAAGCAATGGTTGAGAAGTTTGAGAAAACAGGTTCTCTAAATGTTCAGTCAGGCAGAGGATGAAAACCCGTATCACAGGATACAATCAATTAGATTGCGCTACAGAACACTCTGAGTACCGTCAGTTTAATTATGGCCACCTTGTATATAAATGTTTAATATATACCAAGAAAGATGACAAACATATAGCATAAAATGGAATTTCTTAGATATAGGTATCAAGTAACTACAATTGCAGAAATCATATGATAGCACGCTAAGTTTTTGCGCAATTGCAGCAATAAACCTAGCACACAAAAATTATTTAAAAAATAGTTTGCTAACGTTGCAAAATATTTAGCTAACAGAAATGATATATTTATAAAATATATAAAAGATACCATTTAAAAGAAATTGCGTTTCTATATATATACATATATATAATAAATTTGAAATCGCAAATATATGAATAAATTGGTAAAGTTCTAAAGATGAATTAGAAATGAACATAGGAAACCAGTATGTAAAATAAGAAACTATGAATAACCCACAGAATCTTCAGAGGAGCTTGTGAGTTCATTCATAGATGATGCGTTATTTCATCCAATTTAAGCCTAAAATGACAAAATTTAGCTCCTTATAATGCAAAAAGAACAGAAAACAGATAATAAAAATGCAAAAGATCTAAAAAAGATACACCTCACATAGGATATTAAAAATTAATAGAGCAAAATACCTAAATTACATACTAGGAAGCATAACTGCAGCATGTCTGGATGGTAAAACAGAGTTAGGACTATTTTAACATGTGGGCCGACAGTTGATTATCTGACTAAAACTCATATCTTTGCTGCCATCTGGTGTGAGAAAGGAAAAAATGTAAATTGGAACTGGATTATTAACTATATATATATAAATTTTTTACTGAGGGAGGTTTTGGGTTCTAAGGGTCATGATCGGTGTAGATCTGCAAAATATTTTCAGAAATTCCAACATAGGGGAGAATGTAATAGGTAGTATTTCATACGAAATCTTCCTAAAAATAGCAGGGCGACAAAGTTTAGTCCAATGAGCTAAAACATTGTAACCTGAAATCTTTTCCGAACGTCAAAAATTGGTACGAAACGCAAAAAAAAACGCTAAAAATCGCAGAAGACAAAATGTACTATATTATGCTAAATGTTTGAAACCAAATTCCTTTTTTTATAGGAATGTCAAGAATCAAGCAACTCCTCAGAAGGGAAAGGAATTACTAAACATTGTCTTGAAAATTGTCGAAACTTCAATAATCGTGGAGCAGAAAATTTACCATATTAGGACTAAAAGTTTGAAACTGAATTTTTTATTTTCAATCTAATTATTTTGCCCTCTTGAATCTCAACATTTCTAAATCAAAATTTTACTCGAACAGCTAAAAAGTTGATTTATGGCATTAAGATTTTAATATATTAGCCTATTAGTGCATAAATAATTTTGCCCAATAAGAGTATGTGCATTGTGCAATGTTAATCCTATCTTAAATTTCACAAATGCTGATCCAAATTTATATTTTGCTTTTCGAAGCCGATGCAGAGTTTTAAAGTATGAAAAAAAAAAAGTCGCCATAGTGACTTCAAAGAGATTGAACCATTCCTAAGAAAAATGAATGCTAATAAGTGCTTTTTTTCATATTTTGATGCAAAATGCGGATGCAGAGTTTTAAAGATTGCAAAAATATTCAAAAATACCGAAAACGAACTTTTTGAATGGGTTTATATTAATATTTTTAAAACAGATCGCTCTGTCGAAGTGAAGAAGGCACCAACATTCAACGAGTATTTTTTATTTCCTGGTATTTCAAACGATCAAATTTATGCAAGATGAAGAATGTGGGGGGGGGGGGGGCGTTTCAAAAGAACTTTTTAAAGGGGTTAATATTAATATTTTAAAAATAGATTGCACCGTTAGAAAGATAACAATGCCATAATACCGTGTATAGATTTTTTTCCCCGTACCTCCATTCGTCTAGCCAAGATAAAAAATATTAATACGTTCTTCCCAGTTTTTAAAACTGCGGAACATTATTTCCGCCACCAGTCTGTGACTTTTCGTGCCATTTTGTGATGTTTATTATGGTTTTTAAATAATATATCGCATAATTAACAAACAAAATGGAAAATCTGAGCCTCAGGTGCAACAGGACTTGCTTTGGACTATCCTCGCCTACATTTTCAGACCTCTACGTGTGGTAGATATTACTAGCCATCCCGCGCACACGACATCTTTCTTTTATTAGTATAGATTACTTCTGAATGTTTTGAATTAAGTGAGGCCTATAAAGCACAACCCAAATCAGTGCTCTATGCCTAATTTTTCTTCATTCTACTTTTTTTTAAGTAACCAATTATTTATATCTTATTTAACACTAATTAATAATTTCTACTTATATATCAACTGTGAATGCAAACGGAAATATTTTTGCATACTGTTGAATCACGTCAAAAATGTAATAGGCTTTGAGAATTCGAAAATTCACGTAACCAGTGTGAAATACATGATTCTTTTTTATTAAAATTTTAATGAAATATTTTCTCTATGAGGTGTCGTATGCAATCTATGTTTTGCATTATATACAGTAAAAACCTCTCAAGGGATGAGAAAAAATTCTATTTTAGATAGGTTTTCGTCACAGCAGGTACACCTCTCCTATTTTGTTTTGTATTATTTTCACCGGATCACAAATTATTTTTCCATTAAGAATTTTGATTTAAAATTTTCCGTTATAGACAGGCTGTGTTATAAACGATTCCTTTATAGACAGTTCCATTTTCGCAGGTTTTACTGTATTTTGTTTGCACAAGAGATATGGATTGTTAAAAGATGTTAGCCCCACAAAAATATTTCAGAGCCCCCCCTCCCCTAACATTACTCGCTGGTTACGGCCCTTACCACTACCAATAAAGCCACGATGCTTGAAATTGATATTTAAATTCTGCAGTAAATTTCCTGTCAAAGAATTTTATACATTCTTTCTTTAGCCTACTTCTGCATGAGAAGAAACTTGAAAAAAATTCTGTGGCTGCATCTGCAGTGATTTTCTGTATAATTTTAGAAGAGGGACGGTAAGGAATCTAAAACCCAGGGACAGAGTTAAAAAAAATAATAACAACCGTAAAAATGTGTGCAGGTTACTTTTTTGCTACATATTTATATAAAACAATGGTCCCAGTTTCGGAAAAAAATTACATCGAATTACTTTTATTGAAACAATTTTATACAGACAGTTCCAAATTTAAAAATCAGCATCAGGGACACCGGACGGTATAGTAGTGTCCTGGATATTTGGACCCACAATATCGCCCAAAACTTATTTATCTCGTTAATATTGTTATGCAGTCAAGCAATGGGATGTTCTCCAGTGTATGAAATTTGAAAAAAAGAAAAAACCCACAAGAATATGTACTAAAATAAAAATTATTATTCAGGGGCTTAAAAGATTGTGAGAAAACCCCATATATGTGAAATACAACAACAGTACCTACGTTTTTTTGTCATTTTAAATTTTGTGGCCGCGTCTATATTGTTTTGTCATTTACGAACGCCAATGTCCACAGTCAGCTGTCCGCATCGAAGTATATGAAGATAAGAAAAAAATATTGTTTGGGCATGATAAAACTATGCTACTTCTTGCATTTTGAGAAATACATTTTAATACTTATCAAATAATTAAATAAAATAAGGCCGCACAATTTCTATAATTTCCAATTAGCTTTGTGGTCTGAATTCCAAATAAGATAATGCGATATTTTATTAACTGCAGAAAGTTGTACTAAACTCTTGATTTCAATTTTAAAAAATAGAAATGTTAACCCGTTACAGATATTTGCATTTTTCTTTATTAATTACATTTGTAAATAACAGTTTTGCAACAAAGCTGCAAATTTTTAATAAAAAGATTCGAATGTTATTTTATCTTATAATTTTGCTTTTCTGAATACTTCCCCATCTCTTAAAAAACAAAACAAAGATAAAAGTTTTAATTTGCATTTAGCTAATGACACTCCCCTCCCCTTCTTCCTCCTTTTCATTGCAATCGAATTTCCAGGCTTGTTACATCAATTAAATTCTGGGGAGTCAGTTAACACAAAAATAGACTCCCGTGTTTCACAGAAATGAAAGCGAAATCTCATAGTTTTTAACATTTCAAAACAAACTGTTAGACCTCTTTTGGAAAGTTACAGCGAGCGTAAAATGGGATTTTTAATGATCTGTTAAAAGATAAAGGAATGAAATTGAGAGAAGTAAGTTTTGTTGATTTTTATATTTAAAAAAATTTTTCTTCGAATTTTTGGTATAGCTTTCCTAATGTTTGCCATTTAGGATCCATGCAATTTAATTTTAAAAACATTTTTGGCTAAAAAGAGAAAAACTCAGCAATGTCAACAACAGAGGAAATCCTACAATATCTGAGATAGTTTTTAAATTAGATGGAGATATTGTTAAAGCTTTCTGGAAGTAATATAATATATTGAGTAATTTTCTTATTTGTTTACTATATTTGAACATATAATATACTATTGAATGAGCGTTAACTTTTATTATATACTAGCTGCGTTAGAAACCCGTTGTGTTGCATTTAAGGGGACAGTTTACCTCAGTGTCGCCAGTGTGCTAATTCTTTTAAAACCATTTTTCTTGGTTGGCACCACTTTTTTGAAACGGTAAAATTCCGGTTGTTTTCGTCTTAATTAATATGTCATTAAATAAGGCGAACTTTACTATTTCAAAAAAGTGGTGCCAATCAAGAATTCTGAATTTTTAAAAAGTTGCCCACTGGCAACATTGATTTACCTCAAAATTGGTCAAAAAAGCTATTTTCTTATTTTAATATTAATTGAAAGCTCGTTTAATTGTTAATATTTTGCTACCTCATTTTTACCCAGACGGCAATTATATCGCGAGATATAGTGAATTTTGTTAATACACCTAGCTTAGTTACCCACACAAATTAAAACTTTATATGGCTTTTTCTCCATGTTCATATTTTCGTCACTTCCCTGTTTTTATTAAAATGCTAAGGTGTTTTTTTGTGTGTGTGTGTGTATTTGAGATAGAGATTTAAACATTTTTGTGTATGTTCTTTATTATATATTTGATAAATCTGCGCATGGAAATAGCCTTCAGGTTTTCTGTTATTATTATTTTTTTAAAATAAAAGTATATGAAGATGTGTTAGATTTCATCGTTTTTCACTACCATCAGTTAAAAAAAATTATAAATGTAATATTAGATGTATCTAAAAATCCAAGCGCTGTCTTTCCCTCATAGCATGCATGGTAACGGTGACGTCGTTGTGACGTCACTGTGGTCACGTCACATCTGTGACCAAAATGCCACCACTCAGTGATGTCACATTGTGACTGAGATGTGAACTTCTTAGAAAACTTTAAAAAATTACGAAAATTCTTTAAAACATGTTATTTACTATAAAATTATATTTTTCTGGCAATTAAAAAAAAAAAATGTGACTTCACTGTTATGTCACTGCTATGTAACGTACGTCACGTCACATATGTGACAAAAAAAACCCCACCATATTGTAAGTCACAGTGTGACAAAAATATGAACTTCAAAAATCTTTGAAAATGAAGAGAAATATTTTAAACAGTCACGAGTTACAGTGGCATAAAGAATGAAAATATATTAGTGGATAGCAAATGGTAAATTCTGTCACTAAAGGGGAGGGGAGGGGGGGGGATAATAAATAAAGTACACGATACAAGCATTAATAAACTAAATTTTCAGGCTATATTTTATCAATTTGATATCTAAGACAGTGAATGTATACTTTCTCATGATTTCAATTTTATCTAGCATTTGGATAATATATTTAGAATTAGGAATATTAAATTTATACACTTTACATATTTAGTTTGCTGGGAGGAAATTTATTTCTTTCTTTCTTTTTTTACCGACCAGGATTATTCGAAACACTTCTGTGGTTTCAAACTAAAAATTTTCTATTACAGTTAAATCTGCACCTTTTAATGAGCACGTAGAAAGAGTCTTCAGAGTTTAGTCATCTATGCATTTCTTGCTTTAGAATATTTTTATAATTTGTATTCAAGTCATAAATTCTACTTCTTTCAGACTTTTTAAATAAAATTAGCATTTTCCGAAAATAAAAGAAATATACAAAATTTGTGCAAAAGAAACTTTACTTTAAAAAAAAGTGGGGGGGGGGGGTCGTTATTACCATTAAATTTATTTTTACACCTTTTAAAAATTTAAACAATGTTTTATCTAATAAACTCTAATTATGAATATTATTATTATAATTATTTAGAAAAAAGGAACTTTACAATACATTTTAACTTGAATTATTTGGTACGGATAAAAAGAAAAGGTTATATACATTGGACATTTCTTCAAATACAAAATTTTAATTAACGATACTTTCAGAAAATTACTGCGCATTCAAGTTCCATATGTCTTGCATACAAAAACAAATAATCTGTAACAGACCATCTGCTTGAAAATCGTCTGCCCACAAAAAAAAAAAAAATAATAATAATTAAATATGAGAAGACGCGGGAAATAATTCACTGTTTTCAGAACATCACCACGTCTACAACACTTTAAGATAAGGAAATGACCATTTTAGGATACACGGATATTAATGGAACATAATGGAATGTAAGTCGTATTTAATTTAAATATTTTATTCCAGATTTGTATATTATGAGTTAAATAGTTTTATGTTATATTTGTAAGAGACTGATCTTTAACTGTCAGAAGCGATATTTTCCAATTCGATAACTGTAAAGAAAATATCTTAATTTGCGATCGCTTGAAAAAAAAAAAAAAACTGCGCAGAGACTGATTCATACTGCAATTAATATGAACATTAATTTACTCTTACTTGAGATTGAAAATGTATGGAACGACAATGATTTGGAATTATTTTATCGGCTTCTTACTATTTTTTGATTACTAACACTTACAGTTATTATTATTTTGGGGTTAAATATGATGTTTGATTATCATGAGATTACGAAACTGTTTCAGATTAGAAATTAACATTATACTGGGAAAATGTATTTTTACATATTACAGTAGTGAAAAATTTGAAAGAATTTTCTTTTAGTGCTAATAATATTTTAAATTATCTTTTAAAATCCTAAATCTTCAAACCAATGTTTTCAGATTTAACATTTACCAAAATTATAAAATAATAGGAATTCCTTATACCATGTGGAAATATTTTTGAGATATTGTTAAATCTAATAATGCATTTAATTTATCTATTGTAGTTTGCTGTTGTTTAATAGTACAATTATAAATACTAATTATTATTTTTAGTGTTTTTCAAATTGGTATACTTATTTTTTTTTAATTGTATGTAAGCATTTTTTCTGTTTGTGATTTTAATCAAACATTTAATTATAGACATTCTGAATCGGATATTAAATTTCCTTCTATTGTAAATTCATTTTCTACGTTTATGATACGCGTAATTATTGGCACTAAAAAGTAAAATATGATATTTAAGCATTGAAATAAAGTGTTTTTCATGCCTGATAGGAAGTTATAGATTAAACGGCTTTAGTATATATTTCTTTAAAGTTCATATAATACAGGATACATAATATAGGACACAAGTTGAAAAGTGCTTATGACTTCGGTTTGTCTCTCCGTCTGTCCGTCTAGCAGTCTGTCCGCACTCTAACTCTCGAAAATATACTCGGATTGCCCTGAAATTTTTGGATGTTATTGACGTTTACCATAGCACGGTACCTATTTGTAATGAAGTTTGTAGCATGCTTTGTTCATTTACATGGACAGCCAAAAGTTTTCCGTTACATTACGGCCTATGGGAAAAAATCGTTTCAAATGATTTTTAATGATTTTACGCACTCTTTAAAATTCAAACAGAATAAAATTTATATGCATTTATGAAGTGCACTAAAATATGCATTCTGTTGACTATGCGATGCAAAGAATAGTTATTGTTCATTTACAGGGCTAAAAAAGGAATTCAAATACATAATGATATAGGGGTGGAGGGAATTATTTGCGGCATACTTTAATTATGTTAATCTATTTCATATATAATGAAATTGATATATGTCGCTGAGGTTTACATACTATAAATTATTTCATGTATAATACGTATATAGCATTTACAGGGACACACAAAATATTTCAGATACTATATTGTATCCGAAGTACTGTTCATTAGCGATGATTGCTGGAAATGTATTTTTAATTATGATATGCGCTTTTATGATTCACTATATTTATGCACAGTATATGGCGTATATAAATGCTATAATTCCTATACAAGGCTACACAAAAGTATTCGTAAGGATTACTGGGTATGGGCGCAAATTGCTTAAACGTGGTTTTTAAATGTGTTATGATTTTTTTCGCTGAACTGCATTTAATTTACCAAGAAATGTTTGTAGAATATAGATAAAATGATGTACAGGGTCACGTAAAGAATTGGATACATGGCCGTCTATGTATTATAATTTCTGGAAATGTGATTTCAGCAGTTTTAAGAGTGTCTTAGTTTGAATTAAATTTTAACTAAATAGTGGCGTGTAATAAAGAGTCTAGGTAAACTACAGGGTTGTACAAAAGTATTCAAGTATGTTTCCATACATTAGTATAAATTGCTGAAAAAGAATTTCAACCTGTTAGGCGTTTTCTTGCTAAACTAAGTTTTCCCATTATATAGTATATATACACTTAACAAAAATGGGTACTCAAAATTGAGTAAAAAGTACTCAATTTTAAATGCGTCACATACTCAAAATAGCTCCGATCCAAATGTACTCAAAGTTGAGAAACACATGTACTCATTTTTTATTCCATGGTTGTGATCAAATATTTATCGTTATGTACTGCCCCCCCCCCCCCCCAAAAAAAAAAAAACTAAAATTTAAAGTAAAAATGTACTGACATTTATTTCCCGTTCAAAGTTCTTAACAAGAAATGTTTAATTGATTATTTATTAAGAAAAATAGCAAAATTCTTAACAAGATACTCAAATCGAATATTTTTATGACAAGAACATTATTTCCAAGCACTTTTGAATTATTTTTAAAATGCTGTGCATAATTTAATATTTACATTAATAAACATCATTTATGCCGCCATAAATGAAATGAACCATTATAGGGTACAAAACTATTCGTTTGTTTGGGTTTGATAACATGTAATGTTTCAAAATAGAGAAAGCATAGGTTCATTTTTGATCCAAAAATATTCAATTCGATATGAGTACGTCGGTTTACTCATTTTTGAGTACTTCATTTTTTTCAGTGTATCAACCTACAGATCAAATACAGGGCTGTTCAAAAGAATTGGAAAACATATTTGGCTATGGACGGTAACTGCTGAAATCAGTTTTTCAAATGTTTTATGCGTTTTCTAAAATGCTTACTTAGTTATCTTATTTACGTCATTTCCCTAAATTACGATGTCTTGTTAAAGCATTCAGAAAGTGTTGGAAAGTATTTTATAATCTATGCTTAACGCATGATTTTTCTTACTCGTTTTTTTTTCTATTTCCCAGATCAGTCTTTTCCTATAAAACATACCAAATCTATTTAGCTCATATTCACAAAATACAATATACACGGGAATAAAAAATTTAAATAAATATCGCTTATCATGTCGCTCTATAAATAATAGTTGTATTAATATCCGTTAGTCTCAATGCTCGTATTTAATAAAGCAATGACAAATCACAACAAATTAAAAACCTTACACATTCTAAATATCAAGCTTGAACTCAATATCAAGCATAGAACTTAATAAAAAAATATGTCAGTTGATAAGCATTGTTTTTTAAGTGGAAAAATTTAAAATGTTTTAGAAGAATAGGACTCCAAAATAGCGATATTTTGCTAAAAATACGGTAAAAAGATAAGATTTTATATTTACAGCAAAAGTTTATTTCAAAATTCATCGCTGTATTAATACTTAGAAATTTTTCCAGAGAGAATCATTCGCCTTATATATACAATATTTCAAATGAAAATCAAATATCAAATTAATTGTTTAAAAGGCGCAAAGGCCAACTTACAAGGAGAAGGCCAACCTTGTTAATCACAGATTTTGATTATTTTAATATATGTTGTAGGGTAGAGACCCCCTTAGTCTCAGGTTCAACGGATTTTATCCAACGCTCCTTAGTTCTTGAGAAACTGGGGGGTCTAATAGTAGTACACAACTTAAATACTTACTTTGTAGCCAAAAGGATAGGTTGGTCGTATCTCAGTTGGTACGGCGTCTGCTGGCTGATCTGCGGGCCCGGGTTCGGAACGCGCTACATTTGTTTTTTTCATTTTTTGTTTTATAAATATACTTGTAGATATAATTTAATAACTTAAATTAAAATTTTCAATATCATACATTAATTATAATGTTAACAAACTTAAATTTATCATTTTTTTTTATTTTTAAACTATTATTTATCATCCTTTAAAGAGTTTTAAAAAGAAATTGGATCTATTATTGAAAGATGAAAATTCCAAAATCGTGACAAAACCTGTTGTGGCGTCATCTAGTTATGATAAATTAAAAGAATATTCAAATAAAATAAAAATAAAAGCAGAAAGGGAGATAACGGGATAGCAACATAATTGAAAGTGCAAGCATACGTATTACAAATTTAAAAATCTTTAATATGCAAAAAATCGGTTGTAATTTAATTCTGATGCTAATTTTTAATATAAATATGCTTGTTACTTTAAAAACAGAATAAAGAATATATGAAATACATTTTAAAAGTGATTTAAAAAAAAAAAAAACAGTTTTATGATGTTTTATACAACTATTTAGTTAAAAGTAAAAAATTAACTAGGTTAAAATTACAATTGATATACAATATTATAAATTTTAATTGACAATGAGATTATTAAGCTATACTTACGAATATATTTATAAAACACAAAATGAGAAAAACAAACGTAGCGCGTCCTGGAATCGAACCCGAGCCCGCGGATTGGCCGGCAAACGCCATGCCAACTCAGCTACGACCAACCTATCCTTTTAGTTACAAAGTAAGTGTTTAAGTTGTGTACTACTATTAGACTCCCCGGTTTCTCAAGAACTAATGAGCGTTGGATAAAATCCGTTCAACCTAAGACTAAGGGGTCTCTACCCTACACCATATGTTAAAATAATCAAAATCTGTGATTAACAAGGTTGGCCCTCTCCTTGTTAGTGAAAAAGATTCCATGCCGGGACTCGAACCCGGGCCATCAGTATAGCACACTGACATTCTACCGACTAAATCACATGGAACGATACCCAGGCTGGAAAATTTCTCACTATTACATGTTGGCAAGGCTACAAACGCAGCACAAGATGGAATATTTAGCGTGAGCCACCAACATGATGCAAACACGAAACTTAATTAAATCCAGCATCGATTGAAATTATATTAATACTTGGAATTTTTTCCAGAGAGAACCATTCGCCTTGCATACAATATTTTAAATGAAAATCAAATTTCAAATTAATTGCTTAAAAGGCAATTTTAATATATAATTTGCTTAAAGGGCGAATGGTTCTCTCTGGAAAAATTTCCAAGTATTAATATAATTTCAATCGATGCTGGATTTAATTAAGTTTCGTGTTTGCATCATGTTGGTGGCTCACGCTAAATATTCCATCTTGTGCTGCGTTTGTAGCCTTGCCAACATGTAATAGTGAGAAATTTTCCAGCCTGGGTATCGTTCCATGTGATTTAGTCGGTAAAATGTCAGTGCGCTGTACTGATGGCCTGGGTTCGAGTCCCAGCATGGAATCTTTTTCACTATTTGCGTCTTTTAAGCAATTAATTTGAAATTTGATTTTCATTTGAAATCACAGTGTTTATGACAAGTTCGTCACAAATGACACATATTTCACAAATTGGTCACAGTGTGACTTCAAAGCACTGTCGCTTTCGTCACAGGTTCGTCACAAAGTTAATGCCAAAATAGTCACAAATGATACACTTTTCACAAATTTGTCACACCGTGACTTCACAGAGTGGTCACAATGTGACGTCACAAACGACCTCTAAAACGGCCATAACGACCTCGCATTCAAGTCACTATGACGTCACATCGACGGTCACAAAATCACAGTGTGACTTCACAATGACGTCGCCGTGACGTCACCATGCCTTACGGGTTGTCTAATACACATTTGAAAATCTTTTAAACAAATTGAGAAAAAATATCAATATTTAAAAAAGTAGTAAGGATTTTAAAAAATGCAATTTTTTAAAAAAATTTTAAAGTTTTAATTAAATATGCAGTTAATTTTTTTTTCAAAATATACTTTTAGGTGAACATTGAAATGCAGTGAATTCACCATTTGAAACAAATTTTTAAAAATAAACAAAATTGTTGAAAAGGTAAACTGTCCCTTTAAAATGTCTGAAGTCTTTCGATTGTTTGACGGAAAATAAGTCTGGTTTTACTATACATTTCAAATTTCTAGTTCTTACAGTTCTAAATAAATCGTAATTTAGAAAGTTTTTAGAACGATTTCCACCAATTTTACCTTTTTTTAATTTCGATTTTTTTAGAAACCGTTCTTGTAGAGCATTTACATCTTAAAAGTAACCACCATGCGAAATTTCATATTTGTAGCCCTGGCAATATCGCAGAAATCGTAATTTTAGAACTTTTTTTCCTACACCCTTTTCATTTGAAAATTTCTAGAAATTGTTCTGTTGCGAGTATTTGCGTCTTAAAAGTAACAGCCATGTCAAAGTTTCTAACCATAACAGTTCCAAATAAATCATAATTTGTTCATAAGTTTTTAGAACGCTTTCTGCTCCTTTCACCCGTTTAAATTTCGAACTTTTCAGAAACCGTTCTTAGCGAGCATTTACATCTTTAAAGTAACTACCATGCGAAATTTCATGTTTGTAGCCCCGGCAGTATCGCAGAAATCGTAATTTTAGAACTTTTTTTTTCCTACACCCTTTTCCTTTGAAATTTTCTAGAAATTGTTCTGTTGCGGGTATTTACGTCTTAAAAGTAACAGCCATGTCAAAGTTTCTAACCCTAACAGTTCCAAATAAGTCATAATTTGTTCATAAGTTTTTAGAACGCTTTCTGCTCCTTTCAAGTTTTTAAATTTCGAACTTTTCAGAAACCGTTCTTAGAGAGCATTTACATCTTAAAAGTATCCACCATACCAAATTTCAAGTTTCTAGCTCTAACAATGTTACAGAAATTGCAATTTTAGAACTTTTTTGCTTCTGCACTCCCTTGGGGGTTGTACCGACATAAAATATGGACTTTGCTGGAACAGAGATGCTCACCTGCATTTTGCTACCATTATTTTCGAAATCAGCTAGGTAGTTCTAAGTTCTAGAGATTACCCCGTGCAAACAACCACACAAACGTTACTTCTTTATAATAATATTATATATATAAGCGTTTTGTATCTTGGACATAGAAGCAATATGCTGTACTGCATCCTTTTTTCAGTAAAATTCTTTAAAACTTATTTTAATTTTAGTTACCTTTTGAGACAAAATATTTTAATAAATTTTGGCGCTGTAAACACTGAAATAACATACACATGCCTTCACATTATCTTTTGAACTGAAACGTAATTTTATGGATCCGAATTTCATGTCTATACAGTGAAACCTCCCTGTGCAATCACCTCCCTGAACGACCATTTTTTATGGAACGAAATTTATTCCCATATGCTCAATACTAATTTTACCTCCATTCAGAGACCATCCTAGTTGGATTCCCTCCATGAGCGACCGATTTCTTTGAAGAAAATTAAACAAATTCCGTTTTTTCCTGGTGGCTTGAAGAAGGTTTTATTACAAAAATAATTCCGGAAAGCGCATTATTCATCAAAATTCTAAACTAAGTTTAGAATTTTTTTTTATTTATTCCGGTAACTTTTTTGTGTTTAAACCCCTTTGTGCCTTTTTAGCCAATGAATTTAACTCTGATAACATATTAATAATGACGCTCAAGAAACTCCTCTGCCCTATTCTGTCAGGAAACTCTCAAAGAAATAGATAAATTAATGAAATCCTCATTAATTTTTCCCGTCCAAAAAAAAATTGCTTTTATTTACTGAACTTCGAAAGGACTTGGAAATAAAAGTTATAAAAGATAAAACCGTAAAATCAAAGCAAATATTAATGTATTCATTTTTTAAAGTCTGCAGTGATTAACTTATGCAATTAACTTTTGTTTTTATACTTAAATTTTCATATTTTTTCCTAATGTGAAAGATAAACTTTAGTAATATTAATTGTTACCTTTTTCCAACAATTAAAATCTAGATTTAAACATGACCTCCATTAAGAGACCACCTCTCGGAGCGACCAATTTTTATTGGAACGGAACGTGGTCGCTTTAGGGAGGTTTTACTGTATTAATAAATTTATATGCTACAAAGTTAAGTAATTGTAAAATTGATTAATATTTTTAATCGATGAGACACAATCACAAGAGTTCTATATACCATTTAAAGCATTTACGGAAAAAATTTTAAAGTAGTTTATTTCGTGATTTTTTTACAAAATCTTCTTTAAATTTCAAGTTTTCCAACGAAGTTTAATATGGTTTATGACTTCAGCTTATTCATCTGGCTGTCTGACCACCCGCAAATTAAACTCGTAAAAGATAAAGGTGCTAAATTTATATTGCTCACAGCATATTCTGTGTAAATAAAAACCCACACACTAATTCGCAAAAGTTTTTCCCCTTCTAACAGAAAAAACCGTGTTTTTCCGTTTTCAGTTCGAAAAAACCGTCGAAACTTTATAAAATTCAAAGTATCACAACTCGGTAAGTTTCGGTCGTAAGACGAATAGAACTTTTTCCGTTTTATGTTTCTGGTCATTGTCTGAGTTTTACGTGTTTGAGCACGGAGGAAGTTTTTCAAATATAATACTTATAGGACTCAAAGTCCGTATAAAAATTGAAAATTTGTAACGATTTAAAAAATAACTACTTTGACATAAAAGGCTTTTGATATGATGAAAAACATTTGAAACGATACATCGAACAATAACTCTAAAACTGCGATTACAAGTAGGCATAAACAATATCAGATTAGGTATTAACTATTGGACAACGTTGAGTGTATATAGTATATACAGTCGGCCAAAATGAATAAATAAATAGAACACCCATTTGAATCATCTCATTGTCCAAGGAAATAACAAAAAACGCAAATACTCATTTGACTTGAAACTATGTCTTTTTTCAAACTGTGGTTCAAAATTAAGATTAGAGGTGGCCTTCATACTGAAATTGTACCGAAATCTGAAATTTTCAATACGAAGACCTAATTTTGACATCGTATTTGGATTTTTCGGTAAATGTTACCTTTGGATACCAAATAGGAAGTCCTTCGGCTAAGTAATTTAGGAGTTATGGAGGTATAAAGTTTGAAACTCCTTATGTTAAATTCATTTGTAATTGTTGCAAAACAGATTGCAATGAGGGCAGTTTTTAAAGCAGAACTCAAGAAGTACTTGGCAGAATGAGCTGTAATTTTGGATTCAAATGTCTGAAGCTTTTACGAATCGATTTCTTTAAAAAAAAATTTATACGTCACAAAATTCATACTTTTCTTCGAAAATTTATTTCAAGATACTATTTATTTTTTAATTTAAATAAAAATAAATAGGGCCAATCCATTTCAAGTGGTCCAGAAAATGTCATATTCGTTGCTCGACCATTTTTAAAAAATCTGAAATTTTTTGTACAACAACCCTAACATGATTGAAGTTAAAAATGACTATTATTTTAATTTTATCAATTTTTGTTTGTGCATGGCGGCCATCTTTGTTTCATCGCCTGCAGCAATTTTCTCACAAGAAGGGTTTACGGAATTGTAAATAATTCATCGTTTATTTATCCAATTCAAGTGCGGTTTAAAGCATCAATTTGTACAGAATACATTGGGCTAAAAATTTGGTAATGGAGTAGTTTCCGAAACTAACTGCTTATTGGTAAAATTTAAGCATAAAGTTTCAGTTTTTTTCCAAAATTTGTCCATTTGCAAGAGGAAATTTTTCTAGCAAGGAAAACTGTCAAAATGACATATTTTTTTTTACAAATAGGCCGAAAGTACTTGTACTCACACGCCGAGTTCCAGATCTGGGACTTGCTTTCTCTTCGCTAAAAAAAATCCAAAATTTTTAGAAAATGACAAAAATCGCACTTTTCAGGCTTTGATATCTCTGGTGGGGCACGAGATAAAAATCTGATTTTTTTTTTTTTTTTTTTTTTTTTTTTTTTCTTTGTAAGAGTATTGTATGGTAGTGTTATGCACAAGAAATTTCAGGATGGAGGTTTGACTACAAGCTGAGATATGGCAAGGGCAACATGTCAAAACTATACTGCCAAACTATTGTTTTCTTGTAGTCACAGCTAAGTATTTATCTCAGAGTATCATTTAAATTTATTTTTTAGATTATCTTTAAATAATAGTAACAGAAAATAAATCTTTTGCAATTAATTTAAAAAATAATTATGCCTAAGGGTTACATTTTGTATGGTATCAGTAATTAGGGTTTCGTTCATCTCACAAAACCCTATTCGTCTCGCTCCTCTGTGTGTCTGTGTGTCTGTCTGTCTGTCTGTCTGTCTGTCCGTCACAGAGCCCGTTCTCAGAAACTATACATGTTGGAGACATGAAATTTTGGGTACTTATAGCTGAACACCTCACAACATACGACAAATCATAAAATTTCGAAAAAGTCGTACATTTAACCCTTTGGGCTCCCGCATGTGTATTTTAAACAATTCTTTCTAAGTAAGCTCCTAATTATGTTAGAGACATGAAATTTTGGGTACTTATAGCTGAACACCTCACATTATACGACAAATGATAAAATTTTGAAAAAGTCGTATATTTAACCCTTTGAGCTCCCGCATGTGTATTTTAAACAATTCTTTCTAAGTGAACCCTAATTAGGTTGGAGGAGTGAAATTTTGCATACTTATAGCTGAATACCTCACATCAAACGACAAATCCTAAAATTTTGAAAAAGTCGTACATTTAACCCTTTGCGCTCCCACATGTGTATTTTAAACAATTCTTTCTAAGTGAACCCTAATTATGTTGCAGGAGTGAAATTTTACATACTTATAGCTGAATACCTCACACCAAACGACAAATCATAAAATTTTGAAAAAGTCGTACATTTAACCGTTTGGGCTCCCACATGTGTAATTTAAACAATTCTTTCTAAGTGAACCCTAATTAGGTTGGAGGAGTGAAATTTTGCATACTTATAGCTGAATACCTCACACATCAAACGACAAACCATAAAATTTTGAAATGTCGTACATTTAACCCTTCGGGCTCCCACATGCCTATTTTAAACAATTCTTTCTAAGTGAGCCCCTAATCAGGTTGGAGGCGTGAAATTTTGCATACCTATTGCTGAACACCATCATGCGACAAATCATAAAAAATTGGAAAAGTCGTACATTTAACCCTTTGGGCTCCCACATGCTTTTTTTTAAGAAATTCTTTCTAACTGAGCCCCTTATTAAATTGGAGATTTGAAAGTTTGCATACTTATAGCAGAACACCTGAGGCCAGGCGACAAATCATAAATTTTGAAAAAGTCTCACGTTTAACCCTTTGAGCTACCACATATGTATTTTAAGCAATTCTTTCTAACAGAGCCCTTAATTAAGTTGGAGACATGAATTTTTGCACACGTATAGCTGAATACCTCAGAACACACGACAAATCATAAAATTTTCTAAAAGTCTTATATTATTTACTCCTCCGTGCTTTAACTTGTATATTTTAAGCAATTTTTCTAACCTCCGCCCTTTTCACCCGGGGAGCACTTTTCCAACTTTTGCCGACATCCCTTTGACCATTCTTTCATATTATGCACCATAGCCTTACATATTTTAGTTCCAATTTTTACCAATAGGGGCGCCTACTGATCTCGGGTGATATGGGCCCAATCCCCACGACTAATATATCTACGGATAGTATGTAAAACGGGTTTTCGTTCGGATAGATGTTTGTTTAGAATCGAGTGCGCCCCCTGGTTGCGAAATGTGGAACTAACAGATTTTTCAAAAAGATAAAGTGTTTTGAAAGGAATATTAAACGAAACCCTCTGTGCGATCTGTGATCACACTTAACCACTTGTTTTTGTTGTAATTTTAGTAACTAAAAGAAACCTCAGCACTTTTACATATATATATACAAGACCTGAGACAAAAACTGAATAGGGAAAGAGAAAAGCTGTTAATGTTGGCATACTTGTTGAGACATGATCAAACGTGTCAAGACACATTCCTGCTTGTTGGTTTAAAAACCACAATTTTAATGCTGCTTGCCAGTCCCTGAAACTTGTTCCTACCATAAGTATGTTCCTCTAAATGAAACATTATGCGATGTTACCATGCATCAGCCTCAAGTAATTTTCAGAAAATAAAGATACCCAAAGCCTTTTCAAAATTTATACTGCAGAAAAATCACATTTTTTTCATAAGTAAGCTAGGAATTATTAATGAATTGAGACTTGCACATAGTGATTTCAAAGTATATTTCTATGAGCCAGCAGGGCCAAAATCTTTAATCAAGTTATCAAGAGATGACAAGACTGGGTTCCTACAAATAAAATTTTGAGAAAGATTAAAATTGTGGTTTTTGAACCAACAAGCAAGAATGTGTTTTGACACGTTTGATCATGTCTCAACAAGTACGACAACATTAATAGCTTTTCTTTTTCCCTATGTTGTTTTTGTCTCAGGTCTTGTATAAAAATATTTATTTTTCTTTATGTAAAAGTGCTGAGGTTTCTTTTAGTTACTAAAATTACTTACAACAAAAATTACTGAAACCATACAAAATGTATGGCCTTAGGCATAATTATTTTTTTAATTAATTGCTAAGATTTGCAAAGGGCTTTATTTTCTGTTACTATTATTTAAAGATAATCAAAAACATAAATTTAAATGACACTCTGAGATAAATACTTAGCTGTGGCTACAACAAAACAATAGTTTGGCAGTATTGTTTTGACATGTTGCCCTTGCCATATCTCAGCTTGTAGTCAAATCTCCATCTTGAAATTTCTTGTGCATAACAATACCATACAATACTCTTACAAAAAAAAATTTCAGATTTTTATCTCGTGCCCCACCAGAGATATCAAAGCCTGAAAAGTGCGATTTTTGTCATTTTTGAAAAATTTGGGATTTTTTTTAGCGAAGAGAAAGCAAGTCCCAGATCTGGAACTCGGCGTGTGAGTACAAGTACTTTTAGCCTATTTGTAAAAAAAATTATGTCATGTTGACAGTATTCCTTGCTAGAAAAATTTCCTCTTGTAAACGGACAAATTTTGGAAAAAAACTGAAACTTTATGCTTAAATTTTACCAATAAGCAGTTAGTTTCGGAAACTACTCCATTACCAGATTTTTAGCCCAATGTATTCTGTACAAATTGCTTTAATCCGCAGTTGAATTGGATAAATAAACGATGAATTATTTACAATTCCGTAAACCCTTCTTGTGAGAAAATTGCTGCAGACGATGAAACAAAGATGGCCGTCATGCACGAACGAAAATTAATAAAATTAAAATAATAGTCATTTTGAACTTCCATCTTGTTAGGGTTGTTGTACAAAAAATTTCAGATTTTTTAAAAATGGTCGAGCAACCAGTGCTGGACAACTTGAAACGGATTGACCCAATATATATAGGATTGTCCATATATTTTTTTTAAACAGGAAAAGATTTCTAGATGCTTCAGATATGTTAATCCAAAATTACAGCTCATACGGCCAAGTAGTTTTTGACTTATGCTTAAAAACTACCCGCATTGCAATCTGTTTTACAACGATTACAAATGAATTTAACACTTACGAGTTTGAAACTTTAAATCTCAATTCCTAAACTACTTGACCGCATGACTTCTCGTCTGGTATACTGTAGGGTAAAATTACTTAAAAAGGCTAAATATGGTGTTAAAATCAGGTGTTCGTTTTGAAAATTTCAGAATTTGGTACAATTTCAGCATGAAGACTTTTGCTCTTACAAAGGGAGTTAGCCATTACCGTAATGAGTTAGCAAAGTAGTACACTGCGATTTTTTTCATACTTTGATGGTTTCAAGGTCCTACCTAGATATAAAATATCCCGTATGAAATTCAGACTGATACGCATAAATAAACAAGTTTTAGCTGATTGAATTTTTGAGTATTTATGGCTTTTATAAGTACGCTGAACATTTTTCACCGAAATCATCTTGTTGTTCCTATAATGTATCATATATGACTTTATGTTGGTATTCCTTCATTAAACCTGTTGTTAGTTAATGATATCTCCAAAGTCTTTTACGATATAGAGAGTATCCACTCGTATCGCTCTCCAATAGATCATTCTTAAACTGCTAGTTTTAACGGTATAGTCCGATTTACAAAAATGTTTTAAATATTATTCTTCAATATATTAAAAGCCATTTACGCTCAATAGTTATTTTTGTAAAAGCTGTAAGATTTAAATCTTTATACTAAAAGTAATGACATTAGAATTGTCATATTGAGACACAGGATTCTGAAGATGATTTTGAATTTATTAATTTAATTTTTGAGGGATTTCAGAGATCAACCTTAATAAATATTTAAGCAGACAGGGCATGACTTAAGCAGCTCTCTGACAGACCCGTAGGCAATTAACACGTTGAATGCCAAGTCTATTTTGTCTGACTTTCCGTTTAGGCCACGAAATAAGATTCCCGTTACACAATCTATAAATGTCAGTCACCGATGACTGACGCGACCTAAACGGAAAATCCAGTGTCAGTCACCGGTGACTGACGTGGCACTCAACGTATTAATTAGGTAACTATCAGCCTTTCAAAGCCATTTGTTCAGTAGTTACTGCTTGTTAAAAATAAAATAAAGGATAAATTCCTCATGATAAACTGTAAGGGCTATAAAAATAGCAAAAAAAGCAGAAAAACCAACGTTTAAAATGCACAAATAATATATGAAAAGCAGCAAACAGCTGTTTCGAATCTACTAGCGAGATTCTTCTTCAGTGCAAGATAGGGAAAAAGGAACAGCGTGCTAGAAAAAGCAAGGCTTGGCTCAGCCTTGCTTTTTCTAGCACGCTGTTCCTTTAATATTGTTGCACAAAGGCTTTATTTGCTATTTCCTGCTTTTTAATGTATGGGCTAGTTTGAGGCTATGTGGTGATGAATATGTTTTTTATGATCTTTAAAACTGCAATTATGTATTTCAGGTTAAAAAGTCGAACTAGAAAATAAATTTTTCATATATTAGCTGTTTTGCATCATTGTTGCACTTTAATACTATGTGTGAATAATCATTCTGTTATCTTTATTTTATTGGAAGAAAATTAATGTACTATCATAGCAACAGAAAATAATTTACAAAATTTATTTTGCCAATTACTTGTTTCCAGAATGAAGTTTTAGATAATTATTTATGGATTTTTGCCGATATTACAAAATTACTGGGTGTTCATAAAATTTTGAAACGCGGTGTAACATATATATATTGGGTTCAGGAAAAAGTAATTTCGTTTTTTTTTCATGTTTTTCAAACCGAATTTATTCATATAAATTTCAAACACTAATCAATGATATATGTGCCGTTTTGATTGATGGCCTTTTGCCACTTTTCTGGTAAAACCATAATTCCGTCACTTTAGAACTTCCGAGATTTCTGGGCTAAAAACTGAACCAAGTAATTTTCACAAGCCTCTTTTGAAACCAGCTTTACACCATTAAGAGAGTTCAGCAGAGGCCGAAAAAAATGGTAGTCGGACGGAACAAGGTCCGGACTATACGGTGGATACATCAAAACTTCCCAGCCAAGCTCTCTCAATTTTTGCCGAGGCGCTAAAAATGTGTGTTTTCCAGCGTTGTCGTGATGGAAGACAACGCCTTTCCTATTGATCAATTCTAGCCGTTTTTTTAATCGCCTGGTTCAATCGCATTATCTGTTGACAGTAGAGAGTCGAATTAATGGTTTAGTTCGGTTCGAGCAGCTCGTGATGAACAATTCCTTTCCAGTCCCACCAAACACTCAGTATCACCTTCCTTGGCGTCAATCTGAACATTGCCACCGTTTGTGAAGCTTCGACCACGATCTTTTTCGCATATTATTGTCGTATACAGAACCCTCTTTTCATCGCTCATAATCATTCGTTTCAAAAATGGTTCGATTTATTTATTTCATTTCAGCATCGTTTAACAAATGAAAACTCGGTTCATTAAATTTTCACTGTTAATTCATTTGGAACCCAAGTATCGAGCTTCTTTTAGTATCCAGTCTTATGTAAATGGTTGAAAACTATTTTTGGTCGATGTTTAGTTCCATGGCGATGTCGCGAGATGGAATATGGCGGTCTACCAGGATTTTTTTTAATAATTGGCCAGCCAGAGCGAGGTTCACGTTTAACATCGAAATTTCCGGAACGAAAACAAGCAAAACAATTCTGACAACGGCGTTCACTTAAGCACTCATCACCTTAAAAACTACACAATTTTCGATGAGCCTGCGTTGCATTTTTCCCTTTTTGAAAGTAAAAAAGCAAAATATAACGAAAATGATCTTCTGGAATCTCCATTTTCCAAGCGCAATAACTTTTGATTGGGTAAACAGATGACGCTACCTTTATATCTAGAATGTTCTATGGACCGTTACTTTTCAAATGCTCTATCATTTGGCTTCATTGATTAAATATTACTTGACATATGCGACTTTAAAACCATCTGTTTTGGAAAAATGAAATTACTTTTCCTCAAACCAATAAATATGCTGGACTTTAAAAGTGATACGTAAACCCTTGGTGATATTCTTTTATTCTTACATACTTAAAACATATAAAAACTAGATTCTAGACTATGTAGATTGCTTTTAACACTAATATTTTACAGGTTATATTACTACTTGGAGTGTGTTGCCTCATGGCGTTTGGTGAATATTCGGTATGTATTCCTGGCGTTTGCAGAAGAACGCGATGCCCTAAAATCGCTCCATGCAATGAAAATCAAATGTTTATAAAAAGAGCTACTCATTGCAAATGCTGTGGTGTATGTGTACCATTACTGAGTAAGTTCATTTTTTAAGTAAATCATCGTTCTTAAATTAATAACGATAATAAGCTGTTTTTCTTAAGTTTATTAATTCAACAAATTAAGTTAATTAACTCATTAATTAACTCTTTAAGTTAAGAAATAAAACTTATCGAGTTCAATGCTAATTGATTGAACAAATTGCAAAAATGAATAGCATAATCATTGGGCCAAAAAAATTTCACATCCGAAACATGGAAGCATTTTTATCTCTACAATGGGCACGTTGCTCATGTGACGGATCTTAAATTTATTATTATGGAAGCAACAACTTTTTAAAAAAGAGATTGACATGCTGCATGAGCAAAATAAATGAGGATAACTAATTAAGCTAACCCTGGAAATACCTGCCATATCTTTTCGCATGTATTACGTTCATACTAGGGTAGTTGAAATAACTTAACTACCTTCAATGAGGTGCAATTCTACCTGCTAAATTGTGTTCATTGATTTTGAATCTCTCACCTTCGATTTTATATTTAATTGTGTCTTGTATTCTTGTTAGAGAAATCTAACAAGAATACAATGAGAAATGTACAAGATATATTTCGTGACGCAAATATCAAATCAGAATCCGAGAAAGAAAATTTTAAATAAAAAGAAATTGAACTCATGTCGAAATGCAAATTATGAGGTTTTAAATTTTTTCAGATTCAGCAACGACCAGAGTATAGCAAGTTTGTTTCCTTTTTTCCTTCTATCTCTTTCCTATGGAGGGAAGAGATAAGCTTCATTTTGAATCTTCGGCTCAAAAACTAAGTTAAGTTAGTTTGAAGTATGGTAGTGTGAACATAGTGATGCATATATTTAAAATTGCAAATACAAAAATCCGATATCTCGAAAAAATCAGTTTATTTTAATGAAATTTTGTGCGCTGATATTCCATAATATGAGACGGTCAATAATAATATAAAAACAATCATGAAGTGAATTTTTGATTGCATGCAAATAAAACTAGAAATGGTCAACCATGATTCATCACATATCTAAGAAAGGTCATTACCACCTCTACCGTTAGCAGTGTTGAATTCAGATATTTTTCTCCAGGAGGAATTTCTGCAAATCCCGGGGGTGGAGGAGGGATTTGCTTTTATAGACTATTAATAAGCATGAAATCCTAAATCTTCCGGGGGCATTCGATGCTCCTGAGGGGGATTTTGCCTGGTTACTCCCTGAATTCAACACTGTGATTGTTAGCGATCGTAATGAAAAGATCCGACTAATATAATGAATGTGGCCATCTGCACAATTGTAAAAGTCGCACAACGTACTTTAAATGAGTTTGTAGATCAAAGTTCGCCAACATTATCCCTTTCTTTTGGGGGTTGAAGTACTGTAATGACTTTTCTTACATCTTCCTATACAGCATCATTAAAACTAAAATGTTTAGTAAATACGAGGATATCGAGGCTGTTTGTGATAGTAAAAATACAACTGCCAAAGTGAGTTTAGTATTTAATTTTCATGAAGAAGTTGCTGTATCATTTATTACAAATGGGAAGCGATTTAATAAACAAAACAATTTTAGTAGTACAACAGTTCTCAAGGTATGATCAGATCACAAACAGCAGCAACTGATCGTTTGTCGGCCTCTATGATATCGTGAGTCTTTTGTCGCGTTGAGACAGAGAAGAGGTGCCTGAAAGGGAATCCTTGACATATTTATCACCTCTCCTTTCTTTTGTTGATTGCCACAGAGCTTTTGGAAAAGAATCCCCCGACAAATAATTTATGACTTTTCGTGGCAAATTTTGAAAATGTGATTTGAACTGACCCTTAAACTTCATGCTACATATATCAATACATAATGCAAACTACAATTGTATTGGGAAAGGAAATTCTGGCTAGTTATTATGTTGAAGAACGTCGTTTGGTCGGACGGATTATCTTTTACTAGTTAATACTGATTCTCACAAAAATACAGGTGTTTAACAGCAAAATATCATTGAGTAAGTACGTCTCATCTCCTTCAACACAGCAAAAACTTTACAAAAGTGTTTGAAATGAACTGGCAATCGTCAAAATGGTTGTGTCATAAACTGGCTACCAATTTCTTTGTTTTCTGTAAGACCTTACTGTAATTCTTAAGGGAAGAGAGGCAACCAACGATTAATTTGCAGTGTTAGCTGACCACATCGTTCTTGCAATGCAGATATTGTTGTCAGTAGATGACCTTTTCAGGACAAAGAATGGTATTATCTTTATTTTGTCATTTTTCACAGCTTGCATATTTCTATTTACAGTTTAGTCTAAGCAGTATTTAGTGGCGGGTGGTGGTAAAAATAGTGAGGATGCTACAAACTAAATTATATTTATTAACATATTAAGCTTTCCTATGAAATGGAATTTGTAATATATTATCAACGGAATTCATTTCGCATTCGAAGTCAAACGGTATAAGGGAAAAGAGAAATCACGCAGCCACCCGTATAAAATCACGAGAATCGCAAGCGCAAAAAGCTACTGCGAATGAATTAAAACAAAGACTATCATCAGTCAGTGTTTTTCCGGAATCACTCGTTGAATGGTTAACTATTGAAGGGAGAGACGGTCTTATTGAAATAATGCACAGAATGCGTGATTGTGCGCTGACACTGCATACAGCCTATCGCTACAGCCAATTGATTCGTCTATCAGTCGATCTCATCGCGAAGCAGAGCAGATTAAGGGTGCGTTTAAACACTTGTTTTGCCATCCTTCAACACTTTCCAGGAAACCTATTCTTCTTCATCCGTCTGTGGTTCATTCGCAAAAGGATGGGGATATTCAACTGTGCAAAGGAGATAAGAAGATTAGATCGACTTGAAAGACACTTTTTCCTCCTGCAGAATGTCCGTCAGTTTCATTCTAAAGCTATTGAAGTTGAAAACACCACGTGACCACAAAAAGACGCCTATACAGAAAATAGTTGAATGATATACGTCTATTCCGACCTTAAGACCGCGTATTTATATTTAATGCTAGTTTGGGCATTGTTACAAGATAAATAAAAAAATTTACATACCGGTAATGGATAAAGTTGATACGAATTTATAATACAAAATTTAAAAATATATAAAAACATTAATTGTCATAATTTTGCAAATGTTTTAGGCGCTTAAGTGCTAATGCGTTAGCATTAGCACTTAAGTTGTGGCAGTATTGCAAACTAAAGGCATACACGGGCAATTCTACAAAAAGTGGTCAATTTCACGTACGTGTCTCACGTACAGGGTACACGTACAGTACGCGTCTCACGTACAGGGATGCGAATAAAGAAAACTACAGGTTTTTCCACTAAAATGTTCCATATAGTAACTACTTTTGTGCGCAGTAAATATATTTCAGTTTTCTTTATGATTTTTGATGAAAATTTAGTAAAATAGCATGAAAATGTAACGATCGCCACGCATACTCGGCATATTGTGCTAACTTTCAAAGGTAATATTTCTGCAATTTCACAATATTTCATAACAACTGCTCGTGAAAAAGGAGGTAGATAATCCCCATTTACAAAAAAAAAAAAAAAAAAAAAAGGGCTTTTGTCAGCTTTTTCCTCAAATAAGTCATAAATATTGAGATACTTTTTGAGCACGCTATCACGCCTGTTAGTTCAAGATAAGCAATTCAAACTAATCTGTTCAAGTTATGCTAACTTTTTACTTAGGTGGTTAAGTGCATTAGGATAGGATTTTTAGGTTTAGTTTGGAGTGGATGGGCGTCCTTTAGTCGCCATATTTACGTACTTTTGTAAAGACCGTAACGTGAAATAGGCTACATTTTGTAGAATTGCCCACGTACGAGATATTAATGAAGGACTTGATGTTAGTTCTAACAGTTTCCATTTTTATATAAACATTTGTACCTTACTGTTATCCTGCTGTTCGAAACAATAATTTTTATACTCTTCTGACTTAGATATTGGAGATGCCTGTCTCAGAATCAAGCGGGGTCCAGTAACAGGGAAATGCAAATCAGGACTACGGTGCATAAACAGAAGATGCTCACTTTCAAGATCTCATAATCACCGAACTGATGACAAGCACCCTAAATAATCTTCGATTATAAATTCGGGTAAATTTAAGTTATTTGGTTTCATTTGTCTATTTTTAAGTCTTGAACAATATGTAAGATTGCGAAATGCTTTTCTTGGACAGTTAGTTTAGTAAATGAGTAATTAACAGTACAATTGTAGTCAAAATAAAGATTGTTAGATTGGTACAATTCTCAGTTTCTCTCCCGATACTCGGAAACGCCAATTTAGAGTATTTTTTAAAGTGTTTTCAGAATTTAAAGGGTGCCTATCTGCTTGTCTAATGTTTATGACGCTGGCTAGACAAAAGCTGCTGGGTTCAAATCCCGACTCAAGCCTGATTGTTTATAAAAATTAGAATTCCATCTTAAACGAAAGTCCCGGTCTGTTTAACACTCGTGTTTAAAGTATGACCGTAGCACCCCCAACCAAATTTAAATTGTTTTCCGTATTGCTGCAAACACCCAAGCCTGTACTAAATTAACCCAGTGCGTCTCAATTAGTCAGCAGTGCCCTAACCACTTGACAAGATAAAAAAAAAATTTCACTGTATTAAAAAAGCGTTAATTAATTTACTGTAGTATTTCACTTTAACGCCTTTTCTTGATTAAAACTAACGACCAAACATTAAAATTTCTTAAATTTTGGCCCAATATAAAGACATATTTCTAATTTAGTACAGAAACAAGCTTTTTTCCGAGAATTCTAGCCCTTTAGAAGAAGTTTTGGTGTATCATCTACACTATACGTCCAAAGGTGACCGATCACTTGCGATTTTAGACGTTTTGTTAAATATCTAGAAAAGTACATGAGGAATTAACCTGAAACTGCAGGTCTGTAAACAGTATAGTATAGGCCATATATTTCCCCGAAGATTTTTTCCCGAAACCCCATAGGGGACCGTCAACAAATTGAAAAAGAACGAATATCTTTTGGATAACACTGTAAAAACTAATGTAGCAAAAGCGTTCAAACTCAAGATTATTAATAAGTGGCTTATTGTAATATACTGTGTTCATTTTTAAGAGGATAGCATGTATACTCGTAGAGAAATTAAGGTTTTTATAAAAACAGTCTCAAATTTCGCCAAGTTTTTTGCTTGTATTTTGCAGAGTTCTTAATATATATATAAAAAAAGTTCTTTTCAGAAAATATGACAAACAACTTTGTACACAATACTCTGCAATCAAAATTTAAAAAATAAAAATAAAAAAATTGGATGAAAAATGAGCAGGTTTGCTAAAAAATGTTTCACTGCGCATGCGCGAAAGCAATCAAAATATAATGTGCATAATGAATTAGCTGAGTATATAGAGCAACTTTTGTGAAAGTCTCAAAATCATAGCTTGAAAATTCTGAAAATTATCGTCGATAGAATAAGCTCGAAATCCGTTGTTCCCAAAAGGAAGCAAAAAGATGAGGGGTTGTATCCAAATATAGTAGTAATAGGTGCAATATTGTGTACGCTGTATTGGCACTAATCAACAAATATTTGATACAACCCCTCATCTTTTTCCTGCTTTTTGGGAACAACGGATTTCAAGCTTATTCTATCGACGATAATTTTCAGAATTTTCAAGCTATGATTTTGAGACTTTCACAAAAGTTGCTCTATACAGTGTGCCCACGTATAATCTGACCGACCTATATTTTCGTAACGGTTAATCCTAGATGCATACTTCAAATTACAAAAATGGTTTAAATAAGGTATAGAATTATTTTTAAAGCGATTTGGGTCAAGAAAAACATTTATTAAAAAATTACGAAATTTAAATTTTTATACGGTCCTTCGGTCCTATAAGTGATATTTACTAAAAAATTACATTGACACTAACAAGTAAGACAAACAAAGTCCTATTCATCTAACATTAAAATTGTCCCAGTTATGAAATTTTGAAATGCATGACTTAAACCACTTTTTGCATATAAAAACAGATGATTTCGACCATGCTTTCAGGGGTCGTGTATAAAGTATTTAAACTTATTTCAAGGTATCTGCGCTTTGAAAGAAATCGTACAAATATTACGATTAACTTTTATTAGTTAAGTTTCAGATTAGTTAAAATAATTGTATTTTAACATATGTTTTATTTTGTAAGGATTTGAGGGTATGATTTCTTTTAACTAAAATTATGTTAGTTTTCATAAGGTTTTATTTAACTTGCAATGGTCGTCTTTTCAGTTTAAAATTTGTACTCGAACTTTAACTTACTTTCAAATGTCCGATCGAAGTTAAATTTTACATACTGACATCCGATGACAATGCAATATTATTATGATTTTCGACTCTTACCATCTTATACATACTTATATTAGAGGATAACACAAAAAAATTCGGATAGATTACCGTCAAGAAGTTTAAGAAAGAGTTTTAGATTAGATAGCATAAACCTGCGATTGTTGTGTTTTTTAACTTTTATAATTACATTTTATGTATTTTTTAACGCTGAATCAAAAAATTACCTCCACTTTTAACCATCATGTCAAGATTTTTCGCAAATCGTAAATTTCAAGGTTAAAAAATAGCGAAAAATCTCATACTATAAAATAGATGTAAGACAGTTTAATTTTATTTAATTTAATAATTTATTAGATTTTTTGGCTTATACTGGGTTTCTTACAACTAAACAGCTTGGGGGTCCGATGAGGTTGGGAGGGGAGGGGGGATCCATTTTAACTTTTAGCTTTTTAACTTTGAAATTTGCGATTTGAGAAAATTCCTGACGTGATGGTTTAAAATGAAGGTCATTTTCGGATTCAGGGCTAACAAATACATAAGAATCAATTTTCAAAAGCTAAAAAACATGCCACAACCTAAAATTTGAAAGACAGTGTAATCTAACAGCATTTAAAAATATGTATCATTTTCTAAAGAATTGAGGCTGTTGCTTTTCATCCTTTTATTTAACAAAAAATCTGTTACTTTTTCCTCTTATAATGTTCAGTACAAATTGTACATTTTGCAGTAATATGTCAGAATGATTAAAGATTTCAAATTTATATTGCACTGCTAATTTTACTCTCAACCATTTCTTTATAATATCTGACGAAATTATATTTCTACTAAAGTTGTGAATGCATAGTTGTGAATTGCAGCAAAAAATATACTCCAATTTTAAACAGCTATTACTCTGTCAATTTTAATCGTAGAATAACGGGACATTTTTGCCTTACTTGCCAGTGTAACAGGGAAATTTTACTAAATATAACTTATAGGACCGGGGGACCATATAAAAATTTAGATTCTGTAATTCTTCACTAAATTTGTTTTTTCGCTTCAAACTTTTCTTTATCTTAAACCTGCACCTAATTTTGACCATTACTGTAATTGGAAGTATGCATCTAGGACCAACGGTTGCGAAAATAAAGGTCGGTCAGGTTATACGTGGACACACTGTGTACTTAGCTAATACATTATGCATGTTATATTTTGGAAGGCCAGTGGTGTAGTGGTCAGGGCATCTGACTGCCACACCGCCAGGGGCACCATTTCAGAACTTTCTTGGGGGGGGGGGGAGTTTTTTTTGAGGACAGTGGCATAGCCAAGAGTGGGGTTCGGGGGGGGGTGTCCTCTTCCCTCCGAACGAAAACCGATTCAAATTTCCGTTTTAAGCAGGTTTTCATCTTAGCAGGTATAATTTCAAAATACTGACTCAGGTTTTCCGTTTTAGACAGTGTTCTGTTATAGACAGTTTTCATTTTTACAAATATATCTAAGGCTTTTAAAACATCTTAACTATAGCAAACCTCTGAAGAGCATAGGCACATCACATTTACTGCAAAACTTGTGAAAATGAAACCTGTCAAAAAAAAACCATATAATTATACTTGCTAAGACGGAAAACTGTCTAAAATGGAACTTTTCCCTGACCTTTCGACTTCTTTTTTCAGGTTTTGCTGCAGGGGTGGGGAGCTATTTCAAGAGATCCTTGGAGAGGGAGGGTTGAACAAGTGGGATTTTGCCCACTTAACGTCTATCAAAACCATGGGATTCTTCCAGGAATATTTTTCAATTTTCGTGGAAGACTGCAGTATTTTTTTCTTCTTTTTTTGCGGAACTACGCGAAATCATTTCGCCAGTCGACCGCGGAAAAAAAGTCGCAAATTTTGCCAACTGAACTTTGAAAAAATAGTCAATTTGGCAAATTAGTCGCGGAAAAATTATAATTTCCTAAAAGGACCGTAGAAAAATATTGCAAAGATCGTAGAAACAAACAGCGATTATTGTTAATCGGTTGCGGGGGGAAAAATCACAGATTTCAACATTTGGTCACAGAAAAAAATCAAATTTGCCCATCAGTCGTGCAAAAAAAATTGTGAATTTCGAATATCTATAAGGAAAAAAACGAGAATTTCATCTAAGGTTTCAGATAAAATAACGAATTTAGTCAAAGAATCGCCCCAAAAATTCAAGAATTTCGTCAAACGATCGCACAAAGCAATCGCAAATTTTGTCAGTCGGCTGCGGGGAAAAAAAATGAATTTCAACAAATGATCATAGAAAAGAATCACGAACTTCGTCAAAATATCTCGGATAGAAATAGTGAATTTCGTAAATCGGTCACAAAAAATATCGTGAATTGGTCACGATATTTTTAACAAATGGTCACGAAAAAAATTTCTGAATTCCGTGAAACGATCACGGAAAAAAATTGCGAATTTCGTCAAACGGTCCGGAAAAAAAATCGTGAAATTCAATCGGCCACGAGATAATCAGCACACAAATATGGTCAAGAAGTTTGCAAATTTTGTGATCCATAGGGATAAGAAATTTTCACGTGTGATTTCCTGTCAGTAAAAAAATTCCTTAACCCCTAAACTGCCGACGAAATCTTGCGCGATCTCCAGCGCCTTACCTAAATCGCATATTTCTGAAATTAAAGAAGGTGTATATTAGTTTTTTGAAATAACAGTAAGAAAATGAACGTTATATTGTTATATATAATGGCTGAGGTGGTGAAAATTGCCTCGCTATAATTGGAATTCGCCATCTCTTTAATAGATACATGCATTTTCTAAAGACGCACATACAGGGTGCATAGGAAAGTCCCTTTAACCTGAAAATACTTGCGAACGGAGAGAGCTACAGTTATGTAAGTGAGGTAACGGTATAGTAAAGCGACTACGCCCGATTTAATGCACATGACGCCAGCACCCCTAGTGGCAAAATTTGGAAGATAACCATTGCAAATCGAAAACGAAAAGAGACAGAGCAAAATTTCAAATTAGAAAGTTTTAGAGCATCAATTAATTAGTATGAAACGATACTTGGTTTACATGGATAAGATAAATATTCACCTGTATACCCCAAAATGTCCGAAATCGATGCACTCCATTTTGTGTAAACGTTTGAATGGAATAGCCAGATGTATGAAGAAATACGCACAATTTATTGTATAAATACGTACTTATCTCAATGCATTTTGATAACATCACACACACACAAAAAAAAAATAAATAAAATGACAAACTGTCCTCACAGTGATAAAAAGTTAATATTCAGTAGATTCGAAAAGTTCGCCATTGCTCACGATACATGTTTGTATTCATGAGAGTAATTCTGCATGCACATTTCTCAGCATGAAACGTCTAGTGCAAGCCACTTCAATACAACGACATAGATTTAAACCTTTCAAGGGCGGTGGCTAGGCGGTCTATCCACCTAATTTTAATTCCAAAACTGACAAACGGCACCAAGAATATTTTAATAAAATTTTGCTTTTGTAATGAAAGTTCAAATTAGCGGGGTTTTATTTTCTAAAAATTTCGTTTGAATATTCTGGTGTCAGTCAATTATTTCATCATTTTACGAATAGAATTCTTGTGCCCCTGAAAGGATTAAACTAAAATTTTAAATGCAATTGCAATTAAATTTTTATAGACATTGCAGTACAGTACAACGTCACAATCTGCAATTGCGCACTGCTACATTTCCGAAATGTGAATATGCAAAGTAGAATCGTCACTCATCGATTTCGGACATTCTTGTGTATACAGGCGACGATTTATCTTATCCTTGTGAACCAAATATCGTTTCGTACTAATTAAATGATGCTCTAAAACTTTCTAATTATAAATTTTCCTCTATCTCTTTTCGTTTTCGATTTGCAATGGCTATCTTCCAAATTTCGCCACTAGAGGCGCTGCTGTCGTTTGCATTAGGTCGGGCGTAGTCGTTTTACTATACCGTTACCTCACTTGCATAGCTATAGCTCTCTCCGTTCGCAAGTATTTTCAGGTTAAAGGGACTTTCCTATGCACCCTGTATACGTACGGGGCAGTTAAGGGGTTAATAAAAGACGAATCTCTTCAGACTATGATCTAAATCCCACACAATTCAGAAATTTGCAAAACATTTGGTCTCAGGTAGAGTCTGCATTGGGTTGTCCAACCCGATTTTTCTCAAAACCGATACGATCCGATCCGCGGCACATATCGAGGCGGACTGACGTTTCTTTTTTTCGTTTCGGCAGAGGAGATTATTAAAAACATACTGTATATAATATGATTTAATAAAGCAAATGATTTGATAGCGTTGTAATGACTGCAGTAAACATAATGTGACACTAATTATGCAAAATAATAAATTCAAATAATTAAGAACTTGAATTAAACCTCTTTTTTTAAAAAAAAGAAAAAAATCCACTGTAAATTCCTGGCTAAAGGGGAAATTCACAGCGAAAATTCTAGCCCTCAGGAGCACGAGTTTTCATTTGATCTATTTTGCATACGGCTGGAAAGCAATAAATAGAATTTTTTCTCACATAACATGCCTTTTTAAAATTAGCCAAAATACGCATTAATAAGAAATGGTTCACCTTCAGAATGTTGGAATAGCAAAGTCTGTAGAAAATATTTTTGATAATTAGTAGTTTACATGCATAAAGTGTTTATTTATTGCATGTGTTTTTATTGTAATAAAATCTGGCAAGTTACGTAAGCTTTTGAGCAATTTATGAAAAAAAAAATTGAGTCTGACCTGTGATGACATATAGGGATGCATCGAATATTCGGTATCTATTCGGTATTCGGCCATGCTACCGAATATCGGTTAGGCCGAATATCAAACTATTCGTTCTGCCGAACATTCGGCTTGACCAAACATCGAAATAGTCTGCCTGTCGCATATTCGGTTTGGCTGAATATCAAACTATTTGGCCAAACCGAATACTTAAAAATATCTTTTGAAAAATATTTTTAAAAACCTTTAAACCTTTTAACTGTCAATTTATAAAGATATTCAGAATAATTGAAAACAGAATCATATTTAAATAAAACAGAATGCCGCTACATTATTTGTTTGCGGTTTAATAAGTGTCACTTAAAAAAAAAATAACCATTAATGATGACCTTCATAGAAATAAATGATGCACAAATGGAAGTTTCTGAACAATGTCTTGTAAATAATCTGTCTTTTGCTTTTTCGCTAAAAGAGTGTTTCTAAAGAAAATGGGAAAACTTTCAGATGTGATAATAGACGTCAAGACAGATCATTTTTGCCCAAGAAATCAGCATCGCAATCCGCTTAATCAGTCAAAATAAAAAAAGTCCTTCCGGCCAGTGCTGGGAGGAAGAGGTAGCTTTCATATTCCTTATTTTTTAAAAGCCAGCTTATATTATTCAAACACACGGAGCTCAAATTAGTGGAACCCGATTATAGAAGATTAAATACTAATTTTTGTCAATATTGAATATGAATGAGAATTTCGCGAAATTAGTCAGCGTTATCAAAGTTGGTTTTATTAAAGTGATTTATATTTTGTCGCCAAATTCGGTGATATCCCGAATTATATTAATAATTATATTAACCCGAATTATCGGTGATAGCCCGCCATTTTAAAACAACATAATGGATGCAACAAAGCTCACCAATGAACTTGGTCGAGACCTTAGTAATTCCTGTGCACATGCTCACTCATATCTAAATCGGTTGATATATACGAGTGGTGTTGCAGGCAAAAAACCAGATTTTTTAAAATGTCACACACATTCGAAATTCAAACTGCTATATCTCGGCTTTTTTTTTTTTTTTTTTTAGATAAAGACAAAACAAAAAATAAACCGGAATCTTTGTAACAAGCTGAAACACATAAGAAAAAATCTTTTTGAATTACTAATTTTTTTTGTACCTCATTTTAATTTTTTTTTTAAATTTTTAAATGGCCGCCATTTTGAAACAAGATGGCGGATGAAGTTAGCAACCGAACTCGGCCGAGAGATTGCTATGTACTATGCACATGCCTTGTCACATCCTAATCGGTTCATAAATACGCGTGTTGTCGCGTGACAAAAATCAGATCGTTTCAAAATTTCAAAATGTCAGCCATGCTAGAAATTCAAAGTGCTATAACTCAGCCATTTTAGGTAGCTTTCATTACAAAAAGCTACCTACTGCAGCCGTTCGGAGGAAAGCGATTTCAAAAAATTTTGGTATATTTTCATCGATCATGACCCCCAGACCCCGAAACCACCCTCCGTTCAAAATTGACATATATATATATATATATATATATCCATATATATATATATATCAGTGTTAGGTACGAACGCGTTCATTGAACGGAAACTCACGAACTCAGTTCAATTTCTGTGAACTTTGAGCTGAACTTAACTCAGTTTTTGATAAACGAACGTGAACTGAACGAAAGCTCAAAAAATCCGCGAGTTTGAACGAAATTTACAACTCAAACTCAATTTTTTCATAACTTATTTAAAACTGTTCCAGCCATTAAGATCACGTTTTCCCCATTCAAATGCCATTTAGAGGCCTAAACGGACTTGGGGCGGGTCGAGTGTGATCATTAGTTTTTTTGGGTCGTGCTCGAGTCTTGCTATCTCTGGAAGCTCGGTCCGGGCCGAACAGGACTTATTTTTGGGTTTGTGCTCTATTATTCCTAAAAGTCTGTACCGACAGAAATTTTCTGGCCCGGTCACCCCTGCTTGTATGAAAACTATTGCCCCGTCCCAGTCTGATTCGTGCAAAAATCTGTTTAATGAACAACTTACCTTGGGTCAACAATTTTTTCCGAAAAAATATATATATTTTTTAATTACCATCATTCTACAATTAAAATTCTCTTTAAAGAATAGTAGTACATATACATTTCTAGGGGGGGGAGGGGGGGGAGGGCATACAATACTGAAAACCCTGTTTTAAGAATCTGTGTATTACGAATTCCTGCTTTGAACGGGAAATTTTCTTGATCGGTGGATCCGGATCTCAGTGTTGCCAGTGGGCTACTTTTTTTTAATTCAGTTTTCTTGATTGCCTCCACTTTTTTGAAACGGTAAAATTACCTTTGTTTTCGCTTTAATTAATATGTCATTAAGTAAGGTGCATTTTAGCATATCAAAAAAACTGGTGCCAATCAAGAATCCGAATTTTAAAAAAGTAGCCCATCTGGCAATACTGCTGGATCTTCCAAATGGATATAATAATCCGTTTGAAAATAAATAATACACTTACAAGAGACGACAGACCTGATAAAAAAGGAACTTAACTATAATGATTTTTTTTTTCTCTCTTGTGTGTTTCCGTCTAGAAGGTTTTTCGAGATAGAATTTTCAGATTTTTAAGTATCCAAGCCGTGTAAATGGATTAATGATATTGATAATAATTCAGATATTTACATACTAATAGAGATCCGTTAAAAAATTAATAGAGCTTACAATAAGATATATAGAAAGAAATGTAGTAGAAACAGTATTTTGGAACGGAGGTCCCTGTACATGCAGCCTATGTTAGAGGTCCGCAAGGGGCCTAAATTTCTAGGCTCGGGCCCGTCCCGATCCATAGAAGAAAAATTCGGCCCGGCCGGTATAAACATTAAAAGTTCGGCCCGAACCCGGCCTGACCCGTACAAAAAATATTGGCCCGGCCCGTAGAGAAAAAAATTATTGGCCCGACCTGGCCCTGTATAATAGCTAAAAGTTCGGCCCGGAAAAAAGTCAAAATCTCTCGGCCCGAGCCCAGTCCGGCCCAAATGAATTGCTACAAAACATCCATCGATTTGGTTAAAAATTTGTCTCGTACGAAGAGTTCTGACAAAAATACTTATCTTTGACTCTTATTGTCATGTTTCCAGTCTCATTTTTATAAAAGTTATTGCGATATTTATTTATTTTTTATGAATCGCTATTTGTTGTACATAAATGTTTCAGTTATTATTAATATAGTTAATCCATATTCCATGTACTGGAGACTTAGAAATCTAAAGAATGCTATACAGTAAAATCTTCTAAGACCGAATTGCATAGGAAAGAAAAAAAAATACATTATAGACAAGTTCCCATCTTAACAGGTGTAAATGTATTATATATTCTTTTCTCATGTATTAGCACATCCATTTTGCATGGATCAACATATTTTTCAGGTTAAAAGAGGATTCCGTCATAGGCAGGTTCTTTTTCACACGTTTTACTATTTTTTAATTTAGCTACATTTTAATAACCCTAGAAATGTACTATTCTTTATAAAGAATAAAATTAAATGTTTAATTGTAGAATAATGGCGATTTAAAAATATATGCATTTTTTGCACAAATTTTTGGGCCATGCTAAATTTTACTGATTTTTGAATGGACCAGGCCACGCCGAGACAATGATTTTCATACGGGTTAGGTCAAAACCGGGACTGAAAATGTAGGCCCGTGAAGACTAGAAAGAATGATACAAGTCCCGGTTTGGTAAGGAAAAAATAAATTAGCCCCTGCCTGGTCCTTCAGGAAAAAAGTCAGAGCCTGGCCTGGAAAGAGAAGTGACTAGGCCCGGCCCGAGCCTTCAGAAAAAAGTATGGATCGGGGCCCGGCCCGACTGCCGTGAATGAAAATAGGACCAAGCCTGGGCCCGGCCCGTGCCGAATCCGAAATGAAATGAAAGGAAATTATGTTTTAATGCAATTGTGAAAAGTAACCTACATTTATATCTCTACTACCAGTTTTATGCTTTTTAGGGGGAAAAAAGGCAAGTGTTTAATATTCAAATAGTCATAAAATTTATGTTTTAATATTTAAATATAGTAAAACCTCTGAATAGTAGGGACATCGGGATTATTGAATAGAGTCTTGCATCGGGTCAGGTTGTATATAAATTTCTGTTTCCATGTTTTAATGATTCTAATATTCTTTTTGCAGTTGGGTAGCCTAGAATAACCCTTGCTAGCCATAGTTAGATCTTTTGGAAGTCAGGTTGTTTGCATTTTCACAAAAAGTTTGAGCAAAACTGTGTTTCAGAAGAAAATAAATATGTTTTAGTGTATGAATATATTATAAAACATATATTAAATTACTGCATAAGAAATAAAATTTATAAAAAATGTGACCATAGATTATTCCTTCTTTACGGTACAGTTAAGAACAATTTTTCTTCCCTCGGAATATGAAAAATGTTGCCAACATTTAATTTTTGATACACAACAAAAAAGCATGTATGATACTTGTCAGGGCCGAAACTAGCCTTTTTTGCACTCGGGGCAAACATGGATTTTGCCCCCCCCCCGCTCTACCGTAAAGTATATACACAAAGACAATTTTACTAATTTTCTAATAGCCGACTTATTTTAAAATTTAAAATATGTCATAATAAAATATGTAATACTGAACTACGTAATCCACAATGGCGGATCCAAGGAAGAGGTCACGAGGGATCATGACCCCCCCCCCCCCCCCCCAACCTCTGAACACCAACAAAAAGATTCTAAACATTATTTTTAAAATGAAATATACAGTAGAGTCCCGCTTAACCGAGTCTCCGCTTTAACCGAGTTATTTTCTTCTGATGAACTGGTGGCTTCCATTATTATGAAACAGCCATTATAAATGAAGTATATTAGGTGAAGATGAAAGAGAAAAAAAATTGCCGTTTTTTTTTCTTATTCTGACTAGAAAATCAGAGTTCTAACTTTTTACGTCTGCTCTTTGATCTTCACCTAACACTTCTTTTATAATGGCTGTTTCATAATAATGGAAGCCACCAGCCCATCAGAAGAAAATGATCCATTCCAAGGGTATAATCCTTCATTTGGCACCCCTTCGTTCTGGCGCCCGGGGCACATGCCCCCTCTGCCCCCCCCCTTAGTTTCGGCCCTGATACTTGTGATAGTTTATACACACATACACATGTTACATGTGTGTAGATTGGGAGATGCCCAAATTAGCGATATAAATATATAAGTACCATATTTTATCGAAGAAACGCCGCGGCGTTTACGAGTTCAAAAGTTATTTTTTTTCCAAGTGCGGCGTTAAGGCCATGTGCGGCGTTTACGATTTTTTTTAAATACCAACTGATTTTCCTTAATTTAAAAATTCATAAAAATACTTAAAATCGGATTTAAATATTTTAAATAAAACTTCAGACATCTTAAGATATTAAAAACGAGGCATCCTACGCCGCTCAGAAAACTTTGATTAAAGTTAGGTCAATGTGATGCTGTCGACAAAAGTAGCGGTCCGACGGATGCGGCGTTTACAACGGGTGCGGCGATTATAATATTTTTAAGCTTATTCAGGCCAATTTGAGGAGTGCGGCGTTTACGATGGGTGCGGCGTTTCTGCCATAAAATACGGTATTAGGAATTGCAAAAGTGTTCGCTAACTAGATATGTGCTTTCGGGAGTATCCATTATGAAGATCTTATTGTATATAGATTTTTAATATAAAAAAATATTTTGGATATTCTTTTGAAAAATCTGGTCAACCCGAACCCGAATCACAAGAGTTAAAATCCAATCCGAACCCGAAAAATCATAGTCAACTCGACCCGAAACTGACCCCGAACCCGACTCGCAACGAAAAAATATAATGCCCTGGGTCGAAAATATAAAAACCCAATAACTGCAAACACTTATAATTGGGATCGAAATTTTCCCCCAGACCGCATAAACACCTCAATCGGAAAATAAAATAGTATTATTTTTCTGTTAGAAATAGGAGAATTTGTGGAACAGATAGTATCTTTGTCCCAGGTCCCAGACTAGTATCAGAAAAGAATAGAGAAAGCATATAAAGGAAAAACTCCACACTAGGACAAAAAGTCATGTTCAGTTAGATTATATAAGCAATACCATTACAAGAGGAGGCACCAGAGACTTTTTTGTGCTTTGTTGCACAGACTAAGTAATTGGTGAATTTCTTATTATATCCATTTTAAAAGGATGGGAAAAAAAAGAAAACGAAAAAGCCTACGGCTTGTTTGAAGTATTTTTTGAGATAAAACGTTCCTAGTCTTGCTAGTGTCGCTACTAGTTCAGTAATCTAATCGTATATCCGTAAACTACTATGGTATGAATAAAACTTGGATTTCCTTGCGTAAATGCGCATTAGGTTCCCTTAGAAAGACCCCCTACGGAGGGCACTCTCTCCCCTTCAGGACCATACCCCTCGTGTAGATAATTGGTCGTCATAAACAACAACTATTGATGAAAGTTGTTGAAAAGGACAGAGGACGGACGATTCTAGGAAACGAAAACAGTGGGTACGCTTTCAATCAATTTGCCAATTGTTGGAAAGCACCTTCCCTCTTCTTTCGAATCAGAAGCAGTAACCTTTTCATGCAGATTTCCTTTAAATTAAAGAGATTTTTTTTTTCGTTAGAAAAATGCTATCAGCTTTAAATTTGGGGATGAATCACAAATCCTTAAATATACAATGATTTATTTATTTATTTTTATTTATTTATTTTTAATTATTTGACCTTTCTAGCATCAATGTGTTGTATGTATTTATTAGAATAAGAAACTATATGTAAATATAGTTTATACATGCATTTTTTAATGTATAACGCGATGACAATTGATTAATGAAAGATTTTACTTCATAGGCATTCTCTATACGTGAAAAATTGTTATGAAAAATAGCAATTTGAAACGAAAGATGAAATCCACTTACTCAAATATAAAATTTGAACAAGACAAACATTAATTTCTTTAGTTTCATCTGATAAAGTTCTTCTATTTAATAAAAGTGTTTTGTTTGCAAAACTTATTTTTTAAAGATTAACATAATAAATATCATTTATGAAATGTACGATTTCATTAAGGCTGTTCTTAACTGCTCTGCTCAACAAGCGCAAAATGTTTTGACACATTTACAAATTCATTTTTTAATGGAAAGGTATAAAATTGGAAAGCCTGGCCATGGAAGCGATTTGGAATTGAACTGTTTTTTTTTTTTCATTTTTTGATCAATCAATTATCTATTGAGTTATAAGCAATTTTGATCACGTGACAAACACGTTTTTCGCCTGCTTTGGAGTGTTCTTTCTTCCTTCGCGCGGAAATTCGGTTCAAAATGCCCACTTTGACGCTATTTTCTGAAAGATCTATTGGGTTTGAAAAAAAAATGGAAAAAACAGCTCAATTACATAGTTTCTGAACAACACCAGCTCGCTTCATGCATTTTCGAACAAAAATAAATTAAAACTTATTATGTCAGAAAGTTGCCCTTTTGGATTTGAGAACACACTTAATGAAATGTATCATTAATGAAGTGTAGGATTTTAAAAATGTGTTCTGAGCTGTGGTATTTATTTTTAGGTAGCTTTCATTACAAAAAGCTACCTATTGCAGCCGTTCGGAGGAAAGCGATTTCAAAAAATTTTGGTATATTTTCATCGATCATGACCCCCAGACCCCGAAACCACCCTCCGTTCAAAAGTTGATATATATATATATATATACAGGGTGATTCATAAAAGATGGGCAGAACTTTAAGGGGTTATAGTACACTTAAAGACAAATAATATTAAATAGGAGACTAAGGGTCCCAGACGTATTCCCAAGGAGATAGGGGGCATTAAAGTTTAGGGTCCGAAATTTCAAATGATTATAAAACATGGAAAAATTGGTCGATTCGTTTGCGGTTTTTGCAAAAAATTTTCTTTATGCCAGTATTTTCTTGAAATAAAATTTTAAAGTTCAATTTCAAAAAATGCCGATAGGGGGCGCTTTAGACTTTGGAGTAACAAACAACTATTTTTTAACGTTATTTTTTGTATTTCTTTAAATGATTTCGAAAGCTTAGACTTAAACTTAAATTTTGATCTAAAAATCTGAGTCCTAACGAGTAGTTAAGTAGCATAAACTGAAATTTGAAATTTGAAACCCTTCTCCCCCCAGAACAAAAATCAGTTATTCCCGATCTTTGTGTCGTAGATTAGGCTCTAACTACTGCCGCGTTTTGCTAAAATTATTCTTTATGTCAGTATTTTCTTGAAAATAAATTTTAAAGAAAATTTTCAAAAAATTCCGATAGAGGGCGCTTTAGACTTTGGAGTAACGAACAACTATATTATACCGTTATTTTTTGTGTCTCATTAAATGCTTTCTAAAGCTTAGACTTAAACTTAAATTTTCAGCTCAAAATCTGAATCGCTGAGCGTGGTTCAGTAGCGAGGGGAGGGGTTCAAATTTCAACTTCTGAACATAGTTCAGTTTGCACTACTTAACCATGCCCAACGATTCTGTGCTGTGATACGAGGCAAAAATACAACTTTCGTCAAGGACTGCATAGTCGGAATTCACTCATAAAGGCACTGGCACAGTTGGAAACGTCGCTCATGCAAACGTTAAAGCTCCATTCCTGACGCTAGTCACCGGGTGAAGAAGGAAACAGAAAGTATGCAAATGTCAAATGGGGAAGAAGAAGAACACGTATGCAAAATTTCGACACGATTCAGGCATAAAAACCACTGAACGGTGAGTCAAGTGTAAGTCGCTGTAGTAATGAATCGGAAGATGGTGCCCTTCACGAATAAGGAAAAGGCTGAGATGCATTTAATTTACGGAGCGGCAGATGGAAATGGTGCAGAGGCACAACGAATGTACGGAGAGCGATTTCCCAACAGGCGGTTGCCTAACCGCAAAACTTTCGAGCGCTTGCACAGACAGTTGTGTGAGACGGGATCATTTCTCGTTTCCCGGTCGAATGCAGGTCGTGCAAAAAAGGACGAATCAGTAGTTGTTGCAGAAGCCATTCTGGATGTAGTAGCGGCGCGGCCAAGTACAAGTACACGAACAGTGGCTAGGCAGGTGGATACCTCACAGTCCATTACTTGGAGGGTACTGAAGGATGAACATTTGCTCCCGTTTCATGTGCAACGAGTCCAGAAACTGTCTCCAGGGGATTATCCAAATCGTATTGAATTCGCCCGCTGGTTTCTGCAGCAGAACGCGCTAAATCCACATTTTGGACGAACTGTGCTTTTCACCGATGAATGTACCTTCACACGTGAAGGTACATTTAACACACACAATGCACATGTATGGGCGGATGTCAATCCACATGCTACGTATCCACATGCTCATCAGAGACGCTTTTCCATCAATGTTTGGGCAGGAATCCTCGGAGACCACCTAATCGGACCGTACCTTCTTCCTGAACGCCTCAACGGTAAAACATACCTCACATTTCTGCAACATGTGCTGCCAGACCTGTTAAACGTTGTTCCTCCACGCATCCGGCGGGTCATGTGGTTCCAGCACGATGGAGCGCCAGCCCATTACGTACGAGACGTCCGCAACTATCTGGACATCACATTTCCGAACAGATGGATTGGTCGAGGTGGTCCTGTTGCTTGGCCTGCTCGCTCGCCAGATCTTTCACCCCTCGATTTCTTTTTTTGGGGAAGATTGAAGGCCTTATGTATGAGACACCCATTGAATCCCCCGAGGAACTGGTCGCCAGACTTTCCGCCGCTGTAGGGGAAGTGCTCGAAAAGCCTGATGTTTTCGCGAATGTTCGCCGTTCCATTCTTCGCCGTTGTTCTGCGTGCATAACCTCTGGTGGTCACAATTTTGAACATTTATTGTAATTACATGTTAATAAATATGCTTTGGTAACATAATCCTAATTTGTGTCTTTTTACCTCGTATCACAGCACACAATGTGTGGACATGGTAAACTGAACTGTGCTCAGGAGTAGAAATTTCAAACCCCTCTCCCCAGAAACTTAACCACGTCTAACGATTCAGATTTTGGGCTGAAAATTTAAGTCTAAGCTTTAGAAAGCATTTAATGAGACACAAAAAATAACGGTATAAAATAGTTGTTCGTTACTCCAAAGTCTAAAGCGCCCTCTATCGGAATTTTTTGAAAATTTTCTTTAAAATTTATTTTCAAGAAAATACTGACATAAAGAATAATTTTAGCAAAACGCGGCAGTAGTTAGAGCCTAATCTACGACACAAAGATCGGGAATAACTGGTTTTTGTTCTGGGGGGGAGAAGGGTTTCAAATTTCAAATTTCAGTTTATGCTACTTAACTACTCGTTAGGACTCAGATTTTTAGATCAAAATTTAAGTTTAAGTCTAAGCTTTCGAAATCATTTAAAGAAATACAAAAAATAACGTTAAAAAATAGTTGTTTGTTACTCCAAAGTCTAAAGCGCCCCCTATCGGCATTTTTTGAAATTGAACTTTAAAATTTTATTTCAAGAAAATACTGGCATAAAGAAAATTTTTTGCAAAAACCGCAAACGAATCGACCAATTTTTCCATGTTTTATAATCATTTGAAATTTCGGACCCTAAACTTTAATGCCCCCTATCTCCTTGGGAATACGTCTGGGACCCTTAGTCTCCTATTTAATATTATTTGTCTTTAAGTGTACTATAACCCCTTAAAGTTCTGCCCATCTTTTATGAATCACCCTGTATATATATCCATATATATATATATATATCTGACCTTTGTCATACTGTAACTCTCGAATTTATGAACCGATTTGGATGTAATTCGGTATGTACATACTACATACCAATGTCTCGACCGAGTTCGTTGGCCAGCTTCATCCGCCATTTTGTTTCAAAATGGCGGCCATTTTAAATTTTCTTTAAAATTTTAAATTTTAAATTTGGTACCAAAGAATTGAAAATGGAAAAAATATTTTTTTTTTATGTATTTGACCTTTCTACAAAGATTCCGGAGCAGTTTTTGTTTCGTCTATATCTTAAAAAATGGCTCAGTTATAGCATTTTGAATTTCTAGCGTGGCTGACATTTTGAAACGTCCTGAAATTTGTCACGCGATAAAAGGCGTATTTATGAACCGATTCGGATGTAACTTCGTTTGTACATAGTGCATACCAATATCTCGACCGAGTTCGTTGGCCAGCTTCATCCGCCATCTTGTTTAAAAATGGCAGCCATTTAAATTTTTAAGAAAAATTTAAATTTGAAATGTGGTACCAAAAAATTGAAAATTGAAAAAATATTATTTCCTTATGTATTTGGCCTTGATACAAAGATTCGGGAGCAGTTTTTGTTTCGTCTATATCTTAAAAAATGGCTGAGTTATAGCATTTTGAATTTCTAGCGTGGCTGACATTTTGAAACGTCCTGATATTTGTCAAGTGATAACAGGCGTATTTATGAACCGATTTGGATATACCGTGGTGTGTGCATAGTACATACCAATGTCTCGACCGAGTTCGTTAGCCAGCTTCATCCGCCATCTTGTTTCAAAATGGCGGCCATTTAAAAAAATTTAAAAAATTTAAAATTTAAAATGAGATACCAAAAAATTGGAAAATGAAAAAGATTTTTTTCGTATGTGTTTGATCTTAATACAAAGATTCCGGAACAGTTTTTGTTTCGTATACATCTAAAAAAACGGCTGAGTTATAGCATTTTGAATTTCTATTGTGGCTGACATTTTAAAACGACCTGATTTTTGTCACGCGATAACAAGCGTATTTATGAACCGATTTGGATCTTACTTGATCTGTACATAGTACATACCAATGTCTCGACCGAGTTCGTTGGCCAGCTTCATTCACTATCTTGTTTCAAAAGGGTTGCCATTAAAAGAAAATTAAATTTAAAATTTAAAATGAGGTATTAAAAAATTGGAAAATGAAAAAGATTTTTTTATGTGTTTGTCCTTGATACAAAGATTCCGGAGCAGATTTTGTTTCTGAAAATTTGTTCTTTTGTTTATATCTTAAAAAATGATTGAATTATAGCACTTTGAATTTCTGGTATGGCTAACATTTTGAAACGATCTTGTATTTGTCACGCGATAACACACGTATTCGCCTATTTCCATGTAAGAAGGCATGTAGATAGTATACATCAACATCTCAGCCAAATATAAGTTACTTTAAATAAAAGCAGCTTCGATAAAGCTGACTAATTTCGCGAAATTCTCATTCATAATGATTTACTATTGATAAAAATTAGTATTGAATTTCCTATATTCGGTTTCCAATAATTGAGCTGCGTGTGTTTGAATAATATAAGTTCGCTTTTTTAAAATAAGGAATTTGAAAGCTACCTCTTCCTCCCGGCACTGGCCGGAAGGACTTTTTTAAATGCATCTGATTATATATAAATATCACTGTTACCATTAATATCCTTAATCCACATTCTATGGTTTGGATATTTGAAAAATTTAAAAATTCTATGCAATAAAATGTTTGGAATTGCATAGGAAATAAGAAAAATCCGTTGTGGGCTGGTTTCCCTATGAGCAAGTTCATCATCGGTTTAAAATGCATTACATTCTTTTCACAAGTACTGTTATGCTCATTTTACATAGATAAATTTTTTTTTTTTTTTTTTTTGGGGGGGGGGGGTGTTAAACACTGGATTGCGTCATAGGCAGGTTCTTTTTTTTCGGGTTTTACTGTAATTTAATTTTATTGCCAAGAAATGCATCTACCATCTACCCATCTTAAAGAATAATAAGAATAAATATATATGAATTTTAATTGTGGAATAATAGCGATTTAAAAATGCGCGCATTTAAATTTTTAAAAAAATGGGCCGGTCCAAATTTTACTGATAGTTTTACTAGATAGGCCAGAGTAGTGCTGGTCCAGTGATTTTCAAATGAACCGAGTTGGAACGGGGACTAAAAATTTCTGCTAGTTCAGACCTCAAGAAGAATGCAGTCAAGTCCCGGCTTGGGTCGGAATATAAATCCAGTCCCGGTGCCGGCCCATCTCGTTCTGAACCTCTAGAAATAAGTAATCCACAAACCACGCTCGGAGCGAGTATTAGAAAGGAAAATTGGGCGGGGCCTATGAAGACCCTTACATCGAATAACCAAAAGATTTGTTCACAAAATTTTGTAAAGTTAAATAAAAAAATTCTAAAAAAAAAAAAAAAAAAAAAAATCTAAATAAAAAAACGAGTTTTTAGTGAACTTCGCTCACTTTCATAGATGAGTTTGAGTTGAACGAGTTCGTTCCAAAAATTTTGAATTTGAACGTGAACTTGACTCATTTTTGAGAAACTGAGTTTGAGTTTGAATTAGTTCGTTTATTTTGTGAGCGTACCCATATATATATCTGACATTTGTCACACTGTAACTCTCGTATTTATGAACCGATTTGGATGTAATTCGGTGTGTACATAGTACATATCAATGTCTCGACCGAGTTCGTTGGCCAGCTTCATCCGCCATTTTGTCTCAAAATAGCGGCCATTTAAATTTTTTTTTTAATTAAAAATTTGAAATGTGGTACCAAAAAATTGAAAATGGAAAAATAATTTTTTCTTATGTATTTGACCTTTATACAAAGATTCCGGAGCAGTTTTTGTTTCGTCTATATCTTAAAAAATGGCTGAGTTATAGCATTTTGAATTTCTAGCGTGGCTGACATTTTGAAACGTCCTGAATTTTGTCACGCGATAAAAGGCGTATTTATGAACCGATTTGGATGTAACTTCGTTTATACATAGTACATATCAATGTCTCGACCGAGTTCGTTGTCCACCTTCATCCGTCATCTTGTTTAAAAATGGCGGCCATTTAAATTTTTAAGAAAAATTTAAATTTGAAATGTGGTACCAAAAAATTGAAAATTGAGAAACTATTTTTTCCTTATGTGTTTGACCTTGATAAAAAGATTCGGGAGCAGTTCTTGTTTCGTCTATATCTTAAAAAATGGCTGAGTTATAGCATTTTGAATTTCTAGCGTGGCTGATATTTTTAAACGTCCTGATTTTCGTCACGTGATAACGGGCGTATTTATGAACCGATTTGGATGTACCTCGGTGCGTACATAGTACATACAAATATCTCGACCGACTTCGTTGTCCAGCTTCATCCGCCCTCTTGTTTCAAAATGGCGGCCATTTAAAAAATTTTAAAAAAATTAAAATTTAAAATGAGATACCAAAAAATTGGAAAATGAGAAAGATTTCTTTCGTATGTGTTTGACCTTAATACAAAGATTCCGGAACAGTTTTTGTTTTGTCTATATCTAAAAAATGGTTGAGTTATAGCATTTTGAATTTCTATTGTGGCTGACATTTTAAAACGACCTGATTTTTGTCACGCGATAACAGGCGTATTTATGAACCGATTTGGATGTAACTTGGTCTGTACATAGTACGTACCAATGTCTCGACCGAGTTCGTTGGCCAGCTTCATTCGCCATCTTGTTTCAAAAAGTTTGCCATAAAAAAAAAAATAAAAAAATAAAAAAAAAATAAAATGAGGTATTAAAAAATTGGAAAATGAAAAAGATTTTTTTTATGTGTTTGGCCTTGATACAAAGATTCCGGAGCAGTTTTTGTTTCTGAAAATTTGTTCTTTTGTTTATATCTTAAAAAATGGTTGAATTATAGCACTTTGAATTTCTAGTATGACTAACATTTTGAAACGATCTTGTATTTTTCACGCGATAACACACGTATTCGCCTATTTCGATGCAAGAAGGCATGTGGATAGTATAAATCAATATCTCGACCAAGTTCGCTGGCCAGCTTCATCTGCCATCTTGTTTCAAAATGGCGGCCATTAAATTAAAAAATATATATATTTAAAGTGAGGTGCAAAAAAAATTAGAAATTGAAAAAGGTTTCTTTCTTAAGTATTTGACCTTGATATAAGGATTCAGGAGCATTTTTTGTTTGTCTTTATCTTAAAAAATGGCTCAGATATAGCAATTTCAATATCTAATGTGGGTGACATTTTGAAAAATCTGTTTTTTTGCCTGCGACAGAACTCGTATATATCAATCGATTCCGATGTGAGTGAGCATGTGCACAGCAATTACTAGGGTCTCGACCAAGTTCACTGGTTAGCCTCATCCACCATGTTGTCTTAAAATGGCAGGCACTTTAAGAAATCGCCGAATTTGGAAGCCAAATATAAGTTACTTTAAATAAAAGCAGCTTGGATAAAGCTGACTAATTTCGCGAAATTCTCATTCATAATGATTTAGTATTGATAAAAATTAGTATTGAATCTCCTATATTCGGTTTCCACTAAATTGAGCTTCGTGTGTTTGAATAATATAAGTTGGCTTTTATAAAATAAGGAAAATGAAAGCTACCTCTTCCTCCCGGCACTGGCCGGAAGGACTTTTTAAGATATAGACGAAACGAAAAATGCTCCGAAATCTTTGTATCAAGGTCAAACACATAAGAAAAAAAATCTTTTCAATTTCTAATTTTTTTGTACCTCATTTTAAATTAAAATAAAAAAAAATTAATGGCTGCCATTTTGAAACAAGAGGGCGGATGATGTTGGCCAATGTACTCGGTCGAGACATTGGTATTTACTATGTACACACCAAGTTATATCCAAATCCGTTCATAAATACGCGTGTTATCGCGTGACAAAAATCCGATAATTTCAAAATGTCAGCCACACTAGAATTTCAAAGTGCTATAACTCAACTGTTTTTTAAGATATAGACAAAACAAAAAATGCTCCGGAATCTTCGTATCAAGCTCAAACACATAAGAAAAAAATATTTTTCGATTTATAATTTTTTTGTACTTCATTTTAAATTAAAATTTTTTTTTAAATTTTAAATGGCCGACATTTTGAACCAAGATGGCGTATGAAGCTGGCCAACGAACTCGGTCGAGACATTTGTATGTACTATGTACACACGAGATTTTATCCAAATCGGTTCATAAATACGAGAGTTGCAGTATGACAAAGATCAGATATATATATGGATATATATATATATATATATATCAATTTTGAACGTAGGGTGGTTTCGGGGTCTAGAGGTCATGATCGGTGAAAATATACCAAAATTTTTCGGAGTCGTTTTCCTCCGAACGGCTGGTATAGGTAGCTTTTTGTAATGAAAGCTACCTAATACAGTGTATCTCGTCTCACTTCATGTCAAACTTAGATTTTCATTTGTTACTTTAACGATAATGGAGATATCGTTAACTATATTTTCAAAAGAGTTACTTTGATTTCTGTGACATATGATATCATGAGAAGTGCCGCAAATTGTGCATGTGTGTAAAGTTTACTTGTAAAAAGGTCTTGTTTATCAAAATGGAAGTATCTGTGTTAAATATTATGAAAAATTGTTTTAAAATTTAATTGTTTAATATCTTTAAACTTTGAATTCGGCCTAACAGTCAGTATTCGGCTACCCAAATATTCGGTTTTCGGACTTTAAATGGACCAGGCCACGCTGAGACAAATTCGATACGGGCTGGCTCAAAACTAGGACTGAAAATTTTGGGCCGTGAAGACTAGGAATGAAACCAGGCCCGGCTCTGTACAGAAAAATTAAGTTAGGCCCGGCCCGACCCGAGCCTTCAGAAAAAAGTATGGCCCGGGCCCGGCCCGGCCCGAGTGCCGTGAATGAAAATCGGCCCGAGCCCGACCCGCGGGCCGGTCCGGGCTCGGGCTTCGGGCCACGGCCCGGCCCGTGCAGATCTCTAGTCCGAATATTCGGTATTCAGTTTACCTGTTGGCCGAATATTCGGTATTCGGCCAAAATCACTATTCGGTGCATCCCTAATGGCAGATAAAATTTCTGAAATATCAAATTCCTTGGGGGGGGCGTGCCCCCCCAGCCCCTCTCAAATGGCGCCCCTGCACACCGCAGGTCGAGAGTTTGACTCCCGACTGGGCAAGGTTCACTCAGCCTTTCATCCCTTTGTGGTCGATAAAATGAGTACCAAGCTTGCTTGGGAACCGAGGTTCTCGCGTTAGGCTGACCACCTGGTCGGGACGCATGCTGTTTAGCACCTCGGGGCCCAGGGTCAAGAAAACAGAGATGGTCACTGTCGGCCCAGATCCTTCATGGATTGTATAGACACAGAGTTTAGTTTTAGTATATTATATTTTGATTGCATTCGCGCGTGCGCAGTGAAACATTTTTTAGTAAACCTGCTCATTTTCCCTCCATTTTTTATTATTTTTTAATTTTGATTGCAGAGTATTGTGTATAATGTTGTTTGTCATGTTTTCTGAAAAGAACTTTTTTTTATATTAAGAACTCTGCAAATTATAAGCAAAAAACTTGGCGAAATTTGAGACTGTTTTTATAAAAACCTTAATTTCTCTACGAGTATACATGCTATCCTTATAAAAATGAACACAGTATATTACAATAAGCCACTTATTAATAATCTCGAGTTCGAACGCTTTTGCTACATTAGTTTTACAGGGTTATCCAAAAGATATTCGTTCTTTTTCAATTTGTTGACGGTTCCCTATGCAGTTTCGGGAAAAAATCTTCGCGCAAATGTATGACCTATACTATACTGTTTACATACCTGCAGTTTCAGGTTAATTCCTCGTGTATTTTTTTAGATATTTAACAAAACGTCTAAAATCGCAAGTGACCGGTCACCTTTGGCCATATAGTGTATGTTAGTTGAACTGTGAATATTGGATTGGATATTGCAGGAATCAGGAACAAAACTTCGCTATAACTTGCATTAGTTTAATAAAAAGGCCTGGATTAAATATTAACTATTTACATTAACAGAATAAAATTACAGGATTATTAGGCCCACGGCCCATCATTATCTCAGAGCTTTGTCTAGCTCGGCATTTCGGTTATAACTTCGTTCCTTTAAGGATTGTATATCTCGATTTATACAGTGACCATCACTTAGTTGTTTACATTTAACATAGAGGATATTTGCTGAGTATGCTCCATTTTCACACAAATAACTTGAGAACTTATGCTGAATAAACTTCATTTCCTGCTGAAATGGCTTGTTGCTATATGCGCTCTTTATTTTACTGCTGTTGCTATTCTGAATTCCGTCTCATTCTGTCCATACCCACATCTGTAACTATATGCATGGTATATAACTATATATATAAGATAATATAACTATATTTTCTAAAATATAATAACTGGTCTGTTAGCTATATTCTGTTATAACTGCAAAAATTAAAGGTAAAGTATGCAAACAATTTAACTACGAAATGAATATATTCTGGTAATGTCAGATAAATAGAAAATATAGTACAACTCTGAGAAAAGATTAACTCGAAATATGTAATTAGAACTGCATTATTGCTGAAAACTGTATTTACGATTACGTCTGATGGACTATAATCTTCTACAATATCTCGCCTGACTGAAATCGCTTTATAAGTTATCGAAAATTTCAATAGCGTGTGCGTCTGTAGATATACCTGCATTCGATCAGTAACTATTTTATTATTTGTTGGATTATTTTAGCCAGTTTTCATATAATTTATAAACTCCTAAACTGTCTTTCAGTTTGAATGAATGTACAACCAGTATTAAAAAAAAATCCCAATACACTTGCCTTTATATTCGCAAACCGTTTATGATAAAATCGCACGGCAGCCCCGGAAAAGGGAATAGTTTATACGGGTGAAAAAAAAATTATGTCCTTTTCCTAATATTTTTTTTCTTTCTTTTTTTTTCTTTTCTTTCTTTTTTTTTTTTTTTTTAAGTATGCAGTTTTCACAAATATATTTTTTTCTGTGTTCACATGTATACAACCTATATAAAATCAGATGCTTTTTGATGTTTTGAGAAATTTTTTTTAGAGCTATTCATATACAACAAGAAAAATATAGAGAAAAAGGTCGAGTAACACAAATTATATGTAGTAACAGAGTACTTTTTGTTAAAAATAACTGTATGGTTATACTCTCCATGTTTACTTAACTTAATATTTACTTCCCAGTGGCAACACTATTTTTATGTATTATGTATTGGCATCAGTTATAACTTGTTGTCGATTCAGTTCGCAAGTAGCGCGAAATATGTAGCTTATATTTTTACTATCTTTTCCATTAAACTTAATCCAGAGAATGAAATAACCTTCGTATATTTTTCGCTGCTCTTAACATTAGCAAATGCTAATAGGTGATGGCTCCCAGCACGCTAATTGCGCAAATTAGAAATAGAGCGGCGATAAAAGTTAGCGACAGTTCTTAAGCCTAACACGTGAGTTAGATTTAATAATTCAGGACTCTTTATAGTTCATTAAAATGGAACAAGGGAAGATCCCTGTTAAGCCATTATGTGGAAAAAGTGACTGGCCAATATGGAAATATCGAATTAAATTCGTATTAAACTATCACGAAGATGCGTTAGAAGTCGTTGAAGGTAAATTGGAGAAACCAGAGGATCCCGGTACAGAAGCATCCGAAGCGATCCGAAAGGAGTATAAGAAGGACCTGAAGGATTATAATAAAGCAAACAACAGCGCTATGATGGTTCTTACAAACTCCATGACGGAAGACACATTACAAAAGGTAATGAGGTTTGACAGTGCAAGGGATGTATGGCTCGAACTCCACAAAATATTTGAGGATTCATCGGACAATCAACTATATAACATATGCCTGCAATTTTTCAAAGTTAATTGGTCAGGTGAAGATATGACAGCCCATCTATCCAAATTGAAAAATTTGTGGAATGATCTGAATAGCGGTCTTGAAAGCAAGAAGGAAAATAGGCTTCCGGATACGTTACTTATTTGTAAAATTTTGGACACTCTTCCTCTTCAATATCGTTCTTTTAAATCTAGTTGGTTGCTCTTAAGCGACGATAAAAGAACATTGGATGAGTTAACAACACAACTGTGCTCCCAGGAAAGAGAGTTAAAGAAGGATCCACATTTTACAGAAAACTCAGATCAAGAAGCATTGATAGCAAGTTCAGAAAAGCAGAAATCATTTTCAAACAAGAGTTCCAATTGCCACTACTGCCATCAGAGGGCTCACTGGATAAAAGTATGCAGAAAATGGATACCAGATGGAAAACCACCAAAGTCAAACAGCTCAAACACAAGGCCACTAAGCAAAGTAGTTAAAAGTAATGCTTCTACAAATATGACCCTTTTAGCTTTAGATGAAGAAATATTTTGTGCTGAAACAAATTCTGATGATTGGTTCATTGACAATGGGGCTTCAAGACATGTCACCAATAATAGCCGTTGTTTTGTTGACTTTGAAAAAAATGAGCTCCCCCATAACATCACTGTAGCAAATGGAAAATCATTACCAGCAGTTGGAAAGGGTACAATGAAAGTAATGACCATTGTGAATGGAAAGAACCAAATAAAATTTCTAGAAAATGTCTGGTATGTTCCAGAAATTAGCAAGATTTTGTTCTCTGTCTTAGTAACTCAGGATAGAAACCAGAATAGTATATTTGAATCAACATTCAAAGACTGTTATTTAAAAATTGATGATGAAGTAGTTCTACATGGTACAAGAAATGCTGGATGCGGCCTCTTTAACCCTTTCAGGGGCAGAGGAATTCTGTTCGTAAAATGATAAAATAATTGACTGACGAATATTCAATAGAATATTCAAGCGAATTTCTTAGTAAATAACAAAACGCTATTTTGCACTTTAATTACAAAAGAAACATTTTATTAAAATATTCTTGGTGCCAGTAGTCAGTTTTGGAATTAAAATTAGATGGCTAGACCCTCTAGCCACCGCCCCTGAAAGGGTTAAAGCTGCTATGAAGACATTAGTTCCAGAAACCCAAATCGACATAAACGTGGCTGTAAGCACAGATTCGCTTCTTCAACTTTACCATGAACGTTGGGGCCACCAAGACAAGCAACACATTAAAACGATTATTGAAAAGGAGTTAAATGTCAAAGTCAAACCTGACATGAAATTATGTGAAGCCTGTGTATATGGAAAGGCCCATCGTCTTAAATTTGAAACAAGAAAAAATGTTAGCAAAGCAGGAGAACTAATTTCTACAGACATTTGTGGACCATTTGGTGAGTCGTTTAGAAAATATAGATATTTTGCCATATTCAAAGATGTCTACACAAAGTTTCGATACTGTTTCTTCTTGAAACATAAGTCAGAGGTTAAAGATGTTCTTGAAAGTTTTATAGTTCATGCTAAGAATTTAGGGCATAACATTAAAGAGATACTCAGCGACAATGGTGGAGAATATGACAGTCAAGAAATAAGGAAAATATTGAGGAAGAATGGAATTTCTCAAAGACTAACAGCTCCATACACCCCAGAACAAAATGGCAATTCTGAACGAGAGAACAGAACAGTAGTTGAAATGGCTCGAACATTGAAATATTCAAATGAAGAAGTAGCTTTCCCAAATTCCCTGTGGGCAGAATTCATCAGTACTGCAATCTACATATTGAACAGGACAGGCAAATCCTCAGTTCCAAACTCAAGTCCTTATGAGCTATGGATGGGCAAAAAACCCAGAATTAAACATATGCTTATCATTGGATCTATTTGTTATGCTCATATCCCAGTCCAGAAAAGAAGAAAGATGGATAGAAAGGCAATTAAAGGATATCTTGTTGGATATGATGGAGATGAAAGGTACCGCATCTATATCAAAGAAACAAGGACCGTCATCTGTTCCAGAGATGTCATATTCGAAGAGAAACCCTCCATGTCAGAGAATGTGATAACACTACCTCATCAACAAGCTGCTGAAAGAAATCAATCTTACACGGATGAAAATGAAGTTACCGTAGATGAAAATTTCCAACTGGAAGAGGAGAAAGTGACAGAGCTACAACCAAAGGAAGGCCGACCCAGAAGACAATTATCTGCACCTAAGTGGACAAAAGATTACACAGGCCTGCGAAATTGAAGATTTTAAAAAATACAAGAGAAGTTTTCGCTGATTTTTATGTTATTTGATGTGCTGATTTCGAAAATGACCTGCATTTTTCCCCATCACGTCAGGATTTTTAATAAAATGATATCAATATTTTTCCTAAAATACACAGGCCTGCGAAGAAAAAAATATAAGGGAACTGATAGCTGAACATTATACATATTTTGGTGCTAATTTAAAAAAACAATAATAAAAAATACCTATCACGTCACGTTTTCTGGAAAAATTAAATTTTACTTGGTTTTTTTATGAGCATTTACCACAAAGGACCCACTCCATGTTCCTGTCTCCTGAGCTTGCGCGCGCGGTACGCGTGCATCTTGAACAGACCCGTATTCTGTATACAGACCTGTATTCTGTAGAGGTCTGTTCAAGATGACCGCGCACCGCGCGCGCAAGCTCAGGGGATAGGAACATGGAGTGGATCTTTTGTTGTAAATGTTCATAAAAATCCAAGTAAAATTTAATTTTTCCAGAAAACGTGACGTGATAGGTATTTTTCATTATTGTTTTTGAAATTAGCACCAAAAATTTATAATGTTCAGCTATCAGTTAGTTCCCTTGTATTTTTTTCATCGCAGGCCTGTGTTATGTTATGGAAGACTCAGAAATAAATCAAGAAGATTCTCTAGAAATAAATAAAGCCACAAATGAATGGGAGTCCAGTTGACAATTGAAGAAACCCATATGGGAAAACCCAATGGCATCCAAGAAGAATGATCCTGAAACTTTGGAAGAAAGCATTAACTAGTACAGATGCAGAGAAGTGGAAGATAGCCATGGGAGAAGAATTAGAAAATTAAAAAGAAATGGAACTTGGGTTATAGTCCCTGATCCAAATGGAAGAAAAGTCGTGAAATGCAAGTGGCTGTTCAAGAGAAAATATGATAAAGAGGGACAAATAGGAAGATATAAAGCAAGATTAGTGGCCCGTGGTTATACCCAGATAGAAGGAATTGATTACAAAGAGACATTCTGTCCTGTGATAAAATCAAAATCCATTAGAACTTTGCTTGCGTTTGTAGTCGAGCAAGATTGGCAGGTTCACCAGCTTGATATAACTGCAGCATATTTACATGGAAATTTAAGTGAGACAGTTTTTATGGAATTGCCACCTGCGGATCTACACGAAAAACCAAGTGAAGAAGTTTGCTTATTAAAAAAGAGCCTTTATGGTTTGCATCAATCAGGAAGAGAATGGAATATGTGTCTCGATAAATTTCTTAAATCAGTCAAACTGACAAAAGATCAAGAGCAGACCCATGTGTTTACTTTGATAAGAAAAAGAAATTGATTGTAGGTGTGTACGTAGATGACCTCCTAGTTATGTCCAATGAAGTTTCCACAATTGAAGAATTTAAAAACAATATTGGAGCTGTTTTTGAAGTCAAGGATCTGGGAGAAATAAATCACCTTCTTTCAATCAGAATAAATAGAAATAAAGATGGTTCCATTACTCTCGACCAAAGTGCCTATGAAACTGAGCTGCTGCAAACAACTGGCATGTTAAATTCTAAAGGAGCATCAACACCTCTAGATCCAGGCATGAAATATGTACCAGCATCCAAGGATAGTATGTTGAATGCTGATGGAGCACTGAAGTATAGACAAGCTGTAGGAGGACTCTTGTATCTGGCAGGAGGAACAAGACCTGACTTGGCATTTGCTACTACCTACATGAGCCAATTCAGTAATTGTCCAAGTAGAGAACACTGGTCTGGTATGCAACATATACTGCGTTACTTACCTCAGACCAAGGAATTAAAATTAACTTTTCAGAAAACTGGAAAGAAGCTAGAAATACTCTGCGACTCTGATTGGGCTAGTGACAAAGTTGATCGTCGATCATTCAGTGGCTATGTTGTGTTGCTTGCAGGTGGGCAGTAATGTAGTCGTAAAAAAAGCAGAGGGCATACGCTCTAAGCAGAGGGTATACGCTCAAGGCAGAGGGTATACCCTAGTTTATATATACTATAGCTTTCTTGAGAAACAGAGGGTATACGATGTTCCTTAAAAAAATCCAGAGGGTATACGGCGTATACCCCCGTATACCCTCCACTACATCCCTGCAGGTGGGGCTGTGTCATGGAGCAGCAAGAAGCAGCGGACAACTGCACTTTCTACAGTTGAGGCAGAATATTTTTCGATGTGCCACGCAGCAAAAGAAGCATTATGGTACCAACACTTTATGCAAGAAATTTTGGATGAACATTTCTTGAACATTCCTCAAAATATATTTGTGGATAATCAAGGTGATATTTCCTTAGCCAAGAATCAGGTTACTTCAGAACGTAACAAGCACATTGAACCCAGACATTTTTTCTTACGTGAAAGGGTAGAGGAAAAACTACTTTCTTTTACATGTGTGCCATCCAAATTGAATGCTTCAGCAGTGGCGCAGCGAGGGGGGGGATTCGGGGTTACCCCCCCCCCCCAGAGCCAAGACAAAAATACAGAATTTTCCATTTTTTTTATGAATCAAATAATTTAAAACAAAACTAAAGTTAGAATTATATTTATTTTGTTCGAAATTCGCCGCTTTATCGAATCAAATCCTGCTCAAAAGTTTGATTCGTTTAAACGGCGGTAACGTACTTTATTTTAAAAATGGGGAAACCACATGGTAACAGATATCGGCTTTTAACGAAAACAAGGTCCCTCATTTCGAGGACAGCATTCCTTCGCGCTACTGGAAATCAGCCGTAGGCTAAAAGGAATGGTCATTTCCTGTCCTTGTGAATGCCGCCCTGGGTTCTTCAAAACTGCACCATTGGGAGTCTTAATTAATTGCATCTGTTACTTGCTCTTTTTTTGGAAACAGGACTGGACCGTCGAATTCCAGGAAAAACACAAAATGCATGCTTTGAAGAGTAGACTCCACACATGTTCTGTTATCAGTTGCCGTTGTGCTAAGGTATTAGTTTGATATTAAACCCTCTTAAGAGAAGAAAATTATGAAAAAGATGGTAAGAAAACATTTTTTTAAGTCTTTGACTTCCTCCAAGCTTTCAAAAATTCAGATACGTTCGGAAAGTATATAATTCTTTTATATTGGGTCAATCCATTTCAAGTTGTCCAGCACTGGTTGCTCGACCATTTTTAAAAAATCTGAAATTTTTTGTACAACAACCCTAACATGATGGAAGTTCAAAATGACTATTATTTTAATTTTATTAATTTTCGTTCGTGCATGACGGCCATCTTTGTTTCATCGTCTGCAGCAATTTTCTCACAAGAAGGGTTTACGGAATCGTAAATAATTCATCGTTTATTTATCCAATTCAACTGCGGATTAAAGCAATTTGTACAGAATACATTGGGCTAAAAATCTGGTAATGGAGTAGTTTCCGAAACTAACTGCTTATTGATAAAATTTAAGCATAAAGTTTCAGTTTTTTTCCAAAATTTGTCCGTTTACAAGAGGAAATTTTTCTAGCAAGGAATACTGTCAACATGACATAATTTTTTTTTACAAATAGGCTAAAAGTACTTGTACTCACTCGCCGAGTTCCAGATCTGGGACTTGCTTTCTCTTCGCTAAAAAAAATCCCAAATTTTTCAAAAATGACAAAAATCGCACTTTTCAGGCTTTGATATCTCTGGTGGGGCACGAGATAAAAATCTGAAAATTTTTTTTGTAAGAGTATTGTATGGTATTGTTATGCACAAGAAATTTCAAGATGGAGATTTGACTACAAGCTGAGATATGGCAAGGGCAAGATGTCAAAACAATACTGCCAAACTATTGTTTTGTTGTAGTCACAGCTAAGTATTTATCTCAGAGTGTCATTTAAATTTATGTTTTTGATTATCTTTAAATAATAGTAACAGAAAATAAAGCCCTTTGCAAATCTTAGCAATTAATTAAAAAAATAATTATGCCTAAGGCCATACATTTTGTATGGTTTCAGTAATTTTTGTTGTAAGTAATTTTAGTAACTAAAAGAAACCTCAGCACTTTTACATAAAGAAAAATAAATATTTTTATACAAGACGTGAGACAAAAACAACATAGGGAAAAAGAAAAGCTGTTAATGTTGTCGTACTTGTTGAGACATGATCAAACGTGTCAAAACACATTCTTGCTTGTTGGTTCAAAAACCACAATTTTAATCTTTCTCAAAATTTTATTTGTAGGAACCCAGTCTTGTCATCTCTTGATAACTTGATTAAAGATTTTGGCCCTGCCGGCTCATACAAATATACTTTGAAATCACTATGTGCAAGTCTCAATTCATTAATAATTCCTAGCTTACTTATGAAAAAATGTGATTTTTCTGCAGTATAAATTTTGAAAAGGCTTTGGGTATCTTTATTTTCTGAAAATTACTTGAGGCTGATGCATGGTAACATCGCATAATGTTTCATTTAGAGGAACATACTTATGGTAGGAACACGTTTCAGGGACTGGCAAGCAGCATTCAAATTGTGGTTTTTAAACCAACAAGCAGGAATGTGTTTTGACACGTTTGATCATGTCTCAACAAGTATGCCAACATTAACAGCTTTTCTCTTTCCCTATTCAGTTTTTGTCTCAGGTCTTGTATATATATATGTAAAAGTGCTGAGGTTTCTTTTAGTTACTAAAATTACAACAAAAATTACTGATACCATACAAAATGTAAGCCTTAGGCATAATTATTTTTTAAATTAATTGCAAAAGATTTATTTTCTGTTACTATTATTTAAAGATAATCTAAAAAATAAATTTAAATGATACTCTGAGATAAATACTTGCTGTGACTACAAGAAAACAATAGTTTGGCAGTATAGTTTTGACATGTTGCCCTTGCGATATCTCAGCTTGTAGTCAAATCTCCATCCTGAAATTTCTTGTGCATAACACTACCATACAATACTCTTACAAAAAAAAAATTTCAGATTTTTATCTCGTGCCCCACCAGAGATATCAAAGCCTGAAAAGTGCGATTTTTGTCATTTTCTAAAAATTTTGGATTTTTTTTAGCGAAGAGAAAGCAAGTCCCAGATCTGGAACTCGGCTGTGAGTACAAGTACTTTCGACCTATTTGTAAAACAAATTATGTCATGTTGACAGTTTTCCTTGCTAGAAAAATTTCCTCTTGTAAATGGACAAATTTTGGAAAAAAAAAACTGAAACTTTATGCTTAAATTTTACCAATAAGCAGTTAGTTTCGGAAACTACTCCATTACCAAATTTTTAGCCCAATGTATTCTGTACAAATTGCTTTAAACCGCACTTGAATTGGATAAATAAACGATGAATTATTTACAATTCCGTAAACCCTTCTTGTGAGAAAATTGCTGCAGGCGATGAAACAAAGATGGCCGCCATGCACAAACAAAAATTGATAAAATTAAAATAATAGTCATTTTTAACTTCCATCATGTTAGGGTTGTTGTACAAAAAATTTCAGATTTTTTAAGAATGATCGAGCAACGAATATAACATTTTCTGGACCACTTGAAATGGATTGACCCTATTTATGTTTCTGGAAAGATATAAACGCGCATACTTTACAAGGGTGCCCATATGGGGGGGGGGGGGGCAAGGAGGGGCTTGACACCCCCCCTAGATTTTTTATAATTCAGTTGCAAGTTATGAAAAGTTTAATTTTATCTTGTAAAGACAAAGCAGAATAAAACCTGCATCGACAAGATCAGAAGGCACCGGAACAATTTTGCGTTTTAGATGGGTTTCCGTCTTAGCAGGTATAATTGTTGGGAATTCATTTTGACATACCATGATTTTTTTTTTCGTTTTAAAGCTGGGTTCTGCTTTAGACAGGTTCTGTTTTCATGAGTTTTTAATTAGTGCTTTCGAATAGGCTGCTTCTTACAAAAAGAAAAAACACAAGATAGGAAACAAATTCCATTTTTGACAATTTTTATCTTAGCAGGTGTTACTTTTTGGGTTTTTTCCCTACAAGACAATAACAGTTTTTCTGCATAAGCTAGGATTTCTTTGTAGACAGGATCCATTTTCACAAGTAAAACTGATTCTGCGTAAACAAAGCGCTGAGAAATTACAGACAGATTTAACAATAATCGGTCATCAATCCGAAAATTCAAACATAAAAAAATTCACGGAAGAATATCGCAAATTTTGAGAAATAGTCGCCGAAAAAAATCCATTTCGTCAATAGTTTCCAGAAAAAATGACCAATTTCGTCAAAGGATCGCGGAAAAGGTAGGAATTTTATCAAAAGATCGCGAAAAAAGCAAATTTCGTCAAAGGATTGAAAAAAAAAGACGAATTTCATTCAATAATCACGGAAAAAACGCAAAATTAGTCAAAGGATCATAAAAGACGCGAATTTCGTTCAACAATCACGGAAAAAACGAGAATTTAGTTAAAGAATAGCAGGAAAAATGCAAATTTCGTCGAAGAATCATGGGAAAAAATGCAAATTTCGTCACAGAATGATGGAAAAAACACAAATTTCGTCAAAGAATCGTGAAAAAACACAAATTTCTTCATAGGTTCGCGATAAAAAACTCAAATTTCGTCAAAAGGTCGCAGGAAAACACTCAAATTTTGTCAAAAGATTACGGAAAAACGCAAATTTCGTGAAAAAATCGCAAAAAACGCAAATTTCGTTCAACAATCAAAAGAAAAACGCGAATTTCGTCAAAGAATCGCGGAAAAAACGCAAATTTCGTTCAAGGATCACGAGAAAACGTGAATTTCGTCAAAGAATCGTGGAAAAAATGCAAATTTAATCAAAGGATCGCGAAAAAATGCAAATTTCGTCAAAAAATCGCGAAAAACGTAAAGTACCTTAAATATTTACTAACATGTATGGTAGCTTTTGAGGAAGTTGAGATTTTTCTCACCCCCCCTAAAATTAATCATATGTGTGCTCTTGATGCTTTACAGTTCGGGTATATTGGCCTTTTGTTAATGCTGTTCTCAAATCCAAAGGGACTTTCAAACACTTTTTTTAATTAATTCTTATTCAGAAGCGCAGGAAATAGGTAGGTTTTGTCATTCAAAAACTATGTAACTGAAAGACGTTTTCCATTCTTTCATAAACGTAAAAGATCTTTCAGAAGATATTGTCACAGTGGATGTTTTGTACCGAATTTACGACATGATAGCGACAAAAAGAAGAAAAAAACTGGTCGTAACGAGATCAAAATCGCTTATAACTCAATAACTAATTCACTGGCGCAGTGAAGGGGAGAGGGGGGATTAAGGGTTGAATCCTCTCCCAGAGCTACAAAAATTACTATAATTGTCGCTTATATGAATCACTAGTTAATTCATATAAGCGGCAGTCAAAATTAATATTAACATTTTTTGGCTTATTTGGAATCTGTGACTTTGCTGAATGAAATTAAATTCAACAAAGTGATCCAATTAAACGGCGAATATTTTATTTAAAACTGTGAAAGCGTATATTACATGCATTGGTTAAGTGAGAACTAGTCATTTGTTTTGAAAAAAGTCAGTGATCACATTTTCGAGGTGTCTTATGCTAAGAGAATGATCATTTCCTGCCATATAGACGCTTTGAGTTTAAGTATTGTGCAGTGTACAGTTTTTTAATTGCATTTCTGTCTTTGCTCCGTTCGAAACGATAATGGACCATCAACTTCCAGACAAAAACATGAAATATACGCTTTATAGGTCTCTTTCAGTTTCAAACTTCTTGTTAGAAGTCCGTACAGACCGAAATTTCAGCACCCGAGCGCGAACCGATCCGTAGAAAAGAATTTCGACCCGGTATAAAAAGCGAAAATTTCGGCCCGAGCCCGGTCCGGCCCGCTTTTCCATTTTTTCCACAAAAAAATTATGGGCAATGTATAAAATCTAAAATTTCGGCCTGGTTCATACAAAACCTTAATAAGCCCTACCCTGCCCGACTGAATTTTCTACAAAATAGATATTTTTACGCCATTACGGTTAAAAATTGTCTTGTAAGAGGAGTTCTGACAAAAAAATACTTATTTTAGCTTTTTTCATGTTTGTATTCTCTATTTTTTTTTTAAATGACTTGGGCTGCGATATTTATTTTGTTATCTTGAAATTCACAGCAAATTTTCTGAAAGATTACAGCAGAGGGGGGAAATCCCCTCCCGGCATTAACTATGTGTTTTTCCGTGGCCTTTTGACGAAATTCGTGTTTTTTCCACGTTCCTTTGACGAAATTTGCGTTTTTCTGCGATCCTTTGACGAAATTTGAGGGTTTTTTTTGCGATCATTTCATGAAATTTGCGCTTTTTTTCTGCGATCCATTGACGGAATTTGCTTTTTTTCGCGATCTTTTGACGAAATTTACGGGCTTTTTTAGCAATCCTTTGACGAAATTTGCCTTTTTTCGGCTATCTTTTGACGAAATTTGTGTTTTTTCGCGATCTTCAGACGAAATTTGCGTTTTTACGCGATCTTTAGACGAAATTTACGTTTTCCGCGGTCCTTTGACGAAATTTGCGTTTTCTCGATCTTTTGGTGGAATTTGTGTCTCGCGGTCTTTCGACAAAATTTGCGTTTTTCACGATCTTTTGACGAAATTAGTGTTTTTTCGCAATCATTTGGCGAAATTTTTCTTTTTTTCGCGCTCCTTTGACGAAATTCGCGTTTTCTCCATGGCACTTTGGCGATCTTTTTCTGCGAACGAATGACGAAATTGATTTTTTACGGTGACCATTTGTCGAAATCCACGATATTTTTATGTCCGAGTTTTCGGAATGATGACCGTTTTTTTTTTTTAATTTTTCTGAAAATTTAGAACAGAATCACCCCTGGCTATGTCGTAAAATTTTCTAAGACGGAATCGCATAGGAGAGCAGAAATGTTCATTATAGACATTCTTAGTTCATTCTTAGCAGGTACACCGTCTGTTGTAAATGTATTATATTCTTTTCACACGTATTATTATATTCATTTCGTATGGATCAACACATTTTTTTCCGTTTAAGACAGGATTTCGTCACATGCTGGTTCTTTTTCAAACGTTATATTTATTTTTATTGCCTAGAAATTGTTATCGTCTATAACATTTATTGCCTAGAAAATGACAATTCTTTAAATATAATAAATTGAAAATTTTAATTGTAGAACAATGGAAATTTAAAAAACAATTACAAGACTTACCCTATACTACGTATCATGGGTAAGTAAAATATATGCAAGTTTTGAAAAAGTTGTTGGGTCGGGCGAAATTTTACTAATTTTTGCGCACATATATAATAATGCCAGCTATATTCTAAAATTCAGCACTGTTTGGACACGGATGATGATAAACTTCACCAATTCTCGTGATATTGTTACATCTGACACAATGCAAGGTATGTCTATTGAAAATTTTGCTAAAATTGTTTAATTAATTTTTGAGTTAAGAACAAGAATTCGGGATTGTCTTGGAGTGAAATCCCGTGTGTATTTTTGACTGAACAATGGGTTCCTGATTTTCCGTACAAAAATTGTTTGCTCTTCCATTTCTTAAAGTTTTCCTCATCATTTTTTAAACGCTTTATATAAATCTAACATAGTAGTAGTGTAGTTATTTCATTGGTGTATTTTATGTTTTGCAACTGTAATATTGTAAACGCTGTTTAAATGAATCACAACCAACGTAACAAGTGATTCTACTAACCGAGAAAAAAAGCATCATGATTTCATTCATTAACTAGACTGGTTCAGTTAGCCGGTGATTCAAGTAACCGGCGATCACCATTATCAACATCTCAACCCCCTCCCCCCCCCCCCCCCCCACACACACTAGAGCGGATTTCTGGCTGCGCCACTGGCTTCAGACATGCTGACCAAGAGTGTGACCAGGACAATTATGCTAAATCATAGACTCAGTGTCGGACTGAAATTGTCTGATGGAGATCTAATCAAGGGGAAGTGTTAAAAATAACTTAACTGTATGATTATACTCTCCATGTTTACTTAACTTAATATTTACTTCCCAGTGGCAACACTATTTTTATGTATTATGTATTGGCATCAGTTGTAACTTGTTGTCGATTCAGTTCGCAAGTAGCGCGAAGTATGTAGCTTATATTTTTACTATTTTTTCCATTAAACTTAATCCAGATTAAATGAAATAACCTTCGTATATTCTTCTGCTGCTCTAATATTAGTAATTGCTAATACTTTTTGTAACAGAAGTTACTTTCAGAAACACAAATTAGACAATAGAAGTGTATTTACATTAATCTAAAAACAATGACACCTCAGAAGCATTTTTATTATTCATATGAATTTTAAACTAGATATTTGTTAATTTATCCGCATCTGTTTCAAATATGTAGTAACAGAAGTTACAGGTGACAGATGTTACATTTAACAAAGAAAAAAATTGCATTTTCTATAGTTTTATAAAAAATGTGTAAATATTGCATTTATTTAAATTAAATTAACTTAATTTCATATAATATAAATAAAACTTTCATTAAAATGACAATATTTAGATTAAAAATTTATGTAACACAGGTTACAAACAGAAAACACACTAACGTGGAATTCAGATGTTTCAGATCACTGACCACGTGTGTTCAGAGCCAATTCAAAATGGCTGTAGCATATTTTTAAAAATATTTTTACCAAAAAGTAAGCTCAGTAGTATCCTCTGTTGGGGACAATGGAAGTCATTTTTTTGGTAAGAAAAGTTACAGTAACAGAGGTTACAATTTAAGTGTGCAAAATTTAATCTTAAAATATAAAAATAAAAAATAAATATTTTAGTGTTTTGGGCCTAACTAGTTAAAATAATAGGTTTTATAATTACATAAAATCACTTAAAAGTATGACTTTAAATATTATTAGTTAAAACTTTAAATTGAAAATTATAGTAAAGTGAGGATAGTCGCCGCGGTGGGGCAGATGCCGCAGAGCTTGTCATGGCGACACTAGCGCTCCCTTGGTCAAATTAAGAAGTTCGCAGTGTTCCTCTGTGCTGTGTGCTGTGTTGTATGCGTTTCCACCGGTTAATTGTCATCATTTACATATTTATGCCAGTTTTTATGATTCGAACCTGCGTGATAAGTTGCTAAAATTATTCTAATGAAGATTTATTACATATTTTAAGTCAAATAAACAGATTTCATCCCAAAACCGATTGAAACTGTAAACTAGATCCTCGTAGAAAACAGACATGTGCTTGCCTTACACTCGCGTCGCTCACATGACACAAAATGGTGCCGAGGCATCTTACCAGCCATTATGGGACAGATGCCGCACCGAGGTTGAGGGACTGATGCCGCAAAATATATTTTTATTTTTCGGTTCAATAAATTCATCACTGCGATTTTAGTAGAACTTACATTTAAACGAACGTATATAAGCGCATTCTGCTACTTATCAAAATATTCTCAGCAAGAATGTTGGTTCACTATGTGTGAATAAGGAAAACGTAGGCCATTTATAATTCTCACCATCTAAACTGTTAAGCAAAATATCTCCTACTCCAATGGTCGAAAGACATATACAGCCAAGTAAGAGAAAGCAAAAGGATGCAAATATTACAAGCACAGAGTTTATAAACAAGAAAAAAGAAGGAAATAAAAAGCAAAAGAAACTAGAAAGCGTCAAAAAAGTAAAATGTGTAAAAAAGGAAGAGAAAAATCAGCATGAAAACTCCTTGCTTGAGGAAGAAACTAAAATATGAGTCATCTTCCGACAATGAGTAAATTGCTCTTCTTATGGATTCTGATGGTAGTATTGGACTGGAATTTGATGACTGAATGTGCTGAGTGTCTGGAGTCTTAACATGAAACATAGTCTAAAGCGGGCAGGATTCAGTGCATCAAATTCAATCGATAGCTGCATGGAAAAGGCTCACTTTAGTTTTGCAAAGAAAAATGTGGTGTGATTGTGGGCGAATTGAAATACAAAATCAAAGAATTATAAGAAAGGCCAAAAATAAATATACTAGGGCCTAAATAGAATAGAATTAATACTTACATTAAGAGCAAACTGCAATGTTCGCCTGGGCGCAAACCAGTGATTTATATCTTTTTTGTAATCATACTGTCTATTGTTTCCAGTAATTATGCAATGCATTCATGTAAATTTAAATGTTTTTCTTTTCATTTACATTTTTTTTTTTGTCTTAAGTTTTATTTACAGAGCCCACACTTTTGCATGTTCGTTAAACTTTTTCACAATTTAGTGATATATATAATTTTTTTAAGTTTACTGTTTTTTATTTTCATTTTAAGCACTTTTAGAAAATAAAAATGTAATTTGTTTGAAAAAAATTAAACAGTCTAGCTTTTTTCTCCATGCGGCATCTGTCCCACACCCCATGCGGCATCTTACCCAGCACATAAAAAATGCTGTTAAAAGAGGGCGTTTCGGAAAATATATATGCCTACTTTATTAAGAAGGTTTAAACTTGTTTAACACAGAAATTATATTCTAAAGGGTTTGAATAATGATTTCTGGTAAATAGTTTGTTGTTTTTTGCTTTATTGTACATTTTAAAAGAAGAAAAGAAAAACTGCGCCATCTGTCCCCACTTTACTATATGCCTACAGTTATCATGACAGACAGTTTTGTTAGTCAAGATGAATAAAAATGGATAATTTAAACGAAAAAAATGACTTTTTAAGTATTTTTTTCTCTAATAAAGTCCTTACTCATTATTTTAATGGAAACAAAATAAATAAATAAATAAATAAATAAATAAAAAAGTGTTCTTTCTCATTTTACGCTGAGAAAAGAAATATTTTTATTGTGGACATGAAAAAGACATAATTTTTTTGTTTCACCCAAACATTTTTTGTTAAATCTTCAAAGATAATAAGATAATATAAAAGAAAATTTATTGAGGGAAAATCCATAACTTTAGAAAAACTAGATTAGGATATCAAAGGAAAACTTCCAGATTCACACAGGTAAAATTGTAGAGGCAATCAATGTACAAAATTAATAAAATGAAATTTTCCTCTATAAAATTTTATTCAACAGATTTTCACATACATTTTCTGGTTGCTGTTTTCGATTTTCCTATACGTGATTGAAAATATTACCCTAACTATAAAAAATAAATAATGATTATGAACTGTAAAGATACACATCCATGTTCTTGACAATATCCATTGTGTTTACATAAAAATTCATGTGCGTCATGATTCATAATTTTAATAATATGAATTTATCAATACTTTTTATAATTAGTGTTATGATTTTGAGTAAAAAAAAAGATGTTTAGAATATGTTTGGGCCCAGTCAATGTATCTCAGAGAAAACAAAATTTTATCTGGTATAATGTTTTCGGAAGATATAAATAATAGATTGATAATATGATAGAATACATTGTCATTTTAATTTTGCATTAGCACTCTCAGATTTTGACCTCGTGTAATTCCATGGCGAATTAACAAAAATACATAAGCTTTTCTGGGCTAGTTTGAGCCAAGGAACACAAAGAGTCAAAGTAGGCGTCGCCATTTGGAAAGTCGAAGTTGGTGTGATTGTTAATATGTAGACGACCCCTATTTCAAAATTTTCATTTATACTCTGAAATAAGATAAATGCCCCGTGTCTAATGACACCTTTAATGTGACTGTAACGGCCTGTGAATAAAAGCAGGTGTATCACTTTTTTATATACTGATTGTACAGTAGTGGAAAAAAAAAGTAAACACCCCTGTAACAAATTATTGTAGAAGAAAGTTACTGGTACCAAACGATTGGAAATAAAGTACTTTTAAATGATGCATATAAAATTTGCTTAGGGCCATCTACATATGAAAACGCGAAATCAAAACTCGCTTTGTCCAAAATTTAAAAAATCGTGTTTTTCCTATCAATCTGTTCTATTCGTAAACATGCATCGAAAAAACACAACAATATGCAAAAAGCTAGTTTTATCCTGTATTTCTGCCATTGTAAAATCTTGGTTTGCAATGAAAACCATATGGACGCAGTTAGAGGTTTTTCGCGATTAACCGAAATTTGATTTTCTGGATAAGGCGAGTTTTGAAACTCACGTCCTCATATCAAAATGAACCCAAACTTTTTTTTTTTTCAATAGCAATACGCAAGTTTGGAACCCCATAAATAAATTCTACGCCCTTCAATTAGCCTAAATACAAATTTTCGTAACGAGCCTATTTTAGGGGCTGTATCCAGATTGAAGATCGGTACTCGATTGTTTAAATGCTATAGAATGACTATGTCACTTCTGTTAATTTATTATTTCTTGCCAATATGACCATTTCACTCGCTTAATATGTTTCGGCTATTGCCAGCTGAAATGTTTTAACAAAATGAAGAAAAAACATATATTTTTTCAAATTATGCTTTTCTGCATATCTTAACGTTTTGACGTTTTTTAAGCATTATTCGAAAACTACTTGGAAGAAAAATTTCAAATAGAGAATTCGCATAAAGCAGGACCTAATAAATATAAAGATATATATAAAAAAAAAATGTCGCTTGCAATTCATATTTTTTCCGAATATTAATTTCATAATTCAAAATTCCTATTACAAAATTTTTAAAATTACAAATTCAATGTATTTATGGTTGGGATTTTTAGTATTATAACCACACAGGATTATAATTTCAGGAGATATTAATAAAAATATGAAAATGTAATTTAACATTAGAAACTCTAAATTTTGAATGTTTATAATTCAAAAACTTATCATCCAAATAACTTGAAATTTCGTTTCGAGGCATAGTTTCAACGGAAGATTTAAAATATATTGTCAAAATTGGGTGTTGCTATTGAAATAAGCAAAGTTTGGTCTGGTTTTGATTTGTACATGACCTCCTAAGCAAATTTTATATACGTCATTTAAAAGTAGACTTTATTTAGAATCGCTTGGTACCAGTAACTTTTTTCTATTATAATTAGTTGCACAGTTAGTAGGGGGTGTTTACTTTTATTTTTTCCACTATGTACATTACGCGGAAAAATACCCGAACTATGGCTGTAACTTCAGTTATAATTATAACTGAATATATATAAACCAACATTAATCATAATTAATGTAAGAATTTTAAAAGTACTATTTTGATTCATACAAAGTTATTTAAAACTGCATGTGATATATTTTGTAATAACTGGTCTTCTACATATTACAAATTGTACCAACAATTTTTAGTACCAAAAATTGTACCAGTTGTATTGTACTTTTCATATGATAACAATAACATCCACTTTTGACAATTTATTTGAGATCCTTGGATCAAATCAGCCCGGGAAAAGGATACAATTTATGCATCTTTAATTACATCGTCAAACAGTTAAGTAAAATTTGTCCGGTTAAATTCTAATCTTTTCTTTTCTGGGGATGCAAACGATATTAGATCCCTTAGATAGTCGTAACTTAAAATTTCTCTTTGTCTCGCAAACTAACGATAAAAATCAATTCTAAAAGCACATAGCTATGCTTCTGACAACGCAGATTTTTTTTTTTTTAATATATATATGTAAGAAATTTTATAAGTCATAAATCCTAATTTTTTAAATCTGAAATTTATTAATAATTTTTTATAATTTAAAATATGTTTTTGAATAAAAATGTGCCTAGATTGAGTTTGTGTCGATTCCCTGTATCTCATTAAAAAGGAACATATCAATCAGATGACTTTTGGAAGAAGATACAAATTAAATTTTGTGATGTGGATTTAATATTAGCATCATCAAATTTCGAACCCTTCTAACTTCATGAACATTTAAGAAAAAGCAGGTAAACTGTATACTTTTCTGGTCTGATTTGACCTAAGAAACTCAAATAAAGTATCAAAAGTGGGTGTTACTTTTTGAAAAATGAAAGTGACTTGAAATTGTAAAAGGTTTCTAAAACGGAAAGCTACTAGAAGTTTCTAGTACAAGAAAGCGCTGAAAATTCATAGTATCATAACTCGGTTAAGTCTTGGTCGTCTAAAAGAACGGAATTTTCATTGTTTTACTTGTTCGAGCGCGGATAAAGCTTTTCTAAATATAATTTATAGAAACCAGGGACCGTAAAAATTTTAATTTCGCAACTTAAGAAATTCTATTTTGACGTAAATGACTTTTGATATGATGAAGAACAATATTTGAAATACTTTTGCAATTCGAATCATACTAAAGCTGCAATTACACGTACTATTATATCATAGAAATTGTCAGATATTTCTTCATAAACAGGTTCTTCAAGAGGCAAATGATTGAAAACACACCGAGTGATAGTTTACCCCTCGTAAACTTCGTCAATGATAAACATATCGCCGTTTGTATCTCCTACGATAGATATCAGCTCGAACAGAGTTGCCAGTGGGCTACTTTTTTAAAATTGAGATTTCTTGATTGGCACCACTTTTCTGAAATGGTAAAATTCCTCATGTTTCCGCCTTAATTAATATGTCATTAAATAAGGCGAATTTTACTATTTCAAAAAAGTGGTGCCAATCAAGAAATCTGAATTTTTAAAAAAAGTAGCCCACTGGCAACACTGAGCTCGAATGGCACCAATTAGAGCTCTCTAAAAATAGTTTTCTCTGTTTTCGGGTTTTACAACTACTATTTTTTTAACACGTTCACTGCCCCCATAGGAATTTAAAGTGATCACCAGGATGCCAAACTTAAAAAGACTAGTGTTTTTAACACCTTTCGGGCGAGCGTTTTTTACAGAATTTTTAATCTTTTATCTCCGGTTTTTCAAAACAGAAATTTTTGCCTAATTGAATCGGGAAAATGCTCGGATTAAATAAGGAAAAATTTACAATAAAAATTTACTGGTGAAAATGATCACGGATTCTGAGCACGTATACCGGTCACTCATCCCCAAGGGGTTAAAGGTTTTATTTGTTCTAAAATGAATACAGTATACATAATGCGGAGTAAGTTCAGAAAAATATAGTGAGTTACAGTTATTCCAGAGTGCCAGATACAAATATAAAGTCATTGCTGACCTGCCCACGATTTTTATTTAATATTATATGGAAAGCTACCTGTGACCCACGGGTGATGCTCACGGCACAGAATGAAAAAAAATGGAGACCCACCGATGATGCTTATGGCGGTGAACGTGTTAAGGCACTTGTTGCGATTACTCGCCCAAATTTTCCACGTGTTGCTTAAAATTTGTGGATTTCGTTCAGTCATGAAAATAACCCTACTTGCAGCTCGAAAAGGCCATTCGAATCAAATGAGAGGCAGTATTTCAATAGCATATATTTCAAATCGTATGCTAGTACACGTGAAAAAGATAACGGTCTTGGAACTTGGATAGCGATAAGAGTGATACCCTGTATATATGAATATTTTTACAAGCAGTTATTTTAGAAACAGAGTTGTTACATTTTTTTTTTCAAACGATGGTAAAAATTGCTCTACCTAAAAATGTAGACCACTATTTTTTAAGTCAGTATAATAAACTTGCAATCGCCTATAGAAGTTTTGAAAATTTAAATGTTAGTTGAAAACATTAAAAATTATTTCACGTTGTCATTATATTTATACACTAGAGCGGAGCATTTTTTTCTTTTTCTGAACTAAAATTTTAACAGTATTTATTAATCTTAGGCCACTCTAACGCCTAAATATAATGCATCCATAAGGCAGTCTTTCCCTTTTTATATTTAGTTAGTGATATTTTTTCAGTTAGTTTACATTTTATATAAATATATTTTTTTTTTCTATTGTGAAATGCTTATATATTTTCTTTGCAGGAGATCGCAAGTAAATTTCCTCTTCTCGTGGTTACTATAAATGTGAACTCGAAGTAGAAAATATTATTGTATGCACTATTTGTAAGACTACTTAAAGAAGACAGTGAAGATGTTTATTTTCGACAAATTTGACTTGTTGATTCTGAGTTTTGCTTTTGTAGATTTCAAAATTGAATAAACATAATTTTTTGGGGCATAATTTTAATAAACGGCTTTTGTTTGCATCATTCAATATACATTAAGGTAATATTCCAAGAAAACATATTACTTATTCAGGAAAGATAAACACCTATTAATCTAGTATTCGAGAACCTTGGCGATGTCGGCGTGGTTTCAGAATGTTTATAATTTAATGTATGTTTCTGAGTTAAGACTCAATTAAGTAAATACAAATTTCAAATATTTTAATTAAGATTATAAATAACTCATGCTAGTTTTTTATTACCCATAAAAATAATATATCATTGAAAATGTTTGATTGTTTGTATTGTTAATTTTGATTTTTTTTATGTACAGGGCGGTCATAAAAAAAAACTTCCCCGATATATGAACCCCAAGCGGCCTAACCGCTTAACCAATCGAAAGGAAATTTCAGATATTGTTATTTAAAGGCATGCGCTCGAGATCGTGATGATTTAAAACAATAGAGTTCTCATGGTTACGGTTACAGTGAAAAAATTTCAAAATTATCAAATGGCAACACCCACTTTTTTCCTGCACAGATACATCAGTGCATTGAAAAATCATAACTGGCGTTGGAACGATACATGTATGACTAAAATTGCCGGCGCAAAACATCTGCAAATAAGAGCATTGTAAAAGATCAATGAGAACACAGAAAGGTGGTGCATTGAAGCACTTTACACAATTCACAGGGATAGACAGTAGACGCACAAATCACAGAACACCATGAGCAAAGCATTGTGTGTGTAAAACCTTTAATAAGCCAGTGTGGGAAGATTGTTTCTTCAGTCAGGTGTTATCAGGTGCCAACAAGATGATACTTACAGGGAAACAGCGAGGTGAATTGATAAAGGTATTTAATCTGAACGGGGATAATGCTGCCAAAGCAGTGGGAGTTTATTGGCGAAATCATAAGCTACGACGAGCCCTATGTTCCGCAAAAACTGTACGAGATTTGGTAAAGAAATTTGAAAAAACTGGATGCACATGTGGTAGACCGCTATCCGGACGACCATCTGTCCCTGTTGAACTTGTTAAGTGTTACGATTACTGCAGGTTCATTGGATACTGCAAGAAGTCTTGCCCGCAATTTGGATGTACCGAAAACCACAGTCCTCAAGGTTCTGCGCGGATGTTTCCTTATCAATTCCTGCGTCTCTAGATATTGCAACCTGGAGACGAGCAACAGCATTTCGACTTTGCGAATTATTTCCTCATAGCATATGATGAAGATAGCAGGTGTCCGCTGCGGATATTATGGACGGATTAGGCACATTTTTCTTTAACCCTCTGTCTACCAGAAGGGTCCAATGGACCCGACATGTACATTCAAAATATTTATTCAAACCAGAAATTTCTTCAAAACAAACTAAATGTATAAATCAGACAATAATAAGTTAAATAAACAAATTAAATAGTTTTAAGTAAAAATTCTGATGTAGAATGTTTTTATAAAACTTGAGTAAAATTTCCGGTAGTTCTAGGGTTAACTGGGAACGTAAACTCCAAGAACTGCGTTCACTGGGCTGACGAAAATCCTCACGATGTGGCACCTACGCCTTTACACAAAGCTAAAGTGTGTAGTACGGCATCGCAAGCACATTCGTTGTTGGTTCCGAACAAGTCACTTCCACAGGTATGAAAACGTGCTCCATCACAAGTGCTCGGTATAGAACCATGATGCAGAATTACGTAATTCCAGAATTGGAGCAGCGAAACGTCGTTGATGACATTGTAATGGATGCAAGATGGTGCTCCTCCACACCTCGCCACATGTGTTCGACAAGTGCTGCAACAGCACTTTGGTGATACAGTCATCTCCCGTAACTTTGCAGTTTCCTGGACACCGCGATCCTCCGATCCAATGGATATCTGGTTCTGGGGTTATCTGAAATCGAAAGTGTATGCATCAAATCCAAGGGATTTTTCGGAATTGAAATATGCCATAAAACGTGAAGTTATACAGATTCCTCCTGCGATGTTACGCTTGTCATTGTTGTCAACAATCTCCCACATGCAATGCGTTACCGTCTGCGAAAGCGAGCGCGTCGAAAACTGCTAATTCCAATAAAAGTTTTTTCCCTCTTCTCTATTATGTTGTAATTGGCCCTTTAGAATGCTCTTCTTTGCAAATGTTTTACGCCGGCAATTTTCATCATACGTGTATCGTTCCAACGCCATTCATGGTTTTTCAATGCACTGATGAATCCGCGCAGGAAAAAGTGGGGTCGCTATTCGAAAGTTTCGATATTTTTTTTCTGTAACCGTAAGCGTGAGAGTTCTGTTGTTTTAAAACATCACGATCTCGAGTGCATGCCTTCAAATAGCAGTATCTGAAATTTCCTTTCGAATTATTGTGTGATTAGGCCTCGAGGGGTTCATATATCGGGGAAGTTTTTTATGACCACCATGTATATGGTTTTTAATTCTGGTTCTTAAAAAATACATATGCTTTCAGCTTTAATTTCGGCAGTGATTTTTAAAAAGTACAGTATGTTTTATAAAGGACTCTCTAATTTTAAAATTCAATAATTTATTAACTATAATAAATATAAATATGAAATACTTGTCAGGTTTATCAAATAGCTCGTCAATTTTCCATGGAGTAATTTAAAAAATGGTTTGAATTTTTGTCAATAGGCTGAGCAGTGCTCTCTCAAACTGTAAAAATGATCAAATTAACTCCGAATTTTCAAAATACAATTTCTTTTTATTTGACGTTTTAATCGTTAACTAAAATGCAAAGTAAACACAGAGATACCTTTGATGCAGTTTTACACGTTATTTTGAGCATTCTTACACTTTGAGCCATCGTAGTTCATCCTCATCATTTTATGACGTTATTTTATATTTCAGTTCTGAAAGCGAAAGTATTCGCAATTCACATAAAAGAAAATCAAATCAAAATCAAAAAAGTAAAAAAAAAGGCTCGTTTAGAGGTCGATCTCGGCTATCCTATGCAAAAATGAAAATGTTAAAATGCAAGAGAGAAATTTGAAAAATAGCGCACCCATAGGTTTAACATTAGTTTGCGAGTGTTTTTGCGTGACTAGTGTAGGTCTACAAAATATATATATGAATAAACATATATAGTTGGAAATGTCACATTCACCTTGAAAAATAGCGAAATAAAATCAAAGAAAAGTTTGCTTAAAAGGTGCATTTTATATAATAGATGTCACAATACAAAAGATGTTATTACATATTGTACTTTTAAAAAAACTAAAAGCGCGAATATTGTGAACGTTTTTTAAGTTTAAAAAAAGTATAATATGTAATAACATCGTTTATATTATGACATCTTTTATATAAAATGCACCTTTTAAGCAAACTTTTCTTTGATTTTATTTTGGTAGTGTAGGTCTTAATCGATTTTCTGGATTGATTGAATATCTCGACTGTTTTCGTTTGTATCAATTGTTTCTCGATTATTTCGGTTAACCAATCGCTATTCGTACCCGATCCGATCTTATCATGTAGGGCTGGGCGATGTCTGGAATTATATATCGTGATAAATCGGCATCTTTATACCATGATATTTCGATATATCGATATCGATATTATGACATATGTACAAAGTAATAAAATATCAAGTAACGTATAAAACTGAACAAAATAATAAAATATAGTCGGAAATAGTCGGTATATTAATGTAGTCGGGAAAAAAGTTTTTTTTTTGCGTGCTCAAGAAATCAGGGACAGAGCAATGAAAATGAGCCTCGCGCGCTTGCTGATTTTCAGAAAATAATTCGGAAAATTCAAAAATTTTTGTAAATCTGCTAATTGTAAAATTCCTACCTTGGACTATCCTCATCTAAATTTCCAGACTTGTATGTGCGGTAGATTTCGTTAGCCATCGCCGACACACACAAACACACACAAACACACACACAGGTAGAGTGAAAGTTTCTTTTATTAGTATAAATTACAACATTTAATAAATAAATGCACTTATTCCAATGAAATTATAATATAAGCTATTTAAAATTACTGTTAAAGTAAAATTTATTATTTCCCGGGATACATGTAAAAAGAACGATATATCCGAATGCGCAATCTAAAGAGGCGAGAAATATGTGGCTGCTGTATTAATGTAATATATGCTGCCACGGGCACTGGCGAAGAGATGTGCGGGAGGGCCACTGCATCGCCGTGCATTCTGAAATTTAGTAAATCTTCTTTATGTTTGAAAAAGTAAAATTTAATCTTCTTAGCAGAAAATGTAGAAAATTAAGGGTTAAAAGAAAAAAAGTACTAAAATTTCGTTGAAAGAGGGAGGAAAAAAATGTAATAATCCGGCTATAATCACTTCTTAAATTTTTTATATAATTCTTAAATTCCTACATTGCTTTTTGGCTGGTATGTTTAAACATTGTCTAACATGGTGGTGTCTCCTACAGAAAATTCTTATTTTATTTAATTTTTATATTCTTCATTTAAAAAAAAAAAAAAAAAAAAAAAAAAAAGCAAAGCTCTGCCTACACTGCGGCCCACAATCAAATGTCTTTCAAAATTTACCTTATCCTTCTTTTCGTTCTTCCGATTCCGAAGTCCATGTACGCTGTATATATGAAGCGTTATAAATATTTTTTTACAACAGCGGATTGGGATTTTAATGAGTCACTGTCCCTTCCAAATACTGGATATGCAACGCACTATCTTCCGCACCGGAGAAAGACAGAAAGAGTGAGGGGGGGGGGGGAAGAGAGAGAGAGAGAGAAACATACCAAGAACAAGTGCCATATCGCACGACGTGCAGCAAACAATCATAATCGAGCTTCCACTTTTGTTAAATCCAATCCCTTCGCTTAAAAATAGTTCCACGGTTGCTACTCTTTTGTAAAACAGCAACAAAGCCCTTTTTTTTTTCCTGACTTTCATTCTAATTATATTTTAAGCTCAGTACTAACAATCCACAAATACAATAATTCCATTTTGGGCTTGTGACAGGGTGCAATTATTATTGTGAAAATTATCTTGTGTGTATTTTTACCTGAACCGAAATATTTAACATGAATCCGAAGCGAAATGAAAGAAAATTAATGCCACATTTTCATGTGACTATACGGTAAAATAGACTACAGTCACGCCTCTCGTTTTGAATGTTAAAAGGAAAATATTTGATTAAAAAAAATTCTGAATTAAAAATATACATATTTTCCTAACCTTTAAAACTCCATTTCTTATACTTGTGATAGCAGGGAAGTTGGATAAGAATCTATTGCGTTTCGACCAATGTCCGCTTAACGAAAAAAAAAAAAAAACTATAACCTTCCTCCCCCCCCCCCCCCAAACACAGAAAAAATTGCGTCTCTCCTTTTATTGCCAGCACGCAAACTTTAACTGCTTAATTTTTCTGCCATGTTTGTTATTTTGAATTCTGGTGACATTAAATAAATAAACAAACATCTAATTGTTCTCTCCACTCTCTAGAAATAAATGATGCCAGAGGCAGTAAAATACTAAATACTCACATATATCAAACGACTGTCGATTTTTAAAAGAAACCTCAGGAGAAAAAAAACGCGCTTCACAGAAGTAAAAATATCTGCATTAAAAAGGACCCTAGAATAGACATTAATAAATATTACTATGGAAGTATTATTTCATTTATTCCATTAAATCGCCTGTTGCAAATAAAATATAATATTTCATTTCTTTGTCGCCCTGATTATTCGCACATTGTTCAAAAACAAAGAGCAAATATTCAACACGGCTGAACTCTAAATACCAGAACGAAATTAAAATCATGGTATCTGATCTATAGCATTTTGAGCTTTACACCGTCAATACTGTAAAAACAACATAAATATCCGCTGACGACAGTTGCATGCGAAAACCAGATGTATGATATTTATCAACCGTCATATAAACATCCAAACGATCACTTTTTCCCCTTTTCAAAAACCGTTTAGGCTGTGGGAAATCATACCGTTAATACCATGATAATATCGGCAACTGCGGATTCGGTATTTAGTAAAACGATTGAAGCTGGGAGAATCTTGAGGAGTCATCATGGTTTAGGCTGTGGGAAATCATACCGTTAATACCATGATAATATCGGCAACCGAGGATTCGGTATTTAATAAAATGATTGAAGCTGGGAGAATCTTGAGGAGTCATCATGGTTTAGGATGAGTACTCGAAGTTAAAGAAGCGCCGATTGCAGTTTAATGAAAAAGTATGATAATCGTGGTTTACATCACGATTATGATAATCGTGGTTTGCATCACGGTTATGATAATCGCGATTTGCATCACGATTATGATAATCGCGGTTTACATCACGATTATGATAATCGTGATGTACCGTTATGTAGGATTTTTGATATCGTTATCACGATTTATATTTTATATCAATTTTATCGGTTTTATCGATATATCGCCCAGCCCTAATCATGACTCGTTTTCGATAAGCGAATCGAGAGAATCTTTGAAGGCGTCAGAAATATATACCAGACTGTTTTTATTTATTTTTTTTTTTTAATCGTTACCTCTCGAGTTACCTATTCATATATACTATAGTTAATCTCTCGTTTGGAAGGAAGCAATTCTGGAAAATTTTGGTGTATTTTCACTGATCGTGACCCTCAGATCACAAAACCACCCTCAGTCCAAATGTTGATTTATATATATATTTGTATCCACATTTTATGCCATGCGATAGCACTCGTATTTATGAACTCATTTGGATGCGTCTGAGCATGACAGATCTTACCAAGATCCCGACCGAGTTCGTTAGCTAGCTTCATCCGCCATCTTGTTTCAAAAAGGCAGTCACTTAAACATTTCAAATTCAAAAATATGTACAAACAAATTAAAAATCCCAAGGATTCCAGAACAATTTTGTTTTGCTTCTATCTTAAAAAATGCCCGAGATATAGCAAGTGGAAATTCTATGGCGGCAGATTTTACCATAACCAGGTTTCATTTATGAGCTTTACAAAATTTATCCACCAAAGTCAAATTTTCGCAAATTGTGGCGATGCTTGGCGAAATACTGCCAAATTTGGCGACGAAAATAGGTCGCATTTAATTAAGCTAAATTGGCGTTAGTTGCCTAATTTTTCGAAATTCCCATTCAAATTCAGTATTGATGAAAACTGGGAGTATTTTGTAATCGGTGTCAGGTTCTGAGAAACATCTGCTATTAGAACTGATGTTCTATATTATTTCTGTCTTAATATATTATATATTGTATGGGCTGTGTACTGGAATTTCAAAATAACAGTCTTTCCTTATCTAAAACTGGATCTAAGCCGGTGAAAATGTGTAGATGATATGGAGGGGGGAAAGATAGTTGGAAAGGGGTGTGCCAAACCTTTTGAGATGTCTGTGGAAGATGGGGAGACAATGGGAGCCAGGTAGAAAACCCCGGAGGGGTTGTGTTGAGAAGGAGTAAGGGGTTCCTGGAAGGCAGTCTGCTCTGCTGAGAGGGTTGGAGCGTGGCGCGCAAGGTGGACAGTCGTGCCTTGGATAGCTCTGAGAGAGTGCGTAGGGTTGAGAGAGGCTCGGATAGCTTAGGCTTAGAGCCCATGTGTTGGGAGATCGAGATTGATCTCTGGAAAGCTAATTTAACGTGTGTAGAGTGAGAGTGATTTAACGTAGTTTAACAGTACACAGCCAGCATTTACTGTATTCAATTTAAGGTTGAACCGGATCATCTATATCCGAGTTTGTAAGTGTAAATAGTGCTTTGTTGTTGTGTAAATAGTGTGTAAATAAACTGTTAATTTAGTTAATTGAAAGCGTTGGTTTTCATTTAAACAATCTTCTCAGTGCGTGACCGATATCACGTAATCATATCGGTGGTGGCAGCATATAAATAATAAGGATTTTCTTCGAAGTTGTGCGGACTAAGAGGAAACTCCGACAAATTGATGGCAGCGACGGGATAGAATCGTCTTGGACCAGTGACCAGCGAGCCGTGTGCAGTGTGTTAGTGCCGGAGCACCCAGTGGAATTCTTGCGTGGAAATGCCGGATCGTCGAACGGAATTTTAGAGAGATAAAAACCAAGCGTCGAGCAGAAATACAGAGTGAATGTGCCCTATCATCGATCATCGCTACAGTGAATCAAATTACGGTGTATTACAGCCTGAGTGTTGAATAACATCAAAGTGACTTTAAAGTGTGAAATATTGAATTCATCGTGAAACTACGTGTGATCAGCGGAGTACACCAGCAGATAAAGTATAAGGTTAGGTGTTCTGATCATTTCTATCTGCTGACATTCTCGAACCAAATGTATTTGTTGTTGTATAATTGATAGTAATTCAAGATAAATTGTTTAGGTAATTTATGTGCAATCAAATAATTGTGTTCAGATAGGTAGGAGATTTTAATAGCCATATATATTATTGTTTTAAGAAAGGGTCATAATAACTTGTGCTAATATTGATTTTCTATTTTTTTTTACTAATAATGGTAGCGAACAAAATTAATGCCTTGTGTTAATAATAGTTGGAAGGAATAATTGAATTTACTTAAATTTAAATTATTATTAAAGTAATATTTAAATGGAGCAATACTGTTTAAGTTTGAAGAGTTGATAACAAATGAGAAATGAGCATTTGCTTAGAATTTTAATTGGCTAGAATTAAATTTCGGAAAAAAAAAAAAAAAAAAAAGGCTCACAGTGGGAAAAAAAAAAAAAAAGTGAAGGTTTTGATTTTATTTGTTTTAAATGTGAGAACCATTGTTGAATTTGGAAATATTTTATTGAGGATAATTCTAGGAATTTATATGTGTATGGTATACAATTTTTCTTTATGTGGATGTTTCTATTGACATCAGTACTTTTATTCAATTTGCAACGTATCAGTATTATTATGTAAATTGTATGTTATTATCTAATGTATAAATTGGAATCGGTATTGCATAATAATCAAATCGAAATTATTGTTTTACCTTTTTGTTTTATTGGAAGTAAATTGTGTGATATTAATGCTTGAGGAAAATCAGGTTATACAGTAGGTTAAATTAGAAATATAATACATTGATTATCTGAAAGGTATTAATTAGTATAATAGGTGGAGGTAACTGTGCTAGAGTAGAAATTTGGGAAATATTAATTTGGTAGGGTTAAATATTATTGTAGAGTGGTAATAGTAATCGGTAAAGGTATGGCTTTCTTATTGAAACTAAAAAGGGTGGATCTTCAAATGATAGCCGAAGAGTTGGGGGTTGAATTCACGGAAGATGATACCAGATTTCAGCTTAAGAAAAAGATAATGGGCACCGAGAAATATGATGAGGGGGCTATTAAGGAATTATCTAACACTATTGTTGCGGAGCGATTAGAGTTCGAAGAAAAACAGGAAAAATTAGAGCGCGAAAAGTTAGAAAGAGAATCTGAAAAATTAAGGATGGAACATGAATTAGAAATGGAGAGGCTAAGGATACAAGGTTCGACAAATAACTCAAATGGGTCTAGGGAATCTAATAATGAAAGTAACCTAGGAAAATTGATCAAAAGTGCTAAAACTCTGTCTATCAAAGTACCAGAAGGGACTGGGGGATGGAATTTATTTTTCAACAGTTTAGAAAGGGCATTCAAATCTAAAAAGGTACCGGAAAACCAGCAGGCCGAAATTCTACTAAATATGTTAGGAGATAAGGCAGCTAATTTGTTAATTTATACCACTAGGGAGCAAATTGAAAGTTATGAGGAATTAAACGAGTTAGTTCTAAGGGAACATGAGCTGACACCGAAGACGTGTTTGGAAAATTTTAAGGCTAGGAGAAATCAGAATGAAACTCATGTATTATTTGTATCTCGTCTAATAGCAACGTGGGAAAATTATTGTAAGATTAGGGGTGCTGACTCATATGAAAAGGTCAACCAGTTAATAATTACGGATAAGTTATTAAACACGTTAGATGAAGAAACCGTATCATATATTGGGTTAACTCAGCAGAGTAAATGGTTAGAAGCTTCTAAAATTGCTAAAGAATGTGACAATTATTTTGACTCTAAACATAAGTCTTATGCGGTTACGTATAAAAGTTTTAAGGGTAAAGATAGGTATGGAAACAGTGAAAAAGTGAAACCGAGGGAGGATAGTAAATTTAGTGGTAATTGGAGGCAAAACGGGAGTAATGAGACTAATGCACTTTCGGGTAGGAAAACTGATTTTAAGAAACCTAGTGATGATTCAGCTCCTAGATGCTTCAAATGTGGTTTAAGAGGTCATTACCAACGTTTTTGTAATAAAGTGGGTAATGAGGGAAGTAATAATGCTAGTAAAGGGCTCGAACAGAAAGCGGGTGTAAATAAGATTGTCGTGAAAGGAAATAAAGAGTTACCTAAGGGAGCTATTGTGGCGAGGATATCGGCAAAGGCCGAACAGAGAACTAATGTTATTGGTGAGAAATTAAATAAACTCGAGAAAATTGAAGTTAGTGTAAATGGGCAAAAAGCAAAAGGATTGGTTGATTCTGGATGTGAAATTAGTGTTATTCATAAAGATTTGGTACCGGAAGAGAAATTAAAAGGAGCGAGTAGTATTTATTTACAAGGACTATTTGGTGAAGCAGTTAAATCACCGTTGGTTAAATTACCGTTAGCTATTCCGCAATTCGGACAAACTAATATAATTCACCAGGAAGTACTTTGCGCAGTGACCGATAATATTAATGAGCAGGTAATTTTACATCCCGAGGTGATTAATGAGTTGTCAGGGCGTCAGGGGTTAATCGCGTGGAGCCATTGCTAGAGTCCCAAGAATTAGAAAGTTCGGAAATTAGTATCGATAACTTGAGTGAAAAGAAAGGTATGAGCAGCGATAATTGTAATGTTTACGCAATAGAAGCGAGATCGGAAAATTTACAAAGTCAGAATGCAGAAAAAACGGAAGTGGAGAAAAATAATAAAGTTATCGTTAGCAATTCAGATATGTTTAAGAAATCCCAATTGGAATGTAAAAATTTAGAGAGAGTTTGGGAATTAGCCAAAATGGATAACGGGGATTATTATATGGTAGATGGTTTATTGTATCATAAAGAGAAATTGTTAGGCGAAACTATAGCGCAATTAGTAGTACCCAAGGTAAGAAGGGAAGAAATCCTAAAATTAGCGCATACTTCGGTATTTGGAGGGCATCATGCAGCCAAGAAAACGTTACAGAGAATCAGGTATTCGTTTTATTGGCAGGGGATGGCGAAAGAAACTAAACAATTTTGTGAGTCATGTTTAGATTGCCAATTGACTAGAGGGGTTAAAGTGAATGATAGAGCTCCTATTTCCCCAGTATCGCGGCCAGAACTTCCATTTCAGGTGGTTAATATTGATTTAATTGGGCCTATTCATCCTAAAAGTTCACAAGGGCATCAATATATACTAACCTTAATTGACCAGCATACCAGGTGGGCGGAAGCAATACCCCTAAAAAATTTAACTGCTAAAACAGCGTGTGATGCATTACTTCAAATATTTATAAGGACAGGAATTCCAAATATAATCGCGTGTGATAATGGAAGCAATTTCACTGCCGACTTAACGAAAGAATTTGAGAAAAGGTTAGGGGCTAGTCCACGATTTTCGACCCCGCAGTACCCACAGTCTAACGGTCTTGTGGAACGTTTTAATCAGACGCTTAAACGTATGTTGCATCATACGATTAGGGAAGAAGGGAAAAGATGGCATGAACAAATACCATTTATATTATGGGCGTATAGGGAAGTCCCAAATTCTACGAGTGGGATCGTACCTTTTCAATTATTATATGGTAGAGCGCCGGAGGGTCCTTTATCAGTTCTCAAGTCATCCTGGGCAGGAGAAAATAAGGGGGCACAGTTAGATACTATGCCGATTCATGAGTATTTGAATAAACTTAAGGGACGCTTAGAAAGAGCCGCAAAGGAGGCAAAATTATCGTTCAAGGTGCAACAAGGCAGAATGGCCTATCATTATAACTTAAGGTCAAAAGAAAAAACGTTTGAAGTAGGCGATAAAGTAATACTGTTAATCCCCGATTCAACTAACAAGTTATATTCTAGGTGGCAAGGGCCGGCAACTATTGTTGAAAAACGAAACAGGCATTCGTTTATAGTTGAATTAGCCGACGGGAGTAGGAAGCACGTGCACCAAAATAAAATAAGAGAATTTATTGCTAAGTGTAATATAGTAAATATTGTTTTTGAAGGTGATGAGGAATTTGAAGAAGTTGGGGAAATTCCTATTTTAAACCGGGAACAAGAGGTAGAACGGGACATAGAAAGGTTCGAAATAAAAGGGTTATGTAATAGTCAAGTCAAGGATATAAAGTCCATTTTGAGGGATAATAAAGAGGTATTTATGGGTCCTGTGCGACCAGCGGAAGTAGGGGAGCACCGTATTGATTTGAAACCGGATGCGGCAAGGAAAAAGCCAAAGTTATATGGTGTACCTGTTGCTTATAAAGAGGAAGTAGATAGACAGATTCAGGAGTTATTAGAATTAAATCTAATCGAAGTGTCAAATGCACAAATTAGTCATCCAATTGTTTGCGTGGCGAAAAAAGACGCAACTGTTAGGCTTTGCATTGATTATAGAGCTTTAAATTCAGTAACGCAGGTCCCAACATTTCCTATGAAAGATTCGCAGGAAATCATGTATACTGCGGGGGCAGCTAAATATTTATCTTCCATTGATTTATTGAGGGGTTATTGGCAGATTAAGATGGCGGAGGAATGTAAACATTTGACAGCTTTTACAACTTATAATGGGACTTATCAGTGGCGTACTATGACTTTTGGTTTATCAGGGGCGGCTGCTACGTTCCAAAAAGATATGAATGAGGTTCTTCAAGGTCATCGGAGGTATGCACAAGCATATATTGATGATGTCATCATTTTCTCCGACACCTGGGAAGAGCATTTTGAGCATGTTAGGTCTGTCATAGAAGAACTTAAAAATAGAAATTTTACTATTAGGCTGGACAAATGTAAATTTGGAGAGAAATTGACTAAGTTTTTAGGTCATGTAATTGGGGGTGGAACGCATGCACCTGATGCGGAGAAAATAAGAGCAATAAGGGATTTAAAGAGACCGAAAACTAAAAAGGAAGTTAGATCTGTTTTGGGATTAATGGGATTTTACCGATCTTATATTCCAAATTATGCAGAAATTGCTATACCTTTAACGGAATTAACTAAAGGGAAGGTTAAAAATACTGTACCATGGGATGAAAGGGCAGAAGAAGCATTTAATACGTGTTTTATGTAACGTGACGCGTTTGGCTACACCTGCCGTAGGCCGGGAATATCAGCTTCACGCCGATGCTTCAGACCTAGCAGTACGATGTTGTCTTACTCAAAAAGATGAAAAGGGTCAGTTTAAACCGATAGCTTTTGCCAGTCAGAAATTATCAGGGGCTCAGCGTGCTTGGCCGAGTATAGAGAAAGAGGCTTGGAGTGTTCTCTTCGGGTTGCGGAAGTATGAAAAGTGGACATATGGATCTCAAATTGAGATCATAACGGATCATAATCCATTAAAATTTCTCACTGAAACAACCCCAAGGTCCCCCAAACTCACTAGATGGGATCTTGCCTTGCAACGCTGGAACCTGAGTATTTCTCATCGTCCAGGAGCGCAACGTTTAAATGCTGATGCAATTTCCAGGCTACATAGGAGGAGCTGGGAAGAACAGCCAATTACTAGCCCACCGGCATCAATGACTAAATAGTGGACAAACCTTAAAGGGGTGTCATCACGTTTTAAATTTTTTTTGTATATGTGTAATTGTATTTGAATTTTGTGTTATAGTGTTATAGTGTATTAGCATGTGTAGTTTTTATGTAATAATAATAGTAGTACACGGTTCATTAGAGATGTCAGTACAGAATGTTCGGACACCTTGATATATATATGTAATAATAATAATGAAGAAACCTGCAAAGAGACTATTGAACTCTTCTGCGATGTTACTATATGTTTGGGGAAAATTAGCTCCTAAATGGCATATTTTCCGCTAAGGTGGGGGGTGTCAGGTTCTGAGAAACATCTGCTATTAGAACTGAGGTTCTATATTATTTTTGTCTTAATATATTATATATTGTATGGGCTGTGTACTGGAATTTCAAAATAACAGTCTTTCCTTATCTAAAACTGGATCTAAGCCGGTGAAAATGTGTAGATGGTATGGAGGGGGAAAAGATAGTTGGAAAGGGGTGTGTCCAACCTTTTGAGATGTCTGTGGAAGATGGGAAGACAATGGGAGCCAGGTAGAAAACCCCAGAGGGGTTTCGTTGAGAAGGAGTAAGGGTTTCCTGGAAGGCAGTCTGCTCTGCTGAGAGGGTTGGAGCGTAGCGCGCAAGGTGGACAGTCGTGCCTTGGATAGCTCTGAGAGAGTGTGTAGGGTTGAGAGAGGCTCGGATAGCTTAGGCTTAGAGCCCATGTGTTGGGAGATCGAGATTGATCTCCGGAAAGCTAATTTAACGTGTGTAGAGTGAGAGTGATTTAACGTAGTTTAACAGTACACAGCCAGCATTTACTGTATTCAATTTAAGGTTGAACCGGATCATCTATATCCGAGTTTTTAAGGGTAAATAGTGCTTTGTTGTTGTGTAAATAGTGTGTAAATAAACTGTTAATTTAGTTAATTGAAAGCGTTATTTTTCATTTAAACAATCTTCTCAGTGCGTGACCGCTATCACGTAATCATATTGGTGGTGGCAGCATATAAATAATAAGGATTTTCTTCGAAGTTGTGCGGACTAAGAGGAAACTCCGACAATCGTTTTCCAGGAATTTTGACTTGGTGTGTTTGAATAAAGTTAGCCGTATTCTTAAAATCAAGGAATATCGAAGTACCTTAAGGACTTTTTTTACGTAGCGTCGAGTTTGTGTTATATTGACTTATTGTTTAGGATTTAGGTTGGTTTCAGGTTGAGTTTTGATTCTTGCGGGTCGGGTTCCAGTTGACCGATTTTTAAAAAAGAAAGCACAGAATATTGTTTCATATGATGAAAAAAGATATTTGAATGCGAATGACTTTTAGAAGTTCATTTTTTTACATAAAAAATAAAACTGGTATTAGAGATATGATTACATACTTTTTTTACTATAACTGCATTAAATTGTGGATCTATATGCATTATTTTGGGTCAGGTTGACGAAAAGCACTATGTGTCGGGTTCAAGATAAGTTGCAGGTAGACGAATTTTGTTGTTGTTGGATTCGGGTGGGGTTGCCTGTTGACTACTGTATAACTCTCATAAGAAAAATCCTGGAACCGGTCTCGACGCGGTCCTGTTGCCAGGGTAACTGGTCAGTCGACTTTAAAGAGAAAGAAATACCTTAAAATAATTAAATTATTACACGCGAAACGCATTTACTGGTAAAAATTGCATCATATATTAAAACGATTTTTTTATGGAAAATATTCATGTGACGTCGCATTGGGAATCACATAGTGTAAAAGTAGCGAGGCTAGGAAATTTGTTTATATATTTCATCACTTTATGCAGCAGGAATACAGGTAAATGCATGCGAAAAATACTTTCGATTTATTTTGTACGAATTACTATTCGATAAATACGCAATTACAAAATTCGTATTAATAACTAATTAAAAAAAAATACATTTTAAGAATAACATCAAAATATGCATGATGGTGCATTAAAAAAGAAAGAAAAGAATTCATGCATAAGCCATACCTGTTCCTGAAAGTATCTAAAACTCGATCAAAACATAAACTACAAGCGTAAAATTTCAAAACACTGTTTTTATCAATAGCGTGGTTCTGAATGTTATTCCCAAGCAGAAGGAGTGATTTAACCTCGAACCTAAAGGAAGAATATTATCCATAGCGTCGTTAAAAAAGTTTGAGAGGTAGGGACATTTTTAACCTAACCATTTTATGCAAGCTGATTTTCAAATGTGTAATTGATCTTACTTATAAATCCCAAAATCAATCGCTAGATGTCGCGACAGTGATGGATGGGGTCATGGTAACAGAAAAATGCCCCATTCAAACGGAAAAGCATGACAACCCGATTACAGAAAATAGTCACCGTTCTTGATAATATCATTCAATCTTCCGTTACCTGTTAATATTTTTAAAACAGGGTGAAATAACTTAGCATCAGAGTCGTTCGGAATTTCAAGATTTGTAAATCACTCGACGCAATTAAGGAGGTCCTGGTATTCACGTCACTGTTTATTTACTTGTACACTTACGTACGCATCACAAAAAGAAATTACAGCACAGTGCAAATATTCCATAATAGTAAAGTAATCTTATTATTAATTCGGCGTTTTGCCGGATCATATTTAATCCTAACGTCAGCCTCGGCTGGGATCCAAATACGTTCTGATGTTTTTTCCCTCGTGACGGGACGATTGCAGCCCGAAATCCCCAACAGGGATTATTCCTTTACCCCAAATGAGTTGCAGCACCTTTTTTAACCTGTTTTTAGGGTTTTGTTCATCTCACGAAACCCTTTATAGTCTCGTGTCTCTTTCCGTCCGTCGCAGCGCTCGTACTCGCAAACTATTTAAGTAACATACTTGATGTTTTTTTTTTGTGTGTGTGTAGAGCTGAAAACCCCCCCTGACCTTGCCAAAATCATAAAATTTTGAAAAAGTCTTAACGCAAGTTGTTAATTAAACACCCCAATTAAAATAATGGAAAATGTTCATAATTCAACAAAAGCTTTGATTTTAATCAAATCGCAACGATTTGCTGTCAGAAGCGAAGATTATTTCGAATTCTCCTCCGGGTTGCCACAATAGCAGGGCATTCAGATGCGAAACCGCATCAATAAAGTGAACTGGGGCTTTCGAAATCGTGTCAAATCGCAGAAACTACCGGGACGAAAAACTCGAAAATCGCACGGATACGCGCAGAAAAAAATCTATTTTCAGAAATTCTAAAAATTATGTGCGTTTTTTAAGGATTTAATAATTATAAATTATCCATTTGGGTTTATTAATTAGAGAATAAAGTGTTTTGAAAGGAATATTAAACGAAACCCCCTGTGCGATCTGTTATCACATTTACTCTCTTGTTTAAAGCTGCTAATCAGGCAGATTGCCCCCCTCCCCTCCCGCAAGAAACTTCTTAAGTCTCATCTTTACTTCATGATCTTTTTATAATAATATCTATTACATTTAAATTTTAAAATCTTTGTAATCAAAAGTTTTATGACATAGGGAACTTGCTCCCTACTATTGTGTTTATTTATTTAACATTAAAGTAAAGGGGGGGGGGGAGAAAAACAGTGAAATAGACACACCAAAAAATTTCAAAGCCCTTTCTGACTTTTCCATCTGGTTATGTACTTGCGATAAAGTGGGGTCTATTGCATTGGAAACAACAGAGATTGTAGCTTATCCTATCGGGAGCTATTTCAGATATTCCAAGTCGATGTTATTTCTATGCTTCAATTTAAATATATATATATTGCGACTGTGTGTGATAATATTGAGGTTGTATATGATAAGAAAAAGGTTGTGCGAAAAATTAGTATGAAATTCAATTTCTTTTAATTTGAGTTTAATGCTAGGAAGTAATGCATATCTTATGGCACAACAAACGATGCTCCCTTTCGTTTAATTTTCGTCAGTAATGCATATGCCGTACATATTAGTTATTGGGGATGCCACAAAAGAGCTCATTTAGCATCAGTTTGCTAACATGAGACTGTAAATTAAAATTACCTATTTAATCCTTGTCTATTGCAAACACATAGTTTCGAAAAACAACCATCCGCACAATGAAAAAGACAGTCTGCCATAAAGCAAAGCGGTAAAAATAACTGTTAAAATATGCACAGCGAAAATGCACAAGGACAATTTAAGGACATGCGGAAGAGATCAGTTGAAAAAATAAGGAAGAGAAATTCGATGAAGTAGGGGGCTCCGGCCCCTGCGAGCCACTTTTTCCAGCAACTCTAGCCAGAATAAGTATTATCATAAATCGTTTTAACATATGAAAAAAAAATTATGTAAAAAAAAAGTAATTGAAAACTTCGTTGAAAACACAATTAAAAATACATTTTGTTGGCACCACCAATGAGCATAAATCATTTTAACATTATAAAATTTACAAATTTCTGAAATGTAAAATAATTAACTGAAAAAAAATACCTTGGAAACACAATTTAAAACTTCTTTGAAACACATTAAAATATTTTTAGTTGGTGTCACCACTATATTTGATCGTCTGGAATTCAGTTCTTCTCCGTTCATTGAGCCTATAATATTGTTCAACACGGCTTACATTTATTTCGAAAAACTCTTGGAAAAAGACACGTGATAGCAAGATAGTTAAACATAGATCAACAATCATCAATCTATATAATTTGATATTAAAGTTCGTCCGACGTGAAAATTACAATATCTCTCAGACGCTTGGCAAGTTACAAAACGTAAACAACACGTTTTCTGCTGTGTCTAAAAGAAACTCTTGATGAAAAAACTGATTTACTGAATGTATCACGTGACCGTAAAACGAAACAACGACCCTTGTTATTTTTACATCGGGCGAAAGATTGTGCTGTGTTTAAAAAGAGCTACTGCTCTGATTTTTGATTCACTGAATGGATCATGTGACCGTAAAATGAACCATTGAGAATCGTCGCTCCGGAAACTACGGCTGTTGCCAAACGGCAAGCTACAAATTCAGCCTTATTTTCTCGCCACTTAATATATATATATATATATAAGGCATTCCTTTAACAATTAATTTAAAGTGAGATAATACATTAAATATTATTTTTAGAACGGAATAGAACCTTTTGTAAAATTTCAATTTATTTATTTTAAGGCTCCCACGGTTTTACTTTTTGTAACCACTTTACTACCACCATTTCCGAAATGTATTTTAATTTTAAAATTTTCTACCATTAATTGAGATGAAGGTCAATGTCCGGAAATAGCGATAGTGAAGGGCAATAGTGGTAGTAAATTACAAAAGTAAAGACAGTGAGAACCTTAAATTTAAATGTACAATTTTTTTCGACCAAAGTTATAAAAATAAAATTTACTTAGAAGTTTCTGGTGCGAATTTTGATTAAAATTAGGTGAGATATAATAAATCCCACCACCCCTCAAGGGGTTAATACAAACCTATTAGGAATTTATCTAGCGGACCTTCATTCAAATAACTAAATTAAAGCCAGATTTTTTTCAGTCATGGAAATAAATGAATAGAAAATGAATGGAAATAGTCATGGAAATAAATGAACTCCAAACCGGATTTTTATTCATAATTTTAACATTAGTGAAGATACTTTAACACTAAATATACCAACAATCAGTTATTTGACCAGTACCAAATGAAAATATTTTGATTCGAATAAGAAATTTCTTCATAAAATATATATATATATATATATATATATATATATAATAAATTTGAAATCCCAAATATATGAAGAAATTTATAAAGTTCAAAAGATGATTTAGAAATGAACATATGAAACCAGTATGTAAAATAAGAAACTATGAATGACTCACAGAATCATCAGAGGAGCTTGTGAGTTCATTCATAGAAGGTATTATTTCATCCAATTTTGTCGGCATTAAGCCTAAAATGACAAAATTTAGCTCCTTATAACGCAAACATTACAGAAAATAGATAATAAAAAGCTAAGAGATCCAAAGAAAGATACACCTCATACAGGATATTAAAAATTATTAGAGCACAATACCTGAATGACATACTAAGAGTTAAAACTACCGCATATCAGCATGGGAAAACAAAGTTAAGACTATTTTAACATGTGATCTACAGTTGAATATATATATATATATATATATATATATAAATCACACAGAAATAGGTTTAATAAAAAATCTTGTGGGAAATATTTTTATAGAAAGTTGAGTAAAATTATCGGTGTGTTCAGTGTTATTAAAATTCTCAACAGACTTATCAGTAATCTATTTAGGAAAATTGTAGGTCCTTTAAAGGACCCTTCACGAAATTGTTTATCTTAAAACAGGACCCTTCACAAAACTTTTCATTCCAAAACAGAACACTTCACGAAACTTTTTATTCCAAAACAGGACCCTTCACAAGATTCTTTGCATTATAAATAGACATTTTACAAAATTTTCCCACCTACAAATTGAACCTTTCACACATTTATTCACTTAAAAGTAAAATCTGACTTGTAAAATAACAGCTGAACTCATGAAATAACCTATTACTTAGCTTTTTTATATATGAAGGGTAGAACTTGAATATAACGATAGTTTCAAATTCACAAAATTATGACTAGAATTTTCACAAATATAAGAAAAACTTCACAATTTCACAAAAATCCTGTGAAAAAAGTCTGGAAGACCCCTGCTTATGTTGTTTGTATAGAATGTAAGAACATCTTGAGAAGATCTGGATGGCGTCATACATACGCTTCCAAACAATGTTGTGAACTAGACATTTCATATTTCAGAATGTAGCTATCAATACATACGGTGTCACTGCCTGAATTACTATACCTTTCCGACACTTGATATCATCACACATCATACAAACTAAAATATGTCTGTTGAAAATAACGTTACTTTATATATATTCATTATTGTGAAAGTTATGAAAAAATTCCGGTTTAAGCTTGGAAGGAGACACCTTGTATTTTTAAAGAATAACTGGGTTTTGATTTTGATTTTTTTGGAAAATATTGTTCATCTTTCTATGTACTATCAGTCCTCTTTTTTGTTGCAAGAAATTGCAGATACCCTGTGTGTATATATATATATTATATTTCAATTGTATTATTGTACAGAAAGTTTAATATATATATTAAACTTTCTGTATAAATTTTCTTTCGAATCGTTGCAACATTATTTAAATAGAACTGATGGTCAGTCATATGTGTATATGTCTAATGCATGAACAATATTTTTGTACCTTGGGTTTTAAATAGAAGGAAATTCTTAGCTCCGTCAATTTTAAATTAAGTACCTTAATTAATAAAAATATTCTTTTTTTTCTTAGTACAGAACAAAACTCTTTTATTTTTTAGTAACTTGTTATATTACTTTAAGATGAATTCAATAACTTCACCTTATGGAAAAGTTGTAATTGGAAAAAAAGTAAATATTTTATAATTTAACATATGGATTTGGGGGCCTGGACAAAGTCCCGATTTTCTCATGCGATAGTAAAGGCCTGATATATATATTCTATCATTTCTCCTTTGATTATTATATTCATCATATTTTGTTGCCCCAAATAGCTTTTGTTAACTTTAAGTATGATTTTCTTTTCTAGAAAAGAATTGTTATTTTTTTTTTAGTCAAATAGAATATTGAAATCTGGAATTTAAATTTAAATAAATGAAACATTTGCTTATTAATAATGGGTATTATTTCTTAATTAAGGCTCAAGCAAATGTGTTTTGATTTAAGCAAAGCACTAAATCTTGAATCTAGGCTAAAACCAAAAGGATGTTTTATTATCACTCTAAATACCCCTCACATATACAAATTGATCTATTTCTGCTGATCTCTGGCTAGCTTCAGCATTATTACTATTGTAAAAATAAGAGAAATACTACGTTTTCGGGCATAGCAGTCATTGAACCATCACACTTCCGACGAGTTTCATGATGTTAAACTTCTGTACATTTATTTTGCTTTTTTACAGAACACGAGAATGAATTCACGGTAGCAATGTTCCAAAATCTTGCAATAATATCCGCAGTATGTGGCATTTCCGTAATTACAATCTTGGAGAACCTTAGTTTTTGATTGCAAACTACATGCTGGACTGATAGGGCGGGAAAAAAAAAAGTTGTCTATCATGGGCGGCAGTTTCCCGGAAACGTTGATAAATAGTATAACGGATGTAGATCAGTTCCAATTAAAGGACTGAACTGGTCTGTTGACAACATCTGTTTACAGATTATTTTGAGGCCTTCGCAAAATGCAATGCAATGTTTGAGTCAAGAGTTGCTGATGAATAAAGAAATAAAAGTAGATGAAGCCTCCAGAAAAGCTTAAAAGAATTTATCAAGAGAAATTGAAAAAGTATTTAGTGTTTTATATTGGTTTAATCTTATGCATGTATCGGCCAGGAATTTCCGCAGGTAATCTTTATCTGATGTTCGACGCTTTTTAATTTTATTTTTTTAATTTTATTCATGCATTATCAAAGCACAATTAATTTAGTTTCATTTCATTCGATTAAAAAAAAAATCATTGATTTTTTTACAATAACTATTTTACCTTCCTAATCGTTATATTATTTTAATATAGATAATTATCTTTCCCGTATATAGATCAAATGAATGATTATTTTGCTTGTATGATATGTATTCGTGGGTTGTAATACTTCTATCTATATTTCATGCAAATTACAGTTGAAACTATCAAATTCTAAATGTTATATTTATTTTAAATGCTGATATAATCAGTTTGTGATGTCGTTATATGTTTAGTAATGATATTTGTATGTTTTTTTTTTTTAATTACAATGTTTTTGAAAATAACAAAATTAAATATAAATGAAATATATATACATATATTTTTTTTTACTGAAACTGCTCCCTCTCCTCTCATTCTTTCAGAAAAGTGTATTTTCATGGTCAAAGATTGGTCCATTTCTGAGAAAATAATTTAAACACAGTTCATAGAAGATATTAATGGAACATACATATACACTACACACAGAGATTAACTCCATTTTATAAAAATATGCCTAAATATTTTGACGTTTTAAAAATATTTGTGATAAAGTTAAAATTACATGATACACATTCTTTACCTAATTTTAAATTTATTTTTTATTTATTTCATTTATTACTCGTCTGTTGCATTTCTTCTCCGAAAACTATAATATGCTAACTTCATTTAACATTTAGTATAGTTAAATACAGTGTGTTTGCCGTGCACTCATATAACACGCGCGCACACCGATTTTTAATAAGTCACTTGAAAAAAAAAAGTCAAAAAAAAAAAAAAAAAAAAAACATTCGATAAAATATAGGAGAAAGATATTTCAAACAAATTGTATTCAGCTACAATCTAACAATTAGTGGTAAACTTGCTCAGTATTCACAGTGTTAATAATAGTTAATAATACTTAATAGTTTCGTGTATTGAAATACAAAATTGCCGCTCAACCATTTTATAGATTGAGCAGTGGTCAAATATACAGAGGCCACCCGATTCCCAGTTGCTCATCTATCGCGCGGCATATACAAAAAAATTACTGTACTATGTGTGGGTGTGTATATATATATATATATATATATATATATTATTAAACTTAGTGATGCTTAGAAATTCAATTTTGTTATTTCCTTATTTATGCCTAAAAGCTATTTAACAGAATTGTATTTAAACTGGAATAGGACAGAAAAAACATATCGTTTTAAAATTTTAAACTCTTAGGGCATTTTAAAAAGAGAATATTAAAAATACAGAACTTTGAAAAGTCTTTGCTTGCTTAAAAAACCCAAAATTTATTCTTTTTATAGTTAAAAAATACACTATATGAACCAAAGTCACCGGTTACTTTCGATTTTAGACGGTTTGTCTAATATCTAGAGAAATACCTGACGCATTCTTCTGGAACTTCAACTTCAGAAATGTAAAGAACATGCTTGACCTCATATTTTTCAGGGAAAGTTTGATCACTAGGGTAATTAGGGGGCAACAACAAATTCTATTTTTAAAAATTACATTTTCGATCATGCTATAATTGATTTGTAACTGTACAGCACATGATTGTATGATTTGTATGAATCTTCTGCAACATTTGAGTTCATTTGTGTGAGAATAATCTGCACTATTCATAGAGATATAGATTTTTCCTTAAGGCTGTTCTTAACTGCTCTGCTCAACAAGCGCAAAACATTTTGACACATTTACAAATTCATTTTTTAACGGAAAGATATAAAATTGGAAAGCCTGACCATGGAAGCGATTTGGAATCGAACTGTGTTTTCCATTTTTTGATAAATAAATTACTTATTGAGTTATAAGGGATTTTTACCCTTTCTTGAGTGCTTATTCTTCTTTCTCGCGGAAATTCGGTTCAAAACGCCCACTCTGACACTATTTTCTGAAAGATCTATTGCGTTTGAAAAAAAAAAAAACCCGGAAAAAGCAGCTCGATTACATAGTTTCTGAGCAACAACACCTACTAGTTTCATGCACTTCCGAACAAAAATAAATTAAAGCTTAGGTCATAAAGTTGCCCTTTTGGATTTGAGAACAGCCTTATAAAAATTACATTTTCGATCACGCTATAATTGATCTGTATCTGTATAGCGCATGATTGTATGAATCTTCTGCAACATTTAAGTTCATTTGTGTCGGAATAGCCCACACTATTCATAGAGATATAGATTTTTCCTTAAAAAATCAAGAATTTTGTCCACGTTTTTTGTTTATAGCCGGCAGGGTTTTCAACCAAATTTAATGCAACTTTCAGGAAACTTGAAAAAGTACAGAAGAAACAACATACTGCAATTAGAATATAAATATTTCATTTAACAATACATGAATATATATAACAAATAATTTTTAACTGCGCATGTGCTAAAGATAACAAAACTTTTTTGCATAATTTAGTCAACTATGTAGAAAAACTTACATAAAAAAACCGTTCAAATTTTGTTCAAATTCAGAAAGATATCGACGAAATAGTGTGCAGAATTTCAGTTGCTTTCAATAAGTAACTGAAGCCCAGTGGCGTAGTGGTCAGAGCATTTGACTGCCGCGCAGTGCCTGATTTATGGCAAGGCATTCGGGGCACAGGCCCCTGATTTTCAGGGGCCCCCAAATGCTGCTGGAGGGTTTTAAATTATTGTCCAAAATCTGATGTAGTTTTAACATCTAATGGAATTTTAGATTTCATTCGACATTCTATTATGTTCGTATTGCATTTTTAAAACATTGTATATTTTGTCTGAAACAACCATATTTAATTACTTTATTGTAGTGAACATTTTCTTTTATCTTTATCACTTTAAAATATATTGCATTTTTAATTCTTATTTAATCCTGTTCCTGTTCTCGTCAGATTATTTGGGGGTTAGTGAGCGTAGGTTGTGTAAGCAGCAGAGCCCCCTAATATTTAAAAAAATTGTAGCTTGATATTACGGAAAATTTATGCATAATTTATCATTCCAGATATATAGACTTGCATAGGAAAAGATAATCAGCACCACGCAATTTATTATAAAACGTCTACTCATTTCAATTTCTTAATTGTGTAATAATTATTTTAAAAAATTATGATTATCAAATTTAATTTTTTAATGGATATTTCAAAGTAATTATTAAAAAATCAGTAGTGGTTATCTTATTAAGAACCTTTTCAATACTTTTTTTAACTCCATCCCCTTGTAAGAATCGATGCAAGCCCCCCCCCTCCCCGTACGCATCTGTGCCGTGGGCCCCCAAATTTGTAAATCGGTCCCTGCTGCCGCGCTGCACGTCAAGAATTCGACTCTCGGCTGGGTAAGGTTCACTCAGCTTTTCGTCCCTTCAGGGTTGATAAAATGAGTACCAAGCTTGCTTCGGAACTAAACACTGAGGGTCCCGCGTTAGGCTGACTACCTGGCCGGGACATATGCTGTATAGCACCTCGGGTCCCAGGGTCAAGAAAACAGAGGTGGGCACTGTCGGCCCAGATCCTTCATGGATCGTATAGCCACAGAGTTTATTTATTATTATTCTTATTTTAGTTCTAAAAGTAGCTGGATGACAAGAGATTTTTCACAAATTGTCATTTTTGACTGTTATTATTTTTTTAATTCTCATATTGTATTGATGCTCTAGTTCTTCAAAAACCAACACAACGAGCCCATTCAAGGGGGAAAAAAAGAATTATCAAAATCGAAGCATTTATTCCAAAGCTACACGTTAAAATTTATGAAATGCTAACTCTTTTGTTGTAAGTCACTTAATAAAATACGACAAAATTTGTGGAAAATCCTGAGCTACTCTTCAAATGTAACTGAAAATCAGCTTACTATATCGTCGATATCTTTCTGAATTTTCACGATATTGGGCTGGTCTTTTTTATATAGGTTGCCCTATATACATTTATGTCCAAAAATTAAGGATAAGTGACTGGACGCTTTCGATTTTTGACGGTTTGTCGAATACCTCCTGAAATTCTTGACGAATTATTTCCTGAACTTCTAGGATGTAAAAAACATGTTTGACTTCATATTTCTCAGTGAAGATTTAGTCGGGAGGACAATTGAGGCGTTCAGAAGACAATCCGACTAACTTCATTTTAAGTGACGTTTTTTAAAACAAAGGAAATTTTCTATATATTTATACAGTGATAAAAAGTTACCCTTGATTAAAAGAAAATGAACGAGTTCAATCAAAATATCCTGAGAAAAAATATTATATAGATACAATATTTTTATAGTTACAATAACTTTAACACGTTAAGCGCCACGTCAGCCACCGGTGGTTAACAGCGAACTTTCCGTTTAAAACGCATCATTCACCGATGGCTGACGTCTAAAATATGATACAAAACTGAAAAAATATACATTGTTTTAAATAATTACTGAACAAATATTTAAAATTTACCTACCTTTTATTTATTACAGGATTATACTTTCTTAAAAATTACTTTAAACATTGTAAATTTTCAGCGCTTCAGTGTCAGTCATCGTGGCACTCAACGTGTTAACTGATTATACTGAACATTTTCATTTGATGGAGTTAATCGATTTGTGCAATGAACGGCTCAATTAGGGACCAATAACAATTTTAATACTAAAATAATATTTTCGATCAGCTATATACCAGAAAATGGTTTGTCACTGTGTTAAATAACTATTTAACTCCTGTTCAAAACGTTTGTGTGCATTTGTGTATAAGCATAGTACTCATATTTATGAAGATGTTAACGTTTCTGTGAAAAATGCAAAAGTTTTTTGTTTATAGCATACAGAGTTTTCAACTAAATTTAACACAACTTTCCGAAAACCTAAAAAAGAACAGTAAAAACAGTATACTGCAATTTATTAACCCTTTAGTGCACAGCTTCGCATATGTACAAACAACAGTGTTTTGAATTTAATAGATTTTTTTATTCGTATATACCTAATTCACACCATAAAATTAAAATAGCAATATTTGCTTTAATTAATAACAGACATTCCGTTTTTAAATAAAGCGAAATTAACCATTGAAACTTCCCGGTGTAAAGTCAGATTCTCTGAACTACGTAATTTCTAGAACGTATTCTATCATGGGAATTAAACAGTTAAATGTTAAGTTTTATAAAATAAATAATTATATAAAATAAGGTATTTAGAGACATACTTATTAAAATATTTACTAATTTGCATTATCTTAGCTTAAAACAGCCACACGACAGTAGTTTTTACTTATAATGCAGATGTGAAACAGAAGAAAATATTGGTGCATTATATGAAAAATGTATCTCTGATTTTTTTTTCAATTATTTTTCCTGTGTAATAAACATTTCAGAGAATCATAGATAATTTTTTTCGAAACAAAATAAAAAATCGCGCATTTAAGGGTTAAAACATGAATATATCAGATATTTGATGAGACATGAGCATTTGAATAAAATAATTTTTAACTACGCATGCGTGGAATATTCCAAAATTTTTATTTCATAATTTGGGAGTCAGATATTTAGGGCAACTTCTATAAAGTACACCCAAATATTGTGAAAACTCAGAAAGATACAGTGAGCTGATTGAAAAATTGTGGAAAATACCTTGTAATAAAGCTACTTTTAGAAAGCAACCCACTATATCGTCCCATCTTTCTCAATTTTCGCAATATTTAACAGGACTTTTATATAAGTTGACCCAAATAGCTGACTACAAACTATGAAATAAAAATTTTGGAATCTTCCACGCATGTGCAGTTAAAAATTATTTCATACAAATGCCCATACCTCATCAAATATTCAATATATTCATGTCTTAATTACAGTATACTGTTCCTACTCTTCTTTGTCAGGTTTTCGTAAAGTTGTGTTAAATTTCGATTAAAACCCTATGTTCTATAAACAAAAAACTTTTGAACTTTTCACAGAAATGTTAACATCTTCACGAATATGAGCGCTATGCTTAGACAAATGCACACAAACGTTGAACCGAATCCAAATAGTCATTTAATACAGTGACAGACCATTTTCAACATTTTCTGTTACATAGGGGATAGCAAACATTATATTATTGTTAAATTTTTTATTAGGTCCCTAATTGTCCTCCAGACTAATTCTTCACTGAGAAATATGAAGTCAAACATGTTCTTGACGTCCTAGAAGTTCAAGAACAATTTGTCAAGAATTTCAATATGTATTCGACAAAACGTGTAAAATCGAAAGCGTTCGGTCACTTTTCCTTAATTTTTGACATGAGTGTAATTGGCAGCTAAATGATACACACACATACACACACACACACTAAAAAATGGAAAATAAAGTTATCTTTAGAGCATGCGTAGTTAAAAAATTATTTCACACATTATTTTTTAAAATAGTATTTTTGAGGATAGGTAACACTTTCTAAATATTAAATGATATTTAAGTACAGTGTACTAAACAGGGTGTCCGGTGTCAACGGTGTCCAATGGCTAATTCCTAAACCATTAGTCATAGACATATAGTTCCAATTACAAAAATGTTTTAAATCAGGTAAAGAAATATTTTAAAAGCTATTTGGGTCAATAAAAACATTTCTTAAAAAATTACGAAATTTAAATTTTTATACGGTCCCCCGGTCCTATAAGTTATATCTAGTAAAATTTTCCCATTACACTGACAAGTAAGACAAAAAAAATCCCATTCATATAACACTAAAATTGAGCGAGTTATGAAACATTAAAAATGCATGACTTATGCCACTTTTCTGCTCTGAAAACAAATGAGTTCGACTTGGCTTTGAGGGATCACATACCAAGTGCTTAACGTATTCGAAGATCTTATTTCATGTGTATCTGCACTTTGAAAAAATCGTACAAGTATTACGATTAAGTTAACATTTATTAAGTTTCAGATTGGCTAAAATAACATATGTTTTATTTTGTCAGGATTTGAGGCTGTTTCTTTTATGATTTCTTTTAACAAAAATTATGTTATTTTTATAAGTTTTTATGTTACTTCAACGATCTTATGTATGTTTTTCCAGTTCAAAATTTACACTCGAACTTTAACTCACTTTTAAATATCCGATCGAGATTACATTTTACATACTGGCGCAAATCCAATAACAATCTAATATTATTATGATTTTCGGTGGTTACCATTTATACTTATTTTACAGGATAACACAAAAAATTTCGGATAGATTACCGCCAAGAAGTTTAAGAAAAAGTTTTAGATTAGATAATACAAGACTGCGATTGTTGGTTTTTTTTTTAAACTTTTATGTATTCTTCAGCACTGAATCCGAAAAATATATTAATTTTTAACCATCATGTCAGGATATTTCGCAAATCATAAAGAATAACAAAAATCAAGTAGAGGAGATGGTTGTGTTTTTTAACTTTTGATAGTTGATTTTTTATATACTTTTTAGCACTGAATCTGAAAATGACCTTCATTTTTAACCATCACGTTAGAATTTTTTGAAAATCGTAATTGTGTAAGTTAAAATATAGCGAAAATCTCATACTATAAAACATACGTAAATTTTTTTTTGTTTTATTTTATTTTATTTCATTTTATTTTATTGAATAATTCATTCGATATTTTTGCTTATCCTGGGATTCTTACAGCTAAATAGCTGAATGGTCCGATGTGATGAGGGAGGAGATTCAATTTTAACTTTGAACTTTTTAACTTTGAAACTTGCGAAAAATCCTGATGTGATGGTTAAAAATGAAGGTCAATTTCAGATTCCGCAGTACAGAATACATAAAAATCAATTATCAAAAGCTAAAAAATATGACATAACCCAACTTTTGCAGGCTAGTGTAATCTAATAATATTTTAAAATACGTATCATTTTGTAAAGAATTGAGGCTGTTAATTTAGCATCATTTTATTTAACAAAAATTCTGTTTTTTTCTTCTTCTTAAATGTTTATTACAAATTGTATATTTTGTATTAATATGTCAGAATAATTAAAGATGTCAAATTTATATTGCAATGTTAATTTTACTCTCAACCAATTTTTAATATATCTGACGAAATTCTTTTTCGACTAAATTTGTGAATGACCCCCAATTTGCAGCAAAAAATATGCTCCAACTTTAAACAACTATAACTCGATCAATTTTAATCGTAGAATAACGGGACTTTTTGTGTATTACTTGTCAGTGTCAAAGGAAAATTTTACTAAATATAACTTATAGGACCGGGGGACCGTATAAAAATTTAAATTTCGTAATTTTTTAAGAAATGTTTTTATTGACCCAAATCCCTTTTAAAATATTTGTTTACTTGATTTTAAACATTTTTGTAATTGGAACTATATGTCTATGACTAACGGTTTAGGAATTAGTCATTGGACACCGTTGAGACTGGACACCCTGTATAAATGTAGTATACTGGCTGGATGTTTGAAAACGAATTCCATTTACGAATGTTAAAAAACCGCCGCGGAACGCTAATAAAATGTTCCAAACGCATTGAAAATCCCGAAAACTTCAAAAATCGCAGAGGATAAAATTTAATATGTTATACTAAATGTTTGAAACGAATTCTTTTTTCGAATGGCAAAAAATCGCAGCTGAATTTGAAAAAAAATGCTAAAAATTGCATAGGGCAAAATTTACTGTAGTATTGCTGTATTTCACACCGAATTTCTTTCACGGATGTCCAAAAATCGTCACTGAACGCAGAAAAAACGCTAAAAATTGCATTGAAAGTCGCATTAAAAATCGCGGAGGGCAAGATTTCCTATATTAATCTAAAAGTTTAAAACCGGATTCTTTTTACCAATGTCAAAATATCGCATAAAAAATTCGCGAAAAATTCAGGTCGCTTTACGAATTCCTAATTAACTTTATTGGCAAGAGGACAAAAATTACTATATTGGGCTAAAAGATTGAAACCGGATTCTTTTTACTAATGTAGAAAAATCGCATCAAAACCAGAAAAGATGTTAAAAAATTTCATTAAAAAAGAATCGAAATCGGGTTTCGAGGTGCAGTACTTCGGATATAGAGGTACTTTCCTACCAAATCTTGTAGCTTTGCGTGCAGTGGTCTCTTCAGAACATAGCACACACACAGATGTCTTTCTTTATTTTGATAGATATGTACTGTTGGATACTACTACTACAACTAATAATAATAATAATGATAATAATGATCATATTAAAAGGGTCTTCCTTTCTCCCACATACTATTTTATCCCCAAATTATGTAAGAGAGATGCGAGAGGTAACATTCGTATGGGAATTATGTCTTCTTTCCGAATCTGAAGGCATTTTTTAAAGTAGGTGTCGTCTACATGCCAAAAATTGTTCTTCAACTTTTATTTTTCAAATGATAACGCACTCATTTGACACCATATTTGAATTCCTCGAATGACATCAGCACAGAAAAACGTATAGTTTATATACTTTTCTTAAATCTTCGTAGAGTTTTAATAGAAAAAGTGTTGAGGGTTCATACATAAATATCTCAAAAATAAAATTAAGATCTTGCAAAAGAAAAAGTACTGAAAACGTCCAATTAGTTATCAGAAAAATTATAAAGATATTCTAAATATAAAATAAACTCAATTCATACGAAAGAAAAGTATGCCGCACTTTTTCAGTAATTTCCAAATATTTTCTTTTCTGTGGATTCTTTGATAACGCAGATGACGATCCTTTTCAATTTAGACCGTCGAAAAGAAACTTTTTATATATATCTCGAAAACTAATGGCGAGAATGAGTTGTAAAAGCATACGGCCATGGTTTGAACGACACTCCTTTTCCTTATGTAAAAATAATGAATGTAAATTATAATTAATATTTTTAAGCTATGAAAATTTATTATTAATTTTCATAATTTAAGATATGTTTTTAACCCCCACCCCCTACCCCAATCACGAAAAAAATAAATGCCTGGAATATGTTTGTGTCTATTGTTTGTATCTCATTAAAAAAGGACAACATTTCAATCGGACGATTATTATTATTATTATTGGGGGGGGGGGGGAGGGTATAAATTAAAGTTTTCCCGTGCATACCTGGTCGATTAAATCAATTATCTATGTACATTCTGTGTAAAAATAAACCCGGAATTTATCATTTAAAAGACACGCATAAAAGATATTACGACACTTTTTTTTCTGTAATTTGGGACTACTGTACTGAGTTATAACACGAAGTTTGAGCGTAATCTGTGACTCAGTGTGTTGACAGCAACTGCTTTTTTCATATCTTCTTTTGAGTGCTTTGCGATTTTTACACTTTTTTTTCTGTAATTTGGGACTATTGTACTGAGTTATGACACGGAGGTTGAGCATAATCTGTGACTCAGTATGTTGAAAACAACTGCTTTTTTCATACCTTCTTTTGAGTGCTCTGTGATTTTTACTATGGAAAAATTAGTTGAACAAAAAATTTGCCTCAAATTTTGTGCTTCAAACAAAATTTCGTATGCCAAATCACTGAAAACGTTGCAGAAAACCTATGGTGAAGTGAGTCGATTTAGGACCTAAAAGAAAATTCGCTGAAGGAGTTAAAAGCCATACCTCAATCCGCGTACGGAAAATGTATGGAGGATTGGGTCCTGCGCTGGCATAGATTTTTTTTTTTAACTCGATGAGGCCTACTTTGACGGAGACAAAATAAATTTTGAAGAATAAATTATTTTTTTTTGTTGTTGTTTTATTTAACAATTCCGGATACTTTTTACACAGAATGCATTTTAGTCAGGCTGGAATACATTTTGGCGAGTGTTCGGAGATTTGTAAAGCTAATTATATGCTAGTTAAGATAATAGTAGAACCTTGAAATAAGTTTTTGAATAATTTAATGTAATTAGGTGGCCGACTAAATGTATTAGTCTCCTAAATTAATTATGAAGAATGTAGTTAAATTAATATTAATTTGCAAAGTTAAAGATGATAAAATTCCTCATCTTATACCTTTTATGGGAATAAATTTCATTGGAATAGCTTTATTTATTTTATTTATATTGCATGATTAACTTATATTATTATAAAAAAGAATATAATTTAGTAGATTCTGATTATAAAAGTAATGATAATTTTTTTTTAACTTAATATGATAACAAATTTATTTTCGTTATTTGATCCTATTTCTTATTATTGTATAGCTTTGAATTGAAATATTATCGTATTAGTATCATTTAGAATTCGTAATAAATACTGCTTAGTTCATAAAGTTTTTCTTTTCTTTTTCTTAATTCAAATTTATGTCTGTGGAAGCAATAAAAGTGTTTAATGAGGTATCTTTTTCTAACTATACTGTTTGAAATTTTGCGTATGTAATCAAATTTCTATATTTAGTTTTGAGAAATTTAATAGGATTAATTCCTTTTGTTTTTTACTAAACTGCTCATCTTTATATTACATTAGCAATGGGATTGGTGTTGTGGATATCTGTTTTTTTTTTTTTTTTTTTTTTTTTTTAACCTGATAAATAAAGAGATTTAAATATAGAGCTGCTCATTTGGTGCCCAATGGAAGGCCAATGGATGCCCAGTGGAAGGCCAATGGATGCCCAATGGATTGTTTTTATTGTCAATAAAATTTTCTTTTTTATTTCTTTTTTCGGAGCTTTTCTTTTTCATTCTATATCAATGGTTCCCAACGTAGGGCGTACGCGTCACAGTTGGGCAATTTGATTTTTTAAGGGGGGGGGGGGGGAATTCAAAATTTGTTACTCACTCATTCGCTGTCAATTTTTTGTGTGTGTGGGGGGGGTAATGTTTTAGACTAAAAATAAATGTAATACACTCAAAATTTAAAAACAAAATTGAAAAAGATGTTTCCTTGTTGAATTAAAAAATATATTCCCAATCAAAAGTTCAAAAAAGAAATAAAACCGGAATAATTATATGATCTATCTTTACGGATATTTTGACACACCCAAATTTTTTTTTTCCCCTTTGTAAAACTTTTAATAATATTTTTTGTTTAAATGCATTTTACAATTTTTTGAAACTACTTCAATCATTTATTGAATGAGCTTTGTATTTCTGTTTGCAGTGTATATATCCACTGAAGGAATTTTTGTATGTGAAAATATTTAAGAGTATATCTAAATTCTGACTATTTTGAACATATTCAACCTAAAAAATATTTGAAATATCTAAAATCTGTTTTTCTGCGGTTGGGTGGATATTGGTTGTTCATTTAATTACTGTGTTTTGTAAGGGCATTTTGTTATCGGAATTATAACTCTTAGTTAGATTGTCTTTAAAATTGAGAGCTTCATTTGACGTCACTTAAATTTACTGATTTGTGATTGGCTGTAATCTAGTAAACAATTGGAAAATTATCCGACAGCCACTGCTTTAATAGTAAATACTAAAGTTAATCTAAGTAATATGTTACCAGTTCCACTTAAGAGTGCTTTTTAATACTTGTAATAACTAAACATAGGTCTTATGGGGTCATTCAGTATTTTTTAGTTTACTAACTTAGCCCTTTGCGGGCCGCTGATGCCATTTTTGCCCACAGTAGTTTTCCCTTTGGGAAAAGCAATGTATTAGGTTTAAAGTAACATTTAGCTTACCGGAATCTTTTAAAATTAAAAAATTAATGGTCACCTAGGACTTAGGTGGTCTTCAGGGGTGTGATGGTGTAATATCTTGTAAAAAGTCACTTTTGTTAAGGCGCATTCCTCCATTTTGTTTCTATCAGTTTTATTTCCAATATCTCTTTTTACTAAATAATGTTATACCAACTTCATAGAACCTATAAATCTTAAATAGCATTAGACAAATAATTGCATAAATAGTAAAGATTCATGACTTTAGTGCAGGCCTCCTATGCAGTAAATATATATAAGGTTATGTGGGGCAACTGGGCCATGATTTTATAATGTGACTCTGGAGAATTCAGCTTCCAAAAGCTAATTTTCATTTGAATTCAATCCTGAATCTTTGTAAATGTGTTCAGTTGGTTCACTCTATCAGACAGAATTTTCAAAATCACATTTTAATACATAAATATATATATATATATATATTCCATCTTTCTTTCTTCATGGGTCCAGTTGCCTCATAAAAAAGGGGCAACTGGACCTGGTAGGTCTGTGTTCCACACGCGTTTTTTTTTTTTTTTTTTTTTTTAAGATGGGGTATCAGGTTTTGTTTGAAAAAGTTTAAATAACTTTAAAAAATTAAACCAGAGAGATCATGTAAATTATACACCAACTAAAGCGCGTTGTAAGGGAAACCTTCACTGTCAATGTGTTTTAAAAAAAACACCAAATGTGAAATTATTAGATTTGTATTTGGATTTTTATTTCAGATATTTAGATTTGAGATACAAAGAACATGAGAATTAAGTAAGTACTTATGTAATTTACTAGTATAGGTAATAAGTATAAAAGTTACATGGGTATTTGGGGGAAAAATAAACAAGATAAATTTATGAACAAACCGGCAAGTAAGTACTTAAGTATCTCATTCTCTTTTTTATTTACCTCATTGAAAGTTCCATAAGTCTGATAAACCTGTGGAGAATGTAACCATGTTTTTATATCGAACAGAACTATTTTTTGTTGGTTTCGATAATTTTCTAATAATGTCACTTTGTCTTATGTACGCCTCATCATCTGTATCGTAAAATTTCAAGTTTTGGCCATCTCACTTCAGCAATTTGATTTAATGCCCGCCAATGTGCTTTTTAAAATTTTTATTATGTAGTTTTAATAATGTATTACATAATTTTCTTTATTGCAAGCAAAAAACAACAACAACAACAACAAAAACAATGGATAAATTAATTTTCCGTAGTAAGAGAAACTCCAAAAAATTATTTATAACTGTTGGGGTAACTGGATTCCACATGGTCTAGTTACCCCAGATGCATGTCCCAGTTACCCCATTCTTGAACATTTTATGAGGTAACTGGAACACCGGCCTTACATTTGAAACATGAAGTAAATATGTATAGATACCTAATAATAGTAATGCACTTATATGCCTAATAGTTAAAAAGAAGATTGTTTATTAAAAGTACTTACCGTATTTTAATAAAAAAACTGAGAAAAAATTCAACCAAATGGACGTTATTTGTAAAAAAAGAAACCTAAATTTTCGGCAACCTATCACAGCAAAGATAAAGTTATGTTTGAGTTGACACACGTTGTTTCAAGAAGTAGAGATAAGGATGCAATGTTGACAAAAGCTAAAAATTAAAAGACATCAACGAATTTTTATAAAATAGCCTATGGCCCAGTTACTTCTGCTTACCTTACATCATGACGTATACATTTTAAATTAACCCTTCACTGCACCACGTGCCATATCTGGCACATAGCTAAAAACAGTATAATTCTCATTATGTGTCATAAATTTGGCCAATATGATCTCTGTCCCTGATCAAGAACAGCTCAAAGGATAGAATAACACTTATTTTGTCCATGCCAGATGGCTTCATTTGACAAAAAATTAGAATTTGTTCTTCTGAAAAAAAAAAAAAAAAGAAATCAATCAAGCTATTAGAGTAAGATTTACTTGCATTATTTTTACTGAACACTTAAAAATACTAATATAAAAAAAGTTGCAGAGTGCTAAGCAGATAAAATTAATTATTTTAAGCTCATTTAGTTGCAAAATATAACAATACAATATTTTAAAACCCGAACTGTGTACATATGGCACACACCATAAAATATCAAATTTTAGCTGACAGTTTGAAAATTAATTTTTTTTTTTCATTATTAGACCGATACAAGATTTCAAATAATTTTTTTCATAAAAATAGAAAAAAATCGTTCAGTGAAGGGTTAAGATAACACATGGCAGTAAATTAATAATAATGGGGAAGGGAGAACAGAGAAATATGCTTTATTGGGGAATATTGGCTATTTAAAATAGATAAAGATGAGAATCTTGAAATGCTTCTTGGGTAATGTATTATCGATAAAAAAAAAAAAAGTCTCCCATGCTTTTCGACCTACTATTAATAAGGTACTAACATGAAGTATAAAATGTGTCAATGTTATTAATTTTAATGATAAATCTGAGAGCTTCTTCAAGATAGTTTGTGAAGAAAAAAATAGAAGTCATATAATTCTGTTATTTAAAACTGAGGTTTGTTGGAAAGAAACAACAATAAAACTATTTTTGCCATCGCATTTGTAGATTTATGTTAAAAGATACATTTGTGATAGAAATTTCACCTCTTTTATAAATTCAAAAATGTGGAATGGATAGTTAATTGTTAAGGTTTTGATAAAGCTTCATCCATGTCCATGTGAATAATTTATTTTTAAATAATAAAAGATACAGAGTGTTTTTTTTTTTTTTGTTTTTCGTGTGTGTGGGAGGGGAGGGGGCATCATGATTTTACAGATTCTTTGGTGGGGCGCGGCCAATAAAAGGTTGGGAAACACTGTTCTAGATTAAGCCCAGCTATGAATTTGGGATCATTTTGGCCCCCATCCCCATGTGGAATTTTTCAATTTTAATCCTCTTCAAATTTCATAAATAAATACTGTTGCACTCTTTCTTAGTCCACACGCTGATGAATTTTCCTAGACCCACGATCACCACTCGCACAGACTTGGAAAAAATGTTCTTTTATTTTGATATGCTGCCAGCACCGATATATATATATATATATATATATATGTGTGATATCAGGTACAGTCGTGGAAAAAAAAAGTAAACACCCCCTACGAACTCCTCAACAAATTATCGTAGAAGAAAGTTACTGGTACCGAACGATTGGAAATAAAGTCTACTTTTAAATGATGTATGTATTATTTGCTTAGGGGTCCATCTACATATTAAAACGAACCATAACTTTGTTTTTTTTTCAATAGAGGTACACAATTCTGACAGCATAAATGAACTCTACACCCTTCAATTAGCCTAAAAACAAATTTTTATGCAATTCGTACCATAAGTTTCCGAGAAATTATTTATTTTAAAACGAGATTATTTTAAGGGCTGTATCCAAATTGAATTTCCGTACTTGATTGTTAACCGAGAGAGGTCCTTGATCAAGGCACCTGAAACACCACTCAAGGAGTCAACGAAGCCTGTTAGATTAACAGGACAGCGGAATAAATTTCAAAATATCTACTCACTTCTATCATAGACGGCCCCTTTAACCACCATTTTGCCGTTTTTTAAGCATAATTTGAAAACTGCTTGGAAGAAAAATGTGAAATTTTGGATTTCCATAAAGCAGGACTTAATAAATCAAAATCCATCCAAAAAATTGTAGGTCGCAATTCATAATTTTTTCGAATATTAATTTCATAATTCATAATTCATATCATAAAATTATAAAAATTGCAAATTCAGCGTATTTATATTTGGGTATATTAGTATTATTGCTACAAAAAAAATTAGCACATTAGGAGCATAATTCCAGGAGATATAAATAAAAATATGAAAATGCAATTTAACATTATAAGCACTAAATTTTGAATGTTTATAATTCAAAAACTTATCATTCAAATGACTTGAAATTTGGCGTCTGGGCATAGTTTGAACCGGAGATTTGAAATATCTCCTAAATATTGGGTATTGCTATTTAAAAAAATGAAGTTTGGATTCGTTTTAATATGTAGATGGCCCCCTAAGCAAATTTTATATACATCATTTAAAAGGAGACTTTATTTCCAATCGTTCGGTACCGGTAACTTTCGTCTATGATAATTTGTTGAGGAGTTAGTAGGGGGTGTTTACTTTTTTTTTCCACGACTGTACGTTGTGAGAAGGAATATCAAAAAGAATGCTAAACTTATTAAAGTAAAATTAACGAACAATTTATTTACACATTATTTACATATAAATAAAACATAGTTTACATTTAAGAGCTCGGATATAGACGACCCGACACGATACTAAGTTACATATAGCAAGTACTCTCTGCACACTGGGTTAACTTATTAAAATATTTCCCACTCACACTATGGTATCACATTAATTTTTATCGGAGGATGATCACCCTTGGCCTCCTCGTTGCGCCGACTATCTCCGCAAGAGACTCAAACTCTTTCCCGAACACTCCACTCAGGGAAACACCAACCTACTACGTTGAGGTCTACGCCAGAACTCTCTCCAAACGCTACGATCTGTCTTCACCAGATCTACTCCAGAACTGCTCTCTCTCTCTATCTCTCAGTGATGCCCTAAAAAAAGACTCTGTGGACCTCCTTCCCACCCACACAGACCCTTCTCTTATCTAAAACTTTCTCCCTCAGATGGCATTCACTACTTACGAGATAGGGAATTTCTTTGTTTGCCTTATTTATGGTATGCGTTCTTGAATAGAAAGAGAATGCAGTGAACTTGTTCATACATATTGTCTAACTAAAATATCTCAGATAAACTTCAAGATAAGGAAAAATATTGCTTTAAAACTTGTACGCAGAAAGTGATACTTAGGTAATACAATAGATAAGTAAAAAGATAATATCAGATAATAGTAATCTTAATTATTTATATGCTCATTAGCGTCAGAAACCTGACAAATACTATTATTTTATTAGCTTCTGGTGTAACAGTAGCAGGAACTCATCAATTAATACTGAATAATTGGGATGAGGCTGAAAGAGCACTAATGATAACTTGATAATTCGGATTATATTTTTTGACATTACAGGATTTTGAATGTTATATAGCATCTTTTGCAACTTTAGATTCTGTTTATGGATAACTTTTTTTGTTTCACAGTTACTGGATTTCATGTAGGGTGAAACCCCCAGTAACTAACACCTTAAGGATTCTTTCTTGTTTAAATCACTATTACAAAAATTTAAATCAATTTTCCATATTTGCGTTTTTGTAAGAAAAACATTAAAAAAATATTGTTGAGAAAATTTTTGAAAAATTATGCATTTTGTAGTTAAAAATTAATTTTTTTCATAAATATGATCAATAACTCCAGTAACTGACACCAATCCCATTTTGAAAAACCAATAACTGACACAAAGTGAAACAGTGTCTGCCATTTTACTTGAAAAGATTAAAATATTTTATATATTTCAAGGAATTTATGTTTTTAAAATACTTTAATTTTTATTATAAAACAAAATACTTCCTTATTTATATATTATATCATACTACAGATGCAAGTGTCCCTCTTTCATGTTTTAAATTATTAGTAACACAGATATACAATAACTGACAATTATGAACCAGTAACTGACAAATGGTGTCAGACCCTGGAAGAAGAACTTAAATTTTAATGGTGTTGACTACAAGATAAATTAAATTTATTACTATGTTTTTTAATCATTTCAAATAATAGATTTCATTTTTCTTTAATATTGGGTTGAGGAAAAAGTAATTTCGTTTTTTTTTCATGTTTTTCAAAGCGAATTTATTCCTATTGATTTCAAACAGTAATCAATGATATATGTGCCATTTTGATCGATGACCTTTTGCCACCTTTCTCATAAAACCATAATTCTGTAACTGTAGAACTTCTGAGATTTCTAGGCGAAAAACTTAACCAAGGGATTTTCTCAAGCCTCTTTTGAAGCCAGCTTTACAACCACTAAGAAAGTTCTACAGAGACTAAAACAAATTGTAGTCAAACCGGGCAATGATGCCCGGGCACTATATGATGGATCCATCAAAACTTCCCAAGCTCAGCTCTCACAATTTTTGCCGAGTCACTAAAGATGTGTCTGGTCTAGTGTTGTCGTGATGGAAGACAACTCCTTACCTATTGATCAATTCTGGTCATTTTTTTTTTAATCGCATGCTTCAACATAGGCGTAACTAGAACTATTTTGTGGGGTGGGCCCAGGCCCCCAAACACATAAGTTCTTTGTGTGTGTGTGCGTGCGCGGGTTGTGTGCGCGTGCATGTGCGTATGTTGGGAAAGGGAAATGTCTAATAAATCCGCATTGAGACCAAACTCGTTAATTTAATGGAAAATTTGAATTAATACTAATAACAACTCATAAGGTTAATAGGCAAGAATTTTATCGATTCTGACTTTTAATTTTTATTTTAACATATTCATATCGGAAATGGCGCGCCTTTGTCCTACCCTCTGCGCTAAGAGCCTGAGCCGCTCCTCGCAGCGCTGCAATTGAAACAAAACACAAATTCATTTAAAAATTGTTTATTTTACTTTGAAAAATAACAATCAATAAAATTTCTCACTCTAATGATTTGTTTGTCCTTACAAACATAAAAAATTAATGAAATGTCGTCTCCGTTTGGGAAAATCAATTCTAGCTAATATTCCTGGAAGACGAGTTATCTCGTCCCTAGCGATGAAAGTGTTAAGATGACCTGACGTTCCGAGACAGTTTCAGCTTTACGTTTAATGTCCGGGTGTCCCAACACATTTACTCATATTTAATATCCTTGTTTTCAGCAGAAACCCTACACTAATCCGATTTTCCGAAGTTCAACTTTAAAAAAATTACTGTTTTGAATCTTACGAAATTCCTCTTTTCTATTAGCAAAATGTTAAAACACTTCCCTCTGTGTAATAAAATATAGTAAAACCGGTCAAAATGAAACCTGTCTAAAAACAGAATTATCTATTGAGAAAAATTTCGTGGTTCCGACCGAGGTAATGTCATACCTTCCATAATAAAAACTTGTCTAAACTGTAAAAGTTTTTCCAATCCCTTATGATTTTTTTACGTGTCCCCATTTTATACAGGTATAGTGAATTGAATCTATTTATTTTAAGCATAAATAAGCAAAAAAATTACAGAAAATGTTTCTAAAAATTCTTAATATAAATTCTAAATTTGTTTTAAAATTCTAAAACTAAGAAAAAGAACATTTTGAGGGGTGTAAAAAAAAGGTTTTATTGGGGGAAGGGGGATGTGTATTAATACCTGTATTATACTTTAACCCCCACACTTTAAAGCAATTTTGCATCATATTTAACACAAATACTTCCATTTTGATGAACAAGACCTTACAAGTAAACTTTACACTACAAAAAATTTACGCTTTCAGTTATTGTTTAAAAATAGGATTATCTTAAAACTTTTTAAATTACCAAAGTGTTAAACTCCATACCTTCTTCTGTGAATGAAAATAAATGAGTGGAACTTTCTTATATTTATATTTTTAAATTGAAAAGAAATTTTTAAGGACCTAGAAGGAAAATTTTACAATCATATAGTGGTTTTTTTTGTTGTTGTTGTTAGAAAGGAATTAAAATAAAAAAAACAAATTCTATTCAAATGATGGGAACTCAGAAAAAAAAATGCTCTTAATTTATCTATTAAGTTTTCAGGTGCACCCGAGTGGGTGTTCATTTTCAGAAGTTGTAAACGTACAAGCTGTTCCTAAATTTTTTAAACAAACTTTCAGGAGAGATAATGCGGTCAAAACAACTTTTTTTTTTTGTACAGTAAACAGTGCCGCAATCTACTTATTCCCTTACTGCATGCTGAACTCGAATTTTCATTCGCAAACAGTAATGGCGATATTTTAAAGATTTTCATCATATTAACTTTACTGTGAAAGGAATATGACGAAATCATTAGAAATGATTGAATAATGGTCAGCGGCACGGTATATGCTATCAGCTGCATTTTGAATAATGGAATGTCTAGCTTACTGTTTAGATGTGAATTTTGGCAATTTCCAGCATTTCTCGCCATGTCACCATATTTCACAGAAACCCAAATAAGTGTCTGTGGAAAATATATCATTACAATATTTTCAGTTTGCAGAATATTCAGTAGTATGATCAAATAGGGCGAATACGGAATATTCGGTGCTCCTTAATTTTAAAGGTAGAGGAGTGAAACGCTCATAGGTAAAAGTGGTCATTAAAATATATTATAATGTTTATTATAAATAAATTCCCCTTTTTAAAAAAATGTTTACAAAAATTCATAAATAATATTTTTAGAAGTATGCAGCTGAAAGACATTTTTGTATCGAAAACATCAGTTTAAAATTCAATAAAACTTGCAAGTAAAATATGCGTTTGATTGAAGAATTTCGTCCGTCTTAGATAGTTAACAAACCAGATCGAGTTTTAATCAGGACACGATATTAAGACTAAAGAAATAGATCTCTCAGATCTCACAGACCGTTAAAAAAATATTTGTGTTCCACCATAGCGAAATATGGACTGAATTGCTATTATTCATGAATTAAAATTCAACTTTCTAATGAAAGATTCTAGGACGATTTAGCACGGTATCTTGTGTTCAGCATTAAACATGTACTCTTTTCGCAGTGATTACTACAGCAATATAAAAACTAAATAAATTTAAATAAAAGAAGCTAAATTTGACCAATTTCTGCCTCTATCAATTTTTATGTATAACAAATGATATTAATTATAGAGCTTCGTGGAAGAACGTGTTATGTTACATTTTCTCAAAGTATGTTTTATTTTTTCGATGAAGGTGCAGTGAGATACTTTATCATGTGTTAGAGCTAAAATACCCAGATTCTAATTAGTCTTTCATCAATTATTTATTAACATTTTATATTTTAATATCAAATCTCTCTAAAAACAAGTGGGTAAGTGTGATCGTAGATCGCACAGAGGGTTTCGTTTAATATCTCTTTTAAAACACTTTATCCTTAAATTAACAAATCAAAATTGCTAATTTAAAATTATTAATTCCTTACATAAATGGCAGCACCATTGCATTTAGGAATGCCTCCCCACCTCGAAATCATCAACTAACCTATTTAATTTTTTTATATTTCACTAATATTTATAAGAGGACACCGTCAAAAAACCGCATTTAAAACGGGAGGGAGAGGCTTCGGATGCGTATAAAATGAATAAGTTTTCATAGATCTATTTAACGATACGTCAAATGAGGGGTTGTCCTTAAAATTTAGAAAAGTGTCCCCCGGAAGGAGACAACGGAGGGGAGGGGCATCGGATGTCTATAATATGAAAAAGTTTTCATAGACCTATCTAACGATATGTCATATGAGTGGTGTACTTGAACTTTCGAAAAGTGCCCCCGGGGTAAAAAGGGGGGGGGGGCATCGGATGTGTATAATATGAATAAGTTTTCATAGACCTATCTAACGATATGTCACATGAGGGATTTACTCAAAATTTAGAAAATAGCCCCTCCCTGGAGCACCCTCCCCTCTCCCGGGAATTGCCCACGCTTTTAATTTTTAAGGTTAAAAAATAATATTGATATGACGGTTTAGTGAAAAAACGCATTCAAAACTCAATAAACAGCTGATCTAAAGAAAAAAGAGACAATACCTCCCTCCCCAACACCCAAATTACACGCACCCTCGCTTTATAAATTTTTTAATATGTGTTATAAATTATGTCAAAGTTTAAAAGCGTTAATTAGTTTTCCTAATTTTAACAATTCCGCGTCAATAGTCTTCCTTAGAGGGTCATCCCCTCCCCCGGAATTTCCCAATCTTTCAAATATTTAATGTTATAAAATAATATTTATTTGAGTGCTTACTGAAAAAAGAAATAATCAGCTGATCTGAAGAAAAAAGAGAAAATCGCCCCCTCTCCCTCCATTGAAATTCCACGCACCCTCACTATATAAATTTTATATTATGTGTTATAAACTATCTCAAAGCCTCTCTCTGTGCTTTTTTAATGGGGAAAAATGAGTTTGAAGAAACTGAAATTTTTAATTGTAGAAGAAAGTGGTATGAAATCAGGCATCTCTATCTTTCAAATGGTTAAAAAATAATATTTAAAAGAGCGCTCAGTGAAAAAACCACATTTAAAGTGAAAAAAACAGCTGATTAAAAAAAATATATATATATAGAAAAAAAGCCCCCTTCCCTCACCAAAATTCAACGGCACGCTAACTTTATAATATTGTTATTATCTCTTATAAACTATCTCAAAGTTTAAAAATCGATTTTTTGATAAATCCAAAAATTGTGGGCTGATTTCTTTTAAATGGACACATTAATTAACGTACGATTTTACATCCGGTTGCGAAGAACCAAAATTCTAAAAGCAATTTTTAAAAATTTTTGAAGGTGGTATTAAAAATCGCAGTATAAAAATTATCTGTTTTCTGTATCATGCCACGTGACCTGCAGTTTGAAAGAAGCAAATCTCAGATTAACAATATAAAAACAATATAAAATCTCCTAGTACGTTGAAAGCCACCTGTTTTGGAATTTCCGCCGATGGCCCATAATCTAAACATCAGACGTCTGTCACATTTTCAAAGAACGAAAATAGAAGTTTTTTTACTCGATTTTTGAATATTTTTCGAGTTTTTATGGTACAATCGAGATAAATTTTCGAATTTCTGAAAGCTTTTTTTTTTTTTTTTTTTTTTCACGTCCTGTGGTCCTATTTTCGAATCAGTAGGATGAACAGAAAAAAGTTATCGCGGCTTAAAAGAGTCGCCAGTCCATATTTTCCGTTAAAACCACACCTGCTTCTAATCATTTCTGGGAGAAAATCCTGAGTTTACAAAAAGTAGATGCTTTTGCTGAATTATGAAACCCGTTCCAATTTTTAATTGGGATATTTTAATTAATAACGTCCGTTAATTACGACTTTTTCAAAATTTTATGATTTGTCGTTTGATCTCTGGTGTTCAGCTATAAGTATGCAAAATTTCAAGTCTCCAACATATATAGTTTCTGAGAACGGGCTATATGACGGACAGACAGACAGAGGAGTGAGACGAATAGGGTTTTGTCAGATAAACGAAACCCTAAAAAAGTAACTAATGCTGTCCCCACCGCCGCCGTAAATGAATTTTTTGAGACGGGAGGTCTTTCTTTGCTTATATAAAGACAACTACTGCATATAAAAATATAGCAATTTGTAGTATTACAGAGAAATGTTTGATAAACACGCTGAAGTAGGCAGTTTTTAAATCAACGAATTATTTTAAGAGCTATTTAATGTTAAATTCGATCAAAATCCTTCTATTAAAAAAGTTAAGAGCAAAAACTATACATAGGTATTTAATAATTTTTTCTGAGGATATACATTACAAACTCGCGGTGTGCAGACTACATTTATTTTTTTAATTTGAGTAATTTTTTAAGAAAATTTCTTTTCAGATTTCTATTCGAATTTCCATCATTCCAAGAGATATTTTATTTTATATTTAGAAAAGGTAATTTTTTTATACTGCTGCCAATTGGTAAAACAGCGCAAATAATTATACTTTCTCTCAAATAAAAAAAATATTTACACGCGACTATTAAAAAGAGAAGGAAATATTTAAATAATAATTAAATGAACACCTCTTAAAAGTAGGAAATAGGGAAAATTACGTCATAAAAATTGTATCTCGTGAAAAGTGAAAAGTAAGAAATTTTTAGAATATTTAATTATTACACGAGAAACGCATTTAATGGGGAAAATTACATCATATGTAAAATGCCGAAATATTAAATACAGTGAAACCTCTCTGTAAGGGCCATATACCGTCCCATTGAAAATTGGCCCTTAAGAAAAGTGGCCCTTGAATAGGGGTGACCAAATTTTTCATTTCTCTTTCTTTTTATCCCGCGATTTTTAAAATATGCATATTATTTCATTAAGTTCTCTTTGTTTTTAACAATATTGTTTATTTGATTATTGCTGCAATTAAACTGTGAAACCAATTTTCTTGCAGATGTTCCTTGATCATGACAATTAGGAACTTTTTGTCATTCAAATCCAAATGTACTCTTTGGCTTGATGTAGATGCCATAATTTTAAATTTTACATAAGCCTGAGCATAAAATTTCTAGTGTAAAAATTGTACTTCAATATGCATTCGCAGTTTTAGTAAATGTGGAATCAGTTTTTCTAGATAACCTGTTATCCTCTGTGTGCCAACAACAAAGGGTCAAGTTTCTTCTCCAACCCAACCTCTATAGGTTGAAAGGTCAAACAAAGTGTGAGGAACACCTGTTCGTCTCACTTGTGGAAAAGTTTGTGGTCATTCATTGTGTTATTAAATCCTCTCCATCTCCCCTGTCTTTTTCTGTTGCAAGTGCAGTTGTTTATTGAACTCTTATCTTTTGGTTCAGGAATTCAATAAACCTGTTTAGGATTTAAGGCAAATGTGAAAAAAATGGCCTTTATGAGGGGTAGGTGCGGCCCCTAATAGGAGTAAATTTAACGTTATGTCTATGGTAAAATTTTTCGTTCCTAAAAATATTGGCCCTTACTAGAGGTGACCCTTGAATAGGGGTGGCCTTTAAAGAAAGTTTCACTGTATCACCATATGTAAAATGCCTAAATTAATTAAATTATTACGACTGAAAAACTTTTATTGTTTAAAATGTGGCCATTTTAAAATATCTCAAATAATAATATTCCCAAACATTTTTAAATTGAATAATATATTTGCACGTGAATATTTAAAAAAAAAAAAAAAAAAAAAAAAAAAAAAAAAAAAAAAACTTTAAATGATTAAAATATTACACGTGAAACGCATTAATGGTAAAAAATAATTTCATATAATAAAACTATGCACTTAAAATGATTTTCTTTGGACAATATTAATGTGGCGTCACATTGGAACCACACGGTATAAAAAAAGCGCGGCTAGCAAATTTGTTTTATATTTCATTACTTGATGCAGCATAAATAAAGGTAAATCATGCGCAAAATACTTTCGATTAATTTTATACGAATTACTATTCAATAAATACATATTCGCATTTACTTATTAATTAAAATAAACAATTTACATTTCAAAAATAACATGAAAATATGCATGATGGTGTAATAAAATAGAGACAAAATTTCATGGATAAGCTATACCTGTTCCTGAAAATATCAAAAACTCGATCAAAAGATAAAATTAATATATAAGCGTAAAATTTCAAAACACAATGCTTTTCATTATCGTGGTTCTGTATGTTATTCCTAACCAGGTGGAGTTTTCTAACCTCGGACCCAAAGGAAGAATATTCTCTATAGCGTCATCATAAAAATCCGAGAGGCAGCAGGATTTTTAACCTAACCCTTTTGTGGAAGCTGATTTTCAAATGAGTAATTGATCTTAAGTATAAATCCCAAAAACAGCCGTCAGCTGTCGTGACAGCGGTAGATGAGGCCATGGTAAACGAAAATTCAAACGGAATATTCATACAGCCCTATTCAAACGGAAAAGCATGGCAACCCGATTACAGAAGATAATTTCCGTTGGTAATAATATCATTCAATCTTCCATAACCTGATAATATTTGTAAAACAGATCACATCACCATGCTTTTCAAAGCTGCGAAGTCTGAACGGGAGGGGACGAGGCGAGGGGCTAGCATAGCTCGCAGGGGGCAGAGCCTCCTAGTAATTTAAATATTATTAATGATTTTTATATTTGAAAATTAAATGTCGATAAGTTTTTTTGGTCGATATGTTTTTTTTTTAAAGTTTTGTAGAACTGGAAACGCACTTCCAGCAATTATTGTTAATAGACAGCATAGTAGCTGAATTTTTATATATCCTTGTAAATGAATGGTGAATGCTATGCACACCATATTCTATAGTAAGCCTCTTTTGGTGTACTTCAGTGACATATATCAATTTCGGTTTGTTTGAAATAGTGTAACATCATTAAAATACACCGCAAACGATTTTTCCCCATACACCGTAATATAACGGATCTTTTTTTAGTGTCCTTGTAGACGAACTATAAATGCTATACATTTCATTTTCAATACCAAACATGTCATAGTAAACTTCAATAACATATGTCAATTGCATCGCAATCCGAGCATATTTACGCGAGTTAGAGTCGGGGATCGACTTACAGATTTTGGAGGCCCTGGGCACAAATATAATAGCGGCCACCTATAACATTTTAAGTGCAATACTATAATGCATACAGCATAATAATTTTTGAAATTTTAAATATGTTTATTATTTTTTGGAATAATGTAACTTGAGGATCCTCTAAAATTGGGGGGCCGGGCCCATGCCCCGAATGCCCTCCAGTAAATCACAATCTGGTTAGAGCACGGACACGGACAGACAGACAGACAAACCGAATTCATAAACACATTACAACTATGTTCAAAAGTGTTAAAAACAACAATAAAATTTACATCAAAAGGCTTTAATTTCTATTTGCTCGGAATTTCAATTTGGTTACATAGTGCCCTTTTCATGTAAGCACCTCCATTTATACAGAATATCAAAGAATTTGATGAAAATACAGTCTGAAATTCGAAGCGAAGAGCCACATGACAGTAACACTTCCCGTATTTTAAAGTACAGGATTTATTTGTGTGCTGGTAATTAGGCATAGAAACTGAAAGTTACCCCACAGGCAGACACACAGTCACAAAGAAATTACGAAAAATCTAAAAGGAAACCCCCTGCCAAGATGATCCTCTTTCGGGACAATTAATGAAAAATAAGTTGACATCTGGATTGACTGAAAGGTTTTAGTTATCGCTTCTTAGACTTCCCATGGTCATTTCCGTACCCGAAGTGTAGTGATAAAAAATATTTTGTAAGAGAAAAGTTGCATACAGCTCGGGCTCCTGCGTCCCCCCCCCCCCTCCCTTTTCGCCGACTCTAACCACAGCACATGCTTTTGCTTTTCCCCATCGCCTCGTGACAAAGAGCCTTCAGATAATATTTCTCTATTAGCTCCGGGCTACATAGCTGTTGCACCTTTGACAACTCCTCCCCTTACACACACATTCACATTTCGCGTGTGCATGATGCGCTTTGATTATATTAGTTCACAAATCAGAAATACATTTGTTTGTGTAACCTTTCAAACATTTAGAAATTAAAATTTTGACTATATCGTAGTCATAAAAGTTTCACTTGAATTTGAAATTCTGGGGTGGGCACTGAAACTACCTGGGGTGGGCCAGGCCCACCCAGCCCACCCACTAGTTACGCCTATGTGCTTCAATCGCATTAATTGTTGACAGTATAGAGTCGAATTAATGATTTGGCCAGGTTCGAGCAGCTCATGATGAACAATTCTTTTCCAACCCCACCTAACACGCAGCATCACCTTCCTTGGCATCAATCCGGCTTTACCACCGTTTGTGAAGTTTCTCCGGGCTTCGACCATGATCTTTTTTGCACATTATTGTCGTACGTGATCCACTTTTCAACGCTCGTAATTATTCGTTTAAAAAATGTCTCGGTTTCGTTTCGTTTCAGAAACGATTCACAAATGGAAACTAGGTCCATTAAATTTTTCACTGTTAATTCAATGTGGAACCCAATTATCGAGCTTCTTTTGGCATACAGTTATGTAAATGATTCAAAACTGTTGTTTGGTCGATGTTTAGTTCCGTAGCGATGTCGCGAGATGAAACATGTCAGTCTACGTCGATTTTTTTAAAAGAATTTCATCGACTTTTCCACGATTGGACAGCCAGGGCGAGGTTCATCTTTAACATCGAAATTTCCGCAACGAAAACAAGCAAACCAATTCTGACACTGACGTTCACTTAAGCACTCACCACCATAAACACCACACAATTTTTGATGAGCCTACGCTGCACGTTTCCCTTTTCGGAAGTAAAAAAGCAAAATATGACGAAAATGACCTTCTGTAATCTCCGTTAACAAAGCGCAATAATTTTTGACCGAGTGAACAGACGACACTATCTTTATAAATAGAATATTATATGAATGAACTGTTACCTTTCAAATGCTCTATCATATAGCTTCATTTAATGAGTATTACTGGAGATATGCGACTTTAAAGCTAGCTATTGGGAAAAAACGAAATTACTTTTTCCTCAACCCAATATTACCAATAATTAACACCTCTGTCGGAGACTGGTGCAGGGGTCCCAAATGGTCCGCCAACTGAATATCAATATTTTTTAACAGAAAATTTCATGGTAGGTTTCTATAGAATTTGTGCTAGAATTAACCTTCGAAGGTAATTTCTACACAATTTAAAAGAAAAATCTAAAAAGAAATTTTTTAAAAGAAAGTAGTATTGGTATTCAGTTGACAGACCATTTGGGAGCCCTGCTGGTGAAATGAAATTACTGGAACCAATGACTGGCACCACTCATTAAGCTAAATTAAAGAACTGTAAACTAGAAATCATGGTCCTAATCTATCATAGGCATCTTTTAACTAATTTTTACAAGTATAACTTTAAGAGAAAGTTTAAGATAGTTGCATAACAAATAGATTAAAAAAAAAAAAAACTCTACCATAATACATTGCCGACTGGCAATTTTTATCAAATCTGAATTTTAACACATTCACGACGGGAAACGAGAATTCTCGTTTTCATTCAAAAAACATCATTGACTAAGGGCGTGGCTTCTACCTTACAGAAAATGCATTTATATCATGTTGTCCATAGGTACGCATTAAGGGATTCGAGGGATTTTAAGAGTTTTAGTACCAGAAATTTCGTAAAGTACTGGTCGCTATATCTAAAAACAGAATGTTTTTTTTTTTTCATTACGTAAGGCAAATATTACTTCACAAAAACTCTGATAAAAATTGCTTGAAAGTCCTTGAAGCGTATGAACCCTGAAGTTGACTTCAAAATAAAAATAAGTGTTTAGTTATCACTAGATGATCAGGGCTTAATTTCTAAGAAAAAAGTACCGGAGCCCTAATATTCTGCGGTACCGGTACTAATAACGTACCGTTTCCCCTTCACCAAATTGTCACTCCAGTCTGCATATTTATATTTTGTACATTATTTTCAAAATTTAAAGCATTTTTTTTTCTTTAACAAAATAAAAGTTTTAAATATATCTATCAGCATATTTGCAAAATTTAAAGCATTTTTTTCTTTAACAAAATAAAAGTTTTAAATATATCTATCAGCATAAACTTTGCTGTCAAGTATTCCACTTTTTAGTTATCACTCCTTCCGAAGAGTTCCTTGTCCAATTTTAATGTTAATTAATTTCAGAATTCTGCGATTAAATAGGGTAAGGATTATAATTCAGAAATAGTGTTAACACAAAAAAGGGATAGTTCGCAGCTATGCATTTTTATGAAAAAATTAATGAAATTTACAGAAATTAATATTTATATGCTGAAGAATGGAACAATGTTTTTCAATTTTCTATAAAAGGTTCACATCTTAAACTATAACCGATTCCTTCCCCATAACAATCTTTTGTGGTGACTCCCTGAAAATCAGATTAATTTAAAAATACCGTTATCGGAAAGATTCCGTGCTTTTATAGAAAAAGGGGAACACTGCTCGATTGCTTTCTATCAGAATAATAATATATGGCAATTATATCTTCTTACAAATGAAAGCGACTTCGTAAATGTGCGGAGTACAGCCTTAGCATGGGCAGCGTTCATGATACAAAATAAATAGAAAAATCACTAACGTGATTTTTATAGTCGTACGCAATAGAAGACAAAAAACCTCAAACAAATAAAATCTCAAGCTGACACTCGTTGACTAAAAACAGAAAATATTCTTTTCAGGTTAGATATCTAAATCAGAAAAAAAAAAACAGCCAATTAAAAATTATCCTACTGCACAAAAGAAAAGCGAACTGAAAGAAAATTCATTCTTCAGTCTCTTGAGTGGCGCCGTATCAACACGTCGCCGCCATCAATGCCAGACATAAATTTGCAAATATCACTAGAATAGAAAAACACGATTTCTCTTTTCCCTTCATTCTGATCAACATAGCATTAAAATGATTTGAAATAGAATATAATACGTAATTTTAAAGAAAGAAAAGTTTTTTTTTTCTATACATGAATAAATAAAATTTTGAATGCAAGACAGATTGAGTTCGATTTAGTACAAGCCCAAAAACTCATATAAAAATTGAGTCCGTATTATCTCCATCTCCTACGTGCGCTACACATTACGTCACATATAAGTGTTTTGATAGAAAAGAATGCAAAAGCTTGGAGACGGTAAGGGAAGGAAAGGGTAATTTAGACTTCCATTTTTTCGAAAGCGCTTTTGCACTGGACTCCGGAGCCCTGTATTTATGACTTCCGTTGAATTCCGACAAATATTTAAATATTTACTGAAAACAGAGGAATACCGGAGCTGGCCTCCGGCGCAAATCAAGCCCTGTAGATGATATTACTTTGCAGAATTTTACAAGAAAATGCTTATTTGAGTAAGAATTTTGCTGAAGTGTCAGTTACTAGTTAGGCGTCAATAACTGGGGGTTTCACTCTATAATTATTGGAACTTTGTTTTTATTTTTTATTTGAATCCGTATAACTAGCAGTCAGTTATCTAGAAGTCATCATTTTGGGTGTGAAGATGCTGCATGATATTGACATTTTGTTTATGTAGTGTGATTATTTTTATTTGCTGTAGTATACTGATGAATAATTTAATATAAAAATATATTATACGTTTGATTTCCACTCAAGAGATAAGTAGATTTTTATTATTAGATTTATAGAATCAGAGTTATTAGTGTTAACTGTATGTGCTATTTTGTATGATTACTTATACATATATATATATATATATATATATATGAACAAGCGTTGCATAGGACTACAAATAAAAAGAAAAAATAAATAAATGTTTTAATATGCAAATTCATACAAAAATAACTTTTTACTTAAGTTTTAAACAAAATTTTATTTATTGTAGCAAAAAGAAAATTGAATGTTACGTATAAATTAAACTTTTTCGCGTGCTAGTAAAATTGCTATATGTATGTTATGTACAGTCGCGAAAAAAAAAGTAAACACCCCCTACTAACTCCTCAACAAATTATCGTAGAAGAAAGTTACTGCTACCGAACGATTGGAAATAAAGTCTACTTTTAAATGATGTATATAAAATTTGATTAGTCTACATATTAAAACAAACCATAACTTTGTTTTTTTCAATAGCAGTACACAATACTGACAGCATAAATGAACTCTACACCCTTCAATTAATCTAAAAACAAATTTTTATGCAATTCTTACCATAAGTTTCCGAGAAATTAATTATTTTAAAACGAGCGTATTTTAAGAGCTGTATCCAAATTGAAGTTCGGTACTCGATTGTTTACCGAGAGAGCTCCCTTCTTGATCAAGGCACCTTAAGCAGTCAATTAAGCCTGGTAGATTACAGGATAGCATAAGAAATTTCAAAATATTTAGTCAGATCTATCATAGACGGCCCCTTAAATCATCATTTTGACGTTTTTAAAGCATAATTTAACAACTACTTGGAAGAAAAATGTGAAATTTTGGATTTCCATAATGCAGGATTTTCCTGAATCCATCAAAAAATTTGTAGGTTGCAATTCATAATTTTTTCTAATATTAATTTCATAATTCATATCAGAAAATTATAAAAATTGCAAATTCAACGTATTTATGTTTGTGTATATTAGTATTATTGCTACACAAAATTTTAGAACATTAGGATCATAACTTCAGAAGTTTTTAAATAAAAATATGAAAATGTAATTTAACATTAGAAGCACTAAATTTTGAATGTTTGTCATTCAAATGACTTGAAATTTGGTTTCTAGGCATAGTTTGAACCAATGATTTGAAATATCTCGTTCAAATTGGGTATTGTCATTGAAAAAAATGAAGTTTGGATTCGTTTTAATATGTAGATGGCCCCCTAAGCAAATTTTATATACGTTATTTAAAAGTAGACTTTATTTCCAATCGTTCGGTACCAGTAACTTTCGTCTACAATAATTTGTTGAAGAGTTAGTAGGGGGTGATTACTTTTTTTTCCACGACTGTACCTCTTTCCTCGGGCATGTGTGCCATTAATTCGCCAACATATTATAACTTATATGCGCATTTATTTATCATTGTTTTCCTTACAGAACTTACACTTTTAACCCAATTTCTTACATTAATTTACTATATTATAAGTTTTAAATAGTATTGTAAATCTTGAGAGCTAGGGGAACATATTAATTTTATAAATGAAATGGACAAATACCACCAAGTTGCATTATATTGAAAAATGAAACTGATTAACTTGTTATACTGGTAAATTTTATTAAATGATGGATACTCATTTGCAAAAGTTTGTTTAAATCACATGAAGAAAATTACGAGAAAGTATCACATTGATATTTTTTCGTTATCATTATTTTTAGGGTTCCGTTCTTAAAAAGTAAAAACGGAACCATTATAAGATCACTCCTGTGTCTGTCCGTCTGTCTGTCTGTCTGTCACAGCCATTTTAATAGTAAACTATGGAACGTGGAAAGTTCAAATTCGGGGAAGTAATAAAGACCATTGACCCACACATTTTCAGATTAATAAACATTCATAAATATATTTAGTAAAAAAGTAGAGGGGCTAATTATGCTACTTGAAAAAAAAAAATCTTTTCTTTGTATATCATGTGGGGTATCCTGTGAAAGCTTTTGTAACGCTGAACTCAAAAATACATTATTTTTAATTTTAGGCATTATTATTTTCAAGGATATTGTTGAAAATGTAGCACAAAAATATGTCCCCCCCCCATCTAATTCCGAATCTACTGAAACTAAAATTATGAAAAAATTAGAGGTAGTAGACATTAATATAAACCTTGCCGAAAAATTATAGCGATTACCCTATGTCACATAGTTTTTGAGTAATTAGCATTTTTCTGTTATACACAAATTTCGATTTACGGGCATTCAGAAAAATTGTTGAGCATCGCTGAATATGCCTATCGTTGCAGAAGAATAAAAGCATTGTTGATAATGATTTTCGAAAAAAATCATCGGTAATTAGCTGAGATATTAACCCTTAAAGGTAAGGTCAGTTTGGGCATACACAAGGACAGGGCGGCGTACTCTATGCCTAGTTAACGACTTTTAATGATATATATGTGTAATGTAATGTCCAGTAACAGTATAAAAGCAATAAACGTCAAATTGTTAAAAACATACTAATTTAAGGGGTCTCGAAACTCTAAAATTGGAAAAAAATGAAAAAAAGACCATTTTCAACATTTAATGTCTTAAAATGTATATGATTTTAAAACACAATTTTAAATGGAATGAAAGATATATGTAATGTTCTTTCGTTTCATGTATTTAAAAAATTGCAAGATACAGAATTAGTATTTATAGGGGGCTCGAAACTGTTAGACATTTGTCGAACAAAAAATTGGCATAACAGTTTACGCGCAGGATTACAAAATAAATATTGCAACTAGAATGAAAATTTTGGTTCTTACTTATACTTCAGATTGTAATAATTTCCCTGAACTTAAATAAATTTGTATTTAAAGCATTTTTATATTTTTAATGCAATGCTGCATTTAGCTAGTACAAAATTTTGAAAATTTCAACAGTAAAATCACCTAAAAAAATATTTTTTTGAACAATAAAAAGAAAATTTTAGGTTCAGTTTATACAGAATAACATGGAATATATGTTTTGAAAATTTCATGAAAAAATATTCAGAAGTTTTTGAGGTATCCTGCGCGTTATCCCCCAAAACGCCATTTGGAAAATAATGACTTTAAAGTTTCGAAAACGCCGCTTCAGCTATTGAGCGGGTATAATTCTAAAAGCCAAAACTTCTGTTCTAATGGGAACTTCAAGGAAACAATTATATCAAAATATTCAGAAATAATAGGAGTTTAACATCTAAAAAAATTAAAATTTCTTAAATTTTGAAGCTTTAAGAGTCCTGCGACCACTTAATCCTTTCCAGCACGGAGTAATTTCATTTATAAACTTATGAAATAATGAACTGACACCAGAATTTATAAACGAATTTATTAGAAAATGCGAACTTGCTTATTTTCACGTACGTGATAAAAGGAAAATTTTAATTAAATATTCTTGGCGCCATTTATCTGTTTTGGAATTAAATTTATGTGTCCGTTTTTTAAGGGCATCGCCCTCGAAATATTTAATTAGAATGAATCGCATAAATACTGTGAGATGCGCGATAGTTTGCATTGATTGTATCTCTCAATACGCCTCGAGTGACTTTAAAAGTTAATTAAACACCTATCTGGAAAAACGCGGCACTGACCAAGGCGGCGTTGCAACTTTGAGACCTCAATTCGAAGCGCGCTTAGCACAATGCCAAATTTAAACTTTGAACAAAGGTTTTGTTTTAGATACACTGTAGAAATAAAGGTTATTACTACGCTGAATTTAGTTTCATGAAATGCCAAATGAAGTTTAACTATGCACTGCCTTTATTGTCAGTTACCGAATTAAGTTCATCATAAACAGATTAGGATAATATTAAAAAAAGAGTTATACGAATAGCTATATTTGATATTGTTCCATATATCTCTTTGAACTTTCATGGTATATCCGATTACACTTTTCTAATACAGTAAATTCTGTCTAAGGCGGACTCTGTGTAAGCCGGAAAGCTGTCTACCGCGGAAAATTTCTCAAGTCCCGGCGAACCCATAGAAAATAACATTAATTCTTGCTGCATAAGCCGGAATCTGCCTAACGCGGAAACGGAAAGGGTTTTAAGGTCCCACCGAAACCAACATTTTGCATAAGGCGGAAAAAAGGATATTTTTAAAATGAAAGACATTTCGTTTATGAAACTTTAAAAACTGTCAACTTTGCATATACGTCTACAAAACTTTAAATAAACGTCAAATACTCAATGTCGAGCATAAAAATTAAATTCCGTAATACTTTAAAAAAGTTAATTCAAAAGAACAGAAACTGTTTAAATTTTAAGGAATTCTTGCTTATGCCATTTTTTTCTATATAAATAAGCATTTAAAAGTTATTATTACTAGTAGAATGCACATTTATCAAAATATGTATTGTCTAAAGTACAATATATTATACTTTAAGGTTGTTACTCAAATTCAAAGTGATAGCTTTCTGTCTCATTCCCGAAGTTATTATTTGATTTGTGTGTGTGTGTGTAAACCTCAAATTTGTAGGTATTACAGCGGTACTAAGAAATTGAATAGCGTTTGTCATATATTTATAAAGACAAAGGATCTTCTAGAATTTTAGTTTTCAACAGAATTTCGAGTCAGGGCAATCAATGAAAGATCGTCATCTGCGAACAACTCATTATAATTCAAGATCCAATCTTTTTATCGAAAACATAAAACGCTATTCGATTGACATATGCTTCATTCCAATAAATCATGCTCTTTTGCATAAGCCGGAATATTGTCTACTACGGAAAATTTTTTCAGTCCCGACCGATTCCGCTTTAGACAGAGTTTACTGTATATACAGTTATACCCAACCCTACGTTATATAGTTTTTTAAAAAGTCTTAGCATTCTTTTAGCAACTTTATTTATTTATTTTTTTTTATAATACAATTACAAATTCATATATTTATTCTACGGAACCCTCTGTACGCGAGTAATGCTCGCACTTGACCGTTTATTTTACCTTCACATTAATTTGAGTAAATGTTTTTCTAAATTAACAGTTTATAATAACAATAATACTAATAAATTCTTAACACCCCCTTAACTAAAACCTTATGCTTTAACTATGCAAGATCACTATATGTAAGATCACTTCTATTAAAAAATAAAGCATTTTATTTTTTATGATATTATCATGACTATTATCGTTAATTCTTTCGAGATTTCAAATTAATAATTTTTATGATTAGAAATTGCGTCATTAGGATTTCAATTATTTTGAATATCAAACACGTAAAATGCAAAACTAAATGGTTTAACCCATTATTTACTGACGGTACTTATAAGTACTATTAAAATAACTTGTTATAAAATTCATTTAACACATCGATTAGTTGTAATACAGTTTAGAACGAGTTATAGATACATTACTTTATCTTGTTCCGAAAGCATTATTGGTTACACAAAACAAAAATATTTTTAAAAGGATGATTTCCTTTGCCTTTGCATCTTTTCAGCTTTCTTGGCTTTGGGGGCGGGGGGGGGATTTTCTACTCGGAAATATTTGTATATTTCTATTGTAAGAACATTATATTTGTACATATCCTAATTCTACAAAATACTAAGAAAAACATTTAAAATAAAATATTTGAGTGGTGTTACAAATATTACACAAAATCCCTATAAATTCAAATTTAATTAATCCTTCTAAAATTCATTAAATGATTATGTAAATCTTCTAATGTAGTCTCAAAAATTCCCAAAAAAGGCTTTAGAAGATAAAATTTTCATGAATTCATAATTCAGTACATAAAGGGTTAAGGCGTTTTTCAAATTCCCTGCTCAACAAACGCGAAACTTTCTAACACATTTTTAAACATAAAGGCACAAAATAGGCAAACTTGACTATTGAAGCGATTTGGAATCGAATTGCGTTTTCTATTTTTTGATAAATAAATTACTTATCGAGTTATAATTGATTTTGGTCATGTGACGACAGTTTTTCTCCTTTCTCTCGCTGTCACATCCGGATATTCGAAGTTTAAAACGCCAATTTTGACTGCATTTTCAGAAAGATCTTTCGCGTTTTACCAAAAAATGGAAAACTTCTTTCGATTACATAGTTTCTGAATAAGAACACCTGCCAAATTTGTACGTTTCCGAACAACAATGAGTTTAAAAATGTTTCAGAAAGTAGCATCTTTGTACTTGAGAACAGCCTTAAGAAATAATAATCAGAATAACAGATCCTAAAGAGAGTACAGCAAAGTGAGACAGTGTTGCCAGTGGGTTACTTTTTTAAATTCAGAATCATGGATTGGCACCACGTTTTTTAATTGGTAAAATTTCCCTTGTTTTCGCCTTAATTAACAAGTCGTTAAATAAGGCGAATATTACGATTTAAAAAAAGAAAAAAAAACTGTGCCAATCGAGAAATCTGAATTTTAAAAAATCCCTGCCGGCCCGGCCTACAGGCAGAGGTAGATTTCGAAGTTAAGTATACTAATTTCACCAACAACAACTAAATCATTATTAGACATAAATCCACTTTAACAGTTTTATCTGTCTGCTTTTGACGAGTTTTTATTTCCTTTTTATAAAATAGCTGGTTTTATCAGAATCATGTTAAGTCGATATTAAAAAAAGTATTTTTCCATGCTCAACAACTCCAAATTTTCTGGCACATTTTCAGATTCATTAAAAAAAAAAAAAAAAAAAAAAAAAAAAAAAAAAAAAAAAAAAAAAAATATATATATATATATATATATATATATATGAAACATCCTGACGTGATTTTTGAAAAGATTTATAAGCGACCTGTGTTTTTATTTTCCCTTTAATTAATTAAAACTTGATTAATAAACAATTATTTTCACAGTAGGGCAATATTTTTTGTTTCTAACACAATCGCTTCGGGAAATTCTGTTCAAAATTCCCACTTTGACATAATTTTTTGAAATATATTCTGCCTCTATCAAAAAAATCGATCATTACTGTACATTATATAGTTTCTGAATAAGAGAATCTACCAACTGGAAGCCTTTGAGAGCAAAAATGAATTATAAAATGAGTAAGTAAATAAGCAGTTTGGTTTTGAATGCACCCTTAATAAGATGATTTTTTTCTTCAACCGCTATGTATTTTTAATTTGTTTTTGCTGTAAGAATTGGCCCTATCAAAAACTTGTCTATATAAATGTTGAAGACAATATTAAGAAGATATATGATAAATTAATGGAGATCTTATATCTTGTGAATTGACGGAGTTATGAAAATTTTTCTTCTTCAAACCCCTTTTTTGTTTTCGTTTTTAATTTTTTTTTCTTTTTGCGGTACGAATTGGTCCTATCAAAAACTTGTGAATATAAAAGTTGTAGATAATATTAAAGAGATATATAATAAAATTAATTGGATTCGATATCTTGAGAATTGACGAAGTAAGGAATTTTTTTCTCCCAAAAACCCTATTTTTTGCGCCCCTTGAGCCTATTTTTAATTTTATCAAAAATCTGTGATGCATGAATTTTTGGCGCTATTTTTTGAAGTAGTAAAAACTTTAAACTGATTTGATATGTACAAAAATTAAGAATTTATGGGGTTTTTTTTCTGTTTTCACAAAACCCCTCCCTATTTCTATCCCCTTGGTCCGATTTTGTCCATTAACGAACTTGACCGAGATTTTATGTCCCTTGATTTTATGTATCAGTTTGGAAGAGATTTATGTAGAATTGCGAAGTTATCGTGTTCAGAAGAAAGTGATAACACAATTGCTTCGGGAAATTCCGTTCAAAATGCCCACTTTGACATCATTTTTTGAAATATATTCTGCCTCTATCAAAAAATCGACCATTGCGGTACATTATATAGTTTCTGAATAAGCGAATCTACCAATTAAATACGTTTGAGAGCAAAAATGAATTTAAAAATGAGTCAGAAAATAAGCAGTTTGGATTTGAGTGCATCCTTAATGCAATGATTTTTCCAACACAATCCGCTTCGGGAAATTCGGTTCAAAATGCACACTTTAACTGCAATTTTTAAAATATATTCTGCCTCTATCAAAAAATCGACCATTACAGTACATTATATAGTTTCTGAGTAAGAAAACGTACCAATTGGAAGCCTTTGAGAGCAAAAATGAATTATAAAATGAGTCAGAAAATAAACAGTTTGGATTTGAATACACCCTTAATAAGATGATTTTTTTCTTCAACCGCTATGTATTTTTAATTTATTTTTGCTGTAAGAATTGGTCCTATTAAAACTTGTCTGTATAAATGTTATAGACAATATTAAGAAGATATATGATAAATTCATGAAGATTTTATATCTTGTGAATTGACGGAGTTATGGATTTTTTTCTTCTTCAACCCCTCCTTTTTTTTTTTTTTTTTTTTTTTGCGGTACAAATTGGTCCTATCAAAAACTTGTGAATATAAAAGTTGTAGATAATATTAAGGAGATTTATAATAAAATTAATTGGATTTGATATCTTGAGAATTGACGAAGTTATGAATTTTTTTCTCCCAAAAACCCTATTTTTCTCGCCCCTTGAGCCCATTTTTAATTTTATGAAAATTCTGTGATGCATAAATTTTCGGCCCTATTTTTAGAAGTCATAAAAACTTTAAACTGATTTGATATGTATAAAAATTAAGGAGTTATGGGGTTTTTTGGTTTTCACAAAACCCCTCCCTATTTCCATCCCCTTGGCCCGATTTTGCCCATTAACGAACTTGACCGAGATTTTATGCCCATTGATTTTATGTATCAGTTTGGAAGAGATTTGTGCAGAATTGTGGAAGTTATCGTGTCCAGAAGAAAGTGATATATATATATATATATATATAGATAGATAGATATATAAAGTTTTTTACTGAAGGTGGTTTTGGGTTCTAGGAGTCATGATCGGTGTAGATCTGCAAAAATTTTTCAGAAATTCCAACATAGGAACGATCCCAATAGGTAGTATTTCATACGAAATCTACCTAAAAAGTAGCCCACTGGCAACACTGAAGTGAGATGTTCTACACGGTGTATCCGAAATGCTTCAACAATTTTAGGGGGATAATAGTACTCATCAAGACGAACAAAAAATGCAATGGAACATGGGGTCGCAAACCACTTATTCAGTCACAAATACAGAGTGTTTCACCCTAACTGAAGTCTGCTTGTCGGTAATAATGTTGCGAAAAATTAAAATATTGCAATAAAAATATAATGATATGTAACTTATTTTGTATGAAATGTGATAACATTACAAAAAAAGTGGTAGAAGTTTCCATTATACGCGCCAGCAGTATGCATTGAACGCTCCCCATTTTGGACTGTGATTATCAGTTCATACTGTATCATCGATTGTGTGAGTATCCTGTTTTTCCAGAACTTTTTGTGTTGTTATCACATTTCATACAAAATAAGGTACATATCGTTACATTTTGATTGCAATATTTTAATTTTTCGCAAAATTATTACCGACAAGCCGATTTCAGTTAAGGTGGAAAACCCTGTGTTTGTGACTCAATAAGTAGATTGCGACCCCATGTTCCATTGCATATTTTCTTCGTCTTATTGAGTACTATCATCCCCTAAGTTTGTTAAAGCATTTCAGATACACCCTGTATATAGGATGAGCATAAAGTCTTTTCCTGATTACAAATATATGTATTAAGCGAAAAATAATATAATTAGACATGTATGGGTTTTTTGGAAATGGTTAGCTGCAGTAAATGATTTTCTTATAAAGACCGATTACTTTAGAAAACTTCCAGTCGTGGAAAACAAGAAAGAAAAAATCGTGCGTCAAGCATAGATTATGAAACACTTCCCAACACATTCAGAATAATGTAACAAAACTGCACCGTTTAAAAAATTAAAATATTATGTTTAATTCATCTATGGAAACGCATAACATATTTCAAAACCCAATTTCAGCTGTTCCCATCTACTTTCGGGAAATTATCCGAATTTTTTCAGCAGCCCTGTATATGGTATATACATTTATATCTATTAACTACATGCATGCCAAAATTTAGTTCACTTGAGAAATAGATGTACTTCAGTTGAGAATTCCCTTTCAGCAATTTCCTCTAATAAGAAGAATGGTATGTGCATACTTGTGTGCACCCCTGTATATGAGATACAGAATTGATATATAACGAGTAACATGCAAAAAATTAAGTAGATTTAAAAGCGCATACCGAATTTTAAACCGCACACTCCAGCAATTATTACTCAAAAACAGTACTGTAACCGATTTCTTTTGCGTGTCCCTGTAAATATATATAAAAATGCTATGAATGCCCTTTTCTAACGTGATCATAGTAAAATTCAGTGATTTATACCAGTTTCAATACATTTAAAATAGCGTCATGTCATTAAAATTCTCTGCAAATGATTTTTCCCCATATACCATAATGTAATGGAATACTTTTGAGTGCCCCTGTAAATGAACTATTAAACCTACATACTTCATATACAATACGAAACATGATTTGGTGACCTTAAGTAACCTTTATCAATTGCATGAACATCGGAGTATATTTATATTTACGGGAGTTATAGAGTGGACAAACGGCCAGACGAACAGACATACCAAATGCATAAACACTTTTCAACTTTGTTGGAAAGTGTTAAAAAAAAGTAAACACCCCTACTAACTCCTCAACAAACTATCGTAGACGAAAGTTACTGGTACCGAACGATTGGAAATAAAGTCTACTTTTAAATGATGTATATAAAATTTGCTTAGGGAGCCATCTACATATTAAAACGAATCCAAACTTCATTTTTTTTCAATGGCAATACCCAATTTTAACGAGATATTTCAAATTTTCGGTTCAAACTATGCCTAGATAAAAAATTTGAAGTCATTTGAATGATAAGTTTTTGAATTATAAACATTCAAAATTTAGTGCTTCTAATGTTAAATTACATTTTCATATTTTATTTATACATTCTGAAATTATGCTCCTAATGTGCTAATTTTATTTGTAGCAATAATACTAATATACCCAAACATAAATACGCTGAATTTGCAATTTTTATAATTTTATGATATGAATTATGAAATTAATATTCGAAAAAATTACGCATTGCAACCTAAAACTTTTTTGATGGATTTAGATTTTATTAAGTCCTGCTTTATGGAAAACCAAAATTTCACCCTTTTTTTCCAAGTAGTTTTCAAATTATGTTTAAAAAACGGCAAAATGGTGGTTTAAGGGGCCGTCTATGATGGAAGGAAGTAGATATTTTGAAATTTATTCTGCTGTATTGTAATCTAACAGGCTTCATTGACTCCTTGAGTGGCGCTTAAGGTGCCTTGATCAAAAAAGGGGCTGTCTCGGTTAATAATCGCGTAAGGAACTTCAATTTGGATACAGCCCTTAAAATACGCTCGTTTTAAAATAATTAATTTCTCGGAAACTTGTGGTACGAATTACATAAAAATTCGTTTTTAGGCTAATTGATGGGTGTAGAGTTCATTTATGATGTCAGAATTGTGACTGCTATTTAAAAAAAAAAAAAAAAAAAAAAAAAAAAAAAAAAAAAAAAAAAAAAAAAGTTATGGTTTGTTTTAATATGTAGACGGCCCCTTAATCAAATTTTATATACATCATTTAAAAGTAGACTTTATTTCCAATCGTTCGGTATCAGTAACTTTCTTCTACGATTATTTGTTGAGGAGTTAGTAGGGGTGTTTACTTTTTTTTCCACAACTGTACGTCTGATTTGTATATCGGTGAACGCCAAGTCAATATCCCAGTTCTCGTTACGTGTATTTGAACGTTTGTTCAGTAGCATTCTGGTTTTTTAGGTAGCTTTCTTTACAAAAAGCTACCTATTGCAGCCGTTCGGAGGAAAGCGATTTCAAAAAATTTTGGTATATTTTCATCGATCATGACCCCCAGACCCCGAAACCACCCTCCGTTCAAAATTGATATATATATATATATATATATCTGACCTATGTCACACTGTAACTCTCGTATTTATGAACCGATTTGGATGTAATTCGGTGTGTACATAGTACATACCAATGTCTCGACCGAGTTCGTTGGCCAGCTTCATCCGCCATTTTGTTTCAAGATGGCGGCCATTTAAAATTTAAAAAAAATTAAAATTTAAAATGTGGTACCAAAAAAGTGAAAATGGAAAAATATTTTTTTCTTATGTATTTGACCTTTATACAAAGACTCCGTAGCAGTTTTTGTTTCGTCTATATCTTAAAAAATGGCTGAGTTATAGCATTTTGAATTTCTAGCGTGGCTGACATTTTGAAACGCCCTGATTTTTGTCACGCGATAACAGGCGTATTTATGAACCGATTTGAATGTAACTTGGTCTGTACATACCAATGTTTCGACCGAGTTTGTTGGCCAGCTTCATTCGCCATCTTGTTTCAAAAGGGTTGCCATTAAAAAAAATGTAATTTAAAATTTAAAATGAGGTATTAAAATTTTGGAAAATGAAAAAGATTTTTTTTATGTGTTTGGCCTTGATGCAAAGATTCTGGAGCAGTTTGTGTTTCTGAAAATTTGTTCTTTTGTTTATATCTTAAAAAGTGGTTGAATTATAGCACTTTGAATTTCTATCATGGCTAACACTTTGAAACGATCTTGTATTTGTCTCGTGATACCACACGTATTCGCCTATTTCGATGGAAGAAGGCATGTGGATAGTATACATCAATATCTCGACCAAGTTCGCTGGTCAGCTTTATCAGCCATCTTGTTTCAAAATGGCGGCCATCAAATTAGAAAAATATATATTTAAAGTGAGGTGCAAAAAAATTAGAAATTAAAAAAGGTTTCTTTCTTAAGTATTTGACCTTGATATAAGGATTCAGGAGCATTTTTTGTTTGTCTTTATCTTAAAAAATGGCTCAGATATAGCAGTTTCAATTTCTAACGTGGGTGACATTTTGAAAAATCTGATTTTTTGCCTGCGACAGCACTCGTATGTATCAACCGATTCCGATGTGAGTGAGCATGTGCACAGAAATTACTAAGGTCTCGACCAAGTTCACTGTTTAGCCTCATCCACCATGTTGTCTTAAAATGGCAGGCACTTTAAGAAATCGCCGAATTTGGCAGCGAAATATAAGTTACTTTAAATAAAAGCAGCTTGGATAAAGCTGACTAATTTTGCGAAATTCTCATTCATAATGATTTAGTATTGATAAAAATTAGTATTGAATCTCCTACATTCGGTTTCCACTTAATTGATCTTCGTGTGTTTGAATAATATAAATTGGCTTTTTTAAAATAAGGAATATGAAAGCTACCTCTTCCTCCCGGCACTGGCCGGAAGGACTTTTTAGTGTTTCGTTCATCTGATGAAACCCTTATAGTCTCGCTTCTCTGTCTGTCCGTCCGTCACAGGCTCGTACATGGAAACTATTTAAGTTACAGACTAATTTATTTATTTATTTATTTTTTTTAACGAATTCTTTTCCAAAATCATAAAATTTTGAAAAATCCTTGTATTATTACAATTAAGTTTATATTATTTTAAAGTCGTTTTTCTTTTCGATTTTAAAACATAATCTTAAAATCAGCAGATACCGTCCAGTACCGATGGAGCCGAGGTAAAGCAAATGTCTAACACGCAGTAGATTATGGGTTCGAATCTCTCAGGCGGAGCTTCAAAATTTTGATTTTTATTATTACACTCCATTTTCAGATGGATTTAATTAAAAGAAAATTCCTTATTTTGGCAATTTTTAAGACAATTTTTTAAATTTTTGGCAATTTTTAAATTTTATTTTTTTGCGCAGCGGTAATTTTTAAAATATCTTTTATTTCAGACAGAGAAAATCTGAAATTTCAATTAAAAAAAAAAAATCCGGAGAATTATTCACTTATATAATAAAAATTGCACATTTAGTAGCAATTAATTTTTAACATGTCAGATGATATAATCAAATCCATATTTAATATAAAAAAATCCTCATTTTAAATAATTAATTTGATACAGACGTATAAATATTGGATTTCTCTGGATTATTTTTTGTTTGCTGCTGCCATCTAGAGGAAATTTTTAGAAATAATACACTTCTTATGGACAATTTTTTTCAAGTTATTTATATGCACTTTTGAGGAATTAAAAGGTATTTTTTTTCTTTTTTATTTCGAATTTTAATATACGTTAATGTTCTTTATTTGCGCCATCTAGTGAGTTTCCGAAAAGTGAAAGAATTAATATGGATTTTTTTCTGAAATATTTGAGCATTTGAAATATGTTTTAAGCAATTATTTGCTTTTAAAAAATTTATATTTTATTTATACCTGCGCTAAATTTTTCAAATTGCTGAATTTAAAAATATTCGGATTTTTTTTTAATTTTATTTAAATAATTTTACTTGAATATTTATAATCTGATTAAAATGTATTTTTTAAATTATTTTAAAATTAAATGTAATGATGCTGTCATTTATGTAAGATTTTAATAATTATAAATTAACAATTTTGATTTATTAATGTAAGGATAAAGTGTTTTAAAAGACATATTAAACGAAACCCTCTGTGCGATCTGCGATCACACTTACCCATTCGTTTTTTTTTTTTTTTTTTTTTTTTTTTTTTTTTTTTTTTTAAGGCTTTGTCAAGGCAAGGATAGGATTTTTGGTACACCAGTTCGTGATATAAAAACTTTGAAGGACAGGTTAACAGAAGTTGAGTGAAATGTTACGCAGAAAACATTCAAATACAATGGGAACTGAAATACAGATTTGGCATTCATTGAGATACAAAGCAAATGCATATTGAAGTTTACTAAGATGATTAGGGCTTATAAAAAACTCAATTACTGCACTTACTATTTCCAAATATATGTCTAAGTATAGGGTGAAACACCTAGTAACTGACACCTTAAGGATTCTTTCTTGTTCAAATCACTATTACAAATTTTAAAATCCCTTTTAAACTTATCTTTCTGTTTGAAAAAATCCCTGCCGGCCAGGCCTACAGGCAGAGGTAGATTTCGAAGTTACGTATACTAATTTCACCAACAAAAACAAAATCATTATTAGATATAAATCCACTTTAACATCTGTCTGCTTTTGACGAGTTTTTATTTCCCTTTTATAAAATAGCTGGTTTTATCAGAATCATGTTAAGGTGATATTAAAAAAAATATTTTTCCATACTCAACAACTCGAAATTTTCTGGCACATTTTCAGATTCATTTTTAATTTAAAAAAAATGTGAAACATGCTGACGTGATTTTTGAAAAGATTTATAAGCGACCTGTGTTTTTATTTTTCTTTCAATTAATTAAAACTTGATTAATAAACAATTATTTTCTCAGTAGGTCAATATTTTTCGTTTCTAACAATCGCTTCGGGAAATTCTGTTCAAAATGCCCACTTTGGCATCCTTTCTTGAAATACATTCTGCCTCTATCAAAAAAATCGAACATTACTGTACATTATATAGTTTCTGAATAAGAGAATCTAGCAATTGGATGCGTTTGAGAGCAAAAATGAATTTAAAAATGAGTAAGAAAATAGACAGTTTGGATTTGAATGCACCCTTAATAAGATGATTTTTTTCTTCAATCGCTATGTATTTTTAATTTGTTTTTGCTGTAAGAATTGGCCCTATCAAAAACTTCTCTACATAAATATTGAAGACAATATTAAGAAGATATATGATAAATTCATGGAGATTTTATATCTTCTGAATTGACGGAGTTATTAAAATTTTTCTTCTTCAACCCCCCTTTTATGTTTTCGTTTTTAATTTTTTTTTTCGGTACGAATTGGTCCTATTAAAAACTTGTGAATATAAAAGTTGTAGATAATATTAAGGAGATGTATAGTAAAATTATTGGATTTGATATCTTGAGAATTGACGAAGTAAGGAATTTTTTTCTCCGAAAAACCCTATTTTTGCGCTCCTTGAGCCTATTTTAAATTTTATCAAAAATCTGTGATGCATGAATTTTCGGCGCTATTTTTAGAAGTAATAAAAACTTTTAACTGATTTGATATGTACAAAAATTAAGAAGTTGTGGGGGTTTTTCGGTTTTCACAAAACCCCTCCCTATTTCCATCCCCTTTGTCCACTTTTGCCCATTAACGAACTTGAGCGAGATTTTATGTCGCTTGATTTTATGTATCAGTCTGAAAGAGATTTGTGCAGAATTGGGGAAGTTATCGTGTCCAGAAGAAAGTGATAACACAATTGCTTCGAGAAATTCCGTTTAAAATGCCAAATTTGACATCATTTTTTGAAATATATTCTGCCTCTATTAAAAAATAGATCATTACTTTACATTATATAGTTTCTGAATAAGAGAATCTAGCAATTGGATGCGTTTGAGAGCAAAAATGAATTTAAAAATGAGTAACAAAATAAGCAGTTTGGATTTGAGTGCATCCTTAATGCAATGATTTTTCCAACACAATCCGCTTCGGGAAATTCGGTTCAAAATGCCCACTTTAACAGCACTTTTTTAAATATATTCTGCCTCTATCAAAAAATCGACCATTTCGGTACATTATATTGTTTCTGAGTAAGAAAACGTAACAATTGGAAGCCTTTGAGGGCAAAAATGAATTGTAAAATGAGTCAGAAAATAAGCAGTTTGGATTTGAATACACCCTTACTTAGATGATTTTTTTCTTCAATCGCTATGTATTTTTAATTTTTTTATTGCTGTAAGAATTGATCCTATTCAAAACTTGTCTATACAGATGTTGTAGACAATATTAAGAAGATATATGATAAATTCATGGGGATTTTATATCTTTTGAATTGACGGAGTTATGGATTTTTTACTTCTTCAAACCCCCTTTTTGTTTTCGTTTTTAATTTTTTTTGCGGTACGAATTGGTCCTATCAAAAACTTGTGAATATAAAAGTTGTAGATAATATTAAGGAGATTTATAATAAAATTAATTGGAATTGATATCTTAAGAATTGACGAAGTTATGAATTTTTTTCTCCCCAAAACCCTATTTTTTGCGCCCCTTGATCCCATTTTTAACTTTTTCAAAAATCTATGATACATAAAATTTTGGCCCTATTTTTAGAAGTAATAAAAACTTTAAACTGATTTGATATGTATAAAAATTAAGAAGTTATGGGGGGTTTTCTGTTTTCCAAACCCCTCCCTATTTCCATCCCCTTGGTCCGATTTTGCCCATTAACGAACTTGACCGAGATTTTATGCCCATTGATTTCATGTATTAGTTTGGAAGAGATTGGTGCAGAATTACGAAAGTTTTCGTGTCCAGAAGAAAGTGATATATATAGATAGATATATACATTGATAGATAGATAGATAGATAAAGTTTTTTACTGAGGGTGGTTTTGTGTTCTAGGGGTCATGATCGGTGTAGATCTGCAAAAAATTTTCAGAAATTCCAACATGGGAACGATCCCAATAGGTAGTATTTCATACGAAATCTACCTAAAAATAGTAGAGATACTTTAAAAAATTATTGTTGACAAAATTTTCAAAAATTATACATTGTAGCATTAAAAATTATTTTTTTTCTTAAATATGGTCAATAACTCCAGTAACTGATACCAAGACTATATTGCAAAACCAACAACTGGCACGAACTGAACTAGTGTCTGACACTATATTTTCAAAGATTGAAAAAAAAGTTATTTTATATTTCAAGGAATTTATGCTTTAAAAATACGTTAATCTATATTATAAGAACAAAATACTTAAACATTATTTATATTTGATATCACACTACAGTAGCATGTGCCTTTTCTTTAAATTTTTTAAATTATTATTATTAGTAATGCAGATATCCAATAACTGACATTTATGAACCAGTACAGGTGGTTTCAGAGTTTCAGACACCGGTAGAACAACTTAAATTTTAATGGTGTTTACAAGATAAGTTTAATTTATTATTAATTTTTTTTAAAAAACAGCTCAAATAATAGATTTCAACTTACTTTAATGTAATCAATAACTGACACCTGTGTCGGAGACATGTGAAATGAAATTCCTGGAACCACCAACTAGCACCTCCCCATTAAGCTAAATTAAATAACTATAAATTATAAATCATGGTCATAATGTATCATAGGCATCTTTTAACTAATTTCTACAAGTATAACTTTAAGAAAAAGTTTAGGATGGTAGCATTACAAATAGATTTTAAAAAATACTACCTTAATTTTGTAAAGAAGATAGCTGCCTCGAAATGGCACTTTTTGTGTTCTCAAAAGTTCCTTCGTCGTTGAATATGTTCTTGGTCTACTAGTGATAGATAAATTGACTCCAAAATAAAGAGAAGTGTCTAAGATACCACTAGATGACATTAATTTGCAGAATTTTACAAAAAATATGCTTATTTGAGTTAGGTGTAAATAACTGGGGGTTACATTCTATTACTTTTCGCGAAATGCGTTTTTGTAATTAGAAAAAAATCTTTAATGCTTACCCTATATATCTTCACCAAGTTATTTTGATTATGTACAGTCGTGGAAAAAAAAAAGTAAACACCCCTACTAACTCCTCAACAAATTATCCTAGACGAAAGTTACTGGTACCGAACGATTGGAAATAAAGTCTACTTTTAAATGATGTATATAACATTTTCTTAGGGGTGATCTACATATTAAAACGAATCCAAACTTCATTTTTTTTCAATGGCAATACCCAATTTTAACGAGATATTTCAAATTTTCGGTTCAAACTATGCCTAGACAAAAAAATTGAAGTCATTTGAAAGATAAGTTTTTGAATTATAAACATTCAAAATTTAGTGCTTCTAATGTTAAATTACATTTTCATATTTTATTTATATCTCCTGAAATTATGCTCCTAATGTGCTAATTTTATTTGTAGCAATAATACTAATATACCCAAACATAAATACGTTGAATTTGTAATTTTTATAATTTTATGCTATGAATTATGAAATTAATATTCGAAAAAATTACGAATTGCAACCTACAACTTTTTTGATGAGTTTAGATTTATTATGTCCTATTTTATGGAAAACCAAAATTTCACACTTTTTTTCCAAGTAGTTTTCACATTATGTTTAAAAACGGCAAAATGATGGTTTAAGGGGCCGTCTATGATGGAAGTGAGTAGATATTTTGAAATTTATTCTGCTGTATTGTAATCTAACAGGCTTCATTGACTCCTTGAGTGGCACTTAAGGTGCCTTGATCAAGAAAGGGGCTCTCTCGGTTAATAATCGAGTACGGAACTTCAATTTGGATACAGCCCTTAAAATACGCTCGTTTTAAAATAATTAATTTCTCGGAAACTTGTGGTACAAACTGCATACAAATTCGTTTTTAGGCTAATTGAAGGGTTAGAGTTCATTTATTTTGTCAGAATTGTGTACTGCTATTGAAAAAAAAACAAAGTTATGGCTCGTTTTAATATGTAGATGGCTTCCTAAGCAAATTTTATATACATCATTTAAAATTAGACTTTATTTCCAATCGTTCGGTACCAGTAACTTTCTTCTACGATAATTGTTTGAGGAGTTAGCAGGGGGTGTTTACTTTTTTTCCCACGACTGTACATGGCTTTATTTGAAAAGTATCATAAAGACGATTCTTTTCATCTTCTGTTAACCCCTTTGCGACGAGCGTCACATAAGGCTATAGGATGCATACAATCCTTAATTTTGACTACCACTATTTCCGGTTAGTCAATTCTGCGCTACTTTATGATAGTATATTACGCGATTAAACAACACAAAGATTACTATTCGAAAATAGTTGTGCTTAAAAATTAAAATGTGTATACGAGGCGCTTCTCGCGAAGGGGTTATAATTCAGCATAAAATCTTATTTTCTACGAAATTCAGGTGCAAGTAAGTAATATTGTTTGTATCAATTCAGAATCATTAAAATGAAATTTATATTTCCTAGTAGCCAACACATCATGAAATGTATTGATGTTATCCATAATATATGAGTCAGAAGAGTGATTCCTTTCACTATTGTTTAAAATTCACCAACAACTTTAATTTTCCAACGGAAGTTACAATTAATCATGAAACACGATTTCCTTTAAACAAAGATTTGCAGTTACGATTCATCAACACAGAATTCGAGATCTTTACTTAAAATAAATAAAAATAAACGTGATTTGTTCCCGTTTTTTAATGAAATTAATCTATGAAATAAGGCTGATAAAAATTATGAAACCGACTAAAATACATTGTATTTGTTCAAAGTTGAAAAAATTGAATTCATTAAAATTCATTTCAATAAAACATTTTAAAAGAAAACACAAAGGATATAGGCTGCCAATTATTACGGATTTTTGCTACCATTGTAATTTTGATAGTAAAATTTGTATTATTTATACGTAGATTTTCTGCGATTAAATAATTAAAATGTTACTTGAAAAAAAAATAGTGGTAGCTAAAATACGTGTTATGGATACGCAGCTATGGATATAGCTATAAATTTGCCGAAAAAAGATACAGGGATAACGAAAAATTGGTATCCCGAAATTAGACGTTTAATTTAACTCGTAGCTTTCAATTTTTATACGATTTTTTGTCACCATTACTTTTGAATAATAATCTTAACCTTGTTTAATCCCAGAAGTGTGTGATTAAATAAGACGAAGATTACTATTAGGAAATAGTGGTGATAAAAAAATCGTACAAGTTGGAAGTTATAAGTTATAGAGGTTATAACGCTTTATTTTTACGGGGCCGTTTTTACGTGGCCCTAAAGTATAAACTCCTTATGAAGACTATCCATATCTATGTAAATTATGATGTGATCTATAGTCGAGTTATTTTCGATTGAAAATGATTGACTAGGTCTTTTGCTATATTAATAAGTTTATTATAAAGCAACGCTGGTAGTAATAATTTTAATTAAACACCTATGACAGAGCATACAAATGAAGCAAAATGATAATTTAATCAAACAAATAAAATAATTATAACAAAATTTGACAATAAAACTAAGTTAGTTCAAAAACTTCTTTTTTTCTAACAGATTACCAAAAGAACAGAATTGGCAGAAGGCTTACTCTTTCTATATCTGATTAATGTAAACCCGATAATTTGTCTGTTCGCTCTCTCTGTCCATCTTTATGTTTCAAATCAATAAAAAGTTTCTAAACTTTTCAATTTGAATGTTATTTTTTCAACATAAAAAAAATTTAGTTTTCATATGCTAATTTTCCTGTTACTTTTCTTTGCAATTAGGGAATCTATAACATTTATTGTAATAATTTATTCTAATCTATCTTTATGTTTCAAATCAACAAAAAGTTTCCCGCGTTTCAATTTTAATGTTATTTTTTCAACATAAAAAAATTTTAGTTTTCATATGCTAATTTTCCTGTTACTTTTTTTTGCAATTAGGGAATCTATAACATTTATTGTAATAATTTATTCTAATCTATCTTTATGTTTCAAATCAACAAAAAGTTTCCCGCGTTTCAATTTTAATGTTATTTTTTCAACATTAAAATAAATCAGTTTTCATTTACTAATTCTCTTGTTAGTTTTCTTAGCAATTAGGGAATCTATAATAGACCGGGAGCCGGCAGCACAGACAATCACCTCATCGAGTTCACGGATGAAATTCTCGGATTAGTTAAATCTTGATTCGCATATTAAAACGCAATCGATCTGCAAGTCATATCTTGGTGGAAAACACCTGAAAACCCGATTTTAGCGGCTGACTCGTAGGTTTACCATTGTGCTTTCCTACTCCCAGTCCTCCATGTTTTCATACCTTTTAGTGCAGGAAAACACAATGGTAAACCTACGAGTCAGTCGCTAAAATCGGGTTTTCAGGTGTTTTCCACCAAGATATGACTTGGCAGACCGATTGCATTTTAATATGCGGATCAAGATTTAACTAATCCTAGAATTTCATCCGTGAACTCGATGAGGTGATTGTCTGTGCTGCCGGCTCCCGGTCTATAACGTTTCTTGTAATAATTCCCATTTATCTTTATGTTTCAAATCAACAAAAAGTTTCTAAACGTTTTAATTTTAATGTTATTTTTTCAAAAAATCAGTTTTCATTTACTAATTCACCCGTTACTTTTCTTTGCAATTAGGGAATCTATAGTTTTTTTGCAATAATTTCCATCTATCTTTATGTTTCACATAAGTTTCTATGTGTTTTAATTTTAATGCTATTTTTTCAACATAGAAGAAAAATCAGTTTTCATTTACTAATTCTCCTGTTACTTTTCTTTGCAATTATGGTATCTATAACGTTTCATGTAATAATCCCCATCTATCTTCTATTATGTATATGAAATGCAAATGAGAATTACGTTCCGGCTGCTTATAACTTGAATTCTGCTGAATGGATTTTGATGGGACTTGCACTTTTAGTTAGGTAATTTTTCAAGAAAGGTTTTAGTATACTATAACATATCGTTCTACGTTTCTTAGTTCTAGAATTATGGGGGGGGGGGGGATTCTATAATCAGATATATCCGATTATGAAAGATTAGCATTTTTCAATGTTCTACTGGACGGATTTTATGAGACTTGCATTATTAATTAGGCAATTTTTTAGTGATTCTTTTTAGCATACTGCATACGTTCTACGTCGTTAGTTATAGAATTATGAGGAAAAGTTCTATACTCAGGTGGATTCTAATTATTAAGGAATATGTCTTTATTTTTTAATTTCGACAATCGGAAGCGAAGATAATTAATTTTTTGGTACTTAATTCCGGAATTGCATTTTTTGCATAGCAGTAGCACAAAACACACGTAACACAGAAAGAAAAAGAGATAAATTTTTATACAAGAGTTTTATAATCGCAGTACAACATTTTTTAACTATTGATTTTACAAATTTGGTTCTTTCGCATCCGATGTTATTTCGTACGCTGATTCATAAAATCTAAAAAAAAAAAAAAAAAAAAAAAAAAAAAATCAGACCACAACTTTCCGATTTATGAAAAAATCGATTTTCTAACTGATAAAAGAGATGCTTTTTTGCACGGACAATTGACGGGAATTTGTTAAAATTAGGAAAACTAAAAAACCGATCACTTTTTAACTTTGACATACTTTGTAACACATAAGAATTTTATAAATTTAAGGTGAGTTGAATTTTCGTTGGGGGGGGGGGGGGGGGGGGAACGAGGACTCCGTCAAAAACCGCCACCTTCTCGAGTAATATATCTACTGATAGGTTGTTTAACGGATTCAGTCACATACAGTTTTGTTAAGAATATAGTGCGTTTCCTAGTGGTGGAATGTCGAACTAACAGAACGCGATTTTGTTAAAATTAGGAAATCTAACTCGGCTGTTTTAAACTTTAAGATAGTTTATAACACGTGATAGAAAGTTATAAAAAAGAATGGTGCGTCACATTTCGGAGAGAGGGGAGGGGTAAGAACAAAATTAGGAAATATAACAAGGCGAATCTGTTTGAAACTTTAAGATAATTTAGGGAGGGTTTACCATAATTTAGAAGGGGTTCCATGGCGATAAATGTACTGGACGTTTTGAAAGAAAGTGTTTTGAAAGGAATATTAAACGAAACCCTCTGTGCGATCTGTGATCACACTTACCCACTCGTTTTATGTATTTCCTAGAACTTTTGTACCTTCTTTTATTTTCGTAATAGTACCATGTTACTTTGCCTGAATAAGAAAGATTAAGACTGCGTTTATAAAGGAAAAGTACTCCCTCTTATTTTAAAGCAATAAGAATACCAACTGGCCTTTCTTTTTCCACTACATTTGTGTTTTTTAACTAACGGACGGGAGATTCAGTAATGAATGGAAAGAACTTAAGAAGATTAGAGCTAACTTGAAGGAAAATTTTCTCTCCTGCAAGATGCCCATCAGTTTCCTTGTAAAGCCATTAAAGGAGAAAAACACCGCGTGACTAGAACAGAGAGGCCGCGAGTAGAATGATACGCCTATCTGGACCTTAAATCTTTTGAATCATTTTGAGAGTTCTGCATTTTTTTTTATTATATTAAGAAGTTATTTTTATTGTAATAAGAGTACAAATCTCCAATTCTCTCCAAATTCTATTTATATCTTTATCTTTTGTTGTCTGACAGCAAAATGGGAATTCAACCATGAAGTAAAACAACTTCATTACATAAATTAATATTTATAAATAAACCGACGATATTATTCAAAATTGGATATACCCCCCCCCCCCCCCCTCAAAAAAAAAAGACCATATTGTTCTACAACTAAGAACGCTTTCAGTGCGTCGTCAGTCATGACGTTTTCTTTGGAAATTACTCCAAACAAACGGTTCCTAGGTTGTATTTCCTATTTTATTTGTATATTACAGTTAAAATTTATAGCTATATCTCACACCTAGCTGATTTAAGACTTTATAAGAAGCGGTAACATGTTCTACGATTTATATTAAATAACAAATGTAGCATAGCAACCATTCAGTGGTGGAAAATTGGCGCAGAGGAGGAGCCTATTGACACCACTAAATTTTAGTAGAATTTTTCGTCTTATCTAATGACAGTTTTTATTAAGATGAAGAATACCATAAAATATTAGTGGTGTCAATAGGCTCCTCCTCTGCGCCAATTTTCCACCACTGACCATTTGTTTGGAGTCAGCTTCCAAGCAAAACATCATGACTGACGCCAATGACTGAAAGCGTCTATTGTAAATTAATAAATAATAAACTACATTTATTTTGTAAATTCATTAAATCATTTAAATCTTATATATTCATTATTAATTTTTGTACCTGATTCTATGTATATGGATACGTCATTAGCTTTCTTTTTCTGTCCTTTGATGTTTCTTTAACAGTAACTTTTTTATTTCCTCACCACTTCTTAACTCTTTATATCCTGAATTTTGAATAAACACATTGCTTCACCTGAATAATTATTTACGTTAATGTCTAAGATATCCAGAGCAACATATATAATACTAATTTGATTTGTAGATAATTTTTTTAATTAAAACTGCTTTAATAAATCGGTAGTTAGAGTTATTTTTGCAAAATATTTACAAGAATAATGAGATTAATTGAGAAAAAAATACTGTTATGGAAATCTTTCAATTCTTATAAGAACAGTGTAAATAAATGTATTGTGATCCTATCTGTAACAGAGAAGTGTTTTGTAGTTGAAATTTTTTTGTATAACATGTTTTAATAGGATAAAAGATACACCTAGGTAAATGGTTGAGAAAATAACCATATTAAAAAATATTTAGCTTTGACTGTTTCACTGTGCTTTCTAAATATGATTGAGCAAATTATTTTGTATGGAAAGTGCTATCTACTTTTATTAGTAGACGAATTAAATACATTTTACATAGAATTTTCTTTAATGGTACTTAAAAGTACCGTCAGGATATAAAGGGTTAAAGTAGTTCCGAGAGTGAAAATATCTGTTAAAAAAAAAAAAAAAAAAATCGGAAGAGTAAATACATACCCGGTTAAACATAGACATCAAATATCCTATTGTTAAGAAAAATTGCATAAAAATATTGATATGAAAATGAGAAATTGGAAAAGAATCCTGTTATTGGTTTAACATTAGCTCGCGAATGCCGTTGCGTGACTGAACTAGGTTTTGAACCTTCAAGTATGAGAATTCACTATTGGCAGAAATATTTAATGTTTTTATTTTCTTTTTAGGTGCATGCGGTCGCCCAGGTCGTACAAATATGAGTAATTATGAGCCAAACGGAACACGTGAATTCAACGTGAATGATAGAATACGCTATAAATGTACTGAAAAAAATCACGTCATCCTGGGAAATCCCGAACGACGCTGCCAGAGAAATGGATCTTGGTCTGATGAAATACCTGTATGTTGTAAGTTCAAAGTGATAATGCATAGCAAAATGTTTCAAGCTTCTTGTAAGCACAAATGCCAAAAATTGCCAAAGATAATTTCTTAATAATTCAGTTGTTGTAACTTATCTATGAGTGTACATACAGGGTAGGATACAGGGTAGGGCAAAAATCCTTGACACATTTTAAAATTCAATAAAAAAATTAAGTATTGGCGAGAGTGTGCGATTTGGACGAGAAAGTTTTGTTTAAGCAAATAAAAAAGTAGATAAAATATTTTCTCACAGGTGGCGCTTCACCGCTTCACCTCTAACATCTCAATAGAGACGGCAATGGATACACACGCATAGCTGCGGAACAGAGAGTATTTTTATATATAAAAGTGACACATATGTAAAGGGTGTTTTTTTTTTTTAGAGGTGTGGTTTTCAAATTGACAACACTGTTTTTAGTCACAGTCAATTTGACAGCTGACTTGTATTCAGTATGTTTTGGCATTTCATGAATAGACTTGCGCCGGAACATGCTTGCAAACTGTGCAAAACACCACCAGTTTATTGCGGGAGACATTCAGTGAGCGCATAATTTCGCGTAATGGACCTGTGAACTGGCCTCCACGGTCATGTGATCTCACACCAGTGGATTACTTTCTGTGAGGATATGTAAAGTCGCTGGTCTACGTGAATAAACCACAGAGGTCGGACCACTTGGAAATCAACATTCGCCTCGTTATTGCTGATATACGGCCCCAGCTGCTCGATAAAGTGGTCGAAAATTGGACTTCCAGAATGCGCTTCAGCTAGCCGCGGCGCCCAGATGCCCGATATCCTTTTAAAACACGAACGAATGGCATAAAATTATTTATTTCATAAAACCAGTATCATGGCCATTAACATTATTTCCATGTGTTTTATTTCGTTTTAAATTTGTATACCTCTAAAAACCCTTTATAACGCGCATGCTTAAATTACAGATTTTGTCGAAACTATGACAGCTTACATTCCAGAACTTGTTAGTGATACTAGCCTGGTTGACTTCGATTAGACGAGTGAAACAAGTCAACAAACATTAGCTTGGCAGGAATAGCAATATTGTCGACTTGCTCGAAGAATCATTTTTCTCCAAAATCATCTCGAATAATCGAATTTTCTATACACAGTATGCCTAACAATGTAAAATGCGCATGTATTCGTTCAAGAAACAAAGTTTCGTTCCAGCTAGCGCCTTTATTTAAGCTTTTTTATCTTCAAGTGGTCACTTTTATGTCAGTCTTTCAGTCTTTAAAAATGAGATAATATGGTATATTTTTATTTATAATGTAATTAATCTTATAATCAAATGTGAAAACAGTTTAACTATTTTTCATAAAAAGTAATTCTCATTTTTATTTTTATTTGTTTCTGCTGATTTACGCAACCTGTGCTTTCAGTTGAGCTGGGTTTCTTAGTTTATATTATAAAGAGAAAAACGACCCAGATAGCGTGAACATTAGCAGCAAGTTTGATTTTTTTTTCCGATATTAACTTGCCGTGACAAATTTGAATTCAGAAATTTGCAGAAAATCTCCCGCAAGGTATACCATCACCCACTTGCATGAGTAGTTTGTTGTGAAACCGATGGCAAGACTGTCTTTAATTCACGAAAGTGACGAAAGCAAAAAAAAAATCTCTGTTGAGAGAATGGGCAATCAGCAGATACGCAGAAATTGCAGAAATTTTATTCGCACACTCAGAAATGAATACTCAGATTTCACGAAATTTTCTTTGTTTTTGACGAAACGGTTTCCTGGAATATGCTCCGAGCGAACATTTCGTCAAATTGATGAAATTACTTTCTTCACTTGTTTGACGATATAAATTTCCTCAAAAGTTTCGTCAAAAAAGGGCTGGTGGCGCCATCTATTGAACAGTTTGGAAGCTCCTCTACCAAGGGAAGAAAAAAGTCACTTCTCGTTTTCCTCGGCGTGATTTGAACCCGCGGGCTTTGGGTGGGAGACACTTGCTCTACCGATCAGGCTATTGGGGACTTATATGAATGTGCTTTTAGACTGATCTAATGAAAGCTGCCGCGTGATTATATTTTTATAAGATAGATTGTAATTTTATCGGTGCTGAAAGTTTTAAGGAAGGCTAATTTATTCTTATGTTTTTCTCATGGTCAATGAATAATTATAATATGGCTTGATTAAATCATTTATTAGTGAAATTTTCTTTGCTCAATGAATGGTTAGAATATGGTCTGGTTAATTTGTTGCACACAAATAACGAACTGAGAAGTGCATATTGTGTGAGATTTTATCACGTTGAATAGATGGATAAGATTTTAACACTTTACTGTTTATAAAAGGGAGAGGGATCAATTATGTTTATTTTTAATCTGATTGAAAACAGAATACACTTCTTAAATAAATTTTTAAAAAAGATATCCCGGATCTTTGAAATTTTATTGATTAAATTTTCTTTTTGGATGTTTTTGAACACAGGAAATATATTCTTTTCGAATTAAAACATAACGAACAACAACATAAGTAATAATAATAATAAGCATTCCTAAAAATTTTAACAGCTAAAAAAATAACTTATGAAGAAACAATAACTACCTAAATTTCAGTATTTTCTGAAAAGCACTAAAAAGTGCTGTTTTAAAAATAAATTATTACGAGACTAATACAAACAAGCAAATATCTGCTTGCTAAAATCGCAGGATTTGAGGAGGTACAGCAACGGTTTCCTTAAAATGCATCGAGTCTGACCGTGATTGAGAAAAAACTTTCGTCAAATATCTGAGAGTTTATCTTTCCTTAAAAGTCACGTGATGGTGATAGGAAATGATCGTCAAAAACGACGAAATACAGCTTGAGGATTGCTAAATCGTCAAAAGTGAGAATTCTATTTCTGAGAGTGCGGTTGGCACCGCTTTTTTTAAACGCTGTAGTTCTCAAATACCAAAAAAGGCTCGAATTGAAAAGCACGAATATTACCCTAACTTGTTTATGGTGGTAAAAACGATACATGCACCTTAACGGTGCGTATGCATCAATAGACCTGATCAGGTCTATGGACCCCTTCGAAGGGGTTAAACTTATAGTGCAACAGTTGTAAACAGTTAATGTAATATGAAAAGATTACTGCTTTGCAATCAGTTTGCAGTACTCTTGATTACTTGTTTGCCGTTAATTTGCAATAAATGTGATACAGCATGAATTTAACTTGCACGACAAGTTAGCAGCAAGTTCAAAGTGTGGTGACTTCGGCGTTTGCGTTATCTTGGTGCAGTCGTGTTATGAATTTTCAGTCTTGTCATCCTGAGCTTGCTGCAATTTTGCACGTTTTCAAAGCAATATTTCTACAAATTTCCTGCAAACAAAAAATGCTATGTGGGGATACACTTAACCATATATTTTTTTCAAATGTAGAAATAAGCGGCGCCATCTGCAATCAAATGCTTACTTCTTACTTACCTTAAATATTTGAACTTCTTTTGCCGATGTAGCGCCATCTATGAGAAAGTTTTGAAGCTAATTTTTTATTTGCTTAAACAAAACTTTCGATCAGAAGAAGCCTTTTCTTAAAAACCAAACTCTCGTACGACACTTGAATTTTTATTGAATTTTAAAATGTGTCAAGGGCTTTTGACCAACCCTGTATATGGTTTTTCTCTACATGGTTTTTAAAGAAATCCAGCGCGCTAATATAACGCCTATTTATCTATTCGACGCCTTACTTTTATACACATGCACGTATAAAATCCTGTAAAACGAATATAATTCTACCCTCAAATAATCTATTTTGGCGCAGCATGTCCCTAGAGGATTTTGAGTCACTAAACCCAACACAACCAACCAACCAACCACCCTTCAAATAATATCTCTATACGAAAATGATATGTTATATAGAAATATATATGTAAATAAAAACAATGCAGGTCTCACTGAGCTATTTTAGCCGAAAAGAAGCTTAATTAAGTTAACTAACGATGTAAAATTACTATTTATTATCCTAATAACATCGTCTGAAAATTTATGCGAATATTAATATTTTGTTTTATAATATCTTCCTCTGACTAAAACCATTTGGCCGGAAATACGCGGTATTCCAAAATGACACACGAACTTTAATATTCATTAACAATAACAAATAACAATAATTTAACTATTATGTAAACTTGAATAAAAAGGCATTCAGTTTTTACTCTTCATTCTGCTTAACGACTAAAGCGCGAAATAAAAGGTTTTTTAAACACTGGAGCTCCGCGTTCAGCTGACCACTTAACCAGGACATATGTTATGTATAGCACCCCAGGGTTCTTGGTAAAGAAAGCTGGGTTGAGCAGTGCATACTATGAATGAAGAGAATTACCTTAATTAGAATTTGGGAAATTGCAGAAAAGAAGTTCACCACTTCATCAGCTTTTTAAAAATCATAATCATTTTTGCCCATGTAGTTTTGACTGTCTTTTTTTCAAACATTGTTTACGGGCTCTTGAAGCACTTTTTTTTCTATTATCCGTTTTCGTTTCATGTAGGATATCCGATCTTACCCCAAAAAGCTCTGGATCGGGAAATATGCCGTAAAACATGCCGTTTTAAATAGTAGAAATAGTTTCATCGTTGAAAATAAATCCTTATTAAATATTCTACACATAATAATACATAAATTTTTAGTAACCTCAAATGAGTTCATATTTCAGAATTCTGTAAATTAGAAAAAATAAACATTCCAACACCGAAATTACATGAATGCCAATAGGGAGATTCTGTAATGGCCGCTTCTTTTTCTTGCCTAGAGCTGAGTATTTAAACCATTTCACGCTAGAGGGCTTCTCAAATTGAGTCAATCAAAAATGAGATATCTGGTTTCAACCGACTATACAGTTCCACCCTACTTTCCTCTACTTTTTGCGCATACATACAGAAGTATTTTAGAAATGTTTATTTTAATTTGCAAACAACTGATATGATAATTTTGATTATTATGTAAAAGTAAAATACATTTTATTACATTTAATTATTAATTAATATTTATAGCTTTATGATGTTAATCTTCAATGAAGTTTGTTTCGATTTTCAAAACTTCGTGATGGCTCCGGTGTTATAAAAATCATGCATTATTTTTGTCAGTAAAAAAACCCCTATTTTTTTGCATTATTAATTGAAAAAATAATTAATTAACAAATAAAAACATAATAATTTTCGATATTTTACTCAAAAGTAATGTCAAATAAAAACACAATAATTTTCGATATTTTACTCAAAAGTAATGTCAAATAGAAACATAACAATTTTAAATATTACTCTAGCACGTTTCAAATATTCTAAACTGAATTTCTCAGAATAATGCATGTATTGATGAAAATTATTGCACGGAAGTGGCTCAAAATAACATGAATTTCATTTGGCAGCGTTTGTTTTTTAAGTCTTGAAGATTCCTTTTCAAATTTGGACGCTTCTACCGTAATAGATTAAAAATGAATGCGTTAATTGAAATATATTAGTATTCTATTAAATTTAATTGAAATAGAAAATAAATACTTTGAGCTCGAGGATATTTTTCTAGTGTTTTCAATTCAAACCTTTTTTTTAATTTCTTTCATTCATTGTGCTGTAAGATGCTAGAGTAAAATTTCATAAAAATGTGCCCCATTTACAGATGCGTAAAATGTCTAATAAACAGAAATGAGATAGTCTGTTTGAAAGAAAATCCAAAGATATTTTAGATGCAATAAAATATAAGATAAATCGGTGGCTCAAAGAAAAAAAGATATATTTCTTTCTACACCGCAGTTACATTTATCAATTTCATTATGGTAGAAGTATTAGAGCATCGTTAAGGTGCATTTTAAATAATCACTGTCTATAGACAGTAACGCGCAGTAGCGCCAACTTTTCAAAAATATTGGGTGGGCTCAAACATTTTTCGGTAAAATAACACGCATAATTTTTTCCCCTTGGTGTGTATGTGTGTGGAGAGAGAGAGAGGGGAAGAGCGAATGACTAAAGATGAAAATTCAAAATATCGTTATGTTTTTTTGAGCAAATTTTTAAATTATTATAAGTTCAATATAATTCTATAATTAAATTAAGTTTAAATTAATTAAGTTCTTCCTTATAAATACATTAATATTTATTTTAAACAACACTGGAATTGAAAATTCAAAAAACTGCACTGTTAAAAATTTGCAGCATTCTGTCCTGTCATTTGACCGTTTTATCGAAAACGGTTACACAACCGTAATTTAACACTGTTATGACCATATTATTGGCCATTTTATGGTCAGAATATAGTTAATTTACGGTTATGTAAACGTTTTTTTCAAAAAAACGGTCGAATGACTGGACAGAATGCACTGTTAAAAATTTTGCAGCATTCTAGCAGGTCATTCGACCGTTTTTTTAAAAAACGGTTTCATAACCATAATTTAACTATATTCTGACCATAAAATGGCCAATAATATGGTCAGAATAGTGTTAAAATTACGGTTGTGTAACCGTTTTAGGAAAAAGCGGTCAAATGACCTGCCAGAATGCTGGAAATTTTTAACAGTGTGCTGCAAAGTTTTAACAGTGTAAATGTCAAGAAAAGCATACACTGTTAAAAATTTTGCAGCATTCTGGCAGGTCATTCGACCGTTTTTTGAAAAAACGGTTTCATAACATAATTTAACTATATTCTGACCATGAAATGGCCAATAATATGGTCAGAATAGTGTTAAATTACGGTTGTGTAACCGTTTTCGGAAAAAAAACGGTCAAATGACCTGCCAGGATGCTGCAAATTTTTAACAGTGTACATTTTAGTCACTTAAGTCCACACCCAATTCAAGATTTCAAAACAGATGGCAAAATACTTGTAGGCAGGAAATTTGTTTTCGTGAGAAATTTAACTATACGTCTGCTGAAGGGGTTTTCAGTGCTAATTGATGTCCGTACACTGTTAAAAATTTGCAGCATTCTGTCCAGTCATTCGACCGTTTTTTCCGAAAACGGTTACACAACCATAATTTAACTATATTCTGACCATAAAATGGCCAATAATATGGTCAGAATAGTGTTAAATTACGGTTGTGTAACCGTTTTCGGAAAAAACGGTCAAATGACTGGACAGAATGCTGCAAATTTTTAACAGTGTACTATTTTTCAAACAAAATTGTTTTGAGAACGTAAATAAAACCAAATTTAATCTCAGCGATAAAATAATAAATAAATTAGGATTTAAATCAATTAGAATTGAGTGAGCGGAGAAATCAAATTATTGGGTGGGCTCACGACCCATGGGCTCATATAAGTTGGTGCCGCTGCAGTAACGCAATAAAATTGTTTCGGCCCTCCGGTATATGAACAATGAATTCTACACACACCATTTCTATAAGAAACATATTGTATCTCATATCAACAAATATCAGTTTTGTAACGTTTGAGATAATGTCGTATGTAGGTAGTATGTTGCAAAGCGACAGATGACTAATTTAATACCCTCCTCTCAGTGACGAAATCTAGGAGAGGGAAAACCCCATAAATCCATTTTATATGTTGTCATCATGCGACACCATATTTTTATAGTTACTAATTATTTACTTGAAATTTTAAACATCCTTCCCTTTATAACATGTTCAGCAGAGACGAATTTGTCGTACTTAAAAATTGTAAAAAACAGAATCAAGGAAGATCTACTTAGTTAGAGTGATTTCATTGTAAATTTACAGTAACTTTGAATTTATCTTAATCTGAAGAAGTCATTATAAGACTTGCAGTCGTTAAGAGGAAACTTATTGCAATTTATTTTTTGTGTTTCCTTAATTATTTACATATAACACAGCTGAAACATTTTAATTATAAATAACTTTCCTTTAGTTCTTTCTCTGGATCTTCTTATCTTGACCAGTTAAAATTTACTTCTTATTTAACCTTCCTTCACAACTAGCACAGATAGTTGGCCCACAGTTGTATGTTTCTGGAAACCGTTAGGAAATGGTAGGGATGATACGCCAACAATAATCCAGCCAGAAGTCCTTCCAATATGGAGCGTTTTTCGGCCAACCAAAAATAATTGCATCGGGTCACATCGACTTGTACGTATATCTGAGCAGTTAACTTCTGGACATTGGACCTTTCTTGGCAAATGCTTTGATGGCCTATGGTACGGAAAGGCAGATATTTCATACAGCTGGAAAACTTGGAACTCCAAAATTAGCCAACATTGGCCCAACAAATTGTGCTACTGGGGTATTCATCCAGTCGTTATTCAATCATAATCATAATAAAATCAAAGTACTTTTCATTGAAATGGGAAGTTTTGGACCCTCCCCGAAATGAAATGCTGGCCACGCCGTTTCACCCTCTCTCAATCACATTTGATCCTACAATAGCTACAATAGCACGTTGTATTAAAAAAATTCTAGTACTTTTCATCCATATGAGCATTCTCATTAGTAAAAATAGTATGCATATACAAAATCAGATTTTGATGTAAAAATGTATCGTTTTCTAATAAGAAATCCCCTCTAGTGCTTCACTGCCTCAATAATGACTATGCAAAGCATTCATTGTCTGGTGGTTTTTGCTTAACTACATCACATGTTAAACTTTGCAGCAAAAGTTTTGAATCACCCTGTATATATATGACCTTTTAGGAGAAAATTTCAGTGAATAAAAATTAGGAATTTCGATAATAGTTATCTTTGAAAATGTATATTAAAATGCCAACCCATTTGACTTTAAAATATTTTTCGCATACTATGTTCGTGTAACAAACATCACGGAAAACCGGAAGAAATATTCTTCTAATGGGCAAAATATGTGGTTCACTTGATCTAGCCTGAATAGAAGAGGTCAGGAAACTTAATCCAAAAAAATGTTGTATTATCTTGCTGTCAATGAAAGCTTGCTGCATCAGTGCGTCATCCTGCTATAATCTAAAGTATATGCAACAACAGAGGAAGTAGGTGACATAGATTGTATATTTCATGTCGTACGAAAAGCAAATGATTCTGAATGAATTCTGAAATTTTTATAAAGGTAATGAAAAAACTTACGAACTGCAGTTTCCATAAACTTTGACTGAGTTAAAATAATTTCTACACTGTAAAAAAGAATCCGTTCAGTATAGAACAATATGATGGTGAAAAAAATCAGAAACACCAGAACATGGTTCACTCGATTCTTCAAAACTCTTGATTATCATGTTACCTTAACAATTGTTCAACTTTTCACCTTTTATGGCCAAATGTAGCAGCAATGCAGTGTAAATAGCACTATGAACTCCCAATAGCGCATGCTGATATCCGGCTGTTTGCATAGTGGCCAGATTGATGGCGAGAAGTCAAGATCTGTTAGGTTCGAATTCCTGCTCATGCTTTGATGTTTGTAGCGTGTCGGACACGCATTAAAAAGATATTTTGATGTGGTTAGTTCTTGGTTCAAAAATGCTTGTAGCTACTTAGTCGATGAACATTATATCAGTTTATTGTTCAAAATTTTAACAGTTTATATTTCAAACCGTACAAGTTTATGGTTCAACCGGAGCACCAAATATTGGAACAAAGTTTCATTATCTTATAGTGACACACTTTTGGTACCATGTTTTTGTGAAATGTTGAACCAAATTGTTAACAGTATGTAACTTATAATTTAGATGAATTGAAATGTTTACAAATGACAAAAAATTGTGTTAAGTGTTCAACCACGTTTGTTAATTTTTAATTTCATTCACTAGTGCGAATGATAAAGTTTTTGTTCAGATTTATGGTAGAGGTCTGGTCTGCACGGGTCCGGGTCTAGTCCGAGAACCATACCCTGCCCGGCCGACCGGCCTGATATAACAAATTTAAAAGAACCGACAGAGCTAATATTTTGTCGGCCTTTTTTAAAAGTAAATATGCCTTCATATTTGACAGTTATTGTATTGCATTTCTTCCAAATTACTAGGCTATGATGTTTCTTTTAGAATAAACTACTTAGTCTCTATACACGTACGAAATAAATGATATGAATGAATAAACAGACAATATTAATAAATCCAAACTGCTATATGGGGATAATGATAGGTGTGATTATTTTAGAATGTGTTCTGAATGGAGTTGTGTGCGTAGCTTATATGAAATATATTCATTATTTTATCTGTTACTGATATACAGGTTATATTTCCCCCCATTAAGCTAAGGTGGCATCCATTGAAAGGGTTCATTTAATATTTCAACATTCTGAAAGCGAAGATCTCAGTGGTTACACAGTTGATGGGAATATTACAACTTGTTCTGAAGCAGCAGTCAGAAGTCGAATAATCTGGAAGGGATTTTTGGGTACATCTATAAACATATCTGCCGTGAGAGTCTCTTTTATAGGTAAGATATAAATTTAAATGTTATATAAAGGTCTGATATAATATTTAGAGAATCATGTGTAACACAATTTTAAGAACCGTGGTTTTACCTTTCTAAGGTATGAAAGAAGTTGACATTAATGTCCAAGTCATACAAGAAGACGATTTTTATGGAGCGAAACGATGCGAGATAAAATCTGCAGATGAAGGTAAACATTTTTCGTTTTCCCAAAATATTTAATAGTATTTTAACAACTGGGATTTCTTTTTTGATCAGTTACTTAATTGTTAGCGTAACCGTAGGTCTTCTATCGTAATTTTTAGATCCAGCTTCAGATTTAATAAAGATGGCGAAGATATAAAGCTATTATTATTCTTTACTAAATCATTACCACATACCACACGTAAAAGTTTACATATTGGGGCATACAGCATATTCAAATTTTAAACTATCTGTATTCCTACAAGAAATATTGCCTAAATACGAAATTTTTAAAACCCTATCTCTTGCAGCGAGGTAAATGTTAAGATTTTTTTTCTTCATGAAATCAACAAAAGTAAACCACTTTCTAAAACATTTGGACATAAACAATTTTTAAGTCAAAAATCCGAAACCAACTAAGGTTGAAAATTGAAAATTTTCATTAATGTAACATATAAGGAATCATAATGCAGGTCAAACGGTTGTAAATCTTTCACAACAGGGGATACAGTAAAAGTTATTTGTATAAACACGTAATTAAAGAGACTAGAACAAATGATATTTTCTAAAATGAATTTTAAGAACGTCGTCAAATCACTTCTTTTAAGGTCTCGAGCTTTTTCAGATGCTGAACAGTAAAAAAAAAAAAAAAAAAAAATGCAATTTAACAAATTACAACGACCATTTGGAAAATGATTTTTTTCAAAGTCTAAAATTTAAGACATAAAAAATCGCACGGAGTTGATCATACATTACGTACGCCATAAATTAAACATTAATAGTGTTATTACACGTACAAATTGCAAGCGAGAAAAATCGCCTGCGAATCGTCAGATTTCCTGAAACTTACGTATTATCCAAGCATTTCATTGGCTGTTCGGGAAAAGGCTTTTCCACCGTCAGATTTCCAACAAATCTGATGACCCATTTTAAATGAAATTTCATTCTTAAACTTCTAAACACCCCACAATATTACTTTTTACACTGTCGCATAGAGAAAAAAAAATGTACTTTTAAATGCAATTTGTTTGAAAGCTGCATCTCAATTTGTTTCTGAATTATTAATTTTTTTTGTAGTTTTTATTACTTTTTTGTCATAGTGGCAACAGTAGTATCCATCTCTGTTGAAAGTAAAGGGAAATACAGATTACTGTATAGACCAATCAGAAAACGAATAAATTGCGGATTAAACCAATAAAATGCTTCAGATATGCTTTTGATTTCCTACCCTGACGGGGACAATAACCATTTTTCCAAATGATTAAAAATTATCCAAAAAGTGAAATGATACTTTGTACACTTTATGCTTTGTGTATTTCATGTTATGATACCTTTTTAAAGGAAAACAACAACAAAAAATAATCTGTCAGTGTACATCAACAACGTCTTGATCCCACTAAAATCGAGTGGTCAACTTGGCTAGTCATTTATTGTCGTAATAGAAAAGTACTGGCTGAACATACTTCTGAACATGGACAATTTTTATCTACAGCTCATATTCAAAATATTAGAATAATTATTTTTTTTTTTACAAATTGAAAATATCGTTTAGAAATTTAATGTCTTTTAATGCAAATATGCAAACGATATTTTTATTAAGAACTTATTGTTGATTAAACTTATTTATTATCTTAAAATTAATATTATTTTTGAAAAGATTAATTGAAAAATAATATTTTGAAAAGTGTTTAAAGTGAATAAAGACTTTTATGGAGCGAAGAAGATTGGAAAAATATATTATTTAGTGATGAAAGTATGTTGTATAGATACAAAACATGTTGTATAGATACAAAACATGTTGTATAGATACAAAACATACTTTCATCGCTAAATAATATATTTTTCCAATCTTCTTCGCTCCATAAACGTCTTGATTTACACCAATTCAATCTTATACGCTTTTGTTTTGCAGTAATGAGAGGTTTTGTTTTCGGTACACGAGATTCAAACTGAAATTTATGGATACGTCTTAATGTTGTCGATGTAAAAACTTTAACTCCTTCTTCTTTCCATTTTCGGTGCAAGAATCGCACACTTTTAAAATTGTTTTTCTTAACTATATGCTTCAATTTCCTGTCATCTCTAGAAGATGTTTTTGGTTTTCGGCCGCCAATTCGGCGATTATTTTCAAATTTTCCATTTTTTAATATTGTGTTAGTATTTTACTAACACTTGATTGCGAACAATGTAAATAATTTGCTATATAACATTGGTTTTTACCGTGCCGATACAAATCAAAGATACGAAGTTTAATAGATTCAGGAATATCACTCACACGACCCATTTTAAGACGAAAAAGCAAACAAACTGGAAAACGAATACCGATTTTAAATGAAATCGTCTGAATTTAATCAATGATGCCACCAGTTATGAATTCGTGATAATTAAAGGAGAATAAATGTGAAATATTCTAATATTTTGAACCACTTGAATAAATATTCTAATATTTTGACTTTTCAAAATAATTTTTTTTTCAATTGATCTTTTCAAAAATGATATTAATTTTAAGATAATAAATAAGTTTAATCAACAATAAGTTCTTAATAAAAATATTGTTTGCATATTTGCATTAAAAGACATTAAATTACCAAACGATATTTTGAATTTGTAAAAAAAGTAATTATTCTAATATTTTGAATATGAGCTGTATTAAAACAAAATAGCTGATATTGGTGCAAAATAGTCGAGCATGACTGAGGAAGATGTCAACCAATATTGCAGAGCGGAGACAGAGGCAGTCTATCTGTGAAACAGAGGGTGTAAAATAAAATGCACACCGGGCCTTTAAAAATCAATAACTTATTAACTGTAATAAACCACGAAGATGGAATAAGAGACATCTTTATAAGGTAGTTCATAAAATTTGTACGCACTAATAACAAAAAAAAAATGTTAAAATTTTAGCCAATAAATGGCTCTGCTCTGCCTCAGCCTGAAAGAATGCTTAACCTAAAGTGTAAAGCTGGATCAAGGATAGTTCAATTTTCACTCTTTATCTGTTAAACTGTTGAAACGGAAAGAAATCGGTTTGAATTTTTAAAGTCAGCTTCAGCATTCTTATAGCTAGAAGCAACGCAATACTGTCTATTGACAAAAATTGCAACTATTTAAAAAAATAATGTATACAAAATTTATGAGCTACCTTACGAACATGTCGCTTACTATTTCATGTTTATATTTACATCTTTATATTTATAAGTTACTGAATTTTATAGATTGGATGTCCTTTTTTGTACAGCCTGTATATGCTGCACATGCACGCCAGTGCCATTGCATGAGCTGTTTCATAAAGAAAGATAAACAGTGGGTTGCAAAATGATAGGAACGACACAAAAACAAATAAATCAGTTCGCATTTGCGATGAAAATGCACAAATTTTTGTGTTAAAATTAATTACATGATATTCCAATTAATATTAAAGCAATCGTTTACAAAAATTGAATATATGTTTTAATCTATTTTAAAATATGTATTTTGCGAAATTTACGCCGGAGCAAAATGATACGAACGCAGTAAATGTATCGAAACCGCGGTTCGTGATTGATGGATATTTTTGCATACCATTTAACAAAGCATGTCAAAGAGTTCGTTTGCAAAACGTTTTGACAATGGGGAGAGGAAAAATGCCTTCTGACTTCGAAAGAGGCCAAATTCTAGCTTATAATAACATCTAAATGTCACTTCAAATGATTTCTGATAAAACTAAACGTTCAAAGACTGTCGTTTTTAATTTCTTAAAGAATACAAGTACTTAGTGTACAGCAAAATCTACCGGAGGACCGATAATTCTTTTGAAACAATCCGAAAGTTTATTTGTTCATACAGTCGCAACCAAAAGATTGACAACAAAAGGAAATTGGAAGCTGGAGCCAGATAGGCACTAGCATCAGAATGGATTATAACAAGAGTAATAAAAAGGTCGGGAATTCTTAAATATGTGAAACCACGCCGCTGTTTGCGTTTAAAATCTGGCCATAAAAAGTCCTTACTCTGTTTGCATAAACATCTAAAGCAACAAATTAATTGGTCTAAAATTATTTTCAGTGACGAAAAGAAGCTTAATTTAGATGGTTCGGATGATATTCATCCATATTGGCTCGATCTTCGAAAGGAAAAGGACGTATTTTCCACGCGTCAATTAGGTAGAGGCTTCCTAATGGTTTAGACTGCTTTTTCCTCAAGAGCTAACCCAGCAAAGAAAGAAACAGTGGGCCCTCAGCTGGAAAAAAGATGGCAGCCAGCAGTGCTATCAGCGGTAAAGTGCAAGGGTGCCATTACTTAAACCTGTCTAAAAGTGTCCAAGCCGAATGCAGCTGGCCTATCAGTGATGGCCAACAGCAGGCCAGCATTGGTATGCCATCACATTACTTCAATCCGGCACTTTTCCTGCAGTGCTAGCACATATCCCACTGCTATTCCTTTGCTGGCCCAGCACTTTCCCTTACAAAAATTTCTTATAGAATTCTATAAAAAAACAAAGTATTATATAATTATGACTCTTTTTTCTATAAGCTAGTTTCACCAAGAGCTATAGAAACATCTGTAGAAGCGTCTATAATAGAAATGTCTATAGAAATATTTGCACTGCATGCGGTCACCCTCTCAAGTACTGACCGCGATCGATGCTGTTTGGTTTTCTTGATCGGACATGAACAAGTGCTTTCAGCGTACGCTACGATTGCTCGTAGTTTTCAAGCTCTCATTACACTATTTCAAGTTTGTTTCTTTTGTGATTTACGTTCCCAATCATTAAACTGGTATAGAAATTATTCTATTGTATAGAAATCCTATGTATTTTATACGCTTTTTTTTATTATTGATTCTGAACTGTGTAAATTATGAAAACGAAATCCTTTGTAACCTAGTAAAACCAGATTTAAGGAGAAAAAAAAAGTGCGTTGAAATAAAGAATTATTTATTTATTCATTTACTTATTTATTTTGTTGGTGGCAGTGGTGCTATATTTTTTTCAGTTTAAAAGAAAAAATAGCTTCACAGCTTAAATTGTGTTAAGATATTCATTTCAGATTTGGGTTCAAATACTCAATGTCTTCGATATTCGCAGGGCCACCTAACGTAAGGGTTCCCAGCAATAATGCTGCAAAAGTTCGTGCACTTCCATGTAGTGGTGGGCCAGCGCATGAGATAAAATGAATGCCCACCAGAATTTTATCTGATGATTTCCAACAGCAAAGTTGACTGAAGCTGTCCATCAGTGGTCATGCAGTGGTAGACCATCAGCCAGCACTTCTCCATCATTGCCAGCACCTATCTTGCTGCTGGCCAGCAATTTCCTCTTTGCTGGGAAGGTTAGAATTTCTTTTCTAAAAGGACGCCAAAATATACATACCTATATTCACATAGTAGAACGTCTTTCGTTGAATCATATTTTTAAAAAATGACGGCATTAACTACATTTTTCACTAGACAATGCCTCAATTTACTCTGAAAAAGACACTGTGGCGACGCCATCTTGCACGGTCAGTAAAACGACTTTCTCGCAGGAAGCGATTGAGCCAGCCTTTTGCTCGGCACGTAACATCTCGCTTTCTGACCGTGGGTTCTCCGATTCGATCCCTATCGCCGCACCTCACCTGCATTGGTGACCTTGGACAAATGAACACGCACCTTCACAAACATCACCATCTCCTTTCGAGACCAATAGATGGCAGCACTGAAAATACCCCCAGCACGCAAAAGCCTGTGAAACGCTCACAGCACGCAAGCAAAGCCTGTGAAATGCTCACAGCACGCAAAAGCCTATGACAACTCTCATAGCACAAAACCTGTCACGCCGCGCATCTCCGGGGGCACACACATGCGCACGGCAGCACGACAGCATCACCTGGCAACCGCCAACGCAACACGAGTGCACATCGCTCGTACAGCATCAACGAGATGCTCTTCTCACTGGGGGTGGAGTACTGTGCGACGCCATCTTTAGCGGTCAGTAAAACGACTTTCTCGCAGGAAGCGATTGAGCTAGCCTTTTGCTCGGTACGTAAGATCTCGCTTTCTGACCGTGGGTTCTCCGGTTCGATCCTCATCGGCGCCCATTTCCTGCAACACAATGAAGGCTTTAGAAGGTAATAAGATTCCCACACTGGATTGGCCGGACCTAAATCCCGTGGGAAATGTTTGAAGTAAGATAGTATCAATATCTACCGAAAAAAAAGATAAAATGGTTAAGTATAACTCGAAACAGAATTAAAATCGGCCATTTGTGAGTCAAGGTGTATTTTGTCACCTCAACAAGTTCGAAACTTTGTAAAATCTATGCCACAACACTGCATTTAAATTATTAAACACAAAGGAAGCACAGTTCACATCTAATGTTTCTATAATTTAGAAGAATCTGTTCCGTTCTTATCATTTTGCTCCTATTGCATATCCAGTGAAAATGCAACTTTATTGTATTGTAATAATAAAAATTGTTTTACAATGTTCTCTTTATGTTTATAATGCCTATTTAGTTAGATAAAATCAGTTTATATGGATGGTATATGGACTAATATAATTATTTTTATTATTTAGTCAATTAAATGATCGTTCCTATCATTTTGCACCCCGGTGTAGTACTGAAATTATATAGAACTCATTAATCTCGCACGCTATTTTAGATTATTTTTTTCTCAATGACGCTCTTTTAAACTGGATTAAGTACAGCATTTTTGAACTAATAATTGACAATAACAATAGTTAAAACTGAGAAAGTTTAACCAAGAATTAAAGCAATATTTGAAATTTCTAAGATGAGTACAGCATTTAGATTATTTTCACTATATGATGGACTCGGATCTAAAAACAAGGTAACTAACAAAATGAAAGGTTAGAATATACGATATTTAAGTTTTTTAAGAAATCTCCCAAGTCAAAGCTATTATGATTGCTTTCTCTAAAACAGTTGATTTGTTAAGACTGAACCTTCAGCTAACTATAGTTAGCGCATATATATATGCGCAATATTTTCTATCTGATAGATTTGATTTGATTTGAATTATTTAATTTTAATAACAAAAACTCTGAACTTCTCTTTGACTATAATGACATCTACTGAATAATAAATAAATCTTGTACTTTTAAAAAGATGTCAGGATGCAGCTAAATACAGGGTGATGCAAAATGAGGACAAAATACATTAGCAATCATATTCATTTTGTCCCATTCATTTAGCACCATCCTGTATTTCTAGATAGGTAAAATATATAAATTATAAAAATAATGTCAGATTTTCAACTAAATTCACTACTATGTAATCTCAAATGAATATAGTCATGCAAAAATAATAATTTCTTAAAATTGCAATACAAACGTGCAATCTAATGACCATATTGAGATTTAAAAAACGATTTCTTATGAAAAATTTTGCATAAAATTTCATGAATACGTGGAATTACAAACTTTATGAAATTTTGGAAGTATTTTGCATCAGCATGAAAATAATGAAAGGAAAGCAAAGTCATTATCAATTATGGAATGCTATTATTCTTTGAAAAATAGCAACGGTCATAATAATCTCAAGTTTGTTAGTTAAGATTTAATCTAGTGCCATCCATTTTTAATAATAGTCAATAGTTTAATCTATAGTTAAAAATTTTAGTAGTTAATAGGTATATTTAATACAAATGAAATTTACCTAACTAGATTCATTTAATATAGTATACAGAGAATTTTAATGTATTCTGTATCAAAATTTGCAGGACTCAGCATTAAAACAATAAAGACTGTAACATTTTATTGTCCGCCTACAACAGTTGGAAAGTACGTACACGTAACCTGCAACAATCTACCTTTGACATTTTGTGAAATTTCAGTTTTACATCCACCAGGTAAGAAACATGCCACTAATTAGTTGTATAAATAGACATTTTCTAAGCATTTTATTTATATATTGTACAAATTGAAACAGGAAAATAATTCGATTTTTTATGCATATTTCTGAAATATATCTCCCCGTTAAAATGTTGAAATTTGCCGTACGTCTAAGGTTATGCTTCACCGATACTGATTTTTCCATGGCCGATCACAAAATCCATGTAAACCTACAAAGAAATTTAAATAGGTAATTATTCCTAATATCGCTCACCCGCAAGAAAAGTGACACATCTCGAAAAAATTGATTTCGCGTTTTATTTCACTAATAGGTCTATCATAGCTGCATGTTGCTACACAAACAGTTTCATAAGTGTAGTTATATGGAAAATCACTTTACCATGCTATATGTCTATTTGTGACCAAATAAAAGGGGTGGATTATGGTGGGAGGTAAAATTACCCAATCCTCCAAACTTCATTCTACGTCTTTATTCTTAAGGGTTTTATGCTTTTATGCACGTCTTTATTCCTGCATGCAGAGATAAATGCAGTGTTCATGATACACTAAAATCATACAAATCCCCCCCCCCCCTCTTTTTTTTTTTTTTGCCTCTTCTGTGAAATTTACTTTTGTTGAGATGTGTCACTTTTCTTGCGGGTGAGCGATATTTACTTACACTTATTACCTAATATAATTATCGAAATATGATTTTCTTCCAAAAGTCAGAAAATAGACGTCAGATGCGACCGTCTTACTACTTTTTTTTAAATTATTTTCTTAAATTTTAAATGTTTTTCAAAATGCAATAATCTTTGAAAATTTTACTTGAAAAAAATTTTCAGAATCTACAGTGTTTTTTTTTTTTTTTTTTTTTTTTTTTTTTTTTTTTTTTTTAATACTCAGAAAACAGTTTTAAAAATGCACTACGTCGTGTCGACAGGTAGGCAAGTAACGTCTACTTTTTGATGGTAAAAAAACCCTTATTTCGATATTTCGTTTTCAAAAAACGATTATCTATTTGGTGATGAGTAATCAATCACCCATTTAAATGTTACTATAGGTTAACATTGCGATTTTGAGCTCGGTGAGGAACGGCAGAGCATCATCTTAACAGCGTTGGTCAGTGAAATTTCAAACTCCCCTTACTAATGTTAAACCTATGGGCATGTGAGGCATTCGTATTTTTTAAATATATCCTCAGGAAATTAATAACTTCTTTTTATCTGTGTGCTTTTCTTGAAGGTTGTCTCTCCCTTTTTAGTTGTCCAAATATTTCTAAAATGTATACTTATTTTTATTTGAAGTGTTAAAATCTTACTCAGTTTTTCTAAGATTTTAACACATAAAATTATTAAGTATCTATTTTAGAAATAATTGATAACAAAGAAAAAAAAAAGAGAGATCCTTTAAGAACAGTACACAGAAATAAGATGCTTAAAATATTAATTTCCCGAGGAAATATTTTAAAAATACGAATGTATTCCACGTCCATGGGTTTAACATTAGCGAGGGAAAATTGAAATCTGACTGGCCAACCCCACAAGAAAACCCGGTCTAAGCGCTGTCTGGCGGCGGTCAAACACTTTTCGCCTAATAAGGGGTAAAGGGATCCAGTCACGGCCGTGGGCTGACAAATTTTTTCTAACCACTAATTTTTGTTTTCCTATGTGTATGGGAGGGTAGTGTTTCTTGCATACTATCATCCAAAATATCCTCCGTCCATCGCTGTTTTGGAAGCAAATTTCGTTTAGAAATTTTAAACGGTGAGATGGCATTAGTGACTCATTTATGCCCGTAGTCAGACCAAAGAACAGACTGCAGTTCCTGCATTTCAGAAATTTTATTCTAGTTACTGGTAGTATAAGTAAAACGTCGTTTCACACTAAGTTAGTGACATTTTATACGTTTTTCATTAGTTATTTTTTGCTATATCTCATATTTTTGACGATAAGATCGCTTTTAAAATTCACACTAGAGCCGCTGCAGTTGGGTTCATATAATAGAAACCAGGTTTCTATAATAAATACGTGCTAGTGTACAGCAAATGATTATACGAATGAATTGGCAGAAAGCATCATCCGTGGCATAGAATTTTTTTTATGAATATGAGACTTGAATGCATACAGAGTACGTTATTTAAATGTATTCTCAAACGAACATCATTGAAATTGTAAGAAATAATTTTCCGCTTCAATTGAATATTTTTTTTTAGTTCTGAGAAGTTTGTTATTGTGTTTCAATAAAAATAAGACCGGGTCATATATTAAATTTTGTTCCAGAAGATGCATTTGAGAATTCATATATATATACATATATTTGGGGGGGTATGGGGTGTTGTTTTCATACACAGCAGTTTATATTGCATCTTCAAAGATGGAGTAGCAAAGGTGAAGTTTATTCCAACAATAAACCTTTGAATTTTTTGCAATTATGCATTTTTTAATCCCCCCCCCCCCTCCTAATTAAAAATATTTAAAAAAAAATTGCGAATGGATACCGTTTTCTAGATATGTTTCCACATATGGGGAAAATAAAAAAAGGTGCGGGAGAAAAAAAAAAAAGACAGAGAGCGATTTCTTATTGCCAAATGGCATACAAATACCAATTTTCCCTTTAGCTGACAAAACGCTGAAAAAAATGCTGATTTTTGAATTTTTTCAAAATTTAAATTGTTATCATTCAGGAGGAAAAATAGATAATAGTCTGTTTTCGTTTCTAGACATGTTTGGAAATAGTAATAACATATGAAAAATGAATACTGTTACCTCTTTTCCTTCGTTAGATATAATTTTTAAAAAGCTGGCATTTTGCCTAATATTTTGGCATATTTTCATAGATGCCAACTCTTACGCTTTTTTGTACCACAAAAATTTAATAGTAAATTTTATCTTCTTAAATCGTTGTAATCTGCCGATTAAATTAGGCAAATTTTCTATTAAATTTTTGTCGTACAAAAGAGCGTAAGACGTTGGCAGTTATGTATTTTAAAGTACTCATTTTTTCTAATACAAATAAATCCACCACAAATTTATGATGTAAAAGAAAATAGTGTCTACATTTCAGATCTTTTTTAATTTTTTTTTTCTTCATCTGTTACAGCTTAAAAAATATGCATGATTTTATAAACCTTTAAATTTTGTCAAAACATTTAAAATCGCAGTTTTAGAACCGCTCTACGTAAAAAGATTCTTAAGATAGACATTTTTTGAAAATGGATTTTATTTTTGTTTTTATTTAGGTTTCCACATACAAAGTATGGGAAAAATCAATAATGGTGCAGCGGACAAAAGGGAAAAAATGTCGAAATTTTGTGGAATAGCCCTTCATTAAATCCTTAAATTCATGTTAAATTTATTCTTTCAAACTAAATATATTTTAGAAGTATAAAATGATTAAATTGCTTCGATAATCTATTTCCAGGTTCTAAATGCTTGTCTCCGGATATTCCTCTTTACGGCAATGGACGTAAACGCACGACAATTGGTATTTCAACTGAAGAGGTGTATACTTTTCAATGTGATGAGGGATATAAACGATGGGGCTCTCTTAATGTAACTTGCCAGACAGGTGGGAGATGGTCACCTAAATCTCCTATATGCGAAGGTATCTGTTTGCAATACCCATTTTGATTGAAGTAAATCTGAAAATCTAAAATCTGAAAAGGAATCATTTTTTTCCCTTTGATTTTGAGCGTACTATTTGAAATTTGGGGTGACTCAAAATTTAATTTTATTTTATTTCTAGTTTATTTGAAATGACTGTAATGAATGTCTGTAAAGCGTGTGCTTATGAAAACATCGTTTTATTAAGTGAAAATATTTTCTAGAATTTATAGTTTGTTTTTTTAATTATAAACTTACTCTAAGTTAAAACTTATACTAACAGTTTTAACTTATTTAATTTTCATAAAGTTACATCACTTACATGTCATATTTTTCAGGTTTCAATAAATTTTTCAAACATTTGGTCTAAAAATGTAGATATCTTAGCACCTTTTTTTTAGCATCTTTTTAAACCCTAAATAATTAACTTAAATCAGTGTTGCTGTTGCAAAGTAACTAATCATTCATCTCTAAGTGTAAAAGAAGGGTTTATATTTTATACGTAAGTCCCCCGCCCCCCGTGTTTAAAGGGAAATAATCCCATTATCACTGTCTCATTATTTTTACAAGCAATATTTAAAAATAAATCAAGAAAAATCAACGTTTAAATACACAGTAAAATACATTAAGTAATGTGAATAAAACCAGACGTATACGTTTCGTGAGTTCCAGGACTCACACCATCAGTGTATAAAATCTATGTATGAAAACAATATCCCCCCAATTACACGCACGGCGAAAACCCAAAAGGGGTTTTCTCATTTTGGGTTTTTGCCGTGCATGTAGTTGGGGGGATATTGTTTTTATACATAGATTTTATACACTGATGATGTGAGTCCTGGAACTGACGAAACGTATACGTCTGGTTTTATTCGCATTACCTAATTAATGTATTTTATTGTGTGTTTAAATGTTGATTTTTAGTGATTTATATTTCCACACAAGTTTTTATTTACAATATTTCAAAATATTTGTATTGAAATTCCAAATCTTGAACAGTTTATTAAATATAAACAATTAAATTTAAAAAATAAAAAAACCCGACTGCGTAACAAGCGAATTAATTAATTATTTCTCAACAATGTGAAACTATTTTTTTTTCAATTCCTACTATTAGCTCACACTCTCGCTATATATATCTTGTTCAAAATTTCAATCGTTAACAAAATATATATTATTCGTCCAATCAAGCTGAAATATTTTTTTTAACTTGTAGTGGATGACACTTGATGTTAATACAGTTTTTTTTAAATATTAATTCATTAATTAAATTAAATTAATTAATTTTCAATAATCGAGAGAGCCCTCTTCTTGATCAAGGCATTTTAAGGGCCACTCAAAAGGAAAGAAGAATGGGGGGGGGGGAAATTCTCTTACTGACCTAAGTAGGAATTGACTTAAAATATTTTGTTTATATTACTTGTTTATATTACTTACCTATTTGTTTTTATTTACTTGTATGGATGACTTTTAAGTTGTGTTTAATTGTTAGTTCCTATCTATAAACACTGTTTTGATGAGGTCTATAGATGTCTATGATGGTTAGAGTTGCAGTAAAGCTAGAGATCCACAATACATACGCAACTTCCAGGTTGTACAATATTTTAACGGAGCTTCTGACTGCAAAATAGTCAATGAAACATCGTCTTCATTTTGAAAGACATATCCAATGATATGCCACTCAATAGGGTGCGTAATGTTTTTCGTCTCTACCGCCATTTTGTATTTTACGGCCGCCATTTTGAATTTATAAAAACAAAACCTAGCCTATAACCATCGGGCCGTTAAGACGAATTGATAGAGACCTCATTCATTAAAATCCACCCAGCCGTTGGGATGTTTCGAGGGTATAAAAAATCTACATACACAGATACGCGTGAAACACATAACCCTTCTTTTCAGTCGGGTAATAAATCATAGTTATCATTAAATCATACGGTTTCTTTCATTTAACATCCGGAATTATTTATAGGACCCAGGGACCATGGTATAGGGATTATAGCTATTCAACAATGAGAAGAGTGGACACCTTGTACAGGGTGGTTGCACTAGTAGCTAATCAAATAACAATATTTTCAGATTTTAGATCTCGCGGTACCCTACGACCCCTATGTATGTATGAGGACGTGAGTTTCAAAACTTGCCTTATCCAAAATTTAAAAAATTGTGTTTCCTGTATCAACCAATAATCGCATTTAAAGGTTTTTTGCAATTTCCCAAAATGTGATTTTCTGGATAAAGTGAGCTATTGGCTATCCGCTGCTAAAGATTAAAAAAAAAAAAAAAAAAAACTTTTTCCCTTTAAATATCAATAATAATAAAAATATTAATGAAAGCGTAAATTTATCGATTGTGCATACAGTTCATATTTTGGGAAGTTTGAAATCACTATTTTTGGGGTTTTTTTTTCCATAATATATTATCTTAATTTCTTCCTTCATCTTTCGAAATTTTTTATCGATAATATTATTCATTTATCTAGAAATATATTGCCACATTCCAGAAGACATAGAAAATGGACGTGTTGATTACATAGAAAACAAAGGAAAAATTCCCTATAATGGGACTGCAAGATACAGGTGCAAAGAAGGATTTTATTTATCTGGTAACCCTGTTATCAGATGTGCAGCATGGCAAACATGGGATTATGCACCCCCTATATGTGAATTCAGAGCTATAGAAATCACAAGTAGTACAAGAAGTCATCCACATATAGAAAGTTGGAGGCAAACTAATGGTATTTGTCTTAATATTTTTTTTCATATTAAAACTGTACTTCAATGTGCATATTTTTTTTTAGAAAAAAGAGGGGTAATAGAAACTTTAGTGAGTTGGCCTCGTAAATTATAATTAAAAATACGTTTCCCATAATTCCTCAGACCATTGAATTGAAAAAATGTACTGAAATTAACTGTAATTGCAGTTTTACATCGCTAATATAATGGCATTAACTATGCAGGCCACATCAGCCGTTATTATTTTCTTCTGTATTCATAAGAAGAAAATATTTGGATTCGTGAAAATTTTCGACCTGGTTTTGGATGGCTTTTCACGGTTTCCTTTATGTCCTGAGTATCATTTGACCATTTTTTAGACGATCGCTCTCTTTCTCGTGCGTGTGCGTATCTGTAGGCGTGTTACACAAAGTTTGTAAGTGCCATAACTCAAAAACTAAGAACGAAATTCCATGAAACTTCATATTTAGCTGGGCCTTGGAATAAACAGATGCTGATTAGAGTTTGGCGTATATCATATCATACAACAGATGGTGCTATCATGCTATGCTTTTCACAATGTTCATGATAGCTACTTTATGATAGCATCATCATTTGTGTGACAGAATATGAAGTTTAGTGTACAACGCTATGCATTTTAATACTTCCCAATATAGTTGAAAAGTGTTTATGACTTCACTTTGTCTGAATGCAGTCTGCTGTAGAGATCGGCACGGGCCCGAATCCCGTACCCGGCCCGCAAAATGAAGACAAACTTTCAAATAGACCGGGCCGGGATGATAAAACAAAATAGATGGGAAAGCTGGACCGATAAAAAACCTAAGCGGGCGGATCGCCCGATATAACAAATTTAAAAGGTTTAGAATAAGCCGACAAAATATTAAGAAATTTCAATAGACCTAGTTGGGCCGAGAATAAGTTATAAATGTGCCGCAGGAACAGGTGCTAATAGTTTGACAAGATCAGTACAGAATTTTAACATGTCCAATGTAGAGATCTGAATTGGACAGTTACATTGTGTTTGAGACCGGGTTTAATTTTTTCAGCAGACGGGACTCAAGCTTACATCTTATTCTACAGTTCGGGTTGGGCCAGAACTGCACTTTATTGTTTCTAGGAAGTATTGGGTAGACACTTTTTTTTTTTTTTTTTTTTTTTTTTGTAAAAATAATAGTAATAAAATGATCATTAGCTAACGGAATATTTTGGAAATACACTTTAATAAATTATAGAGAAATATTTTCAAAAATCTACGATTTGTTAAATAAAAAATTATAAATCTAAAATTTGTTATTTAAAATCTTTTACTGAGAATTTCATGGTTGCAAACTGAAATATCAGATTATCAGAGTAGGGACGGTAAGGACTGTAGCAAGTAATTACAATTAAATATTTAGAACATTGTTTCTCCAACTGTTGGTAGCGAACAGAAAACGGGAGGCTGCAGTCAATCCGAAAAAATTAAATGTTTATGTACAAGAAATATCTGTTATTAAATAATAATAGTCAAATATTACATAATTGGTATTGATGCCAATATAGTCTATAAGTAAATGCAAACATGCATTAACACACGGCTGCATTTATTTGTCGCTTTAAAGTTGTACTACATGTGGATTTACATTTGAAACACACAGAAATAAATTATTTTCAATTAATTTAGGTTTTGATGCTACTATTGAAGAAAATGCTTTTCACAATGCTTTTATATGCTAAGAAATAAAAGATATATAGGATAATTGTTTTGAAAAAATCAGTTACTAAGATTTCACTAAAACAGTATAATAAAAACAGGCTATTTACTTTACTTATTTTTTATGAATGTTTAGCGTGTCTCAATACTTAAAAGTTTTAAAAACGATGATTTATAACAAATACATGTGAGCCATTCTCCAATAATTTTAACTTTCATGAATAAGAAACATGTGAAATTCAACTTAAAAAAAATAGCATTTTAAAACTTCCTGCCATTTAATAGTGAAATAGAACAGGGATGGTAAGGAAAGAGCGATAAGGATGGGACGGTAAGGAAAATTACCACCTATTTATAGGCAAGTCATGTTAAACCTAAGTGATAGCCACAATGTTCTTTGAGTTTTAGCAACAGTTATTTACATTGAACTAAATAATTTTTTTTTATTTATTTATTTAACTCTAAAAGTTCAGTAATAAATCTTGGGGACGGTTAGACCACCAATAAAGCCACAATGCTTGAAATTGTATTTAAATGCTGATTTAAAAGCGGCAGTAAATTTCCTGTCAAAGAATTACAGCCATTTTTTCTCTAGCATACTTCTATATGAGGAAAAAGGTGAAAAAAATTCTGTGGCTACATTTGAAGTGATTTTCTGCATAATTTTAGCAAGAGGAGTAAGGAATGTAAGGAATGGTAAGGAATCTAAAATCTAGAGACAGACTAAAGAAATAATGATAACGGTAAAAATGTGTGCAGCTTAATTTGCTACATATTTATATAAAACAATAGTTCCAGTTTCGTTAAAAAATTAAGTAGAATTGGTTTTCTTGAAAAAGTTTTATCCAGACAGCTCCAAATTTAAATATCAGCATCATTGACACGGGACGGTAAGGAATTTCATGCTACATTTTGACCCCCAACATCGCCCAAAACGTATTTAACTCGTTAATATTTTTATACAATCATGAAATGGCATGTTTTCCAATATAAGAAATAAAAATAAAATCAACAATATGTACTGAAATAAAAATTATTATCCAGGGACTTAAAATTCAAAATTATGTGAGAATGCCTCATATACTGATCTTTAGATTATGTACAGTAGTGAACAAAAGAGTTCGGCAAGTACCTTTCCGACTATGGTTGGCAATTGCTGAAATCTGGTTTTCAAAATGTGATATGCATTTTCTAAGTTGTTTACTTAGATATCTTCTTTCACCTTTTAAAATGGCAAAGTTCCGTTACAGTATTATGGAAGTGTTGGAAAGTGTTTCATAACTTATGTTTGGCGCATGATTTTTCTTCCTTGTTCATTTTAAAAGTGATCACTGTAACTCCATATTAATTTCGAAGATAACTTCCATATTAATAATGCACTAAACAAATTAATAAATAAACTTAATGTGTAAGGGGCCTGTTATAGAAAATTTCGATGGTTCCATTTTATTTAGATCGCTCAACAGGCGGCGCTGATGTGCTATACTTTTTATTATGAATATTATAGTTCTATCTTAATTTCTATCGGGCAGAAATGCACACAAATTTATATCTGAAATTCTGTATTTAAATATGCGTTGATCTAATTCCGATTTGAATATCCAATAGGGATCGCTGTCCTGCTATGTATTTTTTACTCTAAAAGTGATCGTATGTTAAATTCAAAGAATACAATAAACTTAATATTAGTAATTCTTTGTATATTTGTATCTGTTTAATTAATTTTGACATTATCCTCTCAAAGAGAGCGCCGTTATGTGGCATTTTCGTGTTGATGATTGATATCGATATTAAATTCGCTGAATTACACAAAGTTGATGAAGTTAGTTTATAATGAATATCGTTGATACCGCTGCCGGTTTTATCATTAGGCTACCTTAGGACCCCAGGCGACATCCTAGGTTTGGCTAGTGGTAAAACTGGCAACATCTAAGGGGCTGGGGTCTTGTTAAGGAAAAAAAAAAGTCTTAAGCAATAAAGCCTTAAGAAGAGTCTTGTTAAGAAATCCCTGAAAACTTTCTGAGACGTCCAGTTCGAGTCGGGCAAGATCGATTTGAGTCGGGTAAGATCAATCTAATGAACTTAAACCAGAATCTTATGTTTGTGGAAAGCATACTTTGTAATTATTAAGCTTGAATACTTCTTTTTTTTTAACTGTGACTTTTTTTTCCAAAAAGAATCTAGAAACTGGCCATAAACATAAAATGAAGCAGTAGATAAGTAATGACATATAGTTGATACAGAGTTTCCTCCAGGCAGTTTCAGGGGGTGCTACACACCACCTGCCATTTGATTTCAAAATAGAACCCCTCTTGAACTTCATTAAAAAATTAACACCCTTCTTTCCCCTCATCCAAAAAAATTGTACCCTTCTAGCCTCTCAGTAAAAAAAAAAGTGTCCTTTCTCCTTTTAGAATTCAAAAATTTGCTTGCATAGTAAAAACTGGCTCAATGTTGTCTTGAAAGGCTTTAAAAAGCGAAAGAATGAATTTAAATATCAAAAAAAGTGCCTTTAAGAATCTGAATAGTGCCCTTAAGAATCCAAAAAGTACCCCTTAGAATTAAAAAGTGCCCTTTCTCACCGGCAGCACCCTGCCCTTTTTTTAACCTAGTGGAAACTCTGGTTGATAAATTGTTTATATATACAATATATTTTTTTTTCAGTGATACATTGTGGAAATTTACCTCAAATTGCAAACGGAGCCCTTATAGTTAATTCTTCACTTGTTGGTTCTACTGCGTGGTTGAAATGTTCGGAAGGTTTCAGATCTGTGTCAGATGATCACGTCGTCTGTTTGCCAACTGGAAGATGGAGTTTGCATAGTCTCCTCTGCTCAAGTATGCACATGGCATGTTTTCTCTTGTTTTATTTATTTCTGCCTCTCACTAAATTATTTATCATCGATTTAGTGCAGAACTATCGATTATGATCGCGAAATCCGGAACGTGAATTATTTTTTGAAAAGCCTTTAACAAAGCTAGCAAAATACGGAAAATAGTTTTTCATTCTATTTTAAAAAAAATATTTAAACGAGATTTAAAAAGTCCTTCCGGCCTGTACCGGGAGGAAAAGGTAGCTTCCTTATTCCTTGTTTTTAAGAATTCAGTTCATTTTACTCAAACACCCGAAGCTAAAACGCGTGAAACCCGATTATAGTAGATTCCCAGTTTTCTTCAATAGTGAATTTGGATGGAAATTTCAAAATATTTGTCAGCTGTTGCCAAGTTGGTTTCATTTATGACGACCTATTTTTGTCGACAAATTTTTCGATATTTCGCCAAGTATCGGCAAGCTTGGCGAGAATTTGATGTTAGCTAATATGATTGACTATATAATTTTAAGCGTATGAGAGTTTGAACAAAAAGAAAATTTGCGAGAAATCGTGTTCAACAAAACTCATAAATTAATCCTGTTTATGAAGTAATCCCTTAATTTTAATTTGTTGTATTATTTCAAAATGTCAGCCTCCCGAGAAATTCAAACTGCCATATCTCAGTCATTGTTTAAGATAGAAATGAAACAAAAAATTCTGCGGAATCCTTGTATTAAGGACAAACACTTAATTAAAAAAACTTTTAGGATTTCTAAATTTTTTGTACATCTTTATGAATTTGAAATCTTTAAGTGGCCACCATTTTGAAACAATATGACTGATGACGCGGGCCCACGAACTATATGGAGACCTTTGTATGGCTTGTACACATGCTCAGTCCGATCTAAATGGCTTCATAAGTACGAGTGCCATAGTTTGACAGAAATGTATTACACTTATCAGTTTGGGCATTAATATGTATAAAAATTATAAAATTGAAAACAATATTATGGAGGGTGGGTGCAGATTGCTGAAAAAATGATAAAAACATATACAAAATATTTATAAAAAAGTGTATGTACACATATCCATAAATTATGGAATTTTATCAAAAAATTATAAAATTAAATGCCATTATGGTGGGTTGGTTGTGGCCGGGATTGCTAAAAAAGTTTAAAACTCTATATTTATATATATATATAAACTTAGGTTTCATGCATTTAACACAATTATACATCATAAAATATTTCCACATATTTTGCCACCTAGTACATGGCTGTATTATACTCTCTTAAATTGATCCTTATTGAATATTAATTTATGATTTACCTTTTCATTTTTAAAAAATCTTTTTCATTTTTTAACCAACACTTTCTTCTATATTTACTTAATTTTCCTTTTAAGCTATTACCTATACTCTTCATTCCACTTTTCAAGAAATTTTAGCTATATTAATTATTGTTTATTACTACATTCCTCTATCTTCGTATCTCTGTATTTATTTCTATTTTTTTAGAATAATTACTTCATTAGCCTATCATTCCCTTTACTGATAGATGGTAACCCCAGTATTTTTTTCTCTTTATAACGATAGATGACAGAACTATTTTCATTATTATTAACTTTTTGCTGTTTCATAGCTTTCCCCAACGATCACTAGTCCACATGTTAATGTTATAAAAATTCTTATCTTTCTCCATCATTTCCTGGTGAGTTGTGTATATTACACTGCTCAAAACAATTAAAGTAGGAATGCACAACCGGTGGCCCGCGATGAACTAACTTGTGGCCCGCGAATTTCGTCAATTTATAACTGAAAAAAATCGCAATTTTAATCCATAGGTCGCAGGAAAAAATCGTGAATTTCGTGAGTTTTTCGCGGAAAAAAATTGGAAATTTCATGTCAGTTAAAATTCGTGAATTTCATTTATCGGTCGGCCGATACCATAGATATCAACATAGGAAACTCCCCAGTTACGAATTTCGTCAGTCGCTAGTCGACAAATAATTCTAATGTCATCGATCGAGCTCGGAAAAATGGCAAATTTCATCAATCAGACGAGGAAAAATAGTTTTGTCGATCGGGTTCGGGAAAATCGCGAATTTTGTTGATCGTCCACGGAATAATCGCGAATTTTGTCCATCAGGCGCGGGAAAATCGCAAATATCGTTGATCAGGCAGGAAAAGTCGCGAATTTTGTCGATGAAGCACAGAAAAATAGCGAATATTCTCGATCAGGCACGGAAGAATCGCAAATTCCGTTGATCGGAAACGGAAAAATCGCGAATTTTGTCAATGATGCGCGGAAAAATTGCAAATTTTGTTGATCAGACTCGGAAAAATCGTGAATTTTGTCAGTTTATTGCCAAAAAAAATTACAAATCAATTAAGATCAATTAAATGAATTAAATTGCAGTCAAGAATTGCGCATTTCGGTGATCGGGAGCGGAATAATCGCGAATTTCTTTCATCGGGCGCGAAAAGATCGCGAATTTTGTTGATTGAGTGGAGAAAATCACAAAATTTTGTAGATCAGGCTTGGAAAAATATCTAATTCCGTTAATCAGCACGAAAAAAATCGCGATTTTTGTCGATCGGGCGCGGAAAATCACAATTTTTGTCGATGAGGCGCGGAGAAATCGCAAATTTCGTCTATCGGGCACGGGTAAATCGTGAATTTTGTCAATGATTCGCAGAAAAATTGCAAATTTTGTTATTTGGCTGCGGAAAAATCGTGAGTTTAGTCAGTTTTTCGCGAGCAAAAATAGCGAATTTTGTCAATTTGCCGCGGGAAAAAAATTGTAAATTTCTTCAGGCAGTTAAGAATCGCGCATTTCGTTGATCGGGTGCAGGAATAATCGCGAATTTTGTCGATCAGATGCGGAAGATTTTCAATTTCGTTGATCGGGTGCGGAAAAATCGCGAATTTTACCAATCAGACGCGGATAAATCTCGATGATCGGCTGCTGGAAAAATTGCATATTTCGCCAGAGTCAGTTAAGAATAGCGAGTATCGTTGATAGGGAGCAGAAAAATCGCGAATTTCAGTGATCGGGTGCGGAGAAATAGCGAGTTTTGTCGATCAGGTGCGGAAAAATCGTAAATTTCGTCTATAGGCACGGAAAAATCGCAAATTTCATTGATTGGACGCGGAAAATCGCGAATTCCGTCGATTGGGTCCTGGAAAAGTTGCAAAATTTGTTGATTAGGCGTGGAAAAATCTCACATTTCGTTGATCGGCTTCGTAAAAAATGCGAATTTTGTCTATCAGATGCGGAAAAATTGCAAATTTCGTTGATCGAACGCGGAAAAATGTCGAATTTCGATGATCGGGTGCAGGAAAAATCGCGAAATTTTTCTATCAGGCGCGGAAAAATCTCAAATTTCGTTGATCGACTTCGGAAAAATTGCGAATTTTGTTTATCAAGCGCAGAAAAATTGCAAATTCGTTGATCAGCTGCTGAAAAAAGCGAATTTCGTTGATCGGGTGTAGGAAAATCTCAAATTGCGTTGTTCGGCTCCTTCTCTTCCCCCTTCGTTCATAACGTTCTTATTTTTTTCGACACTAACCACCTTTCATGCCTATGTTTGTTTTTTAGCACTTTTAATAAAGCAAAATTTACTAATCCGAATAAAGTCAAGGAATATTATCACTCCTTGAAAATAATCCTTGCTATATCTCTGTTATATATACAAACGCAGAATGTTGATATATCCTTGCCAACTAAATTGGATATGTTGACTGGGTAGATGAACCTAGAGGGGTAGAACCCCCTCCTCTGAAACCATGTTTTTTATCTGCTTTTAGGCCACAGATCACCTCCCCGAAATAGAATTATCTGTGTCTTACTGATGTGGCCCTCGACAAGCCAGACATTTTTGTAAGTGGCCCGTCTCTTAACCACTTGAGGGGCACGCAAAAATGTCTCTAAATATTGAATTCTCACCGGAATAATCGAAAAATTTTACTTTTAAATAAGGAAAAGCAATTTTTCAGCGATATTCCTCCAAAGTTAAAAATATAAAGTTTAGTTAAAATTTTCTGGTGAGAATCTTGTTTAAATTAGGTGGGATATATTTTATCCCACCGCCCCTCAAGGCGTTAAAAAGGTTGTGCACTCCTAAATTAAAGGATATTGAGGTTGTGAATGGATCTTGCGGCTGGAGAATTGTTTAGATGATTGATACATGATCGATAGACGTGGTAGGCTATATAAGAAAAAAAATTACACAGTATTCGGTAATAACAGTTATTCGGTAGATAAAAAATGCATTGTATTGAGCATATGGGTACAAAAGGGAAAAAACACAATTTGTGCATATTTTGCCTTTCTTGTACGATAAATAATACCTGCAAGTGAAGATGATTTTTAAATTTTCAATTATCAGTCGACAAAGAAAAAAAATCCTGATTCAAAACCTTCTTAAGCTATTTTAAATTTAAAACAATTTTTGTGATTTAGAATCGAATAGCATTTTTTATTTTTTCGATAAATGTGTTTCGTGTAGTGTTATAATAATAATAATAATCGGCTGATGTTTGTCTTATGACGACCTCTATCGGCTGTAAGTTCGGTTCAATCTGTGAACTTTGATAGCATTTTCTGAAAGATCCTTTGGTTTTATTGAAAAATGGAAAACGTAATTTTATGTATTTGCTAATAAAAATGTATTCAATGTGTCAGAAAGTAAAGAGCTTGAATTTCAGAGCAGCATTAATGCATTTGAATATCCTGCGTGAGAGATTGGTTATATGAAGTCTCCTTACATATTAACTGTTTTTTAATTCAATCTGGATAATTTCTGGCACAATCTTGAATTTATTTTTTTCGTAAATTCAAATAATCTGCAGGTGTTCTTATTCAGAAAGTATTAAATCAAATAACGTTTTCCATTTTGCGATAAAGACAAAGGAACTTTTTGAAAATTCTATCAAAGTTGTTTTTGTTAGCCATATTTCTTGGCAATACAGCCGGAGATAAGTGTTCATGAGATGTGTGTCATCGCTTTTAACATGAGGTCTAATACATTTATCGAAAAATTAAAATTCTTTTAGATTCTAAATTACTTTTAGTTGTATCTGAAGATTCCCTTCTTTTCCGTGTGAAAATGAATTCGATAATACATCTAAAAGTTTCGCATTATTGAGTAGGAGAATATATTTTGTTGATAATTGCCTGAAGGATGTTCTCAAGTAAAAATACTAAAACATTCAGCAACGTGAATCTTTCTGACACAACACGGAGTTATTTTTATACGGAAAAATAAAAAAATTGGATACATTACTATTCAGGTAATTTGTAATCGATAGAAATATCCTTAAAATAATAACCACAACAGCTAAATAAACAAACAATAAAGGCTTTAAAATATTTTTTTAGTGCAGCGCTAAATAAAACCCCACGTTTTTAATTGATAACTTTATTCCTAATAGTAATAACAATAATAATAAGAAAAAGATTCTTACTGCTGCCGACAAACAATGGAAAATAATCCTTTTTTTTTAAAAATTTTCGAGGGCTGAATATTTGAATATACTGACAACAAAAGTAATGCAATCTGCGTTTTATTTTTAATTACAATAATAATACTGGTAGTAATAATTTTGTGTCATTTGTGCATATAAATCTCTCTATGTAATGCGTCTAAAAATAATGCGATATAATAATATGAATATAAATAACAATGCAAATGTAATGCGTCTCTATAATATATCTATACTATACTCTATATCTCTGAATCAGTATAAGCTTTTTTGCTTCATAAACAATTGATTCGCACAAAATTCTAAATAATTATTTATATTCAAAAAGATAAAAATAAAACACATTTTCACGAATACAGGAAATTATCTCCCCATCCCCTCCCCCCCCCCCCCCACACACACACTTTTCAAAATAAAAGTGAAAATAAGCTAATGGAAAATTATCTTCAATTTTCAAAACATATTTGAAATTGAACCAAATGTATTTTTATTTTCAGAAACTGACTGACATAGAATTTTAAACAAATAATTTCGTAAAAGGATAGCAATAAAATCGATTTTGAAAAACAAAGACATTATTATTATTATTATTATTATAAGTAAAAAAAAAAAAAAAGTCGAAGTAAACAATGATGGAAAGCTTTCCCTGTATCACTTTTCATCTATACCTCCCTAACTGACGAATTTCTAAAATAAAATTCAAATTTAGAAAAAAAAACTGCAGTTTTTCCTTTCGATGCATTTTAAAATTACTTACATCTGATGAAAAACCTCATACATTATATGAAAACAAAGTAAACAGGAAAAATATACAGTCGATTCTCGATTTAACGATAGTAAAGGTTTCCTTGAAAATCATCGTTAAATAAGATAAAGCGTTAAAATAGATAAATCAAATCTACAAAAATTTTATAAGTAAATTTTCAAAAATTTACTTACCAGTAATATTTGCTTTAGCTTTTCTTTTGGTGTATTAAATAGACACATTTTATGCCGAAGAAGAAAATAGTTTATTGATAATTGACATCCCACCCCCCCCCTCTTCAAATTTGCCTGTGACATGGCCTTCTCATTTATTTCAAATGCATTACACAAATTCTCATTCATATCAGATCTCATTAGGGCTGTTCTCTAGTGCTCTGCTCAACAAGCACAAAACGTTTCGACACATTTACAAATTCCTTCTTTAATGGAAAGATATAAAAATTGGAAGGCCTGACTATAGAAGCGATTTGGAATCGAACTGTGTTTTGCTTTTTTTGATAAATAAGTTACCTATTGAGTTATAAGCGATTTTGATCACGTGACAAGGACGTTTTTCTACCTTCGCTAACTGGTTTTTCTGCTTCCTTCGGGAACTTTGGTTCAAAACATCAACTTTGATACTATTTTCTAAAAGATCTATTGCGTTTGCAAAAAAAAAAAAAAAAAAAAAAAAAAAAAAAAAAAAAAAAAAAAGGAAAAACAGCTCGATTACATAGTTTCTGAACAACAGCACCTGCTAGTTTCATGCATTTCCGAACAAAAATTAATTAAAACTTATGTCATATAAAGTTGCTCTTTTGGATACGAGAACAGCCTTAAGTATTCTTTCGCTACATCTAATCTAAGTGAATGATTTTGATATTCGACTGAATCATTCGGGCATGCGCAAAAGCATAGCTGCCAACCTTCGTATTATTTTTAATCAATTAAAAAGAGAAATTTTTTAAAAAGAAAAAAAAAAGATTTAAATTATTTCTTTTATGTGGCTCTGATTGATTGGCTTTTACATGGCTCTGATTGAAATTTTTAGAGTGTTGTTGAAAATATGGCAAATTTTAATTGCAGAAGTATAAGACTTTTCTATCATAAACGGAAAAAAGTTATTCTTAGACAATACTGGTTGTAATGAATTAATTGTCATCACATGATTACAGGAAAATGAAATGTCCAACTTCTCAAATTTTGAAAACTTCATGATATTAGTAACCCCTTTTTTTACCCTTTTTACAGAAATAGAAACGATGGCCAAGTTAAAAGGTCTAAGTCCCTTAAAATGACTACAATTACTATGAAGAATAAAAAATCTTTGATGACTGTGTATCTATATTATAAGGGACAAACCTGTCCTTGCGTAACGCTGACGTCATTTTGACGGTGATAACAGCAGACAATTTTCGCTTTTACTACAACCGTGTAAGCATCGCAAATTTTCAATTTTTACACCATTGACTAGGGAATAAAATATACTTTCAAACGCAGTGTGTTTGAAAATTGTATAGAAATTTATTTGGAAATTGTATCGCAATTTACTTTATTTTTATTATTTTTAAAATAATTTTCAAGCATGATTTTTTCTTAATCTGTTACTGTCGTGTGCAGACGATCACGAAAAGAAAATCCATTTGTACTTAAATTAATATAAATAGCCCAGCATTTGTTTCCAGCTTATATTCCATAACGAAATTAATTCATGAAAGAAAAACATTCACCAATCAATAAATAAAACAAAATTTTAAGACATGCATCCAAATTATTCGCTTAAACCACTGAAATGACCAAAATAAAAAGAGGCTGGTTGTAAATAACCTTTGGGGATTTCTCCGATTGTTAATCGCAGGCTCGAAGCCAATACGAAAGCATCATTTTTAATACATTTCTCAAACTTTATTTGAACGCATAATTGTTATTTTTCATATAAGTATAATTTTTGGCAAAATTTGGACTATTAATATATTAATAACTAAACGACCGCTGCTATAACACAAATTTTCCATGAAAATAAAAATTAATACTATCCATTAATGATTGCGCAAATACAGCATTTCATCATGAAGTTCGACGGTTTTCGGTGTCAAGGCAGTTCTGTCAGCGATAAGTAAAACTAGACCAACCTGTTGCTGTTAAACTTCGGAAGCCATGTTAGTCTAGTTTTCTCGAGCGTTGGTGTGTGAAGTTTTCATTGTGATTTTTTGCTCCTCTATTAAAACTTCTGATGATTTTATAACCAAGGTAAGGTATACATATTTGTTTACATTACAACTGTAGTTAGTACAGGCTTAAAGTGCGTTTAATTTCCTTTAGTTTCGTGTAGTTAAACGTTTATTTACGTATCTTTCTCGAGTGACCTTACCTCCCTAACCTAAATCGTGTCCCTGTGGCAGAATGGGGAAGTACCTAATTCTGCCCCGAAATATTTTTAACTAAGAGATGGTTTTAGTATTAGCCGATATATTTTTTTTTTTCGATTTCAGATGGTTCGAGACCATAAGAAAAAAACAAATATGCAATCATGGTCTACTGAGGCAATGAACAATGTTGTCTAGGCGGCTCTTTCTGGCCAATCTGGGTATTTGAAGGCTTCGAAGCAATTTCATGTTCCCCAGTCTACTCTGGAAAGGTTCGTTAAAAACATAAAGAAAAACCCTTACTACAAGATTGATAAAGCGGCTGAAAATTTTAAAAACGTATTTACGAAAAAGCAGCAATTTGAACTCGTTAATTACTTAAAAACTATGGAAACTAGGTTATTCGGTCTAACAATGAAGGACTTGCTTAGCTTAGCTTATCAGTTGGCTGTAAGAAATGGCATTGGTCATAGATTTGGCACACAGAATGGGCATACAATTCCTTTGCAGCAATAGATAGCGAAGATGATGATGCTGTCCTAGTGTGAGAATTTTGTGAAATGACTTTAAAAAAAAAAGGACACAATCAATGAAAACTGTAGTTAAACCTTTATAGTCACTTAAAACTAAATAAATGTAGAGTAAAATTTTTTCTGCATTTCCAGTTGTTTTATAAGTTTTATAATTACTTGTCCTTACCACCCCGTTCTGCAATGGGGTAAATGACATAATTTCTAGTTTTAAAAAGAAAAAAATTGTGCTTTTGTTTTCTTACAATATTCTTGTATTTTTGTGATTATTACATTATAATGTGCTAAATTTTTGCAGCTCTCTTAATTAACTCTTTTGTATTTTTAAAATAGAGTTCTCCTACGGTTAATTTAGAACATGAAAAGAACACATTTGAAATATGGTAACATGAAGAATGAAAACAATTGAATGTTACTTTGAAAAATCTGTTAAGAATTATATAACAATTATAATATGTTACAAAAATATCACAGTTTGTTATCAATTAAAACAGTATTCGTCGTCAGTTCTTGTCCACTAATATACATGCAAATGTAATACTTAACACCAATTGATCGAAATACTATAATCAATTTTATATGTCTCTGTTACAGTTATCCAGTGTGAAGCTAATCCCATTATTCCTTATGGCAAAGGAATCTTGCTCAATAATTCATCATATTACGGATCGCCCCTTCAGATTAAGTGCAATAAAGCACCACACTCTAGTATTATTCGCTCATGTGATGAATATGGATCATGGGGAGACCTCAATGTCTGTGTTGGTAAGTAGTGTATTTCAGAAAACACTAAGTTAGAGATATTATAAAGTACGAAGGCTGTTCAATAAATAATGATCATAGTTTTTTTTATATCAACATATCCTCACTCATCGTCTAAATTTTAAAGGTGTTTTTCGAAGTAGTTCATATTCAATGCACACTTGTCCCACATTTTTTCAGACTTGAAAGACATGCTGGAAACTGTTTTTTTTTTTTTTTTTTTTTTTTTTTTTTTAAATAGTCTTCACCAATAGTTCTAATGATGAAAAATACTTTCCACGAAGCTGTTTCTTCACATTAGGGAATTAATCTTATCTTCCTGTAACACCACCTTCAATTTGGAACAAACTTCCAGGCGAACGTCCTCTTGTTCGGGTATGATGAGTCTCGGAACTCACAACGCACAAACACGTCTCATGTTCACTTTTCTGTTATCAACGTGTGGGTATCATGCAATTATAACTGCAGTATTTTTAACAGTTTTCATATCTAACGATCTTCTCTGGCAATAATAGCGACGGTATTAATGTTATCTTCTGCAAGCGTAGTTACATGAACTCCTGGTCCATCTTATTTTTAAGATGATTGTCTTTCTCTTCCTTAAATATCTCAAACCATATTCTTTCTAATTGCGCTGCAGGGAAGAAAAGACTCTCCATAAGTCTCCTATAGCATACGCTTCGACTGCCGATTTCTTCAGACGAAATAAAAAATTCAGGCAGGCAAAAGCATACTGCTCATTTCATTTTGCCTCCATCGTTCCAGTTAGGTGACACTGAAAGTATCTGAACTTTCATGGCTGCGCTGACATACTACTGGAAATAAATGGGAAAAAAAATACCATGTTTTCATTACACATTAAGCTATCAATGGAATTTAAAAGTAAATTTGTGTGCAATAAAGTATGCTAATAAAAAATTATGATAATTCTTTATTGAACAGCCCTCGTATTATTCGAAACTATATAACAAAAATCAAAAGCAAAAAACTTTTTTTTTCTAATACTGCCGAATTACAGTTACGGTAATGCACCACATACATTTCCAACCGTGAAATTCACCAGTCCTTTCTTTAGAAACAAACATGTTTGTTAGAATGGGTAATTCACGAAAGAAATGGGAAGTAAAATCATCGTACTAATAGATAAGAATTGAATATAGAATTATAGACAATTAATCGCACAGTAAGAAAGAATGACACAAGACATTGAAAAGGAGATAAGATGGAAAGAGAAAATGAGTGGATAATAACAAGAACATGAAAAACATTACAAGAAAACAAAGAAATCTATAATGATAAGGAAGGAAGTTTCTTTATCTGTGTATGTGCTGTTCTTTGGGAAGAACGCTGTTCGTAGAGCTACAAGATTTTGCAGGAAGGTACCTCTATGTCTGTAGTTATGCACCCCGAAGCCATTTTTTTTAAATTTTTAATTAGTTTTTAAATTAAGTAAAAACCATAATGAACATTGCAAACTTGCATGAAAAGTCGCACCGATTCCGCCGAAAACCCTTTCTGATAAATAAAGAACCTAGAGTCTCAAAACGCGAATTTTTTTGCGCGCTGCAGAAGACGCGAAAATAAGTTCGCGTCTTCTGCAGCGCGCCTCCGTTTAACTAATCAATATACGATAAATAAAAAAAAATACACTCTTAAATTTCGTACTTCAACCGTTCTAGCGGAGCAATCCGTAATATATATATATATTATTAACCCTTTCAAATAAATTATTTTCACGTATTCCCCCTTCCCAGTTTACGAAGCCCGCATCAAGTTAACTATTTGAAATACCAGAAAACGAAACGTACCATGATACATGTACGTACTTTTATATTATTTAGGTGCGCGTTTTATATTATTTAGGTTTTCTAAGGAACTTTTGGTCAGAATTGAAAGTTTAATAAACCTAAACGTCAAAAATTGAAACGACAATTACTATAACGAGGGCGACTTAGTTTGCTCGGATAGATGTTAATTTCAAAATATAAAATCATGCAAATTCGAGGGTATACTCTTCCGAAGGCAGTGGGCCCCCAACATTAGTTTCTTTTGGAAAGATTTCCGTTTAGATATATAAATCCATTCAACACTGGTTTTACCTATATGTAAGGTTACTATCATGGGCCCTGGCTACGCCGGTCTTTTGTTTAAAAATATAAAATGAAAACAGACCGGAGCGTGCGTAGCACGTCCAGTGTACGCTGCTGAATGCAGCGGGGGCCCCAACTCTAGGTTCGTTTTGATAGCTTTTCATTTAAAATATAAAACCTTACAAATTCGAAAGTGTAGACTACCGAAGGCAGTGGGGTCCCAACATTAGTTTCGTTTAGAAAGATTTTCGTTTAATTAATAAAAAATCATTCAATGCTGATTTCTGGTATATTTAAAGTTATTAATCACGGACCTGGGCAACACCAGGCGGGTCAGTTAGCGTTTAAAATAAAATTAAACGTGGCATGAAATAAAATAAAAAAAAATGAAATAGCTAAAATACAATAATGTAAAATGCAATAACATAAAAGGCAATATAAGATAAAATTCAAGGGACCCTCTTAAGGGTAAAAAAAAAAAAAAAAAAAAAAACCTTTTTCAAATCTATGTGAGATGAAAATACTGGAGTACACAAATTCTTCCTTTCAAGAAGTTAAAGATGTGACTTGAATTCCAATAGTAAGAGTTCATACCAGATTTACATAAATTTTGCCTCGTTAGGGCTGTACAAAGAGGCTTCGGGCCCCGGTAATAATTCCAATACGGGTCCCACCACCATAAGTATAATACAATAAAACTTGATTAAACGTAAACGCAAATGACCGGTGAAAACTTCCGTTTTACACAGTTTATTTTCATATTAGAAGGTATAATTGCATAATATTTTTCGGAGGCTGGACCATGACTTTTTCTAGTAGGACTCCGTTATAAAGAGGTTTTATTCTGTTAGAAAATGAATTTACTGGATAGTACCTTTTTAAAAAAATGTATGTAGTATTTGCTTAGATGTTTATCATTTTTCTTTTACAGAATTAGAATTTATGATGCATTTGTAACACTTTTTCATCTAAAGATTCTAAATAAAAATTTAAAATATTGAAAATATAATAAAAATTTAATTGAATTCATGAATTATTTTTGAATTAAAAAGTTTAAAGTAATGAAAGAAATAAAAATGCGAAGCCTTAACCTAACTTTCTGCCTGATTCCTGTTCGCGCGTCTGAAATCACTTGCATCATTAAAACAGAGGAGCCATTTCAAAACTTTCCTGATATCAAGTGTACTTTCAAATATTTTATATATGCACAGGAGTTCGGTCGCTGAGCCCGGCCCGTAAAGGCATTCTAGCAAATTCTGACTTTTGAATTTCATTATTTGTTTTAATTTAAAATTTTAACGTAAAAAAGTACGAGTCTATTTTTTCATGTACGTTTTTTTTAAACCAGAGCCGGATCCGGGCACTGGTAATTTGTACCGGCTTTAGCCCCCCCCCCCCCCCCCCCCCTCTGTACGGTCAGTGTTTCAGCGCAATATGATCACTGCGTTTGAAACACTTGCTATTGGATAAAGTTATGACTAATTTTGCAAACCTAGTTTATTTTCAATCTCCAGAACTGACCATTATATAACCGTAAACATACTACTTGTTTCATCTTTCTAGCTATCACTGTTTCGAAGTTATATTATTTCAAATTTAGATAATAATTTTCTGAAACACATACATACACACATATATATAACCTTTTAAATTTTCATATTCTGCAATAAGTATTTTCTAGTATGTAATATTAATGTGTATATATATATAGACAGGGTGACAATTATTGAACTATATGAAATAAAACGTAAATTATTTTAAAAACTATTGAGTGCACAATCTTTATTCAACATGTAAACGTCACTACAGATATTCGGATTTAGGTTATGGCATGTTCGATATGGCTTCCATCATTGGCTATGATGTGGCGCAGACAAATAGCATAATTCTGCATGATCCGCTGAAGTGTCCGAACATCGATGCTGTCGATGACCTCCTGAATGTCAGTTTTCAGCTCAGCAATGGTTTTAGGGCTATTTCTGTACACATTGCCTTTAATGTAGCTCTACAACAATGAGTCACATGTGTTCAGATCCGGAGAATATGACTGCCAAGCGAGTCCCATTTCAGTGCCCGCTGGGTACCCCAGAGCCAGATGCGGTCCCCAAAGTACTCCTTCAGGACATCAAACACCTTCTTGGTCCGATAGGGTCGAGTTCCGTCTTGCATAAGCCACATCTTGTCGAAATCAGGGTCACTTTGAACAATGGGGATGAAACCGTTTTCCAAAGCCTTCACGTATCGTTCAGTAGTCACCGTGCCATCAACGAATATCGGATCGATTATTCCGTGACTGGACATTGCACACCACACAGTCACCCGTTGAGGGTGGAGAGACTTCTCGATCGCGAAATGTAGATTCTCCGTCCCCCAAATGCGCCAATTTTGCTTATTGATGAACCCATCCAAATGAAAGTGGGCTTCATCGCTAAATCAAACCATATTCGCATCAAATTCCTGTTCGTCAATTCTCTCAACAATAGTTTTGGCGAAACACAAACGCTGTTCCATGGTCATGGTGATGGGTTTGAATTTTGTATGGGAAGAGATGTAGGTCTTCAACAACAATTTGTCGCAGAGTCTCCCGGTTGATTCCTACCTGTTGTGAAGCACATCTGATCGATTTCATTGGGTTGGTTTGAAATACAGCGCGTGTCTTCCGGATGTTTTCAGACGTTCTCACACTTGTTTGTCGACCGTCATTGCCAACACTGTCATCACAAGCACTATCAGTTCTCTCAAACTTGCGAATCAAATTCTTGATTGTTAACACACTTGGACCGGTTGTCTCCAGCTTGTACACGGTCGCAAACTTCCTTTGAGCCACAATCGGGCTGTTATTGCTCGCATAGTAGGCCTTCACAAGCGATATATGCTCAGGCACGCTGTACTGTGACATTTTCACTTGCAAATGGCCGACAACAACAAGTTGCGTGCGCATGCGCATACTAATTCCCATCATGCCCTATGGCCAACCATGAAGTTTGAACTTCATACCGCAAACCGTTCAGAAGTTATGACGGTTTAATTTCATATAGTTCAATAACTGTCACCCTGTATATACATACACTATATGGCCATTAATCACCAGACACTTTCAAGTTTAGATATTTTGTCGAATATTTAAAGATATATTTATCGGATTTTTCTGGAACTTCAGGATTGTGAAGAATATGTTCGACTTCATACTTATCAACGGCGATTTGTTCAGAAGGACAATTAGGGGGACCAACATAAAATCAAAGAAAAATAATAATGTTTGGGATCACCCTGTAAAATAAAATGCACGAAATAATCTATCGCTATAGCTTACGAATATATGGATATTGTAGAATATATGTATTCATTTGTGGAAGAATAGAATGCGTATTCATGGAGATATATCGATTTTTTTAAAAAGTTCAAAAAATTTTTGCATGTTTTTTGTTTATATCATGCAGGGTTTTTTTTACCAAATTTAACGCCCGTTTCAGAAAATTTGATAAAATGTATAGTAGAAATAATACGGTGTAATTAGAATGTAAATATATTAAATATTTGATGAAATATGAGCAGTTGTGTGAAATATTTTTTTTATCTGCGCATGCGTGAACGATAATTTAATTTTTTTTTTTCATGATTTAATAGTCAACTCTATGGAGCAACTCATAAAAAAGGCCAGTCAAATAACGTGAAAATTCAGAAAGATATCGGCGATAGACAGAGCTGATTTTTAGTTGTTCTCTAAAAACAGATAAATGATAAGGGGTTTTCCGTAAATTGTCGTTTTTAATTTTTACTTTTTTAAATTTTCCCTTTTTTTAGTTGCTTTAGTTCTTCTTGGAAAACCACCAGAGCGAGCCTATTCCAAGAAAAAAAGAAGTATCAAAATCTAAGCATTTCTTCTAAATCTACTCTTTGACACTCATTAAGTATAAACTCCTTTGCTGTAAGCCAGATAATAAGTAAAAGGTCAAGTGCGAGTAATACTCGCGCTCAGAGGATTCCGTACAATAAATATATGAATTATTAACTGTATTATTAAAAAATCGTTACTAGAAGAAAAATAAGACTTTAGAAAAATCTATAAAACGTAGAGTTTGGCATAGCTGTATATATGCTAGAAAAGTATGAATGGGTATAACCGTAAAAGTTCAAACAGATATGAAGCGTAAATAATAGCAAATATTGCTATTCTGTATAACTCTTATTTAAATATTATCCTAATCTGTTTATGATGGACTAATTCGGCACTGACAATAAAAGTAGCGCATATTTAAACTTCATTTTCCATTTCATAAAGCTAAATTCAGCGTAGTAATAATCTTTTCTTTTTAGAGTGTAGCTAAAACAAAACCCTTGTTCAAAGTTTAAACTTGACATTTTGCTAAGCGCGCTTCGAAAGGAGGTCGCAAAGTAGCAACGCCGCCTTGATCCATGCCGCGTTTTTCCAGGTAGATTTTTAATTAACTTTTAAAGACACGGGAGGGAGGCGTATTGAGATATCCACACAATGCTAATTAGTCTCGAATCCCATAGTATTTATGTGATTAATTCTAATTAAATTAGTCTGTTTTTAACAATTTGACGTTTATTTTTTTTATACTGCTACTGGATATATAAATGTATCATTAAAAGTTGTTATTTAGGCTTTAAAAGATGATGACACATAGAGCACGCCGCCACTCTCATTATGTCTGTCCAAACCGTCCGTGTCTTTAAGGGTTAATATCTTGGCTAATTACTGAACTTTTTTTTTTTTCAAAAATCATTATCAACAATGCCTTTATACTTCTGCTACAATAGGTACCTCCAGCGTTCCTCAACGCTTTTGCTGAATGCCCGCAAATCGAAATTTGTGTGTAATGGAAAAATGCGCTTTTCTCATAAACTATGTGACCTAGGGTAATCGCTATAATTTTCCTGCAAGGTTTAAATTAACGTCTACTACCTCTATTTTTTTCATAATTTTAGTTTCCGTAGATTCGGAAATAGATGAGGGGGGGGGGACACATTTTTGCACTGCATTTTCGACGATATCTCTGAAAATATAATACCTAAAATTAAAAGAAGTGTATTTTTGAGTTCAGCACTAGGAAAGCTTTCACATGATACCCCACACACATATACAAAGAAAATATTTTTTTTAAAGTAACTTAATTAGCCCCTCTACATTTTTCCTAAAAAATTTGTAAATGTTTAATAATCTGTAAATATGTGGGTCAATAGTCCTTATTACTGCCCCCAATTTGAACGTTCCACGTTAAATAGTTTTCGAGTAAAATGCCTGTGACAGACAGACACAGGAGTGATCTTATAATGGTTCCGTTTTTACTTTTTAAGTACGGAACCCTAAAAATGACAATTTGCGAAAAATCCCTCATCATTCAGCAGCTTTTAGAGAGCAACTAAAAATTCGCTCATTATATTGCCGTTATCTTTCTGAATTTTTACGATATTTGAATGGCTTTTTTATCTGTTGCTCCATAGAGTTGACTATCAAATCATGAAAAAAAAAAATATTTTTTTTTTATCGTGCTCGCTTGCGCAGATAAAAATTATTTCATTACAACTGCTCACATTTCATAAAATATTTAATATATTTACATTCCATTTGCACCATATTATTTCGACTACATCTCGTCAAATTTTCTGAAACTGGTATTAAATTTGGTAAAAAACCCTGCTTGATATAAACAAAAAATATGAAAAATTTTTTGAATTCTATAACAAAATCGATTTATCTCCATGAATATACGTGCTATTCCTCCTCAAATGAATGCATATATTGTTCAATAATCATATGTCCATAAGCTATAGCGATAGATCATTTCGTGCATTTTATTTTACAGGGTGATCCCAAACATTATTATTTTTCTTTGATATTTTGTTGGCCGCCTAATTGTTCCTCTGATCAAATCGCCATTAATAAATATGAAGTCGAACATATTCTTCATAATCCTGAAGTTACAGAAAAATCCGACAGATATATCTTTAAATATTCGACAAAATGTCTAAAATTGAAAGTGTCCGGTGATTAATGGCCATATAGTGTATATAATATTCAATGTTATTTACAAGTATGATGTCCTTAGAAATCACTTGTGGGGCTTTTAGCTCCGAACATGATAGTAATGATCAATGGATACCAGTAAATGGTTCAGCATCTCTGTATGTGCTAATCTGTCCTGAAAATTTTTACATTGAAGGCTCACCGGCCGTCATACAATGCTTATCAAATGGATCTTGGAGCTATACTTCTGCGAGATGCCAAAGTAAGAATTTCCATCTATATATAGTCAAAATTATACTAATACTGAAATAAGAAAAGTTTTAGTCAAAATAATATTAGTGCATAAAAGTTCATCAATTTATTTATTAAACATTTCTAAGCGTACAGTGCGTCTCAAAAGTATATGGACAGGCAATTTTTCGAAATAATAGCTAAAAAAATAAATCAATAATCAAGAAAAAAATAATTAGCATATGGAATGATAACATAAGTTCATTAAATCACAGAAATATTATGCTTATATCACAGATTGTTTGTAAAAAAAATATAATTCAAAATAAGCTATCCCAAAAATATATGGACAATGAAAAGAATTGCTTTTATTACCTCCGTATATATTTTTTAAAAAATGCGTTTTCCGCGTTCTGTACATGTGATGTAACCACTTCGAAATATAAAATCACTGCTCGATCTTCAATTGTCGAATAGTTGAAAAATGCTTCGCAACGTTCAATTCCCTGCTGCTGATATAGCTAAAATTTGGCGTTTAAAGGATCAAAATGTTTCTGATATTGCTAAACAAATGAAGCGTAGCAGATCTGGAATTTATGCAATTTTATCGAAAAGTGACAATGCGATTGCAAAAAAGCGTTCAGATCGACCAAGAAAAACATTTCTAAGACCAGATAGAGAGATTTTGCGAGCAGTTTCAACCTAAAAAATGTCTGTTCGTGAAATTGCGAGGACTTTAGCGTTTCTTATTTCAAGATCTACTATTCATCGTCGCATACAGGTAAGACAAAATCATAAATATCGTAGAATGTGTCGGACACCTATGCTGAAAGTGCACCATAGAAAGCACGCGTTCTTTGGGCTAAAAAACACATGCATTGGACGGATGGATTTTCTTCAGTGACGAAAAAAAATTAAATTTGGATGGCCCTAATGTCCGGACATACTATTGGCATGACCTGCGACGAGAATCTCGCGAGTTCTTATTCGATAAAAAGGAGGGGTTCTCTCATGGTGTGGGGCACGTTCTGTTTCAACGGAACAACGAGCATTGCTTTTCTTAATGGTCGAAAGTGCTCTGAGAATTATCAAAATGTCCTCAAAAGCTCTACTTCCAATTGGAAACACATTAGGAGACGAAAACTAGAAATTTCAACAGGACAATGCGTCGATTTGCACCTCCCACTCAACAGCAGATTGGTTTATGCAGAATCAAGTGACTGTTCTAGACTGGCCAGCCATCAGTCCAGACCTGAATTCAATTAAAAACCTCTGGGAAGTACTTGCACGAGATGTGTATGCTCATGGTCGTCAGTTTTGTACTATTTATGAATTACAGCAACACGTATAGCAGAGTTGGTTCTCTTTACAGTCACACATTTTCCAAACACTACAGTTGGAAGCATGCCTGATAGTGTTTTCAAGATAATTAAAAGGAAAGGATAAAAAATTTGCATTTAAATGCAAAATACATGAAAAGTCCATATAGGGTTGAGGAAAAAGTAATTTCGTTTTTTCCTAATAGATGGCTTTAAAGTCACATATCTCAAGTAATACTTATTCAATCAAGTCATATTATAGATCGTTTGAAAGACAACAGTTCATAGCACATTCTAGATATAAAGGTAGCTTCATCTGTTTACTCAGTCAAAAGTTATTGCGCTTTGAAAATGGAGATTTCAGAAGACCATTTTCGCCACATGTTGCTTTTTTACTTCCGGAGAGGGAAAAATGCAGTGCAGGCTCATCGAAAATTATGTGGTGTTTATGGTGATGAGTGCTTAAGTGAACGTCAGTGTCAGAATTGGTTTGCTCGTTTTTGTTTTGGAAATTTCGATGTTAAAGATGAACCTCGCCCTCGCTGGCCAATCGTTGAAAAAGTCGATGAAATTCTTTAAAAAATCAAGATAAACCGACATATGACACCTCGCGACATAGCTACGGAACTAAACATCGACCATAAAACAGTTTTGAACCGTTTACATAAGACGGTATACCAAAAGAAGCTCGATACTTGGGTTCCACATGAGCATGGCCGCCCAGGGAAACCCAGCAAATGCTTTTGAGTTTTAGTGCAGTCCCTGGGGGAAGAACTGACAGTGAAAAATTTAATGGACCGAGTTTCCACTTGTGAATCGCTGCTGAAACGAAACGAAATCGAGCCATTTTTCAAACGAATGATTACGGGGGATGAAAAGTGGATCACATATGACAATAATGTGAGAAAAAGATCGTAGTCGAAGCCCGGAGAAACTTCACAAACAGCGGCAAAACCCGGATTGACGCCAAGGAAGATGATGCTGAGTGTTTGGTGGGATTGGAAAGGGATTGTTCATCATGAGCTGCTTGAACTTGGCCAAACCATTAATTCGACTCTCTACTGTTAATAGCTAATGCGATTGAAGCAGGCGATTAAAAAAAAGACGGCCAGAATTGATCAATAGGAAAGGCGTTGTCTTCCATCACGACAACGCTAAACCACACACATCTATAGTGACTCGGCAGAAATTGAGAGAGCTTGGCTGGGAAGTTTTGATGCACCCACTTTATAGCCCTGACCTTGCCCCGTCCGACTACCCCTTGTTTCGGTCTTTGCAGAACTCTCTTAATGGTGTAAAGCTGACTTCAAAAGAGCCTTGTGAAAATCACTTGCTTCAGTTTTTTGCCCAGAAATCTCAGAAGTTCTACAATGATGGAATTATGGTTCTACCAGAAAAATGGCAAAAAATCATCGATCAAAACGGCAGGTATCTCATTGATTAGTGTTTGAAATTTATATGAACAAATTCGCTTTGAAAAACATGAAAAAAAAAAACGAAATTACTTTTTCCTCAAACCAATATTTTTAGGACAGCCTATTTTGATTTTTATTTTTTTACAGAACTTCTGTAAAACTTATATTTTATTTCTTTGCTGTAATAAACTTATGTTATGATACCACATGCTTATTATTTCTTTCGTGATTATTGCTACATTTTTTGAACTGTTATTTCAAAAAATCTTCTGTCCATACACTTTTGAGATGCACTGTATTTAATGTAACATATGAATCTGCTGTCCATTTACATTAACATGCACACAGCTGCATGCGACAGAAAAAAATTATCACTTAAACGTCAATATAATTTTATATATATATTTTTTTTTTCCAGTTAAAGTGTTAACACAATTTTGACTGAACCTGTCTATGTAGTGTGACCAAATTTTATAATAGAACATTTTTAAAGCTTTCATATTTTAAAATTTAAAACTTTTTAAGCTTTATTTTTGTATCACTCTAATTTATCACCTTCTTCAAATGTAATAATTCTTTTAAATCAAAAACTGCGGGAACTACAATTCCCAAAATTCGAGAGCGTTTGATTAGCTTATCTGTATGGCATGTTAATCTAAAATAATTTTAAGGCCGTTTTTATCAATTTGTAAGTAAATCATAAATCAGCAAATAATCCCTTGGAATTACATTTAAATGAAATAATGTAAAAGAGATTGCACTCTTTAGAAAAACGCTTTCTTCAAATGTTCGCAGATTAAACGAATCGAATAACACCATAAAGTAATTTCCTCTTTTTTTTATGCAGGGTGTTTCAAAACTATATGTCAGAAATCTAAAGGCAGGTAGAGGGGACTTAAATAAGCAGATTTCGCATAGTCATGCGGGTACAAAATTGCAGCGTTGAGGCAGTAGATGGCGCTGTTGAGTTCGGAAGTTGAAAGCTCTTCGCTGACTTGAGTCGTCATTCCCCGCACGGATTTCGAGCAACATTCATCGTTACACTAATGCGGAGCTTTCCGACATGCATTCCATGTACGGGGTTGCGCAAGGAAATGGCTCACACCCAACAGCTCTCGAGCTTGTCGAAGGACTATCCTCTACAGTGTGTAATACTGCTTCTTCCACCGCAGGAATTCTGCGATATCTTCCAGTGCCCGAATCACCCCTCGAAGCATAAAAAGATCCACTCGCGCACAGCTCACGATGAAGACGCTCAAATGTTCGGCGATCCGGTAGATTCCTACCCGGGAATAGTTCCATTTACGTCTTTTGAGCAGCCGCTCCATTTCCTTGCGCAGTCCCATACATGAAATGCATTTCGGTAAGCTCCACATTAGTGTAACGACGTTGCTCGAAATCCGTGCGGAGAATGACGATTCAAGCCAGCGAAGTGCTTTTATGCACTGAACTCAACAGCGCCCTCTACTGCCTCAACGCTGCGTTTCCGCACCCATATTCCTATACGAAATCTACTTACTTAGGTCCACTCTACCTGCCTTTACATTTCTGACATAAAGTTTTGAAACGCCCTGTATACTGGTTAAGAATTTGATTACATCGCATGGTGCTATGTTTTTACTCGACAACTATTATCAACATCTATAACAGACATTACAATGTAAAGAAGAACAAAAAACACGAAAAAAGTTTGACTGTTTCTAGGTATATTCTGTATCTGAAATCTGCATCGAATATAGAAATGTAAAAGCTGCAGGTTAAAAAAGTAATTCTTAATAAAATATAAAACAGACTACGAGGGATTGTTTCTTAACTTCCTGATTTTGTAGTAATACTATATTGTTATACACATTGATGTCCTGAACGAGTAGTGTTATACTGATCCAAACCCGAAATTTTTATTTGAAGAAAACAAGCTTTAATATGCCGGTAAAGTAACTCTGACTGACTGATCAAATTTCAGATACACAGATAAAATATTAAAAGAACTTGTATGCAATTGCACTTAATACTATAACTCAAAGTGCTATGCTGATATAATGATGCATACTGCAATATTCAAACAAGCTTTCACATACGCTGTCGCCCATCACAAAGTTAGATATAAAAGAGGATTTATCTGAAAAAGCGATGTCATCCATTTATGCAATTTTCATACATTTTTCAGCGCATCATTGTAGCTTCCGAAACGTAACTTGTAATGTGCTGCTAAAGTTATGTAAAACAATGGCATAATCTTTAGGCAGTCCGTCACCCTGAAGGTACCGCACCACAAAGGAAGTTATTTTATATCATGTCTCACAATGTATTTATTGCACTATGTATAAATAGGGTTATCGGTTCATAAAAATGTCTGTTTCCTTAGGCGTTTTTAGTGTATTGAAGTCGTTATGGGATTGCATGTCGCTGCTTTCGTCCTTCCTTCGATCTATCTATTCATGCTAGCCACAATTTTGTGACACAGTAATCCAAATTTTAAGATGGAATTTGAACACATGCCGCTATTCGTTCAATCTTCCTGCATATACTACATACCTCCAGTCACACAAACAATGGTATGTAACTTCTGTACGACAAAAAGAAAAAAAAACGCCCTTTTCTCGTATTTTACATGGCTTCTATATCTATACTGGTATCAATTGATATTTATATACGCGTTGAATTGCTAATTATTTTTTATATCTTACAGTGTTCTTCGTTTGGAGAGAATTTCGAATATGTAAAATGTTTTCTATTCCATAATACTACAGCTTTATTTTCCAGCAGCTTAATATGAGTACGCTCATACTAAATTATTCCTAACATTTTTGTTTCTCATTTAGAATCTTTAAGCAGTTTCTGGGGAAGTAACTGGACACCTAGTCTAGTATTAAGTAAGTTATTTATACAAAAATTTATTTTCACTGATGTAAACACAGTTAATTAGTTAATTCATAAAGGCTAAATTTTTATAGTTGCAGCTGTCGCAGCTGGAGTAGCAACGGCAATTGTCATTTTGTGCTTGTCTGTGGCATTTCTTGTCATGAAGAAAAGGTAACAAAAGCATATTTTTAAAAATATTTATTTAAAAATGTAACACGTTTACTACTACATGACGCGTATGCGCTGTTCGTCACCAGTTCTTTTCCCCATATTGTTATTCTACCACCGGTGGTCATTTCAAATATTTTTTATGGCCGACGGACTCCGTCTGTCATATACATTGTTTAGTTTATAAGGTTCCTCGAATAGTTCGGCATGCAAGCTGACTGTTACAAATTTTGCCAAACTTTGTTTAAATTTTCTGTTACAAAATTCAACCGAACATCATTTGGGAAAGAATTTTCCCACATTAGTAAAAGGAATCAGGTTTTAATCTTTAAACCTAATATACTAAATTTTGTCCTCTTTTCAATAAAATTTATTCGGAAATCGTTCAGAAATTTTCGAATTTTTGTAACATTTTTTGTGTTTTTTAGTTTTTTCGCTCTCTGTGGCGATTTTTCGATTTTCGTAAAAGAAATCCTATTTTAATGTTAAGTAAATTTATACAAGCACACATACAAGCTATTAGTGTGGGGAAAATATCGGCCTATTAGTGAAAAGTACGCTGGCCTCCAAAATTACAACCAGTCTTTTGTATCCAATTTGAAAACAAATGAACGTTAAAACAGGAAATTTAAAAGAAATGTTCTTTAAACAGGTATTTATCGAATTTTACATAATTTTAACAACTAGCATGATTTACAAACGCGAAATTGCAAAAATAATAGATTAATAATAAACTAATATACCGAATAAACTTTATTGCAAAGAGAACAAAATTTACTATATTGGTTTGGAAGATTGAAATTCCTTTTACTAATGCAAAAAAATTGCAGCGAATCGCGAAAAGAAAAGCGCTAAAAGTCTTATGTAAAGAATTGGTAAAATGTTAAAAATTGCGGACGACAAAATTTACTTAACATTAAAATAGGATTTCTTTTACGAAAATCGAAAAATCGCCACAGAGAGCGAAAAAACTAAAAAACACAAAAAATGTTACAAAAATTCGAAAATTTCTGAACGATTTCCGAATAAATTTTATTGAAAAGAGGACAAAATTTAGTATATTAGGTTTAAAGATTAAAACCTGATTCCTTTTACTAATGTGGGAAAATTCTTTCCCAAATGATGTTCGGTTGAATTTTGTAACAGAAAATTTAAACAAAGTTTGGCAAAATTTGTAACAGTGAGCTAAAACATACTAACAGAAATTCGTTCCTGAATGTAAAAAAAATCGTCGCGAAAAGTAAAAAAGCGCTAAAAATTGCTTTGATAATCGTGGGTATGAAACTTCATTTCCTTTTATGAAAGTCAAAAAATCACCGTGGAACTCAAAACAAAGATAAACATTGCATCGAAAATTGCATTAAAAATCGCAAAACTTTGAAAATCACGTAGGATAAAATACAGTAAATTCTGTCTAAGGCGGATTCTGTACAAGCCGGAAATCTGCCTAACGCGGAAAATTTTTCAAGTCCAGGCGAACCCATAGAAAATAACATTAATTGCTGTTGCGTAAGCCGGCCTCTGTGCCTAACGCGGAAACGGAAAGGTTTTTAGTCCCACCGAAGCGAAAATTTTGCGTAAGGCGGAAAAATATGATATTTTAAAAATGAAAGGCATTTGGTTGATGAAACTTTAAAACTGGTATATAAGTCAAATACTCGCTGTAAAAACTTTTAATTAAATTCAGTAATAGATTAATAAACTTAATTGTTAAGAACAGAAACTGTTTGAATTTTTAAGAAATGCTTTTCTTATTCTGTTATTTTCCATATAATTTTGCATATAAAAGTTATTACTAATAAAATGGTACACATTTATGAAAATATATGTATTTCCTAAAGTACAATATATTATGCTTTAATGTTTACTCAAATTGAAAGTGGAAACTTTCCGACTCCTTCCCGAAGTCATTTTAATCGTATATGTCAAATTCTCAGGGCTTTTTATTACAACAGTACAAAGAAATCGAACAGTGTTCATCAAAGAATTTTTCAGAATGTCAGTTTCCGACCGATTTTCGAGACAGGGAAATTAAGGAAGCAATTCGTTATAACTCACGATTCAATATATTTATCGAAAACGAAATTCGATTCCAAATAGCTCCAGTAGTCATGCTTGCAAATTTCATGGTTTTACGTACAAAACTGATATCGAGAATGTGTCAGAAAATTTTTTATTACAGAGTGTTTTTTTTTTTTTTTTTTTTTTTTTTTTTTTTTTTTTTTAACAAAAGCTTTGAAATTTTACTAACTTAAAAGTTTTTAAGCCTAATCTTATAGATTTTAATAATAAGCAATTTTTTTTCCTCTGAAAAAATAAAAGAACATCATACCGAGTATATTTTTCATATTTGTCAAAATAATTGTTAAAAAAAATTCATGAAATAATCCCTATTCGTTAAAAAAGTGTTTAAATCTCTAAACTACTATGTGAAAGATGAGGTATGTAATTGTGTTTGTTAAGAGAATGATTTTCATTACATTCCATAACTGAAGCAATTTCGAATCGGTACTATTTATTCCAGTGTTCAAATAATGTTTTTCGAGATATTTAAAAACAATATATTTGATAGAAAATTTAATTTATTAAATTTTTGTTTTAAAGAACGGCACTAAAGGTTACGAACGCAAAAAACTATACATGACTTGCGCAATGTTTTTATTTTTTTTTTTGTGTATGAGGTAGAGGGGCTGTTTTGCATAAGGCGGAATATTGCCTACGGCGGAAAATTTTCTCGGTACCGATCGATTCCGCCTTAGACAGAGTTTACTGAATATTATAGTAGGCTAAAATTCTGAAATTCGATTAGTTTTACGAATATAAAAAAACACAGCAGTACACGAAAACATGCTAAGAATCGCGCTGAAAATTGCATTAAAAATCCCTAAAAATTTTAAAAACGCGGTGAACAAAATTTATTATTTTAGGCTAAAAGTTTGAAATCGAATCCCACTTATGAATATCAAAAAATCGCCGCGAAATGCGAAAAAAAAAAATAAAAATCCCATTAAAAATCAGAAAGAATTAAAAAATTGCACACAACGAAATTTACTATAGTGGGGTTAAACATTGTAACCCAAGTTACTAAAAATTCAAAAATCGAGAAGGACAAAATTTACTACATTATGCTAAAAGTTTGAAGCCTAATTACTTACGAATGTAAAAAAAAAAAAAAAAAAAAAAAAAAAAAAAAAAGCCGCGAAATGGGAGAAAAATCCAAAAATCGCTGGAAAAATTAAAAAATCGTTGTGAATTCCGTATAAACTTTATTGAAAATAGGATAAAATTTACTTCATTGGGCTAAACGACTAAAACCTGATTTCTTTTAGTAACGTGAAAAAATCCCTGAGAACTGCAAAAGTCGCAGAGGACCAAATTTAATACAGCGGGATAAAATAAAATATTCTAGAAGGAATTCATTCCTGAATGTAAATAAACGTGCAGGAAACGCGAAAAAACGCTAAAAATTTCATTACAAATCGCGGAAGATAAAATGTAATATATTAGGCTAAATGTTTGAAGCCGAATCCCTTTTTTAAATGTTAAATATTTACAAAACGCAAAAAAAAAAAAAAAAAAAAAACGTGTCAAGTTTGTTTTAACCTAAAAGCACATGTTTTTGCGAACAATTCACACTTCATCGTTGACCTGAAAACAAACATTGAACATGAGATTTTAAAAAAAAATAAGTTTTCCAACATTGAGAAGATTGACCTCAAATTTGGAAAAACGCATATGTCTTTCTATCCGAGAAAAAAGGGTCACATTTTCAATATCTTCTGTATAACAATCTTAATTTTCGCTCAGTTTTGTGTCTCAGTATTGTTACTCTTTCAGTTTGGTTAATGTTTGTAATTTGAATCATATTTGGGTTTTACTAAACAAAATATTTTTTTAAGTGTTGAGAGACTTTCCGATCACACTGTATTTTACGCAGATAAAATAGGTTTTTACAGTAACAACTGTTGGCCATTGAAGAAAATTTGGGAAGAACATCGTTTTAGCAATAGAAATGAAGCCCGATGAAAGATAAAGTGGTTTTACCGTGTTTCTATTTTTTTTTTTTTTTTTTTTTTTTTTTTTTTTTTTTTTTTTGGAGGGGGGCGGGAAGAATTAAACTTTTATTAATTAGGTCAAGTGGTGCATGGTTTATTGTGTATTTTTTAATTCTGAATCGAATGGCACCTTCTACAAGTCGATAGCCGATACGATCATTCATTACAAAGTTATGGTAGGTTTTATGAATACGAAGTCGGAAAATTATACTTTATTATTGAGCACAGCTTTGTCACATTTATTTTACTTTGAAAACATGTTCTTTATATCATATCAAATAATATAAAACTTATTAAATGTCTTCAAAATAGCAATAATCAAAATAATCTCATCTGGGTCTTCTTCTAGGTCATTAAAGTTGTCAAAATCCGTGTATTCATAAAATCATTCATGACTTTGTATTCATAAAATCTGCCTAATTTTGTAACGAATGACATATCGACTTGCGGTCCAAACGAAGTTTTCTCCACATGTTCGTGAATGGCCATCAGTTTCTGTATTTTACTTGGTACTAATATGCCAGGCAAATGCCGCCCTTCTACGGTGCGCCCTGAGGCGGTCGCCTCGTCTGCCTCACCCATGGCGCCGATGATAGAGGAGATGGGGGCACATGTGAGCAGTTCACATAAATATAGCTTTTCTCATAACTGGATTAATTTCTATAAACAAAAACGACTCAATATAGTAAACAGAACTTTCTTTTACACATGGTAATTTTTTTTAAAATCACCTGCATAGTTCTTCTTACATTTTTTGATAGTTTTATAAATTCAAAAAATTGTTCACATGTGCCCCATCAGCGGGGTAGTTGTGAACACACGTGGGGCACATGTGAACACAAGGAAAAAATATCCTTTGAGATGCTTTTTTTTCTGTTATTCATTTGTCATCGTAATCATTAGTTATATTACCTGTTAAATTCACCATAAAGAAAAATATATATGTATATTTCTCTAGTTTCTGAATGATATGTTTAAGCAAAACTTTAAAAAATGAAAATAAGTAGATTTGGGGAGGGGGGGGGGGGCGGAGGCTTAGATGATTCATACAGTATTGTTGAAATAAAATAAAACAATAACGAAGCAATTTTAAAAAAGAAATTAAAACTTTTAAATTTTGCTTAGGGCTTTTTGTTAGGGGAAACTTTTAGGGAGGGGGCATTTATATACTATTTATCGGAAATCTGCCGAAATACGAAAGAGTCTCACTCCTGTTTTTGCCTTATTTACTTGTAAATTATAGATAAAGAAGGGTTTTTTAATGATTTAAAAAAAATCTCGACTATACTTCCTCCCCTAACTTCTTTTGCTTTTGAAAGAGACGAGAGGGGGGCTTATAATAGGATTTTACGGTAGTTATCAGTTTAAAATTTTTACTTTCTTAGAATATTACTGATATCTATCGCCATTCAAAGCATCATATACATAACTGTTTTAGAGAGGGAAGTAAACCATCATTGTAAGTTTAGAACAAATATAATAGAAAAATTTGCAAAGTTGTTCGTATTAACAATGCATAAAAAATATTGTTGTAAATCGTTTAGTAAAATAATACATAACACTTATTGCATTTTAGAAAATATTAAATTTATTTAAATTACAATTGAATGTAAACAAGCTTGTTGCTCTTTATGTACATGCTGACAGATGTGTTTGTGGAAGTTTCAATACAAAATCAACTTTGTATGACGAAAATGTCTTGTATTTCAGGAAAATTATACATACTGAACATTATTGCTCATGAAGTTAACTGAAATGAACAGAATCACAGAATGACTATTTGGATACTTATGTAGTGTACTGTTCACATCTGCCCCAACTAGTCTGTTCACAAGTGCCCCAGATTGCTGCGTCTGTTAAATTGATAAATCATTGGGAGATTCTCAAAAGATGGGATCATTAAACGTTAACTATATGTAATTTTTAAAATTTTCAAATTTAAGGCCAATTTTTCTTAATAGTATAGTACTTTGTCTATAAATATAATATATAAATATTTTTAATAGTATGTCTACAAAATTATACACAAACATTAAAAGACAGCAACTATTCTGGAAAATTAATGATTAAAGCATGTAATTAGCAGTTGTGTACGTTGCAAATTTTGGACATTTTTTCGCACGTACGTTACAGATTTTGGACGTTGCTCTTAGTATTTAAAAAATTCTTAAGACTAAGAATGTAGTAAATGTGTCTGTATACATATATATATGTATAATTAACTTTTTGTTATCCAGTAATAATAATAATAAAATCAAATGCTTTGTTACGTACGTTACTTTCGGACATAACAAAATACAGAAAAATTATTTATAGAAAAGTCCTTCTATCTTCAAAAAAGCAATAAATCAGACTGCCATCTCTTAACGAAATTATCAAAAAATCATCCGTTTCCTTTATGCATTCGTTGTTTACCATTAGAACCATCTGAAAAAAAGTTAAAACTCTTTTTCTTGGTGGTACATTGGAGCAGTTAACGTTATGAAGGTCCGAAATTGGCCTCTTTAGCATAAAATAATAAAATTTTAAGATATTTATACAAAGCTTTTACAATAAATTATGTCATTTTCTGTCTCTGAATAGAATTAAAAACTCAGTGTAAAAACAAATAAATAAATAAATAAAGTCAATGATAATTAAAGTTATGTTTGAAATGCTTAAAGTTATGACGTGTGTCCAGTGCCCACCTTTTGAGAATCGCCTCATTAACATTTCTCAATTTTAGAAGAAAAAGAACTCAATCAAAAATATTTATTAGTATTCATAGTATATGTTAAAACACTCAGATTCAAATAAATGAATAAATAAATAAAGTTATTCGCTTATCAATTTGGAACAAAGATTTTACTTTTGAGATCTAAAAACAGTGTTTTGGCTACAGAGGACAAACAAAACGTCAAAGAGCTTCAACATTTTCCCCCATATGTCTACAGGTAATTTTTTTCAAATAAGAAAACTTATAACTATGGAAAAATTTCGATGTTCACATGTGCCCCCATCTCCCTACATATGTCTGCATACATACGGGTCATAGTAACCACCCAAAGAGATTCCAGCCTACACTATGATTTCACCTCCTCTAGAACTGTATCTTTCACCAATGTTACATTGGTAGTATCTGCTGCCATGTTCTCTCGAGATCAGCGCGCAAACTGAATGACTCTCCAAAGCAAACCGGGACTCGTCTGTGAAGAATACAAAAGTCCATTGCTGTCTGGTTCAGAAAGTATGCTCTCTTGACAAAAAAAAAAAAATGGTCACTTCTGTGTAATCGATTAAAAGGGACACACGCAACGGGTTGTCTTCCATAGAGTCCTTGATTATGAAGACGCCTGGCCTGCGCACTGCGGATATTACCACACTTATTGCGCTACGAGGACTTAAATGAGCTGAACGATAGTAGGTTTCCTCCTTCTTCGGGCAAAAAGAGCTAGAAAGTTATCTTTCGCAGGGATGGGCTAGAACAGGCCTTCTTGATACTGAATTTTTGGATTCAAATTTATTCCAGACATACTTCTAGAATTGCTTCTAATCACTCGTAGATTTGTTACGAAGATAATGAAACGATTGTCTTAATACAACTTCAGGGTGAGATATTCATTGTTAGGCTGACTGGTGCGGGATGCACTCTTTTTAAACACATTAAGTCAGGCCCCGATCATGACTAATTGGGGCCCTGGGCAAAGATAAATTAGGGGGCCCCATTCGAATCGTTGCAACATTTTACAAATAGAACTGATGATCAGCAAAATGTGTAATGTATAAATAGTATTTTCGCACCTTAGATTTTAAATAGAAGAAAATTTTTAGCTCCGTCAATTCTAAATTAAGTACCTTAATTAATAAAAATACTCTTTTTATGGAAGAGCGTCAAGTACTCTAACATGTAAATATGTGTTAATCAAGTTACTTTATTTTACAACTTTTTAAATTGTACTACTCACAATACATTCTACTTCACAAGTAGAAAGTGTTTTTCGATAAAACTAAAAAGATGGCAATTTTGGTTTGTTTTCATATTTAACTCTTAATTAAAAGAAAAAACTTTAAATACGGAGGAAAATTTATCTCATGACAGTTAGAACTGATTATTTTCAATCACTAAAGTTTAGATATGATTTAATTTCATTCCTAATACAATCTATTAAAATCAAAATATTACTTCTCATTTAATAGCGGTTGAGATTAGCTTTGCGAAATCCTTGAGCTCTGCGAGTTCAAAATGAAATTTGTTTATCAGAAAGTTTAGTAGAATCTTTTAAAGATGAAATTTGTATTTTGTATTTGAACATTTTCAGAGTTGGAATTCGGAAAAAAAGTAAATATTTTATAAATTTATTAATATATGGATTTGGAGGCCCCTGGGCAAAGTCCCGATTTGCCCATGCGATAATAAGGGCCTGCATTAAGTCCTTGACCGATCTCACGGGATGTCGTCAGCACGCTCTCTCCCTGTTAAAGCGAAGTTCCAAAGCCACCTTCTCCCTTCTACTCATCAACAACCTCTCTCTACGGATTCTTTCGCCAAAATCCTATCTTAGACCGGGCGGTGGCTGCAGAAACCATCTCCTCATCAAGTTGACGACTGAAATTCCAAGATTAGTTAAAACTCGCATATTAAAATGCAACTGGTCTGCCAAGTTATATCTTAGTCGAAAACACCTGCAAATCCTATTTTAGTAGTTGACTGGTAGGTTTACCATTGTGTTTTCCTGCTCCCAGTCTTCCATGTTTTCCTATCTTCGGTTGCCGGAAAACACAATGATAAACCTACCGATCAACCACTAAAATCGGGTCTGCCACTTAGCAGACCAGTTGCATTTTAATATGCTAATCGAGTTCTGTATAATCCTAAAATTTCAGCCACCAACTCGATGAGGTGATGGTCTGTGAAGCCTTCTCCCGCTTTCTCTGTTCTCCTCTAAGCATACTGCTTCTGGTGTGTGTGTGTGGGGGGGGGGGGGGGGGTCGGTAAAAACTGGGCTTCGAACTCTCTCTATTCTGGCGCGCTGTGGGGAGTGCTTGCGATCGACCGGGAATTCGGATTCGCGTTTTCGGTTCTTCTCAAACTTATATACCGGAGTCGTCTCGAGTCCACGTTGAACTCCCATGAAAATTTCCACGTCTATCAATGTGTGCCTTAGCAAATTTCAGGAGGGACCTTATTCTCTTTTAGTGTCTTAAATATCATAAAACAAGAAGAATTGCTCCTTTGCTGAAAACACTTATTAGGGAATGTCCCCAACTGCCAGATCGGGATTTTGTCGAGAGTGGTGTCTTTGGAAACTTCTTACCATGGGGATCAAGAAAATGTATACAACTACTCGTCCGGATGCAGCTGGTGAAGAGTTATAGGCCGATGTATTTCAGTCATTTATTGGTTTCTCCAGGGCGATAGCAATGCAGTAAAGACACTCTGTGTGGTAGAAAAGACAGCTTACAGTACAGTTATTTAATCTGTTGTTGCCAGTGTGAAGTTGGTGAAAGTTCCATGTTCTCTCTTGTAAGAAACAGAAGATTGTGACCACATTTTCACAATCATATATAAGTAATTGGACTGCACTGACTTTAAATATGCTTTAAAGAACATCAGGAACTAACTCCTTGCCTGATCCTACGGGATGAAAAGAGGACATGGGTAAGGCCTATAGGGGCAGTTCCCGAGGCGCTCAACCATGGAGAATTTTAGCAGTACCTGCTGCTCGCGTTCTAGGCGCGCTAGTTCAGGGGAGGTGGAACGCAGCCTTGTGACGTGCGAAGTCGGGTCCAGTTCTGAAGATGTCGTCGGCGAGTCTTCAGGCTGTAATGCTATCGCCGACAAAGCGAATATTGCAAAACTCCTTAGTTTGCAACTGCTAGAATATTTTGGGAAATCCGAGGAAAAGGAGCCAACGACTGAAGAGAAGGCCATTAGTCAGTGACTATTCAAGACAGTGAAGTGGATGATCGAAAACGAATTTTTCCGGTCGCTCGATATTCTGTATGAGAGCAGCATCGACAAAAATGAACTGAAAGCAATTTCGAAATAAATACGGACCTCATTTTCGAATTTGAAGAACCCGCGAAAAAAAAGCGGACAGGAAGTGAAGAAGTATCCGTAGAAATAATGTCGAAAGCAAAATAGAAACGTATAAGAAGGCAAAGAAAAATAAACTGAAGGCTGTGCACCATATGTACGCAGGTAAAAACCACAAGATGATTCAAAGGTGGGCACAATACGTGGGAAAAGGTGGGAACATGCAGAGCAAAATGAAATTAATTTCTAAACACGTGTGGCGGTCGCAATTTTATCATCACCGCAGACAGTTAAAAGCCACCGTTCATGACAAGGACCTCAAAATGTGGACCATTGGCATTGGAGCTTGGCATTCCCGGATTCACAGCAAGCTCACACTTCATCAAGAATTTCAAACAGGCACATAAAATAACAAGTCGAAAGGTGACACAAATCGTAACAAAAAGAGATTTGTTTCCGGAAGTGTCTTTCAGACCTGTGATCGACGAATTCCGGGAAAACGTGAAAAAAAAAAATGATTGAGCAGCAAAAGTGTCCACTATCCAACGTCCTGAACACCGATCAAAGTGGCTTCCAATACGAGATTGTATCTAACAGAACTCTCGATATGAAGGGATCTAAAGACGTGGGTGCATCGGTAATCAGTAAAAACAAAACGGCTCATTCCTATACCGTGCAAATGTGTATTAACGCCGCTAGAAAATTTATACGACTGTGGTGACGATTTTTGATCATCACAAACATACACAAGATCGCGTAAAAGTAATAGGGTTAGTACAAAAGGGATAGAAATATCACCTCGTCATTGCGTTGTGAAAATGACAAAATGAGGTAATATTAAAATTAATAAAAGAGAGAGAGAGAGAAATTTTGGCTATAAAAGAGCAAGCTACGGTTCGAATTATTTAACGTTAATCCTGTATACAACACAGCATATTTAAATTTTTTTATGACATGGAAAAGGATATTTATATAAGCAAAGAAAATTATTTCCTAACACGCACGAGAAAAATAGAAATGATTGAAAAGGCTCCCTTATTGTTTGAATACAATTTTCTTTAAGAATAGGATACATATATGCGCGATCCTGAAAATAAAATATTCGCGTTCCTAAAATAACAAACCGCATATTAATAAATAAATTTTAAAGACCACAAGAAAAAAAACAGAATGCCAAATGCCGAATAAATTTATATTTATTTTAAATTAACCTGCCTTTTTTTTTTACGAAATTTACATATAATAAAAGTAATGATATTTCACTCATCTGGCAATATTTCATTCAAATTTACAAATCTCTTCTTTGCTTGAAAACTTATGTAGATACTTAAAATAAAGAGGTGAGAGTCGAGTAGAGATAAAGAATGCTTTACTTTGTCCCTATATTATTTTATTATTTTTCTATTTGATCATTAGATATGTCCACGTAAATTTAATTATTTGCTTATTATTCTGATTGACCATATTAGATTTTATAAATGACTTTCAATTACCAAAATATCATGAAAGAAATACAATAAAAAAAGGTACCAGCACACAAGAAAAAAATGGCGAATAGGCTTCACTCACCCGTCGATCTGTAGATTGATACCTCTTTACACATCTCGGTGTCATCTGTAGAGATCCATATTTTTGGCCCGTGTAATTTTACGGTGTGGGCCTGGAGCATGGGATCGTTATTAAAATCATATATTTGCCCATTATTATAGGCCTCTTCCCACAGATTCATCTCTCTTCGGGCCGGAGCCCATTTCACCGAAAACTTTTATCTTTCCACATCCCAACGACTTGCGTAAGAGTAACAGTGACCACTCGAAGTCAAAATCGCTCCTCTGCCGTGTGGGGGTTCCTTCATTTTCCCCCGTACATTGGTAGCGATTGGTCCAAGTTCTGGGTTCACAAAAGCAACGATACGATATACGTGTTCATGATATTACTTCGGTCCGTCTGAAGGTCGCCTATGAAGATTCGAGAATTTTCCCGAAGGAATATATTGTGTGCTGGCTGGTACATGAGAATAATATTTTAGTAAAAATAAAAATAGATTGATTAATTTTAGAGAAAAAAATTTGATATTTGAAAAGGGCTTTTAAAAAGCAGCAAATCAAAACCTATTTTTAAATACTTAAATAAAGAATTACCTGAGATAAATATTATTGAAAAAAAGAAAGATATTTCATAAAAGGAAAATTTCTGAATGCATATTTTCCAAAAATTCTATGGATTACTTTAAAATAAAATTATAAACAAAAGAAAAATTTAAATTGTGACGTTGGATTTTTCTTTCCAACAACGACCTTTACTACTTGTAACACAGGAATGTCAGAGGCAATCTGGTCCCAAAGTTATGGAAAATGTGCTAAGAATGTCATCCTCAAATTTTCTCATTACTTTCTCCAAGTCAGGAAAGAACACAAAACTAATAACTGGGGAATACTTCGATAACCTAAACTAATCGATTTGTGATCAGGAAACAATCATGGTGCTGGATAGTTGGAGTGGCCAAACGGATCTATGTTTATGTTGCGAAATTTGGATTCAATGTGGAGCCTGTTTTTCTTCCACCGGGAACGACAAAATTTCTTCAGCCGTTAGATGTTTATTTCTTTCAACAATACCAGTACTTAATAAAGAAAATTGTGGAATATTCAAAAACTTATCATAGTGTTTGTGGAGATGACGACATGATCACTAGAGAAATCATAAAAAAATTGTATAAGTTCGCCTACAACCAATTCTCTTCGCCCACTTTCAATGACATGCGTCGGTATGCCTTTCAAAAGGTTTTAATTAGAGACACGGATCCCGTCTTTCAATCAGTTAAACAGGCATGCTTTAACTGAACTAATAACACCTGTGACAACTGGGAAACATCCTCTTTCATTGTGTGTACCTAGTGTTGGAAAAACTCGTGCTTCAGCCATTTCTATTCAGAAATGCACTTCATGAACACAGAAATAGTACTTCTTACGAAATAGTGTTAATATCGTGTCGCAACATTGGATGTAAATAAGACAATGGCAACGGTATAGAATAGAACCGTGTACATACCAGCGCCTCTAGCGGACAACGTTCATTGGCTGGCTCTCAATGATCCAAGAGATTATTGGTAGAGCATTATTGAAGCAGACGATACCGAGTAGAACCGTGCTACACAGCACCACCTATTTCACATATTTTTCAAGGAACGGTTTTCTTCTTCGAAAACCTATTTCGTGAGAAGCCCTTCTCTGTTCATGATGCACTACCATCCGTGAAGTTACTTTTTGCACCAAGCATAAACTGTCTTCTCTGTAATCCGTCAACTCTCTTTTTCTACCACACAGAGTGTCTTTCCTGAATAGCTAACGACCTGGAGAAATCAATAAATGACAGAAATACATCGGCCTATAACACTTCACCAGTTGCATTCGGAAGTGTAGTTGTGTGCATTTCCTTGATCCCCATGCTAAGAGCTTTCCAACGACACAAAATCCCGATCTGGCAGTTGGGGACCTTTCCTAGTAAGTCTACCGATGATCCAATACCACTACATGAGAAAACTGTCTTTAGTACCGTAGCACATAAGATCCCTAGAAGTACCAATAATTATTGTGCATAATTCTATGATAAGATCTGCAGGCAAGTTATATGAGAATTGCTTTCAACAAAATCGACCGATATAGTCGCTGTCGTGTCGGTAAGTGGAAAAGCGCTCAACTGTAGAGAGACGAAAAGTTTTGGTGTCCGTTTGTGTATGTCTCGCGATAACTGCCGCAAAAAGCATTCGATTATAGCTTGTAATTAGGTAGGTATGTTAGTGAGGTAACCAGAATTAGCTGTATAGTTTTTGTTTAAATTTGGTTCATTTGTTTTGAAAATAAAGAACATTTTACTTTATCTCATAATGTTTTTCAAAGGGAATTCAGACGATTTAAATATTTTATCATTGAGCTAAAAAGAAAATGACACATTTGAATAACTGATTCAAACGTTAAATTATCGATGCTAAACTTCCGAAATAGAGATCTTAAATTGATCCGATCGCTTTGAAAATTCGCCAATATATTTATTGGAATTTCGAAATTAATTGTATAAGTTACTGTGAAATTTTATGCATCAATTCGAGAGATATGAAACATTTTAATTTCTCATTTTTTACAAAATTTGCACTGCATTTCTTTTTCTTTCTTTCATTAAATCGTTGCCTAGCAACTGTATTTCAAAGCATATAAAAAAAAAAAGAAAATTCCAGTAAATCGCCTTATTTCAATGCAGCAATTTATTAATAAAATAGTTGATTTTCGGGTGATTTAATTTTTAATATGCTCTTTTGTATTGAAATAGAGAAGGATTTATTTTAACTACTAAACAAAGATGACCAAATCGGTTTTCTAAACAAAAATGGTATAAGCGTTGGATGTGTAAATTGAGTATAAGTGTCATGAGAAGAATTCATTTGTTTAAGTAAGTATATTTATTAGAGGAGATTTCATTCAATTTCAGCAACATATGATGATGTTTCTTGGTTGAAAAATTAGTATTGTTTTAGGCATAGCATAAAATATCATGTACAAGGAGGTGGTTAATCTAATGAAATTACAACAGTACAATCCAGATATATACTTAAATAATAAAATACCACAATCACTAGAAATTGAGAACATCGTATTCTTATTCTTGAAAAAAAAAAAAAAAAAAAAAAAGAAGTAGTAGTTTATTCATTGCATAAAATCTTGTCTAATGTGATACTTCTAAAATTTCCGAAAGCTTCCATAAATCTCATATTCTTATAAATTTACATGGAACTTACAAAAAAATCGGATTGTAAGATATTAAATATTATGGAGATTATATTAAATTAGTAATCCAATTAGTAATATTAATAAACAATGATTTGTAGAGCAGACGTTGAGGTCTCTGATCTGTAGATTTATTAGTTTAAACAAGGCAATCCAATCTGAGGTACCCCAATTAAGGCTGTTCTCAACTGCTCTGCTCAAGAAGTGCAAAACGTTTTGACACATCTACAAATTCATTTTTTAACGGAGAGATATAAAATTGGAAGGCTTGACTATGGAAGCGATTTGGAATTGAACTGTGTTTTCGATTTTTTGATCAATAAATTACCCATTGAGTTATAAGCGATTTTGATCACGTGACAAACAGGTTTTTCGTCCTTTCTTGACTGGTTATTCTTCTTCGCGCGGAAATTCAGTTCGAAACCCCCTATTTGACACTATTTTCTGAAAGATTTATTGCGTTTGCAAAAAAAACCCGGAAAAAACAGTTATATTACATAGTTTCTGAACAATAACACATGTTAGTTTCATGGATTTCCGAACAAAAATAAATTAAAACTTATGTGATAAAGTTGCTCTTTTGGATTTGGGAAAAGCCTTAAAGATGCCCGATATAGTATACGGTTTATAGAACGTCGATGAAAATAGTTTTCAATTGAAAACTCTAGTAGCTACTTTACATTTAGTATATTTTCTTAGATTGTCCAACAAATTACACGAAAAAACATTTTTGGTACTTTCGTATTAGCCACTTGATAGCGGCCAATCGCGATTCGCGAAACATTTCACTATTTATAGCAATATGTGTGATCCTGATTAGTTCAATGCTTAAGCGGGTAGTTCTATTGCACATCTCTTTAATTCGTATTTTATTTATTTATTTGTGAAGTTTAAATTTAGTTATAGAATATTACAGGAATACAAACAAATGCTGGATTACGTTGTTTTAAGTGTAAACGAGTTGTTAATCTTCCGTAATTGGATTGAACGCCGATTAAAAAAGAAATCATTTTTGAATTTTTTTTTTTTTATACCATAAAAAAATCGGTAAATTGAGATACAGTTTTCAAACAAATTGCATTTGAAAGAAGATTTTTTTCGCTATTCGACGGTGTAAAAAGTGAAATTGTGCAATGGTTAGAAATTTAAAAATTGCAAGAAAAGCGAAAATTATTGGTTAAGTCGTTGCAACCACCAATATAACATTTGCGTTGCTCGTTTCTGCTATATAATATTGATACGTTTACCATTACCCAGTTGCTTTATCGTGATCATTTACGAAGTTTCTGTCTGCTAAGCAAGAGACGTTTCAGTAACTTCTCTTGCATGCAGTCCTAAGTATGTTCAAAATTTTATATGATATTTAATATTATGAATAATTTTATGTGAATTATTGTTTTTATTATTACATATAAAATGTCTTTTATTACTATTTTTAGACGTGCTGCTCAGACAAATACGACGGTGTTTCATCTAGAGAACACAGCTCAAAAAGATAGAATAAAAGAAATTAATTCCCAACGACCAAAGCATCATTCATCAGTAGAAAATTATAACACAGTCGAATTGAGATGCAAATCTGTGTGCACTTTCCCAAGGAAACCCAGATCTGCCTTGCCTAATTTACCGGTCGATGCTGATCCTGTTTATGCTCAGCCATTTGAAACTGCTACAACAACGGAGAAATCTTCAATAGCAGCAGCAAATAAAAAAGATGATTTATACAACACTCACATATACGCTGAACCAATCAATTCTAGAAGGAATACTCCAAATCACATTATTGTCAATACAGACAACCTGGGAATGGAAACTGATAAAAGATTGTCAGATAGAAGAACAGATTTAGAAAATAAACTACCTAGTTCAGACCAAACCGATCAACAAAACTGTGATAAAAAATGTGCCATCTATGACAGCTCTGGAAATGCCAGCCTTAGCAGCATGAAGGTATCAAAGGAAGTCTTCCAAAGTCAAAACGATAATATTGAACTTGGTACATTAAAGAAAAATTTAGAATACTTGGAACTACTTTAAAGATAAATTTGTTCGCCATTAAAGCTTGCCAGTATCCTGGAGATATTTACAGGCTAATCATAAATAAATTGACGCTACTCAAATCTTACATAGACTGATCTTCTAACGGAATATAATGAAATTCTGAAAACTGTTCAATAAATACATCTAAAGAAGAAAACGGAAAACAGTTCAAAAGTCGCTAATAGGGCAAAATAAAGTATATTTTTATTTAGACTGTCGAGAATGATAATAAAACACCACGAAAGTTTCTAATTGTGTATTCGCGACGGCGACGTAGGCTACAATAGCGCCAACACCAGACTATAAATAGAAAGGAAAAGTTTAGAAATGCATTCAGATTAGCAGATCTGATGTGTATTGATTCACCTCAGCAGGCAATTACAAGTGAAAATATTTTAACTTTTCCACTGGAGCATTGCGGCTGATGTCTGTGATTTCGTAATTCGATACATTTCCTGCAAGAGTCTCTATCAGTAAATAACTTAAATGATAGTTTTGATGTTTCATAAAATATGATATTTAACCGCTTAGCCTGATAATGAGAAGGAATTAGTATCAAAATTATACAGGTTGGGACGACGATTTTCTTTTCGACAGAGGTAAGTGTTGCTGGTAGCAACAGAGTCTGTAAAGACGTGCGACAATTACACATGAGTTATTCCACATTATGGAAAGCTTTCGGAACATTATGCACTTCTATCCGTATAAGATCATTCACCTTTATGAACGGAAACGCACCGATTATAATAGGCGATTTAGATTTGGTGTGGCGTATATTACCAGATCGCAAGTCAATTTTTACATGGAAGAAATGAAATATTAAAAAATTAGATCAAACAAACAAAATACCGCGAAACTTGCTTTACTTCTATAAAATGATCACTCTCAAGCAATCTTATTGAGAGGTTTTAATTTCGGGCTTAGACCAATGTTTTAGAAAATTCTTTGACGTAAAGAAGTCCATTTTCACATGAATGCTACTGTCAACGCCTAAATCTGCAGTATCTTGATATCGTAGAATAAAAGGTGATGCTTCACTTTATTATTTCCATTAATTTGTGTGTTAATTGCATCACTTTAAAACGCCCTATTTCTTCTTATTGGCGACTTTTGTAACTGAAAATCCTTTAAATCATTCTTTCTTCATTAGACACGTAACTAAATTTTAAGGTAAATCCATGGTATTCTAGCGACAATGGCTTTGAGTAGAGTCGGTTAATTTATATCCACCTTGTGAAATAAAACAACAGCTAAACGATTTATTTGTGTAAAAATTATAGATAATCAAATTTCTGAAATGTTTATTTCCGAAATTTTATTTTGTAAGATAAATACGATAATGTAATAAAAATTGATTCATGAAGTAAAATATAAATACTGATTGTTCTAAAGGCAGTGGAGACAGTATGACTCCCTTAATTAGTGCAAGAAACATTAATAAAATCAAGTCTACAACGAATATAAAATATTTCTCATCTTGTTTATATAACACGTACGAGTATAATTCATCGGCATAAATATAGTTACGCAAATAAATTCATTTTATTAGAAACGTGATAATGTCATTACTATCAATCTAATAATGTCTGTTAGGTAGCTTTCTTTACAAAAAAGCTACCTATTGCAGCCGTTCGGAGGAAAGCGATTTCAAAAAATTTTGGTATATTTTCATCGGTCATGACCCCCAGACCCCGAAACCACCCTCCGTTCAAAATTGATATATATATATATATATATATATATATATATATATATATATATATATATATGACCTATGTCACACTGTAACTCCCGTAATTATGAACCGATTTCGATGTAATTCGGTGTGTACATAGTACATACCAATGTCTCGACCGAGTTCGTTGGCCAGCTTCATCCGCCGTTTTGTTTCAAAATGGCGGCCATTTAAAATTTTTAAAAAATTTTAAAACTTGAAATGTGGTACCAAAAAATTAAAAATGGAAAAATATTTTTTTCTTATGTATTTGATCTTTATACAAAGATTCCGGAGCAGTTTTTGTTTCGTCTATATCTTAAAAAATGGCTGAGTTATAGTATTTTGAATTTCTAGCGTTTAAAACGTCCTGTATTTTGTCAAGCGATAAAAGGCGTATTTATGAACCGATTTGGATGTAATTCAGTGTGTGCATAGTACATACCAATCTCTCGACCGAGTTCGTTGGCCAGCTTCATCCGCGATTTTGTTTCAAAATGCCGGCCATTTAAAATTTTTAAAAAAATTTTAAACTTGAAATGAGGTACCAAAAAATTAAAAATGGAAAAATATTTTTTTCTTATGTATTTGACCTTTATACAAAGATTCCGGAGCAGTTTTTGTTTCGTCTATATCTTAAAAAATGGCTGAGTTATAGCATTTTAGGTAGCTTTCTTTAGAAAAAGCTACCTATTGCAGCCGTTCGGAGGAAAGCGATTTCAAAAAATTTTGGTATATTTTCATCGATCATGACCCCCAGACCCCGAAACCACCCTCCGTTCAGAATTGATATATATATATATATATATATATATATATATCATATATATATATATATATATATATATCTGACCTATGTCACACTGTAACTCTCGTATTTATGAACCGATTTGGATGTAATTCGGTGTGTAGATAGTACATACCAATGTCTCGACCGAGTTCGTTGGCCAGCTTCATCCGCCATTTTGTTTCAAAATGGCGGCAATTTAAAATTTTTAAAAAAATTTAAAATTTGAAATGTGGTACCAAAAAATTGAAAATGGAAAAATACTTTTTTCTTATGTATTTGACCTTTATTCAAAGACTCCGTAGCAGTTTTTGTTTTGTCTATATCTTAAAAAATGGCTGAGTTATAGCATTTTGAATTTCTAACGAAGCAGACATTTTGAAACGTCCTGAATTTTGTCACGCGATAAAAGGCGTATTTATGAACCGATTTGGATGTAACTTCGTTTATACATAGTACAGACCAATGTCTCGACCGAGTTCGTTGGCCAGCTTCATCCGCCATTTTGTTTAAAAATGGCGGCCATTTAAAATTTTAAGAAAAATTTAAATTTGAAATGTGGTACCAAAAAATTGAAAATTGAAAAAATATTTTTTTCTTATGTGTTTGACCTCGATAAAAAGATTCGGGAGCAGTTTTTGTTTCGTCTATATCTTAAAAAATGGCTGAGTTATAGCATTTTGAATTTCTAGTGTGGCTGACATTTTGAAACGCCCTGATTTTTGCCACATGATAACAGACGTATTTATGAACCGATTTGGATGTACCTTGGTGTGTACATAGTACATACAAATAACTCAACCTAGTTCGTTGGCCAGCTTCATTCGCCATCTTGTTTCAAAAGGGTTGCCATTTTTTAAAAAAAAATGTAATTTAAAATTTAAAATGAGGTATTAAAAAATTGGAAAATGAAAAAGATTTTTTTTATGTGTTTGGCCTTGATACAAAGATTCTGGAGCAGTTTTTGTTTCTGAAAATTTTTTGTTTTGTTTATATCTTAAAAAGTGGTTGAATTATAGCACTTTGAATTTCTATCATGGCTAACACTTTGAAACGATCTAGTATTTGTCTCGCGATACCACACATATTCGCCTATTTCGATGGAAGAAGGCATTTGGATAGTATACATCAATATCTCGACCAAGTTCGCTGGCCAGCTTCATCAGCCATCTTGTTTCAAAATGACGGCCATTAAATTAAAAATATATATATTTAAAGTGAGGTGCAAAAAAATTAGAAATTGAAAAAGGTTTCTTTCTTAAGTATTTGACCTTGAGATAAGGATTCAGGAGCATTTTTTATTTGTCTTTATCTTAAAAAATGGCTCAGATATAGCAGTTTCAATTTCTAACGTGGGTGACATTTTGAAAAATCTGATTTTTTGCCTGCGACAGCACTCGTATATATCAACCGATTCCGATGTGGGTGAGCATGTGCACAGCAATTACTAAGGTCTCGACCAAATTCACTGGTTAGCCTCATCCACCATGTTGTCTTAAAATGGCAGGCACTTTAAGAAATCGCCGAATTTGGCAGCCAAATATAAGTTACTTTAAATAAAAGCAGCTTGGATAAAGCTGACTAATTTCGCGAAATTCTCATTCATAATGATTTAGTATTGATAAAAATTAGTATTGAATCTCCTACATTCGGTTTCCACTTAATTGAGCTTCGTGTGTTTGAATAATATAAGTTGGCTTTTTTAAAATAAGGAATATGAAAGCTACCTCTGCCTCCCGGCACTGGCCGGAAGGACTTTTGAATTTCTAGCGTGGCTGACATTTTGAAACGTCCTGAAATTTGTCATGCGATAAAAGGCGTATTTATGAACCGATTTGGATGTAATTCAGTGTGTACATAGTACATACCAATCTCTCGACCGAGTTCGTTGGCCAGCTTCATCCGCCATTTTGTTTCAAAATGGCGGCCATTTAAAATTTTTTAAAAAATTTAAAATTTGAAATGTGGTACCAAAAAATGGAAAATGGAAAAATATTTTTTCTTATGTATTTGACCTTTATACAAAGATTTCGGAGCAGTTTTTGTTTCGTCTATATCTTAAAAAATGGCTGAGTTATAGCATTTTGAATTTCTACTGTGGCTGACATTTTGAAACGTCCTGAATTTTGTCACGCGATAAAAGGCGTATTTATGAACCGATTTGGATGTAACTTCTTTTATACATAGTACATACCAATGTCTCGAACGGGTTCGTTGGTCAGCTTCATCCGCCATCTTGTTTAAAAATGGTGGCCATATAATCTTTTAAGAAAAATTTAAATTTGAAATGTGGTACCAAAAAATTAAAAATTGAAAAAATATTTTGTTCTTATGTGTTTGACCTTGATTAAAAGATTCGGGAGCAGTTTTTGTTTCGTCTATATCTTAAGAAATGGCTGAGTTATAGCATTTTGAATTTCTAGCGTGTCTGACATTTTGAAACGTCCTGATTTTTCTCACGTAATAACAGGCGTATTTATGAACCGACTTGGATGTACCTTGGTGTGTACATAGTACATACAAATATCTCGACCGAGTTCGTTGGCCAGCTTCATCCGCCATCTTGTTTCAAAATGGCGGCCATTTAAAAAAATTAAAAAATAAAAAAATTTAAATGAGATACCAAAAAATTGGAAAGTGAAAAAGATTTTTTTTGTATGTGTTTGACCTTAATACAAAGATTCCGGAACAGTTTTTCTTTCGTCTATATCTAAAAAAAATGGCTGAGTTATAGCATTTTGAATTTCTCTTGTGGCTGACATTTTAAAACGACCTGATTTTTGTCACGCGATAACAGGCGTAATTATGGATTAACTTGGATGTAACTTGGATGTAACTATTTGGATGTAACTTGGTCTGTACATAGTACATACCAATGTCTCGACCGAGTTCGTTGGCCAGCTTCATTCGCCATCTTGTTTCAAAAGGGTTGCCATTTAAAAAAAATTAAATTAAAAATTCAAAATGAGGTATTAAACAATTGGAAAATGAAAAAGATTTTTTTATGTGTTTGGCCTTGATACAAAGATTCCGGAGCAGTTTTTGTTTCTGAAAATTTGTTCTTTTGTTTATATCTTAAAAAATGGTTGATTTATAGCACTTTGAATTTCTAGCATGGCTAACATTTTGAAACGATCTTGTATTTGTCACGCGATAACACACGTATTTGCCTATTTCGATGTAAGAAGGCATGTGGATAGTATACATCAACACCTCGACCAAGTTCGCTGGCCAGATTCATCAGCCATCTTGTTTCAAAATGGCGACCATTAAATTAAAATATATATATATATTTAAAGTGAGGTGCAAAAAAATTAGAAATTGAAAAAGGTTTCTTTCTTAAGTATTTGACCTTGATATAAGGATTCAGGAGCATTTTTTGTTTGTCTTTACCTTAAAAAATGGCTCAGATATAGCAGTTTCAATTTCTATTGTGGGTGACATTTTGAAAAATCTGATTTTTTGCATGCGACAGCACTCCTATATATTAACCGATTCCGATGTGAGTGAGCATGTGCACAGCAATTACTAAGGTCTCGACCAAGTTCACTTTTTAGCCTCATCCACCATGTTGTCTTAAAATAACAGGCACTTTAAGAAATTTCCGAATTTGGCAGCCAAATATATGTTACTTTAAAGTAAAGGAGCTTGGATAAAGCTGACTAATTTCGAGAAATTCTCATTCATTATATTGATAAAAAATTAGTATTGAATCTCCTATATTCGGTTTCCACTAAATTGAGCTTCGTGTGTTTGAATGATATAATTTGGCTTTTTTTAAATAAGGATTATGAAAGCTACCTCTTCCTCCCGGCACTGGCCGGAAGGACTTTTTATATATACACTGGCCTCGTAAAGTTAAGGTACAGGGACTGGATGCTTTCGATTGCACACGTTTTGTCGAATATCTACCGACATTACGGCGAATTGTTCTTGAACTTCTAGGATGTAAAGAACATGTTTGATTTTATATTTCTCGGTGAAGATTTATCGGGGGTGCAATTAGGGGGCTAATAATAAATTTAATAATAAAATAATATTTGCGATCACCTATGTAACAGAAAAGGCTGAAAATGGTTTGTCACAGTGGTAAATGACTATTTGGGTCCTGTTCAACATTTGTATGCATTTGTGTAAGCATAGCCCTCATATTCGAGAAGATGTTAACGTTTTTGTGAAAAATTCAAAAGCTTTTTGTTTACAGCATACAGAGTTTTCAACCAAATTTAACACAACTTTCCTAAAACTTGCCAAAGAATAGTAGCAACAGTATACTGCAATTAAAACGTGAATATATTGAATATTTGATGAGACATGGGCATTTTTCTGAGATAATTTTTAACTGCGCATGCGTGGAAGATCCTAAAAATTTTATTTCATAATTTGGTAGTCAGTATTTTGGGGCAACTTCTATAAAAAGTTCAGTCAAATGTTGTGAAAACTTAAAAAGATATAGTGAGCTGATTGAAAAGTTGAGGAAAATCCCTTATAATAAAGCTATTTTTAGGAAGCAACTCACTATATCGACCCTATCTTTGTGAATTTTCGCGATATTTGACGGGACTTTTTATATAAGTTGCCCTAAATAGCTGACTACCAAATTATATAATAAAAATTTTAGGATCTTCCACGCATGCGCAATTAAAAATTATTTCATACAAATGCCCATATCTCATCAAATATTCAATATATTCATGTTTTAATTGCAGTATACTGTTGCTACTGTTCTTTTTCAGGTTATTGGAAAGTTGTGTTAAATTTGGTTGAAAACTCTGTATGCTATAAATAAAAAACTTTTGAATTTTTCACAAAAACGTTAACATCTTCACGAATATGAATGCTATGCTTACACAAATGCATACAAACGTTGAACAGGACCCAAATTGTCATTTACCACAGTGACAAAAACCATTTCCAGCCTTTTCTGTTACATAGGTGATCGCAAATATGATTTTATTATTAAATTTATTATTAGCCCCCTAATTGTACCCCGCGATAAATCTTCACCGAGAAATATAAAATCAAACATGTGCTTTACATCCTAGAAGTTCAAGAACAATTCGCTAATAATGTTGGTAGATATTCGACAAAACGTGTGCAATCGAAAGCATCCAGTCCCCGTACCTTAACTTTTGGAGGCCAGTGTATATACGAGTACATACTAGCTGACCCGCCTGGCATTGCCAGGGCCCATGATAATAACCTTAAATATACCTAAAATCAATGTTGAATGATTCTATTTTTATTTAAACGAAAATCTTTATAAACGATCCTAATGCTGGGAGCCAGCCCCACTGCTTTAAATAGCGTACATCCTCGATTTTGTATGCTTTTTCATTTTCAAATGGAAATCTACCCAAACAGACTTAGAGGTGGGGACCCCACTGCCTTTGGCAGCGTACACCGTATCTCGGGGGGGGGGGGGATACCACTACTGTTTAAAAGCGTTAATATTAATTCTGCTCATACACCTGAAAATTCAATTAATTTTTTTTAACTGATTATAAATATAAATATCCTCAATAAGATGGGAAAGGAGTCATATATAAAATTCCATGTCAAGGTTGTAATTCTATCTATGTTGGAGAGACCGGACATAATCTTAACATTAGATTAAATGAGTATAAACACTCATTTAAGGCAGGTAATCTTAACTCGAAAATTGTTACACGCACATGCATTAGAGCAACCATACTAAATCTTTTATTCTCGCAGGCCGCAAACATTTGTTTATGACGTTAGGCGGGCTTCGGAGTCAGGCCCATTTTTGAGCAAAAGAGTCGGAGTCGCTAAAAAACATTCTGACTCCGACTCCAGTTATTTTAGAGGGTTTGAAGTGAAATTAAACAAAATATATAATTTTAAATTTATAAACAGTTTTTTTTTTTTTTTTTTTTTTTTTTTTTTTTACTATACTAGGCTATTCAGGTAAAAGATGGCCAATATACTGCGCGATGTACAGAGTAATTTTAATTGAAAACTGCAGTAGATATTTTTCATTTAGTACATAGTCCTTCTCCATAAACGGATTTCTTGGGTTTACGGAACACGAATTTAATCTATTAATATTTCAAGAAAGTGGTAGCAATGAAGCAATCTGAATAAAAGGAACCCATCCAACAGGCAAAACTAGTACATTAGCCATCCCGGAGGCAGAGTGAGAGTCGAAGTCAGAAGTCGGACTTTTTTTTCCCACTGAATCCGAAGCCCTGGCCTCAACACACTTACAAAAGGGCGTAAAAGCTAGTAATTAAAATAGTAAAATAGCATAAGCAATATAAGAAAATTAATAGTACCAGTAGAGTGGAAAGCTTGTCGCGAAAGAAATGTTACTAAAAAAAATTATTTCAAACAACAAATTTCGAGGTAGGTTTCTATTGCAAATGTTGTAGAAATATGTTTGTTGTTTGGAATTAATTGCGTAAAAATCTTTTGGTCTCACCTGTTTCCGTGACCACTGTTTCACCTAAAAAAGCAGAATTAGCTATATAATAAGCACTAGCAGGAATGACCGAGCTAAGCTCGGTCAAATTAGCTTTCTGTTTATCTCGATGTATTTTTCCCACTGAATCATTCTTGCTGTTTTAGATGCAGTTAGCTTGACCGTGAAACATAGTGACCCAAAATGACCAACTAATCCAATTTTCTCGAACATGCGACCTATCACAATGCTCTTCTCGAGCCTGAAAACAATGGAATACAAAATTTAGTGAAAATCGTTAGTCGTTTTCTAGGTAAAATAAGCTTGATCCACGTTGATTCAAAAAACCACTAACCGAAATTCATCGACAGATGTGAGCTATTTCAATGGTCTTTTTGTACTGTGAAACGGTATAACAAAAAAAAAATTGCCAAAATTGTTTGAACCTTTTTGAGATGCTGTTAGCTTGACCCCGACCCATTATCACCAAAATGACCCACTAATAGAATTTTCTTGAGCATGCGACCCAGCCCAATGGTTTTATCTTGTCCAGAAACGGTGTAGTAAAAAGTTTTGTCTAAATCTTTTGAGCGGTTTTTTAGATACAGTTAGCTTGATCCTGATCCATTAGGACCCAAAATGACCCATTGATTGAATTTTCTTGAACGTGCGACCCTGCCCAATGCTGTTATCATGCCCGGAAACGGTATTATACAAAATTATATCAAAATGTTTTGAAGCGCTTTTTAAATACAATTAACTTGACCCTGATCCATTGTGTTCCAAAATGACCCACTAATCGAATTTTCTTGAACATGCGACCTAGCCCAATGGTCTTCTCGAGCCCGAAAACGATAGAATGCAAAATTTAGTCAAAACCGTTTAAGCCGTTTTTAAGATACAATTAGCTGGACCCTGAACCATTGTGACCCAAAATGACCCACTAATCGAATTTTTTCGAACATGTGACTTAGCTCAATACTCTTCTCATGCCCAGAAACGGTATACGTAATATAAAATTTGGTCAAAATCTTTTGAGCGGTTTTTTAGATACAGTTAGCTTGATCCTGATCCATTAGGACCCAAAATGACCCATTGATTGAATTTTCTTGAACGTGCGACACTGCCCAATGCTGTTATCATGCCCGGAAACGGTATTATACAAAATTATGTCAAAATGTTTTGAAGCGCTTTTTAAATACAATTAACTTGACCCTGATCCATTGTGTTCCAAAATGACCCACTAATCGAATTTTCTTGAACATGCGACCTAGCCCAATGGTCTTCTCGAGCCCGAAAACGATAGAATGCAAAATTTAGTCAAAACCGTTTAAGCCGTTTTTAAGATACAATTAGCTGGACCCTGACCCATTGTGACCCAAAATGACCCACTAATCGAATTTTTTCGAACATGTGACTTAGCCCAATACTCTTCTCATGCCCAGAAACGGTATACGTAATATAAAATTTAGTCAAAATGTTTTGAGCATGTTTTTAGATTCAATTAGCTTGACCCTGGCCCACTGTGACCCAAAATGACCCACTAATTGAATTTTCTCGAACATGTGACTTAGCCCAATGGTCCTCTCATGACCAGAAACGGCCGTATATTAAAAAAAATTGTGAAAATGTCTTGAGCCGTTTTTTCAGATATAATTAGCTTGACCCTGACCCATTATGCCCCACTAATCGAATTTTCTCGAACACGTGACCCATCCCAATGGTCTTTTCGTGCCCGAAAACGATAGATTACAGATTTTCGTCAAATCGTAGTGCCGTTATCTAGATAAAATTAGCTGGACCCACGGTGACCCAAAAATGACCCACTAATCGAATTTTCTTGAACACATTACCCATCCCAATGGTTTTTTCGCGCCCGAAAATGGTTAGATACAAAATTTAGTCAAAATCGATTGAGCCGTTTTTTAGATATTATTAGCTTGACCCTGACCCATTATGACCCACTAATCGAATTTTCTCGAACACGAGACCCATCCCAACGGTCTTTTCGTGCCCGAAAACAGTAGGGTGCGAAATTTCGTCAAAATCGTTAGAGCCGTTATCTAGATAAACTTAGCTTGACCCACTGTGACCCAAAAATGACCCACTAATCGAATTTCCTCGAACATGCGACTTAGCTCAATGGTCTTCTCGTAATCCAAAACTGTAGAATATAGAGTTTAGTGAAAATCGTTAGAGCCGTTTTTTAGATAAAAATAGCTTGACCCACAGTAACCCAAAAATGAGCCACTAATCAAATTTTCTCGAACATGTGACCTAGCCCAATAGTTTCTTCGTGTCGAAAAACGGTTGGATGTGAAATTTGGTCAAAATCGATTGAGCCGATTTTTAGATATAATTAGCTTGACTTTGACCCATTACGACCCAAAATGACCCACTAATCGAATTTTCTCGAACACGTGACCTAGCCCAGTGGTCTTATCATGCCCGAAAATGGTGAAATACAAAATTTCGTCAAAATCGGTTGAGCCGTTCTCTAGATATAATTAGTTTGACCCTGACAAATTATGACCCAAAATGACCCACTAATCGAATTTTCTCGAACACGAGATCCATCCCAATGATCTTTTCGTGCCCGAAAATGGTTAGATACAAAATTTAGTCAAAATCGATTGAGCCGTTCTCTAGATATAATTAACTTGACCCTGACCCATTATGACCCAAAATGACCCACTAATGGAATTTTCTCGAACACGAGACCCATCCCAATGGTCTTTTCGTGCCCGAAAACAGAAGGGTGCAAAATTTCGTCAAAATCGTTAAAGAAGTTATCTAGATAAACTTAGCTTGACCCACGGTGACCCAAAAATGACCCACTAATCGAATTTTCTCGAACATGTGACTTAGCCCAGTAGTTTTCTCGTAATCCAAAACAGTAGAATATAGATTTTAGTGAAAATCGTCAGAGCCGTTTTTTAGATAAAATTGGCTTGACCCATAGTGACCCAAAAATGACCCACCAATCGAAGTTTCTCGAACATGTGACCTAGCCTAAAAGCTTCTTCATGTCGAAAAACGGTTGGATGTGAAATTTGGTCAAAATCGATTGAGCCGTTTTTTAGATATAATTAGCTTGACCTTGACCCATTACGACCCAAAATGACCCACTAATCGAACACGTGACCTAGTCCAATGGTCTTATCATGCCCGAAAATGGCAAAATACAAAATTTCATCAAAATCGTTAGAGGCTTTTTTAAGATAAAATTTACATACACACACACACACACACACACACACACACACACACACACACACACACACACACACGCACACGCACATATATACACACACAATTTTTGCTCGCATTATAGTATAAGATAAAACGAAATAATACGACAATGGAAGAACTTCCAAGTTCTAAAGAAAAAAAAAAAAAAAACGCCGGAGACTTTCGCTAATAAATCAGTCTTTTTCTCAATGCAAAAACATTTTATTAACCATTTGGAAAAATGGTTATTGTTCTCTGTCAGGTTAGGAAATCAAAAACATATCTGAGGCGTTTTATTGGTTGAATCCGCATTTTATTCGTTTTCTGATTGGTCTATACAGTAATCTGTATTTCCCTTTACTTTCAACAGAGATGGATACTTCTGTTGCCACTATGACAAAAAAGTAATAATAATAATAATAACAACTCAGAAACAAATTGAGACACAGCTTTTAAACAAATTGCATTTAAAAGTACATTTTTTTCTCTATACGATGGTGTAAAAAGTAATATTGTGGGATGTTTAGAAGTTTAAGAATGACATTTCATTTAAAATGGGTCGTCAGATTTCTTGGAAATCTGACGCTGGAAAAGCCTTTCCCGAACAGCCAATGAAATGCTTGGATAATACGCAAGTTTCAGGAGGATAATACGTAAGTTTCAGGAAATCTGACGAGTCGCAGGCGATTTCTGTCGCTTGCAATTTTTACGAGTAATAACACTATTAATGTTTAATTTATGGCGTACGTAATGTATGATCAACTCCGTGCGATTTTTTATGTCTTAAATTTTAGTCTTTTAAAAAATCATTTTCCAAATGGTTGTTGTAATTTGTTAAATTGCTGTTTTTTTCTTTTTTTCTTAATTGTAGAAATATATGGCGCAAATTTAATTAAGTTGGAATATTTTTTATTAGTGTTGAAGATTAAGAAATGTATATACCACTGTTGGACATGTAAAAAAGTACTTTTGACCAGGAAAACGGCATTTAAGATGTTTTAATATAATTTTAATTTATTAAAAATAACAGAACAGATTTTGTCACCCCAAATGAAAATATATGAAATATCTTAAATACTTTTTATCCACGTCTCAATTAATTTTATAAATATACATTAATTATTATGTGTCTCGGACCGCACATAAAAGGTCGCTGGGCCACATGCGGCATGCAGGTTGAATATGGTTGCATTAGAGAATGATCATATTTCCAGGTCTGTCACAGGCGACTATTTTTATATTCTGTTCGCACCACTATTTAAAAAAATACATTTTGAACTATATTTCTCTTGCAAATGTTGTCAAAACGTATGTAAAATATTTTGGGTTTGAAAAAGTGGTGCAAAATAGAATTAAAAAATAGTCGCCTGTGGCAGTCCTGTATTACAGATTTTGCGAATGCACAGATAATTAAATCGAATTGCAACATTTACAATAGCCGCGGTTTTCTAGAGGTGTGGTTCACAAAGTTGGCTGAATCGCCTAATGAACGAAGCAGCCCCGATCTCACCTGAATATACTGTTTTGCTCTGCTTATAACTTTAACTGATTGACTTCGATTCCTTTTGCGATTGTGTATCCATAGAATCCGAAACGTCTATTTTTTCTTGTATTTTATTAAACGTCTGAAGTTTTATCAATTTTAAAGGAGTGGAATGTCTAGGGAAAATATTTAAAATGTGGACCATAACATTATCTAAATATTTACTTTCATTATATTTTAAATATTTGATTTACCGTAATGTAAACAATTTTTGTTCTATCCATAAATCAAAAAGTACAACAATTTTCCTAATTTCTACTAAAAGTTATATTTGATTTTTTTCAACTTTACAAAACTCCAAGTCCACTGAAATTTCACTTTTAAAATTATAATGTTTTTTTTTTTTACTATTCCAATAAGATTTTTGTATTAAGACAAGTCAATGGAAAATCTGTCTAGTTTAGTGTCACACGCAGATGTTTTTGTATCCAATAAGAATTCCAAAGATTAGATTTCAATTCCCTTTTAATACATAATATAGAGGATGATGAAGTGAATTTAATAATATGACAAATTTATTGCAATAGATTTTTACAGCTGTTCTAAATGATGAAAATAAAATTGCGCTGTATATTTTTAACAATAAGATGAACAAATCGCGTACTTATACGTAAAGTGACATAACTGAAAGAAGAAAAATGGAAGCGATATTAATACAAGTAAATCACAAAAATATTTCCTAACTTATCATGAAATGCATATTTAACACTTTTAATGCGCTTACTAATTATCAAAGTTCTTATGCCGTTTGCTCAAATCCTTCTTTTTTCCCCCCTTTATCAGTTAACTTTTATTTTACCGAAAAATAGCAAAATAGTCTTTTTTTTTTTTTTTTTTTTTACTATCAAAAGTGGGTAAGGAGCCGAGTAAAGACAGCAAAAAAAAAAAAAAAAAAAAAAAAAAAAAAAACTCGTGGTATAGTACTGGGACTATACCTCAAGCATCATGTCGCATACGGTTGCCAGCTTGTACGTTTTTCCTGTAAGCTGTATGTTCTTTAGGTCTATCGTAAATTTGTCCCGTACGACGATTTCTTCCGTTTTACTACTTCAACTTACTTTTCACAAAAAAAAAAAAAATATTTTTCAGTTTGCTTCAAAATTTCACCTTTTGCCAAAAAGAAGTTACATACACGCGCATCAAATGAAAAAAAGGTTTGTTTCCGATCAAAATGACAACAATCTTGAGGCAAGTCTGTAATATTAATTGAGCATTCACAAAGTCTTGGGTAGGATTAGAACTCTTGAAGCTCGCCACAGTATGCATTATTGTAGCCTTAGATCACCCATACTCACCCTGCGGCCCGGGGCACATGATCATTAATCCATATTTAAATAATTACTTAAGATGTGCATAAAAGGTATTTAAGACCTTCGCTGTTTTTTTTTCTATATTTTCATGGCAAGATAAAACCTGTCCTGTCTTTTATAGTCAATTTAAATTATATTAAATCATCTTAAATGCCGTTTCCTTAGTCAAAAATTCTTTTTACATGTAGTCCTTATTTGTGCTACAGTGTTCTATGCATTTTCTAAGCTTCAACACCAATCACACTATATTCCAAATGAAGTTTGCACTATATATTTCCACAATTAAAAGAAAATAAAGTTTTCGCATTGAGCAAAAGACTGTAGTATAATTAGAGAAAATCTCCTGATTATTTTTTATTTAGAATTTGGAAATTCTGAATTTTTATATTACACAATGTTTTATAATTATTATATAAATAATACTGCTTTTTTAGGGCTGATCGTTTGCCGTGAAAAAATTGGCACACAAAATTTTTACACTACTATTTCCAAGCAAGAAACTTCGCTACCTATTTTTACAATATTTGCAATAGAAATCTACCACGAACTTTATTGTTCGGAAATAGTGGCGTTAAAAATTTTTGGTAACATATCTTCCGAGACAAACGTTCAACCATACTAAGAATATAAAATTTATTATGTTGCTTTGTTATACTACTTTGTTATCTTACTATTTTAATTATGTCTTTTTAAGTGTGTTGCGGCCCGCCTAACGTCGGAAACGCTTGTTTGCAGTCCGCGAGAAAAAAAAGGTTGAGTATGGCTGCCTTAGATCATCTGAATTTGACATTATTATATACTACAAGCAACAAGCACCAACATTATAAAAATTTTAATTTAGTATATCTGTATCTTATGTTTTAATATTTTGTTTGATTTATTTGCTCTGTTTATGCTTAAATACAAACAATTATTTTTGTAAGGTGTCCATTACTAAAATTTTCATGATCATCATTAAATTTTAGAATGTTTTAATTTATTTTTGTTCTTATAATGCAATTAATTTTTCATTCATAATGGGATATACGACTCCAAAATTAGGTAAATAATGTTGTAGAATAGAAAGTAATTCAAATACAGATGGAAAATAATGATTAAAACAATTTATTACTATCTTTTTTAAAACAAATTTGTTGCCGAAAACAATACTGGGAGATTCAACTTACTTTTGTACGGTATAAAAAATGATGGTAGCGAAGAAGAAAAAAAAAAAAACTAACTAGTGTTTTCTTCTAGTGCAAAATCTAGTGCACTAGTGCAAAATCTTCCGTTTTTTTTTTTTTTTTTTTTTTTTTTTTTTTCTGAGATAAATCTGGCAATCCTAATGTCGCATGTCTTATGATAAAAAACAGGTTTCTTTGTTTCAACCAGTTTTTTCTCCTAAGACGCACATCATGTTGCATGTGTAGCCTCAGTGTGAGGCTTGCCTAAGACTGAGCTGGCACATCATTCGCTATTAACATTCCCAGGTGGGAAAACTTGTCCTATAGGTATAAACTTTTGTATATAAACTTTTCCAATAGGACCTGTTCTGTGAATTTATCGTCGTTTTAGTTTTTTGCTCAAATTTATCAAATAGTACGATATTGAATGAAAATTTCGAATAAACTACGTACTCTTAATCAATTTTTTAAACTAAAGGGGGGGAGGGAATTAAATAACTTATTTTCAAATAAATTGAAATTTTAGGATTTCAATACATTTCTATAAAAATAATTCATTGCTTTAACTAAATATTTATTAAATCATCAAAAAATTAATGTATAACATCCAAATATATTTTTAGTAAAAAGGTTTAAAATACTAAATTCCAGAGAGTTACGATTTGGAAATGAGACAACGGGAGGGGAGGGGAAGGGTTAAGCGGGCATTTGATATCATAAAAAATCGCAGCAAAAGGAAACAGTATCAGTGTTTGTTGGAGATTTGCACATATCCACTCTCCCCCTTTTTTTAAATATTAGATTAGGGCAATCTTTGAAATGGAAGCAGGACGTTTCGGTCCCGACACTTCGGTCCCGCCATTTCGGTCCCGAGACATTTCGGTCCCAAGACATTTCGGTCCCGAGACATTTCGGTCCCAAGACATTTCGGTCCCGAGACATTTCGGTCCCAAGACATTTCGGTCCCGAGACAATTCGGTCCCAAGACATTTCGGTCCCGAGACAATTCAGTCCCAAGACATTTCGGTCCCTTCTCCAACAAGCTGAAATTTTGTGCACTTGAAATAGGTGACAATTTTATAGGGGACATTGTAGAGTTTTTTAAATAAAGGCCTTAAAATTTTAGTAAACACACACAAATTTCGTATGGTAATCATTTTAAAAAACAAGGGGGGGGGGGATTGACATTTTCTATATTTTAGTGTATCATAAGTATAAGGGTCTGATAAATTAAGACATTTATAACTCGATCTATAATTATCGCAAAACACTCATATTTTGTATGGTAAACGTAATCTTTATAAAAGGAGGGACATTATCAAATTTTTTAACTGAACTCCCTAAATTTTAGTATAACTCGAATATAAGGACTCGAAAACACAAACACTTATAACACAGATCAAAATTGTCGCAGCCCACACAAATTTCCTATGATAATCATAATCGTTTTATAAGGCAAGGGGGTGGGGGGCTCTGTTGACTTTTTATATATTTTAGTGTATCTTAAGTATAAGGTCCTGATAAATTAAAACATTTATAACTCTCTCTGTAATTATCGTAATCACACTCATATTTTGTACGGTAAACGTAATCTTTAAAAAAGGAGGTACATTATAAGATTTTTTAACTGAACCCTTGAAATTTTAGTATAACCGAATATAAGGGCCCGAAAACCGCAAACACTTATAACTCGCAATCAAATTGTAGCACCCCATGCAAATTTTATATGGTAGAAGTAATCGTTTTCAGGAGTGGGGGAAGGGAGAGTTCTGTGGATTCTTTATAGAAGCTCCTCATATTTTAGTCTATCATAAATATAAAGTCCAGACAATTTAAAAATATTTATAAGTCGAGCTTTAATTTTCATATGCAAATGCCCATGCCAAAATGCACATATTCAATTGTATATAATTTGCACACTATGTGATTAATAATGAAAAAATCTGCAAATATTTTTACAAACCTTTATTTTATCCTATTATTTAACGGCGCATCAATTTTAAATGTATTGCATTTTACATATTTTTTTAAAAAGGGGGTTCTTAACATGGAATTGTGATAAAGACACATTATTTTTTAAATTCGGCACCGGAACAGACTAGAACTTTCTATTTTATTTTAATAGTTATTTTAATTTACTATTTTTTGAAAAACTATTTAAAAGTTTGCATTAATCTTTTTACATGTAACAATAATATTACCGCTATTTCTACCGGTGTCGAATGACAAGTTAAAAAATATTTTTAATTTTGAACCACTTCACCGTTTGCCCCGAGATAACTCGGGGATAAAAGCACTTTTTCCCCATACCTGTCGACGGTGAAGTGGTTTGCAACAATTACAAATCCTTTTTAATATATTTAAGACTTTTATATGCTTATTACATTCAAAAACTACGAGCACAATAAACATAAATCAAAATTTTAAAATTTCTATTGTCATAAAATATTCTTTTCGTATTTAAAATTAATTCTGTATTTCAAATATTTCTTTGTTATTTATTTGACTTATATACTTAGAATTAAAGCAGCCTACATGTTTTAATATGACAAATAAAAAATAAAAATGAAAATACAAAAAAAAAAATAACATAAAATCTCAAAATAATAATGTATAGTGAATCACTTTTACGTAAAATTTCATTTTAAATTAAGAAATTTTATAAATATATCACAATGAAGAAATTTGGAAATTTAGAAAACATATTTGGCTTTTCTTGATATCTATATGTTATTCATTCAAAAGAATATTATACATGTATATATATATGTCAAGTGTAGATGTCCTTGCTTCCCCCATTTGATTATGCTAAATAAAGATCCAGATAGAAGAATTATTCTACTCGCGCTCTCTTTGTTCTAGTCAGCCGGCGCTTTTTTGTGGCCACACGGCATTTTTCATCTTTAATGGCTTAAAAAAACCGGGACGACATGCAGTGGCGTAGCCAGGATTTCGTTTCAGGGGGAGGGGGAGGGTCCAGAATTTTCCCTTCATGTTATATATATATATATTAAACCTGTCAATATAAAATTGTAAATATTGGTGAAAATTTCCATTTTACACAAGTTTCCGTGTTATTTGGTGTATTTGTATAGTATTCTTTTCCGTAGCACTATGGAACATTTATGTTTAAGACAGAACTTCGTTATAGGCAGGTTCCATTTTTTAAAGTTTTGTGTATTTATATAAATATACTTATTTATATCATATGAATAGAATAAAACTTGTCAAAATAGTAATTGTCTATAACAGAATCCTGTCTTTAACGTAAGCGTTACATGGTCTTAATATGAATTGCGATACAATTAAATTTGCTGAAAACCTGTCTGAAAAGGGGATTTTCACCCTTCTTTAGTGAAGCATAGTGAAACCTGTGAAAGCGGAATCTTTCTATAACGGAATCCTGTCTCAAACGGAAGAGTTTCAGAATCCCTGCGAAACGAACAATAGATCTTATTGAGGTAGTGTATCTTAGAAGTATAATTAATTACACTTCTTTACATGGAAGCCTGTCTAAAATGGAGCTTTTTACCAGTCCTTGGAATCTTGTCTTGATTGTGTATATATGATACAAGTATTTCGAGTAACTTTAAGAATTTAGGTATATCCTTATTTAATTTCTTAATTTAAAAAAAAAGCATGGATAAAAAATATAAGGCCAATCTCTATAACTGCAACTAATAATACATTCAAGTTACATTAATATTTACCAGTGAAAAAGATTAACTTATGATGTAAAAATCTGAGCGCATACTGAAGAGTTAAATTTAATTAACCCATTCGCTGTCATTCACGAGTATACTCGTGGCTTTAATTTATTGATTACTTTGTCACCACTATTTTAGAATTTTAAAAAAATGCCTCATTTATTGGCAGAAATTTCGCTGTATTAGTTAAGCGAAATTTATCTTTCTGAATTTGTGCTGGCAAACGACCTTCAACAAAAAATTTGAAAATTCTTAGTTTTGGCAGCGAATGGGTTAAATCAAGTTTCACATTACATAACATTTGCCTACAATAAAGTTAGGGCCAAGTGGTTAAGTGTAAAACAGCAATTTTCATGTTTAATTTCTTGCCATTGAATTAAGAATTTGTGCTGTAATAGATATTGGATAATGATTTCACATAAGTGTCAATCGCATGAGCCGTTCATGCGATCCGCCGCGCTCCCCATGGAAATTTTTGAGGTAACCCAGATAGCATGAACATTAGCAGAAAGTTTGATTTTTTTCTGATATTATCTTGTCGTGACAAATTTGAATTGAGAAATTCGCAGCAAATCTCCGGCAAGGTATACCATCACCCACTTGCATGAGTAGTTTGTTGTGAAACTGATGGCAAGACTGTCTTTAATTCACGAAAGCAAAAATCTCTCTGTTGAGAGACTCAACAACAATGAGAATCAGCACATATGCAGAAATTACAGAAATTTTATTCGGTAGGCACCGTTTTTTCTAAACGCTATACTTATTAAATACCAAAAAATGCTCGAAATGAAAAGTACAAATATTACCTAAACTTGTTTATGGTGATAAAACATATGCATGCGCCTTCTGACGGCGCTTTCGCATCAATAGACCTGATCAGGTCTATTGACCCCTTCGAAGGGATTAAACTTATAGTGTGATATGGAAAGATTACTACTTTGCAGTAAGTTTGCAGTATTTTTGATTACTTGTTTGCCGTTAGTTTGCAATAAATTTGATACAGCATGAATTTAACTTGCACGACAAGTTGAAAACACTCATAGTTATATTGTTAAGTAAAAAAAAATTCAAAAATTGAATTGTTTTTATTAAACGTATTTATCAATTCAAAATTATTTTAATTATTAATTGTTTAGATAACTAATTTATCAATTGCTTGTTTAAAAACTATTACATGAACTATATAATAGTTTTTATAGGGTAAATGCAAATGTATATTTTTTTTATTTTCGGTTATTATAACGTTATTAACTTCATTAGGATGTATAAAAGTGATAAGGGTTCTGAAGATAAACATGTTGTTTATTCATTTATTAGTTAGCTTATAATATTATTTTTGCTCTTTAATTATAATTAATTAATAATTTCTTACTTTTTGCGAATTGTACATTATAACTGTACTTAAAAAATTAAAATCTGCATAATATCACCTAACACTGTTAAAGGGTATTTTTACGTATTTGCACAATGTTGCATTATTATTATTATTATTATTATTATTATTATTATTATGTTTAATTAATTAATTAATTATTACTTAGACTTTATGTTTTTGACTGATTTTTCAAAAAATTCCTATATTATTTTTTGGAAATTATAAATTAAAACTTTTGAATAAAAACTTTAAGTGCTATTAATAATTGCTACTAATAATTGCTATTAATTAATTCTCAAAAAATTTAGGAATTTTAGTATAAAAATTAAATTAATATTTTATTAAATATATTTTTTATTTAATGTATCCTTAATTTATTAAATTAATAACATTATTAATATACATTACATGTTTTTACTTTAAAATAAACTCAATGCATAATACATTTTATATTCAATTTATCATATAGTAGTTATAAACTGAAATTTATCTTTTACATGTTTATTTATTTTATATTTAAAGTCACCGAAATTTAAAACTATTAATATAATTAATAATAAAACTAAAAAAAAAATTATTAATTTTTTTCTGGGAAAGTGGGAGGAAAAGGGTAATATTAAAAATCAATAAATAAACGACAAATACAAACAAGTTGGAAATTGCTCGTCAAACGTGGCAAATGAGGTGCGTTCGTACTATAACTAGTTTTATAATTATTTTTTGCACCCCATATTGTACTGAATGTATATTTTTTTTTTGCACTTCATGAGTGCATAGCCTGTGACATCATTAAAATGCACTTGCAATAATTTTTTCCCATTCCCCGTAATGTAACGCAAAACTTTTGACTGTCTCTGTAATTAAACTATACACCGATTTTCATAAAATTTCAAATGGCTCGACAAAATTTTGTAACAATTATATATTTAAAATTTCAGACCACTCGGAAGGCTGTAACATCATTAAAATGCACTTGCAATAATTTTTTCTCATTGGCCGTAATGTAAAGAAAAACTTTTGACAGTCCCTGTAATTAAACTATGCATCCGATATCCATAAAATTTGAAATGGCTCGACAAAATTATGCAACAATCATATATTTAAAATTTCAGACCATTCGGTTGGGTTGTTTTTGCTCTGTTATATGCGGAGACAGACGGGCAGACGGACGGACTGAACGACGACTATAGGTGCTACGTATTTATATAATTACGAACGCACCTAAAAACCTTAGTTTTGTCAGTTAAAAATTGGAAATAAAATTAATTAAAATATTACTTACACTATTACATAAAATAAAAAATAATCATCTTATTACAAAGAAATAGGCCCAGTTTCAATAAAATTAGTTCACAAAAATCGTCTGCAATGGGTGAGAAGACTGTTAAAAATGCAACCAATAATTATTTTTTTAAAAAATGAAGCGGTGGGTGGAGTTTTCTGACAACAAAATATTTTTCCTGGCACACCTAATTACCAAATCACTATTGTTTTCCCAATGTTTATAATGGTAAAGTAACTTATGAAAACAAAATTATAACTTTGTATTATAAAAGTAATAAGAAAAATTAAATATTTTTGCTTCAATAAATATATCTCATTTCTGAATTATTAAAGGAGAGGATGTAGAAGGATGATTTGAGGAAATATTTACTTACAATAGCTTATAAGTGTCCAATTGAATTATTGAAGACATTTATTATTAATCTAATTGTAAGAAGGAGAAAAAATAAGAACAGTTTTTTAAAATTATTTAATTAATGATGATAATTTAAAGGTTCTAAAAAACGTATGAAAACAACCAAAAAATCACCTATGGCAGTTTATAGTATATATAAAATACCTAATATTAATAACAAATAATACAGCTTAAAAAATCCATTTTGTTAAATAATAATAATAATAAAAAGACAATGTCCCCTGTAAAATTATATCACATTGTTCAATCAAACAAATTTTCAGCTCGCTGTGATTTCATTATCACGAGTTATAAAAGTTTAAATTTATCGGACTGTTATATTCAGCTTTTTTTTCAATTTGGGAGGTGGGGGGTGCTAAAAAAATTTAAAAAGGTCCCAAATAATGTTTAAATTACAGCGTTTGGCGGCCCACGACAATTAGAATATGAGTTAGAAGGTGGTGGGCACCGAAATGACAAGGGACCGAAATGGCTAAGAACCGAAATGGCCAGGGACCGAAATGGCTGGGGACCGAAATCGCCAGGGACCGAAATGTCTCGGGACCGAAATGGCCAGGGACCGAAATGTCTCCGGACCGAAATGTCTCGGGACCGAAATGGCCAGGGACCGAAATGTCTCGGGACCGAAATGTCGTGTACCCCTTTGAAATACATCATGTGTCCTATTCAATGTCATTTTTGCCTAAATTTCGTTATTAGTTATTTGTATCGAACGACGAACCAAAAATCCTCTTTTGGCGCGCTATGTATAATGGCCGTCTCCCCCCTCCCCTCTAATTTCGCCCGTGCTAGGAATACATAAAAATGCCAAATACGGTTTACATATATCATAATAATATACATATATCATTACATACAGTATACATTTATCATAAGACTGCTTTAAAATTAGCAGAGTCCAGTAAACATAAGAGAGAATTTTAGTGATTTCAAATAAGAAGAAATGTAAGAATTGTATTCTCACATATTTTCAGAAGTTTCATTTTATTTTTCTATGTGTTGTTCATGGTGAATTAAAATAATGATGTTTATGGCTTTTTTTTTTTTTTTTTTTTTTGGTAGAATATTAACAGCAATATCTTAGCGAACAATAAACATTTATTCTTCAAATGCAATTTCATTCCAAAAAATATTTTAATGTTTTTGAGTTTGTGAGAACCTCTGCGTGTTCTTCACTTAATAAGTTAATAGTGCAACGATAAAAATATTATTATTAATATCTGATGTCAAAGTATAATTGAACAAAAATACTATTTAAAAATATTTCTTCTTTTATTTAAAGTTTTTAAAAACTTTCAGAAATGACGTTTAAAGTAAGGTTCCTTTAAAAAAGCTTTCATGGGTAGCAAGTTTTCATTAAAAACAGGAAAAAGGTTCTTTACCAGTAGTTTTCAAACTATATGCAACATAAAAATGTAATGAATCTTCATAGTATCAAGATATCTTTCGTTATTTTAAGCAGTTTTATATTTGAAAGTTACAGTAAAGATATACCCCATTTCTTGAAAGTATTTAATTTCGAAAATTATTAAAAATATTAATTTATCTTTTTTTAATACTTCTGTCTTACGATGAAATATTAATAACAAAATTATCTTTAAGCAAATTTAGAGATTTTTTTTTGTTTTGTTTTCAATATCCAAAACAAAACTATTTTTTTTTTTATGAAAATGAATATATATAAAAAAAATCTCTACTTTTCAAAATGAAATTAATTAAAAAAATTCTATCTTCATATCAGTCCTTTCGTTACATTTTTTTAAACTTTCTTAAATTTAATAGTCTGAATTAATTGTTTACGGTTGTCTGAAAAGTTTAAACAGGCTTCCCATAAAGATTCAGTCTATTTTCGTTCGGTTGGGAAAAAAGTAGGAAATCAAGATTGTTTTACGGAAGTGCTAAATAGTGCTGCGCTCTTCAACTCCGCTTTCTCGCCAAAATTGGCAAAGAAAAATTTCAGAAGAAATAAAATCTACAATTAATATTTATATTTGGCTTCTTTCACATTTACGAGGAAACTGATGCATGCAATGATCCTTTCTTGAACGATTTGTATACAATTAACAGCAGACCAATTACCTATAATTAAGCCTTTAAGGCTGTTCTCAAATCCAAAAGGGCAACTTTATGACATAAATTTTAATTTATTTTTGTTCGGAAATGCATGAAACTACCAGGTATTGTTGTTCAGAAACTATGTAATCGAGCCGTTTTTCCCGGTTTTTTTGCAACCGCAATAGATCTGTCAGAAAATAGTGTCAAAGTTGACGTTTTAAACCGAAGTTCCCGAAGAAAGCAGAAAAACCAGTCGGCGAAGGTAGAAAAACGTCTTTGTCACGTGAGCAAAATCGCCTATAACTCAATAGGTAATTTATTTATAAAAAAAATGGAAAACACAGTTCGATTCCAAATCGCTTCTATAGTCAGGTCTTCCAATTTTATATCTTTCCATTAAAAAATGAATTTGTAAATGTGTCAATACGTTTTGCGCTTGTTGAGCAGAGCACTTGAGAACAGCCTTAAGGTTAAAAATAGACAGAAACTATTGAAACTACAGTACACGAGCCGGTCTAGAAGGAAAGGAAATGGCTGACAAGGCAGGATTGGACAAATATCTTAAGGTTGTTCTCAAGTGCTCTGCTCAACAAGCGCAAAACGTTTTGACACATTTACAAATTCATTTTTTAACGGAAAGATATAAAATTGGAAGACCTGACTATAGAAGCGATTTGGAATCAAACTGTGCTTTCCATTTTTTGATAAATAAATTACCTATTGAGTTATAGGTGATTTTGATCACGTGACAAAGATGTTTTTCTACCTTCGCCGACTGGTTTTCTGCTTTCTTTGGGAACTTCGGTTCAAAACGTCAACTTTGACACTATTTTCTGAAAGATCTATTGAGTTTGCAAAAAAACGGAATAAAACAGCTCGATTACATAGTTTCTGAACAACACCACCTGCTAGATTCATGCATTTCCGAACAAAAATAAATTAAAACTTACGTCATAAAGTTGCCCTTTTGGATTTGAGAAGAGCCTTAACAGACATAAAACATATTCATATTTGTTTTCCATGTGTACAGCATAGAACTATACAGTGCCCGATTTCCGATTTAGCCGGAATTGCGATGAGATTAGCTGCGGTGTCATTGTGCACTAATCTACCCCCTTAGTCCTGGCATAGCCTGTGGGAAACACTGAACAGCTCCTTGAACTGTTTCTAGATTTGTTAAAATTACTTCTAGATCTTGTCAGTAGATGAAAGCATATTATATGTATGTATTCCTATAACTACTAAAACAGGTTTGGAGCTGTTTTACAGTTATTCGAAAATGGATTTAACTGTCTCAAGTAATTTTAGTTTCAGGACTGAGGTATATATTGGACTAATGAGAAAAACAAGTTTATTGCGTGACAGAAAATAAAACAGATTTATCTCAAAAAGAAAGAAACAAAATCTGTACTTTTTTTCATTTCACTGTGAAGAATTCAGAAAGGAAAGGGGAGTGTAATTCCATCACCCCAATACCATCCTTCTTTGAATATTGTATGGTGTCACTATGCATTAATATGGGGCTAATGGAAAATGATAGTTTGTTGTATGACAGAAAATTTATTTAAAAAAGATAGAAACAAAATTAGCCCTTTTTTTTCATATCACTGCGACCATTCTGGAGGAAGAGGAGCACTGTTACCCCATCACCCCTTTCTCTTTGTATATGCTGTGGTGTCACTGTGCACTAATATTTTACTAACGAGAATGGCTAGTCCGTTGTATCACAGAAAAATATTAAAAATTTATTTAAAAAAGAAAGAAAAAAATCAACAACTTTTTTTTCATTTCAAAGGGACTGTTTTGGGGAGAAGAGGGGGATTAACCCATGCAAATGTTTATATTTACTTTCATTCCTTTTTAAGTACAAGTGACACATTTCAGAACATTATTTTATTTTATTTTCTAAAATTTATCCAAAGTTAAAATTTACACAATCTGCCAATAAATATGGGTTTTAACCTTTTTGTTTCACAGCTCGTAAAAAACAAACACTAACATTATACTAATTATTATAATGTGTCAATCTAACAAAATAATTTAAATAATTTATTAAAATAATAATTAAAAAATATGCTATTTTAACAATCAATAATAAATATTTTTTAATTATAATTTTTTTCAATTTCATTTTATAACTTTTGAAAAAATTGATAGAAACAATCATTTAGTAATATAAGAAAAAATATCATTTATCTATTATCTACATTAAGCTTTTCAAGTAATAATTAAAAAGAAATTATCTTAAAATAAAAAATGAATTTTTGTTTTTTTAATGGGCAAAAATATTTCAAAATTCCAATGTTTTGGAAATTTTCAAGGAAAAAAAACAAACCCAAAACAGTTCTCTCCCCCACCTCCCAGGTTTAAATCAGGTATTTTCAATGTCTTGAAACTTCAGTCTTTTGCAAATATTCTATAAGATCATCTTCAAGCATTTTTCCATTTATTTTTCTTTTAAAGATAAAAATACACTGGACAGATAATACAGTTAAATAATTGCAAAAACTGACAATGACAGTGCATACACTAGCATTCCTCTCAATCAAAATTCCAAAGGACCTTCTTTTCACGAACTTGCACAGATGACAAAATTGCTACTGTTTCCATGGTGGTTATTATTATTACTATACCGCTGACCAGGCCCCTACCTGCCGGGCAATATGCCTAGCTTAGCGAGTTTTGTACCTGGCTGTGGGGTGAAATTCTCCTGATCACCTCATGGTGGAGATCTACCTGACTAGCACCTTGGTCATCATGGCTGCATCACTATTTATTTTATCCCTTTTGTTACTGTGTTGGCCAGTTGTAGATTGCTATTAACTATGTTGTTTGCATTCGTTTCCACGTTGTCAAAAAAGGAAGAAAGAAAGAAAAGTGGGGGGAACCTCATTTGTGTACAAAGTCCATACTTATGCCTATACATTTGGTCCACATTCGCACTGAAAAATGTGAGAGGAGTACATTTATCGATGTTGCCTAATGGTAATATAAACGATGGTTGCTAATACAGACTATGATAAGTTAACATCTTTGTGTCATTACTATGCATTACATACTTAAAAAAAAAAAAACTTAAAAATCTATCTTATTCTGTACATGAAAGTCTACAGTTTCATAGATGGAAATAAAGGTGATTTAATTTAGGGTGATGATTATATTGGAGGGTGACATGTCAAAAACCTCCTATGACTCCTATAACCTTTAGTCATAGTTGATTTATCTTGGACGGACATGGCATACCCAAAGCCTTGTGTTTTAGTTTTTCTGCCAAAAATAATATATTTGCTTCATAAGAATCCACTCTCCTCTTTGTATTCATACTCAAAAATGTGTGGTTAAATGCATTTCACATTACATATTATTTAAAAGAATGACATTTAATTTCTATCTCATTACTAGCTAAAAAATACTTACCTGATAAAATAGTTGAAAATAAAAGTAAACTTCCGACTATTTGAACTAGTTAATGATAATAATAAAAAAAAGTCCCATAATTATTACTCAGTAGGAATTACTCAACCAAGACATTGAACAGTGTCTACTGCTATCTAAGATCTTCTACAATATGTGTGTCATTGCAGAAGAGGGCTAAAAGGGAGAGACAGTCATCCATCAAACTTTTTTTGCAGCACTAAAAACTATAAACTTTGACTCTTTTATCTTAGGCCTAACTTTTCACATTTGTGTAATTATTTAGTAGTGAACAGTAAAATAAGTTTAAACCTTTTTTTTAAAACTAGGTTCATGTTTTACATTAAGAAATATTTTATTTTAAAATTGTAATGTGCTATAATCATACTGTACAGGGTACTTGATTTTATGTTTACTGTAATTCAGTTAGACATTATAAAATAAAAATTATGTTAACCCTTTGAGTGGCAAGAAATTGTGGCTCTGTAATGTTGAATTGACACCGGAAATTTTGAAAAAAATTATTTCAAAATAAGGAAAAGCAATTTTCAAACTTTTTTTCATCAAAGTTATAAAAGTAAAATTCAGTTAAATTTTTCTGGTGTAAATCTTGATTAAAATGAGGTGGGATATAATATATCCCAAGGGGTTAAAATGTGTACAACTTTTATTCATGGATCTTCTTTTTCTGTAATAAATTTGCATAGTATCTATTGCAGTATACAAAAAACATTTATAAGGTAAGTGTCTGTACTAAGAGGTCAGAAAATATGAATAAGAGTGGATTTCAGTATAAAAATGTGTTTTTTAATAGTATGGGGGTGAAAGGATGTAAGTATTTAAAGAATTTATGCCTATCTGGCTTACCCCTTGGACTTACTCTGGCTTGGGAGACTTGGAGGTGTGATCCACATGACTTAATCCTTGAGTACATGGGTTACCATCACAGCAACCACGATTTACAGTGATGTTTAGGGCACAGGGAGAGTGAAGTGCGCTGGTCGGCACTCTCTCTTGGCTGACAGCAGGTATCATGGTGACATTACACCAGTCCAGTCTGATAGCTGCACATTATGGGAACTTAGTGCTTATGCTGGCAGGACAGTTTGCCATATGGCATGTTAGTTTTACCATCTATAGAATTGGAAATTCTTTCTTTATTTATTTCTTTTTCAATTGTTTTAAGTGAAATCAATCTTCATGCATTGGCAGTACACTGGCCTATCTTTTCCAAATTTAGCTGTTGTATTTAACCTCAAAGTGTTAGACTATGGTTGCCAATCCATTACATATAAAATATTTGAATTCCATTTTTAAATGGCTTATTCATCAAAACGTCAAGAAGTTGCAAAACTGATGTTAAACCACCAGGAATGACAGCCATCAATCCAAACTTTTTGTAGACTTTTCTAAACTTTTCCTCATTTATATATGCTTGAAACTTGTCTAATACAAGCAACAAGTTAAGACAAAATAAAGTAACAGGCTACTTCTGCCACACTTTTTCTATCCAATCTTTCATTAATGCTGTATCTATCCATGCTTTTCTTTGAATTTGAACATGAATTTGGTTATAAGGTAGGAATTATAAACCTTTGAAAAGAGTCTACCTCTTGAAAAAGCCTTCAAAAAATGAAATTTCAGACCACAAGCTATGACAGTTAAACTTTGCTTCTCGTTACTCATTGTTTTATAAAAACTGATCTAGTATATCTTTACTCTACTGTATTATGCCTTCATAAGTCAAAATAGATTCATATCTGATCCTGATCTGCATGAGGTATTTGGCTCAATAAATAAAATTCCCCTCTCCATCTTTTAATTAAAAATTTATGAAAATTCCTTTCTCCATCTTTTAATTATAAATTTATAAAATGAAATTAATGAATTTATGATGTGAAATTCTGGTCTGTAAAATGTTCAGGCAATCTTTGACAGAATGGGCTTCTTCAGTGTAAGGAGAGGTTGTTTCTTTTAATGAACCTACTGATCCATCTTCTGCTTGCCTTGAATTCAAAGACAGAAACATTCAGGGAATTGGCTATTTTATGTGTTTGTAGTTGTAACATTTCAGGTGATAACAGTGCAACCATCATTTCAAATTTTCTCAAGATATTTCACAAGTTTCTCTTGTGTTTGAGAGTATTTCCCAAATTTGAGACCACAGGAAACTCTCATGCTTTGATACATATTTTTGTTTGTACCAGTATCGAACAAAGGCTTGATGGTGGACTTACTAGGTCAAACAATGGTTAGATTCATAAGTCACCAGCTGAAAGGTGCTTGCACATTATGAAATTATATTTCATGGTATAGGTGCACTTATCCTACATTACATGTCAGTTTATGTAGCATACACCACCTGCACTAATGGAACAGATGAAATAGTAAAAACTGAGGGAAGCAAAAAAACTGAATGTGCTTCTTCATCTTCGGATACACAGAACAAAACTGAAATTTGACTTTAAAAATTCATTATGAAATCCAAATTGCTAAAATATATGCAGTTAATATATTTTATATTAACTGCATATGAAATCCTATTTCATTATTTTAGACTATCTCATATGCTTCATCTGAAATTACGCATTATTTTTTTAAAATTATTCTTTTAAAACAAAATTTTAATTCAAAAGTAGGGAGGGTAAAGTTTATGGGAAACATCCTCATCTTTTCTTTTAACAATTTTTTTTTTTAAAGTGCAGGGTATGAATATTATTCATGGGTGTAGACTATGCAAGTAAATATTGTAATAACCTACTACATAAAATTTTGACTTCATGCTTCATAATAGTTATATAATATTTGAAACATGTGACCAGTATAAGCAGTTAGGGTCCAACCACTTGTGAATGTTAACTTTTTATTTTTGGATTTAGAATAGAATCACAAGTTAACAACACAGCATATATGAATGTGCTATATGCAGTTTTATTCTACATAAAAGTTTAAAGAAAAATTATTGGTTGAACATAAATTTTTGTGAGTATGTTAGATGAGAAGAGGTCTGGAAAAAATGCTATTTGATCAACTACTATTGCAGTTCCTTATTTTAAAAAATTTATCAAAACATATACCAAATAAATAAATTTAAAAAATTGAGAAAACTCTTGATGACATACTTGATCAGTTCACACAGTCATTTTGAAGTCAACGGTAGGTCACTTTAAAGTTATTAGTTAATGTTTCACCATTATCGATATTTGAAACAATAAAAAAGTGTGACTAGAAAAGTCTGACAATTTTTAGACGTTATTTGCTCAATGTTGCTGCAGGACAAAGCGATCAACCCTGGCTCTAAGTATATTAAAAGAACTCTTAATCATCATGTATTTTGTACTATTATATGATTTATTCTTTTTATATAGTTCTATTTACAACACAAAAAATGAAACATTGATTAACAGCTTAAATTTTGAAATGATAAAATTTCCCGTTTCTTCAGCAAAGAAATTATAAAGCAAACTTTATAAAGCAAGTACCATATAATGTATCAGATACAAATAAATGATAAAATTTTATTTCAAAATTTATAGAATATTTTTGACTTTATTAACAGAATGTAAAAAAAAGGAAAAAAGAGTGAGAAAACAGCCCCTCAATTTCATTAGGTATGTCACATATTTCTAAATAGAAAAAATACAGGTTAAATTTTGAACTCATGGTTATGAACCCATGGATACAGCAGTAATTAACCCTTAAACGCCGGGTGTTGCCTTTCGGCAACATACCCAATTTAGGCTTAGAAATACTATTAGAATAATATTGAAGCTATAATGCCTAATGTTACCAATAAAATACATTCTGAAAATATTATTAAATCAATTTTCAACATTTAGATGGCAACACTTGTGCTGTTTATGAATAAAGATAAATTTAATTTTTTAATTGTTGATATATGTTCTTTTTGTTTTGTTTGGAAGCTTGTGAAATACCCTATTTTGTTCTGCAGTGAACAAGTAAAATTTATTTTTTATCATAGTTCTCAAAATTCTTGTGTGTTTAATATTATAGAATTTTATCAAGGAAAATTATTTTTTCAATTAAACACAAGTATTGCCGATTAGTAACGAACAGTTTTTTAGCTGTAAACCATACTTAAAACAAAATATGATTTTTTTAAGTATTTTTCCCATGATTTATGTAAAAAAAGGAATCCGAAAAACATTTTTTAAATGATTTTTGAAAACTCAGGCATTTAAGGGTTAAAATTCATTAAGTGGGGGGGAAAATGCATATTATATTACCTTATTGACTTGAGCAGTTTGTCATATTTTAGTTTAAACAGAAGATGGAAATGGAAGTACAAAAACCCTTTTTTGGTTTTTTTTGAACAATGCTCATTAATGCTACCGCTAACATCACAAAATGATAACGTTAAATAGAAGTTAAGTTTAGTATATAGAAGACAATAAAAGGATTATTTAATATGGCTATGTCCCTCTGAATAAATATTATTTACAATCAGGAAATCTTATGATGCTAAATATTTTTCAATAACAATTTTTTGATTAATTATTTCAAATTACATCGTATCATCATTAGTACATTAAGGATGTTTTATATCCTAGTTTTCATTTTAAAATGCTGTAACGTTACAACAATGCTACACTTCAAAACATTAAAAATAGAGCAATAATATATTTTCTCAGATATATCATTAAGAATTTTACACTTCCTATTTAATATTTACCCACAATCTGACATTGAAACATCAAAGAGATAAATGTGATGTGTGAAGTTCATTGCTAAATTACAGTGTAACTTGGAAGTAAAAGTCAGGGTAATAGTGGTGGCTTGAACAATTTTGCAACATGAAACTTATCTTTTGAAAAGCTTGTGTGGAATTTTAAAGAATTTAAAAGGGAATTGAAACTACAAAAACTGTTTCTGTTCATAATAAAAAACACTTATTAGAGCATTAAAAAAAGAATCTAAGAATATAAAGAAGAGATATATAAATATGTAGACTGATTATGCTATTTATTTTAGATGTACATTCCAGGGAAAAAAGTGCATCCCCATACTAACTCTGCCCCAAATCAATGTACAGAAATGTGACTAGTACCAATTGATTAGTAATAATTTCTAAGAATTAATGCTGTACTTAAATTTTGCTCAGGGTTGTCTACATAGAAAAATTATACCAAATTTTAAAATTTCCAATACTAACACCTAATTTTGCTGTCATTCTTTTGTGAAATTTTACCCTTGAATACCAAACGAGAAGTCATTTGGTCAAATAGTTTAGGAATTATGCCCATTTAGAATTTGGAACTCTTAACATTAAATTCATTTTTAATGTTGCAAAACATATTAAAATGCAGGCTCGTTTTGCAGCATAACTCAAAAATTACTTGGTGGAATGAGCTGTAATTTCGGGTTAGTATATTTGAAGATTCTAGAAATCAATTTCAGTTAAAAAATGCATACGCCAGAATTCATATTTTTTTTTTTTTTTTCAAAAATTAACTTCAAAATATATATACTTTCACTAGGGGAAAAGTGGGGCTCCAGCGCCAGGAGGAGGAAGAGGAAGAGATGCAGGTGCAGCACCACCACCTCCTCCTCCTCCAACACCACTTCCTCCTGCGACTCTACTCTTGGAGGAAGGGTCAATGCGATAAGGATTTTTTTCAGATAAAAGCGGAAATTTTCAAGAGATTTTTATTTTTTTTTTGCTGTGTTATAGTATGAGGGTTATTTTTTCGATCAGTTACATAATTTTTGAGCGTTATTATGTTGAGTGTAATATAGAACGAAGTTTAAATGAATAATTAAAATGTGTTAATTTAAAAAGTAATTAAAAATAAATGAAAAATATTCACGAAGGAAATTTGAAATTATTTCGAGGGTTATTTTTAGTTGGAGGGTTATCTTAAGAGATGAGGGTTTAATGAATAATTAAAATTCATTAATTTAAAAGTAATTAAAAATAATTAATGAGAAAAATTAATTTAGAAAATTTAATGACGGGACTTAGAATTTTTGAGTTTGAAATTTATTTTTAGTCAACTATAGTATGCAGTTGCGAATTTTTAGAATTAAAAATATTCATTAATTAAAAATAGTAATTAATTAAAAATGTTAATTAAAAAATATAAATAAGAAAATAACTTAATGAAGAAAATTTTCGAGAGTTTCATTTAATTTTGTTAATGAATTCAGTGTTGAGATATTTTTATTTGAAATAGAAATTAAAAAAAAAAAAAAAAACAGTGCAAATTTTTTAATCTTTGTCAGAATGTGAATGTTTTTTGAATAAAATTTGGGGAAGGATTTTATTCTTTTCAGGACATATTTTTAAAAGATATCTGGGTTTTTCTAAGGGAACCCAACCCGTATTTACGCATGGAAAACCATGGTTCGAAGAAAACCACGAAAACTCCGAACGATTAGGCCAACGGGCACAATTCAGTTCGAACCCAGCACTTCCTGTCTACCAGCTTCGAGAACAGAACCTCTCGGCCACTGGTGAGACGATAATTTAATGAAGAAACTTCAGAAATTTTTCAAGAGTTTTATTTGATTTTGTTAATGAATTGAATGTTATGAGATATTTTTATTTGAAATAGAAATTTTTTGAAAAAACAGTTGAAATTTTTTAATCTTTGTAGGAATGTGAATGTTTCTTGAATAAAATTTGGGGAAGGATTTTATTCTTTTAAGTGACATGTTTTTAAAGATATTATTTTCAATTGCAGTCATGCTTCTCAGTTATATATATAAATGAATTGAAAGTTTTGCATTAGTCAGTTAGTCATTTTAGACTATCATTAGTTAGGTAAATGACGTTAAACTTTTGTGTCGTGCTTTCTGACTAAACTTTACTAAAAAATATTTGTAACTAGGAAATTTGATGAATATTTGAAGAAAAAATTAAATTTTCAGTGATCTTTTAATCTAGTCAATGTATGAAGCAAAAATAAAATTTAAATTATACTTAACAAATATTTCAAAACACACCACAAGTATTGAGACTCTTAATACCATTCCATAATTTTTTTAAAAATGGATATATATTAGTTGATTTCGTTTTATATAACATCAAATTTTACTGTATGCATGTATTTCCCGGGTGGAAAAACACTTTGGTAGATAAGCGGCTCAACAGTTCGCATGATAAGTACATGACTCACTTTACTTGAGGGTTTATTTGCTAATGCAGTGAGAAATAGGGATTAGATAATTGTTAGTAGTTAAATATTAATTAAAAGGGAATTAAAAATTTAGTTTAGGATTTTATTCTTTTAAATGACATGCTTTCTAAAGGTAATTTTTAGAAATTGCAGTTTTTTTTAAAACCATTTTTCAGTATATAATTGTTAGTAGTTAATTATTAATTAAAAGGGAATTAAAAATTTAGTTTAGGATTTTATTCTTTTAAATGACATGTTTTCTAAAGGTAATTTTTAGAAATTGCAGTTTTTTTTTAACCATTTTTTCAGTAGATAATTGTTAGTAGTTAATTATTAATTAAAAGGGAATTAAAAATTTAGTTTAGGATTTTATTCTTTTTAATGACATGTTTTCGAAAAGTAATTTTTAGAAATTGCAGTTTTTTTTTAAAAAACATTTTTCAGTTATGTTTTTGAATTGAAAGAAATGTTTTAGACATTTATCGGTTATACGTTTTGGTTTAGTCAATGTTATTAATGAATTCACATATATATGCTCACTTATGAACCTTTCAGAGATATTTTGCTAAGAATTTAGAACATATGAAAATATACAGATTATCATTAAAAATTTAGGATATTCACACATGTTAATGAAGTACAATTTAATATAAAAAATTGTAATTCTCATTTAACTTTTAATCTAGTAAATTTGTGAAGCCACACAAACTTTAAAATTTTTCTTAATATAAATCAATATTATTTTAAGATAATTTCTTATAAATATTAATACACGAAAGAAATGATTGCGCTTTTAGAGCATGTAACTTTAATCATCAAAATTTAAATAAATTTTTATCACTTTCAAATGAAAATGATAAGCCTTTCGTTTAATATTTTTCAGTTTAATTAATGCGTAATTAAATTTTTCAAAGGATTTTCATAATTTAAACAAATAGAAGAGGAATTCTTTTCAAATTTATAAAGAAACAGGCAAGTTATTATTAGCCAATACTTCAAATCACTGCAAACGTTTAACATGATGAGTCATCACTGAGAACTTAATATTATTTTCACACATAAGTGTCATTTTGTTCTTCTATGTAATCAAGTGTAAGGTTTTAAAAAATATGTTATTAATATCGATGTATATGAATAGTAATGCTAGTTATACTCATTGAAATATATATTCATTCCTATATGTGTCTTAAAAACCTGACATAGTCATTCTGCACAGTGTTTGAAGATTTAGATTTAGTTCCCATTAAAGTTACTTACGTAATAGAGATCACATGATTTTCTCCACCAATCGCAGTTCATTCTTTATCATTATTCTGAGATAGTATTGTAAGTATAATTTTTTTAGGAAATGTATAGTGTTAGAGAAGTGAATGACCAGAATTTGAAATATTTGTCAAAATAATTTACATATTAACTCACTTTTATAATTTTTATATATATATCAACTAACTTGCATTCCTTACTAAGACCATGACTTTTGAATACACTAGGATCTGACTGAAGTTTTCAAGACATATTTATCTCACATATTTAAATTCTTGATTAAATTTCAGAAATGCATATGCTTCAACAATAAATATTTTCTAAATGTATAAGAGGAATAAGTATTCACATAAAAATTATACTTACCTTTAACAAACACATCTACTTCATACATTTTCTCGAAAAATGGGGAAGACAAGTTCTTATCTGATTCAAATGACTAACAAGCTTTGAGTCATTCAGGGGTCTTTCTCACATAGATAACCTCACTGATTAAATGTACATTAAATTTTCGACTATATACTTTTATTATTAAAGTTAGGATTGCAATTAACACATATCCTTTAATTGATTTTTATAATAATTAAAAAAATAATTCAATTCATCTTTTTAAAATAAATTATTTTTAGTTTTATTCATTCTTACCAATATATATAAAAATTAACAAAGTCATTTTAAACACAAGTGAACTATTTTCCCTATTGCTATACTCGACTTGCACGAAATAAAATAGAACCTCCTATTATGCATACTTGGAGAGGACAGTCTGATAACATCCCCGCTTATCTACTTAAGCAAGATCACGTGATATTCCTGAGCATGTGCTTTGTTGACTAGTGACGTGATCGATCATTGATAAGATTTCCTGATAAGAACTCGTATTCATTTCTTCCCAAGCAAGTGTACGAGTTTGTCATGTCTAGGTAAGTAGCATTTAAACTTCAAAGTTTTTTCCTTAATTAGGCTTTTGAGAAAGAAAATTAAAAATTTTTAGAAAACTATGTCAGCCGTACTACATCAGCGACCCTTGTCATTTATATTTAGCACCTTTGCTCGCATGGCAAGCATCTTTGAAAATGATTGATACACTTTTAGAATTGCTTACTGATATTAACACATTACTTTTAGTCGATAGAATTTCTCGCACTGTTCAAACACACAAACCTTTGATCAAATTTCTCATTTTTATTGGGCAATACACTAACCACTATCCTAAGTGGTCCCCACGCTTTTTTCGCATAAATATGCTTTCTATCTTTTTAGTTTTTTAGCTACTTTTTTTCATGAACTTATAATTCATATAAATTCATATGTACTTTATTCATTTTAAGAAACTATTGTCATATTCTATCTTTTTCATTTTGATTTAAATAATTTTTGGGTTAATACACTTATTTTTCCTAAAATAATCAAGTTTTTTTTGTTAGCTTTATTCAAATTTTTAATATACACTACTTAACATTCGATAACATACATATGTACTTTTATATTTTATCATTGATAAATTAATTAAACACTAAATATTAAAACGATAATTTCTATGACTTTAGAGTACCCATTTTTAATAATTGATTCGTTCATTATTATAAACAACAAACATAAAATTAACAAACGATTAAAATAAATAAATAAATATAAGATTCCAAAATAAGTTCAACTATAACATTTTTTTTTCTTTTTCAGAAAAATTTCACTATTACATTAAAATTCGTTCATCAAACGATTTAATACTTCTAAATTTTATTGTTATTTTCCAAACATATTAGAAATATATATTCATATTTCTAGTATATGTGTATACGTATGCATGTATTTACATATATATATATGTGTGTGTGTGTGTTTGTGTGTATTTGTATCTATTTGTATGTGTGTGTGTGTGTGTGTATTTGTAAATGGGGGAAAATTTTTGAAAGATAATCAAATTCAAAGCTAATAATAAATTATTTAAAAATATATATCTAAAATGTTTCAAGACAGTATAAAAGATATAAACAAATTGATAAAAATGCTTTGAAGAACATTTCAAATTATTAAAAAATGTTTCACTACTATTTTATAGTTAATAAATTTTAATAGCTATGTACATTCATGCATATGAGCGATGTTTTGAAAAAAAAAAAATCGTAAGTTTAAAAATGATTTCTTATTTAATTACAAATTAACGAAATAGTTATGTTTTATATATATATATGTTAACAAAACAAATGTTTTAAACATTTCGATACTAAAAATAAGTTAGTCAATGTATACTTTTTTGAATATGTATATACTATATATGTTTGTAAATTTTAACGTTTTATGTTTTTACTGACTAGTGAACACATTACACCTTTCAATTATTTATTCTAGCTACCGTTTATTTACACAATAAACCAACCAACTAATACAAAAAAAAAATAACCAACCAACTGCTTTTCAAACGACTATTTGATTATCATAACAACCCAAAACCTTTTATCTGCACATGTGCAAACATTTTAATAAACTAGAGTCTACATTTTTAATCCAATAAACAATGTCTAATCAAATAGGTTATGTCCTAACTTGAATGATACCTTTTTTGTGACATTATTAAACTAGATAACATAACATTACTAAAGTTACTTGTAAAAATAACATGATAACTTGTTTTCACTATACTAATTTAATAATTTTCATAGGTTTTGTATAATAATCGACATGTTTGGTTATCTCTCATTATAGTTTTCTAAAATATATCCAAAAAAGTTTGCTACTGTTAAAAAAACATGTCTATAATTCAGATAGTTTTCACTCTTATTATTTCAAAACATTCATATTGGAGAACATATAACATAAAAAAAACTTTAATTAAATAATCACTATTTTTCACAAGTTTGCAATATAAGTCTTTTTTATGCTAACTAGGGTTAGTAGTATTCAGACTTAAAAATATCTTTATAGATTAAACATGAAAATTAATTTGTCTAACAAGCCTTTTACTATTTTTAGTTAAACTTAGTGTCATGAAATAAAACAACAAAGCTTAATATTATACTTTTCAGTTTTCTTACTATTACAAATTATTGTTTTAAAAATATTAAATACTATTACAGTGTTATTTTAAAATTCCTTTTTATATAAACTCATAATAATACTTATCTAATACGACAGCTAGTTGAACGCACAACCATCTTGTAGGAAAACTCATAGAGAAATGAAATAATTCTAAGTCCTTATGAGCTAATCTTATCACTGATTAGATTATCACAAGATCTATGTGATGTCACTAGTCACGTCACGGGTCACGTGACATTTATCACGTGATTAGTGATGCCTATTCTAGATTTCATAATTAAAAGGTCTCTTTCCTAATTACAATTAGCACATTTCCTTTAATTATTTTTTATAAATATGCGTTTATTAAATTAATTATTAGAATTAATTATTAATTAAAAATTAATAACTAATTAGAAAAATAATTTATTAAGTCTAATAATTAATAATTAATTCTAATAATTTAATAAACGCATATTTATAAAAAATAATTAAAGGAAATGTGCTAATTGCAATTAGAAAACAGACCTTTTAATTATGAAATCTAGAATAGGCACCACTAATCATGTGATAAATGTCACGTGACCCGTGACGTCACATAGATCTTGGGATAATCTAATCAGTGATAAGATTAGCTGATAAGGACTTAGAATTATTTCATTTCTCTACGAGTTTTTCTACAAGATGGTTGTGCGTTCAACTAGCTGCCGTATTAGATAAGTATTATTATTATGTGTTCATATAAAAAAGAATTTTAAAATAACAATGTAATAGTATTTAATATTTCTAAAACAATAATTTGTAATAGTAAGAAAACTGAAAAGTATAATTTTAAGCTTTGCTGTTTTATTTCATGACACTAAGTTTAACTAAAAATAGTAAAAGGCTTGTTAGACAAATTAATTTTCATGTTTAATCTATAAACATATTTTTAAGTCCGAATACTACTAACCCTAGTTAGCATAAAAAAGACTTATATTGCAAACTTGTGAAAAATTGTGATTATTTAATTAAAGTTTTTTTATGTTATATGTTCTCTAATATGAATGTTTTGAAATAATAAGAGTGAAAACTATCTGAATCATACACATGTTTTTTTAACAGTAGCAAACTTTTTTGGATATATTTTAGAAAACTATAATGAGAGATAACCAAACATGTCGATTATTATACAAAACCTATGAAAATTATTAAATTAGTATAGTGAAAACAAGTTATCATGTTATTTTTACAAGTAACTTTAGTAATGTTATGTTATCTAGTTTAATAATGTCACAAAAAAGGTATCATTCAAGTTAGGACATAACCTATTTGATTAGACATTGTTTATTGGATTAAAAATGTAGACTCTAGTTTATTAAAATGTTTGCACATGTCCAGCTAAAAGGTTTTAGGTTGTTATGATAATCATATAGTCATTTGAAAAGCAGTTGGTTGGTTAATTTTTTTGTATTGGTTGGTTGGTTTATTGTGTAAATAAACGGTAGCTAGGATAAATAATTGAAAGGTGTAATGTGTTCACTAGTAAGTAAAAACATAAAACGTTAAAATTTACAAACATATATATATAGTATATGCATATTCAAAAAAGTATACATTGGCTAACTTATTTTTAGTATCGGAATGTTTAAAACATTTGTTTTGTTAACATATATATATATGAAACATAACTATTTCGTTAATTTGTAATTAAATAAGAAATCATTTTTAGACTTACGATTTTTTTTTCAAAACATCGCTCATATGCATGAATGTACATAGCTATTAAAATTTATTAATTTTAAAATATTAATGAAACATTTTTTAATAATTTGAAATGTTCTTCAAAGCATTTTTATCAATTTGTTTAAATCTTTTATACTGTCTTGAAACATTTTAGATATATATTTTTAAATAATTTATTATTAGCTTTGAATTTGATTACCTTTTAAAAATTTTAACCCATTTACAAATACACACACACACACACATACAAATAGATACAAATACACACACATACAAATATGTTTGGAAAATAACAATAAAATTTAGAAGTATTAAATCGTTTGATGAACAAATTTTTTTGTAATAGTGAAAGTTTTCTGAAAAAGAAAAAAAAGGTTATAGTTGAACTTCTCTTGGAATCTTATATTTATTTATTTATTTTAATCGCTTGTTAATTTTATGTTTGTTGTTTATAATAATGAACAAATAAATTATTAAAAATGGGTACTCTAAAGTCATAGAAATTATCGTTTTAATATTTAGTGTTTAATTAATTTATCAATGATAAAATATAAAAGTACATATGTATGTTATCGAATGTTAAGTAGTGTATATTAAAAATTTGAATAAAGCTAACAAAAAAAACTTGATTATTTTAAGAAAAATTAACGTTTTAACCCAAAAATTATTAAAATCAAAATGAAAAAGATAGAATATGACAATAGTTTCTTAAAATGAATAAAGTACATATGAATTTATATGAATTATAAATTCATGAAAAAAAGTAGCTAAAAAACTAAAAAGATATAAAGCATATTTATGCGAAAAAAGTGTGGGAACCACTTAGGATAGTGGTTAGCATATTGCCCAATAAAAATGAGAAATTTGATCAAAGATTTGTGTGTTCAAACCGAGCGAGAAATTCTATTGACTAAAAGTAATATGTTAATATCAGTAAGCAATTCTAAAAGTGTATCAATCAATTTCAAAGACGCTTGCCACGCGAGCGAAGGTGCTAGATATAAATGACAAGGGTCGCTGATGTAGTACGGCCGACATAGTTTTCTAAAAATTTTTTAATTTTCTTTCTCAAAAGCCTAATTAAGGGAAAAACTTTGAAGTTTAAATGCTACTTACCTAGACACGACAAACTCGTACACTTGCTTGGGAAGAAATGAATACGAGTTCTTATCAGGAAATCTTATCAATGATCGATCACGTCACTAGTCAACAAAGCACATGCTCGGGAATATCACATGATCTTGCTTAAGTAGATAAGCGGGGATGTTATCAGACTGTCCTCTCCCAGTAAGCATAATAGGAGGTTCTATTTTATTTCGCGCAAGTCGAGTATAGCAATAGGGAAAATAGTTCCCTTGTGTTTAAAATGACTTTGTTAATTTTTATATATCTTGTTAAGAATGAATAAAACTAAAAATAATTTATTTTAAAAAGATTAATTGAATTATTATTTTAATTATTATAAAAATCAATTAAAGTATATGTGTTAATTGCAATCCTAACTTTAATAAAAATATGTCGAAAATTTAATGTACTTCTAATCAGTGAGGTTATCTATGTGAGAAAAACCCCTGAATGACTCAAAGCTTGTTAGTCATTTGAATCAGATAAGAACTTGTCTTCCCCATTTTTCGAGAAAATGTATGAAGTAGATGTGTTTGTTAAAGGTAAGTATAATTTTTATGTGAATACTTATTTCTCTTATACATTTAGAAAATATTTATTGTTGAAGCATATGCATTTCTGAAATTTAATCAAGAATTTAAAAAGTAGTTTAAATATCTAAATTTAAATATGTGAGATAAATATGTCTTGAAAACTTCAGTCAGATCCTAGTGTATTCAAAAGTCATGGTCTTAGTAAGTGATGCAAGTTAGTTGATATATATATAAAAATTATAAAAGTGAGTTAATATGTAAATTATTTTGACAAATATTTCAAATTCTGGTCATTCACTTCTCTAACACTATACATTTCCTAAAAAAATGATACTTACAATACTATCTCAGAATAATGATAAAGAATGAACTGCGATTGGTGGAGAAAATCACGTGATCTCTATTACGTAACTTTAATGGGAACTAAATCTAAATCTCACAAACACTGTGCAGAATAACTATGTCAGGTATTTAAGACACATATAGGAATGAATATATATTTCAAAGAGTATAACTAGCATTACTATTCATATACATCGATATTAATAACATATTTTTTAAAACCTTACACTTGATTACATAGAAGAACAAAATGACACTTATGTGTGAAAATAATATTAAGTTCTCAGTGATGACTCATCATGTTAAACGTTTGCAGTGAATTGAAGTATTGGCTAATAATAACTTGCCTGTTTCTTTAAAAATTTGAAAAGAATTCCTCTTCTATTTGTTTAAATTATGAAAATCCTTTGAAAAATTTAATTATGCATTAATTAAACTGAAAAATATTAAATGAAAGGCTTATCACTTTCATTTAAAAGTGATAAAAATTTATTTAAATTTTGATGATTAAAGTTACATGCTCTAAAAGTGCAATCATTTCTTTCGTGTATTAATATTTATAAGAAATGATCTTAAAATAATATTGATTTATATTAAGAAAAATTTTAAAGTTTGTGTGGCTTCACAAATTTACTAGATTAAAAGTTAAATGAGAATTACAATTTTTTATATTAAATTGTACTTCATTAACATGTCTGAATATCCTAAATTTTTAATGATAATCTGTACATTTTCATATGTTCTAAATTCTTAGCAAAATATCTCTGAAAGGTTCATAACTGAGCATATATATGTGAATTCATTAATAACATTGACTAAACCAAAACGTATAACCGATAAATGTCTAAAACATTTCTTTCAATTCAAAAACATAACTCAGAAATGGTTTTAAAAAAGTAACTGCAATTTCTAAAAATTACCTTTAGAAAACATGTCATTAAAAAGAATAAAATCCTAAACTAAATTTTTAATTCCCTTTTAATTAATATTTAACTACTAACAATTATCTAATCCCTATTTCTCACTGCGTTAGCAGCCCGACCAGTGGCTGAGAGGTTCTGCTCTCGAAGCTGGTAGACGGGAAGTGCTGGGTTCCATCCCAATCGCGCCCGTCGGCCTAATCGTTCGGAGTTTTCGTGGTTTCCTTCGAACCATGGATTTCCATGCGTTAATACGGGTTAGGTTCCCTTAGAAAGACCCCCACGAAGGGCACTCCCCCTCGGACCTATATCCCTAGTGTAGATAATCGGCCGTCACAAAATCAACCAATCAACCAACCACTGCGTTAGCGAATAAACCCTCAAGTAAAGTGAGTCATGTACTTATCATGCGAACTGTTGAGCCGCTTATCTACCAAAGGGTTTTTCCACCCGGGAAATACATGCATACAGTAAAATTTTATGTTATATAAAACGAAATCAGCTAATATATATCCCTTTTTTAAAAAATTATAGAATGGTATTAAGTCTCTCAATATTTGTGGTGTGTTTTGAAATATTTGTTAATTATAATTTAAGTTTTATTTTTGCTTCATACACATTGACTAGATTAAAAGATCACTGAAAATTTAATTTTTTCTTCAAATATTCATCAAATTTCCTAGTTAAAAATATTTTTTAGTAAAGTTTAGTCAGAAAGCACGACACAAAAGTATAACTTCATTTACCTAACTAATGATAGTCTAAAATGACTAACCGACTAATGAAAACTTTCAGTTCATTTATATATATAACCGAGAAACATGACTGCAATTCAAAATAATATCTTTTAAAAACATGTCACTTAAAAGAATAAAATCCTTCCCCAAATTTTATTCAAAAAACATTCACATTCCTACAAAGATTAAAAAATTTCCACTTTTTTTTCAAAAAATTTCTATTTCAAATAAAAATATCTGATAACATTCAATTCATTAACAAAATCAAATAAAACCCTTAAAAAATTTCTGAAGTTTCTTCATTAAATTACGTCTCACCAGTGGCCGAGAGGTTCTGCTCTCGAAGCTGGTAGACAGGAAGTGCTGGGTTCGAACTGAATCGTGCCCGTTGCCGTCGGCCTAATCGTTCGGAGTTTTCGTGGTTTTTTTCGAACCATGGTTTTCCATGCATAAATACGGGTTGGGTTCCCTTAGAAAAACCCAGATATGTTTTAAAAACCTGTCACTGAAAAGAATAAAATCCTTCCCCAAATTTTATTCAAAAAACATTCACATTCCGACAAAGATTAAAAAATTTGCACTGTTTTTTTTTTTTTTTTTTTTCTATTTCAAATAAAAATCTCTCATAACACTGAATTCATTAACGAAATTAAATGAAACTCTCGAAAATTTTCTTCATTCAGTTATTTTCTTATTCATATTTTTTAATTAACATTTTTAATTAATTACTATTTTTAATTAATGAATATTTTTAATTCTAAAAATTCGCAACTGCATACTATAGTTGACTAAAAATAAATTTCAAACTCAAAAATTCTAAGTCCCCTCATTAAAATTTCTAAATTAATTTTTCTCATTAATTATTTTTAATTGCTTTTAAATTAATGAATTTTAATTATTCACTAAACCCTCATCTTGTAAGATAACCCTCCAACTAAAAATAACTCTCGAAATAATTTCAAAGTTCCTTCTTAAATATTTTTCATTTATTTTTAATTACTTTTTAAATTAACACAGTTTAATTATTCATTTAAACCTTGTACTATACTACACTCAACATAATAACGCTCAAAAATTATGTAACCGATCGAAAAAATAACCCTCATACTATAACACAGCAAAAAAAAATAAAAATCTCTCGAAAATTTCCACTTTTATCTGAAAAAAATCCTTATCGCATTGACCCCTCCTCCAAGAGTAGAGTCGCGGGAGGAGGTGGTGTTGGAGGAGGAGCACAGGAGGAGGTGGTGGTGCTGCACCTGCACCTTTTCCTCTTCCTCCTCCTGGCGCCGGAGCCCCACTTTTCCCCTACTACTTTGAAAATTAATTTTTGAGAAAAATATGAACTGTAACCTGGGAATTTTTTTTTAAACAGAAATAGATTTCTAGAAAACTCAAATATACAAATTTAAAATTACATCTCATTCTGCAAGTAGCTTTTGAGTTATGCTTAAAAAGCTACCTGCTTTGCAATTTGTTTTACAATGATTAAAGATGAGTATAAATATTAGGAGTTCCAAAATTTAAACCAACACAATTCCTAAACTACTCAACCAAATTACTTCCTGTTTGGTATCCAAAGGTAAAATTTAATGAAAAATCCAAGTATGATGTCAAAATTAGATATTAGCATTGGAAATTTTAAAGTTTCATACAACATCTGTATCTAGACAAACCCAAAGCCAAATTTAAGGATAGAATTAATTCGTACATAATTATTATTAATCACATGTTTGTACAATGATCTGTGACAGAGTTAGTATGTTATTATACTTTTTTTCCACAGTTGCACATATTAGGTAATTGAAAATTTGTGCATGCAGAGACCATATCAATAAAAGTTAATGAAAAATGAAAATTTTTAAAAATAACTTATATTCCCAGATTATGATTATAAAAAAAATTATGAACTAATGATACTCTTTGAAATCGATATATAAATATGTGTGTAAATGAAAGAGTAAAACTAGCAGGAAATTGTAAGAATACCAAAAGGGAAAAATGTTAAATTTTAAAATGATTATAGTCAAATTTTGAAAAGTATGAAAACAATATGTAATGCAAAATGCACAGTATATATGCACAAATATTTATGCACCTTTGTACTCATATGTGCAATTATATCAATAAAAATGAGTAAACAGTTCAAAAGCAGTTGTAAAAAAACTTCGCTATACAAGTATTAAATAACAGGAAAAAAATTCAGCATATCGTGAAATTATAATAGTGGTACTTCATGATATTTTAAGCAAATTTTTAATAAGTTAATCATTAGAATATATTATTTTTTTCTAGACAGAACAATAGTTTTTTTTTAAGAATTATAAAACTTGGAAATTGTTTAAAGATTTTGAGATATTTTTTCTTTATTTTTTAACACGTTGAATGCCAAGTCTATTTTGTCTGTCTTTCTGTTTGAGTCACGAAATAAGATTACCTTTACACAATCTATAAGGGTCAGTCACTGATGACTGATGCTGCTTAAACAGAAAGTTCAGTGTCAGTCATCAGTGACTGATGTGCCACTTAACGTGTTAAAAAGTACAGTTTGTTTTATTGAATTACATCATCATACTATGCAAAAAAAGGTCCAATGAGATATTACAAAAGAATAATTTTTAAATCTAATTTTAAAGTGCAAAAACTACCCATATCCAGCAAAAAATTGCAAGGTTGAAAAATATAAAGTTAGATATCCTAAAATGAAAGACTTTTAAAAGGAAATGTCCGCAAAATACAAGGTGAGTCAAAAGTTTGTTAAAACTTAAAAAACTCATAAAAAAGGAAGAAATTTTGATAAAAGAGTGCGGTTTGCAAGAAAGGTTCTGAGGCTCACAAGGCAGTCAGATTTTTTTTTAGCAGCAACGAAAAAAAAAAAAAAAAAAAAAAAAAGTTCAAAAATCACATGTAGAGAGTGCTGATGACCCGAAACACAATGAACAGGACAACAGTTATGTCCTAAAATGTTCTGGAAGTCATGTTGAACATTTGTTATTGGAAGAACAAATGAATGGAGCATATTGTTGTCCTGTTCATTGTGTTTTTGGGTCATCAGCACCCTCTACATGTGATTTTTTAACTAATTTTTTTTTTGCTGCTAAAAAAAAATCCGACTACTTTGTGAATTCTTTCTTGCAAACCGCACTTCTTTATCATAATTTTTTCCTTTTTTATGAGCTTTTTAAGTTTTAATAAACTTTTGGCTCACCCAGTATTTTCATTTTCATTTTAAAGTCTTTTGAAGGCCTATCATCTTTCATTAAATGTGTGTCTGATTGCATGTGCCAAGATGCTCTAATGAAGCTACAATAAATATGGCAGTAAACCTTACATAAGTGCTAAATAGCTGAATTTTCTTACACAAGGTAGAGTATTAAATCATATTATACAAAGCTTATACTACAAAAAGTAAATTTCATATGGGCCATAAGCAGAAAATAAGCCTAGTTACATGGAAAAACTTGTCAATACAGCATTTTTTTAGCTACCTAGCAACACAGTTACTACCATCATTTGAGGCTTTATATTATGGGATCAACTTTATGTCAACATTCCTGCGTCATAAAAATCTGCCACCTGGGATAGGAATCCTTGTATGACAGCCATTTGCATCTTTTCATCATTTTGAAAATGCTGTCTGGAACTTAAACTCCTTCTGAAGTTAGATGTAGGGAGCACTATCATGGATTACACAACATCTGTACTGAACATCCTGGCCCCTTTTTCTGAATTGCCGATAACAATTTACCTAGTGTTTGACAGTAACAGGGACAGGATTACGTAATATAGGCAGGACTGTCATATTGTGTTAAAAAAATATAAATTATATTATCATATCAATTTTTAATTGATAAACATATGATACTTAAACACTCCATTATACCTTATCATGCAGTTGACAGAAGAAAGATTAAGAGAAGATAATTTCAATTGCTACAATAGTGATGTCGTGAGAGATAAAAAAGTACTATGATAACCATATGATAGCTGTCTTAGATCTTTCAAGCATGTGCAATCACATTTTATTACATCTGTTGGCCATGTGGGAAACTGATTTTCTGGATATGCCTTCTATAATGTTATATACTAGATTAGATAACTTCAAACCATACCACAAATGATCTATGCAGAATTTAAGATTGTGATTTATTATATAAAAATATTAGTTTGGTTGAAACAAACAAGAGGGAAGTTTATTTTAACTAAATATCTTCAGCTGAGATTATTTTGAATAAACTGTATGTACAGTTTTCTTAAGTGAAACTGTGTGCTTATGATTCTTAATGGCTAGCCACTCTTATATATACAGCTAATCAATGAAGGAAAATAGGATTAATGGCAAGAGTCTAAGGAGTTCCTGTACTATGCATGTGAAAACTAAAAATGCAGTTTTTATTTGGGAATATAACACCAAAACAGAAATGTAAAAATAACATGTGTAAATAGACAAGTCATCATACTAAGCCAGCATAAAAATTCCAAGTTCTGAGTATCTGTAAGTCTACACAGATTTATAAATAAGAAAGAATATGCTTTTTCCAGCAGAATAAAAGTTAACATGCTGTTCATTTATATTTATTTTAAAGCAAAGATTATACTAGATAGGCAGAACTACTTAAACATTCCATTCTTCTCAATTCACGCAGAAGAAGAATGGTGATTAAATAATCATCTGTAATAACAATAAAATATAGCAAAGTTAATTTTTTGAAGAAAATAAAAATAAATAATGAAAATTGTAAAACATCCGTTCAAACATTGTAAGATAAAATAAACATTCATAATTGAACTGTAAATAAAACATTGTTTTTAAAACACAAATGATCTATTATGTTCTACTCTAACATGGTCTAAACTTTAAGAATAATAATTATGACAGAGTTCATTGTACTTAATTAGAACAAAATGTTGTCATACACATTATTCAAAAATACATATAATAAGTAATTCAAACTGTTGAATTTATTTTGAGATATTCTTAAAGACACATTCAAGTACAGAAGATAAAAAATTACTAGTATAACAATAATTTGAAAAATAAAATTTTTCAGTATGCTAAATAAACAAGAAATAAACAAGAAATAAACAAATAGTATACAAGCATTGAATCATCACTCAATTTAAGATTGATGCACGTGATTCATAATCATATAAGCAATAAATACTTTTCTTAAGTCATCTGCATCCTTTCATAAGGCAATGTTAATGTCAAAAAGGGCCCATCAATCAAAATAATATCATCAATCAAAACTAGGAGCACTTCTTCATCAAGTGAAACAACTAATACAAACAAAAACGTTTAATAATATACAAAAGTCAAAATGATATGTTCAGTCAGAATGTTCTTATTTACTTTACATATTATAATATTATGTAAAGGGTTGCTTTCTTTCCGAAGTGTACAACAAAAGTATATAATTCAGCAGATAATAGACATACATTATTAAATATGTATAATAGGACAGACTAAAAACAAGAAAAGGACGCATTGTTAATAAAAAACAAGCATTTTCATCATTTATCATTAAAAACTCACAAAAATGAGTTGCAAAATATGTAAAAAATATGCTTAAAATCATGATGAAAAAGAGAGCTTTAAGGGAACACTTCTGCAAAACTGCTTAAGCTATAAAGAACTTTAAGCAGGCAATTAGTCAATACCTAATACAATTACTAAAATTTGATTTTCAGCTCTAGAAAGTTGGCGATCAATGCACACATACTGTTTCCAAAAAATATTTTCCAAAATTTTAAGTATTTCTAAAAGGGCAATAAATTTCAAAAATTTTACTTAACCCTTTGTGTCACCATGTTGCATATCTTTAATATACCCAAAAGTCAATGATACTTACACAATGGGCTTTAACCCTCTCAGTGTGCATCCTGTGATTTCCACGGGTAACGTAAAAGTAGCAAAATTTGCACAACCCACGATTTCTGTGATTTTTTTTTTATGATCTAATTCTATATTAAAAAATGAACTCTTTTACAAAGAATTTTTACGTATTTTAACTCTAAAATATATGTAGATTTGAAATATGTAATAAAATAAATGCACAATTTTGAACTTATTTCGAAAAAAAATAATAATAATTACGCAGCACAAGGGTTAAAAGATTATTTTATTTATTGCTGCTATCTTCAAACACAGCAGTTAATACACATTGTTCATAGAATTCTCAGGAGATGGTGTTACTGAGTTATTTTTTTTTAAACCAAAGTTTTACTTATCATTTGAGCAGTTTCACATCATTATTTCTAAAATGAACTCCGTAAATTTTGTAAAATTAAAAAGGCTGGAGAAATAGATATTTTACAAAAGTAATTTTGTATACATTATAATTTCATATTAGAAAATTTACAATAGTTATAAGAAATATGTAATTTTCTGTTTGTTGCAGATATGAGAAAAGCACCTTTTAGTCAATATATATATACCGGGTGTCCCAAAAAGGACTGACTGATTTTAAAATTCAGTAACTTGCAAACGGTGACAGATATTAAAAAAATTCTTGCAGGAGGGTTATGCATAAGGTCAAAAGTTTTATTACAGTGATTTTCAATTTTAGTTCGATTTACAAACAATAGATGGCGCTGTAAGCAATAGTCGCTAAATACAGGCTCGATTTTTGGTCCTTTATCTTGTTCCATGAATAAAAAGGAGATGGAAATGTATTATCCGGGCCACGAAGTACCAAAAATCGAGCCTGAATTTAGCGACTATTGCTTGCAGCGCCATCTATTGTTTGTAAATCGAACTAAAATTGAAAATCACTGTAATAAAACTTTTGACCTTATGCATAACCCTCCTGCAAGAATTTTTTAAATATCTGTCACCGTTTGCAAGTTATTGAATTTTAAAATCAGTCAGTCCTTTTTGGGACACCCGGTATATATATTATGTTCTAAATTTTTTAAATTATTTTTAGATGCTTAAAATGATTTTTTCTGACATCTGAGTAAATAATTTTTAAATCAGGTTGTTGAGTTACAAAGGGTTAAATAAAATTAAAAATTTTATTATTTTTTAAAAATTGAAGTTTAAAAGACAATTTTTAAAAACATAATCCATAAGTACTGGATGACAACTTTCTAATACTGATAATCAAATTTTGATAACTGTATTAGATAATGAGAAGCCATCTGTTTAATTCATCATTGGTTAAGATTAGATTTTGTGTTTGGTAAGGAGAGAATCTAGAAATGTACCCTTAATGCTTTTAATATTTTATATAACTTTTTACTATAGCAAAAAGTAATCTGAAGTAAACATTGATTACTTCAGATTTACATCCAATAAAGACTGCTAAATTGCTCAATATATTTTATTTCCTTACAAAATTTTCAGACATTCTTTTCCAGCTCCCCAATTAATTTTTATGAGAATTCAAACTGAAAACTTTGTACAGTAGACTCTCTCGAATCCACAGCCCTAAAATCCGCAACTTTCTAAAATCCACACATAATTTATAGATGTAAACAATGAAACTTCCAGTTCAGATGTAGGGACAAAATTTGACTTTTTTAGTTTTATATCAATTCTATATATTTTTTAATCTGTTTTTTTTTTGTTAATATTACTGTATTTGTGCTTTCTCATGAAAGAAGAATAAATTTATTTCTGAAAAAAATCAAGATATTGCTGGCATCACTGGTAATCGCAATCTTTTTGCCAAACGTATTTATGCATTAAGCTTTTTTTTTATTATTAAGTCTGGGTAAACCTGAAATAAAACTTCCTTACTTTATGATTTTGATTTGAATTACTAGTGTACCTTTATGAGGAAAGTTTCATTGAATAATTTAGAAAAAATGCATATCTTCTTCAGAATGAATATTTAATTATACATTATTGATTATTTAATTTTTGCTTTTAATATTTTAATCATTTTAAAAAATGATTTATTTTTTTATTATTTTAGTTTATTACTTAATTATTTTAATATTTTACTATACTGAAAGCATTCATTATAATTTCGGTTGCATTATTAATTACATTCAAATTACTGTTTAAAAATGTAAACAAAGCAATGACCAGAAATCCGCAAATTCTAAAATCCGCACAACCTCTGGTCCCAAGCTGTGGGGATTTGAGGGAGTCTACTGTACTAACAATTTTAATGAACATTTAGTGACTCAAATCTAATGGATCAAATGCATAAAGAATAAATCAATATTTTTAAAAGTATGTAAAAATAACTGCTTATTCAAAATATAATACATTTGAAATATAAATGGTCATAAATAAATTTAAAATATAAGATATTTATCTTTTATTTTATTAGGTCAGATACTGTAAATTGGAAAATAAAGCTTTTTGTATAAATATTAAGCTCAAATAAATACAGTGTGTATAAATAAACAAAGTATTTATGATTACTAAACTATTTGAATAACAGAAGCAAAGGTATCGATGATTAAGAGTGTAAGAAATTATATTATACTATTTTGTTGATTTAGAAAAAAGTAGATTAAAAAAAAGAAAAAGAGGGAGAGAGAGAAGACTCCATATTATTTATTGTAATATCAATAAAATTAAGCTGCTTATGTCAAAGTATCTTATGAAACTAAATTATTACCATTAAAAATTTATAATAGCATGACTTTAAAGACTTGACATGATTTATTAATTCCTTCAAGAATCAAAATTTTCTTACTCAATATATTGGATACTCTAAGTATTTATTCTAGGACTTATTCACATAAAAAAGAATTTAAATATAATAATCTCTATAAAAGTTAACTAATGAATAAGACACAGCTTAACTGAGTAAGCTAAGTAAAGGCACCATATTAAAAATTTAATAACAGCAATTATATACAGAACTTTCATCATAAGATGTTCTATAATTGAACAATATTATCCTCATTGTTCAGTTTCTCTAAATTACACACTTCCTTCTAATATAAATTATTAATAATAATAATAAAAATCTCTACAATATTTAAAATACTCAAATTCAAAACAATATATTTAACAACTGAATTATATATTATAAATACTATCTTGCATAACTTTAAATAAAACAATTTTTTTAAAAAGAGAGAAAAACCCTTAAAGTAAGAATTATTCAAGAAATTAAACTTGCAATTATATAAAAGTGAAAAAGTACAGTATACTTTATAAAACGCAAACATTATCAGTTGCAAATAAATAGATACTGCATAATTTAATCCCTTCAGAATCTTTGCCATATATAAACATTTAATTTAAGCACAAAATTAAGCTGTTCCCACAAGTTAAACTATTACATACATAATATTTTATTGTAATAAAAAATTTCTAACTAAAATGAAATAAAAAATAAATAAATATAAATTTATTTAGAAAATATAACTGTCTAACCAGAGAATAATCACAATTTACCATTTCATTCACTGTAAACCAAACTTTAAAAATATAACATTCTTCTATTGTTACTGGACTTAAATAGTTCATACCTGAATAGGTTAAAGTTGCATGTTTTGCTTGTAGGTGTGTATTCACTTTTGCTAGGGGCACTTTTAATAAAATACACAACTACATAACAAAAGTAGGCAGTTTAAATCCAAGCACCATATATACAGCCAAAATTTCTTTTAAATGTTTAACATAATTTTGTAGTGTGAAGAAAGTAAAGCCAAAATGGCACTACAAGTTACTACATCATAAAATAGTTATATATTACAAAAGAAATTAAATAATCAATTATAGTGACAGAAGGAGTTTAACAAAGTAAAATAAAAAGAGTCATTATGATGGATTGTCAGTCATTAAAAGAATTTAATTTAAATTTTACCAAATTTTTAATGAATAATATTATTCTAAATTTTTCTGCAGAAAACTTTTCAAAATGTAATGAAATAAATTGGAAAAATCAATAATTACTTTAAAAAACTGTGCACATTGATAATTCAGCAATGAAAAATAAGATAAAAAAAAAACTTTCACTGAAAATACAATTTTTTGTAATAATATATGTATATATGAATCAAAAGTATATAAAAAAGCTTCATATGTGTAAATACTGTTTAATAAATCTATTTCTATTTAATTATGTAAAAAAGTTCATTATATTGTGACTTTACTTAGAAAAGAAGATGATTTCAATGTAAAACATACATAAAATTCATCATAATACAGCTTTCTTCAACAATAGCACCTTTTGTGAACAAATTTTGTTTAAATATAGTCTAATTTTTATACTATTATATTTTAAAAATATGACAATTTATAATAATAATAATAATAATAAAATGTTTAAAAAGTCAATTCAAAATTATACTATCTTTCAGGATATCCATCTTCTAAACATTTTAATAAAATTTTATACATCAGTTTGGACACTTGGACTTGAAATCTGTAACTGTTCTCTGAGCAAATCATTAAGTTTAATAATAACTTTGAAAGATAAAATACATAAAAAAGCCTGTTTAATTTTTATTGTTATTTTTTAAAATAAATTGGTTATACATGTATCAATAATTTAATACAGTGATAGTTAAACTGTGGTTCCTGTACCCCAAAGAGTCCATAATGCATCCTCAGGGAGTCTGTGAAGGTCTTGCATTTAATTTTTTTTTTTTTTTCACTTATGTAGAACATGGGAAAAATATTGCGAGTAAAAGGAAAAAAACTAAAAAAGCTGTTAAAAATACAGTATTGTTGGACTATCCCCAATTTTATGAGTAGTAAGTAGATTTGCAAAGGCAGGGTCTCCATAGATTAGAGATTAAACTAGGCATATTTAGCATGGTGCAGCATCATGCGATTATTATAATGCACCATGCTATTTTTTAAGTGTGTCATGCAGTTTTTAAAAAAATTCGATGTGGAATCTTTCAAATGCATCGAAGATTTTACAATAGTACCACGTCAATTTTCTCAGAGCCTGATGAAGAGTGAGATGGGGTGATTCTGTTCTGAAATTTCAGAAAATTAGCATTCAGTTCTGAAAATTTAAAAAAATCGATCTCTGAAAATTCGGATATTTAAAGAATATATATATAATTTTTTAACATACTCTTCCTCTTAATGGATTGACAATGAGTGAATTTTTTTTCTGTGAATATTAATATCACAAATTCACTTCCTCAGAAGAGGTGCCATTTAAAGAGTTTCTTGAAGGAGAACGGGAGGGGAGTTTTCTTTGAGGTCTAGGGTTTGAAATAGCATACAGAATTGCGCGAACTACACATAAAGACAGAAAATCCCGCATAATGAAAAATGCTGTAGAGTATTTCATCCCCCCTCCCCTAAAATTCTTTCACAGGCATGTGACTCTTCCATGAATGCTTTTTAATTCTTGTGGAAGTTCTCGTTTTTTTTTTTTTTTTCTCTCTTTTGCAGAATTTTGTAAAATTAATTTGTGAATCCATTGTGAAAAAAATTTCTGCAAAAGACTATGGAAAAATATCATGCATTTTGTGAAAAATCTCAGAAAAAAATAGCGAATTTCATCAATTGTAACTGAAAAAAATCATGAATTTCAATAATCAGTTGCACAAAAAAAAAATCACGATTCACACCAAATACGATTATACAAAATAAATAAATAAATAAAAATTACAAAAAAAAAATCGTGTATTTTGTCAATTGATTGCAGAAAAAAATCTCGAGTTTCAATAAGCAATCAAGGAAAAGGATAGTGAAATTCATCGAAAGATCGCAGAAACAAATAGCAAATTTCAATTGGTTGCAGAAAAATATCATGAACTTTGTTAAATGGTGAAAAATAACACGAATTTTGTTAATCAGTCGCAGAAAAATATAGCAAATTTTGTTAAAGGGTTGCAGGAAAACATTGCAAATTTTGTTAATCAGTCGCAGAAAAATATCGCAAATTTCGACAAATGGTCTTAGAGAAATTCGATTTCGTTGTGGGAAAAAATTGTGAATGTTGTGAAGCGATCATAGAAAGAAATTGTGAAATTTGTCAAATGTTCATAAAAAGATCATGAAATTCAATCGGTCAGGATGTACTTGGCACACGAACATCATTAATAGGTTACGAAATTGCAATTTTTTTGCTCCATAGGAATAAGAAAATTTTCATTAATGTTTTGTATCAATAAAAACTTTCAATAATGATTTTCTGCTTTCTTCTCTCGACTAGGATTTAAAATCCATAAAATTCAGAAATATACAAATCCCTTGGCAAATAGAGTCCTGCACTGGGTCATTTGATGTTGCTTTTTTTGTTACGGATCGAGTTGACTTTAAATGTTTTGAGTTGGGTTTATATTACGGCAAGTAGGTTCATGTTGACCAGAATTTTCAACAGGTCATCCAACCCGATTCAGGACCCTACCAGAAACCCAACAAAAATTTTTCTTTCAATGAAAACTGTTGGAATGTTATTCCATATGGAAGGCATGAATATGAAATTCCTCAATAGTAAACAATAGAAAGGTTAAAAGTTTTACCTTTATGGTTTGATGTATTATTCAGTAAAAATATATTCTTCTTAGGATGAACAAAAACATTTATTTGAAGATTAAACACACTAGAATAATATGCTGCACACAATACTGATAACACTTCACAATATAAAAAACAGATGAAGATTCTTGAGACTATTTACAAAACACAAATATAAAGCAATACTTTGAATTATGCATTAAATAGTTTGTTGCAGTTTTTAATGTAATGTTATCATTCCTTTGGAATATTAGTGGATTTTTAATCCAGCAGCATTTTGCTGCTAACTGCTGTGAGACAAGGAGGTACGCTAACTGTTCTGAGTCTCTGTGCCAGTAAAAAAACAAAGATGATTGTCTGATGCTGCCATCTGGTGGAATGTTCTTGAAACAAAAGAGCAATTCTCTAACATCTCACCTGTTTTGGGATAGAATCTGACACCAGGTGGATAAGGTTTCTACAAAGTTCAAATTTGGCCTTTGGCAGTGTCTTCGTCATTATGCCTGTTATCATTTCATTTGTTGATAGATATTTGACATCTATAACATTTTCCGTTTTCAAATCTCGTATGTGATGATACTTTGTATCAATGTGTTTGGTGTGAGATTTAAATTTTTCACTTTCAACCAATTTAATTGTAGATTGGGTATTCTCAAAAATTCTAATTGGAAAATGTTGTTGTAAGTTGAGATCTTTACATAATTTTAAGATCCATAACACCTCTTGAGTTCCTTGTGACAGTGCCACATATTCACCTTCTGCTGACGATAACGTTACACATGATTGTTTTAATGAGAACGAAGAAATGTAGCTATTGCCTAAGAAAATTACATTTCCTGAGGTGGATTTTCTGCCTGCATCAGAGTATGCAACTATATTAGGATAGCCTTTCAAAGAAATGTGGATAAGGTCTTTCGTGGTTTTTAAGTGCCTTATTACTCTCTTAACAGCATTCTAGTCCTTTTGTCTTGGATTATTGCATTTCGACTTAGTATGTGTGTAGGAGTGGTAATATCAGGTCTTGTGCATGAGGAAATAAATAAAAGACTTCCTATAGCTTGTCTATAATTAGCATTTGATGATAAAAGATTTTCTTCTTTATCTAGACTATAATAGTTAGTTTCCATTGGGGTATAGGTTGGTTTGGCTTCTTCAAGTTGAAAATCTTTAATTAATTGATTTATTTTACTTCTTTGTGAAAGTAGGTAACTTCCATCTTCTTTTCTATAAATTTCTATTCCTAATAAGTATTTTGCTTCCCCTAGTGATGTTATGGGATAAGATTTCTTTAAATAATCTATTACTTCATTAACATCATTTTCATCTTCTGAGCTTATCGCATATCATCTACATAAAGTATGAGATTAATTGTCTTCTTTGAATCTTCTTTTATGAACATACATGAACAGCTTCACTTTGTTTAAATCCATATGCCTTTAGAGTATTCTCTATTTCTTCATTCCAGACTTGGCGGCTTGTTTAAGACCATATATAGCCTTTTTTAATTTATAGACTTTTTCTTTATTTTCTTCATCATGAAAGCCTTCTGGTTGATGCATGTGTAATTCTTCATTATCCAGTTTACTATGTAGAAAGGCTGTTTTAACATCTACTTGAAATATTTTGGCTTTATGATAATCTGCACATGTCAGAAAAGCTCTAATGGTTGTTTGTTTGGATTAACAAACAGGAGAGAAGGTTTTATCATAATCAGTGCCCAGTTTTTGAGTGAAACCTTCGGCAACTAATTGTGCTTTGCATTTTATTTCTTCTCCATTTTCATCACGTTTTGTTTTGTAAACCCATTTACAGCCAATGGTATGCTTATTCTTGAGTAAAGTGACAAGCTCAAATACATCATTTTCCTTTAAAGAGTTAAATTCTTCTTTCATAGCTTGAAACCATTTCTGTTGATCTTTTTACTGGTAATTTTAAATGTCTTTAAAAGTTTCAGGATCTTGATTTTTGGAACAACTGTCTTCAGTTTTGTAAGAATATCTTTCTGGTGGAATTCCTTTAGTCTCTCTGTTAGATATTCTTCTCTGAGAATTATCTTCACTTTCTTCTGCTGTTGAGCTATCTACTGATTTTTCATCCGTTTTTATTTCTTCTGCAGTATTTTCTATTGGGATAGTTTCACAATCATTTTCAAGATTTTCTTCTGAAAAATTGAAATACATTAAATCTGAGGTTCGCTCTTCAGGATTTTCTTGGAAGACATTTTCACAGTTCATATTTTCAAAAAACTTCACTGTTTTGCTTATCACTATTTTTCTACTGCCTGTGTAAATTCAGTATCCCTTGCTTTTTAAATCGTAACCAAAAAAGACTCCTTCAGTGGCTTTTTTGTCAATTTTTTGTCTTTTCTGTTTATGAGCATACACATATGCTTTGCATCCAAATACTTTAAGGTGACTCAAATTTGGCTTATGCCCATTCCACAGTTCATATGGTGTCTTTTCAGTTGATTTTGTAAGTAGGCTGCTGTAGCTATGGCCCCAGAATATAGCCCAGAATGTTTTTGGCAATTTAACATTTATAAACATGGCTTTACACATTTCAATAAGCAAGCGATTCTTTCTTTCTGCGACTCCATTTTGGGATGGAGAATATGGCGTCATTGTTTCATGATTTATTCCTAAGTTCTTAAGGTAGTCTCTGACAGATTCGTTGCAATATTCTGTGCCATTGTCACAACGCAAGGATTTAATCTTCAATCTAAATTTGTTTGTTGTTGATGCAACATACTCTTTTAATTTATCAAATACTTCATATTTAGAGGAAATAAAATATACTTGTGTATAATGAGAATAATCATCAATAAATGTAACAAAGTATCTTTTTGATCCCATACTTTTTGTTTTTGCAGGACCACATACGTCGCTGTACATCAAATCAAGTGGTTTTCTACTTCTGTATTGTGTTTCTTTTGGAAATGATTTTTCTGTTAGCTTAGCTTTTATGCAACTTGAACATTCAGTATTATGAGAACAAATTATTCACAGTAATACCTAAAGCTAAATCATCCTTTTGAATTTTCTTGATGGATTCCAAATTTCTATGGCCCAGCCTTTGGTGCCATTTTAGAATGCAGTTGACATTAGAACAAATGGGTAATATTTCTGAAGCACTATATACCTTTTCATTTGTAGATATTATTTTTAATCTGTATAACCCCTCATCAGCTTTTGCATCTGCAACTAATATAGTGCCCTTTTTAATTAAACATATATCATCTTTAAATGTTACAACAAAACCTTTCTCAGTACAAGACTGGACAGACAATAAATTACTATCCAACTCGGGAACATAAAGCACATGATCTAATGTAACTTTATTTGTTTGACCACTAAGTGTTTCAATATTAAATGTACACTTACCCTTTCCCTTTGCAGTTAATTTAGTTCCATTAGCAATTGTAATTGTATCATTATTCGAATTCTTTAATTCTGAGAACAGTTCCAAAGAATTAGCTGTTAGATAAAACATGAGACTGAAGGTAAATAACAATATTCACATTCAATCCCAAAATAAAGATAAGGTAAAACTCCTTACCTTTTTGGTTCTAGATCGTCCACTTCTAAACTGCAAAGTTTCTTCTTTTATATCTATTGAAATGCTAAAACAATATTCACTCACTATTTAAATATCCTCAGAGTAATCCTGTAAAAAATCTTGCGAAGGTATGTGTTATTAAAGTGTATTTATATCATTATTTGTACTGCAGAAATTTGTATCACCTCTTAATTTTCTAATTATTTTATAATTGTTAAAAGTATACACTCAGGAGCATTCATTTTTACTCCTTCCTTACTACATACCAAGATACACACTAAAGAAAAAATATATATCTTACAAAAAAAAAAAAGATTATTGATAAATGAAAAAAATAACAAATAAAATTAATCTTGATTATTGATATAAACAAAATATTAAAGTCATAAATTAAGAAAATAGTCCTTTCAAGTGTCACAATAATAGTCATTAAATTTGAATGTTTCTTATCCACATATTTCCTCAAACAGGAAGTAATTTTGTAAAGTAATAAAGTCTTTATTTATGATAGCTAAAGTGTTTTTTTGAATGACAGGAAAAAACAGTTTATCTTGATTAATGAGTTTATATAATTTTGAAACAGATTAGCTTGTCTAACATGATTGATAGTGTTTATCCAATTCTGAAAGAGATTATTTTTCTAACATGCCCCCTTAATCTCTTCAGATTGATGAGGCAAACAAGTTCATTGAATTTCTGTGATTCACTAATTCAGGTTTGGGGACTGGTTTAGTTAGTGCATCAGCAGTCATATATTTTGATGGACAGTACTTTAATTCAATTATTCCATCTTCTTTAAGTTGTTTTATAGCATGAAAACGAATATCTATATGTTTACTTCTTTTTGAAAACTTCTCACTTTCAATCATTCTAATACAACTTTGGTTGTCTTCATACAAACAGATAGGTTTTGTTTGTGCTAAGTCTAAATCTTCTAGGAGTTTCAATAAATAAATAATTTCTTGCCCTGCACTTGTGGCTGAGACATATTCAGCCTCTGCTGATGAAAGAGCAATGCATGACTGTTTTTTAGTAATCCATTGAATTGGATTATTACCTAAGGTAAAAAGATTGCCGCTGGTTGATTTTCTTGTACTGGTATCTCCTGCCCAGTCAGCATCCGCAAAGGCCTTTAAAATCGGTTCTGCTTTTGTGTCAATGCGCAAGTTTAATTCTTTAGTACAGTTTAAATATCGTATTATTCTTTTAGCTCCCATCCAGTCTTTTTGACGTGGGGATTCATTTCTTCTACTCAATATATTCACAGCAGCAGAAATGTCAGGTCTACTGACAGATGCGATATAAAGTAATGAACCTATTGCCTGTCTGCATTTAACATTATTTGGCAATAAATTGTCATTATCATCTAATCTATTAAAATTAGGTTCCATCGGAGTGCCGACTGGTTTAGCATCCTCTAAATTAAACTTTTTTACTAGTTCTTCTATTTTACCCCTTTGATTTAATTCGTAACCTTCTGCTGTTTTCTCTATTTTGATTCCTAAATAATAACTTAGTTCTCCCAGGTTTTTTAATTCATATTCTCCCTTAAGTTTTTCTATTATATCTTTAATTTCGTCATCTTGTCCCCCAATCAGGATATCATCGACGTAAATAATAATATACGTTTTGCTTTCTCCTTCATTTCTAATATATAAACATGTGTCTGAATTAGACTGTTTAAAATTTAAATCATTTAACAATTTTGTTATCTTAGTGTGCCATGCCCTGGCTGCTTGCTTCAACCCGTAAATGGATTTATTTAAGCGGCATACTTTGTTTTCCTGATTTGGAATAATATAGCCTTCTGGCTGAGTTATGTAAATTTCCTCATCTATGTTTCCATACAAGAAAGCCGTCTTGATATCGACATGATTAATTTTTAATTTGTGGTAAGCTGCCGCTGCTATGAATGATCTAAGTGTCGTATATGAAACAACAGGGGCAAAAGTTTCTTCGTAATCTACGCCATGTTTTTGATAATATCCCTTTGCAACTAATCTCGCTTTGTATTTCTGTATTCTTCCTTGATCATCATATTTGATTTTAAAGATCCATCTGGATCCGATTATTTTTTTACCTTGTGGTGGATCTACAAGTGTCCATGTTTTGTTTTTATTAAGAGAATTTATCTCTTCTTGTGTCGCATTTAACCATTGCTTTTTTTCTTCTGGGTTTTCAATATTCATTATGTCATGAAAATTTTCTGGTTCTTTTATATGTTCGTGTGTTGTCACGTAAACGAATCTGTCTGGAGGGATTCCTTTATTTGATCTATCTGACCGCCTTGGTTCTGGTGTTAATTGTTTTGACTCACTTGGTGTGTCTTCAGTGTTTGTCACTTCAATTTCTACTAAGCTTTTGTTCTGTGATTTGTCATTTTCATCTTATTGTTTTTCTCTCAAATTTAACTGTGTTTCTACCTTTTCTTTAGCATTTTTGTTTTCTAGAAATTTAACAGTTCTTGCGATTATTATTTCTTTACCACTTGTGTAGATGCGGTAACCTTTGGAGTAATTGTCGTAACCGACAAAAATACCTTCAACTGCCTTATCATCTAATTTTTGTCGTTTATTTTTGTTAATATATGCAAAGGCTTTACAGCCGAACACTTTAAGATAATGTAAATTTGGCGGTCGTTCATTCCAAAGCTCATACGGGGACTTTTCATTAGCTTTCGTTGGCAAGCGGTTTTGCAGGTGATTCGCCATACAGATAGCTTCACCCCAGAATTTTTGAGGCAAGTTTGCTTCGCTAAGCAAAGCTCTCGTCATTTCAATTAAAGTTCTATTTTTGTGTTCAGCTACGCCATTTTGGCTCGGAGAGTACGGAACAGTGTGTTGGTGCTTTATGCCGTTTTTTATGAGATAGTTATCCACTAAATCATTGTTCAATTCCCCTCCATTGTCTGTTCTTATACTTTTCGGCTTTTCTCCAAATTTATTACTGAATAAGGCAACAAATTCCTTAAGTTTTTCATAAACTTCTGATTTCTTTGATAATAAATACAGAATTGTAAATCTTGAGTAATCATCTATAAATGTTAAGAAATATGTTTTTTTCCCAATAGTTGGTACTTGGAAAGGCCCACATACATCAGAGTGTATCAACGCTAATCGTTTAGTGGCTCTATAATCTGCTAATTTTGGGTAAGGTGCATCTGTTAGCTTTGTTTTGATGCAAGTTTCACAAGTTGTGTTATGTTTACAATTATTAATTTGTATTCCTTTCGCTAGGTGTTTTTCTTCGATTTGTTTTATAGATGCAAAATTTTTATGGCCGAATCTTCTGTGCCATAATTCTATGCAATTAATATTGTTGCAGTTGTAAGTTTTACTTACATAGTTTACGCTTGCGCTCTCATTTGCTAATATAATTTCGTATAAGTTATTTTTCTTTACTGCTTCTAGGCGTGTTATTTCGTTATACGTTAACTTACATTTATCATTTTTAAATAAAATCTCGCATCCATTTTCTGTAGCTTTGCTAACAGAAAATAAGTTTGATTCAATATCTGGAACAAATAACACATCTTTTAGTGTTATGTTATGTGTTTCACCATCGGAAGTTACAGTTTTTATTAATGTATTTCCTGATCCATAAGAAACTAATTTGTTTCCGTTTGCAATTACAACATTAGTTTTTTCATTTGATTTAATTTCTGTAAATAAATGTTTATCATTTGTTATATGACTGGAACTGCCACTGTCAACTATCCACGCTTTGTTATTGCGCGGTTTTATTATAAACGCACAATGTTTATTACCTTGTTGACTTTCAGATTCATTGCAATCGGCATTTTTATCCGAATTTGATTCATAATCATTTCTTACAGTTTTTTCATCCTTTTGGAAAACAAGCGAAGAATTAAAATTTCTTTTGTAGTTTTGTTTCGTATTATGTGAAGTATTGTTTTGTTTATTTTTATAGTTATTACTATGCCAACAATCTTTAGTGTTATGGTTTTTTAATTTACAGTTTGAACAGTATTTTTGTTCCTTCTTGTATCCCGCATTACTGAATTTATAACCTGTATTGTTAAATTTCTTTGTAGTTTTAAATGCTCTAGCGGTGTTTTCAGATGGTTCTGAACTATCGCTTCTGCGGTTATATTCATCAATCAATTTATTTTTAATAAAACTAGGTGTCAACTCTTCTTCATTACGGGACTCTAATGTGGTAATTAATATATCATACGAAGCTGGTAAGCTACACAGTAACAGCGCTGAAATATGATTATCCTTTATTGTTTCTCCTATGGCAAATAATTTATCAATTAATTCTAGTATGTTTGTGATATGCTTTACCATGTCACCGCCTTCAGGTAATTTTGTGCTATACAACTTGCGTAAAAGGTATAGCTTGCTTGACAAATTACTGCGTTCATGAATTGCCTTCAGTGTGTTCCATGTATCTTTTGCAGTTTGAATGTTTTTTACGTGGACGATCTGGCTATCCTCAATGCTGAGGTTAATTATAGCCCTTGCCTTCCGGTCCTTTTTGGACCAATCGGCCGTAATTCGGTTTGGTGGTTCATCAGTAATGATCTCAAAGAGATCTTCTTTGATGAGAAACATCTCAATTTTAAATTTCCAAACATTGTAATTATTAGAGTTGAGCTTCTCAATTATCTGTGCATCTTTTAAAGTTGTCATTTTTTACTTCTATTACCACCTTTTAATTTTCAAATAAACCCTTTAAATTATCATATACTAATATTTAATATTTAAGGAAGGCAGCGCGTCAGTCTCATAATCATTGTTAGATAAAACATGAGACTGAAGGTAAATAACAATATTCACATTCAATCACAAAATAAAGATAAGGTAAAACTCCTTACCTTTTTGGTTCTAGATCGTCCACTTCTAAACTGCAAAGTTTCTTCTTTTATATCTATTGAAATGCTAAAACAATATTCACTCACTATTTAAATATCCTCAGAGTAATCCTGTAAAAAATCTTGCGAAGGTATGTGTTATTAAAGTGTATTTATATCATTATTTGTACTGCAGAAATTTGTATCACCTCTTAATTTTCTAATTATTTTATAATTGTTAAAAGTATACACTCAGGAGCATTCATTTTTACTCCTTCCTTACTACATACCAAGATACACACTAAAGAAAAAATATATATCTTACAAAAAAAAAAAAGATTATTGATAAATGAAAAAAATAACAAATAAAATTAATCTTGATTATTGATATAAACAAAATATTAAAGTCATAAATTAAGAAAATAGTCCTTTCAAGTGTCACAATAATAGTCATTAAATTTGAATGTTTCTTATCCACATATTTCCTCAAACAGGAAGTAATTTTGTAAAGTAATAAAGTCTTTATTTATGATAGCTAAAGTGTTTTTTTTGAATGACAGGAAAAAACAGTTTATCTTGATTAATGAGTTTATATAATTTTGAAAGAGATTAGCTTGTCTAACATGATTGATAGTGTTTATCCAATTCTGAAAGAGATTATTTTTCTAACATTAGCTAAATGAACAGTTGCACCTGAATCAATAACAAAAGTCAAATTTTTGTTTTTATTTCCATTTTGTTGAGATTTCATAACAAAACTTGAAGAATTCGATTCTTTCCTTAATTCATGATAGTTTTGAGAATCTGACAGATTTTGATTTTGACTAGCAGTAGAAGCAGAGAAATTGTTTTTTTTTTTTTTAACTGTTGACGTGATCTATCTTGAGTAAAATTTGATTTTGTTCTGTTAGTATTATTACCCTTTAAGTGAAAACAATCTTTACGGTTGTGATTATTCTTTTTGCAATGAGAACAAAATTTTTGTTTATTCAAATGCTTTGGTTTATCCCTATTACCCTTTAAAGCAATAGATTCAAATGTTGTTGAAATTTGTTTGGTTTCAACTCTTCTAAGATACTCATCAATTAATTTGTTTTGAACATATTTTAATGATAAATCTGTTTCATATTTACTTTCAATAGCAGTTATAAAGGTACTATAAGAATTTGGTAAAGAACAGAGCAAAATAGCTATTAAATTATCATCTTGTATTACTTTACCTATACTTTTAAATTTTTCTACCAGTTCTAAGACAGAATTAATATGCTCCTGCATTTTTACACTTTCATTATATTTAATGGAATACAGCTTCCTAAGAAAATAAAGTTTATTTGTTAAATTTACTTTTCATGAACAGATTTCAATTGATCATACGTTTCTTTAGCACTTTTAGCATGTCTGATATGAACAGTTTGTGAATCTGAAATATTTAAGCAAATTAATGCCCTAGCATTTCTATCATTTTTTACCCAATTATCATCATTTTCCTTTTTAGATTCAAATACAACATCATACAGACCTTCTTTGATTAACAATTGTTCTATTTTGAACTTCTATACTAAATAATTATCATCAGTTAACTTATCGACATAATGAGATTCTTTAACACTAGACATTATGGTATAATAATATTTGCTTATTTCACAGAAAATAAAACTTTTTATCTTATTAATATATCAAAACAACAATTATAAATTCAAATATAATGCTAATGATGAAATAAGAACATAATGAAATTCTTGAGTACAGTTTTTGAAGTTACTTTTGATTTCAGAAAAAAAAAGTTCATAAATATTCAAACTCTTTGTTTAAAACATAAAATTTACATTTTCAACTTGCATAATAAAATTTCAATAAGAAACTGGCAAAATAAACTTCAAAATAATTTCTTTTCTTATCTATGTACACAATACTTTTGATTTCAAAATAAGAACAATTCTTTGAATTTTCTTTTATATCATTCAGAAAATAATTATTTCTTTGAATTTAAATATTATATTTTCTTCTTTGATATTATTATATTTAAAATTCAGACAATTTCAGTCTCATAATCGACTGTTGGAATGTTATTCCATATGGAAGGCATGAATACGAAATTCCTCAATAGTAAACAATAAAAAGGTTAAAAGTTTTACCTTTATGTTTTGATGTATAATTCAGTAGAAATATATTCTTCTTAGGATGAACAAAAACATTTACTTGAAGATTAAATACACTAGAATAATATGCTGTGCACAATACTGCTAACACTTCACAATATAAAAAACAGATAAATATTCTTGAGACTATTTACAAAACACAAATATAAAGAGATATTTTGAATTATGCATTAAATAGTTTGTTGCAGTTTTAATGTATTGTTATCATTTCTTTGGAATATCAGTAGATTTTTAATCCAGCAGCATTTTGCTGCTAACTGCTATGAGATATGGAGGCACACTAACTGTTCTGAGTCTCTGTGCCAGTAAAAAAACAAAGAGGATTGTCTGATGCTACCATCTGGTGGAATGTTCTTGAAACAAAAGAGCAATTCTCTAACAAAAACCCACTATGAAAGAAAACTGATCCACTATTTAATATAATGAAAAACTAGTCTATAATCATTATCTCTAATATCAATTTTATATCCCAAATGAACATTTAAACAATTGTTCATATTCAAATACATATTTTTTCATCTGAAACAATATTCTGATCTATCCTTTGAAAAATCAGATTAAACTGAACCCAACCTTCAAGAATCAAATCTCGACTCAAAACCAACCTTGAAGCTGAAACAATTTGAGTCAATCAAAACCAAACTTGGCACAAATGGCTGATAAGGTCAGGATTGGGTAAAATTGGGTTCCCTGACCCGATGCATGAATCTAGATCGAGTGACCCCATTTTGCTGTGGGTAGAGTTTTCTTTGTTTTATAATTCTTTTTGTAATTATTAGTTTTAATTTCTAATTACTTTTCAATAATTCAAAATACTTCAAAGTAAAATCCTGCATTGGGCCAGATAAGCTGATTTTTCCATGGGTTGGTGTCTTTTGTTCTTTTTTCATAAGTATGTTATTACCTTAAATTAAATTTATTATTATCCCTGAACTGAATAAAAATACTTAAAAGTATAGTCCTGCATTGAATTGAGTAACCAGATTTTACCAAGGGTCTTTTTTTTTTGGAAGGACAAAGGGGTTAGGTACATTTTTGCAATGTTGTTCAGATGGATATGTTTACCAAACTTATTATTTATGCTGTTTTTTCTTCAATGTACTTTACGGGGTCTCATGATGTTCTTTTTCTTATCCTCTATGCTGCAACTTTTTTCTAGAATAAACTCTACCATAGATCAATGCAATTTATTTGATGAATATTATAGAAACATGAATAGAATGCAACATGTATAACAAAAATTAAGAAAGTAGCATGATAAAATGAGAAAAGCACAAATATCACCATTAAACTTTGCTTTGAAACGAGCATCTCTTATTACTAAACTCAAATCTCTCTCCACAGCAATATTACTTATATAGTTTCTTTGGATAATGATATCATATGGTTTTCCAGCATCTTCTGAATAATTCTGCTGATTTTCTTCATGCAGTGTTTGTTTCTATAAATTTCTAGATAAATGTTTGGCAATTGAAATGATTTCTAAAGCTGTCAAATTGTCAATAATGCAGTATATGGGCTTCCATATTCATATGCATCTTTTCTTTTCCACTTTTAGATAACTTTTTACTTAGCCATCATGCGTAGTATAGGGTAAGTCTTGTAATTGTTTTGAAAATTGAATTTTTTTTTGACGGATTTACATGTTTCAGACACTGGAGATTCCGTAAAACACATTTTTAGAAAAAAAAAATTGCCATCCGTCTGTCTGTGTATCTGTGAATGCTCTATCTCCTGAACAAATTGAGGTAGACTTTAAATTTGGTGTGTACTTAGTATGTAATAATGGAAGAAGCATATTGAATATCAGTAACCTTGATTATCCAAAACTATTTTTTTTTTTGGACTCTCGAAATATTCATTCTGATAAAAGGTATGAAAAATTTTTCAAAACTGTTTATTTTAAGGAGTGAATATAAAAGACAATAAAAAAACATAAATTTTGCATAAAGAATGAAGTCAATCGGATAATTAGTTGCTGAGATATTTGCAATCATATTTTTCACACTCTTAGATTTTTCATGACCCTGTATTTCATTCAAATTTCAATTCAAAGATATATTTTAATTGGAAATGAGATACTTAATCCGACGCAGTAAACTGTAGTTAGTATGATTATCATTTTTGGAGTTATAAGGATGTTTCTTTTGCACAATTCAGTACTACTTGATTATCCCGTTGACCTAAAAATTACCGCCAAACTATAAGATTAAATGCCAATAATGACTTATCCTAAATATCAAATTCACCTGACATTAAACACATTACACGTGTTTGTTATGTCATCAAGTGATTTTTAATTCGATGTTTTATTTGTATTTTTATTAATCTTTTACTAATTTATCTGTTCTTTTGTTATTTAAAATAAAAATTATGCCAATTTGTATAATTTTGCAAGTAGTTTGGTGATTTATATAATTTGTCAAAATTGCTTGACGGAATAACCAAGTAGTACCCGCAATTCAGTAATAGAGCATTACTATGTATTAAAAATATTATAATATATGTTTAAATTTTATTTTGGAATTGCAATGCATTTTATAAATAGTTTACACATGTTTACTTTCATATTTTATACTAAGCATATCCATGATGGGTAAGTATCACAGTGGACCCCAACGACTAGTTTTTATATTATGGCAGAATTTTGTAGCAATAAAATAAGTTTATATATCCCATATTTAATAATCTGATGAACGTCAGTAAATTGACTCTTAAATCTTGGGGGTCAGCAAAGGTCAGGGATGTACAAAAAGTATCTGGTGGTTACAGAGCATTTAAGAACCACCAATCTAATACATAAGATTGAACATGCATGTATTCATTATATCTTAAGAAAATCCTATTGTTATATACATATGTAATGAATTCGGAGGCAACAGGGATTCTCTGTGTTTCACGGGCCCGGGCGATGCTGGGTCTTTTTAAGCATATTCATGTAGTCATGGTCCTTGAGTGGTACATTGAGTCCCATAGACTCTGATAAAATGTGCGCACCAAAATAAATAAACAGCCTTTTCTGGGGACCTGATTTATTTGTCTTAGTTACATGCCTTTTAGAAATCATGCCCCGTTGGCAAGAGAACTGAGATTTGTTTAATCCTTTATGGACTTTGGGCGTTAGTCTTATCGCAAGGCACCCTCAAAGCACAGGCTGGCATGGATATTATGACATTAGTTAGATGATTTTAATTAATTTTTCAACTACTTTTCAGCAGTCAAATTACACTTGAAATTATTGAATATCAAAGACGTGAATCACATTGCTAACAAGGGCGTAAACCAACTTAGTGAAAAATGTCCAAGCTGGGAATCGAACCCGGGCCCCTGGAATAGATCTCCAGTGCTCTACCACTAAGCCACAAAGACGATGCCCAGCTTGGCTTGTGGCTTGTCCTTGTGGTTTAGTGGTAGAGCACTGGAGATCTATTCCAGGGGCCCGGGTTCGATTCCCGTCTTGGACATTTTTCACTAAGTTGGTTTATGCCTTGTTAGCAATGTGATAATTCACGTCTTTGATATTCAATAATTTCAAGCGTAATTTGACTGCTGAAAAGTAGTTGAAAAATTAATTAAAATTGTATATTCACTGATGCTGGGTTCATTTGCATCTCATGTTACACCGCTAGATTGTGTGCTCATGAAGACTTTTCCATCTAGTGCTGCTGTAGCAGCCTTACCGACTTATATAAGTGAGAGATGCCAAGCTGGGCATCGTCCTTGTGGCTTAGTGGTAGAGCACTGTAGATCTATTCCAGGGGCGTGGGTTCAAATCCCGGTTTGGACATTTTTCACTAAGTTGGTTTACGCCTTGTTAGCAATGTGATAATTCACGTCTTTGATGTTATTTAGATGTTAAAATCTCTGCTCCTGGAGGCATGCAGTGGTATATAAATGGGGTATTTGGCATTATTTCTGCCAGAGGTCCTTGCTATAAAACTGGGCATATTTTTAATTTAATTGATCGAAAGCTCAATGATTGATTGCCTGGGGCAAGGTGTTGACTCACATTTGGCCCACGGGATGCCAATACAATTTAAAATTGTATTATTGTCAGCAAAAATATTCTTATTAAGTGTCTCAAAACGATCTTTCAAATTTATAAAGTGCTATGTGGGAAAACGAACTTATCAGGGGCAAAGGAAGTTTTAATCATTCATACACACATTATCATACATATATCATATATCATACATACATCATGCACATAATCATTCAATCAGATACAGTTACTAGAGCATTTAAAAAGTTTGAATTTTATTTTCTATTTAATTAAAAAGGGGATTTCAAATTTTAAAAGGGACAAAAGGGATTTTTAATTTTTAATTTTAAAAAGGGGCTCAGCTTTATCATTTCATAGTTATATATATTTATAATATTATATAACACAAACTCTTTAAACATTACAAATTTAAGAAGATATACGTGGGGCTCACAACCATAGTAGACCAAGTCCATTTTGAAAAAAATGAGATAGTCCATTTAGAAGGTGCATAAAATCTGTTTTATCTACTCCCACAGTAAACTAAGTTTGTAAACATATGAGACATATGTGAACATATGTGAGAAAGTATATGAAACAGACTTGGTTCACTGTGGGAGTGGATAAAACAAATTTTATGTACCTTCTAAATGGACTACCTCATTTTTTTTTCCAAAATGGATTTCGTCTACTATGGTTGCAAGCCCCTCATATGGTAATAACACTTTATACAATATGTGTATGCTAAATAACATGTAGCATTCAAATCTTTTAGAAAAAATAGATACATGAAATCTCAAACTAATAACAAGTTGCTTCGCAGTAGTTATATGTAATATACTTACTTACATTATAAACTATGCATTAAAAAACTTTCAAAGGATACATGCTGCAACTCAACTGACGTAACTACAGGGAAAAACAGAAAGAAATTTTAAGTATGAGTGAATCAATATTTCTTGATTAACTTAAAAAATTAAAAAGTATATAATGAACATCTAGTACATAGTCCTGATTCAATAGAACTCAAAATAGCAGAGTTTCATAGAAATATTATATTTTAATAAATCAATGTAAAAATCACACTAAACTAAGAATGTTATGAATATAGTAAATTGCTTAAAGCATCGAATGTTGAATTTATTAAACTTTCAAAATGAAAAAAACATACATGTTCCATGAGTTTCCACAGATTCTCTCTACCCACACTTCTGCCTTCTTCTGACTGAGGTCTACAAATAAAAAAGAATAAATATAAGTTAATAAATCAATTTAAAAAATAAAATTATCAAAATACTTCTACAATGCAAAGATAATTATACTAACAAGAGAGGACCCTCCCATATTTGTGCTCCTCTTTCAGTGTTGAACTCATATGCTATACCACTGGCATAGAAATTGTTACAAAAGATGAAAAATTGAGACCTTTATCTCAATGATAATAGAAAACCAGTTGAATTCTTTTAGCCTATGAATAATTCAGCGAATGGAAAGAGGGAATAGCTTGAAATTTCCTGTAAAAATAATCTGAGATAGCCTTTTATAGTTCATTAGTGATAGACATGACGTTGGATGGGAATTTTTTTTTTTTTTTTTTTTTGTGATTTTAATAGGATTTTTAATTCAGTGACTGTTCAAATCTGAGTAGAAAAAGGACATATTTTTGAAATAGCTTTCTTATTCATTCAAAGACACATCTTAACAGTACACTGAAATAATAAGATGTACAAGGAAATAATATTTGCCTTTTCTTGTACATGAAGTTTTTTATAATGAAATATTAATCTGCTTATAAAAAGAATTGTTTTTGCTGTTTATAAAAATAACAAAAAGTGGTAACAAACCAAAACAAATTCTAATATATACCTGAGAATGAAAAAAAATCTGTAACTTTGTCAAAAATGATTGGGATGATACAAACAGACTTCTTTACATTTTTTAAAGTTCTCCCAATGGAGTTATAGTTTCTGATTTATCTTAGCAGGGCTCCCAACACATTTTAGTCCTCAAAAAGGGGGAAAGGGGACCATTTTTATTTTTTAAAAAGGACTGAAAAGGGATCATGAGTGTAAAACACTTTGCCAATTTTCCTAAATATGGAAATAAATGTTTAAAAATTATCCCATAAAATATGTTAAATGTCTATCTTTATAAAAATATCATTAAGCAATGTACACAGCTTTATTTAAACACGGTTAAAAATCCTACTGCAAGAGTATGGAAAGCATTCAATATTTCAGCATTTGCCTTGATAATTCTTCTTAAAGGAGCCTGCACTTTAAATTCAAATTGCTCCTTTATTAATATTTAGAACAGCAAAAAATAAATTATGATAAAATATAAACAGTAAAAATTAATACATCTAAGAAAATATTAAATCAATCATTAGCAGTTACGCATTAACAATCACAAAGAATAGTACATTTCTTAGAATTCAACACGAGTAACAGAGATCAGTGAATAAAAAAAAGCACAGCATAATAGCGACCCCTGTTGAGTATTAAAACTAAAAATTGGATTAATATGCATATATTTTTTTAATTATTAACCTTGAACATAAAATTTAGTTTCTTTCTACAAAATAGATGCTAGGATAAGGTATAATGTTCATTGGAAAAAAACTTGTATGACAAAGCCCCTAGGGTAGGGATGTGCCCCTACCAATATTGAATCATCAGTCATTCATAATCATTTTACATATCAAATCTGGTGAAATTCAATCCCAAACCTGTCGAGATCTGGCTATCCATTAAAATTATAACCCAGTAGTGCCACCTGTTGGGTGAAATACACTAACATCTAATCAGCACCAATTTATGTCAAAGATTAAGTGAATGTGAAGTTTGATGAAATTTCATCCCAGCAATGCCAGGTATAATCCTCATGTAAATTGTGAAAAATGCAACATAGTAGTGTCACCTATTGGGCCATATACACCAAAACCTAATCAGTACCTGTGTGTGTGTTGAATTAAAGTCTTAGTAAATAAGGCATTTGATGATATTTCATGATTTAGTTTTTCAGATAGAGTGTCTACAAAATTTGTATTGCACATACAGAAAGATTTTCAAAAAATTGTCAAATCATATTCAGGTCAACCTAAAACGTGTAAATCCATAAAAAAAATGGAAATTGTTTTCATGATTTTAATACTTTCTTCTGATAAATTAGAGGGCTCTGCCCCCTATGAGCTATGCTCAGCAAATCTTGTTCAAACACTGCAAACTCTCAAAACATGCTAATTTGATCCACTTTAAAAAGATTATGGAAGATTGAATAATAATTAAACAACCAGTAATGATCTCCTTGTGTCTTGTATTCATCTCCATTTCACTGTGGGATTTTAAGGTATAATTAGCTGCTGTTGAGACATGTAATGGCTATTTTTGTGATTGTTAAAACAAGATCAGTACACATCATTTGAAAATCTACTTATGTAAAATGAACTAGTCAAACAGAGTCATCTTTTGGAATTTTTAAACATCAATACTATAAAAAGGTTGTTCTAAATAAGACGTTTTAGATATATCATTTTAAATCTGATGTAATTTCCACTGAAGTTTTATTTCTCTCTTTAATAGTCATATGAAAATAGTTTCTTTGTTAGAAAGGAAGTAATTATTTGTGCTGTCTTAGAATTGGTAATAACAGTTAAATCAAAATACGAAATAAATCACTCGTGTAAATATATTTTTAAATTTAAACTGTTTGGCAATATTATTATTTGGGCATTTTAAATAAGACATAATTTCTCTCATTTACTGCTTTTAACACATATTAATGTTAATTTTTTTAATTTTCTTTCTTTTTAAATATTCACATATAAATTAAATTTTTATGTTGAAATTTTAAATATTTTATTGCTTTTAACACGTGATCATTGAATTCTTATTTTAAAGTTTTCTTTCTCAGTCACATGCAAATACATTTTTAACTGAAAGGAACTAGTATTCTTTGTGCTGTTTTTACATTTGACAACAATTTAAAAAAATAATGACTTTTTCTAAATGTGAAAAAAATATCTATTGAAACGATAAAAAATGGAATTAAAAAAAAAAAAAAAAACTAAGATAATCAGACAAATTAAAAATATAAATGCAGTCTGCACATCTATCCTTAGAAAAAAATGATTAAATTCCTATGCATAGTTTTTGTTCCTATAAAACTTTTTTAATGGAACAATTTTGACCAACTTTAACATTGAATATCTCTTAAAATAATTCTTTGATTTAAAAACTGTCTGCATCTCAATCATTTCTGTATGATAATACAAATTTCTGTATTTTTGTGTGCAATAATTTTCTTAATATTAGCGAAGAAAGATATCTTATTACAAAAAATTCCTTAACTGCAGCTGCAGTGACATTGTTAGTTACTTTTGTTTTTGAATAGAGAAATGTATATTGAAGAGAGCATAAAAAACTCCCCAAGAAATTGGAATTAAGATTTCCTTTAATAAATAGGATATACTTCTCCATCAAAATTAAAAACAAAACTACACCTACCTGTTTGTGTGCTAAAGGGACTATTGCACGTAGAGCTGGAAGATTTGGCAGGAAGGTGCCTGCATGTCTAAGTTAGTTTTTGGATTTTTTTTTAATTAGATTTTTTAAAATTAAATTTTTTGTGCGACTTTTAGCATTTTTTTCCATGTTTCACAGTTTTTTTCCCATTAACCCCTTAGCGGTCGCATTAAATTATGGTTTAAAAATTCAAATTGCTCATTGGCACCACTTTCTTGAAAAAGAAATATTCACCTTATTTAATGACAGCTAAAATGATACCATAATAAAGCCAATTACACTATTTTATAAAACTGGTGGGAATCAAATAATCTGAATAAAACACAGCCTGTGAATATCACGGGAGCGAGAATTAAGAGGTTAATAAAAGGAATCAGATTTTTATATTTTAGCCTAATATTTTTTTTTAACTCTGTACAGAATTTTAAAATTTTTTCGCGAATCTTTTATGCGAATTTCAGCCTTTTTCCTTTCCTTTTTTTTTTTTTTTGCATTCTGCAGCAATTTTTTGACATTCATAAAAGAAATTTGTTTTCAAACTTTTAACCCTATTGCAATAAATTTTGTCCTTATATGATTGCGTCCTCCAATTTGAATTTTAGCCTTTTTTTTTCTTTTTTTTTTGCTATGCGTATATGTGTGTTCTGCAGTGATTTGTGACATTTATGAAAAAATTCCAGTTTTAATACCTTACAGTAGTAAATTTTGTCTTCTGTGATTTTTAGAAATTTTAGACATTTCACAGAGATTTTTCCATGTGAGTAAAAGAAATCCAGTTTAAATGTTTTATCGCAATATAGTAAATGTTGTACAGCAAATTTTGAATTTTTTTTTGTAATTTTTAGATTTTTTTCAAATTTTGTGCCAATTTTTTTATTTGTAAAAGGAATCCAGCTTCAACATTTTAGCCCAGTTTAATAAATTTTATCGTCTGTTGAATAAAATTTATTCAGAATTCATACAGCATTTTTTGAAATTTTTTATGCAGTTTGAAGTTTTTTTTTTATTTTTCTTTCTGAGTATTTTGCGATAATGTTTTGACATTTGGTTTCAAAGACTGGTTATGTGAGAAACAGTTCTGCCTAAGACAAGTCTATTCTTGATAAATGGAAAGTGGGTAATAAAAGATAAGTCTCACCTAATTTTTATTTTGTGGTGGATAAATAGGACAATTCTGACAATTTCATATTTACTTGTTTTTAAGAACATAAAAAAGGATTTTGCTTTTTATGAGGTAATAAGCAGCGCCGGCACAATATTGCACAGGGCCCTGGCAAAGACGTTAATGGGAACTAACATATACTGAAATACTGATATAATAAATTTATTTTAAAATTGTATACATCATAGAATAATGTATAATATAGATGATAAATGTATGAGAAATACCACTAATTTCACATAATTATTTTCAATAAAAAAAAAAATCTTCTATATTTTACAACATTTTAAATATTTATTTTTTGCGTTCACAGTTACTTTCACCAAATCTATACAATCCCTGACAATTATATCAACTTTGCCAGTAAGAAATAAAGTTAATACTCACTTTTTTATCTTTAAGAAACATTTAAAAACAAATCTAGATCAAAATATACTGAGGGAACATTATTTCAAATTCTATAGAGAGACACGAGTTCCTGGGCAGTTGCCTCGTTTGCCCGATGGTTGCGCTGGTCCTGGGTAATACTACATAAAAATTTTAGATTTCTCTTGGATGAAGAGGATATACAGAGGCCAAAGAAACATGTTATGATAATTTAGATGTTTAAATATGTATTGTAGTATTGTTTATATATATATAAATTGCATTATGAAACAATTTTAAATGGTATGAAAAATAAATAATGAGAATGGAAGAAATATTTTAATTCTTGATTCAACAGAAAATTTTTCTATTATGTTGTTCGAAAGAAATTGCATTCCAATAATTAAAAATATGCAAAAAAAGCATTTTACTCTATCCGTTTACTTTTAAGTTATTCAGAGTTGTGAGCTTTAAATTTATTTTTTTAGTTTGTGTTTTTGTCTCCTCCTAATTCAATGCGTCTCTCCCTTTGGAATAGTCTATTTTTGGGGGGAACATGACATGGTCTATCTTTGAAGACTGGTCAAGCAGTAACTCAATTTAGTAAGATTTGTCTTCTGCAATTTTTTAATTTTAATGAGTTTCTTAAAATTTGTCTGTATTCCATGGTTATTTTTTGACATTCGTGAAAGAATTCCTGTTAAAACGCTTTAGCTGACAGTAGTAAATTTTGTCCTTTACGATTTTTGAGCTTTTAGTGATTTTGAGTTTTTTGCCAATTTTTTCAGTCACAGAAAGGGGACTAAGGGGACCAAAATGCATAAAAGGGAACCATTTTTTAAAAAGGGACTTTAGGGGGGAAAGGGGGACCATTTGGGAGCCCTGTCTTAGGAACCTTCCCATTTATCTGTTTCAATTGTAAGCCAACTATCTGATCTAAAGAAGACCATACACATCAACTGATCAAAATTCTGCTTCAGACATTATTAATTACACTTAAGGTATCCACACGCCTTTGAAATGTCATTTTCGATCAAATTTTCATTTTTGCAATAATATTAAAATCAAATCTTTTAACTGTTGAACTATGCTTAAATTGTGTCTGTATCTTAATTAGAACCAGAGTTACAACTGTTTAAAGTTACAGCTATTACAGCTTTTGAATTGTGTTTAAAAGTTATTTTCAGCTTTTTCTGAAAATGAAGTTTTTGAAATTCTTAGTATATGCAAAACATCCTATAGCAAAAAATTATGCATGGAATTTTGTGTACTTCTTTTACAAATGTTTATTGAGGGAGCAGAATAATATATTAATTAGTTTTATATTTGCAGTGGTATAAGTGACAAAGTTGCAACGGATTTTACAAATTTTTCATTACATCAGTACTTCAACTGTCACAGCATCTGAGATATAGATGCTATTATAATGCGAATAGTCTATGTCTTAAAGAAAGTTATTCTAATTATTATGCAATTTACAAAATGCTAATACATTGGTTTATTTTTTAGTTATCATGTTTTGCGGAAATGTCAACTTTTCACATAATTTTGACTATTTTTCACTTTAAAAAAAATAATTTCTGTGTAATTCCTAAAACATTTACATATTTTTCAAAGTTTTAACTTAAATGTCATCATAAAAAATTGATATAGAGAAAAAATTTCAAAAAATCACCTTCAAAGGTGTGTGGATACTTTAAATTAAGAACCATTATAATGTGCATTAAGTTTACAATGGTAACAAATTAACATGTAGTTTAATAGGTATAAGGAGGGAGAGATGTTAATGACATTAGGTAAATTATAAGGCTCATACCAAAAGAGTACAAAGAACTTCATACCACTACTTTATCATGGAAAACTAAGGGCTGTGAAGATAATAACTGTTATATAAAAAATGGGGTTGACTAGTCAAAAATAAAGACCAGTTGTATTCCTTATTGTGCTCTTGTAATTTAAATTAATAGAATTTGTTTAGAATGCAAAACCAGGATAAATTTACTAGCTTAATAAATGAGTTAGATTAGACAAAGTTAAGAATAAAGGATAATGAAAAAGAAAGATTGTAAAAGAGATAAGACAAATTTAACACAATGAAAGGAAAAAAGAAATATTTTTGAATTTTTAAAGAATATATACAGATTATGATAGAATACAAAAGATAGACTAGAGATGCACAACCTGAGGCCCGCGATGGGCTAACGTGTGGCCCGCGAATTTCATTGATTTATAACTGGAGAAAAATTAAATTTTTGTCCATAGGTGGCAGGAAAAAATCATGAATTTCATCAGTTTGCCACAGGAAAATTGAAAATTTGTCAGTCAGTGGAAAAGATCACAAATTTTGTCGATCAGGTATCGAAAAATCACGTATTTCATTGATTGGGTGCTGGCAAATAGCGAGTTTTGTCAAACGAGCTCAGAAAAATCACGAATTCCTTTGTTGAGCATGGAAAAATTGTGAATTTTGTCGATCAGGAGCGGAAAAATTGTAAATTTCGTCTTGAGAAAAAAAACGAGAATTTCGTTGATCGGGGGGAGAAAAAATTGTAAATTTTGTCTATTATCCACGGAAAACTTGCAAATTTCATCGATCAGGCAGGGAAAAAAATCGCAAATTTCGTCGATCGAGTACCGAAAAATTGCGAGTTTTGTCAATAGATATCTGAAAATCGCGAATTTTGCCAATCAGACTCTGAAAAATCACAAATTTCGTCAATCAGCCATGGAAAAATCGCGAATTTTGTCGATGATGCATGGAAAAATTTTAAATTTCTTTGATCTTCTGCAGAATAATCGTGAGTTCCATCAGTTTATTGGGAGAATAAATCACAAATTTCATCAATTTGTCACGAGAAAAAATTGCAAATTTCATCGGAGTCAGTTAAGAATCTCAAATTTTGTTTAACAGGTGTGGAAAAATCATGGATTTTGTTGATCAGAAGCGGAAAATTGCAAATTCCATCAATGGGGCATGGAAAGTTGCGAGTTTTGTTGATCGGGCTCCGAAAACACGTCAAATTTCATTGGTTGAGCACGAAAATATCGCGAATTTTGTTGATCATGCATGGAAAATATCAAAGTTTGTCAATCGGGCACAGCAAAATCACGATTTTGTCGATCAGGCATCGAAATCTCAAATTTCGTTGATCGGCTCCTCCTCCCTCCTTCGTTCATAAAGTTCAATTTTTTTTTCCGGCACTAGTCACTTTCATGCCTATGTTTATTTTTTAACACTTTTAATAAAACAAAATTTACTCTCCCGAAAACAGTCAAGGGATATTATCACTTCTTGAAAATAATCCTTGCTATATCTGTAATATATACAAACGTAAACACTGTTGATATATCCTTAGCAACTGAATTGGATAATGTTGACTGGGTAGGAGAACATAGAGAGGTAAAACTCCCCCTCTGAAACCATATTTTTTTATTTGATTATAGGCCACAGATCACCTTCTAGAAATAGAATTCTCTGTGTTACTGATGTGGCCCTCAACAACCCAGACATTTTTGTAAGTGGCCCTTCTCTCAAAAAGGTTGTGCATCCCTAAGTTAGACTATAATATAATTATGATCTACACACAGTCATATAACATTTTTTGTTGACAATTGTTCCGTTCCGGAAGTATAACGAGCTCCCCCTAGCAAGCAGTCTGTAAAAAAGGTAATTAAGCTGTTGATCGTCAAAGCATCAACACGTATGTCAAACCACTCCATCCAAACTACACAATGGATATTAATTATGATTTGCAATCGATTAAAATTTGTGAAATTTATGTTTGTGTAAGTGTCTTGTGCAGTTTTAAGTGTGAATAAATTCAATTAAAAAGAAAATTAAATGTCTACAGTCCACCATTCGAACAACGTTTTAATAAAAAGCTAAGAAAACATTTTAAAAGAGTATTTTTTATTTCCTGGTGATGAGTTTAGGGAAAATTTAAGTCCTTTAAAGGACCTTTTACATCTTTTTAATATCAGAACAGAACTCTTCACAAAATTTTCTTTTTTAAAATAGGACCCTTCACTAATTTTTTATCTTGGAAATAGACCATTGAGACAAAACTTTTCAGTCTCCAAATTCAATCTTTCACAAATTTATTCTTTTAAAATAAAACCTGACCTGTCACAAAACAACTGAAATCATCAAAGAACTTACTATCTAGATTTATATATGTAACAACTCTGCTATAATTTTGGGACCGTTGCTCATTACTTGCTGGTGGTTCGTAGATCCAGATTTGATTGTCCTTTTAACTTAACATGTTCGATGAGTTACCCAATGCAAGAAAACACAAGACAGAGTCTATTGGGACCTGGTTTATCATCCTTTTGTTACATGTTTCTTTTATTGAAACCAGGTCCAGCAGGGCTGAGACTTTAGTTGTTCACGAATGCACCCCAAAACACACAATCGAGCGGCATAAGTTTATTTAGCAACTCATAATGGAAAAAGTCACTGGAAAAGTTTGCTCCTGCCTATAAAAAGGAGTAATTTAAATTATTTCAGCAAAAGGCATACTTGTCTAAAAAGGAGGCAACTTTAATTTTATCAGTTAAAATAGCTCTTGATTGATTGTCCGGGCTCAGAATGTCAGAGCTAGGCTTGGTCAACCAAGGTGCAAGCTAAACACAAATGGCTGCAAAACTTGAAGATCAGCACTTTTAATCTTAAAGATCATTTGAAAATGAAGTCTGAAAGTAATAAATGTTAGGCTGGAAAAGAAAGTTATCAGGGGCAAGACAGCTCTAAGCTTCAGAATTAAAGTTAAAAGGTAATAGCTGGAATTTTTAATTAAATTTTTTTAATTTCAAGTTTAAATTTAAAGAAGGGGTTAATCTTTATCCTTTCATATATATAAAGGATCTTGTCAAAAATAGATAAACGGAAACCTGAATATAATGATAATTTCAAATTCATAAAAATATGACTAGATTTTTCACATGTATAAAAAACTTCATATTTTCACAAAAACACTAAGCTGTGACACAGCTCTGGAGAGACCCCTGTTTTCTGAAAAAAAAAAAAAAAGATTCAACATAGTTATTCCCTTTTTTGATTCACCAGTTCAGTTTTAAGGCAATTTGTTGATCTTCATGAAGAGCTTACACATCACAGATCACAATTTTGCTTCAAATATAATTCAATATACTTAAATTACAAATTAAAATACTATTATATGCATTAAATTTACAAAGAAAATAACAAAATAGAATAAGGATACTAATATTAACACAAAATTGCGATACAACAGTAAATAAAATGCATTATTTCAAGCAATGTTGTCATAACTCTGAAACATTGAAAGTTGTGATCACAGTAAAAAATAAGGAATATACAAAATAAAATAAATAAAAGCAATATGTGAAGCAAACTGTTTTTTTCATCTTCAAATTACAGTATGTTAAAACTGTAAGAGTAAAAGTAGCACTAAAAGGAACAAGTACAGAAAATAACTGCATACAGGAAGAAAACAGCCAATAAAAAGGAAATAAAAGTAAAGGACCAGCAAATCAGATGAAAATAAATAGCATAAAGTACAAAAAGAAACAAAAGAATAAACAATGAAATAGAAAGAGATATACACATTGAAAAAAATGTATGAAACAGTAAAATGACTTTAAAACACACATACACACGCATATATAACCATTATAAACCAATACAACTGATCATTTATAATTGTGAATATGCAAATTAAAAAAGTATATATATATATATAGAGAGAGAGAGGGAGAGATATATGTATATAAATGCTGAACAATCACTGCTAGAGAGAGACGAAAAAAGACTGAAATGAGTGAAGTTAAATAAATCAAAGTTAAATGTAAAGAATTAAATAACTATCTATCTAACACAATTTAAACTAAACAAAAATTGATAGAGTAATAAAATAAATGAATTAACATGACTTACAGCATTATTTATTTAACCTAAACAAGTAGTATGTCAAAGCAACTTTCAGCAAAGTAAAATCGTAATTTTTTGTCATGATATCACAATTAAGATACATTTATAATAGTCTCACTTTAATATCTCATGTGTAAAAAAATATCAGATATAATACAATTGAAATGTACTAACAATGTAAAGCTCAATAACAATAACAATAAATGATCTAAATGTATTCTTGCTCTAATGAAAATACTTTATAACATAATTAATGAAAATAAAAGGTCCTAAAATGTATAAGTTAAAATAGAAGAATCTACTAATATCAAAATCCTATGAACAAAAGTAAAAGTTATGTATTTTTAAAATTAAAAATACATACTCATATAAGTCAAACATAAGATCTAGATAAATTAAACATTGAGAAATTGAATAAAATGCAAGAAATAATTAACAATTATACCCATAAATTTCTTGCTGAGCGTTGAGTTCAAAATGCAATCGTGCTAGCTTCTCTTGTTGTTCACGTACTTGCTCCATCTTTTCAAAAGTACTGTCTTTTCCTAGAAAGATGATCACAATTATTCTAGTCAAGTTGAAAAAAACTTGCAGTTCAATTCATCAATAAACACATAGGAAAATATAAGACATGACATCGTGCTACATATTTTTACATTATTAAGTAAATGTTTAATCATAATAAAATGATGAAGCACAAGAACATCAATTTGTTAAAATTTGATTTTAGTTGGTGAGAGTGAGCTGGTTTGTGGAAGCAGAAATGACAGCAATATAACCAACCACCTTTTATGATTGTGGTGAAAATTGGAAGAAACCTAAAACCGTCTCCCTTTCTTTGAGAGCAAAATATTAGTGCATATTCTTTCCTGCTCGATGCTGTAGTTATAAAAAAAACAGAAGGTATAATATGTTATAGGCAGAGGGTGTACATACTGGAGAGTATACACAAAACTTTACTTGAGAAACAGAAGGTATACAGAATTATTTGAAAAATCTAGAAGGTAGGCAACATATACCTTCCACTATAAACCCGAATCTGCTATATTTTTCTATATTGCTTATGCCAAAAGTAGTCTTTTTAAGTGTTTGTAATTAGAGTTACTAGCAATAAGCCAGTTCTTCACACAGAGAGAATGGGAAAAAATTTATTATCAATCCTAAACATAGAAAGATGCAATGCTTCCATGGATGAATGTAACACACACAAAAGCATATTGGCAATTTCATCAATAAAAATTAAACATATTACAGTAATTATTTAAAGGAGGTGTACTTTTAACTTTCATTTTCAGCCTAAAGTTTCACATGAAAAAGGTAAATTGTTTATCCACTCCCCCCTCCAAAAAAAACAAAAAAAAAACAGTGAAACTATTAAAGGGGGTAAATTGACAATTGAAACTAAGATATTTTAAAAAGAAAATGTGCATTTTAATACGTAAATTTGAAGCATTTTACTTATGACTGCATAAAATGAATCATTTTCCATTAAATCTCAAAAGCTTTTACTGATTAGAGATAAAAATCACTTCTCAAATTAACTCATTATCAATCATTTATAATTCAAAAATGTTTCCTGTGTTTGTTTAAATGGCTACTTAAAGTGATCATTATCTTTCATAATAGCAAGTATGTTTTCAAGGTTACTTTACTTCCTGGTTCAGACTGATTTTCAGTGCAGCTACACTAGAGAAGAGCAGATGCAATTCAGACTCTGTCCTGACCACACGCAACTGCACCAGCAATTGTATTTGTCAGCCTGTTTTTCCTTGATACTTATACATGCTGAAATGGTACTTACCTTTATTCTTTTGGTTTTCCTTATTTCCATCCTAATACAATTCCTTTCCAATAACCAGGTTTCTTTTGGTTATTAATTTAATTTATTTCTTTAATATCGCTAAAGCATCCATATATAGTTTTGTTTTCAAACCTCCATGTACGCATCGTTAATCATTAGTTACAATTCGATTATGTAATCGATAATCACTTTTCAGAATCAGCAGTTCCTTACTTCAAGTGTCTCAGTTTCGACGTGCAGATATGATGTCATGCTTTTTTCCGATTGCTGATTGTATCCAAGAACGCAATTTTCTTCTTCTTTTGTTTTCGCTGTAAGGCAGGATGTGTTTTACTCAACTCAGCAGATCGATGAAAGATCGTTTTCTTGAAAGAGGGCGTTATCAGATATAACATGTGCCGATGTCTGTAGTTAGTTGGATGGGAGATGGAAAGTATTATGTTCGGAAGTTGGATGTTGGAGATGTGGTTTGAAGCTGATGCTTCTGCTATATTACTTAATATTAGAAAGCTTTAATGCGTGTTGGATGTTCTTTTGAAATAGAATCTCGCGGCTGATATTGCCGATGTTATTTTTAAATTAATTTAAAAATTTAAATTAATTTAAACATGTTGTTTTTAAAAGCTTAGTTATTCTTCAATGTTTTTGAGCCCGTTTTGCACGATAAACTTCAATGCTGTATATAGTATTTACATATAACTGTAGGTTTCAACATAAAAGTTAGTTTTTCTGGATAGATGATAGCGATTTGATGTTTACATTTTTCCGTTAATCCAAGTGAAGTAGTGAACGACTTTGTGCTTTTTGATAAAGTAAAGATGGTTCATTATAGCGGCATATTTTCTGAATTTTTCATCATTGTTTTAAGTCTACTTGTGTCTTCATCTATTCTGCACTTCTTTGAAATCATCCCCATTTATATTGAAAGTTGTTTTCGTCATTTTACGATTATGATGGAGCGAATATCTCAGGTCATAACTTGCATTCAACTTAAAGTCAAGGAAAATGTGAGTTACCTTTATCTACTTAATTTTAATGAATGTTGACACCTGAAATATGTTATATGAGTATTAACCTGATAATAGAAACTGTTCAACTATATCATGCCTGTTGTTACTGAATGCCATCTGTCACTAATCTTATTTCATCATAATTTGGTTTCATTTAAATTATGTTCTGTTTAATATCTTTATTTATTTAAGTCATGCATTTTTTGTTTTCAATAAATGTTTAGTTTACTTTCAAACCCATTTGCATCTTTACTTGTGTCTTAACACTTTTTGTCACTATCCCCTCAAGGTCATGTACCTGTACCTTCCCAACTCTGCTATAATTTTATTCATTTTAGACCAGTCCCAGTTTACGGGCCAGACAGTATTGCTGAGATTTTGTTCTGTTATATATAATTGTACTAGTGCACCAAGGTATCTTAACCCTGTTAATCATTAAGCATAATTGATACACATTATAATTAGTTAATACACAGATTTTTGATATTCATTATGATGATCAATTTTCTCTTTTAACACAAAGCATAAAACACTTCAACATTTGTGGAGGCACATGGCGTTATATATTTTGGATTACATCATTCGAGCAGAACACTTTACATCACATCTTACATAATAAAGGTTTTACCCTTAATATTGGATTACATTGACGGAGCGGAACACCTTAAATCGCATTTTTGTCATAGATAAGTACATTTTATCTTATTATCGATTTGGCTTTGTTTTTTACGTATTTCCCTCATTATTGCAATAATGAGTAAGGATGACTCAGAAACTGCAAAAAAGGTTGCTGAAGAACTAGAAAAGGTAGCTATAAATTTATGTGGCAGAGCTAAATCTGCATTAACATGAATAACAACTTTTATTAACTCTGATCAAGTTTTTCAGAAAAAGGATTTATATAATAAACTGGAAAAATTAGAAGCAGTTTACTCAGATTTCAACAAATATGATTCACAATTACCAGCAGAATCTTCGGAAATTGATGATTTTGAGAAAAAATATTATGAAACCAAAGCCAAACTGCAATTAGAACTTGAAAAAAATTCTGTATACATGCACAATCTCAATTGTCAAATGAACAAATTCCTGTTGTTAGTTCCACTATTTCAGATAACTTTAAATTACTTAGATTAAATATAGAGTAGGGGTGTGCAACCTTTTTCAACCCATGGGCCAAAAAAAAGAAAAAGTACCTTAACTGGGGCCAATGTAGCGTTGCATTTATAAACATATTTTTTTTCTAATCTAATATAAAAAGTCAATACATCACTTTGATGAAAACATATTCAATTCAGAATATATATACATTTATACATTAATTTTAATCAGCCAAATATACATACATAATTATTTCACAGATGAGACAGTTAATGTGATGGTTGTGACTATATTTTTGAAGCTATTTTTGTTATGTTTGGTTCTAAAGTTGCAGTAGCAATATGTAAAACGGCTGAAAGGTTTTCATCAGTTAGTCTGTTTCTAGTCTTTGACTTGTTGACAGTCATCATAGAAAAAGATTGTTCACATATGTAGGTGCTTCCGAACATAGTTGCATACATAGATGCATTGTGTTTTAAATAGGAAAATTCATTAGGCAAATTCCTATAAAATTCAAGCAATGACTTTTCTTTGAATTCATTTTTATGAAAGCCTGAGCTCTGTAAGTCAATGAGCTCTAATTGAGCATTTTCAGGTGCCAAATTGACATCCACTGTAAATGGATTTGAAAATAACTCAATTTGACAATGGCATTTTTCAAAATCTAAAAATCTATCATGGAATGAATTGATTAAAATTTTTATCTGATCTTTGTAATCCAATTTCATCTTTGGAAATTTTTCTTTCATTTTTTTTGCAATATGGGAAATGAGCAAAATTTTTTTCCCGTAACTGTTGTTGAAATAATACTAACTTTCTTTTAAAAGCATTTACATTGTTTACCAACTGAAAGATGAATTGGTTCTTTCCTTGTAGTTTGATGGTCAATTCACTTAAATGACTTGTAATATCAGTTAAAAATGCTAAATCACACTGAAAACTGGCTTCTTCCAAGCGCCTGGTTTCCCTTCCATGCTCCTTGAGAAACGTAATAATTTTATCAAATAATTCAATAAAATGCTTAAGTGCTTTTCCACGACTGAGCCACCTTACTTCTGTATAGTACACAACATCACTAGGAATATCCTCAAATTCAGCCAAAAATTCTTTAAATTCTCTGTGCCGTAATGCACTACTACGAATAAAGTTGATTGCTTCACAAACACGTTTCATTAGCTGTTCATAACCAAATTCTTTCGCACACAAATTTTATTGGTGTATGATGGAGTGATATTGAAGTAACTCCATTTCACGTCCTCCCAGATGTTCTTTTAGCAGAGTTATCATTCCAATAATTCCACCAGTCATTGATTGTGCTCCATCTGTTGTAATGCTAACAATTTTGTCCATATTCAAAGCAGCTCCATTACATAATTCTAATAAACTGTGAAAAAGTTATTAGCCAGTTGTTTGGCCTTTCATAAGGTACATTCCAAGAAGTTCTTCTGTAATGCAGAAATCCTTGTTTATACCTCAAATGAAAACAAGGAGTTGAGCTGTTGAGGTAATGTTGGTAGATTCGTCAGCAGCAAGTGAAAAATATTGAAAATATGAAGCAGCAAGTTTTACTTGCCTACAATGTCTTCACTTAATTGTTGAATTCTTCTCTGAACAGTCATTCTATTCAAACTTAAATTTTTTAATTTATTTGTTGTTTCGGAACAAAGTTTCTCTGAAGCAAACTTTCAAGCAATCTTTCACAAAATCACCATCAGTAAATGGTTTTCCACGTTTAGAGATCAGCTGGGCAATATTCAGGGTTACCTCAATGCAGGAATCCAATTCAGATGTCTGTTTTTGAAAATAACTGGTCTGGTTTATCAAAGATTTCTTCAGGTGTTTAATTTTTACTGATCGTTCATATCCTTGAATAGATGAGAATGCAATATGTTTCGTTTCATAATGTCATTTCACATTATATTCCTTGGCTACAGCTACAGTAGAATTGCACAAAAGACAAGTAATCATGTCATTATGATTAATAAAACAGTACTTATCTGTGCACGAATCAACAAATTTTTGATTTGGAAAATCGCGTTTTCTTTTTCCACCGCTCATTTTTGCAGACTGCTGACTGCCAAGCATTCCAAAGATAAATGTTGAGTTGAGAAGATACATTCCTTCAGCCACCAGACACTTCACTCGTTACATGCTATCAGGCAATTAGAGCTCAGTTTTAGTCTCATTGTAGCTGCGATGTGCTCGCATCGAATTTCTCTCTGTCGATCTTAAAGAAGTGCTGATATATCGCAACTTGACAGTTGGATACATGCAAGTTACAAATAGCATGCTTTTATCGCGTCATCCAACCAGTCAATCAAGATGGCGATTACTTTTGATTTTAAAAACGCAAGCGGTTCTCAGTTGAAAAATTAAGTAAAAACATGTAAGCTTTCAATTGAAAAAAAAAAAAAAAAAACTAATCTCTATTTTGGGATTATCATTTTCGGATTGGTAGGTCAACAAAACAGGCATCGCGGGCCACTTTTGGCCAGCGGGTTATAGGTTGGGCATCCCTGATATAGAGCAATTTAACAGAAATTTTAAAAACTGGATGTCGTTTAAGGGTGTATTCGAAAAAATGTTTTTCCACCCTCAACAGCTCGAAATTTTCTGAGACATTTTCAGACTCATTTTTAAAAGTAAAAAGATGAAACTTGCTAGGGGTGATTTTTGAAGACATGTTTAATATGCCGTGTGATTTCATTTTCAGCTCAATTAATTAGAATTTGATTTTTAAACAATTATTTTTTCAGTATGACCATTTTTTTCATTTCCAGATCGCCTGCTTCTGAAAATTCAGTTCAAAACGCCAATTTTGACAGCGTTTAATACAGTATTTTCTGCATTTATCAAAAAATCGAGAAACACGGCACATTATGTAGTTTCTAAATAAGAGAATTTCCCAGTTTGATGCGTTTGAGAGCAAAAACGAATTTTAAAATGAATCAGAAAATAAGCAGTTTGGATCGGAATACACCCTTAAGGATTTATATATATCTTTAGTACATAATAATGACAGCATAACTAACATTCAGAAATTTCAATATCTCAGGGGGTTATTCGGCGAAGAGCCAGCCGCTATTACAAAACATATTCCCATTTCTGAAAGAAGTTGGTTGGAAGTATGGGAAAAATTGCTGTCAAGATATGATAAGAAAAAACAAATAGTTTTTGCCTTAATCAAAACGTTCATGGATAATTCCCCCATCAATCAAGCGAATGCATTTAACTTATGTAATATCGCAGACGTGTCAGATGAAGTAATTAGGGGTCTTAAATCAATCGACAAAAAGGCATCTGAACGAGATATATGGTTAATTTATATCTTATTACAAAAAGTTGATTCTAAAACATGTAAAGAATGAGCTCAATTTTCATCAAAGAAAAATTTTTCCTTCTTTGATCAGTTTATTCAATTTATAAATGTTAAATGTTCATCTTTAGAATTGTATAAAAACAAAAATGAAGGTTCACATAAACAAGAGAAGCAATTTAACTTTAATAAATCTAACTAACGGGCTGCTAGGGCAAATTACGCCTAGAAGCCACAACTACTTAAAGCAGAGTTTCAAGGATCGATGTTCACATACATACAGAAAGAAGTTAAAGTATAATTGAAACAAAAATGATTAAAAATATCATTAAATGTATCAAACGTAACAAAATAAAGCCATAACAGCGGCCAACAAAATAACTTGCTCATTTAATGAGCCTTACTTAAAACAAGCACATGTCTGACTATATAACATGTTAAAATAAGGCCATACGAACATGAAGTCGCTCAAATATATACTATCTTATCAAGATCAATTCTGTAACAGTGAAGCATGCAATTATAAAAATCAGCCAATTAGAAACCAGCATACCTCATCGGCACGATGATGCAATACTTAAATTGGAATACAGTCATTCATCTACAGATGTGTGAAATTCATAAATGTATGACATCGTATCGTCAGAAAAACAAAACGCTCGTAAGCTAAAGGCTGAAACAATATCGTAACTAGACTAGAAAACAAGCATCAATGCTGATCAGTCTCAGAATTGGGCCGCAAAGCATAACCACATGAAATATTAACATCTATGTCATATTTTGATATCAGCAAGAATGCCGCAATATGACATCAGCCGCCTTCCACACATCTGCACAATGTTAAAAACTAGAACATGAAAAAATGAAACTTAAACTCAAACTTTTATATGCAGTTTCATTAAAAAAGTATTTACATATTTTCCAAAAGTGCTAATTTTTTTTTTTTTTTTTTTTTTTTTTTTTCATTTTCAGTACAGCAAGATCCCAGATTAGTATGAAATAAGTTAAGTACAACTAGAAAAAGTACAGCATTTTAAATTAATTTTTACTTTCGAAAATTTTCTTTCTAAATTTCTCCAGTGTAAGGTTGGTAGGTGGTTTTGTAAAATAATCAGCGAAGTTTTCATTACTAGATACATACTTTAAATTAAACAATTTTTCATAAACTAAATTTCTTAAAAAATGATATCTTACGTGTATATGTTTAGTTTTACTATTCTCTATCGGTGAGTTAGAAAAATCTATAGCAGCTCTATTATCACAATATAGGTTAAACTCTGAAAAATGTGATGAAAAGATATGGGAACATCCATGGCACAAGAAAAATTTTGCTGAAAAATTATTTTAAACAGAAATGTAAGTGTGATACATCAATTTAAAGCTAAAGAGTTGCAGTGTATTAATTTGTAAGTTTTAATTTCATAAGAATAAGTTTACACCAAAGCTGGGCTGGAAACTGGCAGTATTAAAATTCATTTACAGTTGAACATAAAGATCAACTTATTGAGTTGCATAGTTTTTTTTACTTCTGTTCATTAATTAAATTATTATGGATTGAAAATAACAAGATAATATCATATCTGTTAGTTAAGAGGTTTCATCTAAGGTATTAAATGCAATTTTAACTTTATTTATTAGTTGATAATTAAATGTCACAAGAGTAACAGAAAACATCTTAAAGTTTTAATTTTATAAAAAATACTTAAAATTTTTACCAAAAACTCCCAACTCTCTGATTTTGAAGTATAAAAAAGATATAAAAAACATGGAAACATTCAAATGCTTCATTTAAAACACATTACTAAATAGGTGTGATAAAATATATACAAATGTTTTTTAAAATTAAAAACACTAGATGTTAAAATGATAAAAAGCTACTCCGAGCGCTTTCGGCTAACCTTCGGAGCGCTCGGACTAGCTTTTTATCATTTTAACATCTAGTGTTTTTAATTTAAAAAAATATTTGTATATTTTTTATCACACCTATTTAGTAATGTGTTTTAAATGAAGCATTTGAATGTTTCCATGTTTTTTATATAATAAACAAAGGTGAATCTGGCGTTCAAGATTGGACTATTTTATTAGGTCAATTTATTAATATAAGAAAGATTTTACATTAAATATTTTGTTTATGCCAACCATGGAATAGGCTCTGGGGTATTGTCACAAGGGTAACAAACGTCTGTGTCACAAGAGTAACACATAATACTTTTGTCCATAGTTTGACATAAAATTGTGTTACAACAAAAACAAACAGAATGCTTGAAGTTTAGTTGTTTTCTCCATTATTAGAACAATTTTTGAAATAGTTTTAGCCATAATTAAGGTTATTTTGTAAATTTTAAGGAAGATAAATTATCTTTATTAACTTTTTTTTTTAATGGATGGATTTATTTTTATTCATTTTTTGCTATTACTTAAGATTATAAAATAATAATGACAAGTCATTAAAGATAGATTAAAACAACTCAACTCGTGTCATTTTTGTGTACTTTCTTTTGGTTTGAAGCACATGGTCTTTGATCAGATATTTTATAGGCTTTGTAAAGCTTCATTTACTAAATTCTGCTGTATGACCTACAGAGATTCTTATAATATGTAAAGGATTCTGATAGTATATTTTAAAGGAAAGATTTTAATATTGCTTCTCATATATGACATTGTTTTAAAGAGCAAGAAAAATTCTGCTAAACGTCAAAAATTGTAGAGAAAAAACAAGAATGAAATTGAATATGTTGATGCGAGAAAGAAACAAAACAGAATGTATTATGATAAAATGAAGAAAAGTGTTAGAATCAGCAAAAGCTTCGGCAAGAGAATGAAAATATTAAGAAAAGGAAAAAGTAGAGAACTAGCTAAACTCAGATTCTGTAACGAAAAAAAAAAAATCCAACACTACATACAGCTTTAGGCAATTTTATGTCGATGAAGATTTAAGAAGAGGTCTTTCTTCAGCTAAATCTGCATTAGTTAGGTCGTGAAAAAGGTCACATAATTCCATCAATCCTAGGTGACATTTAGTAAGAGAATAAGTTTTTTGTTTAATCCCTTGAGGGGCATTATATCCCACCTAATTTTAATGCAGTTCACACCAGAAACTTTAAATCTTACTTTTTAAACTTTCGTGGAAAAATGTAAAAAAAAAATGCTTTTTCTCTTTTTGAAGTAATTCTTTTTTTAAATTCCGGTGTTAATTCAACATTTCACAAACACAATTGCTTGCCCCTCAAAGAGTTAAAGAAGCTTTCCTAAATTGAAAAATTGGAAATTCCTTAGAACCTTTAAAGTCTAGTTTCATAAAACAGTAGAAAATTATACATCAAAATATCTGCATTTGTGGTTGTCACAAAAACATTCAAGCAATTCATAATGCAGTGACTTGTGTATTTTCTGCATTAAACATTCCTGTGAAAAATGTAATGACTTTGTCTGCTGAGATACATCATAATTAGAATGTCTAATTTGCGAAGATAACACCAAAGAATTATTTGAAAAGGAAGCCCATAATACAGAACTTCTTATAAGTGATTGTAAAAAGTAAAACAATGATAAATGTTTCACTATTGGCAAAATGTTTACCTTTCACTATTGACAAAAGGTTTACATTTCACTATTGACAAAACGTTTATCAACATTTTGTCAAAACTGTTACGTTCTTAAAACATTGATAAACGTTTTGAAAAAGTAACAGTTGAAGAAACCATTTCTGATTGTTTACAAAATTTTCGAAAGCAACTAAACCCATTTCTGTGGCACACATTCCTTCAAACTTGTACACAGGATTATTTTGATAATGCCAAAACAATAACCATTTCTCAAAGAATCATTATGCCTGTGGATTTTCTGAAAACTGCACATTTTTATCAAAGACGAAATTTTGGTACAAAATACTGCATACTGGTCAAATGCATAAGCGACTGTATTTCCAGCCATTATTTAGTATGATCCAAAAATACTAAAATCTTATGCTATTATTTCATACAATGTAACTCATAATCAATTTTCTGTAAATGCTCTCGTATGTAAAATTTCAACATAGCATCTTTAAGGGAAGGCATTTTCCTAAAGTTTATCTGTTTTGCTTTTTTATACGATGGTTGTGCTTTCCAATTTAAACAAAAATATAACTATGCAAATATGCCTGCAATCAATCAGACTTCTTTTACAATTAACTTAATTGGGCATATTTTTTTTTTCAAATACTCCTGGTATACATGCTGTAGATTTATTTCGTGCCATTGTATGATGATGTATATGGAATGAAGTGCATGCAAAAAAAAGCAATTTTAAGGAATACTGCTTATTTTGTCAAAATTGTTCATGAAAAAACAAAAGAAAGCATACTCCATATATCATTTGAAGAAATAAAACAATAATGTTTCAGTACTTTGCAAGAAAATACCAACACCAAAGGGCATTCAACAATTTGTTAAAATCATGAAAAATAACACTATCTACTACAAACCATACACCAACATCATTCGTACAAAGAATTTGTGTTTCATTAAGTAAATAATGATACAGGAGAAGTTACAAGTGATATCATTGATAATGAAGTCAATGATTTATTCTGTTCAGTAGCAGAAACTGAGAAGTTGCTATGTGGTTATACTGAGTGATTCTAAAATATAATGATTTAAAGATTCATGGTTTTACTATTGAAGTGGTAAACGAAAATTATCAAATAAAGTGCTAAGAGCTATTTAAAGTATAAGGAATTCTCAAGTTTGAACCTGATGACCAGAATATTTGGCAAAAAAAAAGGATCAAATTGTGGCTGACATTAATGCTCGCAGATTGATAAACTCCCCAGGATTTTACAAACTCTAATAAATTTTAGAATTTTTTAGAATTTTTTATGTTATTTTAAAATGTAACCATCATTAAAAGTTTTTTTCTATGGAAAAGTAATGCTTTTAAAACTTATTTTAATTATTTTGTTTAGTATTTAAACTGAATTTTTGGGAAAATTCCTTTATGGACAAAATGTCACAAGAATAACACTTATCATTTTGCAAAATCAAATGTAACTAATTCATGTGTTATCAAATGAGTTTAATGATTAATACTTTTTAAATATATATATTTACTCTGCTATATTCTGTAAATTTTATTTCTATAGTCTCGTATAATTCACAGAATTTCTGCTTCAAGCACAATTTTTGAAAATTGCATTTTTTTGTGGTCACAAGAGTAACAAAATTTTCATTCATTATCTAGTCAAGTAAAATGCTTTTTGTTACAAATTGCATATGGTTTATAAGAGTACAGCACATGGGTTTTTAAGTGGTTGCATCAAATTTATCCTAAATATATTTTGTAATGAAAGAATTGAAAAGATTTATGGAAATTTGCTCTGACAGTCACAAGAGTAACAATGGATGTTCCCATATGTAATTCTTTACCCTCTTTCATTATGTTAATTATCCAAATAAGTTCCTTAGCAGCATTGGTTAAGGAAATGTACTCTGACTCTATAGTCAAAAGAGCTACAAAATGTTGTTTAGAAGTTCGCCAAGATATTACAGAATCATTTAAAAATAAAATAAACCCCTGAAATGATACTCGATCGTCTCGGTTAGATGCATACTCGGCATCACTAAAACAATTTATTGAAAAATTATCGTAACAAGAGACTTAATTTTTCATATCTTGTATGACATACATAACCAAGGACTTTTTAAAAGCCAACCAATGTATTTTACCCGGATTGCTTTGAAATTGTGAAAGAAGATTAATCACATAACTAATGTCAGGATGCGTCCTACTGGCCAAAAAGGACAAACATCCAATTAAGTTACGATATGGAATTTCTTCCATATCAGCAATTTCTTTATTAGTTTGAGGGCAATCCTTTTTGGAAAATACAACTTTCTTTGAAATGGGTAAAGAAACAATAGGTGGATAACATATTTTAAATTGGTTGTAAATATTTCTGATTAATCCGTTTGCTGAATAGAAATACTATTTTCAGTTTGTTCAAAGTTAACCCCAAGCAGTTTAGCAATCTCGCCTAAAATTTTATTGTCAAACTTTTGTTTTAGTACATCTATAACTTTAAACATTTGATCTTTATCCATTCCTAACAAAATCATGTCATCGACATAGAATAGCAAGACAATTTTGGAATTAAGAGAATAAACACAATTGGTCCACTCAAACTTCTTAAAATTTAAACTTTCTAAGACGGAATGAAGTTCATAAAACCATTCATGCCCGCTCTGATGGAGTCTATACAGAGCCTTCTTTAATAAACAAACGTGATCTGGTGTTTCTGATTCTATGAAACCAACTGGTTCAGTGGTGTAGTCGAGGGGGGATGCAGGGGGATGGCGTCCCCCCACTTTTTTATTTTATGTCAAGCGTCCCCTTACTTCTTTTTTCAAGGGGGACGCTGACCTTCCTGATTTATTAAATATTTAAAATAAAAACACACTAATAAATTAACAATTTTATGAAATGAAGAATTGATTTTTTAAACTATTTTAGTTTTCTTTAACATGGAGCATTCAAAAAACAAATTGAAAGGGATGTTTATTTGCTGTTTCGCTATAATTACTAGTAGTGAAATACCGCGTTAAAATTAGTTCGTTCAGAGGTATACATTAGTTTTACATGGAATTCTCTAATCGAAAACTATCATCTTTCTCCTGTTCCTAACAGAAATACTAGTCAAGCTCTCCGAAAAAGATCTGTATACACCACAGTCTCAGTTTAAAAAATTACAGATGTTTCAGCTTTGAAAGCCTGGTCATGTTTTTCTCACCTGACAATTAACAACAGCATGTTTCTATTAGTCACTAAATAAGGTCTTTAAAGACATTCAGGGTAATTGTCATAGCTGTCACATACTGTTGGTTAGTAGGGGTCCTCAGATGGCCGGTACGGCGTCGGCAGTCGAATACAGAATAAATCAACAAAGGGGACATCAATACAGACGGACAACTCTTGATACTGTGTAGTGCAAGAGTCTCAAAAACCATTATCCCTACTTCTCTCATCTTCGTTTATCATTCACATTGACAATTATCTCCTGATTAAATTCGAGGATTACCTCTTTAGATAGGAAAAAACTATAAGCATTGGATTAGTTTGAATTCGAACGAGTACCTCTGAAGTATCTTTTTTTTAAATTCTAGTCATAAGTATTTTGCATCAAATTTCAATTTTTGATGGATAAAATAACAATGAAACGATATAAACAGCCAAAACTGCAAAGTTTTATAATTTCTTCCAAACGTTGTTGTACAGAAACAGGTATGAAATTATCGACCACAATTGAAGATCAAAAGTCCGATACAAGAGAACTTTAAGTATCGTTTGAGTTTTGACCAATAATATTTTAACCCTTTATGTCCGGACGGTACTTTAAAATAGCTTGCTATAAAATTAATTTAATACATCGATTAGTAGTAATACAGTTTAGAATGAGTTATAGATATTTTACTTTTTCTTGTTCCAAAAGCATTATTGGTTGCATAAAACAAAAATATTTTTAAAAGGATGATTTATTTTGCCTTTTCATCTTTTCAGCTTTCTAGACGTTGAAAGATTGGAGGGGAAAGGGGGAGTTTCAGTTCGGAAATATTTCTATATTTCTATTGTAAGAACATTGTATTCGTACATTTCCTAATTCTACAAAATACTAAAAATTTTTTAAATAAAACATTTGAGTGGAGTTATAAATATTGCACAAAATCCCTATAAATTCAAATTTAATTAATTAATTTTAATTGGCAAAATCCTTCTATAATTTATTAAATGATTGTGTAAATCTTCTAATGTAGTTTCAAAAATTCACGAAAAATGCTTTAGAAGATGAAATTTTCATGAATTCATAATTTGATGCATAAAGGGTTAAATTGTATGCTATGTTATACCATGAATTTTTGATAAGGGTTATATATTTTCCAAATATCAATACGTTTATGTTATAAAACTATGTATTTTGTAGAATGGGATAGAAAGGAAAGGGCTGAAAGCAAACGTGGGGTGTCAGCAATGGCAGTTGAGCAGAATTGCCACTCTTTAGATTTTCAAATTTAATTAACTAAACTTTCTTTCTCTCTCGAAATTTTCAAGAAATAATAAAGTTTGTTCTTCCTCAGAGTATTTAAAGTAATTAAAAAGTAAAAGATTATTTATTCATCAGGGGAAGGGTCCCCCTGAAGCCCCCATAAAACACTATTTTTAGTTCTGTTTTTCTTTTACATTTGTGTATTTTTTTTTTCTAAACCCCCGATTAAAATACATCATATGTTCAGAAAAAAAAAATAATATTCTGTTTCACTAACTCATTTTGTAAAAAAAAAGCTGATAGAAGTTTAATTTTGATTTTTAATATACGTCTTATTAGTTATATTTCTTAAAAAAAAAAAAAATGTTTAAAAATGTCTGCAATCTCTATAAAATCTGCAACAGCATAAAAAATACAAATACAACATTTTCTCATTTTCTAACATAGTCGAAAAGTGTTATGACCTTGGTTTGTAATTCCGTTTGCCCATCATTAAACTTGGATTTATTTATATACATTATTATGATGTACTATTTACTATAGCGATCTTTTAATGAAAATGAATTGTGTAGCACTTTTACTTCGCTTATACAGGTATACATAAAATTATTCCGGTAAATTTTGCCTTTCGGAAAGAAAATTCTTTACATTGTATTTTAATGATGTTACACTACTTCAAACATAATGAAATTGATATATATCACTATAGTGCACAACAATACGCTTAATATATAATACGCATTGTGTAGCTTCTATCGTTTATTTACAGGGATACACAAAGAAATTACTTTGCATTACTCTTGATATACGTTATTGAGAAGGTAAACATAAGAATGTATCATATCAATTTTCTTTAACAGTCTATGAGCAACATTGCAGGATGTGCGTTTTCAGTCTTAACTAATCTTTATTACATGGAATTCTTTATATTATGTGGAATAAATTCTATAAATCATACGCAGTGCAACAATTCGAATTATTTAATTTGTGCGGACGGGATTTGAGGAAAATGCATTTTCAAGAGTGTTGTTTGTTTTTTAGCACAACTAAGTTTTACTGTGGGAATATAATACAAACAAATTCATATATAGGACTGTACAAAATATATGGATACTCAAATATTGTTGTCAATGAGCGGTAATTACCAGAAAATCTTTTTTTTTGTGGTTTTATGCGTTTTCCTCTTTAATTAGTCTTTTTGTTTTACTGCGTGGTATGTATAAAATACAAAGCTTATATACTGAAGAATTTGCGTGTTAAGAGACTACTCACTCACGCGAAAACACCGGCTTTCTAATGTTAATCCCACGGATGAATTTCTTTTAAATATCTTGTTCGACTTTCAATGTTTTTAAATGAGTTTTTTTTTTTTTTCAGTAGGTAGCTGAGGCCTATCTCTACAAAGGCCGACTTTTACTTTTTTGATTTTATTTGCGCTTTTGTTTTTCAATTTGGATAATTTCACATTCGGAACCGGTTTCGAAAGTCAATGTTTCCCCATAAATAAATAAATAAATAATAATAATAATAAAAAGACTGCGAAGAAAAGCAAAAAACAGGCATTGTGGAAATCGACCTTGGTTATCCTATACAAATAAAAATCATTTAAAAATACTGACATGCAAACGAGATATTTTTTTTAAAAATTCTCACGTAGGATTAACATTAGCAAGCGGGTTCAGTTCCCATGAGTGAAGTAGTTCCTTAATATCTATAGACAGTAATTACTGAAAGAAATACTTTTAATTTGTTAAGTATTTTCTAACATGTCTATTTACGTATCACTGTTCTTTGTATAAAGAAAAATAATAATTGTAATAGAATATTCTTAATAGTATTAGAAAAAAGTTCCATAATCTATGCATGACGCATGATTTTGATTCTAGTTAAAGTTGTACTCGTATATGGAGTAAAAAATACAAAATTGTTGTAACATAAATTATGTTTAAGGAATTTATTTTTCATTTTGAATAACTACGCACAAAAAAAATAAATTGATTATTTATATAAACAATATGCACCGTTTTTAAAAATTTGAAGGAAAATCTTATCTATAATACGATATTTAAAAGTAAAATTGAAGTAACAGATGTTATTAGTGCTTTCTAGGAGGTGCAATGCTTGCTACATTTCTATTTAATAAAATGAATAACAGGTGACATTTTCATTGCATAACAGATGCATGCACAGAAAAATGCATAACAGATGCATTTTTCTATGACAAATGACAAATGCTCAGGTCTGCCACAGGCGACTATTTTTTAATTCTATCTCGCACCACTTTTTCAAAACAAAAATTTTTCACACACACTTTGTCAACATGTGCAAGAAAAATATACTAAAAATTTGTAAAAAAATAGTGGTGCGAATAGAATATACAAATAGTCGTATGTGGCAGTCCTGAACGCTGAATTAAAATAAATATTTTTATTAATCACAACATATTTATCAAACTATTGAAACTATCAATTACACTGAAGCCGATAACGATTATATAACTTATATTTAGTAATATAGTTTATTAAAGTTGCGCCTAGACATTTGTGATTTTTACCACGAGCGGATCCAGATTTCCATGTATGGTGGGAGTCTCTGTGTATGTCATGTACCTCTTTTTGTAGGGAAAGAGGATCATATCGGTATAATATCTATTTTTGTATCTTAAGACTTTTCTTTGTCCACAATTCCAAATTGGGCATTTTATGACTCGTTATCAAAGTTATATTTTCCGTTCGTAAATGCATAAAATGTACAAGTTCTATTCAGATAATAATAGTTAAAATAATCGATATGGGATGTTTTTTTTATATACGTGGTCTGGTTTAAGTACGAACGTTATTTACTATCAAAATTTGCTTCAAAAAATTTTAAAGACATTTAAAAAGTGCAGTAATTTTTGGTCAGTGGAGTTCACTGACCGAAAATTACTTTTGTTCAAACATGAAAAAGGTTTACATTTTTTTAATTGTAGAGTAAGCTTAACATTCAATGAAAAAAGAAACTTTAATTAAATTAATTTAAATTTAATTTTTCATTTATTTTTCCATGCAGTTGAAAATGAAAAGCAAGGTTCAAAATTAAGTTTGCCCTATGGGTGATACAGGCCTAATGTTCGAAACTATAAGCATCCCCCCACTTTTTTTTTCAGGACTACACCACTGAGCTGGTTGTCTCATATACATAATTTCCAATAAAGGGGAAAATAAATATGCACAGTGAACGTCCATTTGAATATGATACCATTTCAATCCACAAACTAAAATCGAGAAAAATAAATGTATATAGTGAAATTATATTGTTATAATTATTATAATAATTATATACTATAATAATTATAATAATGTTATAATTATATTATAGTGAAATTAACTACAGGATTAAAAACCTGATCATATTGAATGCCTTTCTCTTGTCGAAAGTCTTGTGCAACAAGGCGCGCTTTAAATCTAATTATTTCGTTCTCTTTATTATACTTAATAGTATAAACCCATCTGGTTCCCAAGATCCTAGCATTCGGAGGTTTTTCTACTAAAGGCCAAACTTTCTGATCTTTAATAATTTGAATTTCCTCCTCTATTGCACGCTTCCATGATTCAGCTTGAGGGGAATGCATTGTTTCATGAAATGTTTTTGGAACGTTCACCTGATCCCACTTTAATTGTCATTCATTTAATCTGTTTGCTTCTAATTTCTGATTTATAATGCCCGTAAAGTTATTTTTACCACTTAAGTCAAATACTTTTGGATCGAAAGGCATACTTTTAAATTCACAATAAGTTTTAGCATCGGTTGGGGATCTCAAATGCATATTGGTTCCTAATATACTGTAATAAATATCTGTATGTGATCCATCTGAACGAGGAACATCCTTTCGAGACCACTGAATATTTGGTTTAGTTAAGATTAGGAGATTTAGATACTATTTCTATCGGTTTTGAATTCTCTGACTTCCCTTCAATTAATTAAACTTGTTTATCGGTTCAACACAAGATTTTTCCTATTACCCCCTCGAGTTTTAGTTTTAAATGGGCCTGCTATATTGAGGTGCAACAGCTCTAACAGCTTTACAGGCCTAATTTTTCTAATTGGTCTAAAGGAAACTCGTCTGGCTTTACCAATTTTACAAGGCTCATAGTTTAACTCTTCATTTTTGAGTGAAGGCATTCCTCTAACTGTATCAATGGTTCTTAGTATATAATCCTTATTTACATGGGCAAATCTTCTGTGCCAAGTTTCCAAACTGTTTTCTATATTAACCTGGTTAACCTCTAGATTATGACAATTTTTATTATTATGTTTAATATATTGAGAGAAAACATTGTAAAAGCCATTTTTTCAAAGAGCCAAAAACATTTTACCACCATTTAAAAATACATCTATTCGCCCATTTTTACTGACAAATGTGGCTCCTTTCTCTTCAAAGAGATGGCCTGCCATTAAATTATGTCGTAATTTAGGTGAATATAAGACATTGTTCAATACAACAACCTGGTTTCTGCCCTTAATTTTACAATTAAATTTTATAGTTCCTCTGCCTAGAACTTCACAAGCTACCCCATTAATTGAAGCTTTCATTTCCATCCCAGAGATTGGCTCAAAATCCCAAAATAAATCTTTACACAAGCAAAAATGGGAACTAGTGGCAGTATCAAACAGCCAGGCAGTACTATCAGTATTTGAGTTATAATATGCTTCAGCTATAAAACCCACTTCACCATGTTTTTCAGCCCTATTTTTAAATTTTCTACAATTATTAGCAAGATGGCCAATTAAACCACATTTAAAACACTTTCTAGATTCATTACATTTAAATTTAAAACTGGGATCTGCTGTACTTACCTGCATATTAGAAAATCTAGACTTCTGCTTAGTAGTTCCCTTAAACTTCACATCATTACATTTATTTTCACTATTATGTAAAGCAACCTCATTAAAATCACTTAAAATAGAATTTTTGTTAAATGAACAATTAAACAATTTTAATCTTGTTTCCTGAGATAACACTTTGTTCAAAACGTTTTCAAAGTTAAAGTCCTCATCAGAAAAATGGCAAATCAGCTAGACAATACTTCTCTACTCATCAGGCAGATGTCTAATCAGCTGAAACGGCTTTAACCACTTTGAAATTGGATGACCGGCATCCTTTAGTTGCATGATAATGTGTCTAAGTCTTGGCACCATAGAGATTCAGTTCTTCCCCAGGCTGCAGTTTGCATTTGAAAAACGCATCAGTCAATTCCACAATACATACATGGCTACTAGGACGAAAATGTCTCTCCAGTGACTGCCACGCCACATACAGATCCTCGGTACCAGATAATAAAGGCTTCAACTCTTTACACACAGTCAAGTATAGAATAGAATAAGCTCATATTCTTTTTGCCAATTCAGTAGCAGTTGGAGCTTTCGCTGGATCGTCGACTTATGGTAATTTTGTAGACACACATTCCCACAGAGATTTCTCCATGAGCAGTATATGGACATTCTCTCTCCATGTACTGTAATTATATGACTTTAATTTATCGATATGCAGAAACTCAGTGCCCGATGAAGGTGACATCATGCCTTTAAACTATTCAACTGAGGAACACAAGCACAAATTTAAAATACCCAACCCCTCTGCATGTCGTCTGCTTCAATCCAGGCTGGGCCCATAAACCGTAATGGGCTTCTAGGGCAAATTAAGCCTAGAAGCCACAACTATTTAAAGCAGAGTTTCAAGGATCGGTGTTCACATACATGCAGAAAGAAGTTAAAGTATAATTGAAAAATAACTTTATTAAAAATGATTAAAAAATCATTAAATATATCAAACATAGCAAAATAAAGCCATAACAATGGCCAACAAAATAACTTACTCATTTAGCAAGCCTTTACTTAAAACAAGCACATGCCTGGCTATATAACAGGTTAAAAGAGAGCCATACGAACATGAAGTCACTCAAATATATACTATCTTAACAAGATCAATTCTGTAACAGTGAAGCATGCAGTTATACAAATCAGCCAATTAGAAACCAGCGTACATCATCGGCAAGATGACACAATACTTAAATTGGAAAATAGTCATTCATCTCCAGATGCATGAATTCGTAAATATATGATGTCATATTGTCAGAAAAAGGAAATGCTCATAAGCTAAAGGCTGAAAATATTGTAGCTAGACTAGAAAACAAGCATCGATACCGATTAGTCTCAGAATTGGGCCGCAAAGCATAACGACATGAAACATTGACATCTATGTCACATTTCGATATCAGCAAGAATGCCGCGATATGACATCACTTACTCTAGTAACATTAGCAAATGTTTATTTTATAAACTTAATCACTTGCTTTTCAAGTGTGTTAAATTTAAAGAATGAAATGTCAGGGATGGAAGGCAGTTTGTTAAGAAAAACAAATTGTGTGCCAATTGCTCATCTGACAAACATTACACCTGGCAATGTAATTCCATATACAGCTGTCACAATTGCCAACTGAAACATCACACAATTTTATGCGAAAATAATCTGCAAAATTACGCGACATCAATTTGTCATTCAAATGAAAAACAGAGCCACAAAAACAAACTTGATTCAGAGGCCATTTTGATTCCTGATGATAATAAAAAGGAAATTTCTCCTTCAATAAATTCTGTGCAAACATCTTTTGCATTTTCGCCTACTGCTAGTGCATATATTAATGATTGCATGGGTCAAAAGCATATTTTAAGAATCATGTGTGACAGTGACTTAGAGTCTAAGTTTGTTTCAGAATCATGCATGAAAGTTTTAAAAAGAAATTTAAAAGGAAAAATGCTAGATTCCCCGTAAAAGGTTAAAAGGTCTGCCTAATTCAAAGATCACAGTAACAAAGGGTTACGTAATAATTGATCTTATATCAATTCATAATGCTGACACAAAGTTGTCTGTGAAAGAATTTATTTTATGTGTGACAGTGACTTAGAGTCTAAGTTTGTTTCAGAATCATGCATGAAAGTTTTAAAAAGAAATTAAAAGGAAAAATGCTAGATTCCCCGTAAAAGGTTAAAAGGTCTGCCTAATTCAAAGATCACAGTAACAAAGGGTTACGTAATAATTGATCTTATATCAATTCATAATGCTGACACAAAGTTGTCTGTGAAAGAATTTATTTTAGATGAATTAATGGCTCCTTTTCCTGCAGAAAATATAAATGAGGAACATTTTTCATACTAAAAAAATATAAACTTAGCGGATCCACATTTCGAGACTCCAAATAAAATAGACATTATTTTAGGATATGATTACTTTTTTTTCTATTTTGCTTCCTGGTCAAGTAACAGATTCTTGGAGCAATTTAATTGCACAAAATTTAATTTTTGGTTTTCTCGTATCGGGAAAAATGCCACATTCTAGTAGTACATCTCCAAATTCGATACATAATTTGCATATTTACGAAGTTAATATTGATAAATAATTAAAGCGATTTTGGAAAATAGAAGAAGTATTTAATAATAATGTGCAAATTTTGTCGCCGGAAGAACAGTTTGTTGAAACACATTTTCAGGAAAATGATTCAATTAATTTCAAAGGTCATTTTGTGATGAAATTACCTTTTATTAAATCTAAATCAGAATTAGATAATTCTAGACCTGCCACAATTTCTCACTTGTTGGCAATGGAAAGGAAATTTAAAGAGAAACCAGAATTCGAAAAACAGTACAAGGACTTTATGCATGGATATAAACAGTTAGGTCATATGAAATTAATTACACAAAATGGCATTAATAATTATGAAAATGAACACTACTTTCTTCCTCATCATGCAGTTATTAAACCTTCTAGTACCACTACCAAGTTGAGAGTCATTTTTGATGCTTCCTGAAAAACTTCAAATGGTAATTCTTTGAATTCCATTTTGGGTGTAGGCCCTAACTTACAACGGGACATTTTAAAAATTTTACTTAATTTTCGATTTCCAAAAATTGTTTTTTCTGTGGACATAGAAAAAATGTACCGCCAGATTTTGGCTTCTGAAGCAGATAAAATTATCAGCAAATCATTTGGAGGTCTAATCTTAATAAGGAAATAAAAAATTTCAAGTTAAAAACTGTAACATACAGTTTAGCGCCAGTGTCTTTTCTGGCCACTAGATGTATCAAACAAACTGTTCATGATTACACAAAAAATTTTCTTATTTCACAAATTTTAGAACAAGATGTGCATATGGATGATTTGTTATCAGGTTCAAATACTGTTAGGGAAGCAATAGAAACTTGCAAAGAAATTACAGATGTTTTACACGCACACTGTTTCCACTTAAGGAAGTAGAATTTGCATTCAAAAGAATTTCTTAGCGAATTTAAAGACTGTTCTACGACCAAATCAAATTCTGAAATAATTCCTAGTGATAGTGAAAGCTCTAAATTTCTAGGCTTAAGCTGGAACTCTTCTTCAGATATTTTTATTTTCAAGACTTCACTAACACTCACTCCACCTCTTACAAAGAGACAGATTTTAGCTGAATCTGCCAGAATTTTTGACACACTAGGCCTAATTTCACCATGTACGGTAACATTAAAAATATTTTATCAGAAGCTTTGGCTTACAAAGGGGGACTGGGACTCTATTATTCCGCAACATCTAGCAGAAGAATTACTCAAATTTCATTTAATGAGATAAGTCAATTGTCTTTTCCTAGATGTGTCACGCTTTCATCCAATAACCCATTTGAATTACATGGATTTTCTGGCACCTCAACACTGGCTTATGCTGCCGCAGTTTATTGCTGACAAACTCATAAGGGCAAAATTGATTTTTTTCTCTTAGTTTCTAAAAATAAGGATGCTCCAATCAAGCAAATTTCGGTTCCTAAATTAGAACTTTGCAGTGCTCACTTACTATCTAAGCTGTTTCATTCTGTTATGGACACACTAAAGAATTACAATTTCAATATTTTTGCCTGGGCTGATTTCAAAGTCGTCCTTTCTTGGGTATCAGCACATCTGCGGAAATGGAAATCATTTGTAGCAAATAGGACATAGCAAATAACGGAAATTTTACCTACAAAGCACTGGAGACATGTCCCATCCAACCAAAACCCCACAGATATTGCTTCATGTGGTATTGATCCTAAATGTCTTCCAGAATGTCACTTATGGTGGAAAGGCCTAAGTTGGCTGGTTCTAGAACCATCCAATTGGCAAAAAGATAACTCAAATGCTGAGGAATTTGAAGAACAAATCAAAGCCGAACAAAGGTCTGATCTAATTTTTTCATTTCACAACCGCACATCAAATGATCTATTTGATAATTTGTTTCAAAGACATTCTTTGCTTTCAAAAATTACCCGCATTTTGGCATATTGCCAAAGATTCATTAAAAATGCAAAATTGAGATCACAAATCTCAAATTTCTTCAACACCACTTACATTCAAAGAAAAAAAATCTGCCAAAGAAACTACCGTTCTTTGGATTCAAACTTCTTACTCTCATGAAGAATTGAAATGTATCAAAGAGCAAAAGGCTTTTTCTAAAGTCCATTACACTCCCTCCATCCGTTTATTGATGATAGCGGTCTCTTACAGGTGAGAGGGCACCTACAAAATTTGCAGTTAGCATTCAATCACAAGCATCCTATAATAATTCATTCGCAACACAAAATGAGTGAGAAATTAATCCAGCAACAACATATTGCAACTTTACATGCTGGGCCTTTTCTACTATCCCACATCCTCAGACAGTCCTATTGAATCATTGGTGGGAAAAAGCTCATCAATAAATGCATCAATAGTTGCTTAAAATGCAACAAATATAGAAGGTCCATTGCAACCCCTCAACTAATGGGCAATTTACCAAAACATCGAGTCACCCTGGAATGTCCTTTTTTTCTTCAGTGGTGTTGATTACGCAGGCCCTATATCAATTAAATTTAGTAAAGGTTGGAATGCAAAAATAACTATGGGTTATATAGCTTTATTTATTTGTCTTGCTACCAAAGCAGAGCATATTGAAGCTGTGAGTGATTTGACAGTGGAAGCATTTACAGCAGGCCTTCGACGTTTTAGTGCAAGGCGAGGTGCCCACACCATCTTTATAGAGACAATGGAAAAAACTTTGTTGCCACGTTCAGAAAACCGGTCAAAATACATAAACAGTAGCTTTCATTTCCTATCAGAACATAATAATCATAAAAAATGGACAAGGCAATTCGATTGAAGAGCATGCAAATAAAAAGATGAGGCACACTGGGCCATTTTTGAGGTTTTTACTTTGTTCTCCTGAAATTTAGGGAACAATTTATATGCAAAAATTCTTGAATATATTTTTTTTTTCATTTATTAATATTCTCAGATCATAAATTTTAATAGTGTTTTAAAAGAAAAAAGGTTTTTTAAAGCTTAAAACATGTAACCCATTGTATGGGATACAGTGGGACATCACATGAAGCACAATAAATATGAAAGGCGAAGGATAAATTACTACATTAATAACTATTTAAAGGAAAAACTACTTTATTAGAAATCTTTAGCAATATTTTTCAATGCATTAAATAGTACAGAACACAATGGATTCATTTCATATAAATAAAGATATTTAAAAAGAATTTTTGCACATAATGTCATTGTATGCCCATAGATATATTTAACAAGACTTTACATATTTGAGTTTAAATAAAAAATATTTAGATGTTTTAAATGTATGTAAATAAGATAATTTAAAGAAAAGTTCCTTTGCAATATCCTGATTACTTCAGTTATAGTACATTAAAAAGTTACACAATTAGGCTTATCTAAAAATGCCTTAAATATAGTAACTGTTATGTTCTTAAAAAGAATAACTTTCTTAATAAAATTTTCTCATTGCAACATGAATTGGTAGCCATATTCTTTATGGTATTAAAATTGTGCAAAAGTAAATGAACTGGTTTCCTTTTTAAATATAAATTTAAATAGCAAAATATACTAGAACATATTCATAACAGAAGATTTTATTTTAAATGAAAAAAAGGAAATATTGATCTGTTTAAATTATTCTATTGAAAATGTTACTATTAGATCAGCATAAAAGAGTGGTCGACTGTAATCCTTTTTCGGGGTGATGCTCTGTACACTATGTAGACATGAAATAACGAAATATTCTATAACATTTTATTTTATATAAAAAAAGGCATATTTTGGATAAAATTAAAAATAAACGAGTGACTTATCTTTAAACTCCAACTATTTTTTTCACTCTCTTACTTCTTATCTTTATTAACAAAACAGCTAAGCTTCTAAACAAACAAAAATTTACTTTTGGTAGCTAAAAATAACAAAATGACAAAGTTCTGATTTGACCGTATGATTTAAGGTTGACAATATTTTTTTACTATACTGCTATTGATAGCACAAATATAAAATTAAAATATCTAAAATAAGCACATTTTGAAGGATTGTTCAACTCTGTGACATGTTCCCTTGTGATTACAAGATATTTTTCAGAATTATGATTTTTTACTGTGAAAAATGAAAATACCCAGTTTTGGGGTATTTACACAAGGCTTGGGTAAATACCTGGGTATATTGTCTCAAATTCTGGCCGGAAGCTATTTTATATTGTATATATACAATGAACCATGTTTGCTATATGTCACATCGAAAAACCCCTTTTGAGTATTATTGTGGGAATAAACCGTCTGTCCAACATTTACGTCCATTTGGCACAGTAGCATACATGGGTGTACCCAGACAACTCCGAAACACTAAATTTGAACCTAAAGCCAAGAAGGGTATTTTGGTAGGGTATGCAATGTCAACTAAAGGGTGTAGAATCTGGTTACCCAATACAAACAAAATTATAGAAAAAATTAATGTTAGATTCAGTGAGGAAGCCACCTTACCCAAAGACATTTACATTGAGAATGAACAAGACCCTATTCATTCTCTTGGCACAGACCCTTTCACCAGTTTATAGCAGCACAACAGAAGTGATCCGGAACCCATACCCAAATACATACTTAACCCCAAACCTCCCGAAATTGACTCACTTAATGACATACAAGCAGACAAACCTCCTAAATCTGAATCTACCACCACTGAACCCAACTGTTGAGAGAAGAAGAAACCCACCGAAGCCACTTTTACTTTGTTGCGAATGGCAACAGCAGGTTTGTTGATATAGAATGTTGTTAGAATGATGTTCAACGATTTTGAGTCGTAACAATGTAACTCGAAAGCAAATGCTTTAAATTCGATGTATAAGATGTTCAGAGTGAATGTTTCAAAACGAAATTATTTTTAAATTGTAAATATGTATATAATTTGCGCGTTATATTTAGCTGTGTGTGCTTTTGGAAATATTGTGTTATTTACAAGTAAAAACAATGAAACTCATCTACATTGTCTGTCGTTGATTCCAGCGAAATCTCTCATTTTATTTTTAATTCGTAGTTTTATTTTCTATATTTCTGGCACCCCCGGGTGGACGATTTTGTTGGATTCTGGCAGATTTATGCAGCTAAGAAAAGATTGAAGGTAAGAACGAAACTTTCCATTTTGAAGTTATATAATTATTATGTGCTAGAATTTAAAAATATTGCATAACTCCGATAGTAAAAATGGAAGTTTTAAAAAGAAATAAAACAACTCAACGTTCAGCTTTTACCAAGGCATATAATAAATTAGAAAGTGTATTGAATGACGCAAATGCCGAACATGATGAAATCGAAATTCATTTCTATTTATTTAAACAGAAAGCTGACGCGTTAGAGATTACTCATAAGAATTATTTAGATGGTTTATCAGATGATACCGAATTTGAAGCAGAATTTGATTCAGTTGAAGAATATAGAGAAAAGGCTTTAACAATTCAAATAAAAGCACAGCGACGATTAGATAATTTTAAAACAAAATTAAATCGAAATGAAAATAATTCGGCTCGTAAATTTGAAACAGAAAATGAAAAATTAAAAACTTTACGACTCCCTGAAGTTGAACTGTATAAGTTTGGTGGAGATTTAAAGGATTGGCTTACCTTTTTGAACCAATTCAAAACTATACATGAAAATACAAATTTAACTAATGTGGATAAATTCCATTATTTAATTCAGTCGATGAAAATAAATTCAGAATCCAGGGAATTAGTAGAGTCGTTCCCAGTGACAAATGATAACTATTCTTTAGCAATTAATAGTTTAGAAGAGAGATATGGTAGATCCGATTTGCTAATCGATTTTTATGTGAGAGAATTATTGAAACTAGTATTGAATAATGCAACAAAAAAGAAAGTTGATTCTTTGAATAGCTTATACAATAAACTTTCGACCCAAATCAGGGCATTGGGTTCGCTAGGTGTCACTACAGAAATGTGTGGTGTTATATTGTATCTGTTGGTTGAGAGTTCATTACCGGTTAATATTCTACGATCATTCGAAAGACAGAGAACTATTGAAAATGAACAAAAATTATCTAGCATCGATGCTATAATCTTATTTCTTAAAAATGAAGTACAGTCAGAGGAAAAAATAAAATTGAGTAGATCAGATATTTGTAACATTGTACCAGAAAGAAAAAATTTGGCATCAAGCCAGAATTCTAAAGGCAGTAACTTTTCCGCGGCAGAACTGATTTCTCATAATTATAATGATGTCTCATGTGTATTTTGTCTGAAAGACCATGAATCGTGTTTCTGCAAGAAGGCATTTTTTATGCCAATGTCAGAAAAACTTTCGATCATCAGAAGTAAAGGACTGTGCCGTACGTGCTTTTCTAAGGTCCACATGGCTGTTTTGTGTACTAGATTGAACATTAGATGTCAAAATTGTTCGAAAAGACATGTAAAATTTATGTGTCCTAATTCAGAATGTAATAAATCTAAAGAAATATCAAAATCACCCAATGATGAGGCAAAAGAAAAAAGTGTTGATGCACTTTTTACACATAACCATAACATAAATAAGAAATTTTCTTCTACAAATGAAGTTTCATTAGAAACGCTAGTTGTAAATATAAAAGGGAAAATTTCAAGCCGTAAGGCAAGAATAATTATAGACACAGGATCCCAAAAATCTTATATTTTAAAATCCACTGCTAAGGAACTGGGTTTTGATTTTCAAAGAGAAGAAGAGTTTTGCCATTCATTATTTGGCGGTAGAAAAACAAAAATGTTTAAGCATAAATGCTACAAAATTTATTTAAGTAGTCTTGATGCTAATTATGTTTGTAATTTGGATGCTTTAGATCAAGATGTTATATGTAATGATATTTCTGCGATTAAATATGGTTACTGGATGCGCGAACTAAAAAATAAAGGAATCTACTTGAGCGATACTCGAGAATCAGGGCCTATTGAGGTACTTTTAGGAGCAGATGTAGCTGGTAAGCTATTCACAGGAAGAAGAGAACAACTAAAATCCGGTTTGGTGGCTATGGAAACTAAATTGGGTTGGACTTTAATAGGCAAGATACCTCAGTTTAATCGTCAGAATGAAGTGAATATGACTGTAGTCAGTATGCTGTCTCAAGAAGATGTACCTGTTTCAGCATTATGGGATTTAGAACTTCTTGGTATTCGGGATTCTATTGAACAAAATAGTAAAGAAGATTCAGAAAGAGCTGTCATGATACATTTTGAAGATACAGTTAAACAAAATGATGATGGAAGATACGAAGTGCATTTGCCCTGGAAGAAGGATCATTCTTTTCTACCTACTAATTATGATCTAGCTTTAAGAAGACTTGAATCTACTACCAAGAAATTAGAGAAAACTGGGTATCGAGAAAAATACCATCAAATTTTTGAAGAATGGCTTCATGAAGGTGTAATTGAAGAAGTTCCTGAAAATGAGTTATCATTATCCGTTGCTCATTATCTCCCTCATTGTGCCATAATAAAAGAAACGTCCTCATTGTCTTCAATGAAAGTAAGGCCTGTTTTCGATGCTTCGGCTAAGACAGCTAATTTCCCCTCATTGAATGATTGTTTAGAGACTGGAATTAATTTTATAGAAACTATTCCTTTGATTTTGACCAGATTTCGTCTTTATGAAATTGGTGTTATTTCTGATATAAGAAGAGCCTTTTTGCAGATCTCTTTACACGAAAATGACAGAGATTTTTTACGATTTTTTTGGTATAATGATGATGGCTCTATAAGGGTTTTTCGACATAATCGTTGTGTTTTTGGGGTTACAAGTAGCCCGTTTCTTCTGATGGCAGTTATTCATCACCATTTGTCCCAACAATTATTGAAAGAAGAATTTTCCAAAGAAATACTTGTTAAATTGCGTGACAGTTTTTACGTAGATAATTGTGTAACAAGTGTTCACAATATTTCAGAATTAGATAATTTTGTAAGGACATCTACAGAAGTAATGAAAAGAGCAAAGTTTGATCTTAGAAGTTGGAAAAGTACTACATACAATAACTGTGATACTTTTCCTCTAGGAAATTCTAAAACGTCTGTATTAGGCTTAATATGGGATAAGAGTTCTGATACTCTCGAAATCGATTCTGAACTTTTAAAACTTGATGAATCAGAAAAAATAACGAAGCGAAAAATTTTGTCCCTTATCAGCAGAGTCTTCGATCCTATAGGATTTATTTCCCCTGCATTAATACAACCTAAACTTTTGCTTCAATCTATTTGGAAAACGAAGGAACCATGGGACGCAGAACTAAACGAAGACACTAAATGAGAATTTCTTAAGTGGTTTAAAGATCTACATCTCTTGAAGTCTATAAAAATTCCAAGATGGAGCGGTGCCACAGAAGAATCTAATTTAAGCTTGCACACTTTTGTTGATGCGAGTCAAAATGCTTATACAGCCTGTATTTTTCTAAGATCCGAGTCCCCTGATGGTACAGTGAAGGTCAATTTACCGCAAGCCAAATCACGGATAACGCCATTAAAGAAGATAACTATTCCAAGATTGGAATTGATGGCGGCTACTATTGGAGCAAGATTATTTAAATTCATAAAAGGTGCTCTAGAAGTGGAAAGCATTGAGGAGTATTTTTGGACTGATTCTTCAACAGTTCTTAGTTGGATTAAACGACAAGAACAATGGTCAGTTTTTGTCTCTAATCGAGTGAAAGAAATAAGACAACTCACGGACCCTGAAAATTGGTTTCATATTTCTGGTGAGCTGAATCCCGCTGATCTTCCATCCAGAGGATGTGGAATTAAGCAACTTCTGAAGTCCCAATGGTGGCTAGGACCTACATGGTTAAAGAATTCAAAAGAACAATGGCCTAAATCCATTATCAATGTTAACGAAGATGAAATTGAACAAGAAAAACGAAAAACAGTTGTTTCTGCTAGCAATGTAGAATTTAAGACTATTGTTTCTCAATTAGCTGAAAGAATTTCGAAATTTTCCAAAATAGTAAGAGTGCTAGCTTGGATTATGCGCTTTCACCCCAAAGCTCGTGATTTGAGAAAACATACATTGCTTACAAAGGAAGAAATATTGAATGCGCAGAAAATACTTTTCCGTTCTGTACAGACAGAATACTTTTCTCATGAAGATGGCAGAAAATCTCTTGCTAATTTCCAAACTTTTAAAGATGAAGAGGGTCTATTACGATTGAAATCAAGACTTACTAATGATGACGAAACTTATGATTTTATTGCTCCAGTGATTCTTCCTTCGAAACATGCAGTAGTAAAAAGGCTTATTAAGCAAGAACATATTCTGAACAAGCATGCTGGAACATCTATACTTTTGACCATTCTGTGAGAAAGATTTTGGATTTTAAAAGGAAAAAGAACCATATGGAGTATAATCAACAAATGCATTATCTGCAAGAAGCAAAAGGTAAAACACACTGAAGTGCCATTCCCCCCTCTCCCTACAGACCGAACAAAAGTAGTAGGAGTTTTCCAAGTCTCAGGAGTTGATCTGGCTGGTCCGTTGCTGACAAAATCTGGAGAAAAGGTATGGATTGTCTTGTTTTCTTGTGCAGTATTCCGAGCAGTCCATCTGGAATTAATTCCATCTCTTAGTACTAATGCTATGATTCAAGCTCTGCGACGATTTATAGCAAGGAGAGGTCGGATATCTGTGTTGTATTCTGATAATGGAACAAATTTTACAGGCTTGAATAAAGCATTGAAAGAACTGGACTGGGCAATGATTCAACGAACATTTGAAGTCAATGAAATTTGTTGGAAGTTTAACCCACCCTCCGCCCCATGGTGGGGAGGGTTTTGGGAAAGGCTAATTGGCATTCTTAAAGATCTGCTCAGAAAAAACTTAGGACATTCATCTTTGACATATAAAGAATTGCTAACTCTTGTCTGCGAATGCGAATCAGTAATGAACAACAGACCACTAACTTATATATCCGAAGAATCTAATTTAAGAGCTTTAACCCCTGCATCATTTCTACAAGATCTTCGCACAAGTGAAGTTCCTGATTTAGACCAAATTGAAAAGACTAATATTTTGAAAAGATGGCAATATATTCAAAAAGTAAGAGAGAATCTAAAGCAGAGATTCAAAAAGGAATACTTAGGCTTTCTGCGATCTTCCATCCCTAAAAGGCATGACAAAGTTAAAGTTGGAGATGTAGTTTTGATTGGTCGAGATGATAAGAAAAGACTGTATTGGCCTCTAGCAAAAGTTATAGAACTTTTTCCTACTAAAGATGGAGTAGTCAGGCTTGTTAAGTTGAAAACAGCAAAAGGAACTTTATTGAGACCAGTACAAAGACTTTACCCGCTTGAGATCACACAAGAAGACTGTGAACATTTTCAGTTAGATCCTGCATCAGTTAGAGTTGATAAGATCAATGAACAATCAAAAAACAGTGAATCTGTAAAAAATATAGATATTCAGACTCGTTCTGGTAGAAAAGTAAAAGCTCCAAAAAGACTTGATTTGTGAACTATGAACATTTTAGTTTGAACTTTTCCATTAAATATGAACATTTCTTTAAAGACTCTAAAAACCTAGAACTCTAAAATTTGAAAATATTTTCATTAATTCTGATTTTATGTATCTTTATTAGAATCTGTATTTTTAGTGTATGTTTTAACATTTTGTTTAGATTAGTATTTGTATTCATATGTCATTTCAGTATTTTTCAGTTTTATCTTTGCTGAGTTTCTTCCAAAACTCAGGTGGGGAGGATGTCGCGAGAAGAAGAAACCCACCGAAGCCACTTTTACTTTGTTGCGAATGGCAACAGCAGGTTTGTTGATATAGAATGTTGTTAGAATGATGTTCGATGATTTTGTGTCGTAACAATATAACTCGAAAGCAAATGCTTTAAATTTGATGTATAAGATGTTCAGAGTGAATGTTTCGAAACGAAATTATTTTTAAATTGTAAATATGTATATAATTTGCGCATTATATTTAGCTGTGTGTGCTTTTGGAAATATTGTGTTATTTACAAGTAAAAACAATGAAACTCATCTACGTCATCTGTCGTTGATTCCAGCGAAATCTCTCATTTTATTTTTAATTTGTAGTTTTATTTTCTATACCAACACTTCATATCCTATCTTTGGACACCCATCTAAGGATGATAGTGATGAGGAGGGCAAGGAACATTCAAGAATATTGAGGGAAGCAGCATGGTTCAGAAAAACTGTATGGAGACCTAATGGAAAACGGACAGATATATATTATTATGAGGTGGGTGAAACACAAAGGTTAAGGTCAATTCGAGAGGTACATGATTACTGTCTAAAACATGGCATTAAATTCGATCCAAACATCTTTTGTTTTAAAGGAGTAGATAAATATGAAAGCATTGTACATGGACACTCTGGTAGCTCAAGTGCTGTTTCCGGCCCTTGTTGTACACCAGCTCAAGTTTCTATTTTTGAATCACACAGTACTGATATATGACTAGAGCAGACCATACCTAACAGATACAAGCAGGCTTTAAAATTCCCTCAGTGGGAACTCTGGAAACAAACCATGGGGGAGGAAATCTGAGTCATAAATAATAGGAAAGTATGGGTTTTAACTACATTACCACCTAATACAGAACCTCTAGAATGTAGGTGGGTTTACACCCTAAAACAAGATGTCAAGGGACACATAGCACGGAACAAAGCAAGACTGGTGGCACAAGACTATAAGCAAATTAAAGGTGAGACATATGATGAAACATTTTCACCTGTCGTTAATTTTAGTCTCATTCGTTTTTTCTTTGGAGCCTTAGTGTCTTATCATGGGTAGACTCATTTACAATTTGATGTCAAAGGGACATATCTCTATGCACCACTTACAGATGAGATCTACATTAAACAACCCCCTGGTTTTGAAATAAAAGGTAAAGAACATCTGATCTGTAAACTACATAGGGCATTATATGGGTTACAACAAAGCGGAAGAGTTTGGTTTACGAGTTACACAAAATTTTAATTTCTCTTGGTTTTACAAAATTAGATTGGTGCAACTGTGTTTATACATTTTCTAATTACATTGTTTTATTATTATATGTTGACGATTTTGTCATTTTAAGCAAACATCAGAAACATATCGACAAGGTTTTAAGTCTTTTAACTAAGCATTTTGACATTAAAGTTTTGGGCAAAACCCGTAAATTGCTTGGGGTTGAGTTTGAGGAGAATAAGAAAGGCATTTTTTCTATCCATCAATTGCAATATATAGAAGACATTTGCACACATTTCAAAGAATACAACTTTCCTATTATTTCACTCCTGATTAGCAAAAGGGTTGTCTACTCTAAATTGCAGTACCCACAGACTAATGCAGAAATTCAAGAAATGCTTAACTACCCATATAGAAGTGTGTTAGGGTGCTTATCCTTTTTATCTAGCAGAATAATATTATTATATTGATATTGCTTATGCATAAATATATATTCAGCCAGTTCCATAGCAATCCAGGGATTGCTCATTGGAGTGGTCTTTTGAAACTTCTAGGGTATGTTAACTATACTAAACATAACAAAAGAGCTTCCTTGTCATAAAATTAACCTTATCACATACACAGATGAAGATTTTGCAGTAAATCACAATGACAGGATAGCTATGGGTGGTCAATTACTTATGCTGGACAGAGCTCCTATTACGTGGAGAGTATTTAAACAAAAGTCAGTATGTTTGTCTACTGTGGAGTCTGAGTTTGTGGCCTTAGCAGAAGCAACCAAGGAATTTCTTTGGTTCAGTCGTATTATCACTAATGTTATAATAAGCATATTTTTACAGGTCAACAAACTAAACAGTATTGTTAGTAGACAACATGGCAGCTATAGATTTCATCAAATCCTCCCATAGAAAACTACGGAACTAAACATATTGATGTTAAGCTCTTCTTTGTATGCGACTTATTAAACCAAGAGATATTTACAGATAAACATGTTAGTATTAAGTCCAATCTCTCGGACATCTTTACAAAACCACTTTCAAAAGCAGATTTATACAGGTTCATTGAGGTCATTTTCAGTTCTAAGTCTTAATAAAGTTAATACAAAAAAGAAAATCTCTCCTTTGAACTTATTTCGAGCATTAAGATGCTTGTTTATTTATTTATTTTTTTTTAGTTAAACGCATGATGTTTAACTTTTCCTTTTGAATACTGACACTTTTATGTTTTGAAGTATTTCTATTGTTTGAATCTTATGTTTATACACCTGTTTCTCTTATAACTGCATCATGTTTATACACTGTTTAATTTCTTTTTCAGAAGGATCCTTCACTTTTTGATGTTGTGTTTTAGATTACCCTCATTTCTAATGGCATGGACAATTTAATATCCCACTGGAATGTGGTCAGACCCCATGATGGTTCATCCTCCGGGGTCTGAGCAGCTTCAGGAAGCAGCTCGCAGAGGTGAAAATGCAATTACCAGAGTGGCTGGCAGGGAGTAGCAGCCTTAATGAGTGTTCTGATCACAGGAAGGCCTGTCGCAGGCCTATTATTTTTATTTCCATAAGTCCTTTTTTTTAATATATGGAAATGCCAATTTTGTCCCATCCGTGTCATTGAAAATTGAGCTGTAAGATGTAATGCATAAATTTTGTTTTATTGTGCAAATTTATGAGAAAGGTATTACAAGTGTTACATAAGCAGTTGCTTTATATTGTTGCACATGTGTGTTTTCCTTGGCCAATGCTTTTTTTTTTTACATGAGCTCACTGAAAGGTATTTTCTAAAATCTGAAAGTTTTTTTTTTTTTTTTCTTGAAGTGTGTTATGTGAATATATTGCTCACCCACAAGAAAAGTGACACATCTCGCAAAAATTCATTTTGTGTTTCATTCCACTGATAGGTCTGTCATAGGTGTGTCTTACTACACAAAAAGTTTCATAAGTGTAGTTATACGAAAAATCACTTTATTACGTTATTTGTCCATTCTTGACCACAGAAGAGGGGTGGATTGTGTGGGAACGTAAATTTATCCAACCTTCCAAACCTCATCCTATGTCTTCATTCTTAAGGGTTTTACACTTTTATGCATGTTTTTACTCCTGCATGCAGAGAGAGCTAAGTGCTATAATTTCGTGTCACAGAAAAATCATGCAAATTTTCCTTTGCCTCTCCTGTGAAATTTACTTTTGTTGAGATGCATCACTTTTCTTGTGGGTGAGCGATATTATGTGTAAAGTGTTTCATTCTACTAAACAATGTCTTGATATGAGAATATCTCTTCATATCTAAATTGCAAAAGTCTTCATGAGAAATGTATGCTCATAAAATTTTTCTATTGATCATCCAAGTGTTTTGGTAGATGTATACTGTGTGTTTGAAAAAAAATGTTTTTTTAATTCTACTCGTTTAAAAGTTTGGCTGTTGTAAGATAACTATAAGTTTGAAGTGTTTCCTCAAAGTTGTGAGGGTTTCTGTTTTATTTTATATTGTGTTTAAAGTATATATATATATTGAATCATTGTGTTAATTGAATTATTGTATAATTGATATTGTATTAATTGAATCTTTTAAATTTACTATCAAAGGTTGATAGTTTTTGTTATTGGTGTTAAAAAGAAATATGTTAAAAATGTTTGAATTTTCTATATTGATCAAGTTTTACTGATCAACCGTTTTTGGTTTACCAGTTGATTCTAGTAAAAGCTTCAAGGGGAGGGGAATGTTAGCCCTATTTTGTCCTTTATACTTATATAAAATGGTACTTACATTTATTCATTGATTTCCATCTATTTCTTTACCACTACATTCTAGCAGAAGTTCATTTCAATAGTTAATCCTCATTTCTATTTTGGTTATTTGTTTCACTCATTCAATTAGAATTTCAGCGTTTTCTTATTCCATTTTGTTTTCAAATCGCCATGCACACATTTCAACTATTCATTTCTGATTCGATTGTAAATTGATTCCTATTCTCAGCACATTCATTTCCGGTGTCATCTCTCGCTCCGTATGATCGCTAGTCATGTTATGTTATATTTCGATCACGTTTCGCAATCTCAGCTCACTGGGTTTTAATTGTTTTGCTGTAAGGCAGCATGATCTCTACTCAACTCCACGTATCATGATACGATCATATTTACAAGAAAGGGGATGTTTCTCTGTGAGCACGTGCTGGCTGATAGAACTATTTAAAGGGACAGTGACTTGCTATTAAGAGATGGAAATAGGACGGAAATAGATGAAATGATATGAGAGGTGGAGGACAAAAGTGTTTATCATTGATATAATTATGCCTCACGCTATGGCGATATATTCAAGAATCATCTTGTGTTTTCCATCGGACCTGGTTTATTTAAAGAAATGCTAAGGCTTAGCAATGGTGGTTTTTAAACTTGTTTTTCATATTTTTATCTTATTATGAAGTATTCTATCCATTGTTATACAATATGCACATTGAAATATCATCGTCATTTTTCGATTGAAGTTCTTCTTCTTATCATTATCCAATGTGCACAATGAAGTATTGTTATCATATTTTAATAAAAGTCGAAAGTCTATCATAGCTTATGCAAACTACGAGTCTACAAACACGTGAGTGTTTTTTTTTTATGTTTCATTACAATTCGAAAGTTCAAATAGAACTCATGTCTCTAAATGCTGACCACATGTTTATATTTTAATGCCACTGAATGTCAATGTCAATTAATTATGATTACATTTCATTTCTGTTAAGTTGTCGTTTTTTTATAACTGTGTATGTTTATTTTAAGTTATATTTTATTTAGTTTTCAATAAACGTTAGCTAAATACAAACTTAAATCTGCTTCCTTTTATTTAGTTAATCTACATTTAACACCTTTGTCACTATCTTGCCGAAGTTACTGATGCTTTACATCTCTGCTACAATTTCAATATCTGTTTTAGACTGGTCCTGGTAAACGGGTGCGAAATGATAAAGAAGAGACACGCAGAAGTGCAGAAGATGTGCAGAAGATGAAAAATGATCTGAAGCGAGGCCCAACAGAAGACAAGTCTAGTTCAGTGCAGAATCAAAAATGGTCCAGGAGAGAACTGAAATATATTTTTCGCTTTTAACACCTTTTATGGTACAGTAGAAGACCTTTATAACGCAAACCTAAAAACGCAAGGTTGTGCATTATATAGAATTTTGCGTTATATGGATCACATCATTAAATTCACCTTGTAAACATGGCTAAATATGCCTGAAACATATCAAAATACATTAGAATTTCTTTACACTGCATTCCTTGTTACTAAAAGTTACCCAAATTATTTATTTTTGCATAATATAGGTTACACATTGTTAAATTTACTTTATAAACATGACCCAAATGTAAATGACACAACCATCCCTTATATTAGACATTTTCAAAAATGTTTATTGTAATAATAGCATTTTTTTCAGTAAAAAGGTCTTAAATTAGAAGATAAAGTTGAACTAATGTATCAGATTTAGTCCTCTAGAGAGTAGCAATATTTTACAATGTGAAGATGCAGATGTTTTTAAACTGCAAAAATCATTGTTTACATCTGAGAAGTTGTGCGTTATATGGAGAATTGCGTTATATGGAATTGCGTTATAAAGATCTTCTACTGTAGTTGAAACTTAGAGAGTTTCAAAGATTTTAATAAATGTAAATATAATAATTTTTTTTTTCAGGTTTCATTATTTTAGAGAATCAACAAGTCTTTTTTTTTTCTTTCAACAGTATGTACTCCAAATTTGAAGGAAATTCACGAAAAGAAATTTCTGGAATTTTTTTCAGTGAACCGGAAGTACAATATGGAACACAGCAATGAGCCATTTTTTAGTAAAAAAATAAATAAATAATTGCAATTTCAGTTAAGTTATACCTAAGAAAACACAAGAGTGCAAGGCAAAGATAAGGAAATTCATCATTAGGCACAGTGGGTAAAAGCGTCCCCATACACTTCTCCGGAGCAAAAATTTGATTCCTCCAAAAACAAAGGGATTTCGAGATTTCAACTTTTTGTTATGGCCGTATAAGGGGAATCGAATTTGGCTGTGGTTATGGCAACACTCCTATAGCAAGAGGCACAAAATAAGGGGAAAAAAAGCTCCAATGACATATATGATATCCTTGTCCCAAATCAAAAGCCAGATTCACATATTTCAATGTATATGAAATTTCATTAAATTTTTCAAGTAGATTGTCCCTTAATTATACTTATGCAACCTCAGATGCTATAAATTCCTGCATATTTCTCTTATCAGAAAAAAATGAGCACTCAGTGAAAATTTTGAATCACAGCTTTAATATGCCTAACTACTAATTATAGAAAAATATAAACAAAATGCATGAAAATATTCCTTTTAAGATTTTACTTATATAATAGAAAAGAACTAACCAAATGCTTGCAGTTTACCAGAGTGAAAATCATCAAGTAGCTTCAGCAGGCCTTGTTCCATTTGCCTTACTTCTGTAATATCGGTAAGGAAGGTATGTTGTTCACACAAACGGATATTTGCTTGTCCATTTCCAAGTTGTTTTGATTTACTATTTCCTAAAAATATATATTTAAGAAAAATCAATTTTCCAATCAACTGTAAAATATTTAGTTAGAGAAACAAGATAAAAACAGATATGATGTTGGAGACCTGTGTTTTTTTAATTTTTAAATGTGTCAAATAATTTTTAAACATAACTTTGTGTACTTAAAGATCCATATTTAAGAAAATTCACAAAAGCAAAGGATCTTTAACCCGGTAGGACGCGTGCCATGAAACGTAACACGAGAATGGGCATGGGGTGTTAGCACACCCCAAACATATTAAATGGCATAAATACGAAAAAAAACTTTAGAATTCTGTCTGTTAGTGAAATTTATGATAATTACACTCTTTCTCATGAAAAATGATAATTGAAATGTTAAATTATCGTTAATTCAAAAAATTAATAAACAATAAATTAAAAGCACTCACTGACAGCACACGAATATTTTCAGGCATGGAGTGTCAAAACACCCCGTACCCGTCGTGCCGGTTTAAAAATGGATGTTTAAAGTTTTAATTTAACTTTTTATATACATACTAATAGACCGGGAGGCGGTTGCACAAACTATCACCTCATCGAGTTCACGGATAAAATTCTAGAATTAGTTAAAACTCAATTCACATATTAAAATGCAACTGGTCTGCCAAGTCATATCTTTTCATACCTTTGGGTGCAGGAAAACACAATGGTAAACCTACCAGTCAACCACTAAAATCAGGTTTTCAGGTGTTTTCCATCAAGATATGACTTGGCAGATCAGCTGCATTTTAATACGCTAATCAAGATTTAATTAATCCTAGAATTTTATCCGTGAACTCGATGAGGTGATTGCCTGTGCAGCAGCTTCCCAATCTATAGCTGATCTGCTCGGCGTTGCCTGGGCCCTATAAGTAAAAATTAACATTTTTACCCAATAGCCACTGGCCAATACAGTGATTTTTTTCACTTGCCAGTTTTTTTTAACCACTGGCCAGTGACAAAGTTACAAACACTTAACACAAAATTGTGTTTTTTCTAACTATCAACATTGTAATTTACTAATATCTTTTACTTGCCATTTGATAGGATTACTCTCAACTGAAAAAAAGAAACTGGCATTACATCTAACAGAAAAATATAAACAAGAAATTATTGCAGTCAAAATGAAAATCAAACACATATTTGAACATATTTAGACAAACTCAATGCAGTGCATAAAAGAGACAAGAAAATTAAAATATATATTAAGAATTGTTTTAATAAAATCTTGAATATTTTATTTTTGCTATTAATTGCAATGAAATAAAGTACAGTAGAAGATCTTTATAATGCAATTCCATATAACGCAATTCTCCATATAACGCACAACTTCCTCAGATGTAAACAATAAATTTTGCAGCTAAGAAGCACCTATATTCCCATATTATAAAAATTGTGACTTTCTACAGAACTAAATTTGATGCATTATTTCAACTTTATATCCTTAATTCAGGATTTTTTAATGAAAAATTTGCTATTATTACAATAAACAGGTCCAGGTATAGTGTAGTTGATATTATAAAGTAAATTTAACAAAGTGTGGAATGATCTATATTATGCTAAAAATTATTATCTGGATAACTTCTGGTAACAAAGAAAGCAGTATAAAGATACTCTAATGTATTTTGATATGTTTCAGACATATTTGGCACTGTTTACAAGGTAATTTAATGATATGTGAAATGTGATCCATATAACGCAAAATTCTATATAACGCACAACCTTGCGTTTTTAGGTTTGCGTTATAAAGATCTTCTACTGTATTAGAAAAAGTGCTATTTTTGACACTAATGTTTGTCATTCACATTAGGTCTTAATTATCTCACATTAGGTGACCTAACAGAGTCTTTCCACCAAAGCTTCATTGCTGCAGCAGGATCATATTCATTTAATTGAATTTTAGATTGTTTAATCCTTATGCAATTATGCAGCGTGTCTTTATTTATAGATATACTTTTGTCCTTTAGAGTGTTTTTTGCACTGCTCCACACTCAATCATCCACTTCAGCATTGCTTGGAGCAATTGTTATCAAAATATCAACAATGTTTGTTAGAATTTTGTTCTTTGAATTTATCACTTTTTAGTTTCTCTAGCAAATCAAAAATCAATATGGATGGCCAAAAGTACTATTAACACCCCCCACCCCCTCCAGGAAAGAGAGGTTCATGACCTTTGAACCAATAAGAATTATTATCTACTTTCCAGGGTGATTCAAAGTGTAAAAAAAATTGTAAAATTCACAGCAAATTTTCTGAAAGGTTACAGCAGAGGTGTGAAGGGGGGGGGGGGGGAATCCTCTCCCAGCACTAACTATGCGTTTTTTCTGTGGCCCTGTGGCAAAATTCACATTTTTTTCACCATTTTTTGAAGAAATTTGCGTTTTTCTGCAATTTTTTGACGAAATTTGTGTTTTTTCCACAATCCTTAGACGAAATTTGCGTTTTTCCGGGATCTTTTGACGAAATTTGTTTTTTCCCCATTCTTTGAAAAAATTTGCATTTTATCGCAATTTTTTGATGAAGTTTGCGTTTTTCGGCGATCTTTTGACAAAATTTGTGTTTTTTCAGCGACCTTTTGAAGAAATTTGTGTTTTTTCATGTTTTTTTTTGAAGAAATTTGCATTTTGCGGCGATCTTTTGACGAAAATTGAGTTTTTTCGCGATCTTTTGACGCAATTTGCGTTCTTTTCGCGATCCTTTGAAGGATTTTGCACTTTTTTGCGATGTTTTGAAGGATTATGTGTTTTTTCGTGATTCTTTGACGGAATTTGCGTTTTTCCGTGATTCTTTGACTAAAATTCGCGTTTTTTACGTGACCCTTGTACGAAATTCGCGTCCCCCACCCCGTTTTTTTAACGAAATTCGGGATTTTTTTTCTGCGAACAATTGACGAAATTGAATTTTTTTCGGCGACTATGATGAAATTACCGATATTTTTTATGTCCGAATTTTCGGATTGATGACCGAATTTTTTTTACATTTTCGGTACCGAATGCCTTAAATTTTCGGAAAATTCGGATCAGAACTATCCCTGCTACTTTCTTTTGTTACATTCGGCAGAATCGCCGATCTGGATGCCGTAAATTCCAAACGAATTTCACCCCTTTCTTCCCTGGCATCCATACATCTTTCAACCATCGCGTTTGGCGAGTGAGGTTAATAAGTTAATAAAGTTAATCGCCACGTTTTAAGTGTTACTCGACGATTGGCGGGTGCTAATTTTGTGCTATACTGGGCCCGTGATAATAAGCTTAAATATACCTAAAATCAAAAATCTGTTAGTTTCACTTTCCACCACCAGGGGGTGCACTCTGTTCTTAACAAACTTCTATCTGAACAAAAGTCCATTAGTCAACCTATCTGGAGATATGGTAGTTGAGCGAGTGGGGACTCAAAAAGGGGAAAAATCCACTAGGGACAAATGGGAGGAAAAAAACGGGGGGGGGGGGGGTGAGGGGCAAGATTAAGATTACCGTAGTCCTTGGTAAAAAATTTGGACTGATACCCGAGGCAGGAATTTAACTTAAAAATTGGCGGAAATTACTATTCAGAAATAGTGGTAACTACTACTCATAAATTAACTTTAAGACTGTGAAAGCTGCTAATTAAGATATTAATGTAATTTGGAATTAGTTTAAAAGACATACAAGTAATAGGAGTTGAGTTATCAAGACGCTCAGTCTGAGTTATCAAGATAGGGCTCAGTTAAGCAAAAATCAATGAAGGGGGGGGGAGAGGGCAAAGGGAGATGCAAGTGCGCTTCAACAAATGACTAATTAAGACTACTGAAGTCCTTCGTCAAAACTTTGGACTGATACCTGATCCAGGAACCTCATTTAAGAAATTTGCTGTAATCACTATTCGGAAATAGTGGTAACCACTACTCATAAATTAACTCTTAAGACTGTGAGAAATGATAATTATGATATTAATGTAATTTGGAATTTTTTGAAGAGACATGAATAATAGGAGTTGAGTTATTAAGATAGAGCTCAATTAAGCATACATCTATGAAGGGGAGGGGGCGGGGATCAAAAGGGTGATGCAAGTGCTCTTCGACAAATGATTAACAAAGACTACTGAAGGCCTTTTTCAAAAATTTGGACTGGTACCTGAGCCAGGAACCTAATTTAAGAAATTCGTTATGTGTCTTTTTTAATGTGTAAAATATACTACCTCTTTTCAAAGGTATTTGAAAAATTAATAAACAATCAAGTGCGAGTATCACTCACGCACAGAGGATTCTGTAGAATAAATATATGAATTAGTAATTGTAACATTAAAAAATCTGTTGCTAAAAGAATACTAAGACTTTGTCAAAAACTATACAATGTAGGGTTGCTTATAGCTGTACATACTAGAAAAGTATAAATGGATATACCGTGAATGTTCAAAGAGATAGGGAACCTAAATAATATAAAATATACCTATTCTGTATAACTCATTTTTTAATATTATCCTAATATGTTTATGATGAACTTAATTCGGTACTGGCAATAAAAGCAGATCATATTAAAATTTCATTTGGCATTTTATAAAATTAAATTCAGCGTAATAATAACCCTTCTTTATACAACACAGTTAAAACAAAACCTTTGTTCTAAGTTTAAATTTGGCACTGTGCTAAGCGCGCTTCGAAAGGAAGTCGCAAAGTTGCAATGCCGCCTTGGTCCGTGCCGCGTTTTTCCAGATAGGTTTTTAATTAACTTTTAAAGTCACTCGAGGTGTATTAACAGATCCACTCAATGCAAACTAGTCGCATATCCCATAGTATTTATGTGATGCATTCTAATGAACTTAGTCTATTTTTAACAATTTGACATTTATTGCTTTTATACTGCTACTAGACATTGCATTACACATATATATCAATTGTTAACTAGGCTTTAAAAGCCGATGGTACATAGAGTATGCCGCCCCTGTCATTATGTATGTCCACACTGTTAAAACTGGATACTTAAAAATAAGCAAAATGTACTCATTTTTGAGTACTTTCTGATCTTATAATAGCTCCGAGTACTTAACTCTTAAATTTGAGAAACGCATGTACTCATTCTTTTGAGTACATACAAGGACTCGAACATAAGTATGTATAGAAACAGGCATACTCATATTTTTGAGTACATATAGGACTCAAACATGAGTATGTATAGAAATACACATACTCATATTTTTGAGTACAAATAGGACTCAAACATGAGTATGTACAGAAACACACATACTCATATTTTTGAGTACATATAAGACTCAAACATGAGTATGTATAGAAGCACACATACTGATATTTTTGAATAAATATAGTACTCAAACATGAGTATTTAGAAGTGTATAAAGTTTTAGCCCAGTGGTTAGGGGGGTTACACTCACAATTAATTAGGGGAAAACTGGAAATTGTTTTAGTCCCTTCAGTTTAGGCCTAGAATGAACGTACTAACTTTTCCCCTCGCACTAGCTGAACGTTAGAAAGCATGTACAGTCGTGGAAAAAAAAATGTTAACTAGCAGGTAAAATAAATAATAGTGAGACTTAAAGATTTAATTTTTCTCCCTCCTGAACAGTGCATCTAGCAGGGCCAGCCCAAGGTTATTTTGACACCCATGCGAGCATCCATCTGGGCACCCCTACCTTCCCCACCAACTAGGAAAATTACTTGACTTATGTTCTTAAATTTTTTTTATATTCCTAATTTTTATAACTAATATTACTAATTACTTAAGATATTAATTTAAAGTGGTTCAAAAATTGATGAATATACTCAAATTCAACCCTATGTTTTACCGTAATTTCGCACGTATCCGTCACACCTCAGATAACTCGATTTCCTACCAGAATTTATTTTAAATAAAATGTGACTTGCTTCTGCTTAGCACTTATTCGGCTTCTTTTTTTTTCAATAAAATTTCCGGTTTGAAAAAGACTTAACCAGGGGCGCCATTTGAGGGAGGCTGGGGGGACAGTACCCCCCCCCCCCCCCCCCAAGGAATTTGATATTTCAGAAAATTTATCAACTGTCAAAAGTCAGACTCAAACAAAAATTAAAAAATTAGTCAATCGCTAAAATAACTTATCAAACTTGTTTGCAATAAAAACATATACATTAAATAAATGCTTTATGCATAGATAATAATAATTATATATAAAAAAAAAAAAAAAAAAAAAAAAAAAAATCCTAAAGCCCAACTAATCGAACTTTCTCAAGGTGAGCTACATGTCGTTATGGAGTACTTTGGCTAATTTTAAAAATACATGTGAGAATTTTTTTTAATCAATTTCTTCTCAGCTGTGTACATCTTAATCATAGGAAAACTTGTCCGATCAGGGCTAGAAATTCAGGGGTGAATTTCCCCCTTTAGTCTAAAATTTATGAGTTTTTTCGTTTTTTCACTTAGTTTTTTTTTTTTTTTTTGGGGGGGGGGTTGTTGAGGGGGCGTGTATAATTAAAACTTTTAATTATCTGACTTTTCTTTTACTTTTTTGGATTATTAGTGTCCCATTATATTTACTGCAATCATTGCAATGTTATTAGATTATTTAATTATTTGCTTTATTAAATCATATTATATATGGCATACTCTCAGAATTCTTCAACGCCTAGAACTGCAGTCTGCGTGCACCCAACAAAACAAATTTTTCAATCCGAAAACCGACAGACTTCCAGCAAAACCTGAAGTAAAAGAAAATTACTTCATATTTTAACACATTTATAACAAAGTAGTCTATAATTTTATCCCTTATTTACAAAAAATGAATACATGTACATCCATTAGTAGTCAAATATACAGTTTTTCATTTGAAAATATTCAGGACTTCCTGTTGAAAAATCAGCTCATACCAATTCCGACTGAAAGAGCTAAAGCACAATCTGAAAAGCTTAAAGTCTACCCCACATGTAACGAAGAAAATGGGTCAACCTCTGCTGATGCAGGACTGTAATTTCATGCAAATACGAAAACCACTGAAAAGATTTCCATTGAAAGGCAACCCGACCCAAAATGAAAGAAAATTAATCCATATTTTAATACCATTATAAGAAGTCTACAATCATATCTTTAATATAAATCTTACCTTTAATGTTGAAATATGAAGATATATATATATAGTATTAATTGATGCTCAAATATGTAGTTTTTTTCATCTGAAAAATATTCAGGATTTCTTTGAAAAATTGGATTAACCCACCTCAAAATAGTGAAAACACAATCCGAAATAATTAAAGCTTTACCTTACCTTTACTTGCAGAAAATCAATAATAAAAATTTCCTGACCGCCATTGATCACAAAATTTTCAAATTTCGTGACCTATTCATGATGTCCGTGGGCTGATTATTTCATGACTGATTGAATTTCATGATTTTTTTTCGCGATCATCTGACGAAGTCTGCGATTTTTTCCGCGATCGTTTCGCTGAATTCAGGATTTTTTTCTGCAAGAGTTATACAAAATTGATTTTTTTCTCGGGATCACTTGTCAAAATTCACAATATTTTTCCACGACCAATTCACGATTCTTTTTTGCGATCATTTGTTGAAATTCATGATTTTTTTTTCTATCACCAACTAATAATATTTGTGATTTTTTGCACGATAGTTAGACGAAATTTTGGATCTTATTCGTGATCGTTTGACGAAATTCTCCTCGATTTTATTGCGCGATTGTTTGACTAAATTTTTGTGCAATCTTTTGACGAAATTCATGATTTTTTTCGCAATCCTTTTACGAAATTGGAGATTTTTAATTTGTGCAATCATTTGACAAAATCTGCATTTCTTTTTGCGATCTCTAATGAAATTAGCGATATTTTTCAGGGTCGTTCGAAGAAATAAGCGATTTTTTTTTCAAGATCATTTGGAGACTTTCTTTTTCAAAATTTGCAAAATTCGCAATTTTTTTCTGTGAGCTATTGACGGATTGATTTTGCGGAATTTGAAGGAAAAACAATCGCACACTTTCACGGAAAAAAAAATCACGGAATAATCATATTCCCGTGAAAGAAGTTAAGGAGACAAAATCACGCAGAGCATTTTTTATTGTATGGAATTTTCCTATATTCTGTGCGATCTGTGCAGTTCTGCACGTTTCCTGTTCCTCAAAGAAAATTTTTTGTTGTCCTTCGCCAGGAAATTCTTGAAATGGCGTCCCTGTAAGTAAAATCTGAAAAGAAGGAGTCAAAAGGGACTAAAAAAAGTTCCATATTTAGACAGGTCTTAGCAAGTATAATTGTATGATGTTTTTTCATCGAAATTTGATTTTTATACCCTTTGAAAAAGAATTCTGCTATAGACAGGTTTCGTTTTTTTGAAGTTTTACTGTAATACATCTCTTTTCAGAGCTATACTATACAGTGGATGGTTCTGTCTTTGAGGATAGCTGTAAAAATGGAACCAGTCTATAATAAAATCCTGTCTAAAAAGAAAAATTTTTCATGTTTAATATATTGAAATTTTACCTGCTAAGACGGAAACCTGTTTAAAACGAAATATTCCACTGGTTCTTGAGTTTCCGTATTCGAAGTTTTTACTGTTTTTGTAAGCATGATTCAGTAAACGTTTCCCATTTGAGGAGGGGATGTTAGACCCCTTTAGCTATATAGTTTCCCTCAAAAAATCTTTGCCCTCCCCAAGAAAGTTCTGAAATGGCGCTCCTGGACTTAACCAAGCCGAAGTGGATACGTGGAAAATTACGGTAGTTTGTAGTACGGTAGTAGTAGTAGTTAACTTGTAAAATAAGTCTCACAATGGAAGATTGAATTTTACAGTAATTATCAGTCCTAATATGTAACATTATGATCCAAAAGTGAAACACAAGACACAACACAAGGTATAGGACAAAAATAACAATAATAAGTTAATTAAAAAAAGAAACATTTTCAAAAATTATACTGTTTGGTATAATTAGTGCCTGAAAGAAACACTGTTTCCGCTCAGGTCCTGATTATCTTCTCGCAAGGGCAAACGAGACAGCTGCCACCTCAACCTCTAAAATGCGCCTTCCAAACATAAATTCATTTTTTAATGAGTAGAAATTGTGGCTAAAAGCATGTTATAGGGGTCTCAACTGAATTTTTGGCTCAGAGTGCCATGTAGAATTAGTTGGGCCCTGGTTCCACCATTCTGAGTTTAGGGCCTAACAACCATTGTAATTTCAATAACTAGCGGATTCCAAATACTTTGAGTACCTATGCATTGTAACTTTAAATACTTTACAATGTTGCACATTTTAATGAAAACATTTCATTTAAAAGAAATAAATGATAAATGAATCAAGCTACTTGAAAAATGTTTTGATTATTTTTTTCTCTATTAAATATTCTACTTACAGATATAGCTTGATAAAATAATTCTTGAATGACCAAATCGTCTTGTCTCCATGTGGCAGTCATTTTAATAAGTATACATATATACAGTAAAAGATCTTTATAACGCAATTCTCATATAACACACAACTTCTCAGACGTAAACAATGAATTTTGTAGTTAAGAAGCACCAGCATTCCCACATTTTAAAAAATTGCTACTTTCTAGAGGACTAAGTTTGAAATATTAATTCAACTTTACCTCCTAATTTAAGACCTTTATAATGAAAAAATTTCTATTATTACAATAAACATTTTTGAAAATGAGTAATATAATGAATGATTTGGCCCAAGTATATTTGGATAGTAATAAAGTAAATTTATACAGGGTTCCCAGCAAAACATGACTGGCAAATTCCCTGACTTTTCATGACCAAATCTTAAAAAATTTCCTGACTGAACGGGCACACAACGAAATTTGCTACTTATTTTCGCAATCCTTTGTCAAATTTAGCGATATTTTTCACCGATCGTTCTTCAAATTTATATATATATATATAAATTTATATATATATACATATATATTGTGTGTGTATGTGTGATCGTTTGATGAATTTCATAAGCCCCGTTCCCTCTCCGGAGCGGAGACTATTTGATGAATTTTGCGTCATTTTTCATTTTTTCTTTTCAAGACTTTTTAGAAAATATTTGTAAATTCCCTGACTTTCCATGACGCTGGGAACCCTGTTATAATCTGAATGCAGTATAAAGATATTCTAATGTATTTTGGTATGTTTCAGACATATTTGGCCATGTTTACAAGGTAAATTTAATGATTATGAAAGGTGATCCGTATAACGCACAACCTTGCGTTTTTAGGTTTGCGTTATAAAGATCTTCTACTGTATTTTTAGTTACTAGAAAATTATGCCTTTTCCGGTGTTTCATTTTCGGCAAAAGTTTTGACAATAACACTACAGACTCTTGAAAGAAGAAGATGAGCTCATATCCAGAAGACTTTGCTAGAAAAAAAAGTTTTTCAAAAAAGCCTGCTTTTCATTTTTTAAAATTTCCTGCACCTTCAAGCTTCTAATGGTTTCTCTTCTCTTATACTTTGCTAAAAACTAACTTGACTGTAAATGAGGGTTATCAGATTTCCTGGGGTAGGAATGTCTCAAACAGCCGGAAATGATAGAGTTCACTTAAACCTGTCAAAGTTGAAATTAATTAGCATCCTGAAAAGAAGCGACGGGGTTGAATAAAGATGGTCCTGTTTCTCTTCCCAGGATGATGAAGCAATTTCAGTATTAACAGCTTAAAGGCATTTCTATTCTCCATAGATAAAGAATATGAAAAAGCTGCGGTCTACCTGCAAAAAATCAACACCCTTGAATTTTTTTAAACATAAAGAAGAATGCCCCAGATTACAGCTATAGAAAATGTAGAAAAAAAAAAATCATTTTCATCGATGCTGTTGTCGCACACCCCAGTCAACTCCACTCCCAAGAATAATTGAATTTCAAGTACACTGCATTAATTCATGAATTTAGATCAATAGACTTACACTCATTAGAGCTGCACCGAGTGCTTTGTAGGTACTCGGCACTTGGCCAATTTGCCGAGTACTTTCCAAAAGGGATTTTGTTAAGGAACCGCGAAAAAAATGCGTATTTCGTCAAAGAATCACAAAAAAAACGCGAATTTGTCAAAAAATCGCGAAAAAAACGCACATTTCGCCAAATGATATATATATATAAAAAAAAAAAAAAACGAAAATTTCGTTAAAGGATCATGGAAAAAATGCAAATCTCGTCAATAGATCACGAAAAAAAACCCGCACATTTCGTCAAAGAATCGCGCAAAAAACACACATCTCGGCAAAGAATCACGAAAAAACGCGAATTTTGTCAAAAGATCACGAAAAAAACTCCGCGAATTTGGTAAAAAGATCGTGAAAAAAACCCCTCGAATTTTGTTATAGAATTTTAAAAAACCCACGAATTTTGTCAAAACATTGCGAAAAAATGCGCATTTTGTCAAAAGATTGTGAAAAAAAGACGTGAATTTTGTCAAAAGATCGCGAAAAAAAACACGAATTTCATCAAAGAATCTCGAAAAAAAAAAAAGCGAATTTTGTCAAAAAATGAGAATTTTGTCAAAAGATCGCCACAAAAAAAGCAAATTTTGTCAAAAGATCACGGAAGAAATGCAAATATCGCCAGTAGATTGCGGGAAAACGTGAATTTCGTTAAAGGAGTACAGAAAAACATGAATTTTGTCAAGCGGCAGGGACAAACACATAATTAGTACCAGGATTCCCCCCCCCCCCCCCCCTCTACTGTAACCTTTCAGTAAATTTGCTATGAATTTCAGAATTTTTTTTCTTTTTAATTTCAGGTATGAAAGTGGGAAATGGGAAAACAGATGGAAAATTTTTTCCATCTACTATATAATAAGGCCAAACTCGTATAATTTAGACGCATTTTAACAGTTATCCATACAATAAAATGAATTATAACTGTACATATGATTGTTATTTTCTTTTTGTAACTTAGAAAGTATTAAAAGAAAATAAATAAATAACAATGTATAAATTCATTAAATTAAAAATGAAAATTGGAAAGTTTGCTAAAAGTATAAATCCTTCCAAATGTATCTGATGAACTTATGTGAAGTACAGAGATTAATTTTTCAAAATAAATGTATTATTTTGAATGATTTGACTGTTTAAGACTTTACTTAAAGGAAAAAAAAAAATCTATGCTGAATATATGCACGCCAAATTGATCTTTACTCCAGAAATACATTTCCAAACGTGCACCACTGAAATTGCCCCGAAGGGACTAATTCATATAATAATAAAATATTCTATTCTAAAAAGAACCTTATGGAAACTTCCTTTCCCTAGTTAAAGAACTTAATTTACATGACTTTCAGATGCTTATAATAAATGCTCGCCTTTGATTTGATAGTACAGCAATTCAGATACAAATTCCAAGTATTTGAGTAGACAAAATGTCTAATTATTAAGTTTTCTAGACACCCCCTCCTTCCATATGCTTTTAATATTTTCTTTGCATTTTTTCATCAATCCAGAGAATGTCTAAATTTGCTTTTAAAAAGGTGGAATTCCTCCTTTAGGAGGAACTCTTTCACATGCTGTAATTTTGAATGAAACCTGCTTGTCAGTGGATAAACGTACCTGTTTTTTTTATTGTCAGATCTTAATTCTAGACAAATAACTAAAATAAGGGGGTGGGGTACTTATGTCGTTAGCTACACAAGTACCTAAGCATAGTGGGACTTATGCAGTTAGATACATAAGCATGTTGCCTACTTTGCTGTTTAAAAATAGATTGGAAATTAGTATCTCAAGTTTATTCAAAACAGTATGAATTAAAATATTTTTTTTAGTACATAAATTACTTTTTTACTCAAACCTCATATATTTTTTAAGAGGCTACTTCAGTCAAGCGAAAGGACTCATTCGCTAATGCTAATCCTATGGAAGAAATTTATAAAGATATCTCGGTGACTTTTAAATGATTTTTTTATACTAGCTGAGATCGATTAGTACAAAGGCTGTTTTTTACTTTTTCAATTTTGTTTACAGATATTTTTTACTTGGAGGCTTTCATTTTCGGAACCGGTTTCGAAAGTGAAAACATCCTCATAAAAAAAAATCTGCAATGAAAATCGAAAAAGTAAAAAACGGCCTGCATACAGATCGATCCAATGCAAAAGAAATCCTTTAAAAATATTGAAATGCAACCCAGATATCTTTATGAATTTCTTTCATAGGATTACCATTAGCGAACGGGTCTTTTCGCCTGACTGAAGTAGCCTCTTAAATATTCAGTGACATAAATGTACTTACTGGCTACTAAAGAAATTTTTCTAACTATAGCCAGTAACTGGCTACTAAAAAAAATCAACCTACTGGCCAGTGTGGCTACTAAGCAAAATTCCTTATTTTCATCTTTACCCGACCCGTACTTAAATGGACAAAATCAACCTGACCCGAAACGAAAAGAAGGAATGTCAACCGTGCCTCAATATATGCCACGGATCAGGTCGTGTCGGTTTTGGAAAAAATAGGGTTGCCCGACCGAAACGGCGACCAAGGATTTTGCAGATTTCTGAATTGTGTGGAATTTAGATCATAGTTAGAACTGAAGAGGAAGGCAGAAAATGGTTTAGAAAATTCTTTACTGACAGATAATCATTGGTGAAAATTTCTTATCCCTATGGATCACAAAATTTGCAAATTTCGTGACTTGTTGGTCATGTTTGTGTGTTGATTATCTGTGAGCGATTGAATTTCATGATTTTTTTTTACTACCATTTGACGAAATTCGAGATTTTACGAAAATCACAATTTTTTTACCGTGACCATTTGTCAAAATTCATGATATCTTTTTGCAACCGGTACACAAAATTTGAAATTCTTTTCGAGATATTTTGACGAAATTCGCGATCCTTTTCTACGATTGTTTGACGAAATTCTCGACTTTTTTGCGAGGTTCTTTGACTAAATTCATGATTTTTTCTGAAACTTTTTGACGAAATTCTCGTTTTTTCCATAATAGCTATGCAAAATTCACAATATTTTTGCGTGACTGATGAACAAATTGGACTTTTTTCTGAGACTGAATTTTGAAATCTGTGATTTTTTCCCTGCAACTGATTGAGAATAATCGCTGTTTGTTTCCATTTTGCAATATTTTCCCACGGTTTTTTTAGGAAACAATATTTTTTCCACAACTAATTTGCCAAATTAACTATTCTTCTAATTCCAATTGGCAAAACTCGCAATTTTTTTCTGCAATTGATTGGCGAAATGATTTTGCATAGTCCCGCAAAAAAGAAAAAAAAAAACCCTAGGTCTTCCACAAAAATTAAAAATATTCTTGGTAGAATCACATGCTTGTGAAAGAAGTTAAGAGGGCAAAATCCCACACGCTATTTCAAACCCTTCCCTCAAAGAAAACTTTGCCCCTTTCCACGAACCTCTTGAAATGGCTCTCCGGACATGCAGTAAAACCTGCAAAACAGTCGAAAGGTCAGAAAAAAAAATATCCATTTTAGACAGGTCTCCGTATTAGCAAGTATAATTATATGGATTTTTTTTCATGGAAACTTGATTTTTTTTTAGCAAAAGAATTCTTTGTTTGACAGGTTTCGTTTTCACAACTTTTACAGTAAATGTAATTATATCTGTACTTTTCAGAGGTGAACTACAAAAAGGGTGTTTTAACAGCTTTCAGGCATAAGATTGCAAAAGGATAAAAAAAGAGGAAAAGCACGTGGAACGGGAAAATTAGAAATTATTTAAAATAGCGCACATATAAGGCAATTAAGGTTACTTTATTCGTAATAAAATTGTCGATATTTCGGTTTAAAAGCTGCTTTATTTGGGGAGGAGTACGAGAGAATCAAATTAATAATTTATGCAAATACTATAAGTAATTCTGAAATGAAACTTTCTATTTTAAGTTCATATTCTGATGCAATATTTTACACAGCAATCATAACCAGTTGTCGAATTCAAATTTTAACATGCTTTCACTCAAAACATCACTTAATAAACATAGCTAGCTGATGTTTAACTGCCACTAAGCTGCAAAAAAACGAATGAAAACATTGATGTTGCAGCTGATTTTCTGGCAATTCTTTGACGAAAGTTGCGGTTTTTTTTTTTTTTTTTTTTTTTTTTTGCTATCCTTTGATGAAATTTGTGTTTTTTCTGCGATCCTTTGACAGAATTAGTGCTTTTTCTGCGATCCTTTGACAGAATTAGTGTTTTCCACGATCCTTTGACGAATTTCACATTTTTTCTGTGATCCTTTGACGAATTTCGCATTTTTTCGCTATCTTTTGACGAAATTCACATTTTCCCCTGCAATCTTTTGACATAATTAACGTTTTTTCTGTGATCTTTTGACGAAATTAACGTTTCTTTTTCCGCAATCCTTTGACAAAATTAACGTTCTTCCCATCACTGGACGAAATTCGCAGTTTTACCCAGATCATTTGATGAAATTTGTGTTTTTTTCCGAGATCATTTGACGAAATTCCCATTTTTTCTACGATCATTTGACGCTGTTTTTTCTGCCCTTTTTTTTATGAAATCCGAGTTTCTTCTGCGATCCTTAGACGGAATTTGCAACTTTTCCTTAGCCATTTGCTGAAATTTACGATTTTTCGGCGATCAATAGACGAAATTTGAGGTTTTTTTGCGGTCCTATGACGAAATTTGTGTCCTATGTGCGATTCTATAACAAAATCTATAGCGGTTTTTTCGCGATCGTTTGCCTTAATTCGCATTTTTTCGCGCGATCCTTTGACGAAATTAACGTTTTTTTCTGCGATAATTTGAAGAAATTCCCATTTTCTCTGCGATCATTTGACGAAATTCCCATTTTCTCTGCGATCATTTGACGAAATTTCCATTTTCTTCGCGATCATTTGACTAAATTCCCGTTTTCTCTGCGATCATTTGACGAAATTTGCTTTTTTCTGCGATTCTTTGGCAAAATCTCCATTTTCCCATGATCATTTGACAAAATTCACGTTTTTCCGCGATCATTTGACAATATTCCCGTTTTTAAGTGATCATTTGACGAAATTCGCGTTTTTTCCTGCGATCCTTTGATAAAATTTGCAACTTTTCTTTAGCCCTTTGCTAAAATTTGCAATTTTTCCGCAGCCCTATGACGAAGTTTGTGATTTTTTTCCGCAGCTCTATGATGAAATTTGCAATTTTTCCGCGATCAATAGACAAAATTTGCGTTTTTTTCACGATTCTATAACAAAATTTGAATTCTTTTTTGCGATCCTTTGACGAAATTTGCATATTTTCCTCTATCCTTTAAGACTTTATTTATTTATTTTTTTTTTTACGAACAATTGACGAAATTGTTTTTGTTTGGCGATCCTTTGTCGAAATTAATAATGTTTTTTGTCAATTTTTGGACTGGTGACCAATTTTTTTTTTTTTCAAATTTTCGGAACAAATCACACCTTTAAAAAACTGTTACGTTTTATTAAATTTTTCAGTTCATCTTCACTATAATAAAGTAAATAAATGCTTATATTTATCCCACTTAGTTTCCTCAGCTCTCTCCACAATCAATTAGCATGCATGTATTTAAGATATGCTCTTGTTTATTTAAAACATGCTATTTTGTTTCAAAGTTTTTTCATAAGTTAATGAGCTTTCATAAATTAATGAAGTTTCATGAATTGTCCAAAAGTAAAGTTTTAAAGTCTTAACAGTTAAAGTTTTCATAAAATAACTAAGCAGTATACTTATTAAAGCAAATGTAATGTAATTGTAAGTGTTACCTGCAACATATAATGATGTGGCATACAGAAGACAAATGTAAACAATGATGGTTGCCACTGGTGGTTAGGAAACTGTGCAATGCTGGATTTGAAAATGATTAACTGTAACTTTAAGCTGTTAAGTAGGTGAATACCAGATAAACTGGATTGGGTTTCTGCATCACTAAGGAAGTGTTTGTATAATTTTTGCATAATTAACTTGATGATTTACTGTAACTGTGAATTATTCATTTTGACTTTGAGTTTAACTGTTTTGATCTGTATTTATTGAGCAGCTGCAGCTGTTAGTGATGTCTGATGTGTAAGCATGGCACTAGCATAAGCATAGTGAGGCTTAATGAAGTACAGTGGCCAAAGCTAGTATGCCAAGATGTTTTTTAAAATATTTCGTTGGTTTTGTGTGCCATAATGGCAGATTATGCGCTGTGCTCATTTATCTTTAACAAATTTTTTTACTAATTAGTTCTATCTACAGTTTTATTAATAATTAACATGAAATTCAAATAAACAAGTTATCAGAATTCGATGCTTCTTTAATGAACTTTGCTATTTTCACCATCCTACTTTACACATGATTGATCATCCATGGCCTAACAGAAACGACAAAAAAATTGAAACAAGTGGGTAAGTGTGATCACAGATCGCACAGAGGGTTTCATTTAATATTCCTTTCAAAACACTTTATTCTTTTCCAAAATCTGTTAGTTCCACATTTTGCAACCAGGGGGCGCACTCTATTTTAAACAAACCTCTATCCTAACGAAACTCCGTTTTACAACCTATCCGTAGATATATTAGTCGAGGGAGTCGGGCCCATAGCACCCGAGATAGGTAGGCGCCCCCTGGTTGTAAAAAGTAGAACGAAAATATGTAAGTCTATGGTGCATAATATGAAAGAGCGGTCAAAAGGGTGTCGGCAAAAGTTAGAAAAGTGCCCCCCGGTGAAAAGAGGGGGAGGACAAAAAATTGCTTAAAATACACCAGTTAGAGCCCGGAGATTAATTAATATAAGACTTTTTGAAATTTTTATGATTTTTTCTGCGACCGCAAATGTTCTGCTATAGGTATGAAAAATTTCAAGTCTCCAACATAATCAGAGGCTGAGTTAGAAAAATTGCTTAAAATACACAAGTTAGAGCCCGGAGGGGTAAATAATAAAAAACTTTTTGAAAATTTTATGATTTTTCGTGTGATCGAAAGAGTTCTGCTACAAGTATGCAAAATTTCATGTCTCCAACTTAATTAGGGCCTGAGTTAGAAAATTGCTTAAAATACACAAGTTAGAGACCGGAGGGGTAACTATAAGACTTTTTGAAATTTTTATGATTTGTCATGTGATCGCAAGTGTTTAGCTATAAGTATGCAAAATTTCAAACTTCTATCTTAATTAGGGGGCTGAGTTAGAAAATTGCTTAAAATATACAAGTTAGAGACCGGAGGGGTAAATACAAGACTTTTTGAAATTTTTACGATTTGTCGTGTGATCGCAAGTGTTTAGCTATAATTATGCAAAATTTCAAGTGTTCAACTTAATTGGGTGTTGAGTTAGAAAATAAAGCTTAAAATAAACAAGTTAGAGCCCAGAGGGTTAAATATAAGAATTTTTCGAAATTTTATGATTTATCGTTTGATCGCAAGTGTTTAGCTATAATTTTGCAAAATTTCAAGTCTTCAACTTAATTAGGGGCTCAGTTAGTAAAAAAGGTTGAAATACACAAGCTACAGCCCAGAGGGTTAAATATAAGACGTTTTCGAAATTTTATGATTTATCGTTCGATCGCAAGTGCTTAGCGCTATAATTCTGCAAAATTTCAAGTCTTCAACTTAATTAGGGGCTCAGTTAGAAAAAAAAAAAAGCTTAAAATACACATGTTAGAGCCCAGAGGGTTAAATATAAGACTTTTTCAAAATTTTATGATTTTTCATTTGGTGTGAGGTGTTCAGCTATAAGTATGCAAAATTTCAAGTCTCCAACATTTACAGTTTCTGTGAACGGGCACTGTAGCGGACAGACAGACATAGGAGCGAGACGAATAGAGTTTCGTCAGATGAACGAAACTCTAAAAAGAGGAAAACAATGAAAAAGCGGAAAATCGCGGAAGAATCTCATGTCTGAGCCTTATAGGATACTTGTAAAAATGGAAATTGTCTAAAATGGAATCTTTTCTTAAACGGAAAACTTTCTGAGTCTGTATCTTGAAATTACACCTGCTAAGATGACCCGTTCTCGTTCAGAAGGAAAGAGTACAGCAACACCCCCCCCCCCCGAACCTTACCCTTGGCTATGCCACTGCCCACAAAGAAAACTTTGCCCTCCCCCAAGAAAGTTGTGTAATGGCACCCTTGCTGTAAGCAGTGCTAAAATAACACCACTGTATGCTGTAATGTATGAAAATGAACTCTAAAGCCAATACAATTGTTTTAGTCAAAAGAAAATAAGGTAGGGGAGACCGGGGCTAGTTGGCTACAGGGCAGGGTGTCCCAGGAGAAGCCAAAAAAATAAAAAGTTTGAAAATGCCAAATCTCACCTTTTAAAAATGTTCTTTCTGTCATAATATGATATTACAAAAAAATTAAAGTCATTTCACAAAGGTTTAGGGGTTCCCCCAAGCTAATAGAAAATAGGGAATTTATGGAAAATTTTAATTTGTAATTAATATGCAGGATTGCAGAATTCTACAACACTTCTCTAACAATTTTTTTATCCTAAAATTTGTTTAAGAACACTTTATCATGTTTAACAATGATTTAATTTGGTGATATATTTTTATTAATTTTTTTTATATAAAAACTTATAAAATTACTATCCGGGGACCAACATTTCATTTTTCTGATCATTACTCTGCTAATGCTCTTCAATCTTTATTAATCTACTAGATTTCATTAAATTAACATCATGAACTACAATGTTTCTAATATTAATAATAGATGGAAGTTCCAGCAGGTATTAAAGGAAAATTTCATTGATTATTTATAAGTCTTCGGTTTTGGATATTGATGAAGTCAATAAATCTTCTGAAGAAAGCTCTGATGAAGAATTTTTAGTAAAAATACATTTAGATGATAATACAAAGCCCAAAGGAAATAAATCTAAGCTCTGCAGTCGCAGATCAATTATTACTCCAAGATTGCTAGTATTTTAGATTGAACTAAGACTAGCATAAAAGATCCACAATGATAATAGCATCTATAATAAACAAAGAAGATTGCTCTTCCTCAACCATGACATCTGACCCACTTGTAAAATTCCATTGATCTTTAAAATAATACTGTTAATCAGGGATGCCAATATCTTCACCAAGAAACCGTTCAACAATTAAAAACACAGTTTGAAACATCAAAGTAAGTTGTTCATTGAGGAGGAAAACTGTTAGCCAATTTGTCATCAAAAGGCATAGGAAATATTGATCATTTAGCGGTACTAGTTTTTTCTTTGCAAGATAAACGTATTAAGCTTCTTGGAGTTTCTAAGTTATTGTCTGGAACTGGAAAGAAGCAGTTGGTGCTGTTTTCAAGCTCTTAAAATCATGAAAATTTGAATCGCAAGTAATTGGCATGTTTTTCGATACAACCCATACAAATAGTGGAAGATTCAAAGGAGCATGTACAATTCTTGAGCAAAAAATAGGCAGAAACCTTTTGTGGATAGCATGTCGGAATCACATGGTTGAGCTTCTACTTTCTTATGCATTTAGTGTGTGTTTTGGACAATCTACTGGGCCTGAAATCTTTTTATTTAAGAGATTCTGAGAAAACTGGTCAAGCTCAACTACCATAAACCAAAAAAAGCAATCAGTACCCATCATAACAGCATCAGACAGTTTAAAAAATTTTATTTCTGATCAGGTAAAAACTGCTACAAAACTACTTTGGGATGATTACAAAGAAATTTTAAATCTTGCATCATTAATGATTGGATTAGATATTAAATTTAAAATTCAAAAACCAGGTGCTCTTCACCGAGCTCGCTGGATGGCAATTTATTCCTTGAAAATGAAGTTAGTGTTTAATGGGAATGAAAGCACAATGGTATTAACTGCTCAAGAGTTTCAAGGTATACAACAATTCAAACGGTTTGTTGTGTGCGGATATTAGCAGTCTTGGTTTACTTGCCAACTGCTGTTGATGCTCCTCCTAATGATGTTTCACTGATTCAAAGGTTGAAAGAATATTATGTCAAACACATAAGCAATATTGAATTAAAAGCGATGTTACGTCATTCATGGTATGTGAGTGGAGAACTGCAACACTTAGCTTGTTTTCAGATCTTCTTTCTGGTAAGCAAAAATCAAAGATAGTTTTGAACACTAAAAAAGAAAGGAGTTCTAATTCACATCTGCTAGAAATACTTTCTCTCAAATTGGATGATTTATGTATTTCTAATAGTTTCTTTGAAACGGCTAAAATTGAAGATTGTTTTCTCAGTGTACCAGTCAAAAATTGGCCCAAAACGCCATCCTATAAAAAAGATGCAATATTTGCTAAAAACTTGCCTTGTGTAAATGATGTTGCTGAATAAGCTATTGTATTCATACATGACTTTAGTTATTCAACAAAGAATGAAGAGCAAGAACAGTTTTTGTTACAAGTCGTAGAGATAGGAATGAACAGAAAGAAATTTTGTAAAGAGCAATCACCAAAATTTTTTTGACATGTAGTTGATAAAAAATGTGTGAATGTGTAAAAAAATATGTAAATAAATATCTGATAACTTTAAAACATTCTTCTTCGATAGTTTTATTTACCAATTGTAAGATAATTGTTTACCTAAGTTTACTTTTTGTGCATAATTATACAGAAGGTAGAAGTGTCTGCAAAATCACATTTCTCTCGATTTCAGTAATATATTATATCTCTTCCTACCAAAACAAAAACAAAATTTTTACAAAATTTGCTTGAAACAATATATAAGAAGCTTTCATAAATGAAAAAAAATGTCATTTTAACATTAATGGTTTTTAATGTAGGAGAGAGGGGGGGTACCTTTGAATGTTTTTTTAAAAAATCCACATATTTCTCACGTGAATTATATTTATTGAATTTTAAATATTTTGTGAGAGAAAGAATGTAATTCTGTATCATATGAAATTAAAAATTAGTTTTTCAGATAAATTAAATATGTTGTGAGGCTTTAAAAAGCTGAAAGTTTTCTGTTAAACCTGCCCAATGTAGGGGTACCTTTGAACAAGCTAGGGGCACCTTTGAACAAATTAACAAAATACGAAAATATTGACAATTTTTATTAAACACTGTGTATCTTTCCAAAATATAAAATAAGAATAAAATTACAGAATTACATTTAACTGAAATTACTAATTTTTTTATTATTTAACCAAATTTGTATCCATCAAATCACATTGTTGAGACAGAATGGGGGATCCCTCCAATTATGTTTAATTGTGGCAACTTTTTTATATAATATCCTTAAAATCCACCGAATTGATATCTGATGCTTCTGGAAAATATATCGTATGTCCTTTTTTACGAAGAAACCTGACATTAAGCAATATAATCTGACCAACGTAATGCAGAGTTCTTTTTGCAGGAAATTGAACTAAAATGAAATAATTTTCAATCAAATTGTTATAGAAAATGGATAAAACCCTGTTTTATGAAATTCAAAAATAATGTTTACCATTGTAAATGAAACAGTATAGGGTTTGTTATACAAATCTGCTAAATCATGAATTATTGTCGTGTGTTCTGAATTTGCCTGTAGTTGAAGCCCTGCATGACTACAACTTTCATATTAAGTATAATAACTCACTTAATCTCTTAATTTTCATGTTTAAAAAAAATTCAACAATAATAATATTTAGATACAACTCTTTACTTCATAGTTTTAATTGTTCAATGGTGCCCCATCACATGAAGTTTAGCATAACAACTGTTTACTCAATTAGGTTTGAGAATTTCAATAAAACAAACCTTATAAGTTAAAGCTAACATCTTTGTTTAGGTATTAAATAAAAAATTATAATTTTAGGGATACAAGATTATCAACAAAAAGCTTACAATTTTATTTTGTTAAGTTTAGATTCAAGAAAGCAAAATATACATATCTTGCTTAGGCAGTAGTGTGCATGCAAAATAGTAAAGCTTTGTATTCTTGTTACATTGAAGCAGTAGTACTGCGCTATCGTATATATTTAAAAAATATAATTTATTTAAAGGGAAATATTTACAGTGTTCAAAGTAATCCCCTTTCCCCTAGCTAATAAAAAATGCCGCATTTCACATTATTTCGGCCATTTTTATGTAAAGTTCAATGACCTTGGGGACCTCTAAATATTTTTTTTTTAATTCTGAAACAATTCAAGGTGTTTTATATTCACAGGAAGAACATTTTTAGTGGGAGAGAGTTCACAATTTTAAAAGTTGATTTTTTAGGGACACCCTACTACAGGCATCATAAATCGCTTGTTTGTGGATAGATTGCACAACCAGTCACAGAGTACCTTTCTTCTAGCTTTTTACAATCCTCATTGTAGTTTTGCAGTGTAACCTACACTGTTAAAAATTTGCAGCATTCTGGCAGGTCATTTGTCCGTTTTTTCCGAAAACGGTTACATAACCGTGAATTTAACACTATTCTGACCATATTATTGGCTATTTTATGATCAGAATATAGTTAAATTATGGTTATGAAACCGTTTTCTCAAAAAACGGTCGAATGACCTGCCAGAATGCTGCAAAATTTTTAACAGTGTATGTGCAGTGGACATTTATTACGATTTTTCTGTTTATTACACTCATAAGTAATTTTTTTTTGCTTCATTCTTTTTCTAATTTCTAATACTTATCTTAATAATTGCGATTTAACTTGTGCAATTTTTCTTAATGTATGATTAACTGTACCTACCCCATATGTGATTTACTTGGATTAGTTATGCTTAGATGGTTAGTGTTCGTTTTATGAAGAAATTTATTATGGGGCTAGTAGGTGCATTGAACACGGGGAAGTTAGCTCGGTGTCTGCTGTGTGCTGGTAACTTGAAAAACAGCAAATACCAAGAAAAGTGATTGCAATGCAAGATTTTGGGCACATGAGGCTTGCCCAAACGGAGACACTCAATTTTTTATTTGTGACAACTGTAACTCCGATGATGATATCGTGTAGGATAGATGTTACTCAATGTTAATGTTTTCTTCATTATTTTTATGCCTGAATAATTTAGAATTTACATTGTACAGCGATAACGCCTTTGTTTGAACTTACTGGTAATAATGAAATTGATTTCTCTTAACTGTGTGTCTTATTTGAGTTTCATTTAAATTTTTATAAAGCATGTGCCAACTTATGCCATAGGTATAGGCAACTTGCCCCGTGACGGGGTAGGTTGGCGCACAATTTTCCTTTTACTTTAGGCTTCCGCTAAACATAAACTACAAACTTAAAACTCCAGGTATGTATAGCCCAATGCCTGTTCTTTAAAAGTACAGTTAAAGTTTCATAAAAAACTTAAACCAAAAATTAATAAAAATCAATAACTAAAAACTGCCCCTACTAGCCTCGGTCTCTTCTACAGTTAGCAAATATGAAACATTTTGCATTATTCAATGAATTGTTACAGCAAGCGATAACTATTTTTGATACGCAGATCTCACAACAAGTTATGATGGGTTGAAGAATCAGTTTTAATTTCATATTAGTTAATTGTACTTTTTATGTATCAATTCTTTTTTTTTTCTATATTTTTTAAAATAATGCTACTGTTTGAAAATTTTCGAACTTACAAAATTATCTTTAAAAGGTGCACAGTAAATTAAATTTCAAATTCCCGGTAGCAAAAAATGCGAGACGCACGACTTGCGTCGCAGATTTCTTTCACCTCTTGTAGACGTCACAGCGAGTAGGTTGCCTTTTTCAAAGACGTGAAACAAATCCCGAAAAAAGTCAACTGATCAGGGGGGGGTGGGGGGGGGAATCCCGAAAAACATCAATTGATCGTAGAAAAAAATTCGTGAAATTTTTCGATCTCTTTCAGAGAAAAAATTCTTCGGCTGGTAACCGGTTGAGGTAATAAACAGAAAATTTCGCAAATTGACCACTGGAAATACCGCAAAATTAGGTCAGTCGCAGGGTTGGCAGGTTTTTGACACATGTCAGTTTTTGACAGTTTAAACTGCGGTTTAAACCGTCATGTCAAAAACCCCTTGTCAAAAACCTCAAATACTTACAGTGATCTGTAAAATTTCACATTAAATGTCACATATTAGATGTAATATTTAAAATTCACTATTACTGTAATTGTATAATTAGTATATAGTATTAGTAATAATTACAGGGTTGGCAGGTTTTTGACATGTGTCAGTTTATGTCAGGTTTAAACCGTCATGTCAGAAACCTCAAACCCTAAATTGATCTGTAAAAATTCAAATTAAATGTCACACATGACAACATTACATGTAATATTTTAAATTCACTCTTACTGTATATCAGTAATTAGTACGTAGTAAAGTATTATTGTTAAGTACAACTTTTTAACAAGGGAAAATTTTATTTAGTTTTTTTTTTTTTTTTTTGTAAAATTGTGTTTTTCTAAAAAGTAGACATTAAGCTCACCTGAGCTGTACATTTTTTCTCTTACTTAAAATCAATTTAATTTCGCTTACTTTTGAGAGCTTAAAGCATTAGCTAGCTTTTTTTATGGGGGGAAAAAAACTTAGAAAAGTGTAGATTTTTTTGTATACATAACAAGATAATGTGCATCAATGTTATTCTAGTCTAGGCAATAACCATTCCATTCAAAATTGAAATTGGATTATTAATTTTAAACATTTACAAAATAAGAGAAGTAATTAAAAAAAAAAAAAAGCTTAAAGTCAAAATCTTTTTAAAACATACTTTCTTTCAATATATAAAAATGTTTTCGATTTTAAAACTGAACAAAATTGGCTCGGTCATCTAAAAGAAAATTCCTGTAAGCCCATATTGAAAAAGTGCATAATAGAAGGGATCAAATCATGAAACCATACCATTGTTTGGCTTATACTTTGCATCCCAACCATCAGGGGGAAGGGTTGACTGCTGTATCAGTTGATTCAGCTCGCGCTTGAGCTACGGAGAGAGTTTATGGATGCTTACCCATACTGATTGTGTATGAAGCTAAAGAATCCCCTTTCCAGTCTTCTTATTTCAGTGCTATAGGGAGGACTCCATTGTTTGGTGGAAAGGTATCACTAAATGAAACAGCTTTTTGAGCCTGCTTCAAAACTTGCTCATCTAGCAATGCTTTTGCTATCAAGTCCTACTAGCTCAGCATCAATTAAGAGACACACTATTTTCTAACGCTTCGTACACTCTAAACTCAAAAATCTTTTGGGTGTAAATAAATGTGCTAAACAAGTGGTGTGCTGCAGCATGCTGTGGGGTAAAATTGATCCGGATAATTTAATTGTACAAAATTATTTTCTTCTGGTTGAAAAATGAAAAAAAAAAAAAAAAAATATTTTATTGCAAATAATATATTTTTTAAATTATTAAATTTCAATAAAAGATCACATAAATCCTTGACTTATTTAATGTTTATCTATTGTTAAAATGTTTTAGCGTGTTACATGTATTTGGCAGTTTTCGACGGTTTAAACCAGTTTATGACAGTTTTTGACAGTTTAAACCAGTTTATGACAGTTTAAACCAGTTTTTGATGCTTGTCATGTCAAAAACCCAACCCTGGTAGTCGGTCGTGAGACAAAAAAAAAATCCTGAAAATTTTCTGTCAAAAACAAGTGGAAAAGTTGTGAATTTCGTCAATTAATCGAAGGATCAGGGGGTGATACTGTTCTGAAATTTTAAGGCATTCAGAAGATCGCGGAAAAATGAGAATTTCGCCAAAGAAACGCAAAACATAAATGCGATTTTTGCAGTGGATTGCGAAAAAATGCAAATATCGTCAAAGGATCGCGAAAAAACACAAATTTTGTCAGAGAACCGTGAAAAAGAGTGCAAATTTCGCCAAAGTAGGGTTTAATCTAGGAAAAAGGGAGTTTTAGCTTTTTGGCTAATTGCAGCCAATAACTTCTAGCCAAATAAAAATAGCTTTAGCCAAAGAAAAAAAGTTTTATTTATACAAAATTTCTATATACCGAATATTATTTTTAGTTATGCAATATACAAACAAATAAATATCTCTGTAAGATTGACCCTTCTAAGATTTGGCTGTATAACACAAAGCAAATGCTTTTTTTAATGGAAATTCTTTCCAAAATTCCCCTTCCAAATTAATCATCATTAAGTTACTTAAATTCTTGATTGTTAGTTTGTTTCTCAAGTCCGTTTTTAGATGCGTTTGTAATTATATAGATACGTAGCACCTATAGTCGTCATTCAGTCCGTCTGTCTGTCCGTCTGCATATAACCGAGCAAAAACTACTCAACCAAATTTTCAGAAATTTTAAATATATAATTGTTGCAACATTTTGTCGAGTCATTTCAAATTTTATGAAAATCGGATGTATAGTTTAATTATAGGGACAGTCAAAAATTTTCCATTACATTATGGCGAATGGGAAAAAAATATTTCAACAGCATTTTAATGATCTTACAGCCTTTCGAACAGCAGGAAATTGATATGAACTTCATAATGAAGGGAACGAATATTTTTTCCAACTGGATTAAATCATATTCAAAGGTGGAGTAGCACAGTTGAAGTTTATTCCAACAGAGCGAAAAAATGTCCAGACCAGGGATCGAACCTGGATATTTGGCGTGCCGTGCCAATGCCTTACCTGTTAGGCTATCCGGACCAATACCTGGCTGACATAATTCACTCTTATTAGTTGGACTTGGCTGCGAACTGCAGCGCTATTTCATTCATCCGAGCTATAACTATAGCATTTACATGATGAAACTACTTTAACACGGAAACTCCTGTATACCATGTAATTAGGTCATAATGAAGTGAACGAATATTTTTTCCAACTGGATTAAATCATATTCAAAGGTGGAGTAGCACAGTTGAAGTTTATTCCAACAGAGCGAAAAAATGTCCAGACCAGGGATCGAACCTGGATATTTGGCGTGCCGTGCCAATGCCTTACCTGTTAGGCTATCCGGACCGATACCTGGCTGACATAATTCACTCTTATTAGTTGGACTTGGCTGCGAACTGCAGCGCTATTTCATTCATCCGAGCTATAACTATAGCATTTACATGATGAAACTACTTTAACACGGAAACTCCTGTATACCATGTAATTAGGTCATAATGAAGGGAACGAATATTTTTTCCAACTGGATTAAATCATATTCAAAGGATTCAGTTCGCAGCCAAGTCCAACTAATAAGAGTGAATTATGTCAGCCAGGTATCGGTCCGGATAGCCTAACAGGTAAGCATTGGCACGGCACGCCAAATATCCAGGTTCGATCCCTGGTCTGGACATTTTTTCGCTCTGTTGGAATAAACTTCAACTGTGCTACTCCACCTTTGAATATGATATGAACTTATGAAGTGCACTAAAATATACATCCAGTACAGTACGCGGTGCAAAAAATATTTATAAAACCAGTTACAGTACAAACGCACCTCATTTGTCCCGTTTGACGTGCAATTTCCAACTTGTTGTTATATTCATGAGACTGAATCCCCCTTCACAGTCTGCTGTAGACAACAAAAGTGATGCTACAAATTTATACAAAGAAGTCACACTGGGAAACATGCCAGTAAAGCCATTTTTATGAAAAAATTAATACAATAAGCTAGTTTCATTTCTTTACACGTTGTAGCCAGAACCCGCATAAATTCAAGCCTAAAAGTTTATATGACATGCATCTGTCACATTAATTCAAAGCTAGTGCACATTATATCCCATTCTTATACAATCTGTGATTTTCGTTTTCGCCATATGCTGGAGTCGTGTCTGATGCAAATGACGTCACACTATTTGAAGACACTTGCATAGAGAGCACAAGACAAATTTTGATTGAAGTGTTGCCGCAGCAAATGCAATATAAGAATTTTTTTCGTTTTTGTGCAACGGCAGCAGATTTACGAAATGCAGAACAACAAAATAGGAATGATATAGCATATTTCTTTGGCTGTCGTTATTTGGCTAATTCACTAAATGCTTTGGGGGCAAAAAGCACTTCCAGTTAGCTTTTTGGCTATTTGGCTAGCTCTAGATTAAACCCTATCAAAGGATCGTGAAAAAACACAAATTTTGTCAGAGGATTGCGAAAAAAACGCGAACTTCATCAAAGAATTGCAGAAAATATGCGAATTTCGGTAAAAAACCGAGGATAAAATGTGAATTTCGTCAAAGAATCCCAGATAAAATGCAAATTTCGTCAAAAGATCACGGAAAAAACACAAATTTTGACAAAGGATTGCAGAAAAAAATACAAATTTTGTCAAAGAATCTCTGATAAAACGAGAATTTTGTGAAAGAATCGTGATAACAGCGCGAATTTCGCCAAATGACTTTGGAAAAAACACAAATTTCTTCAAAGTATTTTGGAAAAAAAAATGTGAATTTTTCAAAGGAATGCGGAAAAAACACAAATTTTGTCAGAGGACCGTGAAAAAAAAAAAAAAACGCAAGTTTAGTCAAAGAATAGGGAAAAAACATGAATTTTTTCAGAGGATCGCAAGAAAAACGCGATTTTTGTCATAGGACTGCCGGAAAAAACACAAATTTCATCAAAGGATCGTGAAAAAAACGTGAATTTGTCAAAGTATCATGGGGGGGGGGGGGGGGGGGAGGAATGTGAACTTTGTTAATGTGATGCGGAAAAAATGCGAATTTCGCCAAAGGACTGCAGAAAAAAAAATCATAATTAGTGACGGGTGAGATATTCAGAAAACTTACCTGAAAAACTTTGAGAAAGTTTGCAGTGAATTTCTGATTTTCTTTTACTCGGAATCATCCCTGCGAAGGTAAAAACCATGAAAGTCGGCAATCAGCCATGGAGGCTATTGCGAATAATCAGTCACGGGAAAAAGTCGCAAAATCTGAGCCAAGTTAAAATATAATTTTATTTAACCTTACAGAACCACTTTATATTTATTATTATCTAATTTTTAAAAATATTAATTTTGTTTCACTTAATTAGGTTATATTATAATTGAAATATAGTTGTATTTTTATGTATTAATCAGTAAGAACCCTATTTATTTCAACGTTTGTAATGCACATAAGAAAATTGAAACATACTACAACCACTGACAATTTTCATTCCATTAATTTGCTGTCGCAGACATAACCAAAACTTTCTGCTACTGGGTTCAAATTGAGGTAAATTTTTAAAAATATGATTAATATCTGCTCAAGATGCATGTTTATACATATATATACATACACATATACAGTCGAACCCCGTTATAGCAAACCCGGTATATAACAAACTCCCAGATATAACAAACGAAAATTTTGGTCCCGTCGTTTTCTTATTGCATTTAATGCTAATTTATCCTTTTATAGCAAGCCTCCAAAATCATAAGAATCGGCTATAATGAACATTTTTTTCCAGTCGACCATGTTTTTTTTTTACTTTTCCGCAGTTGTGAAAACAGGACTTCGACTCCGATTTCATAAGAAAATGTATGCCGCCTAGTGAAACATGGTGCAAATCAGCAATCTCTTTTTTTTAAAGGAAGAAACAACTGCATTCTTTCTCTTTTACGAAAGCCACACTGCAGGTGTGATCCCACCCACCCGTCAGCCTTTTTCCTTTATTCCTGATCACAGTTGTGTGCAAGACTGGAGACAGAGCCAAAAATGTGTGGGGGGGGGGGGGGAGGACACGAACAAGAGAAAAAATAGCCAACCTGTTGGGAGGGGGGAAATGCTCGAGCAGAACAAGTAAAAGCATGAACTGTAAGCACATGCACACATGTGCTAGGTGAGAGGGGAGGAGGAAATAAAAATCAGATCACAAGAACAATGGGAAAGGTGATCTCAGAGTCGCACCAGAACAAATATTCCCAGTCGTTTCATCTCGTTCACTCATTTTAATGTTCTCTCCAGAGAGCCTGTGTGTCATAATCTCTGGTTCGAGACTTCAAAGTTAAAATTTCACTTTTAAGAAATCATTAGTGTAAAGGCGTTTTGTGTACCCATGGTTCACAATCATACAAATAAAACTCCAACAAAGAACTTAGAGGACTTACTTTTTATTATAAAATTTTTAAGGGAGGCCGATAGATCATACAGTGATCAGGGAGAAGTTTGCAAGCTGCCCGGAGGCAGAGGGGCTTAATTGACGTCTACAGAGCTCAAAGTCAAGAGTGGTAGTCAGTTAAAACTTTGTTATAATCACTCACTCGTTGGCGAGCATAAGATAACCACATCTCAGATATTGGCGATAAATACGAACCAGGCAGACAAAGTACTGGTAAAAAAGGAGGGAGATTTACATTGAGTTAAGTTATACACCATGGGGGATTTATAGGGTTGTATGATAATAAAATTCTTGTGGTCAGGTGGTGTAGATGAGAGAATAACATTACACATAGTTTTACATGTGCGTTACAAATTTAACAACAAAGGTCTGCATTAGTCAGCACGGCATGTGGTAGATATCTGACAAAATAAAGAGAGAATAGATAGCAATGCAAGCAAAAAGTATGAGAGAAATTAAGGCACAGTTCTGTTTAACTCATAAAATATGCATTACTTATTGTCGGCTGGGATGCAAAGGGAATTCATTTCTATTTCATTCTTTTTTTTATATATATATCTCAACGGAAATCACTGGCGGTCAAGATTTATTTCTATACATATGTCTATGTGAAGTTAAAAGAAAAAGGAAAGGTATGATAGAAATGGTGCACGCAGTTTAACTGATGAAAATTTTAAGAGTATTAATTTAAGTTACATAAGAGTAAGGGAGGGAAGAAGTGAATAAATACAGAGGTATGATATTAAGTGTAAAATGTAAAATTAAATTAACTATTTTATTTGAGAGGGGGGGGGGGGGAATAATGAAAATTACAAAAATGAAGAAGTAAAGTTAAATGTTGATTTTTCGAAGGTGGGGGGGGGGCGGTAAATGAATATATCATGGGAAAACCGTTATAATTAGGTCCATCATGTCGAACAAATGTAAAGCATTCTGCATCGAAGAAAAAATAAGCATCATAAGAGAAATACAAAATGGTGGTAGCCAAGCTGACATTTGCTGAAAAAAAGATTTATCGAAATCTACAATTGGAATAATATGGAAAAACAGAGAAAACATACTTTCTGCTTTCGAGAAAAATTTGAACTTTAAAAAAAAATTTGAGAAAAGCTGAACATCAAGAAGTGGAAGAGGCTTTATTAAAATGGTTTAGTGTTCAAAGAAGCCGAAATTTACCAGTTTCTGGGCAAATGCTTCAGTCAAAATATTGTGATGAATTTGCCAGTAAATTTGGAATTCCATTTTCGTGTTCTAATGGATGGTTAGACAGATTTAAGAAGAGGAACAACATACCTTCCGGGAAAATTGTCGGAGAATCGGGAGGTGTTTCAACTTCTGAAAGAAAAAGGTTGGAATGAAATCTCTAATGAATACGACGAGAATGACATATATAATGCTGATGAAGCTGTACTGTTTTACAAGATGACACCAAACCAGACATTAAAATTTAATGGAGAGAAATGTAATGGTGGAAAATTGTCAAAAGACAGAATCACATTTCTTGTGTGTGCCAATATGAGTGGTACTGATCGTCATAAGCTTCTAGTGATAGGAAAATCTAAGCACCCCAGATGCTTCAAAAATATCAAACGACTTCATGTTGCTTATGAAGCAAACCGCAAGGTGTGGATGACTACGGAACTGTTTAAAAAAGAGCTTCGAAAGTGTGATCATGAACTGTCAGCTAAAAAGCGAAATATTCTACTTCTGCTTGACAATTGTAGTGCACACAAAATTGATAAATAGTTTCAATCGATTAGAATTGTACTCTGTCTCCCGAATGCAACATCTGTAGTACAGCCTATGGACCAGGGTGTCATCAGCATAGATTAAGGACCTAGATGGGACATTTACGGCAAAATCTGTAATGGCAACAGTACTAACGTCACTACCAACAAGGGGGAAGAATTAACAAGGGTCCAAAATTTACCTATGTTGAAGAAATATGTTTACGCTCTATGTCTTGAATATCTATCCTTTCCTAAATGAAGCAGAGTGGCAGACGATATTGTATTTATGTTTGACTTATTTAGTTTTTTTTTTTTTATCGTACTTGTAACGTTCATCTTTTACATAAAAAAATGATAATTAGAGTAATAATATATAAGAAAATCCCTAGAAAATTCTGTTAAGAACGTAAATATCTAAGTTTATGAGATTAAATTGTAAAAAATCAAATTCAGGTATTGTGTCAATTTATTCAATTCATATCGAATAAAATTTTAATGAGTGTAACGTCAGTACCTCTATTTATTTTTAACTTTTAGATTTATATAATTCTAAAAATTTGTCGATATGAATTTTTCCCCATCTGTAATTTTATTATTATTTCTTATATGTTAATATTATAAATATTATTGAATTGATTGCACGTTATTTACAGTAAAATCAATATTTTTATTTTATCTGTAAGAAAGTGAAAATGCATAAATTTTAAAAGATTATTGTAACGATTGTTTAATACGTTAAACTTCATAAATTAATAAAACATCGGCTATAAAAATTTTCCTACCGAATGGGAATATTTATGAAATTTTCTTGGATTTGTAGAGTGCAATACTTTGTATATTTTTATGTTACACCATTACACATGAAGCTTTAAATCCAATTTTACCATATTTACTTCATATATAGCATTCAAGATGAAATTTTTACCCTGTTTTTTGTTGCACTTAAATCGTTCACTCATCATGTAAAAAAACAAAAACAAAAAAAAACATATATTTGTGCATGAACATAGAATAGATATTAGATATATAAAATAGAATATCTATTCTATGTTCATGTATCGGTGTAAGATTCTATTGAAAACGTAAACATGCAACATTAAAAAAAGAAAGATCACAATAAAGGTAGATATTCAATAATAAGAATACAACAAGGATGGGGAGTTTCTTCCCCATTGTCACTAAATGCGCTACGCTACGATCGCAATCGCATTACCATTACGCTCTATGGGAGTGTCCGAGCTTGGATGTTAATCTATGGTCATCAGAAGTCTTAAATGTCATTACAGGAAGCAGCTCATTTTGCGAATTTTAGAGGGATGATAAAAATGTAACATTTCTCTTCTTCATGCAGTTATAATGCTCGAAAAATCTTGGCAGTTTGTTACAGATTCTACAATTAGAAAATGTTTTTGACATGCAGGCCTAGCAAAGAATATTGAAGATACAACGAATGTTGAAGAAGAGGATGATGAAAATTTACCTATCATGATGTGGATAGAAAGCACAAAATATCATCATTCTCAGTTTGTGACATGCAATTGTTGGAAACATGTGATGATGAAGTCATTACATGTGAAGATCCGGCTGATGAAGAGATTGTGGAAGAAGTTAAAATGAATCATTCTGAAATCGAAGATTCTTCATCTGATGGTGATGAAGAAGAGCACATAAATGACGAAATCCCCACAATCTCAGATGCTACAGCAGTGATGCATATAATTAATAAGTTTTTGTCTGCACAAACAGTGGAAGAAAGAATGTTAGAATCATTTGATGTACTAGACAAAGAAATTCATAATATGTTTTTGAAATCGGTATCATGTCAGCAGAAAATTACAGACTATTTCTGTATCAAAGCAGTGAGCAACAATTCAAAGTAAAATTAATTTATTCATGTTTGTCTTCATTGTTAGTTAATTTAATTAGTATTGTGTCAGTTTAATGTAATCGATTTTAGTCAATTTAATTCTTTAAGGGTTATATTTAATAGATTTTACATTATTTTAATACATCATTATACACATAGGAACTAATGAGTTATACATTTTGTGAACTCTAACCTTTTTCTTAACGGTTCGGATATTGCAAACCACCGGATATAGCGTACAAAACCTTCGGTCCCTTGAAGTTCATTATAATGGGGTTCGACTGCATATGTATATGTGCATTCACATGCATATACACATAGGGGTGTTACCCTAAGCTCACTGCATGTTCTTTCTTACATACAACTACTCGGTACTTGGACAAAGTAATATTCAGTACTACACAAATAATAATGCTGAAAACTTATAGTTTTTAAAATGTATAATAAGTTCATTAATTTTTATTTGATCATATTGTACATTTCAAAGAAAAATATACTTTTCTTTATAGTGCACATATGATTATACAGAATGTGTAATAACATTGAGATTAGAGTCCTGCGTGGGTCGGGTTGTACCCGACCCGATGCACAAATTCCATTTTAAGTCAACCCGCAACCCGACCTGAACCCGACAAAAAAAGAATTCCTTGACCCACACCTGCAAAACATTTTTTTCGGCAACCCGAACCCATAATATTTCAACCCGCAACCCGACCTGAACCCACAATGAAAGGAAAGTAAATCATGTTTTAATGCCATTATGGAAAATAATCTATAATTGTATCTCTAATACCATTTTTATGTTAGAAGAATGAACAAATCTATATTCTTTAATATTCAAATATAGTAAAACCTCTGAATACCGGGCACCTCTGGATCATTGAATAGAGTCAAATATCTGGTTGAATTATCCCGTATTTTGTTTTATCAGCTCGGAATGAATCAATTTTTTTTCTGCAGGCGAGTTCACAGTCGAAGTATTCTTGTGGGTCATATATAGGTTTCTTGCCACTCAGGTTGCTGGGATTTTCATGAAAAGTATAAGCACAACTATGTTTCAAATAAAATTAAATCCGTATTTGAATACGTATGAGGATATATTCAATTTACTGCATGAGAAATAAAAATATATAAGAAATGCGATCATTCTTTCTTTAAGAATCATTTTTTCTTCTTTCGAAATATGAAAAATATTATCAACATTTTGTTTTTTATACACATAAACACACATGTATGGTATTTTCGATAGTTTATGTACATATACACGTGTTACATGTGTGTAGAGGGAGAGGTGCCTGTGCCTGCTATTTAGATAATAGACGCGTTCAAATATATAAATTTTAGGAATTGAAAAAGTTTTCGCTAAATAGAGTTGTCAGCCTTAGAGGCACGGGTCTGGTTGTATGCGACTCGAACCTGAAAATTCCATTTGAAGTTGACCCGAAATGAAAGAAAAATAAATCATGTTTTAATGCAATATGAAATTGTTCTCTAATAACAGTAATATTACTATTTAAAACTATAATTATGAAAATGCGTTTGTTCAAAAATTACGATAGTGTATCATTCTTTAAATGATTTATAGCACATGTAATTCCAATATATTAGACTTCATTTAAAGATTTAATGATAATGATTTTTTTTTAATATAGTTTGCTAAAATTTTTAATTATACATGATTTAATAAAATTTAATTACATCTCTTTTAACCCCTTGACTGCATCACTGCCAAAACCCACATTAGTTTCAATGGTTTCATTATAGGGGAGAGTGGGGTGGAATGGGACAGTAGGTTTTTCTCTTTATGTATCATTCTAAATATTGCATCAATCACACATTAGATGAAGCAATGGTAGCCCAATCTTCAATTCAAAAAAGTAGCTGATCTGCATAAGCTCACAATTGTATAAAGAAAAAGATTATATTTCAAGAATCAAAAGTAAATTTGCTTCATATACTTTTTACGCTTTCTGTATATTAATGACTTGTTTATCCATAGATGTAATAGTTTCCCTAATTATGGAGCATTATTCTACAGTATATTATCCATGATTTAAACTATGCCTAAAAGCAGCATTTTTGTTTATACAAGAAATTTAACATAAAAGAAAGTAGAGGGAGGAATGGGACATGCCAGCGAAGGGAGGAATCGGACACCTCTAATTCCCCTTTTTTTTAATAAGATGAATGTAAATTACTAATATGCAAATATTTTTAGAGTGTAATATTAATTATAACATTATAAATAAATTCATTTACTTCAAAATGTAAATAAATTGAACTGAGCTGATGATTTTTTAATGTCATCTCTGACTGACAATCCTGAATTTTCCTTACAGTGATGAAGGTACTGGAATCTGATATTGTAGCACATACATTATCAACCTATAATCTTTGTTAGACTGTATATATAGCCGACACTAGACTATTTGTACTTTATCATTTATATATTGTTTTATGGCTGTCCCATACCTCCCTGTTACTGGGGAGGTATGGGACACATTTTGAAATTTACAATTTCTTTACTTATAAAATTGTTTCTGTAAATTATGTTTCTATATTGTTCAAGGACATTAGAAACTAGAAAGTGTTTCATTTTTTATTCTATGTATCGAAATTTTTGTTTTTGTGTCAAAGTTGATCTTCTTATTTTTGTAAAAAGTGTTCCATTCCTCCGCACTCTCCCCTATATGGCCATAGTCAACTGGTTAACCCGGAAAAAATAGTATCACAAATGCATGCCAAGCAGGACACTTTCTAAGATTGTAGTATTCTACATCTACAGAAAAAATGCATTTAATAACACCCAGCAGATTTTTTATTGCACGAGAATATAAACTATTTCTTTTAGTAGTTAAAAACAGCTTCAAACATACCTTTACAATTACTTAAGTGCGTTCTTCTTGGGGTAGATCTACATTCCGTTTTGCTAAGTTTCTGGTCATCACAATGAGGTTGTTTGTATGCAAACATATTACTATGCTGAGAAGTTCCTGCAGTAAGACATTCTGGTGTAATGCTTTGAGCACTATCTGAGCATAAGTGATCGTCTTGCTGAGATGGTACAATGGTCTCTTCATCATCATTATCAATATCAAGAACTAGATCAGGCAACACTTTATTATCATCGCAATCTGAAATCATGTTGGCATACAAATTTGAATAAAAACTTTCCAAGTATAAAAATCAAGAATTGATAGCAATAAGAGCAGCAGAATAAGGACATATAACAGCAGGATATTGTAATTTCATAAAGTTTTAATCATACAAACAAAGCCTCAAATATTTTTCAGGCAAAACTTTCAAATAAAAATGAAGCGAATCAGTTGTATTGCATAAAATTTGATAATAAAACTTTTTGCTAAACATATCACCAAGCAATCTCACACGTTTTCAAAATCACACATAATATCCTGGTTGAAAATATAAACAAAAACAACTCCAGTTTCGATATTATCATAATATCGAAAAGCTGTTCGATAAATGTTCGATTGTAGGGATACAGCTCAGTTTCTGCAAAATTGTCCGATTTTTAGAGAAAATTTCACGAAAACAGGGTTTAATTCATTGATCTCGCTTCATTAAATTACAAAAATATATGGTGATCACCGGTCTGTTGTCGTTTTTTTATTTGTATTTAGCTTTTGAAAGCACCAAGTGGCAACACATGTATCAGCGCGAGCGAAATTTGACTTTCCATAAGACTTTTAGCATTAGTTCGAAATCCGACAATTTCATTGGCTATCGGTGAACCAAACTCGACCAAACTTCTTTCCCTGAAAGGAAAAAATCCATTTTACGAGTAACAGCGCTGCTACTCATTTCATCAATTGTATTTCTTGATAATAATAACTTGATGCATTAAAAAAAGCTTATGTATTTCTCATACTGAGCTCGGAATCAATTGTTATACAGTTATAACATAATATATGATTAATTATTAAATTTGATTTAATTTTCTAGTAAGAAAATTATTAACAATTCTAAAACAACATTGAATTAGTTAAATTATGATAAAATAATGAGATTGTTATAATAAGCTGCTTAGAACTTTTTTTTTTTTTTTATTCAGATGTTTGCAATCAGTATTAAAGTTCTAGCAGCTTAACTAAAAATAAGTAATTGAAGTTCCATCTAGATACATAAAAATATTTTTCTATGTCAGTTTAAAAGATACTATTATTGCATTTAAATAGATATTTTATTTTAATTATATAACATTAGCTCCTAAGTGGTATTATGTAGTAAAATTTAATCACAATATTATATTTCGAATAAAAATTGTAAAGCTACTGATAATAAATTAATAAATAAAGATAAAAACAAAAATCTCCGTAATAATAATAATAATAATAATAATAATCGTTATTTTAAATATATATATATATTGCAACTAATAGCAAAATATTTTTCATTGTTCATGTTTGATATATATTGCATTTTTATTGCAACATATATATATATATATATAATAAAACTTTTTGCGAATAATTATTCAATCACAGATATATATATATATATTTGTTTTTGTTGCATTTTTACCATACATTCAATTATTTAAAGTATAGTAATTTACTGTCTTCAATGGTTAAATTATCATTGAAAATATATATTATAAATGCAATTTATATATAAAGGATAAATAATTAATTTTTAAAGATGAATAATTTAATTCTGTTAATTATTATTTATATGTTACTGGAATTCTAGCATAAAAGTATTTTTCATGAAAGTTTAGAAGATATTAAAAATAAATTTTAATAAATATTCATTTTAAACATACAGTTTATATATGATAAGAATTTAGTAGTATTGAATATGCAATAAAAAAATTAGAAAGCAGCTGATAAATTGATAAAAATATTTGTATAGATGAAAGATAATACTTAATTTTGAGAAATGAACACTTTAATAAATTACTTCTGCTAATTATATATATATATATATATATATATATATATATATATATATATGTATTTAATATATATATAACTTACTAAAGTTCCAACAAAAAATATTTTTAATGTAAGGTAAGGATATATTATTATTACATTATTATTAAAAATAGATTAAATGATTTTTTTAAATTTAATTATTTAAATTTATTTTTAAAAATCTAATCGACAATTTTTTTTTTTCAAAGGAACTGGTGATAAAGATCAACTGATTTTAACTAACTGACTTAATGGTGTCCTCAAATCCAAAAAGGCAACTTTCTGATATAAGTTTTAATTTATTTTTGTTCGAAAATGCATGAAAGTAGCTGGTGTTGTTGTTCAGAAACTATGCAATTGAGCTGTTTTTTTTTCTTTTCTTTTTTTTCTTTTTTTCTTTTTTTTTTTTTGCAAACGCAATAGATCTTTCAGAAAATAGTGTCAAAGTCGGCGTTTTGAACTGAATTTCCGCGCGAACGAAGAAAAAGCACTGAAGAGCGGGCGAAAAACGTGTTTGTCACGTGATCAAAATAGCTTATAACTCAATAGGTAATTGATTGATCAAAAAATGGAAAAAACAGTTCAATTGCAAATCGCTTCCATGACCAGGCTTTCCAATTTTATACATTTGCGTTAAAAAAATGAATTTGTAAATGTGTCAAAGCGTTTTGCGCTTGTTGAGCAGAGCAGTTAAGAACAGCCTTAAGAAAATATTATTATTACTCTTTAATTATCAACGAAATTTATTTATTAGAAAAATACCGTATAAGTCATATGAATTTTAAAATTTAATTCAATTATCTGTATAACATTTACAATAAAAAAAAAAAATAATCTAAATAACAGATAAATTTAAAATGATCTGAACTTTATGAAAATTTAACATGAAAATACTTTCAATGTAAGCCTAGGAGATTTATTATTGCATTTTAATAAATGTTTACTTTAATTATTAAAAAATAGATCAAATGAATTTTTTAATATAAATATTTTAATTTATTTTTAAAAAATCTAATATACGAAAAAAATTACAACGGAACTCGTAATAAAGATCAACTGATTTTAACTAACTGACTTAAGAAAATATTATTTTTACACTTTATTTATTAAAGAAATTTTTTATTAGAAAAATACCCTATAAGCCCTATGAATTTTAAAATTTAATTTAAATATTTGTGTAATATTTAAAATAAAAAATTATAAAGTAACCTATCATAAATTAATAAAGATTTAAGTCTCAAGGATAATTTTAAAATAAAAAACCTTTAATATATTAATTCGGATAATTTTGCATTTATCTGTTACTATAGTAACAGACAAATTTAAAATGATCAGAACTTTATAAAGTTATAACATGAAAATACTTTTAATGTAAGCCTAGGAAATTATTATTGCATTTTAATAAATGTTTACTTTAATTATTAAAAAATAGATTAACTGATTTTTTTAATTTAATTATTTAATTTATTTGAAAAAATCTAATTGATAAAAATAATTTACAAAAGAAATGGTAATGAAGATCGACTGATTTTAACTAACGGACTTAATAAAAATCAAAACAAAACTGTAAAAAAGTGAAAACGCCAGCGAAAGGACAGAACACGCAACTTTAGCGGTCGCAGACGATTAGCCGAAAACCAAATAGCCGACAAGACATTTAGCAGACAGCACTTAGACGACAGGAAGTTTAGCCGACAAGTACATTTAGTCGACACGTACATTTAGCAGACAGGACATGTAGCCGACAAGTACATTTAGCCGACAGGACAATTAGCCGAAACGGACATTTAGCAGACAGTCAATTGGACGACAGGCAATTGGCCGAACATGACAATTAGCCGACAGGACATTTAGCCGACAGACAATTAGCCGACAGGACAATAAGTCGACAAGACAATTAGCCGACAGGACGATTGGCCGACAAGACGATTAGCCGACAAGAAAAAATAGACGACAGGATATTTAGTCGAGAGGACGATTAGCCTAGTTAGGTTATGGTTAGGATACTTTTAGGTTACGGACAGATTATAATTAGTTTACGATTACGTAAAACTTAGATTACATTTAGATTACGGTTACGTCACAGTTATGTTACTTTTAGGTAACAATTAGGTTACGTTTAAGTTACAGATAGGTTAAGGTTATGTTACGGATAGGTTACAGTTAGATTACGGTTAGGTTCCAGATAGGTTACAGTAGGTTACGGATAGATTCCAATTAGGTTACGTTTAGGTTACCGCCAGGCTATAGTTAGGTTATGGTTAGGTTACATTTAGGTTACAGTTAGGTTATAGTTACATCACAGTTAGGATACGGTTAGGTTATAATTAGGCTACGGTTAGCGTACCGTCATGTTATGTTTATTTTACAGATAGATTACTGTTATGTTACAGTTAGGTTATGGTTAGGTTATAAGTAGGTTACGGTTACGTTACGGTTAGGTTACAATTAGGTTATGGTTAGGTTACGGTTATGTTCCATTTCCGTTACAGATAGGTTACGATTAGATTATGGATAAGTTACAGTTAGGTTACTGGGGGGTCTATGTCATTTAGCCGAAAACCAAATAGCCGACAAGACATTTAGCAGACACCAATTAGCCGACAGGACGTTTAATCGACAAGTACATTTAGCCGAAACGTACATTTACCCGACATGACAATTAGCCGACAGCGACAGTTAACCGACAAGACAGATAGCCGACAGAGACATTTAGCCGACAGGACAATTAGCCGAACGGACAATTAGTCGACATGGAAAATTAGCCGACAGGACATTTAGCCGACTGGTTAAATAGCTGACAGGACGTTTAGCCGACAAGTCATTTAGCCGACAGGACAATTAGTCGACATGATATTTAGCCGACAAGACATTTAGTCGACATGACAATTAGCCGACAGGTCAAATAGCCAACATGACAATTAGCCGACAGTTCAAATAGCCGATAGGTCAAATAACCGACAGGACATTTAGCCGACAGGTCAAATAGCCGACCTGACAATTACCCGACAGGACAATTAGCAGACATGACAATTAGCCGACAGGACAACTATCAGACAGGTCAAATAGCCGACATGATATTTATCCGAAACATACATTTTTAAGAAAGAATTTAGAAGACACATTGATATGGGTCGGTGATATACGAACAATGTCAACCTCAATAACTCGTCACCATCATAATTCAACTTTTTAGCTCACAGGCTATCAAAGTCAGAGAGCTGATGTGCCCGCCGTTCTGTATGTATGTAAGTATGTACGTACGTATTCACGTAGCGAGGTAACTCTTGATAGAAACATCCGATTTGCTTCAATTTTTTTTCTAGGTTCATTCTGGAAAGGTGCTTCCCTGATTAGTTTTGGGGGTTCATTGGTTAAAGATAAAGGGGGGAAAGGGGGCTAGTCCCTCCCCTTAATTTAGATAAATGGGTTTTTCATGCATAATTATTCGATTTGCTCTAAGTCTGATATACCGGTTTATTATGTTAAGGAGCTTCCCTGATTAGATTTGGAAGTTCATTAGTTAAGTATAAAGGGGGGAAAGAGGGCTACCCCTCTTAATTTAGATAAATGTTTTTTTCATTCAGAATTTTTCGATTTGCTCCAAATTCGGTGTACCGGCTTATTATGTTAAGGAGCTTCCCTGATTAGATTTGGAGGTTCATTAGTTAAGAATAAAGGGGGAATGGGGAGCTAGTCCCCCCCCACCCCTTACTTTAGATAAATGGGTTTTTCATGCAGAGTTGTTCGATTTGATCCAAATTTGCTATATCGGTTTATCATGTTAAGGAGCTGCATTGATTAGGTTTGGTGGTTCATTAGTTAAGAATAAAGGGGGATAGGGGAGCTAGTCCCCCCCCCTACCCCTTACTTTAGATAAATGGGTTTTTCATGCAGAGTTATTCGATTTGATCCAAATTTGCTATATCGGTTTATCATGTTAAGGAGCTGCATTGATTAGGTTTGGTGGTTCATTAGTTAAGAATAAAGGGGGATATGGGAGCTAGTCCCCCCACCCCTTAATTTAGATAAATGGGTTTTTCATGCAGAATTATTTGATTTGCTCCAAATTTGATATACCGGTTTATAATGCTAAAGAGCTGCCTTGATTAGATTTGGAAGTTCCTTAGTTAAGTATAAAGGGTGGAAAGGGGTGGGGGGGGGAGATCTCCGCCCTTAATTTAGATAAATGGGTTTTTCATGCAGAATTATTCAATTTGCTCCAAATTTGGTATACCGGTTTATTATGTTAAGGAGCTGACGTGATTAGATTTGGAGGTTCATTAGTTTAGTATAAAAAGGGGGGCTAGATCCCCCACCCTTAATTTAGATAAATGGGTTTTTCATGCAGAATTATTCAATTTGCTCCAAATTTGGTATACCGGTTTATTATGTTAAGGAGCTGACGTGATTAGATTTGGAGGTTCATTAGTTTAGTATAAAAAGGGGGGCTAGATCCCCCACCCTTAATTTAGATAAATGGGTTTTTCATGCAGAGTTATTCGATTTGATCCAAATTTGCTATATCGGTTTGTCATGTTAAGGAGCTGCATTGATTAGGTTTGGTGGTTCATTAGTTAAGAATAAAGGGGGATATGGGAGCTAGTCCCCCCACCCCTTAATTTAGATAAATGGGTTTTTCATGCAGAATTATTTGATTTGCTCCAAATTTGATATACCGGTTTATAATGCTAAAGAGCTGCCTTGATTAGATTTGGAAGTTCCTTAGTTAAGTATAAAGGGTGGAAAGGGGGGGGGGTAGATCTCCGCCCTTAATTTAGATAAATGGGTTTTTCATGCAGAATTATTCAATTTGCTCCAAATTTGGTATACCGGTTTATTATGTTAAGGAGCTGACGTGATTAGATTTGGAGGTTCATTAGTTTAGTATAAAAAGGGGGGGCTAGATCCCCCACCCTTAATTTAGATAAATGGGTTTTTCATGCAGAGTTATTCGATTTGCTCCAAATTTGATATACCGGTTTATTATGTTAAGAAGCTGCCCTGATTAGATTTGGAGGTTTATTGGTTAAGTATAAATGGGGAGGGGGACGGAGGATTGTCCCTCCTTTTTAGATAAATGGGTTTTCATGCAGAAGTATTCGATTTCCTTCAAATTTGGTATACCAGTTTATTCCGATATGGCGCTTCCTTCATTAGATTTGGAGGTTCATTATTTAAGTATAAAAGGGGGAAAGGGCGGAATGTCCCCTCCTCTTAATTTAGATAAATGGGTTTTCATGCAGAATTATCTAATTTACCTTAATTTTTTTTTCTAGGTTCATTCTGATAAGGAACTTTCCTGATTACATTTGAAGGTTCATTGGTTAGGCATAAAGGGGGAAATGGGGGAGCTAATACCCCTTAATTTAGCGAAATGGTTTTTTTATGCTGAATTACCTGATTTGCTTCAAATTTGGTATACCAGTTTATTGCGTTAAGGAGCTTCCCTGATTACATTTGGAAGTTCATTGGTTAAGTATAAAGGGGGAAACGGGGGCTAATCCCCTTTCATTTATTTTTTGAGGGATTATTCTTTGAAATAAGAGTATAATATACAATTAATGTGAATAGCCTGTGAGCTCAATGCCATCAGTTTAACTGGGCACTTTTATTTTTATTTTTTTCTCTCTAGAGTGGCGCAACCAGGATCTTCACCATCACCTTTACCTGGGAAGGATTTTGAATCTTTACTATTCATAAACTTAGAAAAAAATCATTGCGTTATATGATTATAAATTAGATTTTAGTAAATTCGTGGCATCTAAAAACCAACGCAATAAAAAACCTAAGTAACCATTGTAAACTTAAGATTCAGATGACCGAAGTCTTGTTTTATGTCGATTTTATATCACCCTTCCGGCTCGGGCTTATTCTTTTTTAAACGGTAAAATTTTAATTGCTCTCGTGTCTCGTATGAAAAAAGTAAAAGAATATTTCTTTAACTGTAGGAAGTGATCACATACTTATTAGTAGCAAATTTATCAAATTTATATCAAATAAAATTTATCTAAATATATTGTGTTGTTAATGCTTTTTAAGCTGCGTTATTATCTAAAATCTGTTTATATTTCTGAAATAAATTTAGTATTTATCTTTTTCTTTCTGCTAAAAAGCATTTTATTTAAGTAAAATCAATTTAATTACTACTTTCATTATCATTAATCTTTCAGATTATCGTGGTTTCAATAAATAACTGAGGCATCTGCCTGTTATCACTCTATCCTATTTCTTTTTCTTTGTTTTTTCATAAACAAAATGATCACAGAAGTCCTGTTTCTCTGTTCTAGTATAAGAACGAGAAAGCTATTAAAAAAAAAAAGAAAGAAAAAAAGAAAAGAAAGAAAGAAAATCGTGATATTTGCAAATGGTGTCCCACGTCCGACACTGTCATGACGACACTGATGAGTCAATAACTGTTTAGAGTTTTTAGATTACTGCTCGAAAAAAACCCATATAATCAAAGGATATATTTTTATTTATTTGTTAACTAGAGAAAAGTTATTTCACCGTTAATGATTTTAGGATGAGAACTTTTTTGTTGTTGTTAACAACTGAAAATTTGGTAAACATTAAAAAGAAAGATATTCATAAACTGTAAATTGAGATAAGGAGATATATATTTTAAAAAGGGAAAGAAATTTTTGTTAAATATATTATTGTAAAGATAATTTTACTTATTCATTGGGGGGATAATTAGTATGTGGTATGTGATGATTGGTTAATTACATCATCACAGCTATTTTAAAAGAAGATTTGCAATAATTGCACTTCCCCCACTCTTAAAGGAGGAGGCCCTAAAAAGACTGAAAAAACCATGTAACATTTTACGCTCATCTGCACATTTTAAAGAAGAATAACGTTTATAGGAAGTAACTCCTCATCTGTTTGGTTGAAGGAAATAAGAGTAGAAAGTACATCTTTTCCGGAAGAAAAAAAATTACTTTTTCCTTTTTTTTATTTTGGCCGAGATCTTTCTTAAAGAAAAATTTAAATATCTACCCTATATATATAAAATCCTAATGAAACGAATTTATGAAACGGAAGTATGAATCGACTGATTAAACAACTGATTATGTTTCACGGCGATTTCTCCTAAAATATGGAATACTTTGCGATGAAATTAACACCAAAAATCAATATTGATCCGCAGATTTCAAAACTGGTATTAGAATTTTTAAATTTTAATTAGATTTCGAAATATTAATTTTTTTCTAATTTTATATACATTTTTCTAATGATGGCAACTCAAATTTTAATCAAACATATATATTTTTTTTTTCATATTTCAGAAAAGGTTACCTTAAATGTATGCTAAGAAATGTACCATGCTACTTTTATTCATAATTCATTTTACGTGAATAACTATCGCCAAATCGAAAGATTCTGATAGAGTAATCAATTCTGACGGTATTTTTATGTTAGCGAGACGCAGGTGATAATTCGCCAAACATTTTTCCGTCGCATTTCTTCATATTTTATTCATTTCATTTAAAATATAATCCTTTCATTCATTTTATTTAAAATACACAACTTTCATTTAAAATAGATGGCTTTCACTTCTTTCTTTTTATAAAAAACAAAACGAAATGAAAAAAATTAGACACAGATGTTATCTACGCACCGGGGTACCTAATTGACACCAAAATGGCATTATTGTGATTGATATGGTAACACGGCTATTGTTGTTTATTTGATAATAAATGTTTATTTACTTTTATTTCTTTTTTTAAAGCCTTCTATATATAAAAAAAGTTTTGATTTGGAAATGGACCAATGAAGATCTGCGTAGATATTCCGGGTAGATCGGCATCCAATTTTAATGCTCAAGCATGGCCTTTCATCGTTAATATTAAAAAAAAAACTGTTGCATACAAAAATATGAAAATCAGTGGTATTATAGAGAAATGTTTGATAAACACGCTGATGCAGACAGTTTTCAAATCGAAGAATTATTTTAAGAGATATTTAATGATAAAGTTGGATTCCATTCCATTCGATTCCATTGAATTCGTTCCATTAAAAAAGTTTTATTGGAGCAAAAACTATACATGAGAATTTAATCATTTTTAGATCATTTTATACATTATAAGTTTCCGGTGTGCAGATTGCATTTATTTTTCTTATTTGACTCATTTTTCGAGGTATCATTTCTATTTTAAATTCAAATTTTCAGTAATTCGAGAGATATTTTTTACAAATTTTAGAAAATGTTATTAATTTAAACTGTTGCCAATTGTATAAACAGCGCAAACAATGTTTACTTCAAATTAAAAATTTATTTACACGTGACTATTACAAACAGAAAAAAACTTTAAAATTAGAATTAAATGATTACATGTTAAAAGCAGGAAAATTACGTCATAAGAACCATATTTACACTTGAATTTTAAAAGAGAAACAAAATCTTAAAATAAAAAAATAATTATTATGCGTTAAAACTTGTAAATGGAGGAAATTACGTCATATTTAAAATGGCCAAAAAATATGGCAAAACAATTTAAATTGAAAAATATATTTGAGCGATATATTTTGAAATAATCTTTTCAACTATTATCGTGAATTCGAAGACAGCGCAAATAATATTTCCTTCTAACAACAAAAGTATTTTCACGTGAATATTAATAAGAGAAATAAAACTTTGGTGTAAATTACGTCATATTTGAAACGATACATTTAAAATGAATTATTTAAAAGAACTATCTTATAGCGCTGTTAAAAAATACCGGGAGACAATGACACTGTTTACTTATCTCATTTTACATTAGCTTATTTTCAAATGTTTAACTATTTTTTTTAATTAAATACGAAAACAGTCATTGTATCTCTTAACAGCAACAGATTTGGTCTTAAAAATCCCCAATCCAAGGAAAACGAATGGAAACCCGTTCAGAGAGATCGCTACTGTTTTTTTTTGTTTGTTTTTTTAAATTTTAATTCAATATTTTTAAAGCCGATCAAATTAGCGTGCTTTTTGGATTTTGGTGTTCCTGAACGGGGGTTGGCGAGTGCAGCTTGTAAGGGGAGCCCCCTAGTTATATAAATTATTTTGCTCTATGATTATTAATTATTTTTTTTATATTTCCTTTAGAAAATAATAGAAAATAATTAAAAAATACGGTACTACTTAGTAATTCCGTCGACCAATTTCGCCAAATTATATAAATCGCCAAAACACTCGCCAAATTATACAAATTGACATAATTTTTATTTTAAATAACGAAAGAACAAAAAAATTAGTATAACATTAATAAATATACAAATAAAACGTCGAAATAAAAATCACTTGATGACGTAAACACGTGTAACTTGCTTAAAGTCAAATGAATGTGACATTTACGATCAACCATTATTGGCATTTAATCTTATAGTTTGGCGATAGATTTTTGTTCGACGGGATATCTAAGGAATACCAAAAACGCATATGTAACTGATATTTAAAAACGAGGTTTTCGCCAAATTTTCGTAAAAAAAATAAAAATCACGCCAAACCTGCGGTGCGTATCTGGCCAAATATTACCATTCGAAAAAAAAATGCTAACTGGCGAGTTGAAAAAAAGCTATTGGCGAGATTTGCATCCGGTTAGCGTAACAGTACATAGAATTCTTTGCGACAATGGCAACTTTTATGTAGTTTTATTCGAAAACAAAATTTTGATTTTTTAATCAAAATGGAAATCTTACGGTCCCATATTGGCGCGATTTTTTTCTGACGCCAATGTCATATACGGAACGGGCACATAACTGGCGCCAAAGTATCGTTATTTTGCTTGATATGGTAAGCCGGATGTTGCTGTTTATGCTGTTGATGCGTTCCCCAAATTGGCGCCGTTAAAAAATCGTGCTAATATGGGACGTATATGACATCTTTGCCAAACTTTCATATGAACGGCGAAGGGATCAGACCGTATTTGTTTATGGCAGTTGATGAGTTGAACTATTATAATATAGATGAAATGATGGCGATAGAATAATATTTGGCGACTTATCACCTGTGCCTGGCTAACATTAAAGTACCAAAATGGTACATAGAGTATAAAAAGCGAAGTGGTCCGCCCTGAACTGTTGATGATAGTCACATGACTTTGGATATTGTTATAGAGATTGTTTTAAAATACCGGGAGACAAAGACTCTGTATACATAATTTGTTTTATTTTAGCTTCTTTTCAAATGTTTAACTGATCCTCTTTAATCAAAAACAACCGTTGGGTGTCTTAACAGCAACTGAATCGTCCATAATTTTTTGCAATCAAAGGGAATTGAATGGAAACCCGTTTACAGGGAGATCTGCACAGCTTTTTTCAGTATAATTCAATCTTCTCTAATATTTTTAAAACCCATCAGATTAGCGTGTTTTTAGATTCTGCGGTGTCTGAACGGGGGTTGGCGAGCGTAGCTTGCAAGGGGCAGACCCCCCTAATACTAATATAAATTATTATTAAAATTACATCTTAAATATAATAATTTTAAAAGTTAAAAAACTTTATTATTCGACTTAAAGGTAGCTTACTTCTGGGCCCCTGACATTGTCTAGGACCCCCCCAAAAGGGGGGGGGGGGGTGAGGGGTGAGAGGTAGTCGTTACGGCCCTGCTGATTCGCTACGTTTTGGAATTGATATTTTTGAGCTTATCTGTGAACATCGAAATATCGATTCAAGTACCGATTCTAGAATTTGGGAATCTATTCTTATTGTGATCGATTCTGTTTTATACGATGTCGATTTTAATCGATTCTCAAATTTTCCAGAATCGCCCATCACTAGCTACACTGTTAAAAATTTGCAGCATTCTGGCAGGTCATTTGACCGTTTTTTCCGAAAACGGTTACACAACCGTAATTTAACAGTATTCGGACCCTATTATTGGCCATTTTATGGTCAGAATACAGTTAAATTATGGTTATGAAACCGTTTTTTCAAAAAACGGTCGAATGACCTGCCAGAATGCTGCATATTTTTAACAGTGTACAATAAAGGGCCCAAAAGAGGCCAACTGATAGTTAAGAGCAGGGCCCTAACATGAAAATATGTTAAAAGGTCTTAGATCTTCAATTATTCAAAATTAACCATAGAGTTATGAATTATTCCTTAGAATAATAATTTAAAGAAATGCGCCAAAAATTGGGTAAATGCTTAAATGATTGCCCTAGGGCCCAAATAAAATATGATGGTGTTGGTCCTGGGAGAAGAGTCCAATACTCAGTTTTAGAATTATGCACTGAGAAGGTGAGAAAATTAGAGGGTGAAAAATGCATGGCGCACAAAAAATTCAAGGGACCTACGGGATCGTAGGGGGAGAATGGAGCAAGGGTCTTAACTGAGATGTAGAAATGGGAGAATAACTAAATGAAAAAAGGATACCAAAAATAAAGATCGGATTAAACGGAAGCAATTTATTAACAATTTAGGGCGCAAAAACTTCAAGGGGTGCTGTACCGGGTCCCAGGCTGCCAGGGTCTTAACTGGAATGTAGAAATGAGGGAATAACTAAATGGAGAATTGGCCCCAAGAACGAAGAAGATCGGATATAAAGGGGGTAAGTTATTAACAATTTAGAGCATAAAAACTTAAAGAGGCACAGGGGCCCCGACCCTTAAAAAAAAGAAAAATCTGATTGTCAGGTGCATCAGGACATGTCTTGGACTGTTCTCACCTAAATGTTCAGACTTCTACGTGCGGTAGATTTTGCTAGTCATCAAACGCAGACACACAGACACTCACACACTCACATACACACAGACAGAGCGAAACTTCCTTTTAATGGTATTCGTTTTATTCAATTTTCCTCGCTAAAAACTGGGTTGTCGTTAAATCCGATCTCACTGAAAACTTATTCTACCGTTAAATACAAACACACTTTTAGTAGCTGACGAGTTATTGAGGTTTTAATGCATATGTATAAAATATTAATGATGATTGAGTAAAAGCACTGATTTATGAAATTGATGAGCTATCGATATTATAGTACCCCCATATCAGTAACAAATAAATATTACTTCTTTCAACAAAAACAAAGGTTTATAAGGCTGGCGAATCACTGATCTTTTAATATATAAATTAAATTCGATGCGCAAAAAGACGAATTTGTGAGAATGTCAAGTTATCAAGATTGGATATATATAATTCATTAATGACATTCGAGTTAATAAAATCACAGATGATTAAGGATGACGACTTTTCGGGATTTTTTGGAAATCATACAGAATTTATATCAAACTGATTGAAATATAAATTTAAAGAGATGGCGAAATAACTAGATTTTTGCGTTTAGAGAGATCGTTTGGGGATAACTTGTTATTTTGATTTTATTGCGGATGTAAAGAAAATTAATTATATTCTATTGCATAGAAGCACTGCTTTATGAGGATATAGAGTTATCAAGGTTTTAACCACAATGACCAATGATAATTGTTTAAATAAAAACATAGATTTATAAGCTTGAGGATTCATCAAGGTTTAACCGTATAACTTGTATTCGATATATAATAAAACAGATTAATGAATCTTCAAGTTATCCAGTTTTTAGTGCAAATGTATAAATAATAATATTAACTAAATATACTTATTTATGAGATGTCGAGTTATCGAGGCTTTAACATGTAAGCGTTATAATAATAACATTTTATTAAACTAGCTGGCTTCGCCCTCTAGTGCGCTCATAATTACATCGGGGCCTCTAATTTATGCTAACATCGAATAAAACGAATGTCGAATTCATATGAAAATTTTCGTTAGGTGCAGTAGCGTAGCTACGTTGTTTGCCGCCCGGGATTTCATCTGTTTATTAAATAATATTGCGTTAATTATAAAAGTAGTCCGTGAAATTTACAGAGGGGGGGGGGGGGTGCAACCTTCCACCGCTTAGGTGTGTATTCTTTCCTCGGGTTCTAGGGGCCCGATTTCAACGGGAATTGGTTCATTTAAGTTAGATTACAATTCAGTTACTTTCTGTATTATGAAAGTTTATCTTAGACTTCAGTTACCAAGATTTTCGAACATTAATGATGCATTCATTTTTCGGGTTCTATGGGCTTGATTACAACGAACTTTGGCTCACTCGACTTGGTTTTCGATTATCTGCGGCACGTGCGGAGCACTTCCGGTACATACTGCTTTAGGTAGCGGGGACCCAGATCACAGGTTCGTTCGGTAAGAGATTTGTTGGGAACACAGGAGAGGCTGTGGAAGGTAATGGGACTTCCGAAACTAGGTTCATTTAAAAGATTTTCAAAGGATATAAAATCATACAAACTTAAGTTTTATTTAAGGTTATTATGATGGGCCTGGACAACGCCGGGTGGGTCAGCTAGTGTGATATAAAATTACACTGTATAAAATTCGGTTGTAACCAGGGCTTAATTTGCGCCGGAGCCCACCAGAGCCCGGCTTCGGTACTTCTCTGTTTTTAGTAAATATTTAGTTATTGTTCGGAATTCACGGAGCTCATAAATACAGGGCTCCGGAGCCCAGTGCAATAACGCTTCCAAAAAACCAAAGCTTAAATTACCTTTTCCTTTCCTTCTGATCTCCAAGCTTTTGCATTCTTTTTACAAAAACACTTTAAGATATGCACCTTTTACAGGAAATTGTAAAACATTGTTCCATTCTTCAGCATATAAATATTCATTTCCGTAAATTTCATTCATTTTTTCTTATAAATGCATAGCTGCGAGCTATCCCTTTTTGTGTTAACACCATTTCCTAATCATAATCATTACCCTATTTAATCGCAGAATTCTGCAATTAATTAACATAAAAAATAGGCACGGATTTTTACTATTCAGAAGAAGTGATAACTAAAAAGTGGAATAGTTGACAGCTAAGTATATGCTGATAGATATATTTAAAATTTTTATTTTGCTAAAGAAAAAAAAAATGCTTTAAATTTTGCAATTAATGTACGAAATATAATTATGCAGATTACAGGGGCAGGGGGGAGGGGATGGAACGGTACAGTTGTTGTACCGGTAGCGCAGAATAATTAGGGCTACGGAACTTTTTTGGTTAGAATTTAAGCCCTGGGCGCAGTAATCTAATTGTAACGTAACCTTAATCTAACTCTACCATAAACATTACCTAACTGTACCCTAGCTGTAACATGTTACCTAACCGTAACCTAACAGTAACATACCTTCAACCTAACTATAAACAAATTATCACCTAACCGTAACCTAACTGTAACCTAATTGCAACCTAACCTTAATCTAATTATAACATAACCGTAACCTAACTGTAACGTAACTATAAACTATCGGTAACTTAACCGTAACGTAAACTAATTATAAGCTAAATGTAACGTGACTGTAACCTACCTGCAACCTATCCATAATCCAACCGTAAACTATCTGTAACGGAAATGGAACATAACCGTAATCTAACAATGAGCTATCTGTAACGGAAATGGAATATAACCGTAACCTAACGGTAATCTTTCCGTAACGGAAATGGAATATAACCGCAACCTAACCGTAACCTAATTATAACCTAACCGTAACCTACTTATAACCTAACCCTAACCTAACTGTAGCATAACTGTAACCTAACCGTAATCTATCTGTAAAATAAACGCATCATGACAGTACGCTAACAGTAAACTAATTATAACCTAACCGTATCCTAACTGTGATGTAACTATAACCTAACTGTAACTTAAATGTAACCTAACTGTAGCCTGGTGGTAACCTAACCGTAACCTAATTGTAACCTATCCGTAACCTAACCGTAATCTAACTGTAACCTATCCGTAATCTTAATTGTAACCAAACTGTAACGTAACTGTATCCTGTCTGTAACCTAATCGTAGCATAAACGTAATCTAACTGTAACCTATCCGTAACCTAGCTGTAACCTATCCGTAACTTAACCCTAATCTAACTGTAACCTATCCGTAACCTAACCGTAACCTATTTGTAACTTAAACGTAACCTAATTGTTACCTAAATTTAATCTAACTGTGACGTAACTGTAACCTAACCGTAACCTAACTGTAACCTAAGTTTAACGTAACCGTAAACTAATTATAACCTAACTGTATTCTAACTGTAACCTATGCGAAACCTAACAGTATCCAAACCAAAACCTAACCGGGCCAATCGTCCTCTCGGCTAAATATACTGTCGGCTAAATGTCCTGTCGGCTAATTGACCTGTCGGCTAAATGTCTTGTCGGCTAATTATTGTCTTGTCGGCTAAATGTCCTGTCGGCTAATTGTCTTGTCGGTTAATTGTCTTGTCGACTAATTGTCTTGTCGGCTAATTGTCTTGTCGGCTAATTGTCCTGTCGGCTAAATGTCTTGTCGGCTAATTGTCCTGTCGGCTAAATGTATTGTCGGCTAATCGTCCTGTCTGCTAAACGTCCTGTCGGCTAATTGTCCATGTCGACTAATTGTCCTGTCGGCTAATTGTCTCTGTCGGCTATCTGTCTTGTCGGCTAACTGTCGCTGTCGGGTGTCGGCTAATTGTCCTGTCGACTAAATGTACGTGTCGACTAAATGTACTTGTCGGCTAAACGTCCTGTCGTCTAATTGTTGTCTGCTAAATGTCTTGTCGACTATTTGGTTGTCTGCTAAATGACATAGACCCCAACTTTAGGATTACAAATGCAAAATCTTGACCAGCCCTAGTCTTGACCACTGGGCTAGATCATTCATACACTTTGAGAGACCATGTGCCGGCTTTACACAGTATTTTATTCTTGTACTTGTCCTTTCAGGGAAAGGAGTTCTGTTCAATTTCATTGGCTATCGGTGTAGCGATAGCCAATGAAATTGCAGGATTTTACACTAACGCTAAAAGTCTTATGGAAAGTCAAATTTCGCTCAGCGCGAACGCTGTTTGACTGGCAGATCGAAACTGCAAAGCCTCCCTACGGAGATTTACAACGCATGCTCACTGTTTGCTGAAATGTTAGCCAGGATTGGCAGTGTAACGTTAAAAAGAATCGCCAAATACTTTTTGAAATGCCAACTATTCCCGCATGCTGAGTAGCATTTGGAAAGAATCCGTTAAAAAAGAATTGCGTTTATTTTGGAAAAGATAATGAAATTAAAATGATTACTGTGCAAAAATGAAGATTTGAACTAAAATAAATTTAGCGCAAAAAAAAATAATAATAAATAAATAAATAATATATATATATATTATATAGTGAAATATAAAAATTCAATAGAAATTTTTCTAACAGTTTAACACTTTTTTTTCAATTGGTAACTTATCTATTTATATTGTAAAAGGTAAATGATATATTAAAATCGGCTGAAATTATCCATCGGAAATTTAACAAGAAATGTAGAACACTTTAAAAAATATGTATATTTGTCTACTAAAACTTTTATAATATTTTTTCTTGTAATATTCTTTCAAGTCTTCTGCAATCTGCTGAGTGCTTTGACACATTCATGAAATTTTTTTTTATCCCTATATTCATAAAATTTTTAGCTATTCTTATTCAGATAAATTGCCATCATCATAGAAGGAAATAAATTTCTTAGCATATCAATATGTAAAAGTTTTGTGCATATAAAAATGGAGATTATTATAATTGAGAAAAATAATCATCCCTACATACCATAGGCGTAACTTGGGCTCTAAGACTAGGGGGACAAAAATCTCAAGGCACTTTTGCACAAATTTTTACCCTCCCCGCCTCACCTTACCCAATACACACACTTAAATTAAAAACTTAAAAGCTTTAATATTTAAACAAATTTTAAATGTTCAACGAAAACGTAGAGTAAGATCATAAATTACACATTTTATGTATGTAAAATATTTTTTTTTTTTTTTTTAATGTTATATCTTTTCAAAATGGATTTCCCTTAAAGACCCAAATAATAATATTCAGTTTTATTTTACACTAACTAACACTGCCGATCGTACCCAGGTCCATAAAAAAGTAGTATAAAACGCAAGAAAATTAAATATATATATATACCGGGTGTCCCAAAAAGGACTGACTAATTTTAAAATTCAATAACTTCCAAACGGTGACAGATATTAAAAAAATTCTTGCAGGAGGGTTATGCATAAAGTCAAAAGTTTTTTTTACAGTGTTTTTCGATTTTAGTTCGAATTACAAACAATAGATGGCGCTGCGATCAATAGAGGCTAAATTCAGGCTCGATTTTTGGTACTTCGTGTCCCGGATAATATATTTCCATCTCCTTTTTCTGCATGGAACAACAGAAAGGACCAAAAATCGAGCCTGTATTTAGCGACTATTGCTTACAGCGCCATCTATTGTTTGTAATTCGAACTAAAATCGAAAATCATTGTAATAAAACTTTTGACTTTATGCATAACCCTCCTGCAAGAATTTTTTTAATATCTGTCACCGTTTGGAAGTTATTGAATTTTAAAATCAGTCAGTCCTTTTTGGGACACCCGGTATATTTGCGTCATGGATTCCAAATAGCATTTATTGAAAAGAGAATAAAATTTACTATACTACTGTGCTAAAAGATTGAAACCTGATTAATCTTCCTGATGTGATAAATCACAGCAAATTATGAAAAAATGATAAAAATTTCAAAAATCGTAGAGGAAAAAAAAATACCATATTGGGTTAAAAGATTAAAACAGAATTTCTTTTACGAAAGTCAAAAAATCACCGTGGAACGCAAAATATCTGTAAAAATAGTATAAAAAATTTCAAAAATTGCTGTATGAATTCCGAACAAACGTTATTGAAAAGAGGGCAGACTTTATTACATTGGGCTAAAAGATTAAATCTGGATTTCTTTTACTAATGTGAAAAAATAGACGCGAATTGTAGAAAAAAAGAACAAAATAATAGCATTAAAAATCGCTAAGAATTCAAAAATAGAAAAGAGTAAAATTGTCTACAGTAGGCTAAAGCATTGAGTGTGTTCAAGCGCGCGAACTCAGGAGACAGGAACATGGAGTGGTTCTTTATCGTGGATGCAATAAAAGTTTACCGCGTTCACGAACAAATAACGGTTTGATTAATTATGGTACTAATTATAAAGATAATTTGTTGCAAATAAAAGACGAGCTAGATGGCTGAATGGATAGCGCTTTGAACTCGGGGCTATGGGTTCGAATCCTTCGCGTCCCTAAATGTATTCGTGATTTTTTTTTTTTTTTTTTTTTTGATTGCTTTATATTTTTCATATAAAGTAAGATATTTTTGATAAATATAAATTTTTATATTAATAATACAGAAGCACATGTATTTCTATGTATTTCTATTATAATAATAAAATACTTATTTAAATACGAGAAAATGAGGTATTTCTCGATGAAAGTTTTAGATTTGAACGCCTTTTAATATTTAAAGTTTCGTTTCAAAGTGATATATATGTATATATAGGGTATATATATATATATATATATATATATATATATATGTATATAAAGCAAATGAAAAAATAAGTATTGTGCGAAAATATCCGTTTGAGCGTAGGGTAATTCCTTGATGTTTTTCTTTCTTTTTTTCTTTTTGAGTACTTTAGGAGTGAATTTTTATCGAGATTAGGATGCTAATCATATTTTATGGTATTAAAATCAATATGAAAATATTATAAAAATAAAATGTATTAGATGTATATTATTTTAACTAAAAATATCTGCACAATATTTTATCTCTTTTTTAAAGAGATAAAATATATGGGGTTTGCCATCTAGTTTTGTAGTGAATAAAATATTATTAGAATGCTTATAAATCTTTTACTGAAAGTATAATTAAGTATTTTGCTTATGCTAACGTGATTTTCAGTGTCATTTGTTTCTCATGTTTTATGATGCATTTTGTCTGTTATTCACACGGTATTAATCGGCAATCATAAAATAAGAAATATATATACTAAAACCTTCTCTGAAAAATTGTCTAACTAACATTGCAAATTTCAAAATCTTGTAATATGTTAATATCACAATTTTGGTTTATTAACAGCATTCTATCACGAAAAATATAAAGCAACTGATAAATCATTTTTAAACAAATAAAAAGAAAATTGTTAAAAAGTTAAAATATTAGATCTCCAACTGAATTGTTAAATTGTATCAGTCAACCAACCAAACAAAGCATAATCAATGAAACATAAGCACAAAATGCACAATCATGTGATCAAATTGCCCACATAATTTTTTTGGGGTAGTTTGCGCGATATTTGTGTGCGGTTGACTGATTGCTGATCAAGCTGAAGTGGATAAAATAGGTCCCGTGACTCTTTCCGGAATATTTTGAATTTTATCTGAGTGAACATAGTCATGTATTCCTGTTACAAAAACCATGTTTTGGAAAGATAAAGAAATATAGTCATTGGTTTTACCTGTTTTGAACCATAAAAATAATGAAATAATTGAATTATTTGAAAATTCCTTTCTTCAATATGACCTACTCCATGGCAAAAACTTCTGAGCGCGCGTGAGCTGCACTTCTGAACAGGCCCATTGTAAATCGAAATTCTGTCACGAATGTCAAAAAATCGTCGCGAAATGTAAAAGAGAACTGAAAACGTATTAAAAATCGTGGACAAAATTTATTATATAAGGCTAAAAGTTAGAAACCAAATTCCGTTTCCAAATGTCCAAAAAATGCCACAAAACGCGAAAAAATGCTATAAACCGCATTAAAAATCACTACCCACACAACCAAAGACTTCCGTAGGACATCCTATAAAGATACTACAGATCCTATAGTTGTCATATCCTGAATAAGACAAAAGTTGATGTCGTCTGGACGTCATACATAGGAAGAATTCGGAAGAACTGTCCTTAAAACGCAGAAAGACATCTTCTGGCCCGAATAACCTGCGCACATGCGCAGAACTTGTACCAGAAGCGAAATACTTCTCAACTTTTAGCTATCCGACCGCCATTATTTGACAGTCGCCTTTTACCGCGTCACTTCTCAAACAGACCATGTTTTTTATTTCAAATTATTTTACTTCCCTTGCACTTCGCACTTCCATTTTTATCAGGATTTAAAGAATTCTTTCCTATTAATTGTGAAATCCAAGGTAAATTTTCGAAATTTCTATATTATTTAAAGTTTAACTACCTTATCTTCTATCAAACACATATCCTGTCAAAAAACATTTGTTTGATTAAGGTAGCAGTAAATTTATATTAAAAGTTTTAATGAATACCTAAATATCTTGTAAGGTATTTAACCTTGCACTACCCGCATCATTTTGCACGCACAAGCAAAACGCTCACATTCTGTGAAAAATATTAATTCTCGTTGCAATAACATTGAAAATTAAAAGCGGGAATATTATCCTCCCTATCCATCTTCCATATCCCATTTTTATCCTTTATAAGTCATAAAATGCCTAAATAGAATCTTTTGATTATCCTAAAGACATACTAGAAATTCCTAAAACTATCCTACTTATTTCTAAAAGCATCCTATTTATTCCAGAAAATATCTTATTTTTATCCTTCATATGTCAAAAAGTTCAAAATGTATCCTAAAATTGTCTTATAATGTCCTGAAAAATCCTTAAAATGTCTTATTATGGACATCCAGAAGATGTCAACAAGTGGGACATTTTGACTGCCCGAAGGAGTCTTTAGGACGTCTATAAGAAATTTCAGTATGTCCTCTGGATGTCACAACATCCTACATGTGACATCTTCTGGCTTCCTTGAGGACGTCCTTGTGTTGTGTGGGTACATATTCAAAAAGCGCGAAAGTCAAAATTTACTATATTAGGCTAAAAGCTTGAAACCGAATTCTTTTGAAGAATGTCAAATATCACTTACGGAAGGAAAAAAAAATGATAAAAAATCGAAGGCTAAAAGTTTAAAACAGAATTGATTTAACGAATTAAAAAAAAATCGCTACGTGACACGAAAAAACGCTAAAATTCGCATTGAAAATTGCACTGAAAATCGTTAAAAATCCAAAAATCGTGAAGGACAAAACATACTTTATAAGGTTAAAAGTTCGAAATCAAATTCCTTTTCCGAATGTCAAAAAATCGCCGTGGAATGCGGACAAATGCTAAAAATAGCACTAAAATCCGTATTAAAAATCACGGCGGATAATAATACCTTGCTATTTAATAATATCTGGATAATAATATCTGGACTCTTGCTACTTATTTAAAGATTCTTGGTATACACAAAATAAAATATTTCTGAAAATTACATAATTTCCAATTAATTAAAAGGAATATTTAATGAAACTCATGAATTTTGAAAGAATTGCTTAAATGACGCTGTAATCTCGGAAGGGATGCATGGTTCTGATGGTGAAAATGACGTCTTATTTGACAGAAAGGATTCATTCTCATATGGACTCCAAAAGTTTCATGGCATACGGTAGAATTGTTTCAAACAAACAGCCGATTTCTGGGAAAGTTTTCCATCGTGTGAAGGAGTTACCTCCCGGAAAATAGCGCAGGAAATGCACAGGAATGGTTTGTTAGGAACTCCCAAAGACGTCATGAGCTTTAGAGTTTATATAAACTGAAAAATTTTAGTACTATTTTGTCATTATGACGTCATATTCAGCAAATTAAAATTCAGAGCAGGAGCTGCTTTTAAACACAGCACGATCTTTTGGCAGATGTAAGAATAGCAATAGCCATTGGTTCGTTTTACGGTCACGTGACGCACTCAGAAAATCAGCTTTTTGATTAAAAATCTCTCTTACATCAGAAAACGTGTTGTTTACGTAATGTTAACTTGCTAAGTGTCTGAGAGATATTATATTTTTCACGTCGAATAAACTTTAAATAGTGTTTGTTGATTTATATTCAACTATCTTGGTATCAGGTAGTGTTTTTTCAAGAGTTTTTCGAAACAAATTTAAGCCGTGCTGTACAATATCATGCGCAATGAGTTTTAAATTGTATTCCAAGGTAATTTTTCTCAGTTAATTATTTTACATTTTAAAAATTGGTAAATTTCACAATGTTAAAATCTTTTATGCCTGCTGGTAGCACCAACTAAATGTATTTTTAATTGTAATTTCAACGAAGTTTTCAATTACTCTTTTTTTACCTCAATTTTTTTTGGAAAATTTCATAAGTTAAAAGGATTTATGATAGTACTCATTATGTCTAGACTTGCTGCAAAAAGTGGCGAGCAAGCGAAGCGAGCAGGGGACGCGTAGCGGTCCCAATGTGAATTGTGTGGCAAATCACGGGGGGGGGGGGGGGGCGAGCGTTCGTGAGCAGGTCACAGAGCCCCCTAGTTTGCTATATTAGGCTGGACGTTTAAAACAGAATTCTGTTTCCGAATGTCAAACAATCGACGCGGAACAGGAACAAAGGCTAAAAATCACATTGAAAATCACTAAAAATTAAACAAGTAAATTAATAAATAAATAAACCGTGAAGGATAAAACGTCCATTGAGACTAAATGTTTAAAACCAAATTCTTTTCCGAAAGTATAAAAAATCGCCGCATAACGCAAACAAATGCTAAAAATCTGAATGAAAACCGCATGAAAGATCGCTAAAATTAAAAAATCACGGAAGATAAAATTTACTATATTAAGCTAAAAGTTTAAAACAGGGATCCTTTTTTGAACGTCAAAACATTGTCGCGGAACGCGAACAAATGCAAAAAATCACTACAAATTCAAAAATTGGGGCAAAAGGGGTTCGCAGAGGCCCAAAATTACTATAGTGGGCCAGAATTCGCTCATGAATGTTAAAAAATCATCACAGAACGCAAAAATAGCTAAAATTCAAAAATCGGGGAGCAGAAAATTTACTATATTATGGTGAAAGTTTGAAACAGCATTCCTTTTGCCAGTGCCGAAAAATACGTGAGAAATGCGAAAAAACTATAAAAATCGTTAAATGAATTCTTGAACAATTCAAAAATCGTTGTACGAATTCAGAATTAACTTTACTGAAAAGAGGACAAACTTCACTATATTGGGCTTAAAGACTGAAACTGGATTCTATTTATTAATGTAGAAAAATTGCCTCAAAGCGTGATAAAACTTGAAAAATCGCGTTGAAAATCGCATTAAAAAACACTAAAATTCAAGAATCGCAGAGGATAAAAATTACTATATTATGTTAAAAATTTGAAACCGAATTCCTTATGTCAATGTGAAACACTTGTCGAGAAATGTAAAAAAACTCTACAGAAAAACTCTACAAAAAAAAAATCACTGTACGAATTCCGAATCAATGTTATTAAACAGAGGACAAAATGCACTACATTGGGTTAAAATTCTGAAACCGGATTCTTTTCTTTTAATATAGAAACCGCCTCCAAATGTGAAAAAAAAGCTAAAAATCGATAAAAAAAAACTAATTAAAAAATCCAATATTGGGCTTCGAGATGCATAACAACATACAAAGAGGTACCTTCCTGCTAAATTTTGCAGCTCTGAGTGCAGCGGTCTCTTCAAAACACAGTCCACAGAGACACACACTCTCTTAGTAGGAGAGCTGTTGAACATTTTTGAGTAGGTATTTGAGGCACCCTGAAAATTTGTGCAACACTTCTTTTGTAATGCCTGAATACAAAATCGAATGTCTGGCTGAAGGATCGTGGCCCAAAAACTGTGCCAGACAAAAAATGGCACTTGACACGTGTCTGGCACAGTTTTTGTGCCGACTAAAGTGTCTGTCCATACAAAACAAATAGGTGTTGCTATCCAACGTACAATTTATACACAAGTTTAACATAAAACTCTACGTTTCGGTTTATTCTTTAAAACCTTCATCAGGAGAAAAATTTTCTAAAATATAAATCGACAACAAACTCTTTACATGCTACATTTTGAAATCAATTCAAAATTCAAAACATTCTAACGGAAACCTCTTACTCCCAAATAAAGAGTTCAGTGGCGCCATCTTTTAATCAAAGATGCAAACAAAGAAAGACTAGCTGAAAAAATGGAATTTTCATTGACTTTTCAAAATTGAAAGCCATATTTCTGGTATGTGAAAAGAAACATTATCATTACACACTTCATGGTTTCTTAGACGAATTTCTAAAGATTCACGAATAATAGCATTGCGCGGAATAACTTGTTTGGAAATAACTTTAGCATGGTCAAAGTCTATAAATGAAATGAGTCCTTTATGGTAGCTTCTTGAGAGTGCTGTAGAAAATTTACGAAACTTCAAATCGTTTTTATGTTCTTGCAATCTTTCGAAAAATCGACGTTTAGTCATACCAATATAGGACGAGGTGGTCCCATCAGAAAATTTAAAGGGAATTTCATACACCCCAGAAAAAGATGAAAAAGGAATTGGATCTATTTTTCTTACACAGAAGATTAAACAAAGTCATAGAATTAGAGGCAACAAGTTGAATGTTGAATTTCATGAAAGACTTTTTTAACTTTTCAAATAGGATAGGAAAATACGGAACCTTTCGGTAAACTTGATTAAATTTGGGGGAGGGGGGATTAACGGAAACTTTATACTTATCAACCAATTTATAGATAAGGCTTGAATTAAAACCATGACATAATCCAATGTTAACGATGAAATTGATTTCATCATCCAAAAATTCATCGGAACAAACAAGTAATGCACGCTGGATAAATGACCTAAATGCTGCAATCTTATAATTCCATGGGGCAGCTGCAGTGACGGGAATAACATTGTTTAATTTCATAGATTTCCGGAAAATTTTCCGTTTTAAACAATTGTTTTCTTTAATTAGGAGAACATCAAGAAAAGGAAGCGAGCTATTGTTTTCTAACTCCATCGTGAACTTAATATTGTTATCAAGTTGGTTAATTTGGTCAAAAAAATTTTCTAAGGATTGTTTCCCATCTTCCCAGATAATAAAAATGTCATCGACATACCGTAACCATAATGAAGGTATAGGAAAAAGTTTCTTAAAGATGAGTTCTTCTAAAGGACGCAATTTGAATTCTGCCAGAATACTAGAAATAGGTGAACCCATAGGAGCTCCTTTCTGCTGTTTAAAATATTTATCTTTAAAAATAAATACATTACTTTCCTTAATTAAGTTTAAGCCCGACTTAATAGAAAATTTCATATTATCACTTAAATGAGGTAACCCATCAATGGATAAGCCTATGGAAAGAATAACTTCTTCCACATCGATGGACGGAAACAATGACACAATGTCAAAACTTGCCAAAATTGCATTATTAGGAAGATTAAAATCCTTAATTCGATTAATGAATTCCAACGTAGAAGAGATAGAAAAAGTGGAAGAGGGGAGAATACTTTTAAGAAAAAATGCAAATGCTTTTTCAACAAAATATAACGGGCCTTGGCACCGAGAAACGATAGGACGAAATGGAAAACCAGTTTTGTGGTCTTTAAGACGAGCAAAAATACGTGGGGTAATCCCAGTGGGGTTTAATTTAATTTTATCTTTGATCGAAGTAGGCCATGCACCATTTCTGATCAGTTCCTGTGTTTTACGAAAAAGTTTAGGATTTGGATCTTTAACAAGCGTTGAGCATGACAATTCTTGAATGCATTCATCCATCTTCAAAAAATACTGGTCTTGATCTATAACGGCAATTTTTCCGGATTTATCTGTTTTCATAAAGAAAATGTCAGAATCTTTCTTTAATTTTGAAATGACATGTGGAATTTTACAATTAGGAATTTTACTGTTTAAAAACTTCATGCTAATATTACAAACTTGATGTCTGGCCATTTCTCTTTCAGAAACTGGTATAACTTGAATTATACTTTCTAAATCTGAACAAAAGTCACTCTTATTTATTATAGCAGGGAATGAATATTTGCTACCTAAAGAAATCAAACGTTCTTCTTCCAATGAAAATACTTTACTGGAGAGGTTAATAAAAGGAACAGGCTTGACAATTGGACGTTGAGAAATGTCCGAGTTTACACATAAACTATGAATTTTCTTAGTATGGCGTAACGTGATATTCTTACTCTGGGCGAATCTAAGACCTTCAACGGCATAGATAAACTTGTCAAATTGGGTTTGGAAAGTGGCTTTATCCAATTTAAAATATAAATCATAAGTTCTTGATGATAAAAAGTTAACATATGAAAACTTACTTCTAATACACTTATCCAAGCTAGAAGCTTCAAATTTCCGTTTCAGATTTCCAAAACCTTTAAGAAAATGATTGTTGATGCGCAGAAAATTAGGAATAACATCAAGTCTTTTACAGGTCTTCAAAAATTTTATGTTTAAGAGTTCACGATCTAACTTCAAAATGGTCGATTTATACTCCTTGAAAACTTTAATATAGTCCATATTGCCCAGCATCGGCTTAGTCATAATAATAATAAAGGACTTTACGTTGTAATATCGATACAAAACAAATAGGTGTTGCTATCCAACGTACAATTTATACACAAGTTTAACATAAAACTCTACGTTTCGGTTTATTCTTTAAAACCTTCATCAGGAGAAAAATTTTCTAAAATATAAATCGACAACAAACTCTTTACATGCTACAATTTGAAATCAATTCAAAATTCAAAACATTCTAACGGAAACCTCTTACTCCCAAATAAAGAGTTCAGTGGCGCCATCTTTTAATCAAAGATGCAAACGAAGAAAGACTAGCTGAAAAAATGGAATTTTCATTGACTTTTCAAAATTGAAATTATTTGGGAGTAAGAGGTTTCCGTTAGAATGTTTTGAATTTTGAATTGATTTCAAAATGTAGCATGTAAAGAGTTTGTTGTCGATTTATATTTTAGAAAATTTTTCTCCTGATGAAGGTTTTAAAGAATAAACCGAAACGTAGAGTTTTATGTTAAACTTGTGTATAAATTGTACGTTGGATAGCAACACCTATTTGTTTTGTATCGATATTACAACGTAAAGTCCTTTATTATTATTATGACTAAGCCGATGCTGGGCAATATGGACTATATTAAAGTTTTCAAGGAGTATAAATCGACCATTTTGAAGTTAGATCGTGAACTCTTAAACATAAAATTTTTGAAGACCTGTAAAAGACTTGATGTTATTCCTAATTTTCTGCGCATCAACAATCATTTTCTTAAAGGTTTTGGAAATCTGAAACGGAAATTTGAAGCTTCTAGCTTGGATAAGTGTATTAGAAGTAAGTTTTCATATGTTAACTTTTTATCATCAAGAACTTATGATTTATATTTTAAATTGGATAAAGCCACTTTCCAAACCCAATTTGACAAGTTTATCTATGCCGTTGAAGGTCTTAGATTCGCCCAGAGTAAGAATATCACGTTACGCCATACTAAGAAAATTCATAGTTTATGTGTAAACTCGGACATTTCTCAACGTCCAATTGTCAAGCCTGTTCCTTTTATTAACCTATCCAGTAAAGTATTTTCATTGGAAGAAGAACGTTTGATTTCTTTAGGTAGCAAATATTCATTCCCTGCTATAATAAATAAGAGTGACTTTTGTTCAGATTTAGAAAGTATAATTCAAGTTATACCAGTTTCTGAAAGAGAAATGGCCAGACATCAAGTTTGTAATATTAGCATGAAGTTTTTAAACAGTAAAATTCCTAATTGTAAAATTCCACATGTCATTTCAAAATTAAAGAAAGATTCTGACATTTTCTTTATGAAAACAGATAAATCCGGAAAAATTGCCGTTATAGATCAAGACCAGTATTTTTTGAAGATGGATGAATGCATTCAAGAATTGTCATGCTCAACGCTTGTTAAAGATCCAAATCCTAAACTTTTTCGTAAAACACAGGAACTGATCAGAAATGGTGCATGGCCTACTTCGATCAAAGATAAAATTAAATTAAACCCCACTGGGATTACCCCACGTATTTTTGCTCGTCTTAAAGACCACAAAACTGGTTTTCCATTTCGTCCTATCGTTTCTCGGTGCCAAGGCCCGTTATATTTTGTTGAAAAAGCATTTGCATTTTTTCTTAAAAGTATTCTCCCCTCTTCCACTTTTTCTATCTCTTCTACGTTGGAATTCATTAATCGAATTAAGGATTTTAATCTTCCTAATAATGCAATTTTGGCAAGTTTTGACATTGTGTCATTGTTTCCGTCCATCGATGTGGAAGAAGTTATTCTTTCCATAGGCTTATCCATTGATGGGTTACCTCATTTAAGTGATAATATGAAATTTTCTATTAAGTCGGGCTTAAACTTAATTAAGGAAAGTAATGTATTTATTTTTAAAGATAAATATTTTAAACAGCAGAAAGGAGCTCCTATGGGTTCACCTATTTCTAGTATTCTGGCAGAATTCAAATTGCGTCCTTTAGAAGAACTCATCTTTAAGAAACTTTTTCCTATACCTTCATTATGGTTACGGTATGTCGATGACATTTTTATTATCTGGGAAGATGGGAAACAATCCTTAGAAAATTTTTTTGACCAAATTAACCAACTTGATAACAATATTAAGTTCACGATGGAGTTAGAAAACAATAACTCGCTTCCTTTTCTTGATGTTCTCCTTATTAAAAAAAACAATTGTTTAAAACGGAAAATTTTCCGGAAATCTATGAAATTAAACAATGTTATTCCCGTCACTGCAGCTGCCCCATGGAATTATAAGATTGCAGCATTTAGGTCATTTATCCAGCGTGCATTACTTGTTTGTTCCGATGAATTTTTGGATGATGAAATCAATTTCATCGTTAACATTGGATTATGTCATGGTTTTAATTCAAGCCTTATCTATAAATTGGTTGATAAGTATAAAGTTTCCGTTAATCCCCCCTCCCCCAAATTTAATCAAGTTTACCGAAAGGTTCCGTATTTTCCTATCCTATTTGAAAAGTTAAAAAAGTCTTTCATGAAATTCAACATTCAACTTGTTGCCTCTAATTCTATGACTTTGTTTAATCTTCTGTGTAAAAAAATAGATCCAATTCCTTTTTCATCTTTTTCTGGGGTGTATGAAATTTCCTTTAAATTTTCTGATGAGACCACCTCGTCCTATATTGGTATGACTAAACGTCGATTTTTCGAAAGATTGCAAGAACATAAAAACGATTTGAAGTTTCGTAAATTTTCTACAGCACTCTCAAGAAGCTACCATAAAGGACTCATTTCATTTATAGACTTTGACCATGCTAAAGTTATTTCCAAACAAGTTATTCCGCGCAATGCTATTATTCGTGAATCTTTAGAAATTCGTCTAAGAAACCATGAAGTGTGTAATGATAATGTTTCCTTTCACATACCAGAAATATGGCTTTCAATTTTGAAAAGTCAATGAAAATTCCATTTTTTCAGCTAGTCTTTCTTCGTTTGCATCTTTGATTAAAAGATGGCGCCACTGAACTCTTTATTTGGGAGTAAGAGGTTTCCGTTAGAATGTTTTGAATTTTGAATTGATTTCAAAATGTAGCATGTAAAGAGTTGGTTGTCGATTTATATTTTAGAAAATTTTTCTCCTGATGAAGGTTTTAAAGAATAAACCGAAACGTAGAGTTTTATGTTAAACTTGTGTATAAATTGTACGTTGGATAGCAACACCTATTTGTTTTGTATCGATATTACAACGTAAAGTCCTTTATTATTATTAAAGTGTCTGTCATTTTCAAAATATTTTTTTCTAAGCATAAATATTATTCTGTCTCAATCTCAGTGTGCCTGAAATACCTTTTTGAGGTAGTCAAAAAATGGCACTTGACACGTGTCTGGCACAATTTTTGGGCCGACTAAAGTGTCTGTCGTTTTCAAAATATTTTTTTCTAAGTATAAATATTATTCTGTCTCAATCTCAGCGTGCCTCAAATACCTTTTTTGGGTAGTAAAAAAAAATGGCACTTGACACGTGTCTGGCACAGTTTTTGGGCCATGATCCTTCAGCCAGACATTCGATTTTGTATTCAGCCATTACAAAAGAAGTGTTGCACAAATTTTCAGGGTGCCTCAAATACCTTCCCTAAAATGTTTAACAGCTCTTGGACTATCACTCTATTTCTCTCATTCACAGACACACACAAACACTTCTGTCTTTTTGTTTTTACTTTTAAAATCTTACATGCAAATTCTTATATAATTTACAGTATTTTGATGTTAGAATAAAGTAAAAAATGCCGTTTCTGGTGCTTCTGTCTAGATTTCTCTAAAGCATATTTCCTTTTCCCCATATTAATATTCTTCATTTGTGCTTAGTTGAAATTCAAAATATATTTATAAACTAGCTAACTTGCCCGAGTACGTCAAAAAACAGCACGAATTGCGAAAAAGCTCTGAAAATCACAATAAGATATCGTGAAAAAATTTTAAATCGCTGCACAAATTTCGAAAAGAGAAAAAAAAAAATTATACATTGTGTTCAAAGATCGAAAGTTGATTCCTTTCACTGATGTGGTAAAATGGTACGAAATCGTTAAAATACACTAAAAATCACATACAAAATTCCCGAAAAATTCGAAAATTGCTATACGAAATCCGAATAAACTTAATTGAAATGAGGGCAGAAATTACTTTAGCATTATAGGTCAAAAATGGAATGTCAAAAAATTGCAGCAGATCGCGAAGAAACGTAAAATCGAATTAAAAATCACAAAAACTTCAAAAATCACGAAAGTAAAAATTTACTATAATTGGATAAAAGTTTCAAATCTAATTCCTTTCGCCTGCGGGATCTCTTAAAATTTATGTTTGGGAAAGCATGATAACCTCAGCATTGTATCATGTTACTTTTATTCATAATTTAATTTACTTGGATTCCCTTAAATATAATTAATATAATCCCTTAAGTTAATATTAGTTTTTGTTGCGTTAAAATATCTCAATTTGTTGATTGTCTGTAAGCAAGTAATCCCTATTGGTTTACAATGGAAGTCTATTGGAATTTGGCGAAATATTAGAGATATCGCCGAGTTGGCGTCACTTTTGGCGACTAATTTTGGACGCCAAATCAGGCTATATATCGCCAAGTTGGCGACAAACTTGGCGGCATTTGGCAACAGAACTGTGTCCCTCCTATGGTAACCCCCTTATAGGTATGGAGACGCATTAAATGCTGTTCCATAATCGCATAAAAAATTCGCTAAAATTCAAAAATCACTATACGAATTCCGAATAAGCTTTTTTGAAAAGAGAACAAAATTTACTATATTGGATTAATAGAAAGAAACCGTATTCTTTTCACTAATGTGGAAAAATCGCCTCGAAACTTAAAAAAAGTGCTAAAAATCGCATAAAAAATTAAATTAAAAAAATCTAATGAAAGAATCGAAAATCGGGCTTCAAGATGCAAAACGTACGTTTACCCCAAATTTTGTAGCTCTACGTGCAGGGCCCGACTTAGGCCATGGGGGGTCCCGGGGCAAGAATAATTCTGGGGGGCCCCCTTCTATCCATCTATAGATTTTTTTGTGAATAATGTGGCAGTAGCTAGTACTAAACTTCATGCATATTGTATTATATGCATAAATTTTGTACCCGGTACTGCTCACATCTGTATACAGAGTGTCACAAAAAGATGGTCACAACTTTAAGAAAAAATAGTAGTAGGCTAATTGTAGAAAAAAATGATAGATTGGTAGATACGAGTACGGTAGATACGAGTACGGTAGATACGAGTACGTACGTTATAAGACGGCTAAAAGAAAATCCCCCAAATTGGTCATAAATAATGGTTTTACCTTCCACGTTACGAGAAAAACGTTAAAAGAATTTCTTTTGAAAACATTAGAATACTAAGTTGTTATAATAAAATATTAATCATTAGTTTTCTAATGATATAGTTTGCTTTTGCGTAGTTAATCATTCGTTTTTTAATGATATAGTTAGTTGCCCGGGGCAGCCGAGCGGCCTCTTCAGAACACCGTCGACACACTCACACACGAACATCTTTCCTTATTATTATAGATATGTTTTTACGTATACGAATTACGAAATGACCCAAACACAAGCGAATTCTGAGAAACTGAATAAGATAGTGGTAAATTTTTCTACCCTTTGAAACTAACTGCTATCTATCTTATTGTAATTGTTCTGATCAATACATAAAAAACTAATTAAGCAAGGATTTTTTCTATAAGCGGAAGGTATTATTTATATTACTGTTTTCGATGAATTCCCATAGTGAAACTCAGTGAATTTTAGGCACCATCTAATGTTTGACTAGTACCATGAAATAGGGGTCGATGAGGCAGGGAGGATCAGGAAGTTTGTATTCATTTTAACCCAAGGTTAATTTATCCTAGATAAAGGTAATGGCGATGGCCGAAGTTAAAAGACAGTTTACCAATAGATCTATTCCACACATTCATATAAACAGCCCTATAATAGGAAAGAGAAAATAGGTTGTGCTTCCCTGAATTAAAAAAAAAAAAAAAAAAAAAAAAAAAAAAAAAAAAAGGAAATACTTGAACTATACTTGAACTATTAAAGATCTGATAGACGAAAGACAGAAATTAGTACTATAAACGTGAAGACTGTGTAATTTTGAATTATCCAATAGTTCGCACAAAATATAGCACATAAATAATTTAAAAAAGAAGAAGAAGAAAAAATTGAAATACAAAATTGGGCCTTAGCCATTAAACAATACAAAAAACTGGAGGGGCAAAAGGTAAGTCTTGCCCTGCTCCGGGGAAAACTGTGGGGCATATGCCCCCCCTTGCCCTCGCCAGATTACGCCCATGCTACATACATAAAACTGTGATGTAGTGTGCCAGAGTTTTTTGGTTCACTAAGCTCTTGTGAGATGATCGTTGAAAAATAATACATATTTCTTACCAAAGTCCTTTATTAGAACAACTAAAATAGATTTCAAAAATGTAATTACAAACTCTACCATTCATAGGTAGATACTCTCAGTTTTTATTAACAGTTCTATACTTCTCATAGCCAACCTGAGTAAACGATTTTTACTCGCATCTCTTCCGTTGGTAAAAAACGGCCTGACTTGATCAGTGTCCCCAGTCTACTGTTCAGCCTGCTCACCAGCTCCTGCCTGAGCCTTTTCTTTCTTTCACTTTGGGGACGAGTTGCCACACATTGTCCAGTCCTCCCTATTTCTTGGAAAAGTGGAAATACTCTGTTGAGCAGATCCCAAGGGCAGAGGTATGCCTGCTATTTCCCCTGCATGCCTTTACACAAAAGACTATTGTCCTCCACGGAAATGCCTGTTGCTTCCCCCGTCGAAAATTTGTGGAGAAGGTACGATATCACAAAACTTTTAGATTTCTCAATAGGGTGTCAATGATTTTAATCAGTTGATTTAAATCAGCGATTAAATAGTGATTGTAATCAACTGAAAATCATTGATTAAAATCAAATTTTCTAAATGTTTAAAATGACATTAAAGTATTAAAATCTAAGATTATCTAATATAATTTGGGAAGTTTCTACAGGTATTTTGCCTTATGAATAAACGAAAGGAAAAAAGCTTTAAATAATTGTTTCTAAGCTCATTTCCTGAGTTTTGTAAAAAATTAAGTAAGGTAAGTTTGTAAAGGGATAAAAAGCATTTCATTTAAAAATAATATTTAAATCTGATATAATTTGTATTGTCATAATTTCCTTTAAGTAATCAAATTATTCATTTTTTATATAAGATAATCATAGCAAGTATAATAAATTTCTGCAAAGTAAAAGAATAAATAGCCAGGATCTTATTTTCCCATTCTATTTTTTCAGTAATAGCAGTAATAAATTTATAGGAAATATTGGAGTTAAAGAAGAATGAAAGAATGACATTTGCTCAACAGCTATTGTAAAAGAATGTATAAGAGAAAAAGAACTAATTGGTATAAAAAATGTTAAGCACAGCGAGAGTTTCTTCAGTATAGGTTGAATAAAGTTTTTTTTTCTAACTTTGGAACTGAATATACACCAAATAAAGAAACTTTTTTTTTAATAAAATAAAATAATATATATATATATATATACCCGCTGAGAGGATATAGTGCTGTTATTTGATGTTTTGAGAATTTCAGATATAACTGGCTAGTCTTATACTTACCCTGTATGTGTCTATAAATGGGTGCAACTCATTCTCATAATTATTTTGGTTAGCATACAAATACATTGTGTAAGTTAAGATTTAAGTGATTAACAGTAAGTAAAAATGCATAACGAGCTTCTAATAATATATTTTAGTTTTGCTACTTGTGCTACTAACTAATGAAATTATTTATTTGCAGTTTTTATTTAATTCTGTAATTACTGTTTCTTCTAGACCATTTTTTAAAGACCCACCTGAAATGCACCCTGCCTTTTTAAAAAATAGCGAAATTCACCTGTAGTTGTAGTCATGGATTTTTTTGTAAAACATATTTCTAAACGTGTGTGACCGAGACCTTACAAAATTGACAGAACTTTATTTCTTGAGAAAAAACAGGATATTATTAAAACATATTGTTATTTAATTGTATTTTTCAACTTGTAATTTATAAAATTATTACAATTTAATGTCAATTTATTTATCATACTAAAAAATTATATACTTTTTTTTCTTATCGTTACTAAACACATTTCTAATATATTTCCTCATGAAATAATGTCCTTTTCTTGGAACTAGCATCCTTCCCCTTTTTCCTTCTAGAATGAATACTAAATTTTTAATTATCATTTTAGTAATTAAAGCATAAAATGTATATTATGTTCCTAATTAGAGATTAATTGTTTAATAATTATTAATTTTAAGCAGTATTAACATTTTAATATTGAATTTAGTTACTGATAATTTTAATAAATGTAAATATCACTAGTATTTAATATAGTTTTACATAATCATTACAAAATATCAATGTGCATAATATTATTGTTTGCTATTAACTAATGAAACTTCTAATTTGCAGTTTTTATAATTTCTGTAATTACTAACTAATAATCAAATTTTATTAATTTAAGTGTAAAAACATAACTTATACTAGCAATTAGAGGTTTAATTGGTTTGGAAACCTAAAATGCTTGGTTTCCATACAGTATGGGGAAAAAATCATAAAAATCCTATTTAAATTTAAAAAATCTAATTTTAATAATAAAAAATTTTTGATTTATTTTATTATTATTTTTTTTTAATCATGATTTTTTTAATCCCCATTTCTCAATAATCTAAAGTTGTCTTTATATAAAAGCTGTTTCCTTTAAACCAAATTGCCGTATTTCGTGTCTCAAACATTTTTTTTTTCTATTAACAAGAGACTATAATTTAAAGTGTATAACACTTTGTATATTAAAAAAAAAGTTTCATTTTTTAATCATCTAAATAAGAGCACTTGAAAATTTTATCCTAATAATTCCCAGGGTTGATAAAAATCATGATTTTTCCTTTTTTTTTCTCCCCAAAAATGAGATTTATTTGGTCCGATTATATACAGTACATGAAATAGATTTATCCATTTTCTTATACAAAATACTTTCCGATTCGATTTAATATATAATAACTGATAAAATTTTAGATTCGTCTAACGATTGTGAAAAAATCGCGAACTTCGTCAAACGATCGCGAGAAAAAAATCGCGATATCTGTCAAAAGATCGCGAAAATAGAGATTTCGTCGATGAATCGCTGAAAAAAAATCACGAATTTCGTCAAACGATCGATCAAAAAAGAAAAAAAAATCGTGACTTTCGTCAAACGATCGTGGAAAAAATCACCAATTTCTTCAGTCTTGCGTGAAGAAAAAAGTCTTCGAAAAATAAAGAAATTGACAAAAAAAATTTGGGAAATTCAAAAGATCATAAATGTATTTGAAGTCACACAAATTTACAAATTTTTAGCTCCATAGGGGTAAGAAAATTATAATTAATGATTTTCTACTGTATGATTTAATAAAGCAAATGATTTTATACCATCTAACGATTGCAATAAGTATGTAAGTGTAATAAAAAAAATTAAATAATTACGAACTTTAATTAGAAATCCCCTTAAAATTTTAAACTACCCCACGAAAACACACACACACATGCTAAAACTAAATCCCTATTTCAAACCCTGGCTATTTGAGATATAATTGTAGACTATTTTTAGGGTTTCGTTCATCTGACGAAACCCTATTCGTCTCGCTCCTCTGTCTGTCCGTCTGTATATCCGTCACAGACTATGTTCTCAGAAACTATATATGTTAGAGACTTGAAATTTTGCATACTTATAGCTGAACACCTCACATCGAACGAAAAATCCTAGAATTTCGAAAAAAATCTGATATTTAACCCTCTGGGCTCTAACATGTGTATCTTAAGCTTTTCTTTCTAACTCAGACCCTAATTAAGTTGAAGACTTGAAATTTTGCAAAATTATAGCTAAGCATGGGCGTACCCAAGGGGGGGGGGCTGATGGGGCTACAGCCCCTCCCCCCCCCGGAAATTTTCGAAAATGATATGAAAAAATTTGTGATTTTTCCCCCTTCTTTTTTGGAAAAAAATTAACTTTTTTCTGTCATACAGCGGACTAGCCATTCTCATTAGTCCCATATTAGTCCACATTGACACCAAAGAAGAGAAAGGAGACTGATGGGGCTACAGTCCCCCCCCCCCCCCATCCTGAAATATTCGAAAATTAAGTGAAAAAAGTGTTTTTTCCTTATTTTTTTAGAGAAATCTGTAATTTTTTCTTCTGCCATACAGGGAAATAGCCACTCTCTTTAACCTCATATTAGTCCACATTGACATCACAACATACTATAAGATGAGGGGGGCGGGCTGATGGAATGACAGCACCTTCATCTCGCAAATAGTCGAAAATGAAATGAAAAAATCGTGCTGTTTTTTTTCTTACTTTTGTTTGAGATAAATTTGCCTTTTTTCTCCTATTATTCAACAGACTTGCCAATCCTTTCTCTTTAGTTCCATATTAGTACACAGTGGCACTACATTATACTAAAAAAATGGTTGGTTGGTTGGTTGTATTTATGACGGCCAATTATCTGCACGAGGGATATAGGCCCAGGGGGAGTGCCCTTCGTGGAGGTCTTTCTAAGGGAACCTAACCCGTATTAACGCTTGGATATTCCAAGGTTCGAAGAGAACCACGAAAACTCCGAACGATTAGGCCGACGGGCGCGATTGGGATCGAACCCAGCACCTCCCGTATACCAGATTCGAGAGCAGAACCTCTCAGCCACTGGTGGGGCCACTAAAAAATGGAAGGGGGCTAATCGGGTGCAGCCCCCTCCCAAAATAGTCGAAAATGAAATGAAAAAAATGCTTATTTTTTTCTTTTTGTTGAGATAAATTTGTATTTTTCCCCCTATCATTCAACAGACTAGCCGTACTCTTCTTTTTAGTTCCATATTAGTGCACAGTGACACCTCATTATACCCTAACAGATGAAAGGGGCTAATGGGGTTACAGCCCCCTCCTCCAAAATAGTCGAAAAAGAAATGAAAAAATAGTGCTGATTTTTGTTTTTGTCTTGTTTGAGATAAATTAGCATCCCCCCCCCCCCTATTATTCAACAGACTAGCTGCTCCCTTCTCTTTAGTTCTATATAAGTACATAGTGACACTACATTATACACAAAAAAATGAAAGAGGGCAAATGAGGTTGTAGCACCCTCCCAAAATAGTCGAAAATGAAATGTAAAAAGTGCTTGTTTTTTTTGCTTTTTGCTTGAGATAAATTTGTATTTTTCCCCTATCATTCAACAGACTAGCAGCTCTCTTCTCTTTAGTCCCATATTAGTGCACAGTGATACCTAATTATACCCTAACAGGTGAAAGGGGCTAATGGGGCCCCTTCCTCCAAAATAGTCGAAAATGAAATGAAAAAAAATAGTGTTTTTTTTCTTTATGTTTACGATAAATTTGTATTTTATACCCTATCCTTCAACAGACTAGCCACTCTCTTCTCTTTAGTTCCATATTAGTGCACAGTGACACCACATTTACCCAAAGAAGTGCAATGGGGTAATGGGGTTGCAGCCCCCTCTCAAAATAGTCGAAAATGAAATGAAAAAAAAATGCGGATTTTTTTTATTTTGTTCGAGATAAATTTGTAACTTTCTTATCTGCAATATAAAGAACTAACCATTCTGGTTAGTCCCATATCAGCGAACAGTTACACCACAGTTTACCCAACGAGGGGAAGGGGGACTGATAGGGTTACAGGTCCTCCTTTCGAAATAGTCGAAAATGAAATGAAAAAGGTGCTGATTTTTTTTTCTTTCTGTTTGAGATAAATTTGTAATTTAGTGTTATGTTTTACCGCGGATTCTCGTTAGTCCCATATTAGTCTACATAAACACCACAGTATACCCAAAGAAGGTGAAGGAGACTTTATTTTCAGTGGTGGGGAGAACAATTTTACAGATTTTAAGTTACAATGATTTTCTTTTAAAGGGAAGTATATAAAATAAAACCCATTAACACTTTTCAACTTATTTCGGATTAGGGCGGCCTCAGGATCGGACCCGTAGCCCTCCCCTCCCAGGGGTGATTCTGAGTTTTAAAAAATTCTGACATTCACAGCAAATTTTCTGAAAGGTTACAGCAGAGCGGCTAACGGGGGATCCCTTCCCGGTACTAATTATTTTTGTTGCAGTTTGGGTTAACTCTGTTTCTTGGTTTTCATTAACTTGGGTTTTCATTTCTGGTCAATTTCAGGCTGAGTGTACTGTACATTCCTGCAAGTTGGTTTCGGGTTAACCAGAGTTTTGAAACGTTAGTTCAGTATATTATTTCCACTTAAAAACTATACCTGTATTAATAAACATGGTTGTTTGTATATGTGCCGTTTTCTAAAGAGACCGCCGTGTTTTTTGCACGACCCTTTAAGACTGTTCTTAAATCCAAAGGGGCAACTTTCTGACATAAGTTTAAATTGATTTTTGTTCGGAAACGCATAAAACTAGCAAGTGTTGTTATTCAAAAGCTGTGTAATCGAACTGTTCTTTCCGTTTTATTGTAAACGTAATAGGTCTTTTAGAAAATGCTGTCAAACTCGACGTTTTGAACAGAATTTTTAGACGAGAGAAGAAAAAGAGTCAGGAAGAGAGAAAAAACGTCTCTCTCACGTGACACATTTTCGCTTATAACTCGATAGGTAATCTATTGATCAAAAAATGGAAAAAACAGTTTGATTCAAAATCGCTTCCCTAGTCAGCTCTGCCAATTTTGTACCTTTACATTTATAGATGAGTTAGTGAATGTGTAAAAACGTTTTGTGCTAGTTAACGAAAGCAGTTGAGAACAGCCTTAATAAAATTCAGGTTTTTATGAAGACCCTTTAACGAAATTCGCTCAATTTTTCCGAGGCTCTTTGGCAAAATTTGCGTTTCTTCCGCGACCCTTTCACAAAATTCGCGTTTTTCCGCGATCCTTTGTCGAAATTTCCGTTTTTTTTCAGCGGCTTTTGACGAAATGTGCGTTTTCCGCGGCCCTTTAACAGAATTCGCGTTTTTTGCGATGCTTTGACGAAATTCACGTTTTTTACCCGTGGCTCTTGGACGAAATGCGCGTTTTTTCCGCGGCCATTTGATAAAATTCGTGGTTCTTCGCAATTCTACCACGAAATCCGCGTTTCTCCGAGGCCCTTTGACGAAATGCGCGTTTTTTTCGCGACACTTTGTCGAAGTCTAGGCTTTTCCCGCTGCTTTTTGACGAAATTCGCGTTTTTTCAGCGGCCCTTTGACGAAATTTTGAGTATTTTCCGCGATTCTTTGTCGAAATTTGCGTTTTTTCCGCGATTCTTTGCCGAAATTTTCGTTTTGTCCACTACTTTTTGACGAAATTCGCGTCTTTTTTCGCCACCTTTTGACAAAATTTGCATTTTTTCCGCGGCCCTTTGACAAAATTCGCATTTTTCCGTGATCCTTTGTCGAAATTTCCGTTTTCTCCGCGATCCTTTGTCGAAATCTCCTTTATTCCCGCGATCATTTGTCGAAATTTGAGTTTTTCCGCGTCTTTTTGACGAAATTTGCGTTTTCCTCGTCTTTTTGAAGAAATTGGCGTTTTTTCGCGATCCTTCGTCGAAATTCGCATTTCTAACTGCGGCCGTTGGACGAAATTCGTGTTTTTCCGCAACTCTTTAACGAAATTTGCGTTATTTCGAGATTCGCCTTTTCTCGGCTGTCCTTTGCAGGAATACGTGCCTTTTTTCGCGATCCTTCCTTGAAATTCAAGTCTTTCCCGTGGCCCTTCGACGAAATTTCGCGTTTTTTCCGCAATGCTTTGTCGAAATTTGCGTTTTCACGACTTTTTGACGAAATTCACGTTTTTTTGCGATCTTATATCGAAACTACAGCTTTTTCCGAGTTTGTTTAACAAAATTCGCGTTTTTCCGCTGCCCTTTGATGGAATTCGCATTTTTGGGATGCTTTGACGAATGTTTTCCGCGACCCTTTGACGAGATACGTGTTTTTTTCGTGATTCTTTGTCAAATTCATATTTCTAACCGCAACCTTTGGACGAAATTCGCATTTTTCCGCGGCTCTTAGGCGAAATTCGCGGTCATTTGCCGAAATTCGTGTTTTATCTGTGGCCATTTGACGAATTTCACGTTTCTTTCCACGATCCCTTGTCGTTTTTTCGCGATTCTTTGTCGAAATTCGCGCTTTTTCTGCGTCTGTTTCATGAAACTTCCGTTTTTCCGTGGTCCTTTGACGATTTTTTTTCGGCGGTCTTTTGACGAAATTCACGGTTTTTTTGCGGTCATTTGACGAAATTCACATTTTTTTCCGCAGGCCTTTGACAACACGTGTTTTTTTTCACGATCATTTGTCGAAATTAAATTTCTTTCTGCTGCCCTTTGACGAAATTTGTGTTTTTTCAGCGGTCAATAGAATAAATTCGCATTTCCTCCGCGTTTGACTTTTTTTCGCGATCCTTTGATAAAATTCGCGTTTTATCCGAGGCCCTTTGACAAAATTCGCATTTTATCGGCAGCCCTTTGACAAAATTCCGGCTTTATTCCGCGATCCTTTAATGAAATTTGAGATTTTTTTTCTTCGAACGATTGATGAAATTGATGTTTTTCGCTCACCATTTGTCAAAAATCGCGATGTATTTTTTAAGTCCGAATTTTGGGACTGATGGCGGATTTTTTTTTTCTTATGGAACCTCATACCTAAAATTTACGGAAAATTCGGAACAGAATCATCCCTACTGCCCCCCCCCCTCTTTCCCCCCTCCCTCTGGCTACGGCTTTATTGTTAAAAAAGATTTCTGTTTACAACACAATTCAACATGTTTCGTAAGATATGGAACATTATGGGAATTTAAGTCAGCCCTCCCCCCCCGAAATAAAGTCCTGGGTACGCCACTTTCGCTAAGCACTTGTGATCAAACGACAAATCATAAAATTTCGAAAAAATCTTATATTTAACCTTCTGAGCTCTAACTTGTGTATTTTAAGATTTTTTTTTTCTAACTCATTCCCTAATTAAATTGAAGGCTTGAAATTTTGCATAATTATAGCTAAACACTTGCGATCAAACGACAAATCCTAAAATTTCGAAAAAATCTTATATTTAATCCTCTGAGCTCTAACTTGTGTATTTTAAGCTTTTTTTTTTTAACTCAGCCCCTAATTAAGTTGAAGACTTGAAATTTTGCATAATTATAGCTAAACGCTTGCGATCAAACGACAAATAATAAAATTTCGAGAAAATCTTATATTTAACCCTCTGTGCTCTAACTTGTGTATTTTAAGCAATTTTTTATCCTCCCCCCTTTTCCCCCGGGGGGGCACTTTTTAAACTTTTGCCGACACCCCTTTGATCACTCTTTCATATTATGCACCATACACTTGCATATTGTAGTTCCATTTTTTACCGCCAGGGGGCGCCTACCTATCTCGGGTGCTATCAGCCCGATTCCCTCGACTAATATATCTACGGATAGGTTGTAAAACGGAGTTTCGTTCCGATAGAGGTTGGTGTAGAATAGAGTGCGTCCCCTGGTTGCGAAATGTGGAACTAACAGATTTCGAAAAGATTTTGAAAAGTGTTTTGAAAGGAATATTAAACGAAACCCTGTGTGCGATCTATGATCACACTTACCCAATTGTTCCATATTTGTATTAACACATTGTTTGATTTTCCTTCATTTTGGGCTCAGGTTTAAATATTCCATGGTTCGCGCTAGCGGCTTTCAGATTGACAATTTTTTTTTTGTTGTTGTTTGTTTGTCGGGTTCAATCTCTCCAGCCCATTAATGTAGTCCACGGGACCCAAGATAAAGCTGAAATTGTAAAATTTTCTATGTTTCTTCCGTGAATGTGGGACCCGAATTAACACAGAAAAAACACTGTATAGTGCGTAAATACAAATTCCGAGTCATGTTTGCTGGGTTTTTTTAGCTCTGCAAAAAGTATACAAGGTAGAATTTTAATTTGAAAATTACTTTATATATTTTTCTAGAGTTAGTCATCATTTTATGTATGGGCGTACCGAAGATGGTAGTGGTGGTGGTGGTGGGGGGGGAGGAGGGCGTTTGAAGTGGCTAGAGACCCCCCCCCCGAAATTATCGAATGTTATATGAAAAAGTGCTGATTTTTTTCTTTATTTTAGAAAAAAATAATGTAATTTTTTTTCTATCATACAGCAGACTAACCATTCTTGTTAGTCCCATATTAGCCTGCATTGACACCAAGGAACAGAAAAGAGGCTGATGGAGTTACAGCCTCTCCTTCCCTCCCGAAATAGTCAAAAATTTAATGAAAATAAGTGTTTTTTCCTTACTTTTTTAGAAAAATCTCTACTTTTTTTCTCTGTCATAGCAAAATAGCCATTCTCATTCTTGTTAGCCCAATGTTAGTCCACATCATCGACACCACAGCATACCCCAAAAAGGGCAGGGGCTGGTGGGATTAAAGCCCCCTCCTCCGAAATACTCGAAAATAAAATGCAAAAATAGTGTTGATTTTTTGTCTTTCTGTTTGAGATAAATTTGTATTTTTTCCCTGTCATTCAACGCGGTAAGGGATAATTTCGTCAGTTGGTCGCGGAAAAAAAATTCACGCAATCAGTCATATGTTTGAGCGAAATTAATCGCGCAATTCGTCTAAGGATTGTAAAAAAATCGCAAATTTCGTCAAACGATCGCGAGGAAAAACCGCGATTTTGCCAAAAGATTGCGAAAAAATAGAGATTTTCGTCGATGAATCGTTGAACAAAAATCACGAATTTTGTCAAACGATCGTGGAAATAATCGCCAATTTCGTCAATTGGTTGCGTAATAATAATTAAAAAAAATCTTCGATAAATAAATAAATTGACAGAAAAAAAGAATTCAAAAGCTCATAAATCTATTTGAAGTCACAAAATTTACAAATTTTTTGCTCCATAGGGGTAAGGAAATTATAATTAATGATTTTCTGCTATATGATTTAATAAAGCTAATCATTTGATACCATTGTAAAGATTATAATAAGTATGTAAGCGTAATAAAAAAAATAAATAATTACGAACTTTAATTATAAATCCCCTTAAAATTTTGAACTAAAGCCCCCCCCCCCCCCCCCCACACACACACACACACATGCTAAAACTCACTCCTTATTTCAAACCCTGGATGTTAGAAATATAATTGTAGACTATTTTTCTATATTAACATGTTTTTGATTTTTCTTCATCTTGGGCTCAGGTTTAAATACAGGGTGTCCATAATTAAACGACCCTACTTTAAAGATGTCTACAGACCATACTATTGCTCATAAAGTTGTGAAATTTTGGGAAAGATATAATAAAGGGATGGGATTTTGTTTAAGCCAAAAAGTAAAAGATGAAGTTCAAAATTTCGCCACCAGTGGGCGATTTTTAATAAATTGCATATTTAGCATTATGATAGTTTAGAATTTTATTTACAGAGTGTCGATCATTAAACAACCCTATTTTGAAGTTGTCTACAGATGAAACTATTGTTCAGAATGTTGTTAAATATTTTGGAGGACATAATAAAAGTATGGGAATTTGTTTGAGCGAAAAAAAATAAGATGCCGTTTTTTAACGAATTGCACATTTAGCATGCAAGTAGTGTGAATATAAGAGTTTGGCGGCATGCGGTGTGCGGCGGGTCGACAGATGTCAAATGAAGGTCATTCGGAAGTTTTTTATCTTACAGTACGACGTTGATAAGCACCTTTTTGAGCGGAAGTAGACCAGAAGTGTTGTTAGATAGTGATATTTTAGCGGAAGTGTGAATTGATAAGGTTTTTTTACGAATGATTGTGTTAGAGTAGGCTGATATTTAGGCCGCGGGAGATTTATTTTGAAAATAATTTTTTTTAATGATTAAGGGTTAAAAAAATTTGTTAAAGATTTTTTTTTTCAAGAGATAGAAATTTTTTCTTTTAAAAATTTTAGGAACTATTTTTTTTTTCCATGATAGAAAAACTTTTTTCTTTAAAAATTTTGTGAAGTTAATTTTTTTTTTCACGTGGTAGAAAAGACTTTGTAAAATTTATTTTTCTTTCTTAAAAATTTTTCTTTTAAAAATTATCAAGACATGGAATTTTCTGCGACTTTATTTAACGGAGATATAATTATTTTACGAATTTTATTTTCAGATGTTAGAAAAATATTTGAGAGCAATTTTATTTTGATAATTAAATTTTAGAGCTGTTAGAATTATTTTACGAATTTTATTTTCAGGTGTTAGAAAATTTATTTTGAGAATTTTATTTTCGAATTTAATTTTTATTTAGGGGAAATAGAAAATTTTGGCGAACTGAATTTTATTTTGAGAATTAAATTTTAGAGGTGTTAGAAATAGTTTACGAATTTTATTTTGAGGAAATAGAAAATTTTTGCTATCTGAATTTATTTTCAGACGTTAGAATTATTTTACGAATTTTTATTTTCAAACTTAATTTATTTTTCAGGAAACTGTTTTATATTTTGAGAACTTTTATTTATTTTTTTTTTCACGCGAGGTATGAATTTTGCGAGTAAATTTTATTTACGTTAGGCAGAAAATTTATGCGAACTTTATTTTTATTTTAGAGGAAACAGAATTTTTTTAGAAGAATTGCTATGTTATTTATTTAACGGAACTTTGAAAATTCGCGGGAAAGAATTTTATTCTTTTTATTTTGACAACTTAATTTATTTCACGATCTTAATTAAGAGGAAATATTTTTGTTTTCGAACTTAATGTATTTTTCAGGAAAATGTTTTCTTATTTTGAGAACTTTTATTTATTATTTTTCGTAAATAATAGATGTGTGTTAGAAAATTGGGAGAATATGTCTTAGAATAGACTAATATTTTGCAATTGCAAAATTATTTTATTTATTATGTTTATAAAATAATATGAAATAAAAGCTTACTTGACTTTCAAAATGAGAAGACAGATCTCGTCCGTTCATCGAACTTATAGTATAAACGAAATTAACGCGCACAAATTATAAAAATCCTAAAGCAATAATATTACATCTAAATAGCAGAAAGATAATACACCAATACACCAATGCAGTTGTTATTGAGTCCCTACAGAAGTCGTGAGGCTTCTGTTTATCTCAGTCGAAGTAGAAAATCTGACTTGCACCGCTTATATACCAGATAATATTTGAGTTGCCATTTCTCATAATATAAATGTTTTATTATAATAGTGTTACCACTTTTTGATAAAAGTCTCTTAACAACTCGCTAATGGATAGCCTCGTTTCCCTATTTAAGTAACCTCAGACACGGATTTTATCTCTAAGTTAACCCTTTTTCGCAGACAGAAAAACTGCACACTTAATGATAACATCTTTTTTTGATATTACTCAATGAAACTCAAAGCAAAGCGACGCGTGTTATCAATTTACGCTGGCGACAGTCAGTCTATGTATATTGTTTGTGCTATACCACCATAACGCAAGAATGCATTACGCGTTTCGAGTAAATTTATTAAAACTAGAATATTTAAAGTAAATACAGAGGTTTTAAACTTGCAAATAGTAAAGAATGATGACTATAACTTATTTAAAAGAGAGGAATTCTAATTTATTTAAAAGAAAGAAAGATCAATCTTTTTTTTTATTTAAAAGAGAAAAATGAAACTATTCAAAAATAAGATTTTAATTCTTTGAATAAAAGCTTTTGATAGCTAAATCTTAACGCTTCTTGGCGAAGTTTTATTTTCAGGAGTATGCCTTTCAAGATTTCAATATTTAACACCATTTGTAAATGAATTTTGCGTTTTTCTTATAATACGTGTTTAGTTTATAAATGAATTCTAAATTTGCAAGTTGAAATAATAATAATAATAATAGCAATGAAATAGTAATAATAATAATAATGACAACATTGAAATAATAATAATAATAACAATAACGACAACCTTGAAATAATAATAATAATAATAGTAAAAAGCAAAAAGCAAAAGAAATATTTCGTTGGTTGAAAAATAAATGGTGTTTCTCTTTAGAGTTGATATATATTTTGCAGTTTACTATAAATTCACATATTTATCGATGTGATAGACCTTTTCAGAAAATTAACTTGATTTTTGCATAATGTTTGTGAGAAAGAATTCTTCTTCTAAAGGAATCATTTGAAGTTTCTTTTATAAAATGGCATGGTTCGACTTAGGAAATAATTTTACTCATTATATAAAATGAATTTTTCAAACTTCTGCTTGAGGAATCAACTATGTTAGACTTGAAACAAAGGCAAGTTAAAGATTAAATAATTCACTTTAGATATTCTGCACATTTTCAGTATGCATTAAATAAATTTACAGGAATAAAGCTCACGAAATTTTTAAAGAATTCTGTTAAGTTAACGCGCCAATCATCTTACATGATTTAGGTCACGTGACCAGCAAAATATTTAAAACCAATCATGGTTGAGTATTTATAATTTCCTGCACATGAACGCCCCCTATGATTGTATAAATTTGCATGGCACGAGATAATTTCACCATTCTGTGTATTGTCATTGCAGTGTTAGAACCTGCTCAAGTGATTCGGTCGTTTTAATTTATGTCGTAATGGGACTAAGCATGCAATCATCTTTGTTAAGTGTTGTTGATGAATCCAACTCGAAAAGTCAACTCTTATCACCAGGATTAAAGAATCAAGACATGGAATTTTCATCATCACCTGTTTCGAATGATGTGAAACCTTCTTCATCAGAATTGAAGAAACAGGAGTTACCCTTCATGTCCACAACTTACAACCAAGCCTTTTCCAGAAAGTTTGTGTTGATTAGACATATGAAATCTCACATCAAGAAAAAACCATTTGCTTGTGATTTGTGCGAAAACTCTTTCGTTCAAAATAGTGATTTACAACGACGTAGGAGGATTCATTCAAAGACCCCTGTAATGTATAAGTGTGATTTATGCAATGACATATTTTCAAGAAAATATGACTTATTAAAACATAAGAAGACTCATGTGAAGCCCACCCCAAAATATCCATGTGATGAATGTGATGAAAGTTTTTCTAACAAAAGTGTTTTACTGAGAAATAAACGCACTGCACACAAGGTTTTACCCAAACAAACTGATTCTCCGGTAAAAGATGCCTTGTATGAAAAAGTGAATCATTTTCAAAGACAAAATGCTCTTAATTTGCTTTCTGTAATTAATCTCACACCTGACGAAGGGAATGATAAAGACTTACACATATTTTTTAATAGTATAAGATCAGATATTTTGAATGAATTAAATTACCAGATGGCAGAAAAAAACTCATTGAAATGGTATGCAACATTTCATATGGTTGTTAGCCATTTAGCACATGGTGGTGAAATGGACTATGCTACTCCCTTTTTCCATTCAAGAGCAACTCTGGAGTTGACGAATGATAACATACCTCTACATATTGAGGAAGCCTTTGCCAAAATGAATAACTTCTTTGAAAAGTTCACACAAAAAGGTACTGGATGGATGTTAGATAGAATTTTGAATTTAGAAGTGTATTCAGCTAAACTTGGCATGTATTAAAACTTGTATACCTTGTTTAAACTCTGTTTACTTATGTACTTGATATTGTAACTTTGAAAATAAATATTTTGTGAGTTAATATGCTTCGTGTTTTGTATTTTTTTTCACATATTAACATACTTTACTATTATCATATACTATGTAAATTACTTTTTAACATTTGAATTGGTTACAAACACTATAATCTGAGTTCAAAAACATTTATTATATCACACTTAAATCTCTTATATTGCAAAATAAAATTCATTTGAAAAATGAATGCTAAAGATTAGAATTCTGTAGAGATTAATTCGGTATACCAAAAATCCACTTGCTTGAAATTCCTCTTCTTCGAACAGCGACTCAACGTGTAATAAGAAAAATAAAAGATGGCGTATTCTTTATCAGTTAGATAATCACGTGATATCACATGACGCCCATCTTCCATGTGAGTGGCTGATAATGCATACGTCCTTCATAGGGCATACACGTTATTCGTTATCAACAACGTCAGTAGGCGATAAGAATAGCTAGATCATCATAATGCATAGCATTGCTATCCGAAGCTTGTTTGAGCCTGTTTTCGCTCTCTCACCTGTAATGTAAGTTAATTTTTTGAGAATTTTTGTAATTGTAATTAGATCATTAATTGATTTTTATAATAATAAGTGATTTTATTTTTATATTGTTTTAATTTCATTAAGTATTGATCTGAGAAATAGCTTAATTTTTTTTTTAATCCTTAGATTTCATTCACTTAGCTTTTAAAATTTTGTTTTGCATGTTGGAAATTAATTCAATGTCCCCAGTTGCTAATTGTAATTAGATCATTAATTGATTTTTATAATAATAAGTGATTTATTTTTATATTGTTTAAATTTCATTAAGTATTGATCTTAGAAATAACTTAATTTTCTTTTAAAAGCGAAAACCCTTAGATTTCATTCACATAGTCTTTAAAATTTTGTTTTGCATGTTGCAAATTATTTCAAAGTATTGAAAGTCGTATTTGTGAAATGGTTAATTTTTAGAAAATGAATCTTGAAAAATATTCACGAAAATTATTTGGCTTGAAAATTTTTGAAAGACACGAAAATAACTCGAAGAAATTATTTGACTTGTAAAATTTTTGAAAGACATGAAAATAACTCGAAGAAATTATTTGACTTGTAAAATTTTTGAAAGACATGAAAATAACTAGAAAGAAATTATTTGACTTGTAAAATATTTGAAGAACTGAAAATGATTTCATTGCGCGAAGGTGAGTTGAAAAATATTTGCATAACTCGAAGAAATTATTTGATTCGTAAAATATTTGAAAAATGGAAAATGATTTCATTGCTCGAAGATGATTTGAAAAATAATTGCATAACTTGAAGAAATTATTTGACTTGTAAAATATTTGAAAGTGTTTCCATTGAAAAAGAGCTTGATTTCTTGAAAACATATACTTAATTTCTAAAAATTTCATGAAAAGTAGATGCATGCTAGAATGAATGAGGAAAACCAACCCTTGGTTTCTTTAAAGTTTTTGAACACTTTCATGGTCGAAAGAACAATGAGAGTCCCTAGTTTCATGAGAACATATGCATGTTTTCTAAATATTTTATGAAAAAATTCATGCTTGGAAGAATAAATGATGAGAGTTCATGCTTACCTTTTGTGAACGCATTCGTGAAAAATCTTTCTTGATACTTCATATGGCACCTGAGTCATGATAGTTTGTTTTGAAAATCTATTTAATGCCGTGATTTTGTAGGGAAAAAGAATGAGTGTCCTTGTAGAAGGTTTGCTTGATTTCTTAAGAGTTTTTGGTAAATGCATGGGTCAAACACATGCATGAAAGAAAGAACGATGAGAGTCCTTGGATAATTCATGAGAACTAATTTAAAAATATTTGTTAGTTAACAAAGCAAAGTTTTTGCAAAAAATAAGTTAAACAATTTCAGTTAAGAAAAAATTAAGTTAAAAAATTTTAAAGTTTAGAAAAAAAATTAAATTAAGAAATGAAAATTTAAATTAAGAAAAAAAGCAATTAAGTTACGAAAAAAAAATTAAGGAAAGAAAAAAGTTAAGTTTAGAAAAAAATTATGTTAAGAAAAATATTACATGGTTGAATGTTTGTAAAATTTGATTGTTTTCTGTTTTAACTCATGAATGAATTCATCCCACCATTCAATTGTTTATCCTGCTAACCAAATGTTTATTCATCACCTAACCAACCAACCAACTTCTTACCACGCCAATCGATTATTTATAGTATTAACTGTTTATTTCTGCACAAGCGCAGAAAGTAAACCGATGACAGAATCGAAAAATATGTGACTTATCAAATAGACTTTGTTGTAACTCGACATTGACCAATATTTTCAAAAAGATAAACTTAGACTCAGAAACTCACTTAACATCGAGCTGGAATGAAAATTTTTGCAAAGTTTTTTGCAATTGCCATGAAAACTCACTTAAGCATTTTTGGATATATGTAAGAAATCACCACAATATTTTATTCAAATTAATTAAATTCTCACTGTTTCATATTAGTTTGCAAGAAATTAGAAATAGATAATGTGCATGTGACGTCACGAAGACATAAAAAAGTACAACTCAACTTACGGTTGGCAAAACATCTGCGTGCTTCAGTATTGTTTTCTATGTATTTTGCATCTGTTTATTATTATTTTTCGGCTTTATTATTTATATAATTATTTTTTTTGGCTTATCCTACTATTTTACAAAATGATGATGAGTTGTAGTGCGTATGGTTGCACTTATAGGCATGAAATAGGAGGTAATAAAGAGTTTAAATTTCTTCGAAATCATGAACTGCGTGAAGGTGGTGGATAAGCTTTTAAACGAAAAGACTTGATATCAATTCATGCCTCAAGAATTTGTAATAAATGTTTTCAAACTTGTAAGAATTCTTCATTTTCCTCTAATATAACAAATCGCATATATATATTTTTTTCCCCTTAGGATATTAAATGCTTTTCTCCTTGTGAGATTTTTATTTTAAACATGACATCTACAAATATTTTATTTAACTAGATCGTCTTGTTTCTATGCACATTATTAGAATATTAAAAGAATTTAAAATACTCAAGGAGTGTTTATTTAGTTTTAAAGTAATTTAAGCTATCAATTCAGAATTCTGGAAAACACAAGCTACATTTTCACAAATTTCCTTGTCATACAACATGTTAGACAGTGTACATAAATTTTTAATCGTTTTTATGTTAAACCCTTAATCTCTACTCTAGAGTTGGGCGATTCATTATTTTACTCGCCTCTAGAGAATGTTTTTTTCTGACGGGACAAGTTGAATTTTTAGACAGTCTGAAAAACTATAGAAGATATTCAGAATCTTTAATTTTTTTTTTCCCAGTTTGCTATTTTTGCAACTTTCCAAATTGCTGAAATGTAAACATAATACTACTAAGTTCTATCCTATAACCAAATTTTCCTCTTTTGTATATATACTATATTCTTAATTTTAAAGAAAAAAAATAAGAATATGCATTTCAGACAAAATAATTAACTATTTTTTCAATTGCATGTTTTTTTATAACAATTTTCAACTGTATGTTGCATTTTGCAGATTTTTATTTTAAAAAAAATTAGGTTAGTAAGATTTTCTTGAAAATTTACAATCAAACTCCTGCCTCTCATATTGTAAAGAAGTAAGGAACAATATGAAATCTAATGAATACATTACATATGTAACCATAATGAATTAGATAGGGTGGTAATCTGGCATAGATGTCCTATACTCACCAGGGTGCTTAAATCTCGTCAAAATTGCCTAATGTATTTTGCCTCATATGGTAACCCGGCTTGTTTATTTACTTTTATTTTAATTATATAAATTGTTTTGTTCTATAGTTATTAAATAAACTTTTTTTTATTTATTGTTATTTCCTTTTTAAAAGAATTAAAAAATATATATGTAACTGGTATTTTGAAACGAAGTTTTTGCCAGATTGGCGTCGGAAAAAATTCGTAATTTGAAACAAACCCGATGTATATATGAAATCTTTACTGGTAATCATTGGAACTACAAAGAATAGAATGGTTGCAAAATGCCTGTGAACATCTCTGCTCCAATAGATTAGTAATGGAGACATCCAATGACCTTGGAAATACCGAACTAACTAGAGTAAATTTGATGAAGAATAATGATGAATATCTTTCAATTGTGCTTTGTCAAAAAAAAAAAAAAAAAGTTCAATGAGATGCCAAGAATCAGAGTTATTCAAAAAATACTTGAGAGATCATCAAACCCTAAGGCAGGTGAAAGGAAAATACTGTGACAATTTAGCAGACAAAGCAATTTTCGGTATTGCCAATGAACAAAAATGAAAGACCGAAAACAATTAAAGTTTTAAATTCAAAGATGTCTTTTAATATTAAAACCAAGTTTTGATGTTGTTGTGTAAACTTTTTTTTTCTTTTTCAAGGTTCCAGAAGTTTATTTATTTTTTCTTTTGTGGATTATGGCTACTGGCAATACCACGTAAAAAAAACCCGCACCTGTGTGCCCTACCTCAAACATTTAAGACCTTTAATAAACATCATTGAATAGTTTTCTGGTCTTAATGTCAGGTGGTGTGGAAAAGGGCACTTAGAAGATTTTCTTTACTCATTTTAGAAGGCATATTATTTCTTGTTTTGATTTTGTTCTATAAATTTACACTTAACCTTTGTTTATCGTAGTTCAATAATTATATACAGTACAGAAACATTTAATTAGAATGGTTATGGTCGTATGTATACCAGATAATTGGTTGAGCAATAAACAATATCCATATGATCATATTTGTAGAATGTATGTGCAAATGTGGCATTGTTTCCAATTTAAAATTAACACATTGCATGCGGGTATATTTTGCCATAGACATATATGTAGCGGGTGTGTTTTTGTTTTTGCTGTTTTAACTTGATTTATGTGAACAAGTTAAAAATATATTTAAAAATATAATAATAATATTAATATAATAATATAAATAATAATTATAATAATAATATTAACAAATAAATAATATTAAAAAAATAAATTAAGCTATTTAACATAATAAAATTATTAGTGATCGACTGAAAATTCATTTTAATTTTTGGCCCAAAGTCTGAATTTTGGCGAAAATTCGGCTGGACCATAACTATCTGTATTCCAAAAATCTTGTTTCTTCCTTCAGAAAATTTCAACGTTACTCATCGATTTGAGCTGTATCGACTCAAATGAGGCTATTTATTGCTATGAACTTCATTGTTTATAATTAATCAGTTAAGCTAATTATAAAGCAAGCAATGCATATATAATTAAACTTTTTCACGTAGTCATTAACAGCTTCAGACTTAACAGTAATAGAATATTTTTACTTTGAAACTGCAGAAGTGTTTTGAATACTCTTTGAGAAAGTTCTAGCATAACAGAGGATCATTTACAAAAATCATTATGAAAGATAAATCGAGGTGTGTATACCTAAAACTAATTAAATGAATGAAATTTATATAATAAGAAAATCTTTCTGTGTCATGGATAAATTACGTTTTTTATTATGAAAAGAAAAAGTTTTTATCTAAGACATAACGAACTTGGGCCACACACTAATAATTATGTATATTTAATAATATGGCCACTATAAAGTACCTTGTAATAGTAACACTTTGGCTTTTGTTTTTCTTAAAATTTCTCTCAGATTTTTCGAGTTTCAGAACACATGCTAATTGGTTGGTTGTGGTTGGTTGTGTTTATGACGGCCAATTATCAGCACGAGGGATATGGGCCCAAAGGGGGGGGAGTGCCCTTCGTGGGGGTCTTTCTAAGGGAACCTAATCCGTATTAACGCTTGGAGAACCAAGGTTCGAAGAAAACCACGAAAACTCCGAACGATTAGGCCGACTAGCGCGATTGGGTCATGCTAATTGGAAAATTGTAAATTTTCAAGCTAATGAAACGCGAAATTTATGCCAAAATAGAAAAATTACATGTTTTTTTTTTTTTTTTTTTTTTTTTCTTTTCTTGTTTTTCCTTAAACTATGAAACCAGAAGTAACGCAAAATGGTACATTTTATTTGATTTGTTTACTATGCTTGCATAAGTATCAATTTTTGTATCTTAAAAATTTCATCTTTTCATTAATTATCAAAACTGGTGGAAAAATTAAGCAAGATGCTTGGAGCAATTCCATTTTGTCGACTTGGATTCTTGATGAAGTTATACCGAGCTTGCAAATCCTGCATATAATTTTGATGCATTAAGATTCTAATTTGATGAGTAATGTGACTATGTTTTAAACCAAAGAGCAGACAGTGTTCAGCAGCCTCCCAAAACTGTCTGAGGAAAACTTTGTATGCAAAATGTGATTATGTTATTAAATATTAGCCTTGCATATTTTTAATATACATAATTTGTACTTTTAATAAATGGAGCGGCAAACCGCAAACCAACTGAATTGTGTTGCTTTCTTTTATTGTGTATGCGACCATTTTTATTTCAGCTAATTCTGGGCTGCCATTGACAACTGTTTTTTTTTCCTTCTACCATTGTTTAAAAATAATTGTATATTATTATTGTTTAGAAATAAAGATTAAAAGAACCTAAGCAAAATTTAGAAAAAAATAGTTGACTGTGGCAGCCCTGTTATTTTTAAATAAGTCTAAGAGAGTAAGTATTTTAATTTATTAAATATTTATCATCCTTAAAAATTGGATTAGTTACAAATATATTACTTATAAATATAAAAGTTTTATTTTTTGTATTAAAATATGTCAAAAGGTATCATTATTTTTACTGTGAGTGATGCGATTAAAAATTCCATCCTTATTAAACAAAATGGATGAAACCTGCTGCCAAAGATGTGTACAGTAGAACCTCGATTATCCAAAGTAATTGGGACTGACCGTCTTTCGGAAAATCGAAATTTTCGGATAATCGAGAATGCTTATTTTTAAGATTAAGGAGAAATATATGCAATATTTCTTATTATGGTAACAAGTGCTTAATAAAAAATAGAGCAATAGCAAAATAGAAACAAGAATAAATTACCTGAATTTTAATTTTGAAATTAAATACCTTTTACATACATCAAATATATCATTACAAAAGTTTAAAAAAATGTTTTGTTTGTCGCAGTTTCGATTTCCTTTGCTTTGAAGTCACAGAGTTTGTTAATAGTATTAGTTCACCAGTATCACAGTCTTTCTGCTGCTCCAGCAATGCCAAATCTTTTGCAAAACATTAAAAAATTTCAGAATTGCTAATTTGTTCGTTTTCTTCGTTCCACTCCGCAGATTGCGGGAGCTCAAGTTAAATTCAAAGGAACTCCTAGAAAAGGGACCGAAAATATTTATATGTACTCGTAGTTCAGAAAGGACCTTTTGCACACAAGGAATGTGATAGTAAAAGAAAAAAGTTTTAAAAATGGATTTCGGTTAACCGAGAGTTTCGGATAAAAGAGGTTCCACTGTATTTACAGAATGTTTAGCATGTAAAAAATAACTCATTATTAAATACAGAGATATCAAGCAATTACTAACCATGAAATAAATATATTGGGTTTAATAATTTGTAAAAAATTGTTTAAAACATCAGTAGTTTGTGCTTCATAATCAGTTGTGAAAGTTTAATTCACAAATTTAAGATTTTTTAGATGTAATATACAAAATCTTGATAACTGAAATTTTCTTTTATTGGTATGGAAAAGTCCAAATGAGTTAATTTAGCTGCATATGATGGAGATTGATTTTTAAAAGAATTGTGCTTTAAAAATCAGTAAATTGAAATACAATTTTCAAATAACTTATTGCATTTTTTACCTTATTTGATGGTGTGGAAATGAAAATATGTCATGATTATCGTGGTACTTTTCGGTTAGCCGGGCACCAGTGTTATATATATATTGTATATTTACACACATATATGTATATATACATAAGTATGTATATATAACACACCCGGCTAATCAAAAAGTACCATTTGTTAAAAGAAAAGGAGAAATGAATTGCTTAAATTGTTGCCACTGTTGATATGTATCAGCATTACTCACAGACATGCTTTATAATATAGATAGTAACAATGTGTTTAACTTAATTTGCAAATGGAAAAAATATATATGTATAATTTATTACACAGATTTGAATGAACTTAAATAAACCTGCACCAAGTAAAATTTTTATTTCATGCTAATTTCTAAATAAATGCATTAGCAATTTTTTAGAATTGGGGTTTTAGACAGGAAATATGAATTTTACTCTTCAAAAGTCTAAAAAAGAAATACACAAGAATATTTTAAGTGTGTCCACTTGTGTTTCTGTCTCTCAAAGCTCTTTGTCTTGTCAACTATGTAACATGGAAAGTTCAAATTTTTCAGAAGTAATAAAGGCTATTGACCCTCATAGTTATAGATTGAAAATGTAATGCAAAAATATGTCCCCTTCTCCTCTATTTCCGAATCTACTGAAACTAAAATTATGAAAAAATTAGTGGTAGTAGAATTTTATTTAAACTCTAGCAGGAGAACTGTAGCAATTACCTTAGCTCACATAGTTTTTGAGAAAATCTCATTTTTCCATTACACACAAATTTCACTTTGCTCAACAAGGGAGTTGAGAGGCACTTGAGGTACCTATCATCATGGAGGTATAAAAGGATTGTTGATAATGAGTTTCGAAAAAAATTGTTAGTAATTAGCCAAGATATTAAGCTTTAAGACTAATGTCTATTTGCACGCTTTTTGTCTCTCAACATGTAACAGAAACACCTGTTAGCGAAGGTGTTTCTGTTACATGTTGAGACAAAAAGCGTGCAAATAGGCAATGGATATATATCTTGATATATATCATGATATTTATTTTCAAAATATCAAGGTTTTCGATATTTTTATTTTTATACATTTAATATTTATTTTTTAAATGTCGTATTTTTTGATATTTTCATACATCTAATATTTATTTTCAGTCAAAAGAAGTGCAAATTATATTCTTCAACTGTTATTAAAAATTAGCCCATCCGTAAATAATAACTAAAAAGAATAGCTTAGAAAATATTCTCTGCACTCCAAAAACTAGTTTTGGATTGTACCTGCAGCTTTCTCATTACCACAACAAGAAATCTGTCTTTGAACAATACCTCCCTACCCTGTCTCAATTCTTTTTGGGTACTTTTCGGTTAGCTGGGTGCCAGTGTTATATATACATATATGTATATATACATGTATAAATGCATATATATATGTGTATATATATATATAAACTATATGTATATATTTACATATATGTATTTATATATATATGTATATATATCACTAGCGCCCGCCTAATCGTAAAGTTTCTATTTACTTCAGTCTAAATTGTGCAGTAGGTTAGGGAATGAAAAAGCAGACAAACTTACATTCATGTTCAAATTCTTCAATAGAAAAAATAAACGATAAACTTTATTTTGTATTTCAGAATTTGTTGTGCATTTTTATTTATTTTTTTAACTGAATCCTGCCTTCTGTGTTTTGATGAGTGTAAAAGCAACTTTTACAGAAGATTGTTTATGTTTTCAATTACTTGATCATAAATTTTGCAAGAAAAAATAAAAAAAGATATTTAAAATATTGTTTTATTATGTTTTCATGCTAAATGTAATATGTTTTAGATTCAAATTTCTATTAAGTCTAAAAATCTTTATAATCAGCAGTAAGCTGACAATTTTGAAAATATCGGATATATCAAAATATCGGATATTTTTGATATTTTCAAAAATATCACGATATTTACGAACCCTGGGCTATAAAGACACGGATGGCGTACTGTATGCGACATCAGCTTTTAAAACCGAGATAACATTTTAAAATGATATATTTGTGCAATGCAATGCCCAGTAGCAGTATAAGAGCAATAAACGTCAAATTGTTAAAAATAAACTAATGTAGGTACTTTTTGGTTAGCCAGGCACCAGTGTTATCTATATATATATGTATGTGTGTGTATATAACACTGGCACCCGGCTAACCTATGCCACCTGGGTCTTTAAAGGTTAATTAAACACCTATCTGGAAAAAAGGCAGCACAGACCAAGGCGGCATAGCAACTTTCTTTCGAAGCGCACTTAGCACAGTGCCAAGTTTAAACTTTGAAAAGGATCAATTAATATATTTACAGAACCTTCCGTGAACAAGTAATACTCACACTTGACAGATTATTAAAAAAGTTTTACTTACATAGGCAATACTTTCTTAGAAACACAATCTAATGCACGGCTGAAATGGCACTGTGCACAAGACTGTCCCACTGAGTTATTGCCTTTATTGATGCTTAACATTATTTCTACCAGTGTCAAGTGACACATTTTTAAAGTTTGGATTCATGATTATTTTGCTTGTAGTTTTTACTGTAATAAGCATAAAAAAGCCTTCAATGTATTAAAAATGATTTGTAATTGTTTCAATCTAAAAATTACAAATGGAAAATCATAAATCGAAAACTTTTATAAGGTGTCATTTGATACTGGTAGAAATAGTGTTAAGCACATACTGTCTTTGCTCCTTGCTGTCTTTCATCTTCAGTTATTATGTCCTGAAATAGATTTGTCTGTCACGCCTTCCTCCAGTGACAATTCTCCTGTAGTAATGAAAGCTTCTTGTCTGAGGGGTACACATTCTCTACTTCTGAATTGAATATTCCAAGTTTTTCTTTTGTTAGATACAATTACAGACGAGCAAGAAATAAAAATTATCAAAGTGCAAATTTATAGAACAATATAAAAACAAGAGATATGTAGTATTTAGGTGCCTACAACTGAAATTAATAAAGAAAATCTAAGTGCCCTTTTCCACATCACCTTACATTAAGACCAGAAAACTATTCAATAATGTTTATTAAGACTCGGTCTTAAATGTTTGAGATAGGGCACACAGGCGCGTTTTTTTAATGTGGTATCGCCAGTAGCCATAATCCACCAAAAAAATAAATAAATAAATAAATAAAATAAAAATTGGAACCTAGAAAAAAAGTGTTAATCCAATAACATAAGCACGATATTACAGATCTTATGGAGCACAATCTTTCATGAATGGATACATGGTAGATTCTTCAGTGCCATAACTGGGAGAGGGACCCGGCTGCCAGAATGAAAGGCGAAGAAAGTGCCAAATGAAGATTGTTGTTCGATTAACTGTATATACCATAATTTACTGCACATGTATATAGACATATATATGTATATATAACACTGGCGCCCGGCTAACCGAAAAGTACCATTTAGTATTTAAAAATGGGTGAGATTAATAACAAATTACAATGAAAGGCAGATTCCCAGAACAGCCGAGACACTCCATTTGGCGACTTTTCTGACAAGCGCCAAATACCCCACATACGCCAATCTAAAATGCGGCAACCTGAAAACTAACGTGATTGGTCCACTTTCCTGAATGCTTCCAGACTGTTTTTTACTACGTCATCACCCTGGAATCATGGGAAATACAACATTTATAAATAACGACGTATTAGAAAACACAGGAAAGCTGATTTTTATGAGGTTCGAAATAAAACAAACGATTTAAACATAATTTGTTGAAAAAAAAATGTGAAATTTTTAAAGTACCTTTTCAAATCAGAGTAACGATTTAATGATTAAAATTTTCATTTCTCAACAACTTTCAGGAAAAATCATGGCGTCATTTAATATTTTAAATTATATGCCTATATCAGAGTAAACATTGAACAAATCATTTCTAATTTACGGACCTTTGAACGCTTCGCGTTCATAAAAAAATAATATATTTCACTGAATACAGAAGTTCTGGCTCTGTAGCAATCTCAAAATGTAAAAAACTCGTTAAAGCGGCAATCAGTAATCGTGTATGAACGCTTACGCGTTCATTAACCGAAAAAAAACATCACTGGATCCAGCAGTCTCAAAATACAGCAATTCTCGCTCTGTAGCAATCTCAAAATGTACAAAACTCGTAAGGGCAACATACATGAGAAATATACAATAAACGGCAGAGAGTGGAAGGGATTGGGAAGAGAATTTGTCCCACGCGTTATTAGCCTTAAGAAATGCGGTCAGCAACTCAACAGGGTTCAGTCCAGCGGAGCTCGTTTTCGATAAAAATTTGAGAACACCGGAAACATTATTATACGAGCAATGGACAGGTGAAAGTCAGGAGCCTGAGCTAGTCACAGAATATGTTTTTGGACTAATGAATCGGCTAAAAAGGTGTCAGGAGCTGGCGGACGAAAATATGGTAGTGAGCAGGGAAAAACGCAAAGCTTGGTACGATAAGAAGGCGGTCGAAAAGGAATTTAAAGCAGGGGACCAGGTGCTTGTATTAGTAACTAACAAAGCAAACAAGATGTCAGCGTGCTGGACGAGTCCAGGCAAAATTACCGCTAAGATTCGGATACAAATTATATCGTAGAAGTCCCAGGTAGGCGCAAAAAATCCCAGATTTTTCATGTAAATCTACTGAAACCATATGTACAGAGGGTAAAAAAATGAATGTATTAACACACGAATGTGATAATTTAGAGGACTTACAAGAGATGAAAATAGCATTTCCATTAGATGAGCCACATAATTATAACTTTGGGGAAATTATAGAGGATAGCAAATTAAAAGAGAGATGTAATCCCGAACAACTGCAGGAATTAGAAATCTTACTGGGGGAGTTCAGGGAGATTTTTTTGAATAACCCAGGGACTACGCACATGGAAATCCATGATATTGAAGTCACAGATAACAAACCTATCAGAATAAGACCCAATAGAATGTCGCGCAGACAGGAGAAAATTTTAGAAAAAGAAATAAAAAGAATGCTGGAATTAAATAGTATAAGGGAAGGGGAATCAGACTACTATTCGCCCATGATTCTTGTGGAATCAGCTGGTAAGGATCCTCGCTGCTGCATAGACTATAGGAAATTGAACTCTGTAACCAAAGTTGAATATTATCCACTCCCTAATATTGAGGACAGAGTAGAAAGAGTTTCAGTAGCTAAGTAGATAACGGTGCTCGATCTGACTAAAGGATATTGGCAGATACCGATGACTCCCCAAGCTAAAAAATTAGCCGCATTTGTGACAAACGCTGGGACATATTTCCCACTGAAGATGCCATTTGGTTTGATCAATTCGTCATTCAGATTTTCTAAATTCATGGCAAAAATGCTGAGAGGGTTAGAGAAGTTCTGTCTGCCCTATCTCGATGACATGGCGATTTTCTCAGAGACATGGGAAGAGCATCTGGAGCATCTCAGAGCAGTACTTACTAGAATAAGAGAAGCAAAGCTAACGGTAAAAATAGCAAAGTGCAAATTCCCTCAAAAGACAGTGAAGTACTTAGGGCACATAGTGGAAGAAGGGCAACGGCGGCCGGCTGAAGCGAAAATTAAAGCAATCACTGAATTACAGCCACCAAAAACGAAAACAGAAATCCGCAGATGTTTAGGTATGGCAGGATATTATTCGCGCTACATAAAAAATTATGCCTCGATTGTAGAACCACTTAGAAGGGCATTAAAGGGAAAAAGAAAAAATAGTATGGAGCGAGGAAATGAACAGGGCATTTGACACTCTGAAAAAAAGCTTACAGCGGAGCCAGTATTGTATGCTCCCAACTATAACGCAGAATTTATAATTCAGGCGGACGCGTCAAATTCAGTGATAGGGGCAATAATCGCTCAGAGACAAAATTCAGGAGCATCCCATTATTTTTTTGAGCAGAAAATTTATGGAGACGGGGAACAATTTAGTGCGACAGAAAGGGAATGTGCAGCGATAATTTTTGCCATAAAAAATTTGAGGCATTACATTGACAGACAAAAATTTCTGATCGGGAGCGATCATAACCCATTAACGTTTCCAAAAAACAATTCAGGAAATAATCCTCATCTTCTCAGGTGGGCACTAACCTTGCAACCCTACCAGTATGCAATTAAACACAGGCCAGGCAAGGAAATAGCTCATGTAGACTTCTTGAGCAGGACAGAATAGTATAAAAAAGACAAATTAATTGTATATACTAAAACTTCTATAATTTTCTTATGTTTGTAATGTGTATTAAAAATGGTATTAGTATATAGAATATTGTACAAAAAAATTTGGTAGCAAGGAATTCTGTAAGATTTTAAGAAACGGACAGGTAGACAGTTAGATATAGGTTTTTTTTTGTATGTGAGCCACTCAAAAATACTTTTTTTGAGCTGCCTTCAGTGTTCAGAATATTCAGTCCTGCGGCCAGAATATTATCTAAAAGGGGGGGGGGGGTGTTGTGGAAACTTAGCCTTTTCACAGTTTTCCACATGTAAAAGCCCTCATAAATGATACAGAATCACGGCCTGTGGAGACTCCATGTATTCGTGGGAGACACTAGAAAATTTTTCTAAGCCTCAGAGTTTGCCGGTAACATATAAGTAAATAACTCCAGCGCGATCGACCTTACAAACGTGACACTTTGGAACAGCATAGATAAAAGGCCACCTGGTTCTCACTTTGTGAGTGGATGTCAGAAACTCGCATTGTTTTCCAGAGAGAAATTAAGCATATATACGAGATCTCTGAGGAGATCAGGAAGATTAGATTAGAAGAGAGTTAGCTAAAGCTAAAACTCAAAAGAGGTTCTTCAACCTGGGGAGAGAAAAGATTCTCTCTAGGCTTTTACAGAACTATTTCTCGAAGGTCGCTCCGAAGGGAGACGGGATTGTTCTCTCAACGGCGACAAAAGCCGAGCAGCTGGGTTTGTCAGCGGGGAAGCTGATCGAACGGATGACTGCTAGTCAGCACTTCTAAAGGACATTATTCACTTTGAAGGGACCATAGTATTTCACAGAGAGTCTTTAAAAACCTAATCTAGACTCTGACTTATTATTCTGTCAAGAACATTTATCAGATTCTCCTACCTTACTAAATCTTCATTTTATCAAACTACCTTCTTAAATATTTTGTTGCGTCAGTGTTGACAATATATTTAGCCAAGAGTTTTTGTTGTTTTACGAAAATAAAACCTACAATTTTTCATCATCTTACTAAAATCTTTGTCATCACGCCTCTGAGGAGATCACGTCACGCTACCGCCCTCATCTGAGGTCACCACGCTTGCTTCGTTTAACGACTGAATTAAAACGACTGAATCAGTTGAGCAGGTTCTAACACTTCAGTGACAATACGCAGAATGGTGAAATTATCTCGTGCCATGCAAATTTATATAATCATAGGGGGCGCGCATGTGCAGGAAATTATAAATACTCAACCATGATTGGTTTAAAATATTTTGCTAGTCACGTGACCTAAATCATGTAAGATGATTGGCGAGTTAACAGAATTCTTTAGAAATTTCGTGAACTTTATTCCTGTAAATTTATTTAATGCATACTGAAAATGTGCAGAATATCTAAAGTGAATTATTTAATCTTTAACTCGCCTTTGTTTCAAGTCTAACATAGTTGATTCCTCAAGCAGAAGTTTGAAAAATTCATTTTATATAATGAGTAAAATTATTTCCTAAGTCGAACCATGCCATTTTATAAAAGAAACTTCAAATGATTCCTTTAGAAGAAGAATTCTTTCTCACAAACATTATGCAAAAATCAAGTTAATTTTCTGAAAAGGTCTATCACATCGATAAATATGTGAATTTATAGTAAACTGCAAAATATATATCAACTCTAAAGAGAAACACCATTTATTTTTCAACCAACGAAATATTTCTTTTGCTTTTTGCTTTTTACTATTATTATTATTATTATTTCAAGGTTGTCGTTATTGTTATTATTATTATTATTTCAATGTTGTCATTATTATTATTATTACTATTTCATTGCTATTATTATTATTATTATTTCAACTTGCAAATTTAGAATTCATTTATAAACTAAACACGTATTATAAGAAAAACGCAAAATTCATTTACAAATGGTGTTAAATATTGAAATCTTGAAAGACATACTCCTGAAAATAAAACTTGGCCAAGAAGCGTTAAGATTTAGCTATCAAAAGCTTTTCTTCAAAGAATTGAAATCTTATTTTTGAATCGTTTCATTTTTCTCTTTTAAATAAATAAATAAAAAGATTGATCTTTCTTTCTTTTAAATAAATTAGAATCCCCTCTCTTTTAAATAAATTATAGTCATCATTCTTTACTATTTGCAAGTTTAAAACCTTTGTATTTACTTTAAATAGTCTAGTTTTAATAAATTTACTCGAAACGCGTAATGCATTCTTGCGTTATAGTGGTATAGCACAAACAATATACATAGACTGACTGTCGCCAGCGTAAATTGATAACACGCGTCGCTTTGCTTTGAGTTTCATTGAGTAATATAAAAAAAGATGTTATCATTAAGTGTGCAGTTTTTCTGTCTGCGAAAAGGGGTGAACTTAGAGATAAAATCCGTGTTTGAGGTTACTTAAATAGGGAAACGATGCTATCCATTAGCGAGTTGTTAAGAGACTTTTAGCAAAGAGTGGCAACACTATTATAATAAAACATTTACATTATGAGAAATGGCAACTCAAATATTATCTAGTATATAAGCGGTGCAAGTCAGATTTTCTACTTCGACTGAGATAAACAGAAGCATCACGACTTCTGTAGGGACTCAATAACAACTGCATTGGTGCATTCAGGGCCCGACTTAGGCTATGGGGGGGGGGGGGGGCAAGCATCATTCTGGGGGGCTCCCTTCTATCTATCTACAAATTTTTTTGTGAATAATATGGAAGTGGCTACTGTTAAACTTCATACATATTGTATGTATGCATGAATTCTGTACCAGGTACTGCTCACATCTGCATACAGGTTATCACAAAAAAGATGATCAAAACTTTAAGAAAAAATACTAGTAGGATAATAGTAGAAAAAATCATAGATTGGTTGACACGAATATTTCTTTGCAAAGTTTTACTTTGATTATCTACGTACGTTATAAGCATCGAGATCAGATAACGTGGAGAGAGCATCGGCAACCTTTTTTTGACCCCATGATAAAATCACGTGACACTTGGAAGTTTTTCTCCCGCCGAAGCTTAACCGCAGTGTCCATCCATTGGATTTATACGGAGTTGTCTGTAAAACAAACACATTGACAGTTTTCTTTTTTATTTTCTAAGTAATAATGGTGGTGTATTGTTGTGCATACGGATGTAAATCAAGATATGTGAAAGGAGGAGGTATAACCTTTCATTAGCGAGTCACATTTACTTTTTAAAGTTATTTTACTTAAAATAATAATAATAATTGTGACTTGAAGCACTTTTATTAACTGATAATGGTTGGTTTTTGCCTCGTAAAAGAGGCATATCACTTAAAAAAAAAACAATTTACACTGATATGTGTACTTTTATTTTGTGTAAATTATGTAAGTTTTAAATCACAATAATTTTATTATTTATTTAAACAAATGAGAATCTTTCGTTTTCTTTCTTGGCGACATTTTTTTGCGCCAATTTGCAATTTTCCTCTCTCATGCAATATATTTGTATTTCTGACTACTGTAAATCTTTCCTAAATTATTCGTAATGTGCAGGTATAAGTAATTTTAAAATATGTATTTAATAAAAAAAATATTAGTATTTCAAAACTTTTTTTCTGATTAAAGTTTTTCCAGAAATTTATAATTACAAAAAATAAATATTTATAAGAATTGGAAAAAATTGAGGAAACAATCTCAATATGTCATCAATGTTATAAATTAGCGCATTTTAACCGACTTCAAAAAGAAGGAGGTTATCAATTCGACCTGTATGTATGTTTTGCCCATGTTCACGCATAACTTTCTTAAATATGAACCGATTTTGATAATTTTTATATTGTTTGATAGTGCAAGTCACCCATTTGCTCCCATTCCAATTTTATAAAAATCTGATGATTAGAACATTAAAAAAAAATAAAAACTTTAAAATTCAAATCCTTTTTGAAGCAGTCGCCCATTATAAGCATTCATCTTTCATACTGTTACTCTTACAGAGATACGAGATCTTTCAAAGTGCGAAAACTGAGCTGGACAAGGGCCGAGATCCAGATAGATTTTTTGCTGGTAGTGAAACAAGATTGACCAATCAGAAGCCTGCAGTTTTGCGAACTTTTCACTGTTTGCAAAAATGCAGCCTTCTGATTGGTCGATCTCGTTTCGCTAAGAGCGAAAAATCTATCTGGATCCCGGCCATTCTGTCATCCACCAAACCAGAAGGCCCACAAAGACACAAACCGATATCGGAAGATGGTGTCGAAAAGTTGAAAATCAACCTTTTTAAAGTTTCTTATGTATGAGAACACAAGTATAACGCCTAGAATAAATAGTGTGGAAATCTGCTATCCAAACACCACTAAACAAATATATCCCTTAAATGCGCAATGATGCTGTAATCCAATGAGCCGATCGCAGCGACATCTGCGTTATATTTTCATATTTTAGTGTAATATTGTACAGCTTCTACACTGTTAAAAATATCGTGAAAAATTACCTCTGTTTTTAAAGGCTATCTATTTTCTGACCAATGAGGACGCTCCGTAGGCGTTTCAGTAGCATTCTCATTGGTCAGAAAAGACATAGCCTTAATAAACAGAGGTAATTTTTTACGATATTTTTAACAGTGTAGACCAAATGGTCTTGGAGTTAGAAAATATCCTCATATGTCGCTCCGATCGACTCTTTGGATTTCAGCATCGTTTTACATTTAAGGGATACAATATTTTAGTACTTCTAAGTACTACTACTACAGAGTCTATAATATATGGTATGGAAATCGGCTATCCCAGTAATACTTAAAAAAGTGCTAAAATATTGGATCCCTTAAATGTCAAACGATGCTGAAATCCAATGAGTCGATCACAGCGACATCTTCAGGATATTTTCTATAACTCCAAGACGATTTGGTCTAGACATTGCAATAATACGATGATGTTTACTTTGAAATTTGAAAATATATCGCAGATGTCGCTGCGATCGGCTCCCTGGATTTCAGCATCGTTGCACATTTAAGGGATACAACTTTTAGCGCTGTTTGAATAGCAGATTTCCACACTATGTATCCTAGACGCATTATTCCTTACACACTATTTATAACACTATTCCTTAAATGTGCAATGACGCTGAAATCAAGGATGCGATCGCAGCGACATCTGCGATATATTTTCAGATTTCAAAGCAAACATCGTATTATTACAGTGTCTAGACTAAATCCTCTTGGAGTTTTAGAAAATATCTTGCAGATGTCGCTGTCATCGACTCATTGGATTTCAGCATCGTTTGACATTTAAGGGATCCAATATTTCAGCACTTTATTAAGTATTACGGGGATAGCCGATTTCCACACTATATATTCTAGACGCTGTTATAGCGCCTAGAATATATTGTGTGGAAATTGACTATCCCTGTAATACTTAAAAAAGTGCTAAAATATTGTATCCCTTAAATGTGCAATGATACTGCTGAAATATACAGATCGCAGCGACATCTGCAGGATATTTTCTACAACGGCAAGATATTGCTAGTCTATACAGTGTAATACGAAAATCCCGCAGATGTCGGTGCGATCGATACTTGGGATTTTAGCAGCATCGTCGCACATTTAAGAGATACAAATTTTACGCGTTGTTTGGATAGCATATTTCCACACTAGGTATTCTAGACGCCGTAACGCTGTAACAAATCGTCTTGGAGTTTTAAAAAATATCCTGCAGATGTCGCTGTGATCGATTCATTGGATTTCAGCATCTTTTGACATTTAAGGGATCCAATATTTTAACACTTTTTTAAGTATTACTGGGATAGCCGATTTCGACACTATATATTCTAGACGCTGTAGTTATATAATAGAAAATGCCTACACTGTTAAAAATATCGTGAAAATTTACCTCTGTTTTTAAAGACTATCTATTTTCTGACCATTGAGAACGCTTCATAGGAGTTTATGTAGCATTCTCATTGGTCGGAGAATAGATAGCCTTTAAAACAGAGGTTATCTTTCACGATATTTTTAACAGTGTAGGTTTGCTATAGTTTGGATATAAGTTTCTCTTAAAGCACTTTGCCGCGCTTTGATGTGTAAAATTTATTGATGGATTGTCAGCTTTTCTACGCCCAATTTCGATGTCCGTAGGTATCGATGTGGACCTTATAGTTTACTGGATGCGAACTTTACTTTCGGAAGTGCGAGATCTTGTCTAGAAAAGATGCGCATTCAGAAAAACCCAAACCTCTAAAACGATGCTAACCAATATCGGAAGTGAGTATCAAAAAGCTTACAATGGACTTTATTCCAAATCTGGGTTCGAGGCTGAAAAAAGTTACGTGATACCGGTAATTAACCCAAAGAACTTCTAACTGATAAGAAGGGAGGCTACTACTGCTTTCCGCATGAACTGTTTCACTGGCTGGCGAGGGTTTTTCATTACGTCTACGGAGCATTCCCTTCTTTACGCTAGAAGTTTTTACCTTGACCACGTCATCAAATCGTAGATGGAATATCCTCCATTCAATAGCAAAGTGGCCTTATACATCAGAGTTCAGAAAAGTGTATCCATTAGTCGGTGCACTGCAAAGTGCATCCATATACACATTGTTAAAAATCTGTAGCGTTTGCTGCATAGTCACTCCACCGCTTTTATAGAAAACGATTACTTAACTATGCTATGGGGCATTCTCATTGGTCAGATTAGAAATATTCTATAAAAGCGGTGGAGTGACTATACAGCTAAAGCTGCAGATTTTTAACAGTGCAGTACACATAAAAGTGCCTTCTTATGTGTAGCAGCACTGTCTTCGGTTATCAGATTCAGACTAAACACCTAATCATTGACGCTCATTTCTGATGTCGTTACTGCCTAAGGATGGGGAGTATTGGTATGAGAATGGTGACATACGGGAAAAAATTATTGATTGATAGATTCTAGACAAAAGCTATCGCCATGAATCTTGAAGAGCTTGCCATTGTTGCCAAACTAATACTTGTTAAATTGTCTGCCACTCGTATAATCAAACTTTTCCAAGCGAGCATCGCCAAGTTCTGCGATAGAAAATGTCTAGTTTTGCCGTAGTGTTTCGCCAAACACGTACATGGTGTGTTCACAAAGTTTCAAGACTGGTCCTAGAATACAAAAGTTATTAAACATTTTTGTAGAGCGCACTAAAATTCTTCGAAATATGAACCTTGGGCATCAACACACCGCTGCCACAGTTTTTTCCATTATTCATAGGCTCCCTGGGGGTCTTCGCGTGCAAGGCTGTTAAGGGACCTCGTCGAAGCTGCTTAAATTGCTGGAATCGTGTCGAATCGCTTCCCATTCAGGTCTTTCTTCATCCGGGGAAACAAAACAAATCGCTGGGAGCAAGGTCGGGGCTGTAGAGGGCTTGCGGAAGTGTTGCCACGCTAAACTCAGCCAAAACATCGGTGACGACGAGCGGCGTGTAAGAGGGGGTATTGTCGGGGTGAACAATGCACTCGTCTCTGATGTCTGAGCGGGCGCGCTGGACTCTATCCTTCAAATAGGTGTGCATTCCAGCGTAAAAATGACCTGACCCGGCATTTTCGCCGAGACACCAGAGAAGATTGGATTGTTCAACACGACAATGGGCCCTCTCACACGTCGCTCGCAGATTCTAAAGTTTTGGCTAAGTTTAACGTAGCAATACTACCACAAGCCTCCCAACAGCACCAACCTTGCTCCCAGCGACTTTTTATTATTCCTCCGGATCAAGAAAGACCTGAAAGGGAAGCAATTCTACTCGATTCCGGCTTCGAAGAGGTCACTTGACAGCCTTGCGCACGAAGACCCCCAGGGAGCCTATGAATAATAGAAAAAACGCTGGCAGCAGTGTGTTGATGCCCAAGGGTCATATTTCGAAGAATTTTAGTTCGCTGTGCAAAAATGTTTAATAACTTTTGTATTCTAGGACCAGTCTTGAAATTTTGTGAACACACCATGTATGTATAAACAGAGTCTGAGCATTCACCACTCTATGTCACCACTCTCAAATAGAGGCGCCTTACATGGGGAAACAATTGGTGGAGATTATCGGAAAAGAATAATGTAGAATTATGGACCACATGATTGGTTTATTGAATACATATATCTGACCTGTGTGCTTGGCGTCAAGCCCGCTTATAAGTCATTGTCAATATACAGGAAGGAGATAGCACAAGGAAATTTACAGCACCACAGAATTACATCCGGGAGCTCCAGAAAGAGTGTGCAACGGAGACTGCGAGATTCGAACCTACGCCACCTACGCATTCAAGCGATTAGCTGCGTGATGCCTTGACCAATCAGCCACGGTCGGCCCTGGACTACATTTTCAAACCTGTCAAGTCTAGAACTTTTTGGATGCCAGTATTTTAGTACAGAAAATTTTGTTTTATTTGATAGAAGAATTTTTGAAATTTAAAAGGGCACACTCTATAAAAATTATAAGTTCGCAAAAAGGCAGGCTTCTGATTGGTCAATCTCATTTCGCTAACAGCGAAAAATATATATCGGTCCAGGTCAATATACTTGAAGAGTCAATACAAATATTGCTACATAGTCTGCATTTTGCTTCTTGACAACGGAGTCTTACAAAAAATAATTCTTGAATATAGACTGTGGCTGAATGTTTAAGGCACCACACCACTAATCGCTTGGGAGCGTAGTTGGGCTGCGGATTCAACTCTGGCTGGCTCCTTTGCACACGCTTTGTGGAGCTCTTAGATGAATTCTCTGGTGTTGTAAATTTCCTTATGCTATCTAGACCCCACCCCCCGCTCAAAGTCCTTGTGCTATTTTGTCCTTGTATATTAACGATGACTTATAAGCGGGCCCCTTATGTCAAGCACACAAGTCAGGTGTATGTGATCAGTAAATAAATGAATGTAGACTGTTGTGAATACGATGTACCTGTTTAAAAAAATACCATAAGTATTAAATGCTAATAAAATCAATACTTCTAATGAAATTATAAAGAATTTATTAAAAACTATTTGTTTAATAAATAATTTTTGTAAATTATAATTTATTTGACAAATAATTTACTTACTCAGCAGATGTTGAAATCCGGTTAATTATGTGTTACGGTATGAATAACTAAAAAGTAGGAAATAAAATAATCTTTTCAAAAAAAAAAATATTAACCGACTTCAAAAAAGCACAAAAAAGAATTAAATAATTCTTTAAACTTCTCTAAGGACGAAACGTTATCCATTAACTGCACATCGGACATCATGTACCGGCATAAAAACGTTAAATTTAATATATAGAATTTAATATCTACCAAACATGGATTTTCTAGAGAATATTTTTTACAAAAGATTAATTTACATATTTATGATTTAATTTACGAATATATACATATAAAAAGTAATCAAATACTTTTTGAAGTTGGTGCCAAACGTTTACAATCGATAATGATTAAACAAATAATTTGCTGAAATAATAGAGCATTTTTTAAAATTTTGTATAATATGTTCCATCATCACTTTATTCATGGTAATAGCTACAATATATTCACAATTTTACTGTACTTAAGATAGGTTGGCACCAACTTCAAAAAGTAATTGATTACTTTTTATATGTATATATTCGTAAATTAAATAATAAATATGTAAATTAATCTTTTGTAAAAAATATTCTTTAGAAAATCCATGTTTGGTAGATATTAAATTCTATATATTAGTAGTAGGAAATGGAGAGTTCAACGACCACAGGATCAGGGATTTGGGCAATGAGCAATCATTGAGCAATCAATGATCATACTCACATTTCTCATGATCACAACAGTTATTAATATCTCATGCTGCTGCCCAGTTTAACACTTTACTAGAAAGGCGCATGAATACCAAGAATTAAAATATCAAAATGGTTTCGTTTAGAAACGTTTATTTATAACATGCTGCTGTTTTCTCTAAAATTTACTTGAAAAGATGTGTGTATACGAATACGTTTTTAATAAATATACATGTTTTCCACGCTATAAAAAATAAGAGTTAAAAAAAAAAATACGTGTCTAAGGAAGTATATGTGTTAGAAGGTATATATAACTATATATATCTCACTCTATATGTTTGTATGAATCTAATCATATTTAAAAAATTATGTATTAAGATAAAAATGTTTAATTAAAAGCATACATTCATGTCTACACGTATCTATATCCATAAAATTAAATTCTTATATATGGGTTCTTGTGTAAAATATATATGTATAAAATTTACTAGTTTAAAAAAAATTTGTGAAAAGTTTTACAGAGGTAATAAGAATAATAATAATAATAAAAAAAAGTTTGACAAAGGTTTAACAAAGTAAAAAAAAATAATAAATAAAGTTTTAACAAAATTTAAAAAAAGTTTTAACAAATTAAAAAAAAAAGTTTTAACAAATTAAAAAAAAAGTTTTAACAAATTAAAAAAAGTTTTTACAAATTAAAAAAAAAGTTTTAACAAATTAAAAAAGTTTTAACAAATTTTTAAAAAAATTTAGCAAAAAAAAAAATAACAAATTTAAAAAAAGTTTTAACAAATGAAAAAAAAATAGTTTTACAAAAAAATTTAAATATGTTTTTAAAAAATTCTGAAAGATTAAAAAAGTTTTACAAAATTAAAAAAAAAGTTTTAAATATGTTTTAAAAAATTCTGAAAGATAAAAACTATACATTAAGCAAAATTATTTACATTGAGCATAGCTATTTATACATATATATATGTATATATATTGTATAGATGTATATGTGTGTATGTATGTATGTGTTTGAATATACGTGTTACACATATCTAACAATATGTTAGGAAGGTTTGTGTAGAAGTTATAAATAAGCACTCATATAAAAAATCAACATTTTTTTAAATTTAAACAAAGCAGTTTACAGAAAGTATATTTACAGAAAGATATATTTACATAAAAACATTTTCTTGATAATTCTACGTTATATTAACAATTTTCATCACTGATACAATCTTGGCTAATTTTATAATGTCCATAGGCAAAACTTGATATTCCATCATCTAGCAAGTAACGCTTATCATCAAAAGGACTTAAGCTAATTTTATTCTGTATTAATGTATATAGGTGATGATTATCTTGAGCGAGCCTTCTCTGCTTCTCCATGTTAGTTTTCACCTGTTGCAGACATTCTAAATAATCTTGATGCTTGATTTTCAGTCGAACAACATGTGTAGACACACCCTACGCCCGCTTCTTTTCTTCACTCGAAGATTTCAGGGAGTACATTTTGGATTTTAGACCAACGAACTCAAGGGCTAAATCTCCATTGAGCTCATCCTTGAACTTGCCAATCACCTTCTTATTGATATCTGAGTAGAGTGAATGATGCTTTGGATAGTCTGAGAAATCAAATAGCCCTGCATTATGTTCCATAACATCAAAAATTTTTTTTTCTTTTAATATGGTAGCACAGTGAGTCCGTATCTGTGAATAATAGCTTTGCATCATCTTTAAATGTTTTCTTTATAAAATTATAGTGAAAATCATACATTAAGAGCTTCGAAAGCTCCAAAATGCAGAAGCCGACATAAATCGGTCGATTCATCAAAATAGTAGTTTTAAGTCTTTGTACGGCACTCAGGTTTTCGTCATATGTTTTAAATTCTTTGAATGTCGGCGAGGCAACCAATTTCTTCGCTCTTTTTTCGTTATTGCAAAGCACAATATTCCGCCTCTTTCTTAAATTTTCCATTGTTTTTCCGAATACAGAGTTGTTCATTAATTTAAAAACTCTTTTTCAGAAGAGGATTTTGCTTCCTTCCTTTTCTCTGTATTAAAATTAATATAGCTCTGCAGCCAGGGTGCCTGTTTGAATTGAAGAGCTTTATGCACGGCTGTCAGTTTTAATCCAAGTTGCAAATAATATTTCAGATTTCGGTAATGAGTGACATAATTCTGCTTATCTTGAAGATTAGGGATAAGTTTAGGAGTGCCTTTAAATTTTTTATTTCCAAGCATCCTCTTCGCAGTAGGTGACAACATCTCTTCATACACAGTCAGGCGTTCCGGGGCCAGCGGATATTCGTTATGAAATTTATGAAGCTTCTTAGGGTATTTAAGGTCCACCTCGAAAATATATCCAATTTCAGAATCATCAGATAGAGAAAGAATCCACTCTTCTGTAATATGACTTGTCGCACACCATTGAAACCCTCCGTATGGTAGATATTGGGACATAGCCCATCCATAAAGATTGTTCGCATCCCAAACCATGATGAAGCTGGGTGCTTCATTTTCCCTAAAATCGGGCGTATTGGGGATGTTCGCTAGGGCGTGTCTATGACTAATCATACTGATACCACCACGTATTCCATTTTCAATCATTAGCAAGATATCAATGTCCGATAACAATTCTAGAAGTGTTTCAGACATTTTCAAGGATGCTTGCCATGCGAGTGAAGGTCCTGTATATAAATGGCAAGGATCGATATCATAATACTGTTGACACAGTTTACGAAAATTTTGGAAAACATCAGCTAGTAATAAAATATCTGTTTTTACATACAGATCATGATATTCACCTAGATTCCGAATATTAAAGGTTTTCCACACGTTCAAGGCATGTTGATAGTCTTCATCTTTAATAGCTTCATCTGTGAGACTGTTATAAAATGCTGCAGGCGGGGGTAGTTCCTTTTCATCGAATTTTTCAAAAGAGGTGAAGTAGTCATAAGGGTATACCCCTTTTCTTGTAAGCATATGCAAATTAGTATTTTGAGGGAAGTTTTCTTCAAGTATGGTGAATTGCTCAGGATTAAGGTTTCTAACAAGCTTTTCTAAGGAGTGAGTCAAAAACTGGAATGAATCTAAAAAGATCATCTGTATAGGACTTGTTGGCTTTCTTAACTTGAAGGTTATATAATTTTCCATAGAGGAAGCAATCACATCAATTTCATGATCTTTAAATTTACCAATCTTACTCATTAGATGATGCCCATCATAGTTTTTTAGATTATGGAATATAACAGGAATTGTTTTACATTGTTTGTAGTTTAGATTGCAGCTTGCATGGGCAGCTCCTCTGTATGCACCCGTCACGTGGTCATGGTCACGAACACGTTCTTCACATAATGCTTGCTTACAAATAAAACAAAATTCCGCTTCCTGAAAAGCTTTTTCTTGTGCAGGTGAAAGCTTCATAGGTTCGATATTTAGTAACTTTCGTCCTAATACATCTTCAATCTTCAGCATCTGTTTTAAAAAATGGTCTACACAGTCTTTGCCACGATAACCTTTCGCTTTCCAGACACATCTCCCATTAAGTCCGACAACAACATAAGCATACCCACAGGGAAAATGATAAGTTGTTTTTTCAGTATAGGATGGTGTGGTAGAGGGTGCAGTCGGCGCAATAGGTATAAGAAGACTTTCAAAGTCAGCATACACAACATATGGTATGGGATGCTGTAGATGTATTCCAGTGAAAGACAATATATTCTCGCCTTCTTCTGGTAAGAGTATCCTTTGTGCAACATGTCGAGAACAATATTTGATATGCTTATCCAATAGATCTTGACTTGAAAACCGATGTAAGCATCGATAGCAGTAAAAAACAACCCCATTATGATGTGTCAGATCCCCTAAAAGTCTTGAAAAGCTTCTAATTAAGCAATAATGTTGCTTTTCACCATCACTAACTAATAATAAGTTGATAACATCAAGATTTTGTTTCTCAGATATATACAGTGGACAAACTTCATCCTCTTCATATCCAAACACATTAATCCGTAAATTGTTGAGCTGTTCGATAATAGGGACCTTCTGAAGGGCAACAGGGCATTCAACATTACCAAGCTGAATATCACTCTCATAAGGGGTATAATGAGAAACACGTTCAGGATGTTTTGAAAAATCGAAGTTCAGCTTAGATGCTAAAAGACACCACACTAAGCACTTGTTATCTTCGTTTTTAATATTCAACACTGCTTTTTTATCATTCAATTTCTTAGGTAAAGCAATATATGAACTTGCAGCAAGAGGATGATATTTAGCAATCTTGAGTTCTAAATGTTGAATGTTTCTAAGCTTCCACCCGGAACCTCTTTGCACAAATTCTTCAAAGGATTTTAATATTTTGGAGAATCCTTCCTCAGTGTGTTGTGTAATAGTTTCTTCAGTAAGTTCTGTAAAACACTGACATCGAAAATAGGATTGAATCTTTTCCATCTCCTCATTATCAGTCATACGTTCAAGTGTTATTTTTTCCACCATATACCATTTAATGGCATCTTTAGTCTGAACTTCATCTGTTAAACGTTCTTGAATTTCAGCTTGTAAGTGGGTATGAAACACAGTTAAATCACTTTCTTCACGTTCATCAGGATAAAGCATGAAAGTTTTAAACACATTAAGCACATCCGATTGATTTTGCTTCAGTTTTTTAGACTTTACATTAGATGACATCCTTTTTCGTTTCACACTCACAAGAGGTACACGGGAGTGTTGGGTGCGTATATGCTGCTTCAACTCATAATTTCGTCCAAAAATTTTATCACATTCACGGCAAGAGAATTTAGAACTTTCATGTGATCTTATATGTTGTATCAAATTGTCCTTTCGTGTAAAAACTTGATCACAATTGTTACACATAAATGTAGATCGGTCATTATGAATCTTGAAGTGTCTTCGCAAGTTAGATCTAAATCTAAATGACTTCTGACACAAATCACACGTATGCACCTTGTCATTAAAGTGTATCTTCTTATGTTGAAACAAGTCGTAAGAGGTCGAAAACATCTCATCACAAGTTGAGCATGCAAACATCTTCTTGTCAACAGTTAAAGTCTTGAAAGGTTCTTCAGATGTTATATCAACATCCAGAGAATTCAACGATGGATTGTTCTTAGATGAAAAATCTTGAGAATTCTCATCACGCTTAAAAGTTGTTGCATCATCATTGATATGAGTCTTAGAATATCTTCTCAGCTTGGATCTACGGCTAAAAGACTTTTGACATACTTCATATTTGAAAAACTTTTCACCTGAATGTATTTTCAAATGCTGATTCAGGTTAGAAATAGTTGAAAATGTCTTATTACAACTAAGACAAGTAAAATTCTTCTTCTTAGACACAGAACTTTCCAAAGGCATGGCTTCGTCCAAAGACATAACAGCATCCATAATAGATTAATAAGAAGAACGATATAACTCCTAACGCAAAACAACAATCTTCACGAATAAATTACTGGAAAAGCAGAGAGCACTGAAAGACACGTCTGATCGCTAGTAGAACAAATCATCAAATAATGCAGATCAAAAATTTCACTGCTATTTATACTCCTCAAGTGTTCACCCTAAGGCAACCTAAACTTATCGATACTTTCCACATCAAGAAACGCAAATTGTTCTAACATCAAATCGGTTCTAAGAGTCGCGATTCGTTCGAAACATCGTATCTGGTTTACAATCACCGATCGCTCAACGATTTCATAAACCAATCGAGGTTCTTAACTCAACCAGTGATTGGTTCTTGAACTCAATCGTTAAAACTAAATTAAAATAAAGGTTCTAAAAGACAATCATCAACCAGTCATTGCTTCTCAAACTCAAGTATTATCACAGAAGTAAGTCAAGACTGATTATCGTGGAATCTACTAATTTTAATTTAGGAAATCTATTTCATTAAAAAATTATCTTCATCTAACAACAGATCTATTCTAATTTCCTCTCACGGCTTGGCGAGAACCAAATGAAAGATTGAGAAAGACGCCAACTAGACAAAAAAAAACTTAACGACAACAAACAATTAAATACACAACCTTCATTAAACATTACAAAAAGACTAATTTTATAAATTATCATGTACAACTACTCGCTAAAAATATTATTATTTAAAAAAGTCTCTATCAGAAACATGTTTACATTATTAAAAACGAGCGATAAAATAAATGTTCAACTCCCTTCAGAATATTACTTTCAAAATCATCGAGCCCAAATACATTCTAGCAAGTTCCAACAACTTCATACAAGCAACAAAACTGATGACTAAGCTCACTAATAACAAATCACATGACTGCTAACCGCCAATCACAGATGAAAATGATAACATCTTGTGACAATACCTCTACACAGCGTAATATCCTCCCCCTGTGAACAGGGAGCATGTTGAAGCAGTCTTGCTGGTGCCAGATTATTGACAGGTGGGTGGGGGAATGTCAGGAATGTAGACACAGTGGTGCCCACCTGCTCCTGATACAGGTCATGTGATCTGCTCATCCAATCAAAAGCGTGTAGGGGGCGCTCCCGTCGCCTTCATGCATGATGTCATAACCGGTTTTATACTGAATCATACGCCATTTCTTCAGAGGTTGTGGATGGGAACGGACGTACAAAGACGATGCTCTGCGGTAAGTAGTTTTTAAATGTCTAGGTTAAGGATATTGTTTTAAGAAACTTTGCTTTTGCATGTTATTTCAAACTACATTTTCAAATAACAACTGTCTTTAATCACTTTTTAGAAGAATAAGTTTAACTTTTTCATTAAAAAATACTACCGCAAAACTTTTAAGGGATGTTTTTTAAAGACTATCTTGTTAATTCAAGTTCAAATTCAATAAAAAATTTTTAAAATAATGATTATATTCTAATATATGAGCTAATCTCTAATTAAGGAAGAGTCCACGACAAAAAATCTACTTCAAATTTCAAAGCCTAGCTAAAAAATACAATCATCACGTTAAAGAACTCAGTGACAATTATATAAAACTTAAAACAAGCTCTTGAAATATAATATTAATTGTTGTTAACTCAAAAAAATCTTATATCACCAAAAATGAACCATCATAAATTTAATAAATCAATCTTTCACTTAAAATAGCTACTTCAATTTTTAAGTTTATTTTAGAAAATACAATCATCTTGCAAAAAACACGTCGCGAATTAAATACAACTGTTTAAACAGACTCATCAGGAAATAAAATATTAATTGTTATTAACTCATTTAAAGACCAAATCTTATGTCAACGAAAGAAATCTAATAATTAATTATTCTCTAATTAATATAAATAATTTAATCTCTAACATAAAAGTATCAACAATTTCAAAAATTATCTTTAAAAAAAAATACAATCATTTGTTAAAGTACACGCCAAAAATTAAATAAAACTGTTAAAACGAAATCATTAAAAATATATGTATATATATATTTACATAAATTAATTATTATTTACTCATTAATAAAATTAATCTTACATCAACAAAATCTAAAAATTAACCATTCTACATTTAATAAGATGAACTCAATCATCCACATTGAAAATACCTACTTCAAATTAAAAAGTCTATTTAAAAAATACATTTATCTTGTTAAAACATAAACATTACACTTGTACTTCAAACAAAGAGAGTGCGCAAAAACTCACCACTCCACCCTCAACTCAAATAAATCTAAGTCCCATCTCGTATAGTGGCTAGCACGTTAGAATCCTGTCCAGAAGATTGCAGGATCGAACCCTGTCGTGGGACAGTCGAAAAATGCTTCTTTTTTAACCCAAAATCAGCAAAAATCTCGATAGATGGCGCCTCTGAAAGAAAAAAAACCCGAAGCAAAATAATATTTAAAGCTTTAAAAATAAAATGGGGTGAAAATAGGGGGTATGCATTAGTAGCAGGAAAATGGAGGTTCTGCTTCACCAGGCGTAGGGGCGTGGCGACAGCCGTCAGGCTGTCACCAATTTGATTCACAGGTGAGATAAGTGCTAGCCACTATACGAGATGGGACTTAGGTTTGTTTGAGTTGAGGGTGGAGTGGTGAGTTTTTGCGCACTCTCTTTGTTTGAAGTACAAGTGTAATGTTTATGTTTTAACAAGATAAATGTATTTTTTAGATAGACTTTTTAATTTGAAGTAGGTATTTTCAATGTAGATGATTGAGTTCATCTTATTAAATGTAGAATGGTTAATTTTTAGATTTTGTTGAGGTAAGATTAATTTTATTAATGAGTAAATAATAATTAATTTATGTAAATATATATATACATATATTTTTAATGATTTTGTTTTAACAGTTTTATTTAATTTTTGGCGTGTACTTTAACAAATGATTGTATTTTTTTTAAAGATAATTTTTGAAATTGTTGATACTTTTATGTTAGAGATTAAATTATTTATATTAATTAGAGAATAATTAATTATTAGATTTCTTTCGTTGACATAAGATTTGGTCTTCAAATGAGTTAATAACAATTAATATTTTATTTCCTGATGAGTCTGTTTAAACAGTTGTATTTAATTCGCGACGTGTTTTTTGCAAGATGATTGTATTTTCTAAAATAAACTTAAAAATTGAAGTAGTTATTTTAAGTGAAAGATTGATTTATTAAATTTATGATGGTTCATTTTTGGTGATATAAGATTTTTTTGAGTTAACAACAATTAATATTATATTTCAAGAGCTTGTTTTAAGTTTTATATAATTGTCACTGAGTTCTTTAACGTGATGGTTGTATTTTTTAGCTAGGCTTTGAAATTTGAAGTAGATTTTTTGTCGTGGACTCTTCCTTAATTAGAGATTAGCTCATATATTAGAATATAATCATTATTTTAAAATTTTTTTATTGAATTTGAACTTGAATTAACAAGATAGTCTTTAAAAAACATCCCTTAAAAGTTTTGCGGTAGTATTTTTTAATGAAAAAGTTAAACTTATTCTTCTAAAAAGTGATTAAAGACAGTTGTTATTTGAAAATGTAGTTTGAAATAACATGCAAAAGCAAAGTTTCTTAAAACAATATCCTTAACCTAGACATTTAAAAACTACTTACCGCAGAGCATCGTCTTTGTACGTCCGTTCCCATCCACAACCTCTGAAGAAATGGCGTATGATTCAGTATAAAACCGGTTATGACATCATGCATGAAGGCGACGGGAGCGCCCCCTACACGCTTTTGATTGGCTCAGCAGATCACATGACCTGTGTCAGGAGCAGGTGGGCACCACTGTGTCTACATTCCTGACATTCCCCCACCCACCTGTCAATCATCTGGTACCAGCAAGACGGTACATGCTTCAACATGCTCCCTGTTCACAGGGGGAGGATATTACGCTGTGGAGAGGTATTGTCACAAGATGTTATCATTTTCATCGGTGATTGGCGGTTAGCAGTCATGTGATTTGTTATTAGTGAGCTTAGTCATCAGTTTTGTTGCTTGTATGAAGTTGTTGGAACTTGCTAGAATGTATTTGGGCTCGATGATTTTGAAAGTAATATTCTGAAGGGAGTTGAACATTTATTTTATCGCTCGTTTTTAATAATGTAAACATGTTTTTGATAGAGACTTTTTTTAATAATAATACTTTTAGAGAGTGGTTGTACATGATAATTTATAAAATTAGTCTTTTTTTAATGTTTAATGAAGGTTGTGTATTTAATTGTTTGTTGTCGTTAAGTTTTTTTTGTCTAGTTGGCGTCCTTCTCAATCTTTCATTTGGTTCTCGCCAAGCCGTGAGAGGAAATTAGGATAGATCTGTTGTTAGATGAAGATAATTTTTTAATGAAATAGATTTCCTAAATTAAAATAATTTTTTTAATTAGTAGATTCCACGATAATCAGTCTTGACTTACTTCTGTGATAATACTTGAGTTTGAGAAGCAATGACTGGTTGATGATTGTCTTTTAGAACCTTTATTTTAATTTAGTTTTAACGATTGAGTTCAAGAACCAATCACTGGTTGAGTTAAGAACCTCGATTGGTTTATGAAATCGTTGAGCGATCGGTGATTGTAAACCAGATACGATGTTTCGAACGAATCGCGACTCTTAGAACCGATTTGATGTTAGAACAATTTGCGTTTGTTGATGTGAAAGTATCGATAAGTTTAGGTTGCCTTAGGGTGAACACCTGAGGAGTATAAATAGCAGTGAAATTTTTGATCTGCATCATTTGATGATTTGTTCTACTAGCGATCAGACGTGTCTTTCAGTGCTCTCTGCTTTTCCAGTAATTTATTCGTGAAGATTGTTGTTTTCCGTTAGGAGTTATATCGTTCTTCTTATTAATCTATTATGGATGCTGTTATGTCTTTGGACGAAGCCATGCCTTTGGAAAGTTCTGTGTCTAAGAAGAAGAATTTTACTTGTCTTAGTTGTAATAAGACATTTTCAACTATTTCTAACCTGAATCAGCATTTGAAAATACATTCAGGTGAAAAGTTTTTCAAATGTGAAGTATGTCAAAAGTCTTTTAGCCGTAGATCCAAGCTGAGAAGACATTCTAAGACTCGTATCAATGATGATGCAACAACTTTTAAGCGTGATGAGCATTCTCAAGCTTTTTCATCTAAGAACAATCCATCGTTGAATTCTCTGGATGTTGATATAACATCTGAAGAACCTTTCAAGACTTTCACTGTTGCCAAGAAGATGTTTGTATGTTCAACTTGTGATGAGATGTTTTCGACCTCTTACGACTTGTTTCAACATAAGAAGATACACTTTAATGACAAGGTGCATACGTGTGATTTGTGTCAGAAGTCATTTAGATTTAGATCTAACTTGCGAAGACACTTCAAGATTCATAATGACCGATCTAAATTTATGTGTAACAAATGTGATGAAATTTTTACACGAAAGGACAATTTGATACAACATATAAGATCACATGAAAGTTCTAAATTCTCTTGCCGTGAATGTGATAAAATGTTTGGACGAAATTATGAGTTGAAGCAGCATATACGCACCCAACACTCCCGTGTACCTCTTGTGAGTGTGAAACGAAAAAGGATGTCATCTAATGTAAAGTCTAAAAACTGAAGCAAAATCAATCGGATGTGCTTAATGTGTTTAAAACTTTCATGCTTTATCCTGATGAACGTGAAGAAAGTGATTTAACTGTGTTTCATATCCACTTACAAGCTGAAATTCAAGAACGTTTAACAGATGAAGTTCAGACTAAAGGTGCCATTAAATGGTATATGGTGGAAAAAATAACACTTGAACGTATGACTGATAATGAGGAGATGGAAGAGATTCAATCCTATTTTCGATGTCAATGTTTTACAGAACTTACTGAAGAAACTATTACACAACACATTGAAGAAGGATTCTCCAAAATATTAAAATCCTTTGAAGAATTTGTGCAAAGAGGTTCCGGGTGGAAGCTTAGAAACATTCAACATTTAGAACTCAAGATTGCTAAGTATCATCCTCTTGCTGCAAGTTCATATGTTGCTTTACCTAAGAAATTGAATGATAAAAAAGCAGTGTTGAATATTAAAAACGAAGATAACAAGTGCTTAGTGTGGTGTCTTTTAGCATCTAAGCTGAACTTCGATTTTTCAAAACATCCTGAACGTGTTTCTCATTATACTCCTTATGAGAGTGATATTCAGCTTGGTAATGTTGAATGCCCTGTTGCCCTTCAGAAGGTCCCTATTATCGAACAGCTCAACAATTTACGGATTAATGTGTTTGGATATGAAGAGGATGAAGTTTGTCCACTGTATATATCTGAGAAACAAAATCTTGATGTTATCAACTTATTATTAGTTAGTGATGGTGAAAAGCAACATTATTGCTTAATTAGAAGCTTTTCAAGACTTTTAGGGGATCTGACACATCATAATGGGGTTGTTTTTTACTGCTATCGATGCTTACATCGGTTTTCAAGTCAAAATCTATTGGATAAGCATATCAAATATTGTTCTCGACATGTTGCACAAAGGATACTCTTACCAGAAGAAGGCGAGAACATATTGTCTTTCACTGGAATACATCTACAGCATCCCGTACCATATGTTGTGTATGCTGACTTTGAGAGTCTCCTTATACCTATTGCGCCGACTGCACCCTCTACCACACCATCCTATACTGAAAAAACAACTTATCATTTTCCCTGTGGGTATGCTTATGTTGTTGTCGGACCTAATGGGAGATGTGTCTGGAAAGCGAAAGTTTATCGTGGCAAAGACTGTGTAGACCATTTTTTAAGACAGATGCTGAAGATTGAAGATGTATTAGGACGAAAGTTACTAAATGTCGAACCTATGAAGCTTTCACCTGCACAAGAAAAAGCTTTTCAGGAAGCGGAATTTTGTTTTATTTGTAAGCAAGCATTATGTGAAGAACGTGTTCGTGACCATGACCACGTGACAGGTGCATACAGAGGAGCTGCCCATGCAAGCTGCAATCTAAACTACAAACAATGTAAAACAATTCCTGTTATATTCCATAATCTAAAAAACTATGATGGGCATCATCTAATGAGTAAGATTGGTAAATTTAAAGATCATGAAATTGATGTGATTGCTTCCTCTATGGAAAATTATATAACCTTCAAGTTAAGAAAGCCAACAAGTCCTATACAGATGATCTTTTTAGATTCATTCCAGTTTTTGACTCACTCCTTAGAAAAGCTTGTTAGAAACCTTAATCCTGAGCAATTCACCATACTTGAAGAAAATTTCCCTGAAAATACTAATTTGCATTTGCTTACAAGAAAAGGGGTATACCCTTATGACTACTTCACCTCTTTTGAAAAATTCGATGAAAAGGAACTACCCCCGCCTGCAGCATTTTATAACAGTCTCACAGATGAAGCTATTAAAGATGAAGACTATCAACATGCCTTGAACGTGTGGAAAACCTTTAATATTCGGAATCTAGGTGAATATCATGATCTGTATGTAAAAACAGATATTTTATTACTAGCTGATGTTTTCCAAAATTTTCGTAAACTGTGTCAACAGTATTATGATATCGATCCTTGCCATTTATATACAGGACCTTCACTCGCATGGCAAGCATCCTTGAAAATGTCTGAAACACTTCTAGAATTGTTATCGGACATTGATATGTTGCTAATGATTGAAAATGGAATACGTGGTGGTATCAGTATGATTAGTCATAGACACGCCCTAGCGAACATCCCCAATACGCCCGATTTTAGGGAAAATGAAGCACCCAGCTTCATCATGGATTGGGATGCGAACAATCTTTGTGGATGGGCTATGTCCCAATATCTACCATACGGAGGGTTTCAATGGTGTGCGACAAGTCATATTACAGAAGAGTGGATTCTTTCTCTATCTGATGATTCTGAAATTGGATATATTTTCGAGGTGGACCTTAAATACCCTAAGAAGCTTCATAAATTTCCTAACGAATATCCGCTGGCCCCGGAACGCCTGACTGTGAATGAAGAGATGTTGTCACCTACTGCGAAGAGGATGCTTGGAAATAAAAAATTTAAAGGCACTCCTAAACTTATCCCTAATCTTCAAGATAAGCAGAATTATGTCACTCATTACCGAAATCTGAAATATTATTTGCAACTTTGATTAAAACTGACAGCCGTGCATAAAGCTCTTCAATTCAAACAGGCACCCTGGCTGCAGAGCTATATTAATTTTAATACAGAGAAAAGGAAGGAAGCAAAATCCTCTTCTGAAAAAGAGTTTTTTAAATTAATGAACAACTCTGTATTCGGAAAAACAATGGAAAATTTAAGAAAGAGGCGGAATATTGTGCTTTGCAATAACGAAAAAAGAGCGAAGAAATTGGTTGCCTCGCCGACATTCAAAGAATTTAAAACATATGACGAAAACCTGAGTGTCGTAGAAAGACTTAAAACTACTATTTTGATGAATCGACCGATTTATGTCGGCTTCTGCATTTTGGAGCTTTCGAAGCTCTTAATGTATGATTTTCACTATAATTTTATAAAGAAAACATTTAAAGATGATGCAAAGCTATTATTCACAGATACGGACTCACTGTGCTACCATATTAAAACATAAAATATTTTTGATGTTATGGAACATAATGCAGGGCTATTTGATTTCTCAGACTATCCAAAGCATCATTCACTCTACTCAGATATCAATAAGAAGGTGATTGGCAAGTTCAAGGATGAGCTCAATGGAGATTTAGCCCTTGAGTTCGTTGGTCTAAAATCCAAAATGTACTCCCTGAAATCTTCGAGTGAAGAAAAGAAGCGGGCGAAGGGTGTGTCTACACATGTTCTTCGACTGAAAATCAAGCATCAAGATTATTTAGAATGTCTGCAACAGGTGAAAACTAGCATGGAGAAGCAGAGAAGGATCGCTCAAGATAATCATCACCTATATACATTAATACAGAATAAAATTAGCTTAAGTCCTTTTGATGATAAGCGTTACTTGCTAGATGATGGAATATCAAGTTTTGCCTATGGACATTATAAAATTTGCCAAGATTGTATCAGTGATGAAAATTGTTAATATAACGTAGAATTATCAAGAAAACGTTTTTATGTAAATATGTCTTTCTGTAAGTATACTTTCTGTAAACTGCTTTGTTTAAATTTAAAAAAAATGTTGATTTTTTATATGAGTGCTTATTTATAACTTCTACACAAACCTTCCTAACATATTGTTAGATATGTGTAACACGTATATTCAAACACATACATACATACACACACATACATCTATACAATATATATACATATATACATACATAAATAGCTATGCTCAATGTAAATAATTTTGCTTAATGTATAGTTTTTATCTTTCAGAATTTTTTAAAACATATTTAAAACTTTTTTTTTTAATTTTGTAAAACTTTTTTTGGAAAACTTTTTTAATCTTTCAGAATTTTTTAAAAACATATTTAAATTTTTTTTGTAAAACTATTTTTTTTCATTTGTTAAAACTTTTTTTAAATTTGTTATTTTTTTTTTTTTTTTTTTTTTTTTTTTTTTTGCTAAATTTTTTTTTCAATTTGTTAAAACTTTTTTAATTTGTTAAAACTTTTTTTTTAATTTGTAAAAACTTTTTTTAATTTGTTAAAACTTTTTTTTTTAATTTGTTAAAACTTTTTTTTTAATTTGTTAAAACTTTTTTTAAATTTTGTTAAAACTTTATTTATTATTTTTTTTTTTACTTTGTTAAACCTTTGTCAAACTTTTTATTATTATTATTATTATTATTATTACCTCTGTAAAACTTTTCACAATTTTTTTTTTAAACTAGTAAATTTTATACATATATATTTTACACAAGAACCCATATATAAGAATTTAACTTTATGGATATAGATACGTGTAGACATGAATGTATGCTTTTAATTAAACATTTTTATCTTAATACATAATTTTTTAAATATGATTAGATTCATACAAACATATAGAGTGAGATATATATAGTTATATATACCTTCTAACACATATACTTCCTTAGACACGTATTTTTTTTTTTTTTAAACTCTTATTTTTAATAGCGTGGAAAACATGTATATTTATTAAAAACGTATTCGTATACACACATCTTTTCAAGTAAATTTTAGAGAAAACAGCAGCATGTTATAAATAAACGTTTCTAAACGAAACCATTTTGATATTTTAATTCTTGGTATTCATGCACCTTTCTAGTAAAGTGTTAAACTGGGCAGCAGCATGAGATATTAATAACTGTTGTGATCATGAGAAATGTGAGTATGATCATTGATTGCTCAATGATCGCCCATTGCCCAAATCCCTGATCCTGTGGTCGTTGAACTCTCCATTTCCTACTACTTATATTAAATTTAACGTTTTTATGCCGATACATGATGTCCGATGTGCAGTTAATGGATAACGTTTCGTCATTAGAGAAGTTTAAAGAATTATTTAATTCTTTTTTGTGCTTTTTTGAAGTCGGTTAATATTTTTTTTTTGAAAATATTATTTTATTTTGGATAAAAACAACAATTGTTTTCATTATTCCAAAATGAGAAAAAAAGTTACATAAAAATAACTATAGAAATTAATGCTTGAGTTGATTAATCATGAAAAAAAAACCCTGTAAAAATATTAACGTAAATTTAAAATTTTCATTCCTAATATTAAGACGGTATAAAGATGACACTGTCTTCTTAATCCTGTTTTGAAATGTAGAGCTTTTAAATAAGTGAAGATAAACAGCATTTTGCATATTTATTATACAATATTTCCTTCTGTGATACAGTATCAAATGTGAACATATGAAAGTATTTTGATAAAAATTTATTAGTGAAAATGTTTGTGAAGGAAGATTTTTCATTACACATAACACACGCACATATTTATATATACTCCTACAGGATGCCCCAAAAATATTGTAACGTGCTTTAATTGTTTTTACACTTTTGCAGTTTGCATTGGGTACTAATTTCTAACTGGTAAAAAAATTATAGAGCATATCAATATATTTCGAACATCCTATGTGTGTGTGATATATATATAGGGCTGTGCATATATAACGTTGTCATTTTAGGGGCGATGGGGGTCTGATATTCAGGGCCGTGCAAAGCGAGGGGCGATGGCCCCGGGCGCAGAAATTGAGGGGGTTCTACAAACCTCGTTTCATTTTTTTTTTAAATTATATTTAGATAGTATAATTTTCTTTCTGTGCTTGTGACAAAAACATATACTCTCAAAATAGCATGGGCTCCCTTCTGGGAATACAAAAGTGTTGCAAACTGCTATACTGTAATATTCTATGTTATATATACAAACTGTTATACTGTACATTTGTTCTACATCCATTTCCCAAATGCCCTTTGTCAAAATATAAATGTAATTTTTCCTTATGTTATTTAGTTGTTTGGAGTTTCTGAATTAAAGTTAAACATAAAGTTCCGAAATAAACGCGAAATATGCATTCAATAGAATTTATTATTATTAAAATCTTTGAATGATTATAAAATTATTTAATTCCAAAATAAGGAATATCCCAACGTTTGGCATTCCTATTCTTCTGACATATGTGTATGCATATATAATCCGCTGTTAGTGAAACCATATGCGAAGTATGTTTGAAATGATACTTGTATTTGCTAGTAGATAAAAGAGAAATAATGTTGTCCACCTTTTCTGTTGATAAGAAATTCTGCACCCCCCCCCCTTCCCCCCCCCGTAAGAGGCCATGTGCGGAAAGACATTATTACTATTGAATGCATTATGTAACAAAAAGCTATTATTAAATTCTTTTAAATACTAACTATTTCTTTTAAGTGTTATTTTATATAAAGTTATTTCATGTATAAAGTGATACTTTATTGACGTCTCTTCATTTTGAATCAATAAAGTATGCGAAAAAATAAATGTAACCATATTTGTATATCATTCTAAACAAAAGAAAAAAAACCCATTTTAGACATTGATAACGCTATCATTATAGGGGAGGGGGGGGGGGTCCAAAATTACCAAAAAGATGATAACGTTATATAAGTACAGCCCCATATATATGTGTACATGTGTGATATACAGGGTGATTCATAATGAATGGGCCAAAAAGAATAGCGCAGTGTGACTGCCGTAATGGATTTATTCAGCCGAAACAAATTTATTCTGCAACAAAAATTATGCAAGTTTTATTTGGCAACAGGGAAAAATCATCGAATGACGAACTCGCCGCTAGAGGCGCTGTTAAACAAAATGTCGTCCATGCAGGAGAAAGAGAACTGCGTTTTCGAATATGCCAAAACCTCCTCGGTAACTGTTGTGTAAAGACATTTTCGCACGAAATTTCGTAAACAACCACCGCATCGGCATAACATAAGCAGGTGGGTGAAGCAGTTCCAGGATACCGGCTGCTTATGCAAGAACAAAAGCCCAGGAAGAAGAGAAACAAAACCCGAAGTGGTTGAAAGAATTCGTGATTCGTTTTTATGGAGTCCCTCAAAATCAACGCGACGTGCAGGTGCAGAGTGCAGAAGTAACTGGCTGTCTGTCCCCCAGACAACGGTGTGGCGTGTTTTACGGAAGCGTCTCCAATTCAAGCCGTACAGATATCGGTCATTAGACATTAGTCGTGTCACCGGAGGGGCACATATTGAACACCTGTAGAAACTTTAATAAATGTAGTTTTGAGGTAAATTTGAATTTTCTAAATGTATTAATTACAACGTTCAGAATCATGTTTTCTTTTTGTCCCATTCATTATGAATCACCCTGTATATGTATATATATATATATATATATATATATATATATATACAAGCGTGGAAAGGGTTCATCATCAGTTGTAGTTTCCAAAAAATATATCACTAAACAAATAAATGATCTTCAAAGTAAATATTTAACCCTTTAACCGGTTGGCCCGGATTTTTCCGTTTCTAGAAATCATGTTAAAATGGCTGTAGACAAAAATATTTTAAACATAATTTTACAAGCATTCTTATAAAAATACAGGAAAACCCTCGGACGGTGAAAGGGTTTTAAAGCATTATAACCGGTTATTAATTCGAAAATACATATTTGCTATTAAAAAGAAACAGATTGTACAACATTTAAATGTATTTCTAAGTAAATCTTTCTCGAAACGTTTCTCTGATATTTATTTTGATCTCATTATGACTAGAGTTAATCTTTTAAATATTAATTTATAAAAAAAAAAGCATAAAATTCAAAACACGAATACTCAAATGATAATAACTTTTTCAAATCATATATTTAATAAAATTAATATCAATTCTATAATTAATGATAAAAACTGTTATTTTCCTATTAATAATCTTCATATATCAAAAACCTTTAAATATCCGAATACAATTGGTAGAAAGATATTTAACTACAATGCATTTTCAAAAAATACATCTGCTGCAAGTAATTTTCCGTGTAAATAATGCAATGACCCCAATCTAAAAAAAATATATAAACAATGATCATGGACATATAATCACTGGAAATCTTAATATTGTTAATGATTTTAAATTGAAAAAACTAATGGGTCATGGTACTAAATATAGACTTCCATCTAAATTTACTGTTAAATCTATTATCAAACAGTTTACATATGATAGAGATATTTTTATATATAAAATTTCAATCTCTTACAATAAACCTATTGAATATTTTAATCAATGGAAAATATTAGTAATTGAAAAATTAAATATGGCTTTAAAAAATATTTCTGATTTGGTTTCTATTAACACAAAGCATTTTTTCCAACAAATTACTGAATTACAAAAAAAAAAAAAAAAAAAAAAAAAAAAAAAAAACTACGTTATTACATATGTAGGCAAATCTCCTAATAATTATGCAATCATATGTAAATCTTATTATCACCAACTTCTTAGAACCTGTATTTCTTCTAATAAATCTTTTCAAAAAACTAATGAAAATGTAATTGTAAATAATCGTAAAATTCAAAGTTATTATAAACTATTAAATATTCTATCTACTAACTTTAATTATCCTTATTTAGTTCGTAATCCCAAATTTCATAAAACTCCAATTAAATTTAGGACTGTAACTATTGGTTGCAATACATATAATAATAAAGCCAATAAACTTCTATTAAAAATTCTTAATCAATTATATATACTTACTACAAACAATGATAATACACATTGTATAAAAAATAGCTATCAACTGGTCAATATTTTAAAAAATCTTCATTGTGTATATAATATAACGACATATGACTTCAAAGATCTTTTTAATAATATACACTTATTAGATTTACATAATATTATAAATGCATTATTTAAAAAGTATTATAAAAAACTGGAATTACCATCTAATATAGATATCGCTTATTTTAAATCTTTAACAAACTTCATTATCTATAATAATTATATCTTGCAAGATAACACATTATATTTACAGCACGTCGGTATACCACAAGGTGGTTGTACATCCAGTTTATTATCAGACTTATACTTATATCACTATGAACGTATTTTACTAATAATAATCTACATTTATATCGTTATATTGATGACATAATTTTAATTGCCACTGATCAATCTAAAATTTCTCAATTTCCAGTTGATTATCCCACTAATTTGGAATTAACGGAAAACCTCTTATCTAACAATACAATTAACTTCTTAGATCTTAAAATTACAATAAAAGACAACAAAACAATAACAGATTTATATGATAAACGTAAATAATTTAAATTCAAAGTTAATACATTTACAAATTTTAAATCTTGTCTTCATCATTCTGTATATCGAAATATAATACTTAATCATTTATACAGAATAAAATGTTTATGTTCTTCTCATCTAATTAACAATACTATTAAAAAACTAATTTATGATGCATTAAATCATGGTTTTCCAAAAAAATTCATATATTCATTAATATACAATTAGTACTGACATGATCTTAAAAAAACAAATTAACACATGCGTAAACAAAATTACAAAAAAAAATTAAATAAAAAAATATTTATATAAAAAATTAAAAATTGTAAAATAATAATAAACAATTACTATAGGATGGTTGGGTGGGTAGATGTTAGAGTACGGAGGAGGGTGGTGTTGTCTGGATAATACGCAATGGTAAATTTTAAAAAATGATGGGGATGGGGCTTTTATATTATAACTACATTTCTAATACGTATTTTATATGGATGTTGATTTGATGTTTTATATGTAATTGGTGACATTTTTTTTTCAATTCATATTAAATTTAGCTTATTTAATATTTAATCAAATTCAAAATTAACTTGTTTTTAAATTTTAGTCTACTCAGGACAATATCATATTAATTAATAATAGTATACCATCTTTACAGTGATTAATATGCATATAAGTTTATTTGATATAACTAATGTTATACTGTATGTATTAAAATTGGGTAATTAGTTTTTATTATTATTCCTCTATACTTTTTAATATTGTTTTATTTTCAACTTTGTATTCCATGATTAATTATCGGTTTAATGTGTTTGATTGTCACAATCATATTTTTTAGCTTTTTTATGGCTAATATGAAGATAATCCACACACTATATTTGCGATCTTTAGGCAATTGGAAATTTTAGAATCTGACAATCTTCTATAAACATCCATTTTTTTCCTGTTCATTTTATTAATTTATTATTTTTTATATTTAATAGTAATTATTAAAGATTTTTATATTTTTATTTTATATTTTTATTTTATATGATTTATTTTATGTTATAGCATATAGCTATATTCTATATATTATCAATATTATAAAATTATTTAATTTCTCAGTGTAGATTAAATGGGTAAGGTAATAGAATATATTGAAAGCATTTTATTAACATTTAATTTATTTAATTTTTTTAATAATGATATATAGTATGGTATTATTTATATATTAGGATTTGTGTGGTAATGCAGTTGATATATTTTAAATTCATTAGCTTTTATTAGGTTCATCTTGTGACATTTGAATAATGATAATAGTATTAAAATAACATACTAGATGGCAGCACCAAAATTTTGTCTTTTAATGGTTCTATTAGAGTAATAATTTTAATTTTTTACACCAGGTGGTATTGAACGCTGAATATTGGCAATATTGTAAAATAGAAATTGAACAATTTAAAAGTGTTTTTAGGTATTTTAAATAATGTAATTATTTTCTATTTATATTATATTAATTGAATTTATCACGGTATTTTAAAATGAATTAACTGAATCCATGGGTTTTAATTTCTGTGTTAACTTAACTGTTTAATTCACTTTAATCTTATCGTGCTTTTGGATACCATGTGCAGGAGGATATTTTGAAAACAACTGGGATTTTATTCGGTATGTTGTTTAATACTTCTATTTTTTATGCTATAAATTAAATATTTAAAAGGTTGTATTGTTTTTTCCATTTCATGCCATTTGATATTATTCTGTTTTCATCTTGAAACTATTCTCTTGGTCATATTGGTTGTTTGAGTACAGGAAAAAAAAATTCAGCTTTTAGCTTTTTTTCTCACAGAAAACGACCAATTTGCTTATATCATTGAATTCTGTACTCTTGAAAACGTAATTCAATATATAAGTTTTTCAATTATTTTTTTCGGTATCCATATTCTTCTTTTTTTCTTCCATATTAATTCTTGTAATTAAGTATAAGGCACTTTGTTTTATACATACAGTTGTATATTATAGGTTTGTGATATCCATTTTTATTACCATTTCATTCACAATATTGCGGTTTTTGATGATTGTCGGTAATGTTTAATTAATGGTTATATATATATATATATATATATATATGAGGACGTGAGTTTCAAAACTCGCCTTATCCAAAAAATCAAATTTTGGGAAATCGCGAAAAACCTGTAACTGCGACCCTGTGCATCGAATACCTCCAATTTTTTGTATACTTATAGCTAGTTGCTCTGTGATATCATTGTGTTAAGTTGGAAAATCTACTTTAATTCATTTAATTAATAAATTGGAAAAAGTTTCGGATAAGAAGAGTTTTGTTGCCAACCTATAGATAAGAACAGTTTTGTTGCCAATCGTCTATCATACTTGCTGAAAGAAATTAATAGTTTCTATTTTTGGTCATCGGATGATAATATTTTGGATTAAAAAATAAACCTTATGAGAGCAATAAGTATGATTAAAATATAGTATTACGTTTTATTATAAGAAAGCAAACTTATCAATAATCAAATAAAGCTTATCATAAATAGCTTTCAATTAAAATAACTTAAAAAAAAAAGAACGTAATATAATATAATCTATATAACATATAATATTATATATATACACCATCTCCTTCTGTTCTGGTTCCTTAGAAGTAGTATTTTTATAGAAAGTAAGCACCTCCATTTCTGACCAGTTTTCATCAAATTGTTTTTTTAACAATCCGTGGACATCCTTAACCCTTAAATGCCTGATTTTTCAAAAATAATTTTAGTAATGTTTTTCGACTTTCATTGTTTGAATAAATCATGGGAAAAATACTTAAAAAATTCATATTTTGTTTTAAGTATGGTTTACGGCTAATAAACAGTTTGTTACTAATCGGCAATACTGGTCTTTAATTGAAAAAATAATTTTCCTCCATGAAATTCTATAATATTAAACACACAAGAATTTTGGAACCTATGATAAGAAATAAATTTTATTTGCTCACTGCAGAGCAAAATAGGGTATTTTGCAAGCTTCCAAACAAAACAAAAAGAACATGTAGCAACAATTGAAAGAATAAATCTATCTTTATTCTTAAACAGCACAAGTGTTGCCATCTACATGCTAAAAATCGATTTAATAATATTTTCAGAATGTATTTTATTGGCAACATTAGTCATTATAGCTTCAAAATTATTCTAATAGTATTTTAGAAGCCTAAATTGGGTATGTTGCCGAAAAGCAACACCCGGCATTTAAGGGTTAAATTTCTCTTGCTTCACGGGGGCTCCCTCCCCCTTCTTTTTAAAAAGAAAGTCCAATTTTTAGATGCCTCTAGCACAAATTTTACACTCTGAATTTTGATATTCCAAGAATCTTCCGAGATACACTTACACAAATTTGAAGATGGCCATGGTTCTTAGTTTTTATATAGTATCTTATCGTAATGCCTTTGAAAGCGCACTGAGATGCACTTAAAAAAACTTTCAAGGTAAAAATTTAATTTTTCTGAATGTTTCATGGAAGGAAAGAAACCTGGATGGTTTCTTGAAGGAGATGTTTGAGATGTGAACTTCAAAATAAAGTTATCTTAGCGATTTTCCATTTTGAACTTGCATTTTAATCTTCTTTTGCGTGTATTCTTTACTAGCCCATGTATTCGTATTTCTTTTACTCTTCTTCCCCCTTCCCCTGCAAAATGCAAGAGTTTATTCGCTGTCCATTATACAGAAAGACATGCTGTAAAACTTATTTAATTAGTTTGTATGAATAGAACAGGTAAAAACTTTAAACGAAAATAGCAACAGGTCGCAGAGAAATGAAGGAAAAATACTGTGATAGTAGCTGATAAGCTAGTTGTCCGTTTGTCTTACGCATACGCAGGGATAAAACTAGTTTTGTTGCCAACTCCCTAGTGGATAAGGCGAGTTTTGAAACCAAACCAATATTTTAAGCACCTAAAAATAAAGGATAAAAATATTTTTTTTTACAAATCATAGCGTTTTTTCTGTGCAGATTTTCCAATAGAATAGATTGGTAGAGAAAACTCGATTTTTAAAATTTTGGATAAGGCGAGTTTTGAAATTCACGTCCTCATATATATATATATATATATATATACAGTGAAACCTCCCTATGCGAGCACCTCCCTGAACGATCTTTTTTTCATGGAACGAAATTTATTCCCTTAGGCTCAATACTAATTTTACCTCCATTTAGAGACCATCCCAGTTGAGCTCCCTCCATGAGTGACCCATTTCTTTGAAGAAAATGAAACAAATTCCGTTTTTTCTCTGGTCGCTTGAAGACGGTTTTATTAAGAAAATAATTCCGGAGAGCGCATTATTCATCAAACTTCTAAACTAAGTTTAGTTTTTTTTTTTTAATTCCGGTAACTTTTAAGTATTTAAACCCCTTTATGCCTTTTTAGGCAATGAATTTAACTCTGATGACAATAAGAATGACGATCAGTAAACGTCCCTGCCCTATTCTGTCAGGAAACTCTCAAAGAAATAGATAAATTAATAAAATCGTCATTATTTGTTCCCGTCCAAAAAGAAAAAATTGCATTTATTTACTGAACTTCGAAAGGACTTGGAAATAAAAGTTATAAAAGATAAAACCGTAAAATCAAAACAAACGTCAATGTATTCATTTTTTAAACTCTGCAGTCATTAACATATTTAATTAACTTTTATTTTGATACTTAAATCTTCATATTTTTTCCTAATGTGAAAAATAAATTTTAGTAACATGTTTGTTTAGAAAAATCAATTTCAAAATTAAACTCCTTGCGGACTAATACTTGTCAATATATTTTGTTCTTTCGGTACATGAATGTTGCACGAATATACTTTTCTTTAAATTTATTGCAAGAGTTTAAAAAAATCTGCTTTTATACCAGTATTTAAAAAATATATTTTTCAATCCTAAATAAATATATTCTTGTTTCTTCAAAAATAATAGAGAGAATTGAACATTCATTTTTTTTATAAATAAAAAGCCATTCATGACACCACTTTCTCTTATAAAAGCCATATATTAACCATATATTAATTTAAAATATGACATCGTATTTACTTGATTTCTGTATTTTATTATATTGATGCTTTACAAAAATTTTAAAATGTTCGTTTTATTTCAAATATGACGCCACATTCATTTATGTTTTGTTTTTAATCATAGTCATACCCCTTGTATTGTTCTCAAATATTTTTTAATGACTTTTGTACTTCCAATAAGACGTCATATTCATCTTCGTTTTAATTCTTTTAACGTGCACTTACCTATTCTGTACTTATAGTGCAGGCAATAGAGACCGTATAGGGGCTCTACCTAGCAAAATTCATGGTAGTTCTGGAAAAAGGCTTTCTATATGTTTTTTGGGTCGCTGAACCCGAATTTTTAACTTCCCACCAAAATTTCCCCCGGCAACCCCCCAAATTTTTTGTAAAATGCCCCTCAAAAAAGGTTTTTATTAAAAAAATCAATTTTTTTATTGTTTTATGGAAAAAGTATCTAGAAATTCAGAAAGTAGACAAACTTTGCAACAAATTAAATATATGACATTATGACTTAGGATGAAGGGGAAGGGGGGATCTGCCTCGGAACATGCGCGCGGTGCTGCGTGAACTAAGTTGCGCAATTCCACTTAACCACTCATACGTTTACATTCGCCCTCCCATCTCCCCTCCGAAATTTCTCTATAAGGTTTACTTTAAGTTTTTTGGGTCGCTGAATCCGAATTTTTAACTTTCCCTCAAAATTCCCACCCTCGAATTCCCCCCCCCCCCCCAAATAGTTGTTTTTAACTTAAATTTCTTACTGTTTTAGGGGAAAAGCATTACGAAATTCAGAAACTAGACAAAATTTGCAACAAATAGGATATATGACATTATGACGTAGGATGAACGGGGAGGGGGAGGGCTGCCTCTGAGCATGCATTGCGGCGCTACGTGCACTAAATTATGAAGTCCAGGCAATAGGGGATTTTACCAGGAAAAATTAATACTAGTTCTGGATTTCGACTCACTTTATGTTTTTTGGGTCGCTGATGCCGAATTTGTAACTTCCCACCAAAATTTTTCTCGGCGACCCCCCCCAAAAAAATTGATTTTTTGAAAAAATTTGGTTTTCGAGAAAAGCGCGCGGGCAATGTTCCGAGGCAGCCCCCTCTCTCCCCGTTTATCCTACGTCATAATGTCATATATCCTATTTGTTGCACATTTTGTCTAGTTTCTGAATTTCATAATGCTTTCCCCCTAAAACAATAAGAAATTTAAGTTATTAACAACTATTTATGGGGGGTTTCGTGGGGGGGGGGGGAATTTCGGGGGTAAGTTAAAAATTCGGATTCAGCGACCCAAAAAACTTAAAGTAAACCTTATAAGGAAAGTTCGGAGGGGAGATGGGAGGGCGAATGTAAACGTGTGAGTGTTAAGTGTAATTGCGCAACTTAGTCCACGCAGCACCGCGGCGCATGTTCCGAGGCAGATCCCCCCCTTCCCCTTCATCCTAAGTCATAATGTCATATATCTAATTTGTTGCAAATTTTGTCTACTTTCTGAATTTCTAGATACGTTTCCCCTAAAATAATAAAAAAAATTGATTTTTTTTAATAAAACCCTTTTTGGGGGGCTTTTTACCAAAATTTGAGGGGGGGGGGATGCCGGGGGAAATTTTGGTGGGAAGTTAGAAATTTGGATTCAGCAACCCAAAAAACATAAAGGAAGCCGATTTCCAGAACTACCATTAATTTTGCTAGGTAAAATTCCCTATTGCCTGGACTATTACTCATATTGATACTTCTTGCGCCATTGTCAAATATTTTTAAACAAATCACTCGTTCCCACCGGCAAAATAGAAATAACTGCTTTATAACCGCCACATACCTTAGCGTTTTATATATATAGAATATCGGTTCAGTTCACAGTAAATACGAAACAACTATTTTCTAAATTATAGATATTAATATAAAATGTGATGATACATAATAGCAATTTACCGATTGCAATCTTTTCACGTTATCCTACTGTACATTTGAGCTGACTGTCACTATTTCATGTATTTATATTTTTTGAAGTTAAATATTTTGTAAGACAATTTATGTTCATAAAATATGTTTAAAATGTGGTTTTTAGTGTATGCGTGCATATTAAAAATTCAATACAATAATTTTTTTCGGTATTTTCTTTGTTATTAGTCATGCTTTTGTTTTACAGGATTTTAAACGTATACTCGTATATGATCTCTGTATACTTATAAAAAAAAAAGAAAAAAAAAAGAAAAGAAAACTTATATTTTATTCTTTATTTATTTGTGTGTGTGGCATTAATCGAATATTCTGTACCGAATAGAGCAGAGGTGGGAGGGGGAATCACGAGACAATTTTATTAGATGCAAAATAAACAGTATCATAAAATAAATTTCCTTATGGGCTCAAAAAGTGTGAAAAAATTATACTATATTGGGCGTTTACCATTTCATGCATGCAAAAAATATTGTTTTTTTTTTTTTCATTTTTGATGTTTTCTAAGTTTGATTTTTGTTTTTAGTAGAAATGTCTTTCTTTGTTTGAATCTAACTCAATATATGTTTGCCACAAAGCAAATTGGACTTCGATAAAAATCCAAATACCCTGAAATACTAAATTATATTTTTAAAAACAGCTTCAGATTAAACTGAAAATGAAAACATGTGTATTAAAATAAAAATAGATATTGCAATATTTATATTTATATATTTCAGTGTTTTGTTGTTTTCAGTTAACTATCTTGCTTGTAATTATAATTTATTTTTGGATATTTTTTATAAAATATACCACTTTATCTTTTATTTTTATTTTCCCACATGTGAAAGATAAATTAATCTTGTTTCATAATGTTTATATGCATTTATATTAATCATGTAGCACGAAATACTTTTTACTATGAATTAATTTCCCTACGCCAAGAGTTCCGCAAAATCGCCAGTATTGCACACCAAAATACCTCATACACGTGACACATGTCGACACCACTTTTCAAGGCTGAGCTGAATGGGGAAGAGCGGTCCAGGTTATACCCATAGAAGTACCAATAAGAAGGGAGGCAAGCATATCTTTGCATTGCATCTTCCCTGCCTGCTGTTTGCCACCGGATATTTTCTCTTTCTTTAATCTCCATGAGCAATGGACTTTACCCACGAATGGCAACAGCCATGCCTCTGCGGGAATTTCCCCTCCAAAAAAGCCTGTTTATTGGACGAAGGGGAAGTAGTGTTAAAATGTCCTTCACGCCTATTGGTGTTTCTCTTCTGTTTACCCGCGACTGACGTCACATGGGTAAAGTCCGAGGCTAACGAAAAAGACAGGCTACCGCGGTGGGTCCGATTCTTCTTTTTTTTACAGACCGCTGGAGTCACGTGATGCCCGAATGCACCAATGAAGGGGTGCGAAAAGAGCATCACGTGACTCCAGCGGTCTGTATAAAAAGAAGAATCGGACGCACCGCGGTAGCCTGTCTTTCTCGTCAGCCTCGGGTAAAGTCCCTTGTGGCAAAAGGGGTGATAGTAACAAAGCCCATAGACCAATTCGTTAGATGGCAACGAGTCACGTGATGTCCATATTTTTCCATGTTTTTGACGTCATCACCGCTAATGGAGCGGGAGATTTGGTGATGTTCTTGGCGATTTTCTGGCAACCTCGTATACATTTGTTGGCATACTAAAATTGTAAACAAAAAGCAATTAACGAGGATAATAGCTTATAAGAAACATTATATAAGATAATATATTTAAGAATATTAATAAAATCAATGTTACAAGTTATCACCTAAATATTTATTAAATATACGGTGGATAAAAAGGTTCCATTAGCAGCTATAATCATATAATAAAAAAATGATTTTTTACTCAAGATTATTTATTATGAAGTAAATGAAAATTTGTAGTTACAAAAAATATAACGATCGATTGACATATTGCGAACGGAAACTTCCATATTTATTAAATATCTCAATCGTAACGCCTATTGTATATATGTATTATATATATATATATATATATATATATATATATATATATATATAATCGTACTTTAATATACTAGGCTATAATGTCAAACCAGGATGCATTTTTTTTAAATTATTATTAATAAAAGCATGAAAGGATTATTTTAGAAATTATCACAACTTATTCGTAAATTTTGCTTCCTTTGTAATTTCTGCGTTTCTACAAAAATTGTTTTTCTCATTATTATATTTAAATTTCTTGTTATTTCTTTATTTTTCTGTATTATAATTTATCAAATTACAAAACTAATTTAAATACTAATGTAAAATTAATGCTTAAAATAAATGATATAATTCAAGAAATTGAGCATACATTAATATTCATTAACAATATTCACAAGTTATAAAATTTCAGCCTTTTAGCTTTCCCTTTATAGCATTTATCACTGCTCTAAAAAATTAAGCATTCTTTTAATATTAATTAACATGAACAAATTGAATGTGTGCTGTAGATATGTTTCTTAAAATAAATCTGATGGCACATTTGGAACTCTGAAAAATGTTTTGAAACTTTTTACAGATTATGTTTGTTGTGTTTTCACAGATTTATTTTACTTTAAAGTTCATTATTAATTGTTAAGTTAATAGAAAACTAATGTACTAAAATTTGTTAAGACAAAATCGCTAGGGACGAAGGAAAATTTTCATTTTAGATACATTTCACTCAGCAAATATAATTATATGGTATTTCTTTCACCAGAACCATGAAATTTTTGTATCTACTGAAAGGACTGTCTTTACCAAAATCCTGCACTAATGAAAGAATATCACAAACCCCAACGAAAATAATACCATAACATTATACATGCTTAAATTAATATCTGTCTAAAGCAGAACTTTTTAAAAATCCCTAGCACTTCCTTCTGATGAGACTTTACTGTACAGACAAAGTTCTTTAATCTACGGGACCAAGGGTTGTGCAGATTATGGAGTATTATGGATTATATGTCATTTTCTTTTTTCTGGATGCTGTTTTAATTCAATATTCAGTATAACAGGAAAATAAAAATGTGAAATATAATAATTAATTTAATATGCTATCTCAAAAAATGCATTTTTCAAACTCTTTTATTAAAAAATTGATTATATTTACTTTTATATTTAAATTTTTAGATATTTCTTTTAAAAAATCATTTTTGGACCAAGAATTTGTAAATTTGTTTACATTCATTAAACAATGTGAATTATAGAAAATTGCATGTGAATTATAGATCTTTGACTGTATTTTATTACTATAATAATAGTTCTTTGAAAAAAACTGTATTTTTTGTTAGTCAGACACAGTTGATAAATTGACAAATAGTGTTCTCGTCACAATCATTTGTTTGTACTGCATTCATTTCATTTAAAATATAAATGTTTCACTAATTTTATTCAAAAATAAACGGTCAAGTGCGAGTACTACTCGCGCTCAGAGGATTCCGTATAATAAATCTATGAATTATTAACTCTATTGTTAAAAAAATCGTTACTAAAAGAAAAATAAGGCTTTCTAAAAAACTATACAACGTAGGGTTTGGTATAGCTGTATATATACTAGAAAAGTATGAATGGATATACTGTAAAAGTTCAATTTCGAAAGGAGGTCGCAAATTAGGAACGCTGCCTCGGTCCGTGCCGCGTTTTTCCAGATGGGTTTTTAATTAACTTTTAAAGGCACGGGAGGCGTATTGAGAGATCTACTCAATGCAAACTACTGGTGAATCCCATAGTATTTATGTGATTAAATCTAATTAAATTAGTCTGTTTTTAACAATTTAACGTTTATTTCTTTTATACTGCTACTGGATATTGTATTACACAAATGTATCATTAAAAGTTGTTATCTAGTAGTGTTTAATCTAGGAAAAAGGGAGTTTTAGCTTTTTGGCTAATCGCAGCCAATAACTTCTAGCCAAATAAAAATAGCTTTAGCCAAAGAAAAAAAAAGTTTTATTTATACAAAATTTCTATATACCGAGTATTATTTTTAGTTATGCAATATACAAACAAATACATATCTCTGTAAGATTGACCCTTCTAAGATTTGGCTGTATAACACACAGCAAATGCTTTTTTTAATGGAAATTCTTTTCAAAATTCCCCTTCCAAATTAATCATCATTAAGTTACTTAACACTAGAACTACCAAGACCGTCATTTTGACGGTTTTTAAATTTCATGCTTAAAAATTTGATATAATTTATGTATTGTTCTAGAATTTTATGATACGACTTTTAATGAAACATAAGAATAATTAAATATTCCTATTCAGTTTCCACTCACCCACTTTAATTTCCATAATCAGTATGACCTATACCTATTTATACCAAGACCCGTCAAAATGACGGCTTTGGCAATTTCGAAGTTGAATGATCTAAAGTGCTCGGCAGTCGTTATAACGGGATTCAATTTGCCCCGATTACGATTCAGTTTAGAACTGAACGGTCTGACTAGTAAATGTAATCAGGACGCAATCATTATCAGTTGCATTTCTAATGTGATAAAGTTCTTGGTGAAAAGTGCAATCTGTGCAAAGTGTAATCGGTAAAAATTCCAATCTCAGAAAATAGTATTGTAAGAAGGCTAATTGCTTTCATGCACAGCTTGATTTCCTACAGCCGATGTTACTCACTAATAGGGGCACCCTACAAACCGTCGGAATACCAGAAGGCGTGGCCTAAAAGCAAGAGAGAGAAAGGAAGTAAAAACAGAAATGAAGTGAGAAATGACTAGGTACATGTTGTTTTCTCTCGAGTGTGAGATGTGATGGAATGTGTGTGTTCGAAGAATGTCGTCTTAGGACATCAAAATATATGAGCTTTCAAATTTATTTTTTGCAATTTCTATGCAACAATTAAATGATTTCCAGGAAGCAAAAAAATATCCGAAGAATTCAAAGAACTCACTAGTATAAATGAAGACTCTTCGGACAGTAATAATAATAATTTGGACATATCTTGCTTGGAAAATAAAACTGAATTTTCAGACTCTGAAGAAGCTGAAGATGAAATTGAAGTACGAGATATTGAAGAAAGTGAAGAAGATGGATATGAAAGTGAAGATTCAAGGAGTGAAGATGAAATTCCCCAAAAGAGCCACAGACGCGGAAAGCGATTGCGAATATGTTCAAATACTCAATCAGATAGCCAAACAGAAACCGGAAAAAGACAGAAGAAAGACATTGCTCTCAATGGTACTAAATAGGAATAATTAGGGAATGGTTGTGTTGGTAGACTCCCATCAAATACTATATTCAAGGATAGTTCAGGCCCAACTGGTTATGTGAAGCGAAACATTAGGCTTGGTAATGTTAGCAGTGCATTTAGACTTATAATTGATAACCGAATGATGAATCAAATAAAAAATTGCACTGAGCTCGAGGCTAGAAATGTTTTACAGAAGGACAATTGGAAAATTACTATTGAAGAATTATATGCTTTTGTATCAATTTTGTATGCTCGAGCAGCCTACGAAGCGAGAAATTTGAAACTATCATATTTGTGGTCAGAAAAATGGGGACCTTCTTTCCCTCACGAAACTATGAGTAGAAACAAATTTTCAGAAATTATGAGATTCATTCGTTTCGACAAAAAAAGCGAGAGGAGAATTCGCTTAAGAATTGACAAATTTGGATTAGCTTCCAAAATGTGGAAGTCCTTTATTGATAACATCCAAGCTTGTTACAAACCTGATCAGAATATAAGCATAGATGAACGAACAACTGTTTCCCACAAAGGTAAGATGCATATTTCTGCAATATATGCCCAACAAACAAGACAAATTCGGAATTAAGTTTTGGTTAGCTGTAGACGTGCGAAATAAATATCTTATAAATGGCTTTCCCTATTTAGGCAAAGATGAACTTGGACCACCAGGAGTACCTTTGAATGAATTTGCAGCTTTGAATCTTGTAAAAAACATTGTGAGAGAAATATAACAACGGATATTTTTTTACAAGTATACAACTCGCAAAGAAGCTACTGCCCCAAAAACAAGTCTTATTGGGACTATGCGAGCTAATAAAAGAGAATTGCCGAAAATAGCTACAGTTAGAAAAGATAATATGGCTCTTTTCTCCACAAAACTCTACAAATCAAATGATATTGTTCAAACAATTTACAAAAGTAAGCCTCGTAAAAAAGTACTACTTCTTAGCTCAAAACATAAATCCATAAAAATTGCATCTAATCGAAAAAAAGTTCCTGCAACTGTGTCGTTTTACAATGAGACTAAGTTTGGTGTAGATGTAGTTGACCAAATGGCCCGCAAATAAAGCGTAAAAGCAGGGTCACGTAGATGGCCTGTGCATACTTTACAATATTTTGGACTTGATAACAATCAATGCGTGGATTTTATATAAAGAGACTTGTGATGAAAATATAACTAGAAAACAATTTTTATTTCAGTTATCCGAAGAACTCTCCAGTGGATATAGGTGCTGCAGAAAAGAAGCCTCCTCCCAAAAACAAGAACAGAAATCAATGGATTGTACTCCAGAAAACCAAAAAAAGTCTTTATGAACAGAAATCTTGCCAAATTCAATGGACCTTATGCATGCGACCTGAGGTTGAGGCTAAAATTCGTCTGCTGGCGGTATTTACTGGCGGTGTTTAGCATAGCAATCTATGGAGTGTGAGTTATTAATGCTTGTTTGTTAAAAATACCGCAAAAGAATTCTTTGATGCAGCAGCATATACTTAATATATTGTAATCGAAATTCAAAATGTTGTTCTTTATGCGAGAAAATTCCCTAAGTTTGCAAATTTTCAGTTAAAACGTATGCATCTAACCTGGGTCAAGGCTAAAGTCGTCTGCTAGCGGTGTTTGCGCCTGCGCATACTGGTATTCTGCCGGTGCAGTAACTAGAATAACAGATCATCATACCGCCAGCTCTGGCGTCTGACGTCACCTGAATAGAGTCCATTGTGCAACAAAAACAGAGCGATTTATACCTGCAATGTATGCAACAAACATGTTTGTGTGGCAAGTGTTCATCTGAAATAACATGTACTTGTAAAATATGTGCCTCATAATTATTTCATACATACAAATGTGCTATACTATAAATGCAAATAGAACTGTTTTTTTATTAATAATTAATTGATTAATATACATCCAGTACAGTACGCGGTGCAAAAAATATTTATAAAACCAGTTACAGTACGAACGCACCTCATTTGTCCCGTTTGACGTGCAATTTCCAACTTGTTGTTATATTCATGAGACTGAATCACAAAGAAGTCACATTGGGAAACATGCCAGTAAAGCCATTTTTATGAAAAAAATAATACAATAAGCTAGTTTCATTTCTTTACACGTTGTAGCCAGAACCCGCATAAATTCAAGTCTAAAAGTTTATATGACATGCATCTGGCACATTAATTCACAGCTAGTGCACATTATATCCCATTCTTATACAATCTGTGATTTTCGTTTTCGCCATATGCTGGAGTCGTGTCTGATGCAAATGACGTCACACTGTTTGAAGACGCTTGCATAGAGAGCACAAGACAAATTTTGATTGAAGTGTTGCCGCAGCAAATGCAATATAAGAATTTTTTTTGTGCAACGGCAGCAGATTTACGAAATGCAGAACAACAAAATAGGAATGATATAGCATATTTCTTTGGCTGTCGCTATTTGGCTAATTAACTAAATGCTTTGGGGGCAAAAAGCACTTCCAGTTAGCTTTTTGGCTATTTGTCTAGCTCTAGATTAAACCCTATATAGGCTTTAAAAGCCGATGGTACATAGAGCACGCCACGACTATCATTATGTGTCCAAAGTGTCTGTGTCTTTAAGGGTTAATATCTTGACTAATTACCGATGATTTTTTAAAAAAATTATTATCAACAATGCTTTTATACTTCTGCTACGATAGGTACCTTCAGTTCTCCTCAACAACTTTGCTGAATGCCCGCAAGTTGAAATTTGTGTGTAACGGTGAAATACGCTTTTCTCAAAACCTATGTGACCTAGGGTAATCGCTATAATTTTCCTGCAAGGTTTAAATTACCGTGTACCACCTCGAATTTTTTCATAATTTTAGTTTTAGTAGATTCGGAAATAAATGGGGGGAACATATTTTTACACTACATTTGTGACTATATCTCTGAAAATATAATACCTAAAATTAAAAGAGCGCTGATTATCCGAACAAGTCGGGACCGACCTTAGTTCGGATAAATAGACAGACAGTTTAAGGGATGCTCCTGACTAAACTAAAACCTTCACACTTTATCAGGCTTAGGACTGGCAGCACCAGTTAGTGGTAGCATGTTTAAAAACTGGGTTTTTTTTGTTTACTTTTCTACCATTTAAAATTTTCTTTTTCTCTTTTTATCATTTTCTGTTTCTGAACTCCAAAGATTATAATTTAAGCAAAAAAGCTTTCGATTGTTGCTTGCATCAAAGAAGACGTTCTTTCCAATGCTGCCATATCTGATATCTCGAATTCTTCTTAAATACGTTAGTTGAATAGAATCAGAATTCTTCTGCCGTTCGAGCCATTTCATAGCTGTTTCCAAACATTCAAAGGCTTCGTTATGTGATGGACCTGCATCATTTTCAGAGAATTCGTTTCCATTTCTTCAATTTCTTTTTCATCTTAAATCTCATCATCATATTATAAAAAATTTTTGAGAGAAATAGGCTGTTCGGATAAATGGAAGTTCGGTCAATTGGAGTTCCGATAATCGGCACTGTTCTGTAAATAAGAAAAAAGAACTGTTCTCTTAGGCAATTTTCACTCTCCCATTCCATATATACGATATGGAAATCACTTCCTGTGTAGAAGAATCACTAATATTTTTCAAGGTACAGTAGAGCGCGGATTATCCAGACTAGTTGGGACCGAGGCCGACCCAGTTAATGAAAAATACGGATAACTAGACAACTTAAAAAAATGGCTATGGGAGTGTTTTTTAGGTAATTTTGCTTCACACTTTTTCCAGGCTTAGGACTGGCAACTGTAGTAGTGCACATTCTAACATATTACAAATGGCGTGCTTAGAACTTATTTCTTTTTAAATTAATACTATAATTAATTCTTTTATTTTTTTATTTTATTTTCTAAAAATTGATACAAAGTTATACATAGAAGTACACATACAAATTATTACATACACTGTACGAACGGCTTCGCATTATCTGGCACGGGTCAACTACACAATAGAATTTTCCCCACCTCCAAACGGTCTGTCGGCGCTCAGATGAGAAGGAAATATTTTCTTCTTTGCACTGGCCTGCTATTGATGAATACAGGAATCCATTTTGTTGCCTAAGTGGAAGCATAGCTACAGAATGACTATAAAAAAAAAAAAGATTTATGATTTATGCACGCGAGAGGAAAGCCAGGACCCTCATCTTTGAGAAGTTTTGAATCATTGTTACTCAAAAAATGAACTATTCCGTTTATTGATACATGCTTATGCTTTCCTCTGCTTTGATTTTCACACATCATATTTTTACTTTAACTCAAGGGGTTTTCTGGACATCTTATCAGTTTTTTAAACACCATGCATAGAGGGTGCAGTTGTAACAGGTTCTAAGCTGAAAAGGGTCCCGTGATGGTCAACATTTTTTATAAGCATATAGTATATACAGGACATAGCAGACGGGCCATCTCGCTTTTGCATCGGACCTCCAATTTCTGTTTGTGCATCTAGCGAACTAATTTAAATTTAAACCATTGTTTAAGAGGAAACTTAAAAGAAAATTCTGAAAACAAAAATAATGGAGCATATTTTTATTCTCTTTAAAGTATCAAACACACTTTTTATTTCATTATACATGAGATTCGCTAAGCACAAAATTTACAAGTTGGAAATTGCTCGTCAAACGTGGCAAAAGCGGTGCGTTCGTACTATAACTAGTTTTACAATTATTTTTTGCACCCCATAGTGTACTGAATGCATATTTTTTTGCACTTCATAAGTGCATAGTCTGTAACATTATTAAAATGCACTTGCAATAATTTTTTTCCCATTCCCTGTAATGTAACTGAAAACTTTTGACTGTCCCTGTAATTAAATTATACATCCGATTTTCATAAAATTTGAAATGGCTCGACAAAATTTTGCAAAAATTATACATTTAAAACTTCAGACCATTCGGAAGGCTGTAACATCATTAAAATGCACTTGCAATATTTTTTCCCCATTGGCCGTAATGTAACGGAAAACTTTTGACTGTCCCTGTCATTAAACTATAGATCCGATTTTCATAAAATTTGAAATGGATCGACAAAATTTTGCAACAATCATATATTTAAAATTTCAGACCATTTAGTTGGGTAGTTTTTGCTCTGTTATATGCGGACGGACCAGGGGCGAAGCTACTGGGGGGGCGTAGGGGAGCGTCTTGCCCCCCCCAATGTCGGCAACTTTGATTACAGTCGGCAAATTCTAGGTAGTCAGTATCGGTCGATACAACTCTGAATCAATCGATTTTTTTTTTCAATTTTCTGCGTTTTTTTCTTAAAACGTACACTAAGAAACACCAATCCAGAAGCATTTACTAAGAAGCTAACTAACTAAGCAAAAACTAAGAAGCATTTGTCTTAATTTGTTTTAAAAATCCGAAGTTTGCCTCTCCTTTCTTCGACTTCGCGTAACTGCTGAAAATAAATTGAGAAAGAACAGGAGAGAGTCGTTTCTCAATATTTAAAGAGGTCTTTCTTCTGAACATCTAGATTCTAGATGATCGACTGGCACTGAAGATGATGACGACTTCGGTGAAGGCATTCATATTACTCGTGGTTTATTGAAATGTGCTCGACAATTGAATCCTTTAGTCGGTTGTTTAAAAGATTGCAAGCCAATTATTGAAAAATTGACCCCATCTGATGAATTAAGTGTTTTCTTGTTCCTTAAGGAGACCATAGATATAATTGACAGGGAAAAATAAAATTGTTCCTCTGTGTCAAATATTTATAGAAAGATCGTGAAAGAAATCTAGAAGAACCGTAGAGAGGTTAGCATTACGGAAAGTGGGAACGATTCCATCATTGAACACGACCCAGGAAAATTTTTTAAAATGAAGGTAGACAATTATACACATATTTGATCAGTTTAGGTCCGTATCAGCCAAAACTCACCGTATACCCGATAAATGGTTCCATCCCGCAAGATAGATAGCGACATTGCAACAGCGCTTGGTACAAAAGAGCATCCGTTTTTGGAATACAGCGCAGAACTCAAAATTTTTTTGCTAATGCGCTAATTTTTTGCTTGTTTCATGAAGGACCTGAGAGAGACATTTCTCTTCCAACTCCCACCAAATTTGCTGTTTCCTATTTTGTCCGTTCATGATGACGCATAATCACTTACTCGACGAGAGGAAGCGCAAACAGATTATTCTGGAAGAGCAACAGCAGCATCTTGCATTCAGCACAGAAACTGTAGCAATTTTAATGGACATTACGCGAATGCTGAGTAGACAAGGTCTAGTTTGTGGAAATGACAAAGACGGAAATGGAAACATTTGAAAAATTGTGAAACTAATTTCCAGACATAACACACAACTGAGGAAATGTTTGAGGACACACGTTTCAGTCCATGCCATTTAACTTACCATTCCGCTTCATCCCAAAACGAGATGATTGGATTTTTTGCTAAAGTAGTGCGCAAAACGATAGTCAGGAATATTCAAGAAGCATAATTTTATGGAATTATGGCAGATACGACACCAGATTCTTCGCACCATGATCGATCAGATGTTGGGTTGAAATATGTTGACAAAGATGGAAAAACTCCGATCGGCTTTTGGAAGTTTTAAAAGAAGTCGTCAAAACCAATGTCGACCTTACATGCTAGATATCGCACATCCTTACAAAGAATGAGCTCGAAATGGAACAGGTAGTTTTCCAGTCATACGATTTTACAAGCAGCATGTCTGGAGAATTCAGCGGCACTTAGGAGACGTTTTCAGAAATCGTGGGTGGAATTGTGCCCTATATTCCTTGTCAATGTCACAGACTCAACACTTTCGTTTCGGATATCTGCAATGCCAGCAATGTTATAGGTGATGTGTTTGACATTGACATACTGGAAGACGTTTGTGTTTTTCACAGCAAGTACTAAACGAAAGAAGCCATTAGTAGACAAGCTCCAAGAAATAGAAAATGCTCTTCTGCTGCGGAATCTTTCTAAGGCTACATGGACTGCTTGAGCGGAATCATTGAAAGCGGTTTGGATCTCATATGAATGTAACCTAAAATTTTTGAAAAAGTTGATTCCTCTACTCCTGTTAGCAAAACAATGATCAAGCCACGAAATTTAAGAAAGAAAATGTTATCACTCGACTTCATTGCTTCACTATGATGTTTCTCAAGAACGTTCAGTACAAGTGCAAGTTAGTTGCTGAATAAATGAAGTCGAAGACTCTTAAAATAGACGATACGAAAATACTGAAGTCTTGTATCAAATCATTGAAAAAAATCAACAATAACAATGAAAATGGGAATAGGGAAATATAGAGTGCAGTTTTCTTTTAAAACAAGTAAGGTGTTGATCCGTTAAATGAATTTGCTATGCAGTATCGACGAAGATTGGAACCAGGTAACTGAAACATTCTCTTTGCTCCCGAACTTCTAATGTTCTAATGCATAGAGTTTCAGAAGGTACTGGATACTCTTACAGTAGTGATAGCTGAAAGTCTTAATTCTTGCATCAGCATAATCTCCAGGGCCTGATTATCGCACAGGCCAACTAGGCCGTGGCCTTGGGCCCACTGCTGATGGGGCCCTAAATTGAGTAAAATAATTTAGAAAAGAATTCTTAAAAATACACTTTTCTGCAATTTGCTCTTAAAAAAAAAAAGAAAAAAGAGTAATTTGGAAACTGCATTGTATTATCTAATAACTTCCAAATATTCCCTAAAGAAAATTCTCCTACTATCCTTATTTTGAGGGGCACTGAAAAGTGTCATGGGCCTTGGGCCCCAGACATCCTTAATCGGGCTCTGATAATCTCACCACTGGATAAAATAATGTATCCTCCCAGTACAAGAAATAAATAAACACTAAATCTGGTTAAGAAAGCAGCAAATAAATGTCTTTTGTGAAACATTGGCAATTCCTGATATGGAAGCATTACACACAGAGCTGAAAATTTTGTCAGACTTCTGTGCAGAGACTTGAAGAATGGACGATATTTACATGAAAACAGAACCTTTGAGATACATTCTGCCACTTGCGAACCATATCAGTCATCAGACTCTGACTTCTCAAGTCACAGTTGCCTCGAATGAAAGAACATTGTAAATTAAAAATTATGAAAAAATATCTAAGAACAACAATGACCGATCCACTTTTGAATGCACTCATGATGCTTACATTTGAGAAGGATATTTCCACATACCCAGATTTGGGCGCTGTTGCGAATAGATGGGCTTGTCTAAAAAAATGGTGGGTTAAAATACATATTATGTAATGAATGAACAAAAATGTAATTAAAATAAGTTTTGATTTCATCCTTTTTAATGTAAATATAAATAAGCAGATTTTGTATAAGTTCTAAGCAGCATCTTACTAAAAACTTGTTTAATTAATCCAAATTGCATATTTCTATCTGCACATTCAGCAAAAAATATCAAAATACTTTAATGGAACATTTACAACAATGTAACGTAAGTGAAGGGGTGGTGTATCCATCTTTAAATATACCTTATATTCTCATCAATATTCTAAAGTGTAAAGTATTCGACATTCTAAACTGAAAAATTGGATCTCGATGGGTTAACAATGTTCAATTGTATATAGAATATACCGGGTGTCCTAAAATGGATTGACTGATTTTAAAATTCAATAACTTGCAAATGGTGGCAGCTATTTAAAAAAATTCTTGCAGGAGGGTTATGTAAGATGTCAGGAGTTTTTTTTACAGCTATTCTCGATTTAATAGCAGCGATACATAACACTGCTAGCAATAGGTGCTAAATCAGGGCCTGATTTTTTGTTTCTCTTCTCTCTCAGTATTGATTCGAAAGAAGAAGATTAAATGTATGGAATGATTATCAGTCGCCAATGCATTTTTGTTCTTAGGGACCTACTGCACATATTTAATCTCCTTCTTTCGCATCAATATTGAGAAAAGAGAGAGGCCAAAAATCGGGCGCCGATTTAGAGCCTATTTCAAGCAGCGCCATCTAAACTAAAATCGACAATCGCAGTAAAAAAATTCCTGACATCTTACATAACACTCCTGCAAGAATTTAATTTTATAGCTATCACCATTTGCAAGTTATTGAATTTTAAAACCAGTCAGTCTATTTTAGGACTCCGGGTAGATAAATATATAGAGACACAGAAACGTACTTTTAAAGATATATATATATATATATATATTTAAGTTAGTCGGCAAAATCATCATATACGCCCCCCTAATGAATTCTGCTTAAATACGCCCCTGGGACGGACAGACGGACTGATCGAGAACTATAGGTGCTACGTATTTATATAACTACGAACGCACCTAAAAATGATATTAAAAAATTTCCCCTTCTCCTCAAAATTTCGGGTACCTAGTCGTGTACCTATTGTACAAATGAAAAATCAAATTTTGTTGGTCATGTTTACAGCTTGCATAAAAATTGAAACGTGGTGCTATTAAGGTTGCTCTTAAAGTTTCCTATAAAATTAAGATTATTTTAATGAATACTGCATACATATTTAAAATTTTACAGTATATTTTAGATTACTGCGTGTTCGCGAATAGAATATACACAATAGCAACATTACTGATCACTTGCATGCTTATACTTTTTAGCATTCAAATAAAGATTCATTTAATAATTAACGGAGTTTAGAATAAAAGAAAAAAAAAAGGGTTAAAAACATCAAACTTTTGAAGCTGTATAATAAAAAGCAGATTTTTGAAAATGTTTCTATGTAACTTATTAAGGCTGTTCTCAAATCCGAAAGAGCTACTTCCTAACTTTGTTTGGAAGCGCATAAAATTGCATGTGTTCTTATTAAGTAACTATGTATTCGAATAGCGTTTTCCATTTTTTTCGATAAAGGCAAAAAATTGTTCAGAAAATACCGTCGAAGTTGGAGTTTTGAATCAAATTTCCTGACACGATAGCACGGGAAAGGAGAAAAGCCTGCTGTCATGTGACAAGAATCGCTTATATCTCGACAAGTAATTCATTTATCAAAAAATGGAAATCATTATTCGATTCCAAATCACTTCAAGTTAGGCCAATCCATTTTACGCCTTTACATCTTTGAATGAGTCAGAAAACATGTTAGAAAGTTTCGCGTTGTTGAGCAGGGAATTTGAGAACCACTTTCCAATGATTTCGTTAACAGGAATGCATTATCACTATCACTATTTTTACAAAATATATTACACGGCCGGCAGATACTGGGAACAGTTAAATCCAGTTCGGGCTATGCACACTGTAAAAAAAAAAAAAAAAAATCTGTAAAGTTACTAAAAATTTTTGTTGTCGCCGTTACATAAAAAGTTCTAGGAATCCCAGTTTCCTAGAAAAACTTTATTAACTTTACAGATTTTTTTTTACAGTGTAGAGAAAAAATGTAAGCCTGATCCTGGAACGGCCGAAGTCAGGCTTACAGTGCTGAAAATATTAAACCCGGACTCAGATACAATGTAACTGTCCGATACCGATCTCTGTACTTTTTATATTTCCATCAAAAAGAAATCTGCAAGGGAAATAAGAATGAAACAAAACATTGTCTGGATATACATTGTATTTTCAGTTTTAAAAAAAATTACATTAAAATCGCGATTATTTGTTATGGTTGATAAGCTGTTTGGAGGAATACCAAATTTTAAAACAGTATTATTTTCTTCATGCCTTTATCCACCTCATCAAGAATAATTTTTTTTCTTTGATGCTCAAAGCACTTTCGCTTTGACATTTTCGAGCTACAAGAACCGAAATTAGCAACACGATTGATCATGATCAACAATCTAGAAAACGGGAAACCCTAGTTTAAGGACACGGGGCAGCTCCATTGAGGGTTAAAAAGGGATATTGAATGTTTGCTCTTCTAGGATGGAAAGCAAAGAATCACAACGATTTTACTGCTCTCGGTGAGTTAGGTGCCTGGTAAGACCTGGTCTTGGTCATTGATCATCATAAAATGTGTTAAAAGAAAGAATAAGCTTGAAATATCCAGTAATATTTTAAGAAATAGGGAGAAAAAAAATTAGATCCCAAGGAAAAGTTCGTTAAATAGAGAATACACTTCGCTATTTGGAGGTTATTTTACGAAGAAATTTGGAAAATGTTCTTGGTTTCAAGTAAAAGTTCGCAAAATAGAGGTTCGTTAAATAGAGGTCCGACTGTAAAATGTTTTTCTTTTAATTAGGAATTGGAATCGAATACCGTTTTTCACTTTTCAATAAATGCATTTCACTTTGAGTTGTAATTGATTTCTATCTTATGATGGTCTGTATCAGGCGTCGCCTTGCAAAAATTGGCTTATAATGGCAACTTTGACGACCACTTTGGAAACTGATTTGCTTTTAAGAAAAAGTGCAAAACAATTTCATTAAACAGTGCATTTTTGAATTTAAGAATACAAATGACTTTATGAATGTGTCAGTAAGTGATAAGAAGTCTCCTTCACCTTCTTTGAGAATGTCGTGGTGTCTATGTGGACTAATAGGGGTTAACGAGATTGGCTATAATCCGCGGTAAAACAGAAAGAAAAAAATAAGCCTCTTTTTCATTTCATTTTCGACTATTTCGAAAGGGGCCCTGTAACCTCATCAGCCCCTTCCCCTTGTTGGGTATACTGTGTTGTAAGTATGCGCTGATATGAGACTAACCAGAATGTCATTATATTGCAGAAAACAAAGTTACAATTTATCTCAAACAAAAAGAAATCAGCATTCTTTTTCATTTCATTTCGACTATTTTGGGAGGGGTTGAAACCCTATACTCCCTTCCACTTCTTTGTGTATAATGTGGTGTCACTTTGCACCTAAAGGGAAGAGAGCAGCTAGTCAGTTGAATGATAGGGAAAAACATACAAATTTGTAATCCCATCAGCACCCTCCTTTTCTTTCGGTATGCTGTGATGTCAACGTGGACTATCATAGGGCTAACAAGAAAGGCTATTTCGCTGTATGACAGAAAAAAAATACAGATGTACCTAAAAAAGTAAGGATTGCAGGAAACAAAATTACAAATTTATCTCAAACAAAAAGCAAAAAACAATCAGCATTTTTCATTTCATTTTCGACTATTTTGGGAGGGGGCTGTAGCCACATTAGCCCCTTTCACCTCTTTAAATGTAATTTTGTCTCTTCACAAAATTACAAATTTATCTCAAACAAAAAGGAAAAAAATCAGCATTTTTTCATTTCATTTTCGACTATTTTGGGAGGGGGCTGTAACCACATTAGCCTCTTTCACCTCTTTGGGTATAATGTGGAGTCACTGTGCACTAATATGGAACTAAAGAGAAGAGAGCGGCTAGTCTGTTGAATAATACTGGTACAATTACAAATTTATCTCAAACAAAAAGAAGAAAAATTAGAGTTTTTTAAATTTTATTTTCGACTATTTTGGGAGTCGACTTTAACCCCTTTAGCCCTTTCACTTCTTTGTTTATAATTTTGTGTCACTGTGAACTAATATGAAACTAAAGAGAAAGGAGCCGCTAGTCTGTTAAATGATAGGGAAAAAATTACAAATTTATCTCAAACAAAAAGAAAAAAAGCATTTTTTCATTTCATTTTCGACTATTTTGGGACAGGTCTGTAACCCGATTAGCCCCTTCCACTTTTTGGGGTATAATGTTGTATCCCTGTGTACTAATGTGGAACGAAACCGAAGGGAGCGGCTAGTCTGTTGAATAATAGGGGGAAAATACAAAATTATCTCAAACAGAAAGACAAAAAAGGCACTATTTTTTCATTTCATTTTCGACTATTTCGAGATAAGGGAGCTCTAATTCCACCATTTCCCTCCCCATCTTTGAGTACGCTGTGATGACAATGTGGACTAATATGGAGTTAACGGAAATGGCTATTTCGCTGTAATACAGAAGAAAAAATTACAGATTTATCTAAAACAGTAAGGAAAAAACCAGTGGCGCAGCCAGAATTCGGCTCTAGGGGGAGGGGGGGGGGGGTGTTGAGATGTTGATAATGGTTATCGCCGGTTACTTGAATCACCGTTTAATTGAATCTAGTTAATGAATGAAATCATGATGATTTTTTTTCTCGGTTAGTAGAATCGCTTGTTACGTTGGTTGTGATTCATTTAAGCAGCATTTTACAATATTACAGTTACAAAACATAAAATGTACCAATGAAATAATTATACTACGAAGATTTACATAAAGTGTTTAAAAAATGATGAGGAAAATTTTAAAAGATGGAAGAGCACAGTACAGCAAAAATTTTTGTACGGAAACTCAGGAATCCATTGTTCAGGCAAAAATATATACGGGGTTTCACTCCATGTCAATCCCGAATTCTCGTTCCTAACTTGAAAATTAATTAAACAATTTTAGCAAAATTTTCAATAGACTTTGTGTCAGATATAACAATGTCACGAGAATTGGTGAAGTTTATCATCATCAGCGTCCAAACAGTGCTGAATTTTAGAATGTAGTTCACGTTCTTATATATCTGTGCAAATATTAGTAAAATTTAGCCCGACCCAACAATTTTTTCAAAACTTGTATATATTTTTAAATTTCCATTGTTCTACAATTAAAATTTTCAATATATTATGTTTAAAGAATTGTCATTTTATAGGCAATAAACGTTATAGACTATAACAATTTCTAGGCAATAAAAATAAATGTAACGTTTGAAAAAGAACCTGCATGTGACGAAATCCTGTCTTAAACGAAAAAAAAATGTGTTGATCCATACAAAATGAATATAATAATATGTGTGAAAAGAATATAAAACATCTAAAACAGACGGTGTACCTGCTAAGAAGGGAACTTGTCTATAACGAACATTTCTGCTCTCCTATGCGATCCCGTCTTAGAAAATCTTACGACATAGCCAGGGGTGATTCTGTTCTGAATTTTCCGAAAATTAAAAAAAAAATCGCACATCATTCCGAAAACTCGGACATAAAAATATCGCGGATTTTGACAAATGGTTACCGTAAAAAATCAATTTCGTCAATCGTCCGCAAGAAAAAAAAAAACCCTTGCCAAAGGAGTGTGGGGAAAACGCGAATTTCGACAAAGGATCGTGAAAAAAAAAACAATAATTCGCAATGATCGCGAAAAAAAAACACTAATTTCGCCTAAAGATCGAGAAAAAGCTAAAATTTCGTCTAAAGATCGTGAAAAAACGCAAATTTCGTCTCACGATCACGAAAAAAAAACGCACATTTCGTCTAACGATCACGAAAAAAAAACGCACATTTCGTCTAAAACAGGGGTGATTCTGAGTGAAAAAAAAATTCTGTAATTCACAGCAAATTTTCTGAAAAGTTACAGCAGAGAGGGGGAGGGGGGGTTCCGCGGCCTTTTGACGAAATTCGCGTTTTTTGCTATCTTTTGGCGAATTTTGCGGGGTTTTTTTCGATCTCTTGACGAAATTCGCAGTTTATTCGCGATCTTTTGAAGAATTTGGTTTTTTACGCGATCTTTTGGCAAAATTTGTGTGTTTTTCGCGATCTTTTGACGTAATTTGTGTGATTTTTTGACGAAATTTGGTTTTTTCACGATTTTTTGTCGAAATTAACGTTTTTTCGCGATCTTTTGTCGAAATTTGCATTTTTTTTCGTGATCTTTTGTCAAAATTTGCTTTTTTGCGATTTTTCGTCGAAGTTAGCGGCTTTTTTACGCGACCTTTTGAGGAAATTTGTGGGTTTTTTTCGCAATTCTTGGACGAAATTTGCGTTTTTACCACGATTCTTTGACGAAATTTACGCTTTCCCCGCGATCCTTTGACGAAATTGGCGATTTTTCTACAAACGATTGACAATTTTTTTTTTTTTTGGCGACCATTTGTCGAAATTCGCGATATATTTTTATGTCCGAATTTTCGGATTGGTAACAGATTGTTTTTAATTTTCGGAAATGAATGCCTTAAATTTTCAGAAAATTCGGAACAGAATCACCTCTAGTCTAAAGACTGTGGAAAAAATTCAAATTTTGTCGATGGATCGTGCAAAAAGGGCAAATTTCGTCAAAGGATTGCGAAAAAAGCCTGTAAATTTCGTCAAAAGATCGCCAAAAAAAGCAAATGCCATCAATGGATCACAGAAAAGCGCAAATTTCATGAAAGGATCGCGAAAAAAACCCTCAAATTTCGTCGAAAAAAAAAACGCAAATTTCATCAAAGGATCGCGGAAAAAACTCGAATTTCGTGAAAGGGCCGCGGAAAAAGCATAGTTAATGCCGGAAGGGAATTTCCCTTTAAGAAAATTTGCTGTGAACTTCAAGATAACAAAATAAATATCGCAACCCTGGACACTTTAAAAAAAATGGAGAATACAAACATGAAAAAGTTAAGTATTTTTTTGTCAGAACTTCTTGTACAAGACAATTTTTAACCGCAATGGCGTAAAAATCTCTATTTTGTAGAAATTCAGTCGGGCAGGGTAGGGCTTGTTAAGTTTTTGTATCAGCCAGGTCGAACTTTTAGATTTTATACCGGGCCAATAAATTTTTTGTGAAATTTTTTTTTCTACGGATCGGTTCGCACTCGGGTGCGGAAATTTTGGCTTGTAGTTAGTTCGGCCTGAGTTTAGATTTAGACTTCTAACAACAAGTTTGAAACTAAAAGAGACCTTTAAAACGTATGTTTTCGGTTTTTGTCTGGAAGTCGCAATTTAAAAAACTGTACACTATACAATACTTAAACTCAAAGCGTCTATACGGCAAGAAATGATCATTCACTTAGCCTAAGCCATCTCGAAAATGTGATCCATGATATGATCTTTTTCAAAACAAATGACTAGTTCTCACTTAACCAATGCATGTAATATACGCTTTCACAGTTTTAAATACAATATGCGCCGTTTAATTGGTTCACTTTATTGATAGAATTTGATTCAGCAAAGCCACAGATTCCAAATAAGCCAAAAAAAAAATTAACAGTAATTTTAGTTTTGATTCATAAAAGCGGTTAATTTGTTTAACTAGTGATTCATATAAGCGGCAATTATAGTATTTTTTTGCAGCTCTGGGAGGGGTTTTAACTCCGAATCCCTCCCACCCCCCTCACTGCGCCAATGAATTAGTTATTCAGTTATAAACGATTTTGATCGCTTGACGACCGGTTTTTCCCCCTTTTTGTCGCTATCACTTCGCAAATTCGGTTAAAAACATCTACTGTGACACTATCTTCTGAAATATCTTTTGCGTTTATCAAATAATGGAAAACATCTTTCAGTTACATTGTTTTTGAATGACAAAACTCGCCTATTTCATTAGTTTCTGAATAAGAATTAATTAAAAAATGTGTCTGAACATCCCTTTGGATTTGAGAACAGCCTTAACAAAAGGACAATATACCCGAATTGTAAAGCATGCACGTTTATATCTTTCCAGAAACATAAATATAAAAGAATTATATACTTTCCGAACGTACCTGAATTAATGAAAGCTTGCAGGAAGTCAAAGACTTAAAAAATATGTTTTCTTACCATCTTTTTCATAATTTTCTTCTCTGAAGAGGATTTAATATCTAACTAATACCTTAGTACAACAGCAACTAATAACAGAATGTGTGAGGAGTCTACTCTTCAAAGCATGCGTTTTGTGTTTACTTGGTATTTGAGGGTCTAATCAAATTCCAAAAAGGGAGCAAGAAACAGATGCAATTAAGATTCCCAATGGTGCAGTATTGTAGAACTCAAGGCGGCATTGACAGTGGCAGGAAATGACCATTCCTTTTAGCCTACGGCTGATTTCCTATAGTGCGAATGAATGCCAGCCTCTTTCGAAATGAGTGATCAATTTTCGTTAAAAGCCGATATCAGTATGTGTTTCCCCATACCATGTTCCTCATCTGTAAAATAAAATACATTACCATACATTACCGCCGTCAAACTTTTGAGCAAGATTTGATTCGATAAAGCGGTGAATTTCGAGCAAAATAAATATAATTCTAACTTTAATTTTGTTTTAAATGGTTTGATTCATAAAAATGGAAATTTTTGTATTTTTGTCTTGGCTCTGAGAGGGGGGTTAACCCCGAATCCCCCCCCCCCCATCGCTGTGCCACTGAAAAAACACTTTTTTCATTTAATTTTCGAAAATTTCGGGAAAACGTGGGCTATAACCCCATGAGCCCCCTTTCTCTTTGGTGTGAATGTGGACTAATATGGGACTAATGAGAATGGCTAGTCTGGTGTATGATCGAAAAAAATTTGTAAAAATTTGTAAAAAATTTCCTAAAAAAAAGAAAAAAATTCAGCAATTTTTTCATATCACTTTCGAAAATTTTCGGGGGCTGGGGAGGGGGGGGGGCTGTAGCCCATCAGCCCCCCTTGGTTACGCCCATGACTTGGGATGCAAACACAAAGCACAGTTGCTAACCTCCCCATTTCTTTCCAGCCACAAATAAATGTATTATGAACCAGAAGTTTTACTTAAATGAAATTAAATAAAAACAAAACACATAAATAATTCCTTAGAATGTAGTAAAACTCTTTCCTCTTAAACCTAGCCTAGATCTAAACGTTGTCTGTTGAGTTTATATAGTATTGGGAATTAAAACGGCCTATAGAGGCGCTGCTCGTAGCCTTCGGTATAGGAAAATTGTCCCTTTAATTTCCCTTTAACTAATGCTAAAGTGCCATTGAAATAATCCTTTATTGCAAATGCATTTGAAAGTTTTAGATATTCAAATTCTGATCATTTTTACTTTGTCTTATAAGACAGAACACAAATATCACATGAAATCTGAAATTGTGCAAAAGAATAATCATTCTGAACAAATTAAAAATACATGTAATGCAATGTGCTTGCACGGCAGTATCCTGAAGCGAGAAGTTACATATTTTCTCCACCAGATGGCGTATTCGAGCGCTTGAATCGCCAATTAATGATTTCCTTGGTCGCGCTCCGACCTTGACGTCACACCGTGAACTAGCCTTGTATTTTGTTAGTCGTGGCCATAGCCACATCACCATACCACTAACGTCTCATCTCAGGCCAATCCATCATTCAACCAACCAAGCAAATACAAATGTTATTTACTTGATGGTTTCGTTATGGTTCGTGGAAGGATGAGGCGTTCCGAAGAATTTATTAGTCCTTACACCAAATACTCGTTATTCTTTTTCAATTTTGTTTTTTGGGTAATTTTCAGTTTGTATCTTATAATTTTTGTCTCTTTAGCTTGTTTATACTGTGAATGTCGATCTTTCTGAATTTTATTTATTCACTGTATTAACAATAAAAATTCTGTAGATTTTCTGTTTTATTAATAATTGTTGTTTATCCATTTTGTTTTATACATTCTTTACATTTCATTACTTTCCTAAACATTAAATAAGAAAAGGTACGCCAAAACCTAGGACATTTTTCGGCTTCCGGTTAGAATATTAAGGTATTTTAAACTGATTGATTGTATTTTTTGTATCATTGAATGTTCTTTTTATTTTACGGTTTTCGATAAGTTAGTGACAAATAAAAGTGTGATAATGCAATGAATGTTTATCTGTGCAAGTTGTACATACTCTGAAGATTAAATAGGCTCACCAGGGATCTGCTTAGGAAAAATTTGGGTCCTTTAAAGGATCCTTCACAATTCTTTTACCTTGAAACACGACCTTTACAAAATTTGTTGTCTTAAAAAGATTCCTTCACAAACCTTTTGCATACCTAAATGGGACTCTTCACAAATTTAATCATCTGAAAATGAAATGCTATCTGTCCCAAAACTGAAGAACTCAAACCCTGATTCAAATCAACTGTCACTTCTAGGTACGGCATTTGTTTTACAAGGGCTGTGAATGTATGAATTAAAAATAATGATACAGAAAATATTTATTTTTTAAACAACCCTCTTTTCCTGCTATTTTAGATTTAGAAAAATTTCACCCTGCATTTAAGGACATTAAAAAGGATTCATTTCCTGTAGACAAAACTTACCAAGTTATGATACTGTGAATTTTATGAACTTCCAGCATATTCTGGTACTAAAACCATCTTCATGTGCTTAATTATATGTAGAGGAGAGTGGGAAGGAATGGGCACTTTTTACAAAAATAAGAAAATCAGCTTTGGCACAAAAATTTAAATTTATAGAATACAAAATGAAACACTTTCTAATCTTCTTGAACAATATAGAAACATAATTTGCTGAAACAATTTTATGATTAAAGAAATTGTAACTATTATAATGTGTCCCATACCTCACCACTAACAGGGAGGTATGGGGCAGCTATAAAACAAAGTATGATAAGGCACAAATAGTCTAGTGTTGGCTACATATACAGTCTAACAAAGATTGTAGGTTGATAATGTCTGTGCCACAATATCAAATTCCAATATCTTCATCACTGGAAAGAAAATTCAGGGTTGTATGTCACAGATAGCATTAAAAAAAATCATCAGTTCAATTTATTTACATTTTGAAATAAATGAATATATTATCTGTGTTATAATAAATATGTTACCCTTTAAAAATATTTGCATATTAGCAATTTACATTAATCTTATTAAAAAGAAGGAATTGGACTTGTCCCATTCCTCCCCACTACCTTCTTTTATGTTAAACTTCTTGTATAAACAAAAATCCTACACTTAGGCTTAGTTTAAATTATGGTTAATATACAGTATAATGTTCCATAAATAGGGGAACTATTACATCTGTGCATAAACAGGTCATTAACATACAGAAAGCATGAAAAGTATATGAAGCAAATTTATTTTTTATTATTGAAATAATCTTTTTCTTTATACAGTTGCAAACTTATGCAGACCAGCAATTTTTTTTCAACTGAAGATTGGGCCATTGTTTCATCTAATGTATGATTGATGAAATGTTTAGAATGATACATAAAGAGAAAAACCTTCTGTCCCATTCTCCTTTATTTTTTAGTCTATTTATTCTTTCTAAATTAATTTGTATGAAAATATATTTCTTGGATTTCACAGGTAGGCACTCCCTCTGTCAATCCCAAATCACCTTTAACTTTGGCTTAATTTCTTTAAAAAAAGTAACAAATGGTGATATTTTGTTATGTAATATTCGGGTTGGCTTTAAAAAAACAAAACAAAACTATTAAATGACTAGGATAATCTTAATAACTTACACAAATCTTATATGTGAACTTTTTCGATTGATTTTCACAGAGTTGCTGTCTCTACCTATTTAATAAAAATGGTTGAAAATTGTATAATTTAAATATTTAGCTTTTCTATTAGCGTTCATACTCATGAAAAAATTTTTAGCACTTACTAAATGATTAAACAGATTATATTCTAAAACTGGGAGTAATTTTTGTTAAAGTTTTATTCTGTTGTGACAAAAAATTGTTCTTATAAAAGTTTTAAAATTTCCTTCTAAATGAGAAAATTAATATTCTTTAATTTAAGGGTATACGATTTTTTAAAAATTAGTTTTCAGTGATTTATTTGACATTTATTGTGTTTAATTCTACATTCATTCATTAATTTATTTAAATCATTAGCTTGTAGGTGGAGCTGTTGTTGGCATTGGAGGATGGTCCTTTTTAGAGGAATATAATTATAAAGGTCTTCCGGAAGTGAATAATGCATTTGAACTTTTTGTTAATATATCTCTTGCTATTATGGTAATTGGAGGAGTTGTCTTCATAATTAGTTTTGCTGGTTGCCTTGGTGCCTTGAGAGAAAATAGGTGCCTTTTGAAGTTTGTAAGTTTAAAATAATTTTTTTTTTCTATATGTATACATATATATATTTAAAATATATATTATTTGTATCTGTGTAATGCCAAAGAGAGAGCAAGGGGAGGTCAGAGATAATTTAAGGTTAAGTCATTCCCCAGAAGATCAGAAAAACCTGTTTTTATGCATTCACAAAGCATTAAAATTGATTTTGACAATTTGTATTACCAATATTAACTGAGTTCCCGGTAGATAAAGACTTTAGTTGAGATTATCAGTATGTTAACTTAAAAAAAAAAAAGGAATATGTGCATCATACATTTCAAGGCTCTGTTCCCGTTTTGTTTTTCTTTTCAGCATTTTAAACTCTTCTTATTCCGCTATGTTTTCTCCAGTGAAAACACATTATTCTTTCTTATTTTATATTTACTTATTTTTAAAGTGTGTGGTATTCAGATTGGGTTTAGATTACTTGTCAGTATTTTTGTAAAACATTTTATATGAAACTAAACAGCTCTGTTTTGGATAAAAATAACTTTGATATTTTGTCATAAATAAAAAATCCCCCCCCCCCCCCCCCCCCAAAAAAAAAAGAAAAAAAAGCGGGCTTTATTGTTTAAATTTTTTTGGTTTAAACAGGGTTTTTTTAAAAATATCTTTTTCCTATAACATATGCATGCACATTTATTGATAAAAATAAACATTGTTGGAGTTATAAGTAATATAACATCATTTGAAATAATTTAAATTAAATAATTTCAGTCAGTTATGTAGAAAATTGAAATCATTTTAAATTTAAATATTATTAGTAAAGTAAGAGCTATGTCTTATGTTCCAATAATAAAATGCTCTACATAGTGATACACTGATCCCTTGAAAATCTTAATAAACAATCTTTTGATTACTATTACTAATACAGTATGGAACCATTTATCCGGAAACCAGTTAACCGGAAAACCAGTTATCCGAAATGATATTTCTAATAGACTTATTTCAGAATCTTTGCAGAAAAAAGTGTCATAACTGCCAGTTTGACATATGCATTGCTTGAAACAATTGTATAATTTGATGTCAACATCTAGTATTTGAAATGGAAACAATATTTAGTTGTATTTTAGATATTTTAATTTTTATGCTGAGGAAACAGAAGAATTTTTGTCCCCATAAATTGCCTCCTTTCAAACTCTGGTTAACTTTTGATCTTTCTTGCATCTGATTTTTAATCCAAGTAATCTAATAATTTAAAATCAGAAATAATGCCACAACCAGATATATCCCACAAAACTTATCAAATGGATGCTGCTTTAATGACCAACCAGTTAACCGGAAAAACCAGTTATCTGGAATACATCTGACCCCAACCATTCCGGATAAATGGTTCTGTACTGTAAATAAATAAATGATGTAGTTTCTTGAATATAATATATTTTCCCATGTTTATTCACAAAAAATTTCTCTGAAATACTTGTTATCTGGGATGTCCTATTTTTCTGTTTTCTGTATATACATGGGCAATTATTATCTTTTATTGAAAGTAAATAATTTTATAAGGAATTCCTGAAATGATTTGACATTTAACAGTTGAGTCTTTACATATTTCAAGAAGTTTTGTGTATTGTCATTTGACACTTCTCTTCTGAACCTCCCAGGTTAAAAAAAAAAAAAAAAAAAGAAAAGAAGAAGACAGTAAAATAAGCAGAAACACCTATTTACTAGCTTTTTACATGACTGAAAATATTGATCTTAAAATGGATGGTTGTTTTATAAAAGTTATCATCCAATACAACATTTAAACAGCCGCCAGAATTTTTTTCTAAGCTATGTTATAATACACATTACTTTTAAATTACAAAACTAAAAATTAATAATATATCTTTTTAGTCATTTTTCATGAGACTTTTCTTTGTTATATCTCAAGCGAACCTTATTTTAATCGCCCCTCCCCCCTCCATTTTCTTGTTAGATCCAAAGTAATGGGTTTGATTATATTATACAGGATATAAATGGATTTTGTTGCATATTTTATTTAAAAGTAAACAGATGCATATTCAATAGAATTTGAATTTAAAAAGTGAAACTAACTTATTTCTTTTTTTTTTTACTATCCAATTTTCTTGTGCAATTATGATTATAGGAGCCAAGACCAATAAAGCACTTCACTAAACTTGACTTTAGTTGTTTTTTTCAGTGAAATTAGTTTGCTGAACATATATTTTTTTTCTTGAGCTAATCATTACTTCACAAATATAAATAAATTCACCTGGAAGACAGTATCTCCAGTATAGTTAACTTTATATAATATTAATAAGGTTGTTGAAGAATTTTTTTCTATTCAAACATTTCTTGTAATTTTGTTTTTTGTGTGATAACTCCGAATCAACATTTTTGGACATTAGATTTAGCAAGTAACAGGAAAACTAGAATTTAAATATTGAAATATTATAACTAACACCCAATTTTTCAGTGCCCTCTTAATTTGACTTCACATCTTCAGTTTCTTTTTTATTCTTAAAGGATAATCCCCAATCAAGGAAATTTTCTTTTACAGCTTGACTGAAATCTTAAAGATCATTTTATGTTATTAATTGCTGTAAATAATCTGCATTTTCTCAAATGAAAATATTTTGAGCTAAATATTGAATATTTGTAATCTATTTTATATTTGCTAAATTCACATGCTTTAAGTTATCTCTTTAAAGCCCCAGATATGTTCATCAACACATGCAATTTTCATTCTACATTCATACAAACATGACCTAGACTTATTATGTCTCATGTTGACTGCCGAGATATTTTTAAAAGTAGAAATTGTTTATATCCAAGAATTTGAAATATTTAAATTACGAATATATATATATATATATATATATATATATATATATTACATTAGGTTTATTCTAAAAAAGCCAATTGGTTTTTAGAGAAAAAAATCATGGTTTAAACCACGGTTAAAAGCAATTGGTTTAAACCGTGCCAAACCTGCGCTTTAACATTAACCCAAAATTTAATTTACAGATGAAATCCCCTCCCTCCCCCTCTACATTTAACCACTTACCTTTAACAATAGCGTTATTTTTAATCAACGGCTGTAGTGACTAAACGTAAGTTGATGCGGCGAAAGAAAATTAATATTCGAAATAGGTGGTAGCAAGGGTATAAGGAAATTTTTTAGTAGATTAGTTAGTTCCGGAGGATCCTAGAACTATGTTAAATAAAATTGCAAGAGAATTGGATAATTTTTAAAGAAGCTGCACCAAGGGCCCCAAGAAGGCGATTAACATTTACAATTGATCGTAGCTGAAGTCTGAGAAAATTTTTTGATCTTCATGTATTAGCTGAAGAACCTAAGTTGTTACCAAAAAAAGCTAGTGAATCAGACATTTTTTAAAGGAGCTATAATAGGGGGACCAAAAGATGTCAATTGATAGTTGAGAGTAGAGCCCTAAGATGAAAACATGTTAAAAGGTCCTAGTACTTAGATCTTTAGATCTTTAATTAGTTGAAATTAAGCATAGGGTATGAAATAATCATTAGAATAAAATTTTAAAGAATAGCGCAAAAAATAGGAGGGAAATTCTTCAAAAAGGGACCTAGAGCCCCAATAAAAATAAGAGGGGTAGCTGGAGGTCCACAGAAGTTGTTAGAAAAAGAAAGCTAGTGAATTAGACCATTTTTAAGGGTGTGATAATAGGGGGCCCTAAAGAGGCCAACTGATAGTTGAGAGTAGGGCCCTGAGATAAAAACATATTAAAAGGTTCTATTACTTAGCACTTTAGATTTTTAATTAGTCAAAATTACGCATAGGGTATGAATTAATCATTTGAATAAAACTTTAAAGAAATGCGCAAAAAATGGGGGGAAATGCTTTAAAAAGGGCCCTGTGCTCCAATAAATATATGAGGGTGTTACTCGGTGAGAGGAGTCCAAGACACAATTGTAAAGTTATGCATTGAGAGGGTGACACAATTAGGGGGTGAAAAATGCATGGCGATCGAAAAGCTCAAGGGGCTCGGGACCGGGCCCTGGGAAGCCAGGACCTTAACTGGAATGTAGAAACGGTGGAATAATTAAATGGATAAAGTTCCCCCAAAACAAAGATCGAATTAAAAAGGGCAATTTATTAACAATTTAGGGCACAAAATCTTCAAGGGGTCCTGTACTTAGTCCCAGGGGACTATGATCATATCTGGAATGTAGCTGGGTATAAGAAAAAATTTTAGTACTTTATAAAGTAGCCACAGGATCCAAACTACTATGTAAGCAAAAATTGCCAGAGAATTGGACTATTTTTAAAGAAGATGGACGAAGGGCCCCAAGAAGGCAATTAATATTCAAAATAGGTGGTAGCTGAAGTCTAAAAATTTTTTTTTCATTTATATACACTGCTCAAAACAATTAAAGGATATTGCAGTTTTAGGTGGATTTTGTATCTGGTAAACTGTTTAGCTGATTGATACATGGTCGACAGACATAGTAGGTTATATGAGAATAAATTACACATGTTTGGCAGAAAAAAATGCATTTTATTGCGCATTTGTGTACTAAAGGAAAAAAACACAATTTGTGCATATGAGAAAAAAAGAATAAGAAAAGGTGTTTTCTTAAAAAAAAATCATTTTCAGTAGGGGGTATGGTTTCGACGGGCGGCCAGCAACGTTGAACACCTTTGAGGCATGGACTCAATGAGGCTATTAATGACGAGTTGGGGTATTCTGCCCCACTCTTCCAGAAGAGCTCTTTCCAGTTCTTGGAGAGTTTGTGGGGGTTGTTGGCGGCCAGAAACTCGTCTTCCTAGAGCGTCCCAAACGTGCTCGATTGGATTCATGTCTGGAGAACATGCTGGCTATTCCATTCGAACGATTCCTTCCTCGAAAAGGAAATCCTCCACCAGGTTTGCACGATGTGGCCTGCAGTTATCGTCCATTAAAATGAAGTTATCTCCGATTGCTGCAGCGTAAGGGACTACAATAGGTCTGAGGATCTCATCCCTATATCGGCGACCAGTCAGAGCTCCATCTCGAATGATGTAGAGGTCAGTGCGCCCGTCAATGGAGATGCCACCATACACCAACACTCCTCCACCGCCAAATCTGACACTTTCGTGCACGAACGCAGGATTATTCCTACTGCCACGGTCCCTGCAGATGAAAATACGCCTATTATCCGGATGCACAGAAAAACGGGACTCGCCAGAAAACAGAATATTGCTCCATTCATTTCTCCTCCAGTTGACATGCTCGGTTGCCCACTCCCTGCGGTCGCGACGATGCCTTGATGTTAATCTAACACATACCATCGGTCGGCGAGCATACAGACCTCCAGCATGGAGCTGGTTTCGGACAGTCTGAGTTGAAATCGTGGTGCCTGTAGCCGAGCGAAGGTGTTGTTGGAGAAGAGCAGCGTTCATGGTTCGGTGTCTCCGAGCTGTTAACGCTAAATACCGATCTTCATTGGGCGTTGTTGCCCGTCTACGACCTTGCCCTGGTCTTCGGCCTGCACATCCACTCTCCAAAAAACGGTTCCAGATCCTGGAAATGACACTTTGTGACACTCCAATGGCTTGCGCTACTTCGGCTTGAGTTTGGCCCCCTTCTAACCTACCAACAATTCTCAAAACTTCTGAATCTGTCAAATGACTTCGCTGAGACATTGTACTCATCGAAACAAAGCAATCACTGAATGCCGATCATCCTTGTCTTCATTCTCTTTTATCCAGTTGAAAGTCAAATTTCATTCGCTGCCGCTGAAGCGACGTTTTTGACGTCGAACTCAAAATTTGCATACTCCACAGTTTGAAAACCAGAAAAATTTGCATTTGTGATTCTCTTCTTCTATTTTCGGCAAAAAAAATTTCGTTTATATCTTTATTTTATATAAAACTTCAAATATCCTTTAATTGTTTTGAGCAGTGTAGTAGCTGAAGGACCCAAGAAGTTATTAGAAAAAAAAGCTAGTGAATTGGACAATTTTTTAAGTAGCTATAATAGGAAACCCAAAAGAGGCCAGCTGATAGTTGAGAGCAAGGCTCTAAAATGAAAACATGTTAAAGTCCTAGTACTTAGTGCTTTCGATCTTCAATTCAGTGAAATTAATCATAGGGTTTGAAATTATCATTAGAATAAAATTTTAAAGAAATGCACAAAAAATGGGAGTAAATGCTTTAAAAAGGATCCTAGGGTCTCAATAAAAATAGAGTGTTGGCCCAGGGGCAGGACTCCAAGAATCAACTTTAAAGTTCCGCATTGAGAGGGTGATGCAATTAGGGAGGGGGAAAATGCATGGCTCAAAAAAAGTGCTAGGGGCCCTGGACCGGAGCTTAGGGCGCCAGAGTCTTACCTGGAATGTAGAATTGGGGAGCTAAGTAAATTAAAGAGCACCAAAAACGAATATTGTATTAAAAGGGACAATTTATTAACAATTTAGGGCCAAAAACTTCCAGGTATTTGAAATGTGAAATAGGGGATAACTAAATAGAGAAAGGACCCCAAAAACGAAGAAGATTGGATAAAAAGGAGGCAAGTTATTAAAAATTTGAAAGGCTGGGGGGACCCGGGTCTTAAAAAATAAAAAATGGCTTAGACTATCCTTACCCAAATTTTCAGACATCTAAATTAGCGGTATTACAGGTGGTAGATTTTGCTAGCCATCGCACATACAGAGCGACACTTTCATTTATTAGTATAAATAATCAGTAACAAAGTAAAAATACGTTTAAAGTATCAGCTTTATGAAAGTTGCAGACCAAGTGTGGTGCCTCCCAAAATTGGGGGCCCCAGGTTGGTGGTCCATGATTTAATCAGGTCCTCAATCTATATAATTAAATCGTCATAGAATGACTTTAACAGGGTTCCTTTCAGCTCAGATCCAAATTTTCTTTGAATTCCACCTCATACCTCCACAACCAACTCCCCAACGATCTTAGTTCTGATAATAAATAACGGAAAAATAATAAGGGAAAGCTAAAACATTTCTAGTAGTTGCAAATGATAGAAAATAATTCTATTTATTACAGTAAAATGATGTAATATTAATTGAAAAATTTAAAAAAGAAGACTAAGAAAATCTTTTTATCAAAATGTCACATTTATCTTTGAACTCAAAAGAAGATTTTGGGGCCCTTGCAATGCAGGGCCCCTCGCGATTGCGACCATCGTGACCCCTTAAATCCGCCCCTGCTCCTTTCGAAGCGTGCTTAGCACAATGCCAAGTTTAAACTTTGAACAAGGGTTTTGTTTTAGCTACACTGTAAAAAGAAAAGATTATTACTATGCTGAATTTAGTTTTATGAAATGCCAAATAAAGTTTGAATATGCACTACTTTTATTGTCAGTACCAAATTAAGTTCAACATAAACAGATTAGGATAAGATTAAAAAAAGAGTTATAGAGAACAGCAATATTTGATATTATTTAGGCTTGATATCTCTTTGAACTTTTATGGTATACCCATTTATACTTTTCTAGTATATACAGCTATACATAAATATACCCTATGTTGTATAGTTTTTTACAAAGTCTTCAGTGATGCCGCTGTACTTGAAAAAACCTGGGTCCCCAGGACCCAGGATTTCCAAAAATCTGGGTCCCTCTTTTACAAAAGCGAGTCCCCATCAATAATTTATATTTTAAAGGAATAAATGAAACTTGTTTATTTGGAAAAGATAAATGAAATGCATTAATTATTGTTTAATAATAATTAAATAATGAATTAAAACCAGTATTATTTGCACTCAAATAAGATATTTTTAAAAAATATTAAGAGAAATTTTCTTTACTTTTTAAAAGTAAAAATGCAAGATACAATTTTAATTGTAAAATAATGTTTATTTCAGAGTAGAAGATACCAAATTCCACTAACAAGTATCACTAATGTTTGCATTTCTTTTAAGAAGGGGCAAGACGGGTTTATTGAAAAATATATTTTTTGCTGAAAAAAAGAATACTTATGTTAAGTAAAGGTGTACTTTTTGTTGAATGAATGGGTGCTTTCATTATACTTCCCATTGAATTATTTGTCTGTGTTGGAATCAGACATTTTCCTTGGAAGGGAAATTTACATCTAAATCATTAATAAGCATCAAATTCTAAATGATCTGAAGGCGGGAGACATTTCAATGCAGTAAGAAGGGGGGGGGGGATTTTTCACCTGTCCACCTACTGAATACATTATCAAAGTACACTGAAATCATGCTGTAATTTTAAGAGTCTCATAAAAAAAAAATTGAACTCCATTTTATGAATTTTCTACCTATAAGTTTAGTTTGCACATCACATCTTTTTTGGTGCTTTGACTAAATTAATGTTTCTTCCGCGTTATTTTGACGAAATTCACGTTTTTTCCGCGATTCTTTTGTCAAAATTTGCTATTTTTTCGCGAGTCTGTCACGAAAATCGTGTTTTTTCCGCGATACTTTGGCAAAATTCGGCTTTGTTCCGCGATTTTTTGATGAAATTCGCTATTTTTCGCGATCTTTTGACATAATACACTATTTTGTCTCAGCCCTTTTACGAAAATAGCGTTTTTTCCGCGATATTTTGATGAAATTTGTGCTTTTTTGCGATCCTTTGACGAAAATCGGCTTTTTTCCCGCGATATTTTGATGAAATTTGCGCTTTTTTCGCGATCCTTTGACAAAATTCGGCTTTTTCCGCGATTTTTTTTGGCGAAATTCGCTATGTTTTCGCGATCTTTTAACGAAATACGCTAATTTGTCGCGGCCCTTTTACGAAAACCGCGTTTTTTGCAATATTTTGATGAAATTTGCGCTTATTTCCGCGATATTTTGATGAAATTTGCGCTTATTTCCGCGATTTTTTGACGAAATTCGCTTTTTTTCGCGATCCTTTGACGAAATACGCGATTTTTTCGCGGCCCTTTTACGAAAATCGCTGTTTTTGCGCGATATTTTGATGAGATTTGCGCTTTTTTCGCGATTCTTTGACGAAAATATGCTTTTTTCCGCGATTTTTTGACGAAATTATGCGTCCCATGGGACGCATAAGAGCTTTTTTTGCGTCCCATCATCGATTTTTCGCGTAATTTACGTGCTATAGCGCGTTCGCGGTATCCCTGGTCTTATTATTCTTTCAGAAATGATTTTTTTAAATAATACAGTTAATAATTCATATATTTATTGTATGGAACCCTCTGAGTGCGAGTAATACTCACACTTGACCATTTATTTCAAATGCGTTACACTATAGAATTAGAAAGTCTAAACACTACTATAACACTTCAAACGGTTTCAAAAAATGTCCCTCTCCCTTCAGCAATTCAGAAATGATATATTCACTGGCTACTTTTATATGCATATATGGATGAGTTTTGCAGTCATGATTACTGAAGTAATTTGAAATCGAACAACATTTTGTATTTTCAATAACTATATCATATTAAGTTATAATTAGTTGTTGTCTCAAGACAACCTTTCCTGGGCTGGGATTCCAAAAATTGGCTTAAAATGCCAACTTGGTCAGCATTTATTTTAAAAGATTTTTTGCCTTTATCAAAAGATTAAAAATGCTATTCGATTCCTTGGCTTATGAATAAGAGCATCTGCATATTTCGTGCATTTAAAAATAATAATAACTTCATGAATGTGTTAGAAAGTAACCAGTTTAGCAACGATTTTTTTAATAATACAGTTAATAATTCATATATTTATTGTGATATTCGCACTTGACCATTTATTGTTTCTCCTGTTCAAGGATGTAAAAATTGGAATTTTTAAGTTAATAAATTGACTAACACAAAAAATTTATTATTCAGGCTGTTGCATCGTCAATATGACACCATGAAAGATGTTTTTGCTTTATAATGTTATCCATGTAGAATTTCTTTTTGTGGCAACAAGAAAGAAAAAAATGAATTATGAAATTAAAAAAAAAGATAGACTTTTAACGTTAAGTACATGGTAATTATGATCTATAAATATTCTACAAATACATGAATTTTATCAATTTATTTTGTCATCTGTCACTGTTCTTGATTAGATTGGCCAAATAGTTTAGGAGGTGTAGAGTCTCCCAAAAAACATTGGAGTCATTGTAAAAGAGCTTTGCTTAGCTCAATTATAGTAAATGCAGACAAAAACCAATGATAAAAAATCATTAATTCTAACCTCCTGACATCTGCTAATTACAACAAAGGATATATAACTAGTGTTTCCAGGTGCAGTATCATAAAAAGTGGGACAGGCCGACAAAAAATGTGGTACAGTAGCTTCTAATTCAGGACATGAAAATGGAACCTGTCTTAAACATAAAAATTTTATTGACCCTACGATAGGAACAGGATTGGCATGGTTTAAACCAATTGGTTTTTTTCTGAAACAAACCAATGGGTTTTTTTAGATAAAATTTAATATTTTCTCTTTATTGTAATTTAAATGTATGGATGTAGGATAAAAATTAACATTGATGAACATGTCTGATGCCCTAATGAGTTATCTTAAAACACGTAAAATTAGCACAAATAAAATACAGTAAAGCCCCGATTATCCGCAAGCGGATGATCCGCGGTGTGGTTTATCCGCAAAGCCAATTTTTTTTTTTTTTTATTCAAGTCAACAGCAAGGAAAATACAATAAGCCCTACTATTAAATATAAGCAGAAAAATCAATGTATTCGAAAGTCATAGAAGAATATTTTTAGATTCGGTTGCCATGTTTGAAATATCAGATATAAAGTCTTGATGTCTTTTCTTGATTTTATTAACCAAACGTAAACTCAGCAATTAAAATATTTTACAATTAAATAGCACTATTATGATAAATTCCAGGAGAGCATATCAAGAATAATTTCATTTTTGAGATTAAAAATTATTCCATACTAAAAGAAAAATAATAGTTTACAATTTAGAATAAAGAAAATATGTTTCCAAAACAAGTGACTGATTTTTAAAAAAAGATGTAACTCACCTCTTTTTGTACAGTATGTATGGCATTGTTTCTTGTTTACTGTTCTTTATTTTAGTGATTTAGACATAAAGCAAAGGTTTCTGACGTACTGTGCATATGTATGTATTTTAAACGTTTTATTATGTTTTTTGTACATTAAAACATAGTTTTTATGTTGAATTTTCTTTTTTTGTGTGTTTGCACTTTATTTTCAGTCTTTTTGGGGTTATCCATGATTTTTGTTATCCACGCTGCCCTTGCCACCTTATCCCATGGATAATCAGGGCTGTACTGTAGATAAAAAATATTCAATATTTAGCATAAAATATTTTCATTTAAAAAATGCATATTTTTTACTGAATTTATAACATAATAATGATCTTTGAGATTTTGGTCAAGTTGTAAATGAAAATTTTCTCGATTGGGGAGATTATCTTTTTAGAATTTCAAAAAGAAACTCAAGATATGAAGTTGAATAAGACAATGTGCAAAAATTAAGTGCTAGTTATAGTATTTCAATAATACCAATCAATCTTTTCTGTTACTTGCTGAATTTAATGGCCAAAAATGTTGGCTTGGAGTTATTGATCTGAAAACAAAATAACCAGAAGTATTTGAATATAAAAAAAAAAACTTTAACTACAAATACTTATATTTGGGTCAGTGTTTAATAAGTCCAGGCAGATTTTTGACAAAATCTTAACAAATTTCAATATTCTTGAATATATATGGAACAGAACAGATATTTACAGTTTGAGGGTAATTATAAACAGCAAGCCAACCGGCTTTTCTCGTTTTCATTAAACATCGATGAGAGATTTTGCTTACACTAGGTTCATCTGCCTATAAGGGACTGTGCATATATAACGTTATCAACTTTTTGGAAATTTTGTACCCCCTCCCCCCCTTACGATATCATACGTTATCATCCCTTGAACCCCCCGCCCCCCCGAGTAATGATATCGTTATCAATGTATAAAAATTCTTTAAAATTTTAGGATTTTTTTCTTTTGTTTGGAATGATATACAAATAGGGTTACATTTGTTTTTCACATACTTTATTGAATCAGATAAAGAGAAGTCAATAAAATATCAGTTTATATATTAAATAACATTTAAAAGGAATAGTTACTATTTAAAAGTATTTAATAATAGATTTTTGTTACATAATGCATTCAACAGTAATAATATCTTTTTGCACTTGCCTCCTGCATGGTGTGGGGCAGACAGAACTTCTTTTCAAGAAAACAGGTGGACAACATTCTTTCTCTTTTATTTACTATTAAACACAAGTATCATTTCAAACATACTTCGCATATGGTTTGTCAAACAGCGGATTATATATGCACACACATATGACAAAAGAATAGGAATGCCAAACGTTGGGATGTTCCATATTTTGGAATTGAATAATTTTATAATCATTTAATGATTTTAATAATAACTTTATACTTTCATAAAAATAGATAACACACTATTTTGATGTAAAGACCAAGTTACAAATAAAAATGGATAAAAAATGATAACGATATCAAAAGACAACCCCCCCCCCCTCCCCCTAGAGACATCTTACGATATCATGTGCCAGACCCTCCCTCCCCCCTAAAATGATAACGTTATATATACATAGCCCCTAAAACATTACTAAAGCACAGCTTCTAGCTGGCCAGAGATTTTGCAGCCTCCCTTAGTCCGTCTGACAAAGTCTGGATCTCCACTGCTTCTGCTCTCATTCTCACGGTAAAAATTACTTAGCTCATCAAAATCTATTGTTCGGTAGTTGAGGTATCTCATCAAGAGCCTCACTGAAGAATCTGCCTAGCTTTGCGGTACAGAGTCCATTTCCTGTCACCACAAATTCGGCCTACCTGACAGGGCTGGGTCCTCCCAGTCATCATCTACCTTGTATACCAGATGAGTACTGGACTACTTTTCACAGAACATATCTGATATAAAAAATAACACACTAACAACTTAAAACAAAATAACAGCAAAATCAATCACTAAATACTACTGAATGCAATTTATTTTTCTAATGAAAAGTTATTAGAGGTCTTAAATTGTTTTCTGTCACTTAGACGCAGTTCTTTTCACAGTTTATTCATACTAGCTCAAAAAATTGTCAATAAAACACAGTTAAAAAAAAAAACACACACAAAAATCATGTAAAAGCACAATTGTTTTGCCTTAGCCAGTGTCCACGGCTTCATGTGATCTGGAGCGGTCAAGGTCGTATTTGGACCCTCATGGTGTCCAACTTTGCTTACATTGTAATGATAATTTCTTTTTACTGCAGTAATCTCGTAGGGACCAACAGACTTAAGCTTTAGTTTGGTAGCTGCCCCAAACTGCGTTTTATGAATGGCCATCAAATCACAGAGTTTATAGGTGTTGGCCTTTTTTCGCTTTTTGTTGTACGTTTTCATGTTGTATTTTTAATCTTTTCTTTGGCTATTTCTCTATTCGAATTTCTTTCTGATAAAAATGAATTCAATTCCTTATCATCTAACAGTGTTTTGATTTGCAGGTCAGTTTTTTGCCGCAGTTTTGTTCCTGTCAGTAGTTCGAAGGGTGTAAATTTTGTACTTCTTGATATGGTACTATTCATGATATGTTGTACGGGTACAACAAATTTGTGGCATTTAGTGGGGTCTTCTACACTAAACTTTGCTGAAATTGGGATAAGACTTCTGTGCATTCGCTCTATTTGACCATTTCCTTTAGGTATCCCTGTTTTTATTGGAATATGTTCTATATTCTCTTCCTTACAATATTTTTCAAAACCAGCAAAGGTGAAAGCCGGTCCTTTGTCATGGACGATTCGTGACGGATTTCCAAAAATATTGTGTTGTCGGGTTAACTGACTTCTTTAGCGGCAGTAGGTTTCACGGAGTTTAGTAATAATGATGAACTTAAATCAGTACTGGTAATAAAAGCAGTGATATTTAAACTTCATTTTGAGTTTCTTAAAACTAAGTTTGGCGTGGTAATAATCATCATAATAAAAATTTTCATTTTGCTCAGCCTTGCTTTTTCTAGCATGCTGTTCCTTTTTCCCTATCTTGCACAGAAGAAGAATCTCGCTGTAGATTCAAATCAGCTGTTTGCTGCTTTTTCACGCATTATTTGTTCATTTTAAACATTGGTTTACTGCTTTTTGATTATTCATTTTACTTCACAATTAAATTTTTAAAACATCATACTCTTCTTCGCGACCTTGATCAATGCCAAAAGCAAATACAGTTAAATGTTCTTTTCTTAAAACAGGCAAATTTAATTCACGAGCTAATGCTTTTGTTATGAAACTTTTTTTGCTTGCAGAATCAAGTAATAATCGAACTACCTTTGATTTAGAATTACCTTGAGCAGTTACACAACATGTTTGTAATAAAACAGCATGCTTAGAATTTCTAAAATTGCAATGAGAATTAGATACAACTGTTTGATTTTCATTAATTTCTGGTTATAAACTTTTCTTAAAACAAATAATTTGTTATGTTCAGTACTTTTACAATTTACACATGGCTTTAATTTATGCGGCATTGCGAAGATAAATGCGATTTCTGAAAACATTTGTAACATCTATCCTCCTTATGTAACATTAATCTTTTCTTATCATCAGCTAAATTTTTACACTCGGAAGATAACTTTTGCAAAATACACAAAAAGCTTTAATATTAGCATTTAAGGTATTAGCATGTTGATATTTATTTGATGTTTTCTTTTCACGAAATTCAGTTTTATTTTTATGTACAAAAGAAGAGGTCGCATCATTTTTAGAACTAGTCATTGACAAAGCATTTTCTTTACAGCAATTAGATCAGTTACATCTGACTCTTTGCTAGTATCACATTTCTTATGATATTCAATTACTAATTCATTGGGCAATAGTTTTAGCAATTGTCCATAAAAACTGGATATTACCACCAAATTTCTTAAACTTCTAATATTAATTTCACACGTCATGCAATCTTCGTAATGCATTTAAATTTGAACAATTTTTAACTGGTTCTATATTTAATAAATTAGTCATGTGTTTATTAATAACATCAACCTTACCAAAATGGTCCTTTAATAAATACAAGTATCATAATTTTGTTCTGTCAATGGAAACCCTTCTACCACATTATATGCCCGATTACATAACAAGGACTTTAGATATGCAAATTTTTTTATCTTAGAAAGTGATTTATTCTGGTGTATCGATGTTTCAAAACAATTAAAAAATTCGACCCATTCTTTGATTTCATGAGAAAATTTTGGAGCATTTAATTTTGGCAATTTCATGGCAGAACAAGAACTCGTTTCTGTTCCACTGGCAGAACTATTCAATGAATTTACAGAACTAGTTGTTGTCATAGAAACATTATCTTTTTTACATTTACTTAATCTTGTTTTAATTTAAAATTTAGCTCTTATTGATCCATGTACTTTTCGCTACTAGCAATGTCCTTTTCATGTTCTTTTAAGTCAGATATTTGAGCTTCAGTATCACGATTCAAACTTTGGAAAGTTGATTCTTTTAAGCAGAATATTTCTTGAAGCTCTAATAATTCATCGGTTTTAGTATTATATCAATATCATCACTTAACAATGTTTCTAATTTTGTAATTAATTTCATGAAACTCATTCGTTCAACAGAACATTTTGCTTCCAGTTTCTCAAGACTTTCCACTTCAAATCAATTCTTATTTTAAAACATAAACAATTCATATATAATGAAAAATATTTCCTTACCTGTTAATTCCAGGCAATGTAGATGTCATTGCAGGATGTCAAGTTGTAATCCAAAATCCACAATAGTAATTCCATAAATCACAGATTGAAAGATAAACCACAGTTGAAAATCGCATTAATCACAAATCATTTTCACAATTGGTTCACGGTTCTTTCCAAAAAAAAAAAAAGTATCTTGGATTTGTAGAGTACCAAAAAATGGTTACACCGGTAGTTCAAAAATCAAGTAAATCAGAAATCAAAGTTAGGGTGAGAGAGCCATTAGTGGTTAAATAGTTTATTAATAAAATAAATTAACATACCAGGTGTCCTAAAAAGGACTGACTGATTTTAAAATTCAGTAACTTGTAAACGGTGACAGATATTTAAAAAATTCTTGCAGGAGGGTTATGCATAAGGTCAAAAGTTTTTTTACGGTGATTTTCAATTTTAGTTCGAATTACAAACAATAGATGGCACTGCGATCAATAGACGCTAAATTCAGGCTCAAGTTTTGGTACTTCGTGGCCCAGATAATACATTTCCATCTCCTTTTTCTGCATAGAACAAGAGAAAGGACCAAAAATCGAGCCTGTATTTAGCGACTATTGCTGACAGCGCCATCTATTGTTTGTAATTCGAACTAAAATCGAAAATCACTGTAATAAAACTTTTGACCTTATGCATAAACTTCCTGCAAGAATTTTTTAAATATCTGTCACCGTTTGCAAGTTATTGAATTTTAAAATCAGTCAGTCCTTTTTGGGACACCCGGTATTTAAATCAGGTATCATGAGCAATTAATAATTAAACTTTCCAATTATTAAACATTTCTTCATAGCACAAATTCTCTGTTTAAAACAGAGCCAAGATATTCACATGCTGCTTTTCTGGTTGCAGAATCAAGACTATCCTATGGTTTCATCATTACAAATTATCGATATTTAACAGAGCCAAGTTACATAAGTTCTCTGCTTGGTTGCAGAGTAAAGACTGACTTTTTCCTAAAAGATACATATTATACAAAAAAACATCAAAATAAAAATTACAACATGCTGGTTATAAATCTTCTGCAATTACTTCAATAATAATATCATAAACCGCATTAAATTAGCTATAAATTATTATAAATAGCTATAATATTCATTTAAATGACATCAAGTAATTATTAAACTAATAAATCTATTTAAATGATACCAAAATAAATATAACTCATAAAGTTATATCAAGAAATCACAAAGTCATTAAATTACTAATAAATCATCATCAAGAATTCAAAATTATTATAAAAGCTAATAAATCTATATTAAATGACCTTGAAATCATAATATTACTCATAAATACTGATCAAGAGCCAGGATTATAAACAAATTAGATTTTTTGTCAGAAGAAATCAATCAGTTTTATAATTATGTTTCATAATATAAACGATAAACAGACTTAAATTATAAACAATAAATTTGATTTCTTCTTTGGCATTTACGCCAAAACACTATATGACAAACTGAAAATCTAATAGCTGCTTGATTGTCATAGCATAGCAAGCATTCGTCTAATCATAAATTTAGACTTTCATTTTCTAATATGCTCTTTAACCACATTAATTCTTTTGCTGCTTTTGTAAGAGTAACAGATTCAGCTCCCATAGCAAATAAATTGACTGTTTTATGTTTATTTTACTATGATTTATGTTTGTTAGTAAAAGTATCCATTGTATGTGATACTTTGTGGCAGAATTAGAGGAGGGATACTTTTTTTCCCATGCCTGTACAATATTTCTGAATTTATATAAAATTTGGCTATTTTTAGAAATTAATTTGTATTTCTGAATATTTCTGTTTCATATTTATCAAAATAATGTTATTAAAATGATACATTTAACTACATATTGGTGCTTTTTCTTTTCAGTATTCTGTCACTTTATTGCTTTTATTTGTTGGAGAAATGGCTGCTGCAATATTTGCTTTTGTATTCCCAAATCAGTTTGTTGATGCTGTAAAAGAAGGTTTATCTAAAGAACCTATTGCAAAATACAGAGATGATGTAAACCTCCAGAATGTTATTGATGCTTTTCAGACTGAGGTAATTACTTCTCTTTGTTATTTGCTATTATTTATTTATTATTTAACTTTCATAATATTCTTGTTTTGTTTTATAAAATTAAATTTGATGAAATAATGATTGATTATGTTTACAAGTTGCTTTTAATGACTGTCACATAAATATGAAGAATGGAATAGTTATATTTTCATTGATTCAGAACTGGGACATATTGTATCACAACAAGTTTATCTAAAAGCCTATATGTACTTCATCTGAAAAGATTTATGGATCCATTTAATTAGCATATTTTCCTTTGGAATTTATATCCTGGTTTTAATATTCCAGCTAGATTGAATTCTATGGGCTTAAAGCTACAATTATGATTATTCATAAACTAATGCTTCAACTTCATTATATTTGGAGTTGAAATCTATTTTGAAGAATTATTACGAGGCACTGCCTAAAATTACTTGTGTGCATATGCCTAGTGATGTACTGAAGTAAGCAGAATTTTTGCATGTTTTCCCGGGCTTCCAAGCATAGTCCAAGACCATATTAATTTTTCTGCTGACTGCCATAGCAAAAATATTCTCAATTGCACAGGTTGTTGACTTTCAAGTTTTTCCCATCTCATCAGTGGTTCCTAAACTTTTACAGATTTATTACAACTTCTCTTCTTGCTTAAATTTTACAGTACATTTCTTATTGACCTGGCAGTCCAGAAAGTACAAAAAGTATTATCCATAATTAAGTAAACAAAATTAGCTAATCAGTGCATAAAATTCAGTAAAGTTTTAATTTTTGAATCATTGCATGGACAGGACTCCATTCTGATGTTATTGTATATATATTTGAGAAAATTAAATAGTTAAGTGTAACATTTGTAATAAAAATTTTTTTAATGCGATCAAATTTTGAATCATAAATTTCAAAGTACAATAAATTCCTTTAAATCTGTGACCCTAAAGTCCGAAATGCCTAAATTCTGCATATCATTTCAGATGTAAACAGTGAAACTTAATTAAGTTGCAGAAACAAAATTAAAGACGGCGCTGAAATCAGAGGCAATCACAACTTTTTTTTTTTTTTTTTTTTTACAACAATGCTGGTATTGCAGAGAGAAAAACAATTTATTTTTAATATTTTAATTTTTTTTTTAATTTTTATTTTACATAATTTTATGTAATTATTAAATTAATAAATTATTTTAATATTTTATGTTGTTGTAAGTCTTGGACGTAATATAACCTTTGTGGTTTATATACATAACAGAGTCTATTTAAACATGCAGAAAACCCAGTGGAGGTAAAGGCTGGTAAATAGGACGTATTGGAAGTGAAATATTTAAATGAGCATATATGAAAAATGATCTCTTAACTAGGATAAGAAAACAAAATGCATAATAGTAGAATTAACGAAAAGAGTTTATTTTACTTTGACGACACAAGGTGATGATACAGCAAGTAATCAATGTGAAGATTTATCACAGCAGTTGTTCTTGTACATGTAAAAACACACCATAACAATGGCGGTTTGCAGATGGCTTCAAGATACATTTTACAAACATTACTTTAAGATTTAAAACTATTTAAAAATCAACCCATAGTTAAAACAAACTAACAAGTATGTTAATTAATACATCCAGAATGTTGGACCAGCCAACACTCAGTATCGTGAGAAGTTACTTCCATTTCAAGGAAGATAAAAATGCAAACTAATGATGTCTGGAACCTTTATTTATATGAAATGGCTAGGATTGAAATCGACGTTTCGGAGCAGAGACCACGAAGCGGGCCAATCACGGAACGGCATCAAATCGATGCAAAAGCTAGATTCGATGATAGATTTGATAATAGATACGATATTGTCAGTCGCCATCTGGCGGGAAAAATATCGTTACGGAAAAACGTAATCACTTTGGAACGTGGTTTTGCCGATGTAGGTTGCAAAGAAAATGGAGTCCGTGAACGGAAAAAGATAGAGATAGCTATTGACGTTACAGGACTAATACATTATGTAAAACTGATAGATAAAGTCCGGAAATAAAGTAAAAAGGTAAGTTAAGTTTTGGAAACATTTATTACTGATATTATGAGATATTATAATGATGTAATAAATAAAAAATAAAATATGAATTTATAAATAAAACATGATGATTGTGGTATGAAATTATGATAAATAGGAAATAGGAGGTGATGAGAAAACCAGTGTTTGGTATCTCTATCAAATGCCTCCCCTCTCATTGCCTCTTTAAATAAAGAGATAACTTATAAAAAAGTTAACTCAGAGAGCAAAGGATTGAAAAATCCATAGATATCACCATTCGACCCAACTCACCAAAACTATTTAAAAAACAGAAAAAAATTTTTAACTTTTAGAAAGGTGAAAATTTGAAAGGTGAAAAATTTTAAACTTGAAAAGTTACGATTGCTTCAAAATGAAAACTTGAAGAAATACATCTAGTTCATTTCTGAACCCAAAACGTGAAACAACTCTAATAATTGAAAAGTTGAAAAACTTGAACTTCAAAAAGTAGAAGTCAAAAAACTTTAAACGAAGTTTTTAAATATACTTCGAATATGAATTAACAATTTTAACAAATGACTAGAAAAAAAATTTAAGTGATGAAAGTTCATAAAAGAACAAGTTAAATTATAACAAAGAAACAAGTGAAACCAGTAGAACAAGTAAAAATGTATAGAGAATTTGCTAAACGAGAAAAATTAACTCTTCAAAACAATTTTTTGGCTAATAACAGATCTTCTTTGCCTAAAGACAGAGGTATACGTATCTTAGACTGAAGATTAACAGGAGCCTAACAAAGAAGTTAACTTTAAAAAGGTGCAAAATTCTCATACAATTTAAATTACAAAAATGAAAATGATGATGACGTACCACTTCAAAAATATAAGTTTCCAATTTGGAAACGTTATCACCAGCTCTCCAAGACGTCTTGATCACAATAGTTACAATTGAAAAATATTTTTATTACAATTTTAAACAATTCATATAGATAAAAATTTAAGCAATTATGAGAACTTGAGATCCAGGCATCTAGGCTCAAGCAACAAAAACGACAGCTCTTTCAACAAACTAACGTACAAATCCATTGAGAATGAATTAAGGGCACATTTATACCACTTTTAGTCTCCCGCTAGCAGGGATCACACATACACATAGATTGGGTGTCGCTCTAGGTGCCTAGAATAGATAAACACAAATTAATGATATGCATAAGAAAATTCATTGTATAAGCACAGATACAAACAGTTTAAAATAAGATTTCTTTAAATATTTAAAAACTGTTTTATAAAAAAAAGAAACCCTTTTACTAAGATATATTTATAGTTGATTTTAAGTTTAAAAAAAAACCTCTAACCAATTAAACTTAGACAATGATCAAGATAGCTGGTTATGCATGAAAAAGAATATATACTGGCAAATGAACAGGAATCAAAATAGCAATCGTTTACACTTATCCTTTAAACTGAATTTAACAACATTTAGGTACAGTGTAACAACAAAAAGCTTAAAAAGGATTCAACAAAATTCACCAGCATAATCATGGGTACAATGTATAAAAAATTTATACAGTCGGCTCTCGTTAATTTGAAATCAGATAAATCGAATCTTCGCTTAATTCGAACTAAACATGAAGTCCCGAAATTTTCAATGGCAGAATAACGTTAAAACTTTTCATTTATTCGAACTCATTTTCTCTTGACTTCGTTTAATTCGAACTAACGAGAATTCCATTTTTTTATTTTTCCTTACTTTCTCACAGACTTCAGATCCTTGAAATAACTTTCTTTCTTTCATTTTTGTCAGAATTGTTCTGAACTAGTATAATAATTCCATGCATTTGAAATCCGCTTTCTTAGTGCACCCTGTCTGTCCATCAATGACACATTCACCCTTTCTTCCATTGTGCTTTTCCTAATCCCTTCTGTAGCATTTGACCCAGTGACATTCCAAGAAATTCACTGAGTGGACATCTGTTATAGATAGGGGAAACCTGTTTTATCACTACATTCTACTTTCCCTCTGGGGATCGAATTTTTCAGTCAATGGTTTTACTTACTGCTAAATTGTTTTTTGAGAAAGTAAAAGATCTTGTTTCTTTAAAATATGGCTCCACGTGGAAGTTATAAATCGTTAACTCTAGAAGCCAAAGTGGGAATTATTAAAAAGGTAGGATGTGGCCAATCTAAGACAGAAATTGCTGCAGAATATGGAATAAAAAAGAATACGCTGTCTACTTACTTGAAAAATAAAGAATTCATCCGGAAATCATGGGAAAAGGAAAGATTTGCTAAAGGACGAAAACGTATGAGAGAAGCAGCCCATGAGGATTTAGACGAAGCTTTACTGTTATGGACAAAAGATGCATTGGCAAGAAATGTACCTTTGAGTGGACCTATATTGGCAGCTAAAGCGAAAGAACTTGCACTACTCATGAGTATTAAAAATTTCAATTGCAGCAAAGGATGGCTGACACGTTTTAAGCAGTGAAATAACATCGTACACAAAGCTGTGTGTGGTGAAAGTGGTGCTGTAGACCTCGCTGCTTGCAATGAATTCTGCGAAAAGCTATCCGAACTTATTTCTACTTATGCAATGAAAGACATGTTTAATGCCGATGAAACAGGGTTGTTTTATAAACTTCTTCCTAATAAGACTTTAACATTTAAAGGTGAAACATGCACAAGTGATAAACTTAGAAAAGACAGGATAACTGTGATGGTAGGTGCCAATATGGATGGAAGTGAGAAGTTAAAATTGTTAGTTATTGGTAAATCAACTAATCCACGTTGCTTCAAAGGAGTTAACACTGCCTGTTGATTATGTGGCAAATGCCAAAGCCTGGATGAGGCGTGAGATCTGCATCAGTTGGTTAAAAGAACTGGATAAAAAATTTTCTCGTGAAAACAGAAAAATTCTATTGCTGCTAGATAATGTGCAGAGTCATTATAAACTACCAACACTGAGCTCTATAAAGATTGAATATTTACCCCCTAATACTACAGCACAACTGCAACCGATGGACCAAGGAATAATTCAAAATTTAAAAACTCATTACCGTAAAAGGGTTCTAGAACAAATTTTATTTTCGATTGACCTTAAAGAAAGCTATGACATAACATTACTCACGGCCATCAAGGATTTATATGTGGCGTGGGACGCCGTACAACCTGAAACAATAGAAAAATACTTTCGACATGCCGGATTTATCCATCCATCTAAAAAGAGTGGTTATAATGCAAATGACGAAAACAACAGACCTTTTGAAGAAATAGAATTTCCAAACTTTTCTGAAAAGTTCCAATGCGATATTACGTTCGCAGAGTATGTAGCAGCCAACAATAGTTTAGAAGTATCTGGACCCTTAACTGCGGAAGAAATATTTGAAACAATTCACGAAAAATGCAATGAGGAGATGGAATCAGATTCTGGTGATTCTGCTACTATGTCCGAAGTGCTTTCCTTACCCACAGAAAAGTCAATTGACAATCAATTGAGTGTTTGCGTACATTTATCCTGATGCAGCCGTCATCAGACAAAGAACTTAACTGTTTGTTACAAATAGAAAAACTGGCTAAAAAGTCAAAAATGAATAGGACTAAGCAAACAACAATTGATAATTTTTTTCATAGAGATGATAAATAAGTGCAAATAATTTCTTAAATGTTCATCTAATTTCAGGTAAGAAAATTATAGTACAATTAAAATGTAATTTTAAATGCCGTTGTTCTATAGTATATTATTAATTTTTATGTTTTATTTACATTATTTTAATTATTAATTATTTTATGTATTTATATCTTTTAATTTAATATTAAGTCATTCTAACGATAACATCCGAAATTTAAAAAAAATACTATAACATTAATTCCTTTGTAATAGTACCCCTTTAAACATGTTTTCTCTCATACTTTACATAATTCAAACTTTGGATAATTCGAACATTTCTTGTGGTCCTGACGAGTTCGAATTAATGAGAGCCGACAGTATATGAATGATATATGCAAAATTTATATATGGAAATGAGATGAACTATATCAAAATCTAATAAGTACTTCACATCATGAACAGAAGCTTTATAAAACTCAAGATCTAATTTTTGGATAATGGCTTGGTAAAAATGTCTGCCAGGTTTGATCTGTTACGCACGTGACTGAGCAAAAATTCCCCTCTATTAAACAAATCCCGAATAAAAAACAACTTGATGTCGATATGCTTGGATTTGTAATTTTCCACAGGAGATTTAACAAAATCGATTGCTGCTTGATTATCTGCTTTCATCTCAGCTGTCCTCCCCAGTATAGGTATGATCCCCTCCTGTGCACACTCGCGACGTATTCGGTGAAACCAGACCAGGTTCTTGACGGCCTCAGTCATTGCGACGAATTCAGACTCCATGGTCGATAACGAGGCGCACTTTTCTTTAAAAGTGCACCAATCGACGGGAGCTTCGTCAAGCATGACTATGATCATCAACCGAGGTCCAATCGTCGCGGTTAGCCGCAAAGTCGGCATCAGTAAAGATCGTTAGACCTGCACGAGAGTTTCAGCTTAAAATGCAAAGTAGACTTTAAATATCCTAGCAATCGTAGCAACCCATCCCAATGGACTATACCTGGGTTCGCCTGAAACTGGCTCAGTAAGTTCACGGCATAGCAGATATCGTATCGAGTACGGTTCGCAACAAAAGAGAGACAACCCAATAAATTACGGTAAGGAAAACGGGACATTTCCTGAATGTCATGATCGGAAACTGGACAACTGGATCTTGAAAAAATAATACCTTTACTTATAGGCAATGATGACACTGGAATTTTAAAAGAACTAAATCTATTACATACATTTTGAATGTAGTTTTGCTGGTATATGATAACTCCTGATTGAGTATCTTCAAATTCAACACCTAATAGCTTTCTAGTTCTACCCAGTTCCTTTATGTCAAATCTTGCTTTTAATTTCTTTAAGGTGTTATCTATAAGCTTTTGAGTTTTTCCAAAGATCACTATGTCATCCACATACAATAGTAATAAAATATTAGAATTAAAAATATAAACACAATTGCATGATGAAAATTTCTTAAAACCAATCTTTAGTAGAGCTTTATGAATTTCCATGAACCTCTCTCTCCCACTTTGATGCAAACCATATAAAGTGCGATCTAGTTTGCAATATAAATGCTCTTTTCCAGGCTCTGAGAATCCGGGAGGTTGGTGCATATACACGTCTTCACTCAGTGGTGCATACAGGTAGGCGCAGGTCACGTCACACTGAGTGTGTGACCACCCGCTACACGAAACAAGAAGGGAGAAAAAGAATCTGATAACGCCAAAGTTCACAACAGGGCTAAAAGTCTCTTCGTAGGACTCTCCCTTTATTTGTTTGAACCCTTGGGCAGCAAGTCTAGCCTTGTGCCTGGCGATCCGTCTAAATTCATCCTGTTTCGTCGTGTAAACCCACCGTTAACCTACTGGAGTGACATGTACTGGTAATTCTTCCAAATGCCAAACTCCACGGTCTCTCATAATCTTCATTGCTTTCCACCAGATCAAGCTCTGTTCCGATCTGCATGCCTGCTTAAATGTTCTGGGAGTTTTACTATTGTTAGCTAGTCATGCGGATATATGTGAAAAACTAGACTCACTAGAATTGTCATCTTCACTATCAGAAGGAGAGGATTCTTCAGGAATGGAGACTATACCAGAATAAGGATTGGACTGTTTAAAATCAAAGATTTCAGGCTTAAATAGAATATTGTTTTCTTCATAGTATTTCTTTACTTCGTTTAAAGAACACAATCTGTCGTCTTTACCCAATTCATAGTAATAGATGTCTATACGATCTTTTTTTCTATGCATGACAGGTTTTCTAAGCCAACGAACATCTTTAAGAATAGTTGGCTGAATAGTGTCACTGGACCCCGAATCCTTGTCCTCCCCCCTTCCAAGCGGGTAATCTTGAGAACTGCCGGAAGGACCCGGGATAGCCTCAGGTTCATCTTCAACGGCAACATCTCGATTAACCTCAGCTTTGGGAGGGAAGAGGGCATAATCATCGGTGTTCAGTACAGCTACACTGCGTCTTACCCCAGTCGTACATTCATTAAAATACACATTTGAAGATTCTACAATATCATCTGTCTCTGGTATCCAAATTCTATAACCCGTGTATGAAATGCGTACCCTACCAAAAATCCCTTTTTGGCACGTGCTTCTAGTTTCCACGACCTTTGCTTTGGAACTTTAATATATGCTTCCATGCCAAACGGCTTTAAATGCCGGACAGATGGCTTTCTATTACCATAAAGTTCGAAAGGCGTTTTCCCCAGAAGTTTTGGACAGATTCTATTCCAGCTGTATACAAAGTATTTTAAGGCCTCTGGCCAGAATTTCGGGTCTAAATTACTGTCAATTAGTAATGTTCTAATCCCATCTGCTGCCGTAGCCATGAAACGTTCCGCAACGGCGTTCTGCTGTGGCGTGTACGAATTCGTGAACTCGTGGCGAATACCCTTTTCATCAAAAAATGTTTAAAAGAAATGTTGTCAAACTCCACACCGTTATCAGTCTGAAAGCTCTTGACTTTCCTATTCAGGTATGTTTCTGCCCGTATAATATGCTTTCTAACGACATCAAAAGTGTCAGATTTCAATTTTAAAGGGCAAACTGATACACGGCGGGAAAAATCATCAATAATTGACAAAAAGTAACGTTCGCCACCTCTTCCTTGAATACGGCATGGACCCCACAAATCTGCATACAGAAGCTCAAGTGGATGATTAGAGTGGATATTCTTGTTAAATTTATGGGAAATATTCTTTAGCTTGCCAAATTTACATGATTCGCAAAATAAATTGGTCTCTTTTAGCCCTGGTAAGCCATGTACGCCTTGCTTATGGCTTGTATGTGCCATTAAAGAAGGACTTATGTGACCATACTTGCGATGCCAATGTGACATTTTCTCGTTCTGTTTAACGGCAGAAGTTTCAAATTTAACAGATTTATGAAGAGATTGGGATTTTTGGATACAGCCTGTAAATACGATCTTTTAAATATGCGCTAAACAAGTACTCGGCCCCCCCGACGGACTTTCACCTCACCATTATGACCCTGAAAGGTCAAACCATTTAAATCTAATTGAGGACCAGAGATAAGGTTTCTACGTAACTGATCAGAATACATTACGTTACATAAGGTAAAAACCCTTTGACCAAAACGAAGTTTAACTTCCCCTTTACCCTTTATGGGAAATAGAACATTTTTCAAGGCAACTGACATTTCATCATTTAGTTCCTGAAAACTAGAAAACAAAGTTTTATTATTACAGAAATGATGGTTTGCTCCTGTATCAAAAATCCAGTCACAATCATTTACAACATTACTTTAACTAGAATATGAGATAAAAAGATTTGACTTACATGTGCTTTTTGATAACTTCGAGCGAGAGCCACCACCTCTGTCATTAGAAACATATGGAGAAGAACGTCTGGTATGCTTGTGCCTGGGAATCTTGCTTCATTCTCTGGAACCTCTGAGACCTCTAGGAGACGAATCGTAGGAACTTGTAATGGAGTTGGAGTCGTCATCCGGCGGGTTAGAATAAGACGAATCACTGCGGTACCTCTCGGGAGACTGTTTGGAGTAGCGATTACGGGAACTGGATTGGCTTGAAGAGTAACCACGTCGAGAATATGAAGAGGGAGAAACATCTCTGTGATGAAACTGTTTGTTTGGAGACTTTGAAAAGCAATTGGTCTGTAAATGACCCAATTTGCCGCATTTCCAACATCTTTTTCTTTGTGACTTTCGAAAATGAGGTTTTCCTTTAAAAGATTTCTGCAATTTCACTGTATTGGGGATGTTCACTTGTTTAGCCCTATCTCGATCATGCAACCTTTGTCTGGTCTCTTCTGCCACCAGTTCATCAACCACCAAATCAAACTTAAATACATCTGCAGGTTTAGCCAATATCTGTTGTACTAAAGTGTTGTAAGCAACTTGTCGCAAAAAGATTTATAGATTCACCATATCTTATCCTTTCTTCCATAAGCTCGTTAAACAAAGACATATGATGAGTACGTGAATCTGGATGAAAATTTTTGTGCAATTTATTCCAAGCTGCAACTGGTTCTTGACAATCATCAATTAATCGCTTAAATTCTGGCTCTATATTAAGGTAAATCAAGGAAAGAGCCTTGTTTGCATGGGAGGTAAATTGATTAACCATATCGACAGTAACACTCGTACTAACTTCAGGTACCATCTGTTTTAAACTTATTATCTCCCACAGGCCTTTTTCTAACAACAAATACTTCATATCGCTACACCAAGTAACATAGTTTCTTGAACTAAGTTTGTCTATCGTATTTGTGGCCATCATGGAAAAAATTTTAAACACAGCCAAAAAAAAATTAAGTACCAGAAGTGCTACCCCCCCCCCCCCCCCCTGGGGTTTTCGTCCGTTATCTTCACCTGTGCCTTTAACTTCTTTAAAAAAAATTTTAAAGTTGAAGAAAAGTAATCTATTTAAACGAAAAATTCATCATCAAACAGCAAAGTAAACCAGTCTATTGTAGAAAAATCATCAAATCAGGAATAAAGTTTGTTAATATATGCAAAAATTCTATAACTAATAAAAAAAAATTTCGTTAAAATATGCAACAGTTCTGTAACTAATAAGAGTTCGTTGAAATATTTAAGAATCCTGTAACTAATAAAAGTTCGTTGAAATAAAAATCAATAAACAGCATTCAACGTAAAAATTTCGATTTGATAATTCAGGAAAAGTTCAGGGTCATTGCAAATAATATTTAATTTTATCTTAAGAGATCGATTAGCTCATACACCTCCTAGGTTATGTCCACCCATAACCCATATTCTTGGACGTAATATAACCTTTGTGGTTTATATACGTAACAGAGTCTATTTAAACATGCAGAAATGGTCAAGGCTGGTAAATAGGACATATTGGAAGTGAAATATTTAAATGAGCATATATGAAAAATGATCTCTTAACTAGGATAAGAAAACAAAATGCATAATAGTAGAATTAACGAAAGGAGTTTATTTTACTTTGACGACACAAGGTGATGATACAGCAAGTAATCAATATGAAGATTTATCACAGCAGTTGTTCTTGTACATATAAAAACACACCATAACAATGGCGGTTTGCAGATTGCTTGAAGATACATTTTACAAACATTACTTTAAGATTTAAAACTATTTAAAAATAAACCCATAGTTAAAACAAACTAACAAGTATGTTAATTAATACATCCAGAATGTTGGACCAGCCAACACTCAGTATCGTGAGAGGTTACTTCAATTTCAAGGAAGATAAAAATGCAAACTAATGATGTCCGAAACCTTTATTTATATGAAATGGCTAGGATTGTGTTAAGTGAGATTCCGGGATATGTAAATTGAAACGAAAATTCGAAAAGAAATATTCAAATCTGATCGAAAAAAATTCAATTCACATTCCCCGAAATCACACTATGGCCTTGATCGTATAGTGGTAAATTAGTACGCGTCGTAACTAGATTAAATTAAATCTGAAAAGAAGAAACAAAACAAATACTCACCCCTCTTTGGTAGAAACTTATATAAATAATAAAATCACCCTTGAAATGATACGGACAGATATTGCACAAAAATCATTTATTATATGATAAAAGATATTGTTAAACCGGATCCGGGTACAATACTATGGATTAGAGAATATTATTTCAAATTATTTAAATAAATATTATCTTATTGTGACAGGTGTTAATTCCAATACTTATTTATATGGATGCACAGTCTTCATATCATACCACTATGTTGGAAAGTTAGGATATATAAGAATAGTTCTAATTATGTTTTAATTCATTAACACACTTTTCGAGAATATATAAATTCAGGACTTTACGATAGTAGAGTGAGAATAGGCAACCAGTTTCTTACGAGTTTTAAATTGATGAACAGTTGTATTATTTTAACATTGATTCCGTCAACTGATAAGATGACATAGTTGAGGAAACATCGAGGAGAACACGAAATCTAATATCTTCCCTTGGAACACCGATACTGTAGGAGGCACGGCTTAAATTCGACTGGACGAATCGAAGTGACATTTGAAATGAATTGAAATATGCTAGGCAAAGGACAAAATCTGAAAGGCCTTCATCACATCTTCGGATTCAAGCAGAACAGAAAACATCTTTTTCAAACTGAGCAAAATGGAATAAAGTAACTTAGTAGAAATTGACGAGAAGGCATGAGCAGGACGCTATCATATCAGGTATATCTTGGTTGAGGTCGATGAAGTAAAACAGGCAATTAATGCTGACTTAATGGAAGAATCATCATTAGTGGGAAAGCAAACGCCCGTTAGGCGCAAGGCCCAACGGCAATTGCTCAAAAAATGCCAATCACCAAATCGGTGTTTTCTCTTCTGACAAAAGTAACGAACTGAAAACTTTTTTGAAATGCCTGCCGAAATCTGGAAACGATCTCGGCAACGTCAGCCAATCAGAATATTCCAAACGACGATGCATTGAATCCAAGAGAACGATCTATCGAACGTGAACAGGGGAAAAATGTTTTAGCGGCAGAATAATCACTGTGGAATGGCAACGCTCTCACGAGAGGTAAAAGAAGGAATGTTTGCTATGTGGGAGTTCCTATGACGTCGAAAGGAATTTCCTGTCTGTTTTGAGATAAGGGACAAAACCTTCTTAAAAGTTGCATCTTTTGGTATGCGAGGTGAATGGAAAGCAATTAAGAATAAAGAAAAGTCTAGGAGTTAGAATTTCGTTTCTCTGGCAAACGATTTCAGTAATTTTATGAAAGTTTATCAGAGAAATGGAAAAAGAAAATAGAATATAATAAATGTAATTTTAAATAAAATAATTAAAAATAAAGATTTAGGATTTAATATTTAAAACTTAATAAAATTTGCTGTCAAAATTGAAAGATGGTAAAAGGAAGTAGATTATTAAAATTAACAGAATATACAAAATTAAATTTATGTAAATTTAAGAAGGGGGAATGTTATGTAAAGCTTTTACAACATAACAGATTGAAATCGATGTTTCGGAGCAGAGACCACGAAACGGGCCAATCACGGAACAGCATCGAATCGATGCAAAAGCTAGATTTGATGATAGATTCGATAATAGATATGATATTGTCAGTCGCCATCTGGCGGGGAAAATATCATTACGGAAAAACGTAATCACTTTGGAACGTGGTTTTGCCAATGTAGGTTGCAAAGAAAATGGAGTCCGTGAACAGAAAAAGATAGAGATAGCTATTGACGTTACAGGACTAATACATTATGTAAAACTGATAGATAAAGTCCAGAAATAAAGTAAAAAGGTAAGTTAAGTTTTGGAAACATTTATTACTGATATTATGAGATATTATAATGAAGTAATAAATAAAAAATAAAATATGAATTTGTAAATAAAACCTGATGATTGTGGTATGAAATTATGATAAATAGGACATAGGAGGCGATGAGAAAACCAGTGTTTGGTATCTCTATCAGTAAGCATTCATTATAATTTCCAATGCTTAAACTACATTCAAATTACTGTTTAAAAAATGTAAACAAAACAATGACCAGAAATCTGCAAAATTCTAAAATTCGCACTACATCTGGTTTTAAACTGTGTGGATTTGAGGGAATCTGCTGCATTTACTTATCTCCAAAAACTCCCTTGAAATTTTTAGGTTTTTAATTGCAAAATTTCTCTTTTTAATTTTAACTGACTGTTTATTCTCTATTTAAAGTGCATAAATGGCATTTTAATGTATTTTTAATTAATTGCAGCAAAATGTTAATACCTAACCACCTTCCCAAATAATTTAATTAAAATTAGACTTTTTTTAATTAAAATAAAATTAGACTTTTTTTTTTTTAATCATTCTGTAAATATTTTAAATGTAATTCTCATTAATATGACTGAACTCATGGTTTTTCATAAAGGAAGTAAAAATTAATTTCTGAAAAAAATCAAGATATTGCCGATATCACAGTATTTTTTACCAAATATATTTACTGTGTATTAATCAAGCGTTTCGGTTATTAAGTCTGGCTAAACCTGAAATAAAACCTCTTTATTTTATGATTTTGATGTGAATTAGTAGTATAGCTTTATGAGGCAAGTTTCATTCAATAATTCAAGAAAAATGTAATTAATCTTTATTATGCCATTAGTTATATTTAATTATACATTATTATTTACTTGACATTTACTTTTAATATTTTAATCATTTTTAAAATTATCTAATTTTTATTATTTTAGTTTATTACTTATTTTAACATTTTACTATATTGTAAGTAATCATAAAATCTCTATTGTATTGTTACATTCAAATTACTGTTTAGAAAATGTGAACAAAGCAATGACCAGAAATTCGCAAAATTTTAAAATCCGCACAACCTCTGGTCCCAAGCTGGGCAGATTTGAGGGAGTCTACTTATTACTTTTATGTGTCAGTTTGTGAAGTATTTTGTTTTCACAGATGCTCTGGTATAGAGCTGAACAGTTTTCTGGTATATTTTCTATCTGTAACTTGAATATTATAGTTTATATTTAGTTATTATTTTTATAGTTTGAATGACCAAATTTTTCTTCCATTTCAGTTTCATATATTTCCTTTGTAGCCTTATGGCTGGTAGCTGTGATTGTATAGCTAATATTTTCAAGAAATTAATAATTTTATTTATAGTCAAATACTAAGTGCTGTTTGTATATCATACTGAATTGGCTGAATAAATTGGAATTGTCCCTTTTAATTATTTAAGTACATATTTTTCAACATAATTATCTTTCTTTATATTTTTATGCTTTTACATTCATGAAATATAATTGTTAACATTTTAATTGTATAAATGATTGTAGGGAACTTGGGGAGCATTGACCATGTTTTCAGAAAAAAAAAAAAAAAAAAAAAAAACATTTTTATAAATTTTATTTTGATAATAATATAATAATAATTAAAAAAAAATGTGTAGTACATATTGAAGTTGATTTTATTGTCAACAAATATATATTTGTGATAATGTAAATGTGTTTTTTCTTTTCTAAAATTATTATTTTTTAAAACATAGACAAGTGGATTGACCCATAGTATGGGAGGCTTGGTCCAGGCAATATTCTATAATTTTAAAATGAGAAATAGTAAATATTTTTTTATTAATTATTTAAACCTTAAGTATAAAAACCTTAAGTATTTTTATTACGATAATTGAACACACTGAAATTATTTTAAGATCATGTATTCTACCATTATTAATATTTAGAATATAGAGTATTTTTGCTATAATAAAATAATAGTAAAAAAAATTGTCTATACAATCATGTAAGTAAGCCTACCTTTTACTTATGTTAAGCATATTTTATTCAATTTGTACACACATTAAAATTTGCAAGATGTGATAACCTTAGTTTAATTTATCTTAATGGCATAAATTGGGAAAAATCAAAATTAAATTGCACTTTCATAACTACTCTTTCAATGTCACCAGATGACATAGGGCATGGCAGTTTAGTCATATCTGTTAAATACACAACAAATGAGTCTTCATTTTCTGGATAAATAAAAGTATATGATTATTCACATTGTCGTAACAAGGTGACTTTATAATGAAATATCTAATTCGCATGTTCCCGCCCAACAAAGTAACATAAATCTTTCATTGTTGTAAATTTCACTACAACAAAGTTGCCAACATTAAATTGATTACTCTCCCTTTCAAATACTTCTGTATCTTTGTCAGTGCAGCTAGAAGAGATATCAATATCAGGCTCCTCCGTACTACTAGGAACAATTTTTTTTTTCACTTTCTGGACTCTTGGATGTTTGCTTTTCTGGATTTTACTCTCTTTCCACCTTTTTCTCTCTTCATGTTCAATTTCAATTGCTCTCTTTATTGGTGTATGAGTTGAAACCTTGACTTTGCTGGTCTTCTTCTACATAGTGACTTTCTAGGTACAGGTTTTGGGAAGGACATAGCTGTTCTGGGATAGTCAATAATTTTCATAATCATATTCATAATCTTCATAAAGTTGTTATTATAAATATAAACTGTGCTTGATAAACACTATTTGTAGATTTTCAAAAGTATTTATTTAAGGGAGCCTTGACCCAGTGGCCAAACCTCCCTTACATAGAGTGGGTCAAGCCTCCCTACCTGGCCATTTTTAAAATGGCACATGGTAATTTTAAGCTTAATTCAGTGTACAAACTTTATAACATTAATAAAAGCTTATTATGACAGTATTTATAAAATCCTACTCGCTTAAAGTTAATTCAGTTAGTCTGTCTGAAAAAAAAATTGCAAATTATGTTTAAAATATTTACTTTTTAAGTCAAAAAGCTTTTTATTTTCAATATCTCCACACTGCTATGAATTAAATGAATGAAACTCTGATGAATGCCTGATTACATCAGTGGCTTTGACTGTCATATAGTGAGGAAAAGCTAAAATATTTTTAAATACAGTCAAGGATCGATAATCTGCACACCCATTATCCACAATTTTCTATAAACCGCGTTGCTTAGCAAAAGTAACTATCGCAAATTTTGCCAATCTCTTGCTGAAAAATATTGCAAACTTCAAGAAATTGTTGCAGTAAAAAATCGTGAATTTCATCAATCTATCGTGGAAAATGTGAAATTCGATAAACAGTGGTGGAAAAAATCACTAATTTCGTGAAACAATAGCAAAAAAATCTTGAATTTCGTCAGTCAATTGTGGAAAAAGATACAAATTTCGATAAACGATTGTGGAAAAAATCGCTAATTTTGTGAAACAATCGTAAAAAAATCGCAAATATTGTCAAAAGATCGTGAAAACACATAGTGAATTTTGTCAATGTGCATCTGAAAAATATCATGGAACTTCGACAAATTGTCGTGGAAAAAATTAGCGAATTTCAACAATAAATCGTGGCAAAAAAAACGAATTTCATTAAATGATCGTTGAAAAAAATCTTGAAGTGATCATGAAAAAAAACACGAATTTTGGCAATTTATCGCAAAAGAAAAAATTTAATTTTAATAGTAAATGTATCAAATTATCAATGTATTATTCTTAAAAAACAAATTTCCTTAAGAAAAAAACTTGAAATATTGCATTTTATGAGATAGCATATTAAATTATTAGATTTCATATTTATCTTATGCTATACGAAAAAAATGATTCATAATCCACCCAATACTCTGTAATCCGCAATATTCTATAATCTGCACAACCTTTGGTCCCAACCTGTGCGGATTAAAGAACTTTGCCTGTACTAAACTTCAAGGGTGGGTCAAACCTCCTTTATGGTCAGGGCTCCCAAGGTTTCCCTATACATTTTCTGTTGTTAAGTGTTTCACCTGCTTTAAAATATAGTTTCAGTGCTGTGGTGTAACAGATGAAGGTTATAAAGACTGGTCCAAAAATATGTACTTTAATTGTACTCTCCAGAATCAAAGTCCAGAAAGATGTGCTGTTCCATTCTCCTGCTGTAAGAATCCTCATAATATAGAGGTATATATCTTGTCATGTTTATTATTACCTTAAATATTTATTTTCTGTTTTTATTATTATTACAGCATTATGGCATATATGATCTGAAGTATTGTTTTGTTATATTTCAATATATTTTATTTGTTTTCACAAAAGGTAGTACAGATATTAAAAAATCTCGAATCCTTTTTTTTCTAAAAATTTTAACAGTACTTAAGCAACATATCTTTTACTTTCAAGATATGATCATGCCTGTTTCTCATGAAAACTTTGTTTCCCTGATTTTCTTTAAATATAATACTTTCTAATATTTTAAGATGATTTCTTTTAAGAAATTTCAAATGATTCCTGTTATACTTTTATTTTAATAAACATCAGTTGTATTTTGAATGATGATTTTTATATTATGGAAAGGCAAAGTTTTCTAATGAAATGCATTGGATGAAACATTAAGTATTTAACATTTTATTTTTATTTAAATTTATTAGTAACATTTATGTAACGAGTAAACATTTTTATGCAGTGGGACATTTTACAATGCTATAGACTTTCTTCTTTTCAAAACATTCTGAAGTGAACTTAAATATCTGACGTTCAAAAGATAGATTAATCACTTCTGTTTTATTTAGGAGTTACATTTTCTCCTTTTTTAATGTGAAACTAGTGTTGCCCACTTTGCTTATTATTTTATGTATAAAAAGAACTCTACCCTCTAACCAGAAATTCTGTGCAGTAATTACTTGTTATATTTTTCCAATGAATGTCTGTAATTATATAAAACAAAAATTACTGTACAGAAATTCTATTAGAATGATAGTTTCTTTTAATAAAAAGGGGGCTAAGTTGGCAATACTGTGTGCAACTTTGTTGTTAGGCTTTTGTAGAAAGATAAATTGCTTTAAATATTTTTTTTCTTGTTAGTTGATACTCATGTGGTTTGTCAGATACGGCCATTAAATTTCTGTGATGAAATAATGCAATCTTGGTTCTATTAGTGAATAGATATATTACTAGGATTAAGATGTAGTTACTCCATGTGTTAAGAGTAATCAAAAGGAATGTTTTGTTATAATATGTGATTGCAGAAGAACTCAATAAACATGTATTCCTAGCTCTCACACACAAAACAACTACAACAATTTATTTGTATTTGCCAAGCACCATGAAATTATATAAACGGCAGTCCGAGGAAGAAGTCATGGATATGCTATGATCCTCTATAGAAAAATTACACATTGAATGAAATATGCTCACTAATATATAAATATTACTTTATTAAGAGATATAATACTTCCTTTTTAAAAAGAGACAAGAATCTCCTTCATTTAAACTGAGGACTAGGTCGGCCTCTTAATACTAATTCTCTAGGACTAAGTGAATGAGGTGAGGTGGGGACATGTATACATTAATGAAATTAACAAAAATAATAAATTAATATTTTTAAAATTTAAAATAAAGTTTTATTTGTAAATGAAAAACTTGGTTTTGAAATATAATTATTAATATGATACTTAAAGCATGTGTTATTAATACAACTTTGAAGGTTCCCAATTCTGACCCTGTAATTACAAAATATGTTGAAAGTAAAAGATTGAGGTTAGCCGACCCTACCCCCAAGGAATCGGAAGTACAAATTTTACTTGGAGCAGATTACTTTTGGAATGTATAGAGAGGTGTTGTTGAAGAAATTAATGACCATTTATATGTAGCTAATACACTTTTTGGGTACACAACAGTGGGAAAAATAAACTCTGAAGGTAACAAAACAATTAATGCTCATCTTATACCTATCTGTTAATGAAACAGAAAATTTTGATTTGCAACATTTTTGGAAACTAGAATCTTTGGGTATTTGTGATAGTAAAAGTGAGGACGTGAATTTCAAAACTCGCCTTATCCAAAATTAAAAAAATCGAGTTTTCTCTACCAATCTATTCTATTGGAAAATCTGCACAGGAAAAACACTATGATCTGTAAAAAAAATATTTTTATCCTTTATTTTTGGGTTCTTAAAATATTGGTTTGGTTTCAAAACTTCCCTTATCCACTAGGGAGTTGGCAACAAAACTAGCTTTATCCCTGCACATACGTAAGACCAATGGACAACTAGCTTATCAGCTACTATCACAGTATTTTTCCTTCATTTCTCTGCTACCTGTTGCTATTTTCGTTTAAAGATTTTACCTGCTCTATTCATACAAACTAATTAAATAAGTTTTACAGCATGTCTTTATGTATAATGGACAGCGAATAAACTCTTGCATTTTGTAGGAGAAGGGGGAAGAAGAGAAAAAGAAATACGAACACATGGGCTAATAAAGAATACACGCAAAAGAAGATTAAAATGCAAGTTCAAAATGGAAAATCGCTAAGATAACTTTATTTTGAAGTTCACATCTCAAACATCTCCTTCAAGAAACCATCCAGGTTTCTTTCCTTCCATGAAACATCCAGAAAAATAAAATTTTTACCTTGAAAGTTTTTTTAAGTGCATCTCAGTGCACTTTCAAAGGCATTACGATAAGATACTATATAAAAACTAAGAACCATGGCCATCTTCAAATTTGTGTAAGTGTATTTCGGAAGATTCTTGGAATATCAAAATTCAGAGTGTAAAATTTGTGCTAGAGGCATCTAAAAATTGGACTTTCTTTTTAAAAAGAAGTGGGAGGGAGCCCCCGTGAAGCAAGAGAAATTTAAGGATGTCCATGGATTGTTAAAAAACATTTTGATGAAAACTGGTCAGAAATGGAGGTGCTTACTTTCTATAAAAATACTATTTCTAAGGAACCAGAACAGAAGGAGATGGTGTATATATATAATATATGTTATATAGATTATATTATATTACATTCTTTTTTTTTTAAAAAGTTATTTTAATTGTAAGCTATTTATGATAAGCTTTATTTGATTATTGATAAGTTTGCTTTCTTATAATAAAACATAATACTAAATTTTAATCATACTTATTGCTCTCGTAAGGTTTATTTTTTAATCCAAAATATTATCATCAGATGACCAAAAATAGAAACTATTAATTTCTTTCAGCAAGTATGATAGACGATTGGCAACAAAACTCTTCTTATCCATAGGTTGCCAACAAAACTCTTCATATCCGAAACTTTTTCCAATTAATTAATTAAATGAATTAAAGTAGATTTTCCAACTTAACACAATGATATCACCGAGCAACTAGCTATAAGTATACAAAAAATTGGATGTATTCGATGCACAGAGTCGCAGTTACAGGTTTTTCGCGATTTCTCAAAATTTGATTTTTTGGATAAGGCGAGTTTTGAAACTCACGTCCTCAAGTGAATTATTTTCACAAAAGGATTTAGATGCTCTTGATTTATTTAATGATAATATTTAAATTTTGTAAATGGAAGATATTAAACTAAACTTTTGTGGAGGTAAATAAAAATGTATTAGAATACAATTTTGATGTAGCTAAAAATCGAAATTGTGCAAAAATGAATGGTTACTTAATGAATATGAGAAAATATTAAATGAACAATCTGGTTTGGGTATAATTGAAGAATATGAGTTTAATAAAGATGAAATAAACATGTATTACATGCCTCACAGACCAGTAATAAGGGAAGATAAATCAACAACTAAAGTAAGAATTGTTTTTGATGCATCATCTAAAGATGAGGGGGCAAAATCTTTAAACGAGTGCTTATTTCCTGGGCCCATTTAAGATTCCATCTCCACAAAATTGCTTTCTCGGCAGATATAGAGAAAGCATTCTTGCAAATCCAGATAAAAGAAGAAGATAGAAATTTTTTGAGGTTCCTATGGTTTGACAATATCATCAGTAACAATCCTATTTTGAAGGTTTTTCGCATGACCCATGTAACTTTTGGTGTAACAACCTCACCTTTTTTTCCTTTCTACATCCATCAACCATCAAACATCACATTGAGGGGTATAAAGATTTGTTTGGGAAAATAGTTACTATGTTGGATACTTCCCAAATTAGAATTATCAGTAATAAATTAAAATCTTTGTTAGAAGGAAAATGTTTGAAAATCTTACACTAATTATAGTGTGAGAGTAACTGTAGCACTCACTCAGATAAATTTTTCTGGCATGCTGTAAAATGATTCAGAATGTAAGCTTGTGGAATAGGAAGCTGGTTTGGCAAATGAGTAAAGATGCCTATTTCACTTGTCAAAATCAATAAAGAACTAGTAGAATAATTTCATGGCAGTATTTTCTTGCAGGTCAAATAGGATCATAGAAAGCTCTAAACAAGCTTCAGTAGTGTCACTACTGATGTTTAAACAGCTGAGAACCTTAAGTTGATGGTTACAGAAATATGCAGCTATCAAAGTTTAGCATCTACAGTGTGTGTCAATAGTTTAAGCACAATAACAATTTTTAAATAAAACTTTACATATTCACTTTATTTCAATATCTGTCTTGATTATGTTAATAATCGCAGTTTTAATACCTTATTCAATAAAATTATCTTTTTAATTTTATTTCAAACCATGAAGTTTGTGAATAGAACAAAAGTAACCATGCCAAAAGTTTAAGCACAAAATCATTTTTATGCAAATTTATGCATTTATGCGTTTTTATGCACACAAATTTATGCATTTTTATGCACACAAATTTATGCATTTTATGCACACAAATTTATGCATTTTTATGCACACACAAACAATTTCTGGGTGTATAAGAAGCAGTCATTTGCTGTTTATGAGTTAGCACAAAATGCCTAAGTCGAAAGAATTTTCAGAGGAGTTAATGATAAATATCTGGAGTATGAGAGCAAAACATAAGTCTGTTTCTGAAATTGCAAGTGTATGTAAAAGATCAAAACGAGGTATTCATCAAGTCTTGGCTCGTGGTAATGATTTTAAATGAAAATTTCATTCAGGGAGTCCACGATTGACTATTTTGCGTGAAAATTGCCACATCAGAAACTTGGCTTCAACTGCTAATTACTCTCTTTCGCAAATAAAACATGCAACTGGAGGATAAATATAGAAAAAACTGTTCATAGAAGAGTTTTGGAATTGGAATACATCAAAAACCACCAAATGGCTCAGTTAACACCATATTCAATAAAATTATCTTTTGAATTTTATTTCAAAGCATGAAGTTTAAGAATAGAACAAAAATAACCGTGTCAAAAGTTTAAGCACAAAATGGTTTTTATGCAAATTTTACTAACTCATGTAAGCAGTTGCACACACAAACGATTTCTGGGTGTATAAGAAGCAGTCAGTTGCTGTTTTTGACTAGTACAAAATGCCCAAGTCGAAAAAATTTTCAGAGGAGGAGGTGATAAATATCTAGAGTATGAGAGCAAAACATAAGTCTATTTCTGAAATTGCAAGTGCATTCAAAAGATCAAAATGAGGTATTCATCATGTTTTGACTCGTGATAATGATTTTAAATGAAAATTCCATTCAGGAAACCCATGAGTGACTATATTGCGCAAAGACTGCCACATTAGAAACTTGGCTTCAATTGGTAATTACTCTCATTTGCAAATAAAACATGCAACTGGAGGACAAATATAGAAAAAAACTGTTCATAGAAAAGTTTTGGAATTGGTATACATCAAAAACCGTAAAATGGCTTTGTTATCTTGTCTGAAACGACACCATAAAGAAGCTAGATTACAGTGGGCCAAAAAGCATATGTCATTTGGTAATAAGTGGCTGAATGTCATATTCAGTGATGAAAAAAAATGGAACCTCGATAGCCTTGATGGGTTTAAGCTCTATTGGCATGATCCCTGCAAAGAACCTAGGAGTATATTTAGCCAACACCATGGTGGTGGTTGTGTAATGGTATGGGGGGGGGCTATTTTCTTTCAATGGTCAGACATCTTTAGCATTCATCAGTGGTCGTGAAAACTCTGAAAACTATCAAGAGACAATTGCCAATCATTTGCTCCCTGTTGCCGAGTTTTTTGTGAGAGAAAAATGGTTATTTCAACATGATAATGCTTCGATCCATAACTCAAACTCAACTTCAATGTGGCTTAAGTCAAGAAAAGTATCTGTTTTGAAATGGTCGGCAATTAGCCCTGATTTAAGCCCTATAGAAAATATCTGTGATATTCTCATTCATGCAGTTTATCCAAATGGAAAGCAGTATTCTTCAGTTAAAGATTTGAAAGATGTCATTGAGAATGCATGGTTTAAAATTGAACCAGAATCAATACAGAACCTTATTTTATCAATGGAAGACTGTGTATATAAAGTAATTCAGCAGAATGGAGCAATAATCAAGTATTAATTTTTTTTATTCTTGCTCTACTAAAGACTAAAGAACTACTATGCTTACACTTTTAACACACTCATTTTTGTTCATTTGATAAATTCTATTATTTGCGATAAATTTTAAACATAAATCTGTTAAATAGCTTTTTAAAACTACAATTTATAAGTCATGTGAAAAGGAAATTAACTTTCAGTCAATAATAAAATTTTATGTTGTGCTTAAACTTCTCACATGCACTGTATTCTATTAAAATCTGTGGGTTTTTGTGTGTGTGGTGGTGGTGGGAGAGAGGGGGCAGAGAGGAGCTTTATCTCTTCCAGAACCACTGTAAGTATAGCATTCAGATCATTAGCATTCAACTCAGTAAAATCTGGGAGAAGTCACTTCTATATTTTCTAAGGAATCCAACCATAATTAGCTCAGATATTAATTAAAAACCTTCATTGAATTCTAATTAACAAGCTTCTGTTGTCTTGGCAATCACTTCCATGCGTGTCTAGGAGAAATATGGTTTATCAAGTGCTGAAATAGTAAATGCTTAATTTTTTTCTGTATTTTAAAATCTCAATTGCTAGGTTCCCTGTGGAGTCACAAATAAAAGAAAAGTATGTACATGTCCACAGTACACTTTGTAGTACTGATGACATTTTTCATTAAAAAATATGAACATTTGCTATTAAAAAAATAATAATTTTCAGTGTTTGTTTGTACTTTTTCTGTCCTTTATGCATTTTAAAATTGCAATCACCGGGGTGACCCTATGGATTTGTAGAAAAAATAATAGTAATTACTGGTACAATGTACCTTTGTGATACTGATGGTATTTCTCATAAAAGAAAAATGATTATTTATTATTAAAAAAAAATATTTTCTGATGTACATTTTCAGTTTTTTATCCATTTTCAAATCTCAATCTCCAAACCCCAAATGGGGCTCTAAAAGAAAACAAAAAATGCCTACATTTAGATATTACCTTCCTGGTTATGACAGTATCTTTTGTTTAAAGAAATATTAATATTTTTTATTTCAAAACATATTGTTTTTTAAGGTAATTTTACATTTTTTTCCCCATCTGCAAATCACAATCTCCAGGCCTCAGATCAAATTGTAAATAAACCAAAAATATATAAATGTACACGGTATCTTTCTGGTACTGATGGTACTTTTCATTTACAAAATATTTTTTCTGAAGGTCATTTATGTATTTTTTGTTCTTTTCTGCAGTTTAAGATTGCAATTGCCAAGACTAGGGATTTTTTTTCCCTCAGTGCCTTTGGAGATATCATTTTGTGATTTTATAGACTTGCAACAGGATTTTTCTTTCTTTTTTAAATAGGAAAAGTTAATTTTTTTTCAATGCATTAACAGAGAAAGATGCATGCTAAAAATATCAAAATTTAATAACTCAAGTACTAATTGGTGAAATTGAATGCTTTTACAGTAAAAGTTCAACTAACTGGCATGCTCGGAAAACACTGATTGCTGGATACTTGAAAAGTCCGGATAGTTGAACACTACAAAATCTGTCATGAAAGAAGAGGGAAGGGGACATCCACATAATAATGAAACAGGAAAATGAGTTTTAGCTTATTTTCCTGCCATTAGGAAAGTCGATCAAATAACTCTTTTTATTATAATTATTAAATTTGCATTTGATAAAGTTGTTCTTTCCGAATAAAAAATAAAAGTAAACAATATTTTGTGTTAGGATGTAGTTTCCAAATTTATTTATTAATCTTTTATAACATTGCATTATTTATAATTTGACATCTCTCCTTTCCGGAAAAAGCACATGGAAGCTTGGACAATTAACTTTGATATGATTCAGTCGTGTTACCTCAAATACCCCACCGCATTTTAATTTAACAAAAAATATGAAAGAACACTATTGTAAAGGCTGAGAGCAATTTACTAAGCTAACTGGTTAAACACAAGCGAAAATTAGTGAATGGCAGTAAAAATGCACCAAAACAAAAAAAAGTATCAGCATCATTTAAGTCAAATTCCAATTGGCCAAACTCAATTTGCAGACCCAAATGGGCAGAACAGATGGAAAGTTCTAGTAACCCCGGGGTGAGGGAAAAGGATGGAACTACTGTTCATATATTAAACATTTGATATCTGAAATGACCATATTCCATCCCAATTCTTAGAAAACAGTTTTCCTCCGTACTCCTGCTTCATCACTTGGCAGTTCATTTGTCAGAAAAGCAGATGTAGCTTTCTACCGTTTATAACCCCCTTTCCCCCCGCACACACACATCAAGTTTCTCCAAGAGCAGAAGGATCAAGCCTCTGTTCTCTTGTCTTCCTTTTCCTCCTCCTACTTCTCTCTTTTGCAAGGGAAAACAGTGGGCGTGGCGGGCTATGATGCAACATGAAGTTATTCTGTGCTAATGAGCTATAGGCAGTCCTTTATGCTATATTTTTATTTTATGACTTTCACTGTCATGAACATACACATAGATTTGTTTTATGCTGAATCAGTTGCTGAGATAATTTAAGAATGCTAACGGTAAGCTTCCTAAAATAATAGTAAAATTTTTTCAACTGTTTATGGGAAGAAAAAATAAACAATCTCTCCAAATTTTTCTGGTTAGTTGAGCTTTCCAGTTACCTGAATGCCGGATAACAGAGCTTTTACTGTACTAAAAAAGTTTCTTTCAATTTTCCATTTTCAGCAATCAAAGGCATCTTTACACATTTTAAGACTACAAGGGATGAAGAGGGAGGGAGTATTTTTTTTTTTGTGGTGTTAAAAATGTCAAAATTTAATAACTTCAGAACTAAATGACCAATTTTGATGATTTGTTTTACAAATTTCTTTATTTAAAGAGAGGAAAAATTATCGTATTAACATGATTCTGATAAAACCAACTCTTACAGAAAAATGAAATTAAAAACTCATCGAAAGCGGCCAGATAAAATTGTTAAACTAAGTTTATCTCTAATCTTGATTTAGTTTTTGTTGGTGAAATTAATACAGGGTGCCCATAAAAGAACACCAAAGTTTTGAAGCAAAATTTTTTAATTCAATCATAAAATTAGGTTAATGTTATATATATGCACTTAAAGGTAAATTTATCAAGATTTTTACCATTTAGATTTCAATGTGTGCCCCATTTGTGGTACAGCACACATCCAAATGATATTCAACCTCTTCCCATGTCGTGGCCAACATGTCTGGAGTGATGATTGTCACACGATTGATTAACCTTTGCCTGCGATGGTTTACATCTTTAATTTTCTCAGCGTAAACAAGATTCTTGACATGTCCCCAGAAAAAAAGTCTAATGGAATCAGATCCACTTCCCGTTTCTTTAAACACACATAGCCACTGACGAATGATTTTGTCCCATAGGCATATTACTACCATATTCGTGCCAAATATTCTTCTTACAATGGTAACAGATCCTATGTGCCAGATAACACACTGAGCCTTTTGTCTTGACATCGCCATCGCGCTGCATTAACTGAATGGAATGAGCGTCTGCTATGTTACTTCAAGGTCAATGACATGCAGTGCTACCTGGTATTGAAAAAAACAAACTCAAACTGGTGTGGATAAAATTTGATGAGCTACTGATTTCTTCAAAATTGACTCACCTCAGCATATAACTAAATGTTTTTCATTTTCATATGAGTTTTAAGGTTAAGAGCAGCCTCCATTAAAATGGCCGCTTTCATAAAAATTTTCAAATTTTTTTATTGTTTTATTTGAAAGAGCAATTGTTTACAATTCCAAATCTGTTTTAATTTTATTTCTATGATTACTAGAAGATGAGTTATGGTCCATTTAACAAACAGGAAGTAATGAGTTAATACTGGAAGGCAGGGTAAGAAGGCCAGAAGAAGTGTAAATAATGTTTCTATGCATCCTTTTCTTATGTTTTTTACATAAAAACACTATTAAGCTTTAACTGACACTTCTAGATTAATTTTGTATGTATTTGAAAGATATAAAATAAATCTTTAAATGCGATTTCTGGAAAATCAATTTTTCTCTATTTCCATGTTTTATAAACTTTGTTACATAAAATGCTTTAAACATATTTCAGTGAAATTTTGTCAGAATGCTTTCCATATTGCTCACTATGTTCTGAATTAGAATCTAAGCTCTATGTGATAATGTAATTATTTTATAGGTACTCAAATATAAAAAAAATGTATTTTTTTATTTAAAAAAAAAAAAAAAATATGCATTTTCTGACATATTTCGAAATATTTCAGTTAATTTTGAAGATATTTAAAACTCTTAGTTCAGTTTACTGGTAAGTCTAATAGTAATATATAGTACAAAGAAAATTGATATATTTATTGGAATTGAGTATATGCTGTCTGGCATAAGCATGAAGTTTTACTAAAAAAAAAAAAAAAAAAGAAAAAGAAAAGGCAAAAAAACTCCAATTTTTTAAAAGATTATGAAGATATTGCTAGGATTTTATGTTTTTCATCATAATGTATTACAATTGAACTAAAAGTATGCGTTAAATTAATTTTAACACAATTATTCTAATTGGTAAATAAATCATATAAGATGTAAATTTCCAATTAGGCGAAAAATGTCCAGGATTCAAACCAGGGATCTCTTGGCTGAAGCTGCCTATGCTCTACCATCTGAGCTATCCCACACGAATCTGGTGGATCTCATCCGAATTCGAATCCTAGTCTGGACAGTTTTCTCCCAGTTGGAAATTTACATCTCATATGATTTATTTATCAATTAGAATAGTTGTATTAAAATTAATCTAGTGTAATTGTGTAGGTATCCAGCATTTTCTGGAGTTCCATTACCTGCAATTTATTCTGTTGAGCTGATTCAGATATCAGACCAGATAGTGCTATAATCAATAAGGTTAGCTGAGTGAATTAGATCCACCAGATTCATCCAGAATAACGCAGATGGTAGAGCATTTGAGGCTTCAGCCAAGAAATTCCTGGTCCAGACATTTTTCAATTATGCCTGGATGCAATTGATCACAAAGGTAAAATCCAGGATAGCTCAGATGGCAGAGCATTGGCAGCTTAAGCCAAGAAATCCCTGGTTTGAATCTTGGTCCGGACATTTTTTGCCCAGTTGGAAATTTACATCTCATATAAAAATATATTTATTTATTCAGTATGATACATAAAAAAAAAAAAAAAAAAAAAAAAAAAAATGCTTTGAATGTAGGCAGGTACCTTAAAAGGGTTATTTCTTCTAATAAATTCCATAAGATTGTCAATGTAATAAAATAAAAAGTGGACTCAATTTTGGTATGTATATTACAAAAAATAACAAAATATGAACCATGTATGGATATATCCCCATAGACTACACAGTAGCAAAAATCTCAATAATTTATATTACTTTATGCTGCAACACTTTGATTATTACAAGGCTTGCAGCATTCCTAAAATTTTCTACCTTTGCTACACCGCTATTATAAAAAGACTAAACATTTTAGCATATTTATATTGAAGATGTTGAATAAAAATCACCAGAAAGATTTGTGTTTTAAAATAGCTGTTACAAATGCAGGAAAATGTAGGAATACTGTAAACCTTGTTAGGTTGCATGTAGCATTAATGATAAGTAATGAATTACTAAATTCAAAATGAATATTTTTTTCCATTATTACAGTATGTATTAGTAATGGATCTTACTTCAGAATCAGTATTTCATTAAAGTAATGGCTTCAATATACAGGCAAATCACATTTTCATTTCTGTTTGTAGTTATTTAATACAAGAAAACATCTGATTCTGTTAATCAGCATTTTGTACAAGCAGCATATGCTGCTGCACTATATTTTGTGTAAATGCTTGCACATTATAATGTTTTAAACATGTAACTTATTTTTTGTACTTGTTATTTATAAAAATATAGTGATAAAAAAATATAGTGTCTTAAAAATAGTTATTTTTCAGTTGTCACTCCCATGTCTTCATCATCATACGCATTATCAGAAAGTGATATTTAATTGACTTTAACATACCATTAAGTATCTTAGCCTGCAATGTCATGTTTCTGTCAGAGCAACCATTTTTCAGATATATGTACAAAAATCTCATTCCTGTGATTATTTTGCCACAGTAGTTAATGATATAAATATAATTCTAACTGTATATGTGTGCAAATTTTATATTACTCATAATACTCAAGAACCAAAATAATAATATCTTATTTTCTGTATTTAAATAATTTTTATATCTTACATTATTTATATAATTATTTCATTATCTCAGTTTTTTTTAAACTATATATTTTTTCTAAAGCTATGAGTAAATAAAGATGAGATATATGTATACATAGATTCTTAAAACATTATAAAGCAATGAATATTTAAAGTGTGTGATCTTTTCTTCATGCAATGAGCAAAAAAATATTCATTTTTGATATTTTAATATGTATTTATTTCAGAGTGGATTAATCAATGTAATGTGTGGCTATCAAATGCAAAATGCTTCAGTAAGTATTTTCTTTCTTCTTTAAACTTGGCAAAATTAATGGAAAAATGCTTTTATTTCTTTCCTCTTTAAGTTTTGGCTTTTAGCTTTAAAATTTCATATTAAATGTTTTTTATTTTGCAAAAGTGAACATATCTGTATCATCATCAATTATAATTTTCATATTTATTTCTGTACATGTTAAGTAATTAAAAAAATAAAAAATTTTATAAGCAAAAATAAGTTGTTGTTTTTTTTTTTAGGCTTTTTGCAAATATCTCAAACTGTTAGTTTTCATGAAAAAAATTACTGTGACATAAATTAAAGAGCATAAAATTCTCTACAAATGACAGGTATATGAGTATACAGTGAACCTCAGTTGCCCGTCAGTTATTGGACCGGAACCTTGAAGGATTTTCTCAAGAAAAATCACTTTCTTTTCAAATTTATTTACTTAATGTCTATTCAAAATTATTAAATATTTTGTCCCATCCCCAAGAAAAAAAAAGAAAACAGAAAACAACTTAACTTCTGATTATATCTAATGATGAGTGGTGAATAATCTCGCAGGAGTCAATGTTTACGATCAGTGGGAAGTCAAACTTAAAAGTGAACAATAGCACAAGATTTTTGTATTGCAGGTGGAGTTTCCACATGATCAGGGACTCCCCTTCCACACACTTTTTTCTATCTGGGGTCCTTTCGTACATTCAGTTAGTTTCTATAACCCAGTATAGGGTTGTGGATGTGTGTTCGTAGTAGTTAACTTCGTGTTTATAGTAGTTAACAACTTTTGCACTAATTGTGTCAATGGATAAGTGTTTCATTTGTGATGCAGATGTTGATGAGTCAAGTGGTGGTGTAGTGCAAATGAGTTAAAAAGGATCACATGTTTTAAAAAGTAAGTACACAAAGACAGGACCAAAAGTTTCAGCAGCTGGAAAATACCACATTTCTGAAAGAGCACACCGTGTGCCATAAAAATTACACTAGACCTGATAGCATTAATGCAGCACTAAGAACATTCAGAAATGAGCCTGCACCATCAACCAGTCGGCAACCGGCTACTCGGTGGTCATCAGTACCCAAGTTCGATTTCAAAAAGCAGTGCTTCCTTTGTACTGATTTGATTGATGAACAGTTCGAAGAATTTGAAAAAAAGAAACCAATTCCTTTGCAAAGAGTATTTTATAAGGTTAGAGTCTTAAAAACAAAGGTTCAACCATGATACAGAGTCCTTGAAGCTTGGGAAATGATCAGTGGGGAGAAGTTAAAATTCTCCTTAGTAATGTGGTTGATTTAATTGCTGCTGACGGAATTTATCACCATGGTTGTTTACAGAAATTTTATCTCATGTCAAGAAGAGGTAAATGAGGATGGCCAGAAACAGACTGTTGTTGAAGCAATGGAAGAAATTAACTCATTCATGAAAATAATGATGATTGCCAACATGCCTTGTCTGATTTGCTTTCTGTAATACTTGGGCATGTCCCAGATGAACAGACGGTGAAAGCTAAACTAAAACAGAGATATGGAGAGAGTATCATCATAACTAAAATTCAAAGAAACTTTCCTTCTGTTTCTTTTATTGACACATGAAAGTGCTATCAGAGGTATGGTATGAAAAAAAAAATTGTGATGATGAACAACTAAGAATTGTGCAAACTGCAGCAGCAATCATTAGGGAGGATATCCAGTCAAAAGTATATGCTTCTACATGCTATCTTCCAAGTAATGAATTTCTCAAGGATGCCAAGAATGATAGTCTTAAATCTCTCAACTGTTTTCTGGAGCATGTGATCATGAAGAAGAAAGTTCAGCAAAACGATGCTGTTCAACAAAGAAAACTGCATTACAATAGGCCATTCCATTATATCAGCAGTTCGTCTACAGTCTTTTGTTTCCCCAGTATTGACCAGCCTTCGTGTGCTGTTGTACAGATAGTATGGCTACAAGAACTTAGTTGATCTCATTTCAGATTTTGTGTTTTGTTCATCCTATTATCAGTCCCGACTTCTTGAAATGTCTGCCATTCAACATGGTCAACCAGATGTACGAGGAATGGTCTGTCAGTTTGTTTACAATAATGCTGATTTTAATATTTCCATGCTCGATGAACTCAACACATTTCACTTCATGGATGGCATCAGGGCCGTGCGAAGAGAAAACTGCGCCCGGGGCAGCGTGTCAATTTGCCCCCCCCCCCCCCTCCTTCAAAATTGATAAAGGGCAGAAACATAAATAAATTATATTGAATAAATATTTTGCGTTTACTTTAGAACTTTAAAAGATTTAATTTTAATTCAGAAATTCCAAACAACTAAATAACAGAAAAGAAAATTGCACTTATTTGTTAATGAGATCATGATGCTTTGCGACAGATTTTTCTTAACCTTTCTCACATATTTTTCTAGCCATTTTTAGTTCTTGTTACTCTTTAAGCTGCAGAAAATGGGTAAAAATCGCTAACAACCAGATTGGAAACAAGCCGTCCCTTCAACCAATAAATACTAAAAAAGCAAAACAAACAAAAAAACCTATAGAACATAATGTAATAGATAAAAATAAATTATAATTTCAGTACATTAATTAAGAAAGATAACTGAAGCAATGTTTTAATTAACCTTTAACTGATGTCACAGAAATTGTCACATAACTAGTGTGAAGCGGTCTGTGAGACCGCTCCATTGAAAGATGAATAAAAGGCACAATTAACTCATAGGATGGTGGTTTTGTACTAAATTTTTTGTACAGGACTGTTATAATTTAAATTCACCTATTCAAAAGTCTCTGGTGATAGTACTAAAGTTCCAAACGGAACAAAATTTTGGTAGTGTTTGTAGTTAAACTGAAAATTGCAAGTTAAACTATAAAAATTGAAAAAACCCGCGGTCTGAGAGACCGGTAACATCAGTTAAAGGTTAACCTTTAACTAATGTTACCGGTCTCTCAGACCGCGGCTTTTTTCAATTTTTATAGTTTAAATTGGTTTAACTACAAACACTACCGAAATCGTGTACCGTTTGGAACTTTAGTACTATCAACAGAGACTTTTGAATAGGTGCATTTTAATCATAACAGTCCTGTACAAAAAGTTTAGTACAAAAACACCATCCTATGAGTTAATCATGCATTTTATTTATCCTTCGATGGAGCGGTCCCACAAACCACTTCACACTAGTTATGTGACAATTTCTGTGACATCAGTTAAAGGTTAATATAAAATATAATATCAGGCAAATACATTTACTTCCATTTTATTTTTCTTGCATTTAGGGTAACAAAATCGTTTATTATTTTATGTGTAAAGATTGTGACACACTGAATTTTATAGAAAGTAAATTCAGGTTGCTTAATCTCTCGACTCATAGTAGATCTTAAGTAGTTTTTTACTACTTTATTGTTACTGGAATACTTATAAATTATGTACGCTGTCTCCATGTTTTTGCAATTCCTTGTTTTCCCAAAGTTAAAATTATGCAGCAACTAAAGGATTTCTAAATGATTCATTTTATAAAAGTTCTTATATAATGGTAGAAATAAGGTTTTCGCATTTAAAACCTCGCTTAACAATTCAAGTCCATTCAAGTCAGCAATAAAGAGCAAGGTCCAGGCAATATTAACAGATTTTCGATAACTGATCTTAGATTCGCACCAGCCAGAAACTCAAATTCTTGTTTTACATTTCTCAGTTTCTCAAACCTCCAGTTCAGTTGCACGGTTATAGTGTCTCTACGTAACACGAAATCCTTCACATTCATATAAATTTCCACTTTCATCAGAAGCTTCGAAGTCAAATTGTTCTGCGAATTTTACGTTTTCTGTTTTGCTCAAATAAGGACTCTAACATTTACAGACATAACCAAATCTTCGCTTTCTTGTTCAAAAATTTCCTCTCTTATTGTCTGAAATGTGTTTTTTAGTGTTTCAATCAGTTTGCTGGCGATCAAAACATTGACAGTTTTTTTTTCTTCTTTTTTTTTTCGTGAGAATAATATTAACTTTTTTCATTTCATTTAAAAGGCTGTGTCAAACTAGTAGGCCGTAAAATAAGGGGAATTTCCTTATTTGCTTTATTAAGCTTTTTGCTCCTGAGTAAGTTTACTCATTTTACTTCATTTCTATAAGATCTTCCAGAGCATTAAAAATCTGTGGCAATTGTTTGTAAACTGCAGATATAGCTTTATTTTTTCATGACCATAGAGTATCGCAATGTTTTTTTAACCACTTCACCGGCTGCCCCGAGATAAGTCGGGGGTAAAAGCACTGTTTCCCCATACCTGTCGCCGGTGAAGTGGTTAAATAAACTCATAAGTGGGACATAAGTATATCCCATCTTTCAGTAGAAGAGAAGAAAAAACAAACACATTTTATGCAGTTCCGGACATTTTTGGATATACACCAGCAGCACGAACTCAAAGTTTAGAGAATATGCAGAACATGGTAAAAAAAAGACGAATTTATTTACTTCGACGATTCGAGCTTACACAACATTATATTGGGAAGCCATATTTGCACCATATCACAACATTGAGCTCTGAAGGGTTGATATTGGTATTGTTTATGACGGCCGATTATCTACAAGTTGGATATAGTAGGCCGGAGTGGGATGGGAGTGCCCTCTGTAAGGTCTTTCTAAGAGAATCTAATCCGTATTTACGCAAGGTTCAAAGAAAACTACGGACAATTTCGAACGATTAGGCTGACGTGCGCGATTGGGTCTAACTCAGCACTTCCCGTCTACCGTCTTTGAGAACAGAACCTCTCCTGCAGCTGTGAAGGTCGAGATTGTCGGACATTAGCTTATCTTAAATTTCTTATGCTAATTTTTTTCTTTCATTTTAATTGATGTAGTCAAGAAACCTTTCCACGAATGAAAATTTTTTATTTTCGGTATTGTATAATTTGCGTCATTTGTTCTTTGTGGGGTGTACTGGATTCCTAAACTGGACTGTGTTTAAAATTCAGTAACTTGCAAATGGTTACAATTATTAAAAGAAATTCTTGCAGGAGAGTTATGTAAGATATTAGAAGTGTTTTTACTGTGGTTCTCGGTTTTAGTTCCAAATAGCAGAGATAGATGGCAAGCAATAAGCACTCAATGGAGGTCTAAACTGAAATCCCCTAGCATCATACGAAGGAAGAAGGTTAAATATATAAAATAAGCCCCTAAAAATAAGATTGTATTGGAGAATGAGACCCACTCCATACATTTAGCCTCCTCTTTTCGCATCAGTGTTGGGCGATTTCGGTTTTGGCCTTGATTGAGCACCTATGGCGCTATATGTTGTCTTTATAGTGCTTGTGTGATTATACATTGCTGGCATAATTGTCAATTCAGTATAAACTTGATTGATTTACACGAATATGGTTTAATAAAGTATACTGCTGTAACCTGAATTGACTATAAACCTGTTTAATTCTTCAACAAATCATCGATATTTATGTTGTAATGTGAAATTGCAAAACTGCAGTATAAGAATTGAAAAAGTCATTTGTAACGCGAGCAGCTAGTGGATTTGGTCTGCCCCTCGGCATTGCACTATCATTTTAAAGCGTAAGCTGAGTTCCCGAGGTGGTCATCTTTGCTTGCAGCGCCATCTATAGTTGCTATTTGGAACTAAAGTCGGGAATCGAGGTAAAAAAATACTGACATTTTACATTACCTTCCCGCAATTTTTTTTTTTTTTTAAATAGCTGTCACCATTTACAGGTTATTGAATTTTAAAAACAGCCAGTCCATTTTAGGTCACTCGGTATATGGAGTGCGATCGAACGAAATTGAAAAATACCTTGCTCTATTAATTTCTTCTACAATCGTTTTTCTTACTTCATTGGCAAGAAAGTTCATAATTTCATCCTGAATATATTTTGCCATTTGTCTTTTTCACTTTAGCTCTTTTCAAATTTGCTGTAGATTATATGATTTAATTTTAAACGTCTCTCAGGTTTCTTTTAGCGAATGCATGCATTCCTGTGTTTTAGAGCATTTTTATGCTCAGGAATTTTAGGATTTAATTTCTTCCACATGAAAAACCCACAATCTGGATTGGCTAACTTTGGAGGGCGATCATGATAATTGGTGAATAGTAAAAAGAGAAAACGAGATATAGTGATTCCCTTAATTAAGTTATCCAATAAGCCGCAATCACCGTTAATAATTTCTCCACTAGCACTAGGTATAATTTTCTTGAACGTTAGTTTGGAAAATCGTAGTCCTTATGCAATCGCAGATTTCATGTAATCAGCATTTTCATCCTGTGCTAGACAGGGGCGCCATTTCAGAATTTTCTTGGGGGGGGGGGGCGGGGGCGGCAAACATTTTTTGACGGATGCTATATAGCTAAAGGTAGGATCCAGGGGGGTCTAACTTCCCTCCCCCGTATGAGAAACGTTTACTGACTTATGCTTACAATAACAGTAAAAACTTTGAATACGGAAACTCAGAACCAATGAAATATTTCGTTTTAGACAGGTTTCCGTCTTAGAAGGTAAAATTTTAATATATTAGACATGATTTTTTTCCTTTTTAGACAGGATTCTATTATAGACAGGTTTCATTTTTACAGGTACCCTCACTGACTGTTAAACCATCCGCTCTATAGTATAGCTCTGAAAAGAGATGTATTAGAGTAAAACTTGTGAAAACGAAACCTGTCTATAACAGATTTCTTTCTAGAAGGAAAAAAAAATCAAATTTCGTTGAAAAAACATCATACAATTATACTTGCTAAGACTAAAACCTGTTTAAATGGAGCTTTTTTCTAGTCCCTTTCGAAGTTTTACTTACAGGGGCACCATTTCATGAGTTTCCTGACGAAGGACAAGGAAAATTTTTCTTTGAGGAACAGGGAACGTGGAAAATTGCACAACTTGCAGAACTGCATAAATCACACAGAAAAAAAAATACCGCACAATAAAACATGCTCTACGTGATTTTGTCTCCATGTCCTTCTCATTGCCCTTTCACAAGCATGTGATTATTCCACAATTATTTTGTGTGTGTGAAAGTCCGCTATTTTTCTTTCTTTCAAAATCCGCAAAATCAATTCGTCAATGGATCGCAGAAAAAAATCGCGAATCTTGAAAATTTTGAAAAAAAAATCTCAAAATGGTCGCTTAAAAAATTGCTAATTTCTTCAAACGACCATGGAAAATATCACTAATTTCATCAGAGATCGCCAAAAGAAATACAGATTTTGCCAAATGATTGCACAAACAGAAATCTTGAATTTTGTAAAAGGATTGTCAAAAAAAATCGCTAATTTCGTAAAAGGATTGTCGAAAAAATAGCGAATTTCGTCAAAAGATTGCGCAAAAAATTACGAAAATTTAGTCGAACAATCGAGGAGAAATTCGTCTAACGATCTTGTAATAAGGTCCAAAATTTTGTCTAACTCTCGCGCAAACAAATCACAAATATTATTAGTCGGTGGTAGAAACAAAATCACGATTTCAATAAATGATAGTGATAAGGAATCGTGAATTTTGTCAAAAAAATCACGAAAACAAATATCTAATTTCGCCAGTTAGTCGCGGAAAAATATTGTGAAATTTGGCAAGTGCTCGCGCGAAAAAAAATCCATTTCGTATAATGCTTTCAGAAAAAAATCGTGAATTCCGTAAATCGATCGCGGAAAAAGTCACAAATTTTGTCAGATGATTGCGAAAAAAAAATCATGAAATTCAATCAGTCATGAGATAATCAGCCAACGAACGTCATGAATAGGTCACGAAATTTGCAAATTTTGTGATCTGTAAGTATAAAAAAAATTTTCGTCAGTGATTTTCTGCAAGTGAACGTAAAGCGTTAATTTTTTCGGATTGTGTTTTCCTTATTATGAGATAGTTTCATGTTAGACCGATTTTTCAAAGAAATTCTGATTTTTTTCCGATAAAAAAACTACATACTTGAACATTAATGAATACTATGTATATATCTTTATTTTTCTACAGAAAAGGTAAAATTTTTAATTAATACTCATATAAAAAGCACAAATAAATGTACAAGAATTACTTTCATGTGCATACATATAATTTAAAATTATTTAAAATACATTAGAAAACCCCATAACGTTTTCAGCCATCACAAGACCGTCATCAGTGGAATTTAAATGTTATTATTTTCTTTGTGCTTATTTGAGAATTGGCTAGAAGAAAACTATTGTGATTAGAAAAACTCGTCAATGATTTTGACGAGTTTTCCCAAGATCAATTTGCACACAGCTGAGAAGCAACTGATAAAAAAAAAATTCTCACATGTATTTTTAAAATCAATCAAAGTACTAAATAAAGATATATGTCTCACCTTCAGGGAGTTCGAATAGTAAGGCTTTAGGAAATTCTTTTTTAAATTATTAATTTTTATGCATAAGCATTTATTTAATGCATATGTTTTTATTGCAATAAAATCTGATGAGTTATTTTAGAGTTTCAGCAATTTTCTAATATTTGTTTGAATCTGATATTTGATTAGGGATGCACCGAATATTCGGTATCTATTCGCTATTCGGCCATACTACAGAATCTCAATATTATCCCTATTCGGTTTCCCGAATACTTAAAAAACCTCTTCAAAATATTTTTTTAAACGTTATACAAGTTCTACTTTTAACTGTCAATTAATAAAGATATTCAGAATAATTACAATCTTTAAGTAAAAGAGAATGATTTTATGTTATTTGTTGTTTTAAAAATGTCACTTAAAAAAATTAACCATTAATGACATATCATTTGTTCATGGGAATTAATAAATGTGGAAATGCAAGTTACTGAGTATTGTCTGGTAAATAATCCGTTTCTTGCTTTTTCGCAAACAGGGTGTTTCTAAACAAAATGGTAGAAAATTTCAGGGGTAATAATAAGCATATAAACAGGCAATTTTTTTTGTCCAGTAAATCAGGATCGCAATTCACTTATACAGTCAGAAATACAGTGTATATCCCCAAACTTTAATTTTCTTTTGTTACTTTAACAATAATGAAAGTATTGTAACTATATTGTCAACAGAGTTACTTTAATTTCTGTGAAATATGATAACATGGCGAGAAGTGCTGGAAATAGCAACCATTCATATCTAAACAGCACTAAGCTAGACATTATTTTATTAAGAATGCATCTAACAATACTTATACTGTACCACTGGCCAAAATCCAGTCTCTTCCAAGGATATCATCACATTCTATACAAGCAAATTAATGTGATGCAAATTTCGCTAAAATATCTTAATTTTTATACAGTTATAAAAGAAAATTCTGCTACGGCTTGTACACCTTTCATTTTTGATGAAAGAAGTGAAATGATACGTTGCTTCTTGTTCAATATGAGAAAATTCTTTTCATTTGTTTGAATTAATTGAAGTCATGGAATTTAAATTTTGTTATTAAAAATTTTTTGAACCATCTTTTTCTTAAATAATAACTCAAAACATACTTTTTTTAGCACAAAAGTTACTTATAAAAATAGTCTTGTTTATCAAAATGGAAGTATCTGTGCTAAATATTATAAAAAATTGTTTAAAATTTAACTTTTTAACGTTAAACACTGAGATATAAAAGTATTTGGCCAGCCGAATAGATACTATTCGGCTGTCCTAATATTCGGTATTCAGCCTAACAGTTACTATTCGGCTGGCCGAATATTCGGTATTCAGTTTACCAGCAGGCCAAATATTCGGCATTCGGTATTCAGCCAAAATCACTATTCGGTGCATCCCTACATTTGATGGTTGATAAATTTTCTGAAATATCAAATTCCTTGGGGGGGGGGGGGGGGGGGGCTATTTCCCCCCAGCCCCCTTCAAATGGCGCCCCTGGTGCTGGACCTTTTTTTAACAGCAAAGTAATGTCCGAATGACTATAAGAATGATCCCATAGTGGAATCAGAATAGGTTAGCAATTCATATTCACTGAGGGTGGTAGGTGGCAGAAACTTTCGTATACGATGTAAAGGGCCCGCAGAGTGCAAAAGTTTAAGAAACACTGTAATAAAATATCACAAAAGCATATTATAAAATCATTAGATCTAAAGAGCTCAATGAAAAGTAAATGTGAACAGCGCAATAATTTTGAAATGAAAAATGTACATACTTCCATTGGGAAAAATATTCCCGATATGTAAATTTATACATTTAGTTTTACAAAAATATAGAATATCGAAGAGTGAAAAAAAAATTCCAATGAAAATGATCGACGACAATAAAAAAAAACTGAAATTGGTAGTACAAATTTGGCGCCCCTAAATTTCCGCGCCCGGGGCGACCGCCCCCTTCGCCCCCCCCTTTCGCACGGTGCTGGATGGCATAATGTGTTCTATGCTCTTTAATTTACGTCAGAGTAATTTTTTCATAAAACCCACAGTTTCTGAGATATTTGCAAAAAACTAAATAAAAGTAACTTATTTTTGTCCACCCACTCACCTCCTATCCATAAGGACTTTTTATGTAATCATCAGTAGCCATCAATAAACAACTGAATCAACTTTTATCTCTGTAGCCTTTATTATGGCAAACTTTTTTACTTTGACTGGACTATAACAACAAGTGTAGTAAAGTAAAAACAACAGTGAAGTAATTTCATAATATTAAAATTTTTTTATTTATAAAAGGTTGTTATGGCTATTCTTCGTTAGTTTTTATTCATAATAGAAGAAAACATAAATCTTTAGGAGGGGGAGGCAGTAAATTAAAGATTTTAAGACAGAATATTTTTTCAGCTTCATATCAGAATCGTTTTGTTTTTAACAAGAATTTGAACATATTATTGCCTTTTTCTAGAGACATGCTTGCATGATTTTTTTTCCTTTATTAGTTTATTTTGTAACAAATTGTTGTTCTCATAAAAATTAATGAAAATAAACAAAAGTCTGGAATAAGCTACAGTTTTCTGAGAAAATGTTTAGAGTAAATAAAAGTTTTTTAAAAGGAAAAAATTCCATACTTACAAAGCTTCATTAACCCTCTGAACGTCTTGAAGGCTTTCGTGCATTTTCATAAAAATGCTTATAAAAATAACCTTAATTAAAATTTTCTTTTCTTGTTTGTTTCTAAAATACACTTCACGCCCCCTTTTTTTATATACATCCTAAAATACAATTCTGTTTAAAATATTTTTGTCTACAACAGATTAAAGTTGATTTTGGGAAACAGAAAAATATGCGCAAACCACTCGGAGGGTTAAAGTATTTTTATTTCACATCATGATAGGTATTAAAAAACCTGAACTCTAGAGCCTTTTTGAAACTTTTATGTAACATTGTAATTGCATAGCTAGGTTAATTGATTTTTAGAGCAATACCTGAATTTTGAATCTCTTCAACATAAACACATCTTACAAATAATTTCACAAATTGAACCATTCAGGATTTGTGACACATTCACTTTTTCCTGTTGCTAGCCTGTAGTTTCAACCTCTTTAATAAGAGCATAGTTCTGTATGATACTTCTTATGTTTCATGTTAATTGAATGCATTTAAATTTTATTGTTAGTAAATTTTACATAAAATATAAAACAAGGGGATAGAAATATGTAAATACATAATTTCTTTGTAAAATGAAGAAATTGAAATAAATTTTACATACATATTTACATACAGTTTATTTAATTTTTAGTCTGTAACTAATGCTGCTGAATTCATTTTTTCACGGGGTTGTATTGAAGCAGTTCAAGATTATATTATAAGAAATTTGCATTTAGTAGCTGGTATCTTTTTGAGTGTATCTTTTGTTCAGGTAAATAATTTTATTTATTTATGTATGAAATTAATTTCAGAAAGCTTGATAATTGACAGTTTAATTTATTTTAAAAATTATATTGTAAATTTTATTACTGTGAGTGACATAGCTATGAAATATTTATTGTACTTTTAACTTTTGATACTACTTTTTCATGTTATACTTTGTGCCTTATTATAGAGCTCATTAATGATAGGAGATGCATAATATCTTTTTTATGAAATTCTGTCTTAGAAGATTTTATTGTATAGCATTTTTCAGATTTTTAATTCTCCAATACATGGAATAAGGATTAACGATATTAATGATAACTAAAAGATTTACATACAATTAAATTTATCAAAAAAATAAATATTGCAGCCTTCTTTAAAAATGAAGATTATAAACATAAAAAAGGCTAAAATATGTATTTTTTGTCAGAATTCCTCGTATGCACTTTTTAACCATATCGCTGTAAGAATCCATGTTTTGTAGAATTACAGTCAGTATTGGGCCGAGATGTTTTTAGGTGCTCGTGTGAACAGCCCAGAACATTACCATGCTCTGAAAAGCGGTCGTTCATTTCTCCGTTGTGAGAAACCTCTCATCTGACATTAGCCTAAAGGTGTTTATTTACTCTTCCTGTTTTGGGGAAAGAATGGAATAGCATTTTGTGTTCAAGGTAATAAACGCATTGAGCAATTATTATGGGGAACAATAAGAAAGTGTGTTGATATTAGAATAGTTGAATTAAAGATATTTACGTGCAGTTTCTTTGAATTTGAATATTTAAAAAGGTTATTACTATGCACCCATGGAGTTGTTTATTTATTTATTTTTTTTTGGAGGGGGGGGGGGGGAGATTCTGGCGCAATAAATTTTGTTTTTTGGCCAAGGGTTTTTATTATTTTTGTTTTCTCTGTGTTTTTAGAAAATAAGATCAGGGAAACATTTTATTTTTCTGAAAAAAAGGAAGGAAAATAGCATCCTATAATTTGTGAAAAACTTAATTTTAGTACAGTTGTAATTAATTTGTAAAACATATTTGTACGAACAAAATTTGTTTGGATGAATTGCATTTGATTAAAAGCATATAAATAATATTTTTGTCTTCTTGTGAAATTAGCTTTGAATATGCATTGCTAGATATGGCTGCTATGAAGTCGGGGATCAAATTTCTCTTTTTTAATACTTTCCAATGTAGTTGAAAAGTGTTTATGAATTCGGTTTGACTGCATGTCTGTCTGTTCTTGCTCTAACTCGCATAAAAGTCGGATTGCCATGAAATGGATATATGTTATTGGTTTAGTATGGCATGTTCGATATTGAAAAGGAAGTGAGTAGCATTCTTGGTTCATTTACAGGGCCACTCAAAAGAATTTTGTTATATTATGATAGATGGGGAAAATTGTTTGCCGTGTATTTTAATGATATTACTGTATTTAAAACATATTGAAATTTATATACATCATTGAGGTGTACTACAAGGTTTTTACTATAGAATATGGTGTGCATAGAACTTATCATTTGCTTACAGGAACGCACAAAAGTATTTGGGTATAGAAGAAAATGAGCATAATTGAACTATTGAAGCCTACAAACAATAATTGCTGGAAGTGTGTTTTCAATTGTGGTATGCGTTTTTAAATTTAACTATTTTTTAAATATTACTTAGTGTGTATAAATTCTAGATCATATACAAGGTCGAACAAAAGTTCTGAACAACATTTGTTTATTGGCTGAACTTGCTCAGCGGAATTTTTCAACTGTGCTATCCATTTAACTGAACTTACTTTTAGCATACTAGGTAGTATGCATACATATCTGTAATCGTATACAGGGCTGCTAAAAAAAAATATATTTTAATGACTATTCATGGTAATAGCCGAAATTGTGTTTTCAAATGCATTATGCATTTTTCCAAATTATTCATTAAGACGTCATCTTCCACCTTTGTAAATTGTGAAGTTTTGTTTTGGTATTCTGAATGTGCTGGAAAGTGTTTTATAATCTATGCTGTATGCATTTTTTTTTTTTGGTTAGAAATCGCGTTGTTAAAAGTATGTTTATTATTATACTGGTGTCTCTTTTTGTTTACCAATACCTAATTTCTAAACCGTTAGTTTTAGAGGTATAGTTCTAATTGCAAAAATGTTTCCAATTTTGTTCTGCATCACATAAAAACCAATTTACATTACAATAATTACTTTTTAAATAAATAAGAAATTACAAATTTTATACAATGCCTGGGTACTATAAGTTTTATTTAGAAAAAGTTTTTCCATGTTTTAAGAAGTAAAACAGCAAAAATTTATTATTGTATGGTCAAAACTTATTGAGTTATGATACTTAGAATTTTATGAATTTTCTATGCTTTAATCACCATAAATGGAAAAACACATTTTTAGTGTCAGAAAACGCCAAAAATGCATGAAATTCAAAGTATCATAACTAGATAAGTTTTTGTCTTGCAAAAATTAAATTTTTAACCACAAACTCATTTGTTACATCTCAGTAGGAAACAGCATTTATAATTATGTCAAAAATTATTTGAAACATTTTGTTTGAAAGGCCTTTTAATTAAAACATCTGTTGACCAAATACAAAGCGATTAGTTATATGTTATAAAAATAACAGGTTCTTGGAATCGGTAACCTGTTAACCAAAAGTAACTATATTTCCCATCTCTAATACAGAGCAAGCTTGTCCTGTTGAAAATTGTATTGAAATATCTTAAAAAGGTATGAATAAAAGTCCAAATTCAGATTAGAATGGGACATCTTGTAATTTTCACTGAATATATGGATTGTGTACTATTAGCCATCCTTTTTGTTGCAAGAGTACATGGGCTCCTTACTTTCAAATAAAAATACATGTTTGATTGATATGATATAGCTGATACTATTATGATATATTTGTATTTTTTTATGACTGGTTGTAAATTTAATTTAATATTTTAGCAATATGATTTTAATATACTTATATGTATATATTTTTTTGAAATAGCTCTTTGCCATTTACTTGTGCAAAACTTTGTTAGCACAAATCAGTGCTCAGCTGGCTCAGTGGAGATGATGCATGGAATTTTCTTCTATGTTCCTAGTCAAGTGAATGGCAAGCAAATGCTATATTTTTGATAATGTATATAATTACATTTAAGATACATTTATATGCCAATATATTTTATGTAATTGTCATATCTATTTTTAAAACATGCATTTTGTATCAGACTTCTATTTCTATGTCTGTCTTTTTAAAAAATGTATGTGATACTTAAGTTTTTTACAACACATGGTATTAAAAAAAAATTCTTGATGTTTTGTATTTGATTCTAGTTTAGAATATTTTGATGACATATACTTTTGAATTTGAAATGAAAGCATACAATAAAATGTAGTTTAAAAAAAATATTATTAAGAGGTTAAACTTTGTAGCATGTTTATTTTATAGGATTTATGTATTTTTCCTTACTTTTTAGCATTTATATATTTTGTTGTTAAATGTTTATGTATTGAACTGTGCAAATATCATCCATAAAATTAGTTTCTTTGCCCATATTGGGAGGGTTTAATCTCAGAATTAACCATTTATTTATGTAATAAATAATGTACTTAAATGAATTATTTTATGTTATATACAGATGTGATTTTTCATTTTTAAATGCATTTTTCTACGATGGTTTACTTTAAAAATATATATTGTTAAAATACACTTTTAAATTATGATGGAATTGTTAGGAATTTTATGAAATGTGCTTCTTCAGTATTACTTTCACTTTACTTTATATGTTGTTATTATTTTTAGTAATACTTAGATGAAGCAAAGTATTGTCAGTTATAAAGTTTTTCTCCCAACTTGCATATAAAATATTTTTAATTTATCATTTTTATTAATTTAGGAGAGAATTTGTTTGAAAGACATATTTTATCTTATACATTTTTTAAGACCAGTATCTGTGCTAAATGTAAGTAGCATAAAATGTTTAGCAAACAAAATAAATAGCTATTTTTTCCCCTTAAAGAAATTTAAACTTTTGTTTTGTATTGATTCATTAGCTGTAGTGTTTAGTGCATTATTACTTGTCCAGTTCCTTGAACATTAGGTACATTATTTTATTGAATTTCATACAAATTTCTTTATTTCATTTAGTTGCAGATCAAATTTTAAAATCTCTTGAGTTGCTTTGAAAAAAGTCCCATTATGAAAACTGTTGTATTAATCATCAGTAATTCTACTTTTCTGTCACATATTTAAAGTTTTTACCTTTATTTTCTTTTAATGAGTTGTTATTATGTAATCTCATGATGTTTAATCAACAATCACTAGAATCTGCTTGGCCAAACAATTTAATATCATTTGTGAAACTGAAGACTATTTTAAAATATATATTAACTAAAGTTTTTGATCTAAGAATTTAGCATCCCCTTATTCTTGGGAGGGGGAAGGGGATGAATTTGAAATATTTATGTGTATATGTGCTTGCACCTGTTTATCACTGCATGGTCAGGTGTTTTTGTATTTTACTAAATAATATATTGAAAATTATATTGGTAAAAACATGACTAGTTTTAGCTGAAATCTGTAATATTATATACTAATATTGTTGTATCAGTTTTACTTTCTATTGTACATCTATGACTAACAGTTGAGCCACACACACACATATATATAATTTTGTCTCTAACAATGTCTGAAGATATGGCTCTTTATTGTTTAAGAAAAATGCATATCTGCATTTTAATCCTACATTTTTCAATGAACAGCCAATTGGAAATAGTTTTATTAGATACTTGTAATAAGAAGTTACAAACACTTCTCATTGTTTTTCTCATTTTCACTAGCTTTGTTCTTTCTTGAAGTAAACATAAATAAGGTTATTAGCTGAAAACAGAATGATAATTATGAACTAAGTTGTAAAATGAGCCACATATCATTAATGTTTTACTACTAGGATCCAACAAGTTCAGAAACTGGCTTTTTTTTTTACATAAATGATTATTATCATGTGTTACACACAACCACATCCAGAATACTCATTCTTCTGCAGCTATGCACTACTGTCAGTATCAGTACAGTTACTGGAAACATTTTTGGAAGCCTTTGGTGGAGATTGTCTTCATTACAGCTGTTGCAGTTTTCTCAAGTTTAGGTGCACTTGAAGCAGAATCCTGTGAAAATACCTTTAAAGGACATATTGTTCTCTTACCATACACCTGCTGCAACATCTGTAATGATTCTGTTGGTGAATTCCCTAAACACTGGTTGAATTTCATATTCTCATGTTGTTCTTCAAATGCCATTTCTGCTTTTGACAAACACTACAGTTCACTGATATGCATTGTCTGGCAAAACCTTGCACTGCTAACATACTTCTTCCTTACCACATCTCATGTGCCACTTACATTGCAGTAAAATAGTTCCCCTCTCTCCCTACAAAAGCATAGCGATGGGGGGGGGGGGGGAGCCTCCCAACCCAATATATGTGAACTTGGGAAATTTGAGCTTAAAGTTGGGAAATTATAGATTTTTGAAACACTTTTCTTAAATAAAAAGTAAGAAAAAAAAAGAATTTTGTATTGTTTTGCTGACTACCTTTCTGAGTTCTGTAATAGTAATATAGTTAAACTTTTAAAAGAAATACAAAAAGCAGCCAGACTCAATTTGTCATTTGTGTTTCTTTGTGCTACGAAAATATCATACATCTACCAGATCTGAATTTCTGTACTGCTGTCCATCAACAATGTCTGTAATCTATTTCCTCCAAAACTTTGTTCCTTTCTCAAAAATCTAAAAATAAGAGGCTGTTTTCATATGAAGTATGATTATGACTCGTACACAGCTGAAGACAAAAATTTCCATTAAGTGAACCAATAATTATAATTTTTGCTTTTAGTTTCAACATTTTTCTTTGGAAAGATTTTTTTTTTGCATATAAGTATCATTATCATAAAACACACATTGAACATATCATTTTAATTTGAAAATAGGACAATTTGTTTTACGTTGGGAAATTTTTGAACTATGAGTTGGGAAAATTTTGAATCCCCCCCCCCCCCCACACACACACACAAAAAAAAAAAAAAAAAAATTTTTGTAGGGTCTTTTCTATTCTCCTTATCTGGGTTAGAGATATCAGCAATGTCCCCAAACTTTTTGATCCTGGTAGTATTTAGTTAAACTTCAGTTTGCACTGTCTTAAATTGCGATATTTTATTCAGTTGTAATCTTGTTTAGATTTCAACTTCTAATGATCCTGATTCAGATTGATAATTACCGTATGATGTATATAAACCCATTGAATTCATCAAATAATGAGAAGTTTAAACAAAAGGGGCTTGTAATAACAAAAAAAAAATTCTGTTGCAAATAAATTTATTTAAATGCATACAGCATAAGAAATTTTGATTATTACAACTCCTATAGAATGATTTATTATTTTGTTACTTTTATGTTTGATCTGTGAAAATAAGTTTTTATTGATATTTTTTAACATTACAAAAAACTACAACTTATTGCAAAAAAATTACTATAAACATTAAACTTTTCAGCTCTAAAAGTATATTGTTTTGTGAGCTTTGTACATTGTTCAAGACAATTTTAAAAGCAGGCACATTTTGATAACACATTTTTTATTTAAAATGAAATAACTCTGTTATAGAATTAATAATTTTAGATTATTTTCATTATGGTCAGATGCAATTTTTGTAGTGTGAATTATTTCTTTCAATTTAATTGAACTATATTTTTATAATTATCAAACAGTTTGTTAAACTTATTTAGTCCTTTTCTTTCTTGAACATCAGCTTTTTTTCATGTTATAAAGGACTATAAAAATATCTAAAATAATTCTTTGTCTTTTAAAGAAATGAATATAAAATAACTCAATGTAAGAGTCCCAAATATGTAATAGTGCTAATATTTTAAGCAACATAGTAAAATATATCTTTTTATGGATATATATATATATGTGTGTGTGCATACACTATAATTAGTCAGTCAAATGAACAAATGGTGCCTTAGGTTTTATTATAGATTTTTACGGTTGTAATTTTTACAATATCCATTACCAACAGGACTCTAACATTTGTGTGATGTGATCTAAGACTAAAGTGCATTTACAAACTCATGAAACATGTAGTAAATTTTTATAAGTGATGTTTTTTCACAGACTTTTCTTAATTCTGCATGATATTAACTGAAACTTAAGCCCTTTTTCACAATCTTTAAAAAATGACTATAGCTAAGAAAATATGAAAAAAAAAAAATTTATGTTTACATGAGTAGCACTTTATATACTGAATAAAACTATTAACTGAATTAATTTTCATACCAGAAAATACATGAAATATCCCTATGTATTCCTTCTAAAACCACCAGTTAATTTTCACCCCCCTCTTTTTTTTTAAATGGCTAAGTGACCATAATAGATAAGTTTTTCTAAGATTTCACTCAAAAAATGTTTCTTCCATTTTAACTATATGTCAAGTTAAAAGTCTAAATCTGGTTTGATAATACTGAACTATTATTAGTTAAAAAGGGCAAAATATAATAATCAACAGTGCATCATTTTAGTTATAAGTAATTTTGAAGGGCTTATATCATTAACTTGTATAAGAAAAATCACAAGAAAAAATTGTCATCAATAAAATGCTATAAAAATTACTAAAAGTTGTCAATTTAAACTATGTGCCTGTTCACACAAGTAGATAGTGTAATACTTTATGCATTGCAAACCTAATAATAAATAACAACACCAAGGGGAAAATCTACATATTGCTTAATTAATGATTTCTTAGACTTCAAGATGTTGAGGTTTGATAAACATTTTATTTAATTTATAATATTATTTCACAATTAGAATGCATTTCTTATAAAACACAACCTGCAGAGGAAATCAAATATATTTTAATTTCACTGGGCACATAGGCAATTACCTACACTGACTAGAATTATATTTGAGTATTAGTCTAAAAAACACCATTAATTAAAAAAAAAAAAGGCTGTAAATTGAATGAGAATACAAGTTTTGTTGCTGGGCAACTTTCTATGATTTAATATTACTTATTACTTTATTCTATTGGCAATTTTTTTACTTTTAAAAACTATACAATTTAAACAGCTAAATTGTTTCAAGTATATTTGATATTTATCGACATGTTTAGAATGGATTTTTATAAAGTACATTTGCTACAAGTTTTAATAAAAAATATTTAATATCTTAAAATATTTTACATAAAGAACATTGGCGTACTCAACTATGAATAAAAGGTTAATAAAAAAGATTTTATAAAATAGTTATGTTCATAATAGTGCTTATGAACAGTGCAGCTGTCTGAATAACAAAAGAAATCCATTCAAATGGCAATCAATGACATATTCATATGTAAAATGCAAGTGGAAGTTTGTTGAATTTCCTGAAATAACTGGAAAAGTGTTGCATTATTGTAAATGAGTATTATCCCTACAGTAAAATAGGAAACAGTATAAAAGAAAAAAAAAATATCTGCAGATCAAATTGCTTTAATGAATAGCTATATAACTATATATATCTATTTTTTATAAATTCAATAATCATAGTTTTATCATTTGAATAACTGATAGTGATAAAATTTTATGTTACATTTTCTTTCAATTTAATTGAAGTTTATTTTTTAAATTATCACAGTTTGTTAAACTTATTTAGTTCTTTTCTTTCTTAATAATATCGTAAATAACTCCCTCCTTTCTTTGAGTCTCCTCCTCCTGGACTTACTCAGTTAAATTTGAGGTTGAATGCCTGTGAGTACTATCCTGTTATATCTTCTTTAATGCCTTCTGTAATTCTTATAATGTTGTTCCTTTTTAATCATAATGGTATAGATTCGAATCTCGTAAAAGATTGTGATATTTTGTAAAATTTGGTTATATTTTATAAAATCAGTATTGTAAAAGATGATCAGTATTACTTCTTTATTTTAGACTTTTGTATTAAAATGTAGTGCAATATATATATATGTAAATTGAACCAAGTTCCTTTTTTATACATATGACTGATTATTTAAAAGCTAAATATTGTTTGATGATATAGCTTATTGATTCATTTACCAGAGTGCAACATGCATTAAAAAAAGGTCTATAATTCTTCTTGAATGCTCAGCATACATTCTATTTGTTAAAACTTGATATATTTTCCCTCTTCAAACCCTATTGAGGTTCTGAGTGCATGTTCCCTGCTGATAAATGCAGATTCTATTTTTTGAAAAAGAAAAAAAAAAATCTAAATGCAATCTATAACTTATATTCTAATAAATGCAAGTAAAAAACAAAAGTACTGATTTTATTTGTGGAAAGTTCCTTACAAGTATATTTGGTTTATTTTATGATAAGTGATCATCTACAGATTAAAATTGAACCTAATTTTAAAAAGTTCTAAGGTAATACTATATATATTACACATTTAAATTTTTCATGTAAAAAAATATAAATGAAAATTTTTATAATTTTAAACCAGTATTAGAGAATTATAAAATTAATATTGTTTTATAATAAATTAGAGAATTATAAATTATTGAAAATTGGATTGGTTAATAAGAAACTACTAGAGGCATAGATGTTAGAATAATTTATATGATTTTTTGTAAAAATCTTACCATAAAACTCATATATACATATTTTGAATTAAACTATTTATGAAATATTTAATACAATTATTAAAAATCATTATTTTTGTAATCTAGTACAAAACATATACTTTTGTATCCCATTAGAATCAGTATGGTCAAACATCCTTGAAACAAATTTACTCCCCACTCTGATGTTTGGTTGTCACACTTGTAAAGAAGCACATAAAAATGACAACATCAACCCCAGTTCAACAAGTATTCGGTATGCAATTTTAATTGTTTAGACAGCAGTATTTAAAAAAAAAAATCTTTGGTTAGTTTAATAGGAGAAATTCTGTGATTAAATAAGTCAAAAATTTCTATTTTAAGTTACTGGGAGGAAAATTAAGCATTGTAGCATTGTACACATTCTGCAGGTCACATATAATGCGGAACTCATAGTGAAGGGGTTAAAAGTTAAAATATTAGATTAAAATTGATAATCTATTCGCTTCCAGGTGTTTTGAATATTCATTGAACAGCGGTCTATTTTTTTGGATTCAAACTATTATTTTTGTTTAAAAAAAAAAAGAAAAAAAATAACTCTCCACTGTAAGTAGAGTTAATATGTAGTCAGTCATAAACATACAGACTTAAAACAGTCTATATGTAGACTGTTTTAAGATGTTATAAAAATATAGCAAAAAATAACTTTGATGCAGACAGATTTATTCTGTTATTTTTCGAATTAGAGTTATGATTTGCATTGGATATACCCTATATGGCAGAATCACCAGACACTTTCGATTTTAGATGTTTTGTTGACACACTCTTCTGGTACTCCAGGAATATAAAGAGCATGTTTTGATACATTTTTCAGTGCATGTTTGATCATGGGGGCAATTAGTGGACCAATAACAATTTGAAATCACACTGTAAAATAAAATACTCAATGATCTGTAGCTGTGACTATGTGGACCTTGTACAACATTTGTATAAGAATAGAGCGTATGAGGGGTTCACAACCATAGTAGACAAAGTCCATTTTGAAAAAAAAAATTGATAGTCTATTTAGAAGGTGCATAAAATATATCTACTTCCACAATGAACAAGTCTGTTTTCACATACTTTCTCATATATGGCACCTGTTTAGAGATGTGGTTGACTGTGGGAGTGAATAAAATATACTTTATGCACCTTCTAAATGGACTATATGAATTTTTTTTCAAAATAGACTTGGTCTAATATGGTTGTGAGCCCCTCATATGTTCATGTAGGTATAAATGTTTCTTTGAAAAATTCAAGAAATTTCTGTATTTTGTTTATAGTATACAGCTGTTTTCAACAAAATTGAATACTACTTTCACAAAACTTGGCAAAGTACAGTGCAAACAATAACAAAATATTTTTTACATAATTTAGTTGTGAACTATATAGGCCAACTCTAAAAAAAAAAAAAAAAAAAAAAAAAGCCAGTCAAATATCGTGAAAATTCAGAAAGCTATCAAAGATAGAGGCAATCTGAATTTCAGTTGCTTTCTAAAAGTAGCAAGATGATAAAGGATTTTCCACAAATTGTCATTTTTCATTCTTTTATTCATGCTTTAAAACTTCTTGGGAAAACATCGAAATGAACCTATTACACACACACACACAAGAAAAAAAAATTGAAATCAAAGTTCCTGTTCCAAAGCTACATATTGGAAGTCAAATGATATGTTGGAATGAAAAATGATAATTTGTGAAAAATCCCTTATCCTCCAGCTACTTTTTGAAGGCAACTGAACTCCAGCTTTCTATATTGCTGATATCTTTCTGAATTTTTGCGATATTCAACTGTTCTCTTTATATGAGTTGCCCTAAATTATAGAAAACAAGTTTTGTCATCTTTAGCACACGTGCAGTTGAAAATTATTTCATACAAATGCACTTATTTAATATATTCTACTTGTACTATGTTGTTATGTCAAGTTTCTTGAAAGTAGCATTAAATTTGGTTGAAACCCTGTATGTTATAAACAAAATATATAGAGAAATTTCTCGAACTTTTGGTAAAGAAACCTTCATCTCCATTAATATGCTTGCTATGCTTACAGAAGTGAACACAAATGTTGCACAAGATCTATATACTCATGTGCTATAGGTACAGATTATTTTGAGCATTTTATTTTGCAATGTGATCACAAATATTCTTTTATAATCAATTTTTATTGGTCTCCTAATTTTCTTATTTATCAGACTTTTGCAGAAAAATGAGAGGTTAAACATGTTATATATTCCAGAAATTTCAGAAGAATCTGTCTGGTATTTCTCTGGGTATTAGACTAAAAGTGTCTAGTGACTTTTGATCTTATAATGTATATAAATATATACAGTAGACGCCCTCAAATCCACACAGCTTGGGACCAGAAGTTGTGCAGATTTCTGGTCATTGCTTTGTTTACACTTTTTAAACAGTTAATTTGAATGTAATAATGCATCAAAATTATAAAGAATCCTTGCTATATAGTAAAGTATTAAAATAATTAAGTAAAGTAATAAACTAAAATCATAAGAAGTAAGGTAATTTTAAAAATGATTAAAAGTAAAGGTCAAGTAAATAATTAATAATGTATAATTAAATCTTCATAATTAAGATAATTTTCCTTGACTTATTGAATGAAACTTGCCTCATAATGGTACTGTATTAATTCACATCAAAATCATAAAGTAAGGAAGTTTCATTTCATGTTTAGCCAGTCTTAATAACCAAAAAATTTCGATTAATGCATAAAAATATTGTCATTACCAAAGATATCAGCAATATTTTTTTTCAGAAATAAATTGTACTTCCTTCATGAAAAACCATGAGTTCAGTCATATCATAGAGAATTACATATTAAAATACAAACGGAATGATATAAAACTAAAAAATTCTGTAATTTTATCCCACATCTGAACTGAAAGTTTCATTGTTTACAGCTGCGATGATGTGCGGATTTCAGGCATTTGTGGATTTTAGGGTTGTGGATTTGAGGGAGTCTACTGTGTGTGTATATATATATATATATTAGACTGTACATATAGCAGAATCTTTTTTATGCATGATATTCCAAAAAAAAAAAAAAAAGTCCTTTACATAATTTCTAGAGAGCTGCTATTTTGTATCTCTTGTGAAAAAGCTAACTATTTACCTTCAGTATCGCAAACTGTTAAAACTTGTCTTAAATTTGAATTTTCAAAAGCTCAGTTTATCCACCTGAGACTTGAACAAAACAAAATACACTATAAAACATCCATTTTAATGGATGTCAGGTCTCAGGAGGTTACATAATTTGTCTTATATCTTGAAAATATTTTGATTTTTTTTTCTCATTTTATATTTTAAATTCATAAAACATGCCCTTTTTTATGTAAAAAAGGCATTTTGTATGAATGAGGATATTTTTGAAATTGTTTAAAGAATTTACTCCATAGAATATATTTTTTAAATAACTGTTTTTCCTTATAAATGCTTGCAGAGAAGCAAATTATTTCACAAGCACAACTTGTAAACTGAACAACTGCTTATTTCACTTTAGCACTCTGTTAAAATCATTTTCTTCCTCCTGCATAAAAATTACTTTTCTTGAAGATTGTGTGTCACAAAGATGCAAATTGGAACATCAAATTATTACCAGGAAAGCTGTGTCTTTCCCCATTCGAACATTAAATTTTGCTTTGATTCTGTTGCAGTTTGACTTATTTTCCTTGCACCTTTTTATACTACATTTAAAATTGCTACTTTAACTGTTGCCTGAAAAAAAATATTATTTTATAGGGAATCATGTTATAAATGAATTTTTTTTTTTTTTGAGAGAAGTTACTTAAGGGACAGAAACATTACTTGCCAAATTTTAACTTTACTAAACAACCTAAATAAAAAGTGCATTATTATTTAAAAATGCATTTCAATTAAGCTAATACTATATGTAAATGAGAATTTTTTAAATGTGAAATAGCTAATGTATTTAAGTTAAAATTATTATTTTATATGTACTACAGCATAGTGTAACACAGCTGACAAATGTATAAATGAGGTTCTGCTGTTACTGTATATTATTTATATTTTGTATATGTGTGTGTATGCATACATAAATACGTACACATGCATACTTTATAAACTTTTAATTTTACAAATATTTTTCTGTGAGTTTTTGTTAAACTCATTTTGATGACACTATTATTCTGATTTTATATGCTTTAAAAAATTTCATCAATGTTACACTCATATGCAACCATTTTCGAGAAAACTTGTATATTAAATTTTTCTTGTATTATGAAATATCATTTCTTTATTTTATGAATTTTCTTATTTTTGCAATTTGATAGATATTATACTAATCTATGTGCATTTATTTTTACCATTGGTTCAAATTATTCAGTTATGCTGACCTGTAAAAATGCATTATGGAAACTCCTTTTTATTATTGTTTGCTAATTTTATGTATGTTTATTTTTATGAATATATAATGCTGTATTTAATGAACATTTCTTAGATTTCAAATAACAATATGTATAGGGATGGAAGAGTTTTAATCTCAGATGTATATTCTTTTATTTTTATATTAAAGAATATAAACTTTTCTTTTTTCTCATGTACATCTTTTTTTAAAGCCATTCTTATGCATGGAATATACAAAAAATCTCATTGTTATCACTTTTGAATTTATCCAAACACTACAAATATTTTCTTCAGTGTTTTACATATTGAAAATATAATTTAGGAAATACTATTTATAAAAAGTATATATGTATAGGCAAGTATATTCTTTAGAAGGATAAAAGCAGAAAACAGCCAAACATACTTCCAGATAAAGTAAAATTTTTACATATTGGGGATAAGTAGGCAATGCACATAATATAGTCCTTTCATTAATTAAAAAATTCCACATTTTTCATTTTTTTACACAATCTACATAGACAAAATTGGCCAATTTTCTTTTTATCCTAACAACATCATTACAAAAAACTGCATATCTGTGTCTTTAAAATTAAATGAATTATGAAAAAACAAAAAATATTACTTTTTTATCCTTAAGAGTATCTCAACAACAACAAAAAATAAATAAACATTCACAAATTGACATCGCTAGATTAAAGATATGTTAACAAGCACAGGAAAATTACACATCTGAATAAAGCGTTACACAAGCAGAATAGAGACAAAATATAGTTTTTTAAATCCTAAAAACTTACTTTAAAAAAAAGAATTCACAGCAAGTATTTTTAAAGTGCTTTCTCTCATCTGCAAAATATTAGAGCTTTTTTTTATAATGTTGTTGTAAATAAGATAAAGAGAAATTCTTCAAAATACCATACAAAATTTTTCTTGCAGTCTTACTGCTGTTTTCAAAGTAGTAGGACATGTTTCTTGTGCCTGATGAAGAAAGACTAGTTCTTTTGAAAGGCCTTGCACATTTATTAAAAATTTTTATGAAGTTCTTTTTATCTTATCATTCTACACCAGCTTATTTAATTATTTAATGTTGTATTTAGGTATGCATAACTCCTTTAATTTTTAAAGATACAAAGATGCACGTTTTTGTAATGAGCTTGTTGCATTGACAGGAAATTTTTTTAATTGACCAATTTTATCTAGAACTGCAATTAAAAAGTTGTAACTTTTTAAAAATTAAAGGAAGTGGTATTTCATTAACATATTGTAATTTCTTATCTTAATTTGGACATTTTTGTAATTTGCATTGCCTTCTTATCTCAAATAGGTAAAATAATAAATCCCATTTCAACCTTTTTAGGACACCCTGTATTTACACTGTTCATTTTATATGATGAATTACTTTCATCAAATTTTATTTTGTAAGTTTATAGTTTTCATATTTTGTTAATTCTTTTAATATATCTTGATTATTTAGAATTAAAATATATAGGATACGTAAAGACACTGGCAAATCAGAAAACAAATAGATTTCATAAACTTCAGTTGCGCTAAAAAATAAATGATTACTATAATTGGTTTTCCTGCCTTTATTATAACTACGATGTTTGAATAAACATAAATCAACGATAATGTTAATGAAAGATAATTTGTCATGATTTCTTTTGTTTTAAAATGTAGTTCATACTTATTTGACTTCAGTGACTTTACATTCTTATTCAATATCTTTAATAAAAATATAAAATATTATTAAGATGAACTGTAAACTGTTCCTATAAAAATTCAGTATTAGTTTTGTTGTTGTAATAGCATGAAAATGTCTGTTGGCGCCGAAATTCGTCTGACAAATAAATTTTCAAAATCCAAGTGAGATGGGAGAGCAATTAGAATAAATAGTTTATTAAATAAAACTGAAATAGTATGTAAATTCTATTCATCATTAGAAGTTAATAATTGTTCCATAATAGTAATTCTCCGTATTTAACAGAGCCAATACAAAAAAAAATGTTCTCTGCTTGGTTGCAGAGTCAGGACTTCCACTATACACTCTGTATTAAACAGAGCCATGATTTAACAATTGGCATCTCTGATTACAGAGTCAGGACATGTTACATGTTCTCTGCTTGGTTACAGAGTCAAGACTGACCATTTTAAAAATGATACATATTATATAAAATAAACATCAAAATAAAAATTACAATATGCAGTTATAAATCTTCTAAATAGCTATAATATTCATTTAAATGACATCCAAGTAATTATAAAACTAATAAATCACCATCAATTCAAAATTATTATAAAGTAAATAAATCTATATTACATGACCTTGAAATCATAATGTTACTCATAAATTGATTCAGGGTTATAAACAATTTAGATAAACAGATTAGATTTTTTCTGTCAAAAGAAATCACTTTTATAATTATGCTTTACAACATGAAAGATAAACAGAGTTAAATTATAAACAAATAAATTTGAGGTTATTTACGCCGTAACATCCTCCGCCTCCATGAACGGAGTTCATCGAACAATTATAACTTACCAAATTTCCACTATCACATACTAAATAATCAAATATTAAATACAAATTTAAAATATTACCTTAAATGTTAAGTATAACTAAAATGAAATGCAATTAAATCCTACTACTTCTATAAAAAACAGTTTCTGGAACAACTAAAAATAGAAAAAGACATTAATATACAAAATAGTTCAGAAAGTTACAAAAATTAGACATAGAAAAAAAAAATAATAATAAAGTTAGTTAAAATAAAGTAAAATTCTATTATATTAAATGTCCATCGGTAGAGGAGACAATTTTGTGATAGGGCGTTTCAGTTCACCAGTAGAAGTCTTTAATTTGACAACACGAACAATATTATCATCCCCAGGAAATAGTTCAATTATTCTGCCCAATTTCCACCTTAATGGGGGCTGGTTTTCTTCCTTTATCAACACCAAGTCATTGATTTTTAAGTTCGGGTTGCTTCTAAACCACTTTGTACGTTGCTGCAATTGTGAGAGATAGTCTGACGACCACCTTTTCCAAAAACTTTGGAAAATCTTTTGTAGCAATTTCCAACGTTCCAAAGGAGTTACATAGGTAGAGGAGATATCAGGCTCAGGTAAGGAGGTCAAGGGTGCTCCTATAATAAAATGTCCTGGCGTCAGAGCCATAAAGTCATTTGGATCAGAAGACTCAGCGACAAGCGGTCTTGAATTTAAGCATGACTCAATTTGTGCAATTAAGGTCAAAAATTCTTCATAAGTTAAAATCTGATCACCAATTGTTCTCTTCAAATGATTTTTCATTTGTTTTATTCCCGCTTCCCAAAGGCCTCCAAAGTGAGGGGCGGAAGGTGGGTTGAATTTCCATACTATCATTTCGTCAGTAAGATACTTGTGCAATTTTTCATCAGAAGCAATTAGAGACATCATTCTCTTTATTTCGCGGTCTGCCCCTACAAAATTTATACCTCTGTCGGAAAATATTTCTAGAGGTTTTCCACGTCGAGCCACGAATCTTTTCAATGAGGCTAGAAAGGTTTCAGTTGTAAGATCAGTGACTAACTCAAGATGGATAGCTTTTGTTACGAAACAAACATACAGACAAACATAATGTTTAAAGGGTTTCACACCACGTCCCTTACGAGGTTTGATCAAAAAGGGGCCGGCTAAGTCGACTCCTACTCTTGAAAATACTCGAGCTTGTGTCACGCGTGCTGATGGCAGATTTCCCATCAACTGAGATGAAAGGTGTGATGAATTTCGGAAACATTTCATACATTTCCTTATTTCTCTTTTCACAGCTTCTTTAGCATTAATTATCCAAAATTTTTGTCGAATTGCTGAAATTGTCAATTGAGTCCCGCTATGAAGATGTTTCTCATGAAAATACTTTATTATCAAGTCTGTAACATGATGCCTTTTAGGGAGAATGATTTGATGTTTTTGATATTCAGACAAGTTTGCATTTTTTAGCCTACCTCCAACACGAAGAATATCATTTTCGTCAAGAAATGGATGTAAAGGAAGGAGTTTGCTTTTAGAATTTAGGATCTTTCTGGATTTTAGAATTTTCAGTTCGTCTCCGAATTCATGGTTTTGAATTAATTTCACAATAGCATTTGTTGCCCTTTCAAGTTCTGGAACAGTCAAAAAACCATAGACTCGTTCAGATGGGCATGTACTATTTTTGATGAATCTGAGGCACCAAGCCGTAATTCGTTTTAATTTAGACCAGGATGAAAATTTAAATAAAAGCTCAAATTCTGGAATATTTTGGGATATGGAGCAAACAAGCGTTTTACGTTGTTCTTGCAAGACCTCTTCATCAGGTAGATTAGGTTGAGTTTCAGGGGGAAATACTGGTAACGATTCTTCCTTCAGCCAGCTAGGACCATGTAACCATACCTCGTTATTAATCAATTCAGATGCAGAGCAACCACGAGAGAGAACATCTGCAGGATTTTCCTTTCCTTTACAAAATTTCCATTGTACAGGAGCAACAAGTTCCTGAATTTCGCGTACGCGGTTTGCCACAAAGGGCTTCCAGTTGTTAGCACTTCCTTTAATCCAGTGCAAGGTAATTTGGGAGTCACTTAGACAAAATATATTTTCATTCACAATTTTAAATATTTCCTTTAAATAATTCGCTAATCTTGCAGCCGTAAGTGCTCCAAGAAGTTCGATGCGCGGCAATGTAATTTTCTTGAGAGGCGCTACTCTCGACTTTGCTATTACAAATGAAGTTTCACAAGAAGAAGAATCACGTAAATAAGCCACTGACCCATACCCCTTTAAACTAGCATCAGAAAATATGAAAAGTTGAGCGGTTTCAGGATTTAATTTTGGGATAGTTACAAAATATTTTCTAAGAATTTCAAAATTTACCAAGTCTTTTATTTCATTATGCCATTTTCTGAATTTTCCACTTAAAGAATCTGGTAATGTAGAATCCCAGTCAATTCCATGTTCCCAGAGTTCTTGCATTAAAAATTTAATTCTTATCACGAAAGGGGAAATGAGTCCAATAGGATCATAAATTTTTGCCACAGTTTGTAAAACAATACGTTTGGTAATAATTTTATGGTCAAATTCTACCAAAAGTGGTTGTATGTCTATTTTCAAGGTGTCACTTTCTGTTATCCAAATAATTCCCAATACCTTCGAAAGATTTTGTTCAAGAGTGTCTTCCTCAAAGTTTATTCCATGTTCCTTCCATAAAAATTTTAAATCGGAAGAATTGGTTTTAAATTTTCTGAGTTTCATATTGGCCTCACTCAATATCTTCTCTGCACCTTTTGATAAAACAAAAGCTTCATTTACTGAATCAGCTCCATGAAACAGGTCATCAACGTATAAGGAAGTATCCAGCATATTAACTATTTTTCCAAACAAATCTTTATACCCCTCAATGTGATGTTTGATGGTTGCAGAAAGGAAAAAGGGTGAAGTTGTTACACCAAAAGTTACACGGGTCATGTGAAAAACCTTCAAAATGGGATTGTTACTAGTGATATTGTCAAACCACAGGAACCTCAAAAAATTTCTATCTTCTTGTTGTATCTGGATTTGCAAGAATGCCTTTTCTATATCGGCCAAGAAAGCAATTTTGTGGAGACGGAATTTTAAAATAATGTCCAATATGGTAGGATTTAGATTGGGCCCAGGAAATAAGCACTCGTTTAACGATTTTGCCCCCTTATCTTTGGATGACGCATCAAAAACAATTCTTACTTTAGTTGTCGATTTATCTTCCCTTATTACTGGTCTGTGAGGCATGTAATACGTGTTTATTTCATCTTTATTAAACTCACATTCTTCAATTATACCCAAACCACATTGTTCATTTAATATTTTCTCATATTCCTTAAGTAACCATTCATTTTTGCACAATTTTGATTTTAATCCCCAAAGTCTATGTTTAGCTACATCAAAATTGGATTCCAATTCATTTTTATTTACTTTCCACAAAAGTTTAGTTTCATATCTTCCATTTACAAAATTTAAATTATCATTAAATAAATCAAGAGCATCTAAATCCTTTTGTGAAAATAATTCATTTTTACTATCACAAATACCCAAAGACTCTAGTTTCCAAAACTTTTGCAAATCAAAATTTTCTATTTCATTAACAGATACAAGATGAGCATTAACTGTTTCGTTACCTTTAGAGTTTATTTTTCCCACTATTGTGTACCCAAAAAGTGTATTAGCTACATATAAATGGTCATTAATTTCTTCAACGACGCCTCTCTGAACATTCCAGAAATAATCAGCTCCAAGTAAAATTTGTACTTCGGATTCCTCGGGCGTAGGGTCGGCTAACCTCCATCTTTTACTTTCAATGTATTTTATAACTAGAGGGTCAGAATTGGGAACCTTCAATGTTGTTGCACTTATCAAATCGGTAGCTAGCACCTCAACATCTATAAAACGATGATAATTCATTTTACTTCGCAATTTAATTTTAAAAACATCATATTCTTCTTCGCGACCTTGATCCATGCCAAAAGCGAATACAGTTAAATGTTCTTTTCTTAAAACAGGCAAATTTAATTCACGAGCTAATGCTTTTGTTATGAAGCTTTTTTCGCTTGCAGAATCAAGTAATAATCGAACTACCTTTGATTTAGAATTACCTTGAGCAGTTACACAACATGTTTGCAATAAAACAGCATGCTTAGAATTTCTAAAATTACAATGAGAATTAGATACAACTGTTTGATTTTGATTTTCATTAATTTCCGGTTTCAAACTTTTCTTAAAGCAAAATAATTTGTTATGTTCAGTGCTTTTACAATTTAGACATGGCTTTAATTTTATGCGGCATTGCGAAGATAAATGCGATTTCAAAAAGCATTTGTAACATCTACCCTCCTTACGTAACATTAATCTTTTCTTATCATCAGCTAAATTTTTACACTCGGAAGATAAATGATCATTACCTTTGCAAAATACACAAAAAACTTTAATAGTGGCATTTAAGGTATTAGCATGTTGATATTTATTTGATGTTTTCTTTTCACGAAATTCAGTTTTATTTTTATGTACAAAAGAAGAGGATGCATCATTTTTAGAACTTGTCATTGACAAAGCCTTTTCTCTACATTCTATTTCACATTTCAGAAAGGCAATTAGATCGGTTACATCTGACTCTTTGCTAGTATCACGTTTTCTATGATATTCAATCACTAATTCATGGGGCAATAGCTTTAGCAAAATAGGATTTAGCAATTGTCCATAAGAACTGGATGTTACCCCCAAATTTCTTAAACTTCTAATATTAACTTCGCACATGTCATGCAATCTTCTTAATGCATTTAAATTTGAACAATTTTTAACTGGTTCCATATTTAATAAATTAGTCATGTGTTTATTAATAATAACATCAACCTTACCAAAACGGTCCTTTAATAAATCAATACAAGTATCATAATTTTGTTCTGTCAAAGGAAACCCTTCTACCACATTATAGGCCCGATTACATAACAAGGATTTTAGATAAGCGAATTTTTCTATCTTAGATAGTGATTTATTCTGGTGTATCGATGTTTCAAAACAGTTAAAAAATTCGACCCATTCTTCGATTTCACCAGAAAATTTTGGAACATTTAATTTAGGCAATTTCATGGCAGAACTCGTTTCTGTTCCACTAGCAGAACCATTCAATGAATTTACACGACTAGTTGCTATCATAGAAACATTATCCTTTTTACATTTTCTTAATCTATTTTTAATTTTAAATTTAGCACTGATCAATTGGTCAGTGTACTTTTCACTATTAGCAATGTCCTTTTCATATTCTTTTAAGTCGGATATTTGAGCTTCAATATCACGATTCAAACTTTGGAAAGCCGTTTCTTTTAAGAGAAATATTTCTTGAAGCTCTAATAATTCATCGGTTTTCGTATTATCAATGTCATCATTTAATAATGTTTCTAATTTTGTAATTAATTTCGTGAAACTCGTTCGTTCAACAGAACGTTTTGCTTTCAGCTTTTCAAGATTTTCCATTTTAAATAAAGAATAATTCTTATTTTAAAACATTAACCATTCATAGAAAATGAAAAAAAATATTTTCTTACCTGTTAATTCCAGGTAATGTAGATGGCATGTCGTAATCCAAATGGCACAATAATAATTCCACACTAATCGCAGGTTGAAAGATAAATCACACTTGTTAATCACAAATCACTTTGACAAACTGCTCACTATTCTTTCAAAAAAATGTTTCGCGGGTTGCGAGGCACCAAAAATAAATGTTGGCGCCGAAATTCGTCTGACAAATAAATTTTCAAAATCCAAGTGAGATGGGAGAGCAATTAGAATAAATAGTTTATTAAATAAAACTGAAATAGTATGTAAATTCTATTCATCATTAGAAGTTAATAATTGTTCCATAATAGTAATTCTCCGTATTTAACAGAGCCAATACAAAAAAAAATGTTCTCTGCTTGGTTGCAGAGTCAGGACTTCCACTATACACTCTGTATTAAACAGAGCCATGATTTAACAATTGGCATCTCTGATTACAGAGTCAGGACATGTTACATGTTCTCTGCTTGGTTACAGAGTCAAGACTGACCATTTTAAAAATGATACATATTATATAAAATAAACATCAAAATAAAAATTACAATATGCAGTTATAAATCTTCTAAATAGCTATAATATTCATTTAAATGACATCCAAGTAATTATAAAACTAATAAATCACCATCAATTCAAAATTATTATAAAGTAAATAAATCTATATTACATGACCTTGAAATCATAATGTTACTCATAAATTGATTCAGGGTTATAAACAATTTAGATAAACAGATTAGATTTTTTCTGTCAAAAGAAATCACTTTTATAATTATGCTTTACAACATGAAAGATAAACAGAGTTAAATTATAAACAAATAAATTTGAGGTTATTTACGCCGTAACAATGTCTATAAATAGCACTTTTACATTGCATCAAAATTTTAGTATGGACATTTAGATAGAATTTCACAAAGAATAAGCACTGTTAAGGACTGTTTCCTAAAAATCTGTACTAACTTTTCTGTTGGGCAAAATAGCAAAGAAATATGAATCAGGCAAAATCTGTGCATGAAGTGTAACGTTATTGTATATACTGGCCGTATATATTATATATGTTAGCCGATAGTTCATTAAATAATCTGTGTTTTCTGAGAATGGAGTCGAAAGAGCAGTGTCTGCATACGTGTGTGCACAAACTTTATGAAGGCAATATTCATCATGGGAACAAGTTCATTGTGAACTATTTTTTTGACAAAAATATCACGATGTTCTACAACATTACTAGTAGGACTCACAGCCAAAAAACAACCTGGGTCGGGTAGGAAGGCCCTCAAAGTTACAACAGTTGAAACTACTGTTTGACAAAAACAACCAAGTATTAATCGATTCCTCGGCTACCAAATTCAGTTTTCACCCGGCCACTTACATAAGGCAATCACTAAGAAGCTTAACATGAAATATTACAAGTAAAGGGTCATACCAAAATGAACAGAAAAGCAAATGGTTGCTAGAAAAACAAACTGTGATCGCTTGTTCAAAAAATTCTCTGATCGAGGGTTCATCTTGAATTACTAGTCATATTTTATGCTCGCTCACTGCACTTTCAACAATGGTAGCTACTACATATCTGACTTCTCCACGACACAACCTATCATCAAATTCACTATTAAAGCAAAATTCGAAGACAAGATCCTCGTTTGGACTGCAATGAGCGCAAAAGGCTTGAGTCGTCTGTTCATCCGAAAGTCTGGGTTCGCTGTCAAGGAGAAACAACAATTGAATAAGTGCATTTGCTGTCCCCTTACATCAGTAGGAATTACAACAGCAATGATTGTCTCCTGGCCAGACATAACCAGCAGTTATTTCAAAATTGTTCTCAACCACTTCCAAAGCAAAACATCACTTTCATAGAGAAATACAACAACTCGGCTAACATTTCCAAAATTCCACCAATTGAGCGGTTCTGGCAATATCTTAAGTCCAAAGTGTATGCTAAAGGCTGAAAAGCAGATAAAATCCAGAAATTGATCAATCAAATCAAATACTGTGTCAATTTTGCACGACATCTGACAAGTACCACCAAATGTAAAATCGATAATGTCCGATGAAACGGTTTAATTGAAACCCGAGAGTAATATGGATATTAAAGTTACCTTACAGTACCCATTTGTGCTCTTTGTCTTGTTTTTTCATAGCTTTCCAGACAAGAAAAGTTTGTGTGGATTTCTAGGAAACAGTTCTTACTTTCAAAATTTTGAGTTAGTTGATTGTCATCGATCATTGCAGGACTATCAGAAATTGAGAATCTTTCAAAAAAATATTTAAAGATAGTTTAGAGACACTGGTACTATATAAGATTATTGTTAAATTTAGGGGATGCTATTTCTGTAGATAAAATATGAGAACAAAAAAGGCCTTTGTCTTAGAAATTCTGGATTTTTTTTTAAAATTTGTGTCACTTACTTTTAAGTTTTTTTTTTTTTCTTATTTCTCCACATTCAACTATGCTCGTTATTACATGTAAAAGTATAAATCAGGGCTAGCACTAGGATTTTTCAAAATTTTAGGAATTTTCCTCCCAAAATTTAGGAAAATTTTAGGGACAATTGCGATATTTTTAACATTACAAGTATGATGTAATAACAGTATTTTTGTGCTAATCCGGCACATGTGGTACACTGCCAAATAATATTTTCATCATTCCAATGAATCCAGCCTTTTTCCTAGTGCTTGTCTTGTTTGGGCCGAATGAGCGCATGTAAATTTGAGCAATAGCCAGCTTCATATTACAAACAGTTTTGATGACTTACTGCAACTGTATTAATCAAAATTCTGAGTCCCACATGATTGAGCCTAACCAGAATGAATGAATACCCTCCTTCTCTCTCTTTTGAATGTTCTTCGTGAACCTAGAGAACAAGAGGTAGGAGGCAGGGGTGACTGAGTAAAAAAGAATTCTGAAGTTCACAGCAAAGTGTTAAAATTTTATGCCCGGTGAGTCAGTTTTTAAAACATAAAATGCTAAATTAAGCGTAGATTTTAGAAATATTTTGACAACTAAGAAAAAGAAGTGACATCCTTTAAGAAGAGAATATTAAAAAAAGAAGTTAAAAATATTAATTCCCTGAGGAATTATTTTAAATTTAAGAATGCATCAAACGCCCATGAACTTAACACTACCAAGGGGAATACAGAAGCTGAGTGACTAGCAGACTTAATGAGCTAATATATCTTTTTAGGAACAAAAAATTTTACGAAAATTTTACATATTTTAGGGGGTAAAATAATTGTTCGGGAATTTAGGAAGAATGTGAGCCCTGATAAATATTAGACTGTTTAAGAGAGTAAGAATCCAGTAGCATTTTTCATTTTCTTGTAAAAGTCATTTCTGCCTCATGGAGACTTTTCTCAGGCTGTTGCTGTCCGAAAATAGACTTACAACATAAACTTAGAACAATATTTTCTGCAAGATTCTCTGTCTTTGTACAGGAAAAAGAGTATGGTTTCAAATTATATGCAAGGAAAAAATAAATCAGAAAGACAGATGAGTTACTTTCACACTATTTAATTCTGTTTTCTATGTTATGTTATTCCCACAACAGAATTTCTGACACAGTACCCCCTCTCCCTCCATGCACACACAAAGAAAAAAGGGAAAGAAAGAAATGAAATAAATAAATAAAAAGTTAGAACATATTAAGATATCACATTCCTCTTTTTACTTTTCCTAGCTATAATGTAGAAGTTGTTTTGACACTCATCTTTGTAATCAGCCTAAAATAAGGAGAAAAAAAAAATAACAAGTGACATTTAGAAAAACATGGGTATTTATTTATAATAAATGCATTGCGCTAAATTTGGCATGCAAATCAAACCTTTAGAATTAATAACAGAATTAAAAGTATATTTTGTATGTATAATCTTTTAATAATATTGCATAATATGCGACATAAATGATCTATTTTTCTTTTAAGGATTTATTTTATGCTAACTTAAGCATAATATACAAATTTAGTAAAATTTTATTAATTTATTTCTGAAAGAGAACCAGTTGGATGTGTCAATCCCAAAACTTTCTTCTGTCACATACATGTTTAACACCTGAAATTAAACCTAGATTGGACAGTTAAGTGATTCAGTATGATTTCCCCCCCCTCATCTTATAACATCTTCTCATGCAACAACAGTTCTCCCGGCATCCATCTTCTGCAAGGACGGCGCATTCTGAGTATCTGGTATACCACAGCACAACAACTTGGTCTGTTACTATCCCGTCTCAAATATAAAAAAAAAATTTGCTATCACAGTGCAACCTTCAGGCTGATTTTCTCCAAAATTTTATTACATCTAAATTAAAAATTTCATTGAAAAATATTCATAAATTCCTCACTGCAAAAAATCGAGATCACAGCACCCCTTTCCAGGCATTATCTCCATTTTCAACTACAAAAACAATGGAAACATTTGTCCAGAAAACCAGTTATCTGGAATGATATTCCCAGTTGACTTATTTCAGAAAAATGTGCCATACAGTGCCAAATTGATGTGTGTATTGCTTTAAACATTACAACATGCATGGTATAACTTTATGCCAACTACTAAGATTTGAAATGGAAGCATATTTAATTATATATTAGACATTTTGATTTTTATGCACCAGAAACATAGAATTTTTGCTTGCAAGGTATTTCCATAAATTGCCTTCTTTCATACTCCTATTAATTTTTGTATTTGTTTGGATCAGATTTTTGAATCTGTGTAATCTGATAACTGATTTAAAATCAGGAACAATGCCACAACTCCATACATTCCACAAATCTGATCAAATGGATGTTGCTTTAATCAACAACTAGTTATCCGGAATACATGTGACCCGAACCATTCTGGCTAAATGGTTCTGTACTGTATATGAAAGTTTGGTTCAATTGCATGCATAGCTCCATACACTTTCCAATGATACAATAATGAAAATGACTTCAGATGATTTATTGAACAGATATGAAGAAGTATGTATTTTACATACATATATCATGTTTGGATATAACGATCATTAGAAATTCAAAAAATTAGGACTAGATTTTTCATAAATGGAAAAAGCCATTCACAATTTCACAAAAAGAGGACCCTGGAAGAAAAGTCTGGACAGATCCTTGAGCACCTACTACTTCACTGTTTATGCTACTGGGCCTGGCTGCTTCAATTGTTTGAGAACTGCTCAACTGATTTAATTCTTCCTTTTAATTTCAATATAAACATTAAGATTTGAATACTCTATGATGCTACATAGGATTCTTTTGATATTTTAGTTTTTCAATGTTTTACAGACATTTTTATGGAGACACATTGAAAAAAAAAATTTTTTTAATGTTGTCATTTTCATAAATATTTAAATTTTGAAAAAGTCTTAAAGTTCATTTTCACTTTTTCTTAAACTTACTTGCAAGTGGAAGTTTTAAACATATCTTTTTAAAGAGTACTTAATACAATTTTGATATATGGATTTAACAAATTAAAAAAAAAAAAGTTCTGCATGCAACTTTAACACTGCTGATGACATCCTGATCCAAAGACTATAAATGCTGCTGCTGATTAGATTGGAAGAATAATTTCAGCTTAAAATTTTGTGGCTGTTCTGTAATTATCAAGAAATGACAGCATCATTCAATTTCAGCTTTTTTTATTGATTGATGATTATTTATTCTTTTACCTATACTTTGTTTTAAACACCTTTTTTCTCAGTGTTCTTTATTCAGACTTTTCCCTTATGGGAGGTAACACGATATATTGAAATTCTAAAATAAATGCAGATAAGTAAAACTATTATTAACACTTTCCAACATAGTTGAAAAGTGTTTATGAATTGGGGTTTGTCTGTCTGTCCATGCCCTAACTCATATACATATACTCAGATTGCTATGTAATTAATATATATTGCTAAGGTTCTCCATGGCCTGTTCGGTATTAAAAATGAAGTGTGTACCATTCATAGTTCATTTACAGGGGTACTCAAATATATTTTGTTACATTATGGTCTATGGGGAAAAATCATTTGCAGTGTATTTTAATAACAGTGTTACAATGCTTTAAACATAGTGAAATTTATATACATTATTGAGGTGCACTAGCAGATGCTTACTATAAAATATGTTATGTATAGCACTTACAGTATATGTACAGGGGAACTCAAAAGTGTTCAGTTATAATGATCCCTGAAAAAAAAAAAATCACTTGCAACACTAGAACTACCGTGAGCCGTCATTTTGATGGCTACCATATGCATATGTTTCGGTTCAAACCAGAATTCTGATTATGAAATAAGTTTAAAAGATACAAAAAAGAAGAATATTAAATAATAAAGTTAAACTGTTTAAAATCAAAATTCTGGTGTGAAATATTTTTATAAAACTTGACTCAAATTTCTGGTAGTTCTAGTGTTAATGATGTTATTCTTTTACAAACCTAATGCAATTGATATGAATTTCTGAGTTATACTAATACATCCTTTCTGTTGAATATGGGTGCAAAGCATTTATTATTCATTTATAGTGTCACGCACAAGAGTTTGATTATATAATGGTCTACGAGAGAAAAACTGTTTTCAGCATATCTCAGTTATATTCCACTATTTCAAATATGATGAAACTGATATACACTGCTCAAAACAATTAAAGGATATTGCAGTTTTAGGTGGATTTTGTATCTGGTAAACTGTTTAGCTGATTGATACATGGTCGACATACATAGTAGGTTATATGAGAATAAATTACACATGTTTGGCAGAAAAAAATGCATTTTATTGCGCATTTGTGCACTAAAGGAAAAAAAAACACAATTTGTGCATACGAGAAAAAAAGAATAAAAAAAGGTGTTTTCTTCAAAGAAAATCATTTTCAGTAGGGGGTATGGTTTCCACGGACGGCCAGCAACGTTGAACACCTTTGAGGCATGGACTCAATGAGGCTATTAATGACGAGTTGGGGTATTCTGCCCCACTCTTCCAGAAGAGCTCTTTCCAGTTCTTGGAGAGTTTGTGGGGGTTGTTGGCGGCCAGAAACTCGTCTTCCTAGAGCATCCCAAACGTGCTCGATTGGATTCATGTCTGGAGAACATGCTGGCCATTCCATTCGAACGATTCCTTCCTCGAAAAGGAAATCCTCCACCAGGTTTGCACGATGTGGCCTGCAGTTATCGTCCATTAAAATGAAGTTATCTCCGATTGCTGCAGCGTAAGGGGCTACAATAGGTCTGAGGATCTCATCCCTATATCGGCGACCAGTCAGAGCTCCATCTCTAATGATGTAGAGGTCAGTGCGCCCGTCAATGGAGATGCCACCATACACCAACACTCCTCCACCGCCAAATCTGACACTTTCGTGCACGAACGCAGGATTATTCCTACTGCCACGGTCCATCCAGATGAAAATACACCTATTATCTGGATGCACAGAAAAACGGGACTCGTCAGAAAACAGAATATTGCTACATTCATTTCTCCTCCAGTTGACATGCTCGGTTGTCCACTCCCTGCGGTCACGACGATGCCTTGATGTTAATCTAACACATACCATCGGTCGGCGAGCATACAGACCTACAGCATGGAGCCGGTTTCGGACAGTCTGAGTTGAAATCGTGGTGCCTGTAGCCGAGCGAAGGTGTTGTTGGAGAAGAGTAGCGTTCATGGTTCGGTGTCTCCGAGCTGTTAACGCTAAATACCGATCTTCATTGGGCGTTGTTGCCCGTCTACGACCTTGCCCTGGTCTTCGGCCTGCACATCCACTCTCCAAAAAATGGTTCCAGATCCTGGAAATGACACTTTGTGACACTCCAATGGCTTGCGCTACTTCGGCTTGAGTTTGGCCCCCTTCTAACCTACCAACAATTCTCAAAGCTTCTGAATCTGTCAAATGACTTCGCTGAGACATCGTACTCATCGAAACAAAGCAATCACTGAATGCCGATCATCCTTGTCTTCATTCTCTTTTATCCAGTTGAAAGTCAAACTTCATTCGCTGCCGCTGAAGCAACGTTTTTGACGTCGAACTCAAAATTTGCATACTCCACAGTTTGAAAACCAGAAAAATTTGCATTTGTGCTTCTCTTCTTCTATTTTCGGCAAAAAAAATTTCGTTTATATCTTTATTTTATATAAAACTTCAAATATCCTTTAATTGTTTTGAGCAGTGTACTTTACTGAGGTTTGCTACAAAATGCTTGCAGCAGATATCATGTGCATTGCATTTATCATTCATTTACAGGGACAAATAAAAGATTTCAGACACAATACTGTATCCAAAATGCTGTTTTTATTAGGGATGATCGTTGAAAGTGCACTTTAAGTTTAACTAAATTTTTGCATACTGTGTGGAGTGCATAAATTTTGTAGACCATATACAGGGCTTACTCAAAATAATTCATAAGCAATGAGAATTGCTTAAAAGGTTTTTTTTAGTTATGCATTTTCAAACTCAACTACATTTAGTATACTAAGGTTTCTAGCATATAAATAAAATCATATACAGGCTATGCAAAGAACTGGATACACGGCTGTAATAGTAACTCCTGGAAGTGTGATTTCAGTAGCTTTAAGCATGTGACATCTATAAAAATCTGTTGGTATACAGGGCTGTATAAAAGAATTCAAGTATGTTTTCATCTATTGGTAGAAATTGCTGAAGATGAATTTTCAATTACACTATGCATTTTCTTACTAAACTAAATTTTAACATACTATTTAGAATCTATACAAAGCTGCAAAAAAAAAAAATTGGAGTACTTTTCCAGCTGGATGGTAATTGCTGAAATTTGGTTTTCAAATACATTTTCTAAAATGTTTACTTAGGTCAATCCATTTCTAGTTACCAAGATGGTGTCGTTCGACATTTTAAATTTTGCTTATTTTTTAACGAAGTTTTCTTCATAGTTCTCTGGATTTAAAAACATGATTAAAAATTTTTTTGATCATATAATATTTTACAGGGTGGCCATTTTTAACAAGCTACATAGCCATTTTTGGGTGAAAAATGTGTTTTACAGAAAATGCTGTAACAGCTTTATTGTTATATCTATCAAAATGAATCAAAAACCAAAATTTTCAGCATAAAATTGTCTATATTCCAGGTAATTATGGAATTTTCATTAGACTTAAGGATCTAGGCCAAAAAATGTTTAAAAACAAGAAATAAAAGGCCAAATACCACATTTTGCTGAAGGAGATCAGACTCCCCTTAAATATTTTTTTCTTATGCAGATATCTTATAGGGCTATCTCTTTTCACATGTTTCAATCCAGAAAACCTTTTCCTTTTTTGGTACAGCTCATCAAAAAATGTGTTAAATCTGTTTTTGCCAGTTTTCACTAATTAATATCTCAAAAGGGCCTGAATAAAAAATTCTGTAAACTTAGGCTAATAAACATCCTTGTAATATAAAGTAAAATTGTAAATTTTATGAGTGAGTCTTAACTGGTGTTTGAATAACAGTTCACTAAAAATACACCAAACCTCCCCCCCCCCCCCCCCTTTCGTTTGGTCTGGATACATAGCATTACAGGGACTTTATCGTTAATTTGAAATTACCGAAGTAAAAAGACAATTAAGTTAAATAATGCTATAAAAAGTGATAAAATATCTTTATTAAGATTGACGATTGTTTCATCACACAAATGGCGACATTTTCAAAATCATTCAAAAGCCGTTACAAATATAAGTAACTGCATTGACCGCATGAAGAGTATTAACAAAAATATGAAAACAACACTAAAGCGTGCTCTTAATCTTATAGTTAATAATAATTACTTCACTTTTGATGACAAAATATACAAACAAAATAACAGAGCTCCAATGGGTTCTCCTATATCAGGGTTATTAGCTGAATTCATATTACGACCTCTTGAAATGGATATATACAAATTGAATCGGATACGTAGATGATATTTTCATCATATGGCAACATGCAGATACCTTGCTCAATAACTTTTTAAACCAGATTAATAGCCTTGATTCTAAAATTAAATTTACATTGGAAATAGAACAAAATGGTATGCTACCTTTTTTAGATGTATTATTAATCAAGACGCACCAAGGAATAGAATGCACTGTTTACAGAAAACCCATAGCCAGTCAATCCATTATCCCTCGTAATGCTCAAGCACCTTTTTCATACAAAGTTTCTGCATTTAGACATTCTATTCATAGAGCTTTCACACTTTGTATCCCCGAGCAGTTAAATAACCAAATAAATATAATATATGATATTGCAAGAAACAATGGATACAAAGAAAGCACCACAGAACAATTAATTAAGAGCTTGAAGAATAAAAAGAAAAGAAATTTCAATCCATAAAATTCCATGTTATCTACTTTACAATATTTGCCTGGTTTCTTCAAACGTTTGAAATATAAACTCAATAAATTCAATATCTCCCTAGTTGCAAAACCTTCCATGAAATTTAAAAATATAGTATGCAAGAAAATAGATCCAATTGAGTCAAACCAGTTATCAGGAGTATATGAAATACCTTTCACCATAGAAGATGGAACAAAGCAGTTTTATATAGGTATGACAAGCAGAAAACTTAAAAAAAAACTAGAATCAAAGAACATATAGCAGACATCAAATACAACAGAAGAACCACAGCTTTGGCCAGATTATGCAGCAAAGAACCTTTACAGATCGATTAAAAAAACAGCAAGTTAATTTATTCATCAAGATTTTATTTACTATCCATAATCTGGGAATCAATAGAGATATTTTTACGCAACGAGAATATTTGCAATGATTCACCTTGATTTACCTAAAATTTGGAATGTCTTGTGACATTGTTTACCATGTTATTGTTTTTTAAAATGTGAAAATTAATCCACGCTCGCAAATAGCTAATTTAATTTTAATTTAATTTTATGTTTGCAATGTTTTTCATTATCTACCATGTCTCATGACATTGTTTACTATGTTATTGTTTTTAAATTATGTGAAAATATTTTCTATCGTAAATGATTTTGAAAATGTCGCCGTTTGTGTGATGAAACAATCGCCAATTTTAATAAAGATATTTTATCACTTTTTATAGCATTATTTAACTTAATCTGTTTACAAGTGATTATTATACATGTTGTTATGATAAAGACAATGACAAATTTTACACATTATCGCTTACTTAAATATAAAATTAAGCAATGTTCAAATAATCTAAAATTTGTATAGAACCTTCTGAATAAAAAATGTTATGATTCAGTGTGTAAAATAAATAAATTTTGGCATTCAAAATAATTTTAAATTACAAATGAATTCAAATAAAAACATTTTCGTAAGAAGTGTGAAAAAACATTGTGACATAAGAGTTAAACATACGAAAAAATAATTTTTAGGAGTAAAAACTATTAAACATGATACTCGACTGAAAGTTTATTCAGCAGGGTCATGTTTATATAATGTTTTTTCAATTTTAAATTTCATTTCAAACATTTTTAAATAGGGCCCGACTAGCCAGTTCCTGTGCCCAGGGCACTTTCAATTTTTTGTGCCCCCTTAGATTGGTTGACTTACTGATACTAGTATTTTTTTTACATATTACACACTTATTCAAAAAGTGTCAAAAAATTAAGTTTTCCAAAAAATTAAAAAACGGTTCCAGGAATAAAACATTTTTTCTATTATTTAATGAAATGTGCTTTTAACCTTTATTGAGATATATTTTTGTCATTTCATCGTATTAATATCTCAGATATCACTTTTTTTCCCAATTATGATTTTTTAATAAAAATTTAGATGCAATTATGAAAATTTTGTGCCCCTCAGAAATTGCTATAGTTAGGGACTGTTTTTAAAGTGGGCCTAGAAAGTATTTGTATTATGGAAATTTACAAGCTATTTTTAATAATATAAATTTTTTTTCTTCTAATTTTTCTATATGTGATTATATATATATATATATAAAACTACCTTTCTTTCATCATATTTCAGCAATTTTTAAATATAAAGTAATATTTTTCATCAAGTCACCTAATAACATTGTAATCGACTTCAACATGACCCAAAGATATCAGGGCTTTTATTTTGGGATGGAGGTACGGGAGGGGGGGGAGGGGGGTAAGTTATAAAATAAGCTTTTAATACTATTTGATATACAATTAAATTAATTCTGTTACATTAAATGTTCAACAGAATGTTAAAAAAAAAGACTTAAAAAAATGTTAAATTCGCTAATAAGAATAAAAGGTGTAGTTTCAACAATCAAAATGAGGCAAATATAATACTGGGCACCTTTTCAAAACTTTCTTGAAGACAGGGGGGGGGGGGGGGGTTGATTTTATCATGCACATCCTGGGAGTACTTGATACAGTTTTATTCAGACATATATAATTGAAATTAGCCTAAGTATTCATAAAGAGGTTACTTCACTCATGCAAAAATACCCACTTGCTAATGAAATTTTATAAAATATCTTGTTTGCATCCTCCCCTGCCCCTTTTTTTATCCACTGCTTAGTGTCATTTGCCTCATTTTGATTTTTGAAAATACACCTTTTATTCGAAAAAGAAAAAATGGAAATTTTACTTAAAGTCTTTTTTTAACATTCTGTTGAATATTAAATGTAACAGAATTAATATAATTGTATATTAAATAAAATCTAGAGCTTATTTTCTAACTTCCCCCTTCCCTCTAACTCATTTCAAAATAAGAACCTGATATTTTTTGGTCATATCGACATCGATTAAAATGTTTTTACATGACTTGATGAAAAATGTTATTTTATATGTAAAAACTGCTGAAATACTATGAAAGAAAGAGTTTTTTTTTTTGTATAATCACACACATTGAAAAATTAGAAAAAAAATTGTTTTTATATGATTAAAAACAGCTTGTAAATTTCTGTAATACAAATTCTTTCTAGGTCCGCTTTAAAAATATTTGAAATAAAATTTAAAAGGAAGAAAAAATTATATAAACATGACCCTTGCTGAATAAATCTTTAGTCCAGCATCATATTTAATAATTTTTACTCCTTAAAATGATTTTTTCATATATTTATCTCTTATGTTGTAATGTTTTGTCACACCTCTTACAAAAATGTATATTTTTTTTTTCTCATTTGTAATTTAAAATTATTTTGACTGCTAAAATTTATTTATTTTACACATTGAATCATAACTTTTTTTATTTAGAATGTTCGTGAAAGTTGTAGAATATTTAAACATTGTTTAATTGTATATTTAACTAAGCAATAATGCATAAAATTTGTCTTTATTGTCAATTTGAACGCATTTAAGCAAAAAGTCCCTGTAATGACATGTATCTGGACCAAATGAAAAAGGAAAGGGGGGGGGGGTGCATTTTTAGTGAACTGTTATTCAAAAACCAGTTAAGTCTCACTCATAAAAATTGTAATTTAACTTTATATTACAAAGATGTTTATTATCCTAAGTTTTCAGAAGTTTTAGTCAGTCCCTTTAGAGATATTAATTAGTGAAAACTGCCAAAAACAGACTTAAGACAGTTTTTAATAAGATGTACAGAAAAAGGGAAAAGGTTTTCAGGATTTAAACTTGTGAAAAGAGGTATTCCTATAAGATATAAGAAAAAAAATAAGGTGGGTGTTTGACCTTTTATTTCTCCACTTTTTAAACATGTTTTTGACCTAGATCCTTGAGTCTAATGAAAATTCCATTATTACTTGAAATGTAGACAATTTTATGCTGAAAATTTTGTTTTTTGATTCATCTGGATAGGTATAAAAATAAAGCAGTTACATCATTTCCCAACACATTTTTCACCAAAAATGGTTGCATAGCTTGTTAAAAATGGCCACCCCAAAATACTATATCAGGGTTCATACTCATTTTACAAGAAAAAAATCCCCTGAGAATCCCCTGATGTATTTTTCGGAAGGTACAATTTTTCCATGTCAACAATTAATGACATTTTTTAATCCAGTATCATGACACTCAACTTTTAGAAATAAAATAAAAACAAGATAATCTCAAAAATAAAGTTTATATATCACCTATATAAACAATATGAAAAGAACTTTAAAGGAAAAACATTAATTTGTGTAAAATAGATGAAGTCTGTATGCCTTGTGGAGCTGTCCTTAAAAACTTGGTAGCTTGGCTGCAAGAATTTAATTTCCACTTCACGATTTTATTACTTCTTCAAAAGCATTATGAATAATATGAAGGCTGCAAGTGTCAATATCAATTTTAAAACATTGTTTATTTTTTTTAAGTTCCTCTTGAATTGTTATTAAACCTCACGATGTTAGAAGGTGAATCTAGTGAATGAATGGATGTAGACAAGACACATATGATATCATAAAGCACACGAAGTGCAGCAATTGCCCTTAATTTCCCAGAGTAACCTGTCATTTGCCAGGTTTTCCCAGGTTTGGCGAATTTTTTGCATTATCTCCTGAGATTCCCCTGACTTTTACAACCCAAAATTTATCCCCTGATTTTCCCATGAATCCCATATTCCCCTGATGAGTATGAACCCTGTATATGATAAAAAAAAATTTAATCAATTTTTTAAACCAAGAAAACTATAAAGAAAACTTGGTTAAAAAATTTGGGCAATTAAAAGTGGCGAGCATCACCACCTTGGTAACTTGAATCTAATTGACCCTATCTTCTTTACCTTATTAAATGCGAAGTTTTGTTAAAGTATTCTGGAAATGTTGGGAAGAGTTTCATAATCTATGCCTGATGCATGATTTTTATTTCTTGTTCTAATTTGCTGACAACCATCTCTACAATTTAGGTTGGATATGAGTAGGAAAAAGTGTTAAGTATTTTAAAAATAAATCTAGATATAAAATTCTTTATACATTTTATTTGCTGGCTTAACAATGTCTAATTCAGTCATTTAACTGCATCAATAATGTGCTAGCAATAGAAGTATCACAATATCACCCTTCCCATTGCATACAATGCTGATTTAACAAAAGTTCGAATGTTTATAAACATATACAAAAGAGTAATTTTCTCAAACTAATACAAAAAATGTCTAATATGTTTTTCTTCATAGTATGTTTCATAATAATAGTGATTCAATATTTTTTTTATACTTTTTTATTATAAAAATGACATACATAAAGACTGATGCAAATATTTACATATAGGAATGAAGACAATATAAAATTTACAAAGTTTATAGTGACATAAGTTATTCAAAATACCTTAAAATGATTTTCTTAGAAAAGATAAACAAAAAATGTCCAACAAATCACTTTCGGAATGACCAGGTTCTTGCTGGTTGCACAGGTTTTCCTAGAATGAGATGAAGAAATAGCATATCTTATAATATAGAAATAAAATTCAATAAGAAATAAAGTACCTTTTAAATGCTTATCTGACTGAGGGGCAAGGTAGAACTAAATATACGGGGTAAATAAAAAGTCAGGAACAGTGTAATATCTCGAGAAATAGACATTGGATAAAAAAAAGCAAAGAATTACATGTTGAATGCTTTTTCAAAGTTGTTTAATGTTGCCAAAATTAGGGTGCAGTGGGAGACAACTTTACATTTTCAAATAGAAATTCCCATTTGTTTTTGCAGATTGGGATTCTGCAGAAAAAAAATAGGTAGCAAATTTATTCAATGCCATTTTTCAATGATCGCAGTCCCATTTCTGTATCTGTCATTTACAGAACAGCTGATGGTTTTGAACAAGCTGGTTCAGTTAACCCCCTCATGGTCACTTAATATTTGAAAAAACCATCAAACAAGTACCTATTTTTTTATTACAGAAATTGAATAATTATAAGGTTTCTATATAAAATATGCAATTAGTTTTTTTTTAAAGCAAAAAAAAAAAAGATGTTATAGAACAAATTCACATTTGTGGAAAAAGCCATCATGCAAGAATTCTGTGTTTTAATGTTTGTTTTACACCATACAAATTAATGCAAATAACACCTTTATTTTTCACATCTTAGATCTTTATTTATCCTCATCAAACAAATTTTTACAAATAATATTTGGAATAATATAATATACATTAAATTTTGATTATTAATAATTTTTTTGACTGTGATATATTTCAAAGCATGCAATACAAAGTCCAATATCGCAATCAGCGCCTAAAACCAAACCCAAATGGAAATATTCAAAGACTTCACACACCGAAATGCCAGTTAAATTTTTCTGGTTTCAGATGTTTTTTCCAGCAATAAATCTCCAGCCCGGAAATATGACAGGCACGAGAAATAACGAATGACACCTCAGCCTATGATATTGAGCGAGAATTAAGGGGCTAAAGATGAACCAAGATCTGGAAGACCTAAACTGCTACAATTGAGAAAGTCTTTTGAAGGTGTTACTCCATCTTCAAAATAATTGTCACACATCTAGAAGAAAATAAGACAACATGTCAATTTAAGTCAAAGTTCTGTTCTTAAAGTAATGAAGTTGCATCCCTACCATCTGTACAAAACAAATCTAGCACAGGAGCTTAGTGAAAATGATTTTGATCATAGAGTTGAATTTTGCGATGCAATTATGCAGTGATATAATAATAATCAGGGGTCAGCAAAACTACTATTTTATTGTAGCGAACTATAGCTACTTTATTGAAAATGTAGTCAACTACAACTATTTGTTTTAAAAAGAACCCATTACGAACTACTTTTCAAAATTAATAACTGCTTCGTTACTTTCAGATTTTCTTAAAGGATTCAATCTACACTCGAAATTAAAGGCATGATTTCAGTAATACAGTGGTTTATCTTTATATCATGTCTGCCACGATACAATTAAATAAGTGCAATATAAGCAAAAGCATTAAAAAATTAGGAAAGATAACATACAAGAAAATGTTCTGTGTTTGTAGCTAAAATGTTAATTTATACACTTATTATAGATTTCTTATCAGAATTGAGAGATATAATACAAAGAATAAATACAATTACTTAAAAAAAAATTGGGGTGATTGCCACTGGACTTTCCGAATACTTTACAGAATACTGTGGGTTCAAATAAATAGTAATATAACAATAAATAAAATCTTAGATCCTAATTTTACATAGGTGAACTCTGAGGAACTGAGATGAATTCTGAATTTTATTTAAATATTTAAATCAGGTTTTAAATATTTTTATGTAATTTTTAAAGTAAGGAGTGTCAAATGGTATTTGTTAGCCTACTCCTTGATACTCATACGAGTAACTGTAAGTGTATAGGTGTACTTACCTGTTTCATTTATTTCAATCCATTTTCTTTTCTCACTTTTATTCCTAAAAAAAGCATATTTATGACAACCAGGTTTTTATTTCCTTTTGGTTATTATTTTTATCCATTCCATCTTCATTTCGTTCCATTTAAACATTGATTACATCATCTGTTTATATCTGGTATCGTTTCATCGATCGATCATGAACTTTTCCTCCAATCACAAATCGCGTCCTTGGATCGCTATATTTCCTCTTATTGTTTCACCATGAGACAGGAGCTTGCCTACTCAACTTGTTAGGATGGGAGAGGAAAGGGGGCATTGTTGCTTTTGATTTTGACAGTGTACACGGGTATTTAAAGGTGATGATATCATTTGGAAATGGTTTTCTTGGTCTTGTTCTTGTACAGGTTTTGTCTTGTATTATGGTCTTATGGTTAATAGCTGAAGTTAGATGAAGGTTGTATACTGATGGAACGGAATAGTAAATATGATTTTTAATACATTTTAAGCTGACTGTTATGTTGGAAAGTAGTTAGTTATCGAACGTGTTGTTGAAATTAGTTCACAACTCTACATTAGCAATATGCTAATTTTCAAAAGATGTTTTTTGAAGTACAAAAGTTATTTTATTGTTCAAGAAATGTTATTTAATTTACACTTGTTATATTTATGGGTTTTAGTCATTCGTACGTGGATTACGATAAACAGAAAACGTCAGTGTTAACTAGAGTTTAATTCAGTACCGGTAAGTTGTTGAAACATATTATGATATTTTAATTGAGAACTTTTATTTTTAATTGATGACTTTTCACATTGGAATTTACGGAAGCTGTCGAAACAAATTCTTTTCCTCAGGATTCTGTGGAACTGGTGGACTTTGTTTTTTGACAGAACGATGTCACGTTATGGAAGTCAACTTCTTCATAGTTATTCGTAATGCTATTTTAAAACCCTTTTCAATCTTAATTCAATTATAAAAGGAATTTCAACTTGTATTATCTCTCATGGAATTTTTAAGGCTACAAGATGGCAATGCATGTGAGTCATTTAATATGAACTGCTCTCACTGTGTTTTAAAACTGAATTTGGTATTTGAGGAATGAATATATATATATATATATATATATATATATATATATGTGTGTGTGTGTTTGCCGTTGCCAAATGGTCTTGCCAGTCTAAGCAAATCTTTTGGTGTTTAATTGTTAAACTTTGTTTATGTTTAATTTGTTTATTGTTATTAACACATACATCTGACTTGTGTGCTTGACATCTAGGTCCGCTTATAAGTCATCGTCAATATACAGGGCCGAGATAGCACAATGAAATTTACAACACAGAGAAATTACATCCGGGAACTCCACAAAGAGTGTGCAATGGAGCCAGCGAGAGTCGAACTCGCAGACCTCTGCTGTTCTCGATGCTTGGTGGCTGGCAGCGTGGTGTCCTAACTGCTCGGCCACCGAGGCCCCTATGTTTAATTTTTTTTAATGTTTATATTCTTCATTTATAGTTAAATAAAGGTTTAGTAATTCATATAAGTTAAAACTGTTTCTTTACTGTTGTCTATCTACCTTTTACACTATAGGTCACTATATCGCCAATGTCATCATTTATTTAATTACAGCACTTCCACTACTCTACTTCAATTTTAATACCATTTTAGATTGGTTCCAGACTCCGGATTGGACAGTATTAAATTCATCCAGAGCGTGGGACACAGACCTCTCTCCTCAGGCACTCTACATTTTTATAATTGGTCAGCGCAACTTAGCATTCTGTTAGCCTACTCCTTGAGACTCATATAAGTAACTTTATTTAAAAGTGTACTTATCTGTTTCATTTAACTCAATTTTATTTCAATCCATTTTCTTTTCTCACTTTTATTCCTAAAAGAGCTTATTTATAAAACCAGATTTCCTTTTGGTTATTATTTTTATCCATTCCATCTTCATTCCATTCCTCTTAAACATCGATTATGTCATCTGTTTTCATTCGGTAGCGTTCGATTGTGAACGCCACTCCTTCAGACTGTACGTCACTCTTTTCCTCCAATCACGGATCACGTCCTTGGGTCGCTGTATTTTCTCTTATAGTTTTGCTATGAGGTAGGAGCTTGCCTACTCAACTTGTTAGATAGGATGGGAGAGGAAAGGGGACGCTGTAGCTTTTGATTTTTGCCAGGTGTATGCAGGTATTTAAAGGTAATGATGTTGTTTTTAAATGGATTTTGGGGCATTCTGTGGATTCTGTTGAACTTGCGACTTCGTGGGTGATTTTGTTCGCTAGTTGATAGCCTGAAGTTGGATAAATGCTGTATGCTGATGGAATGGCTAAAAGCTATGAACCCTTTTCCAATATGTTTAAAGCTGACTGTTATGTCAAAGGTTGTTCATTAAGATACAGTTGAAGTTGTTTCGAGGACTTTATTTTAGCGATACGCTATATATTTTAAAGATGTTTTCTGAAGCACAAAAATTGTTTTAAAGTTACTTATTGTTCAATGGTTGTTATTTAATTTACATATGTTAGGTTTTTAGACATTCATAGGCAGATCACGATAAACAGCTATCTTTTTTTTACTAAAGTTTAATGCAGTACTGGTGATTATTGGAACGTATTATGATATTTCGTTTGAGAACTTTTATTCTGAATTAATGATGAGTTTCACACTGGAATTTATGGAAGTTGTAAAACAAGTTCTTTTCCTGAGCATTCTGCGGAACGAATGAACTTTGTTTTTTTTGCAGAGATGCTGTCACTTCACGGAAGTCATCTTTTCCAAAGCTATTTGAAGTAAAGCTTTTCATTCTTCATTATACTATAAAGTTTATTTGACCATGTGACATCTCTCACGAATCATAATACTACCATATGCTAAAGCATGTAAGTTATATTTTTCTTCATTTAATATTGAATTGCCCTTACCGTGTTATTTATACAAGTTGCATTTTTGAAAAAACAAATATGAGTGTTTATTGCTGCTGAATGGTCTTGCCAGCCTTTAATTAAATCTTGTTTAATTATTATTAAACTTTGTTTTATGTTTAATTTTTTTTCTTTCATTTTAACTATGTTTGTAAATTATTTATATTTTTATTTATTGTTTAAAATAAATGTTCAGTAATTCATACAAGTTAAAACTGTTTCTTTACTATTGTCTATCTACCCTTCACACTCTAGGTCACTATATCGCCAATGTCATCATTTTATTTAATTACAGCACTTCCACTACTTTGCTTCAATTTTAATACCTTTTAGACCGGTTCCAGACACTCTTTTAATACCACTTTTTACATCACATTCACTTTAGTCCATTTTTAGTTTCTATTCGAAGCCCTCAAATTCTGAAATAGAAGAGTTGTAATTTTCTTTGTCCACCTGTATGATTTGGTATCATCATCAAAAATGTCACAGTTTTCATTATCGGCTAAGTCAGAAAGTTTTGCATTGCTGAGCAGGGGACTTGGGAACAGTCTTAAGGAATTTTTACTTTATCCCAATTTTATGCACATGGAAAAAAAAATCGTAAACACCATACTTGACAAAAAATTAACTTTCAAACTTGTAAACAGCGCAGCGTTTCTTCCATAAAATATGGTATTAAAAAAGGAAATTATTAATATAGTAAAAACATTTTTTAAAATAAAAGGACTTTTAAATTCTCTTACTTAAGAATTTTATTAATAAGAATTGATAAAGGTTCTTAAAATTACTTATTCACACATTCATTTATTTTAATATGAACAACACTTAAGAAGCAACTAATGTAAAATACACAATAGCAAAATTATTTAGTAAATAAAATCAACATACCTGATTCAGTAAAAGTAGTTAAAGATAATCGTTTAAGTTTTTCTTCCATATATGCTTCAGATGACAGTCTACGTGTGGTGACAGGAATAACTATTGAAAATAAAAGATTCATTATACTTAAAATGAATTTTCTACAGCAAGAAAAAGAAAATATGCCTTATTTTATAGTAAAAATAAAAACAATAAAGTAAATTAACAAGAAATTTTACAAATTATCAAATGGTGCATAAACAGTTATGTAGATTTATAAAAAAATAGGCAGTAAAGTTTTTAAATTTTAATAAAAAAATTGTCTTTTCAATAATAAACAATTTTCCTGCTTTTATTCATAGTTTATTTGTAATGTATTTAAGCATTTACAGTTGGCCAAAAAAGAACATATCATACATTTTAGAGATGGGCATTATTTAACGTATTAGGATAAATAACAATATCATTGTTTTATAGTTTATTATTTAGTAACAGATTAATGGAATGTCCCTGTTAAATTTGGAATGCATTACCTACAAAGTATATATTTTTTAAAAGCTGAAACAATAGTGTTTTAGAAATACATATTAAAATTATAATAAAAATAAAATTTCTGAAATTTGTTTTCTATATTAATAAAAAAAAAAGGACTTAAAAAATGTACATTCAAATAAAATAAATGGTCAAGTGCTAGTATTACTCGCGCTCAGAAGGTTCCGTACTATAAATATAGGAATTATTAATTTTATTATTTAAAAAAATCGTTGCTAAAAGAATAAGATTTTGTAAAAAACTATACATGGTGGGGTTGGGTATAGCTATATATACTAGAAAAGTATGAATGAGTATACCATAAAAGTTAGAGTTATCAAGTCTAAATAATATCAAATATTGCTATTCTGTACAACTCTTTTTTTTAATCTTATCCTAATCTGTTTATGTTGAACTCAGTTCAGTATTGACAATAAAAGTAGTGCATGTTTAAACTTCATTTGACATTTCATATAACTAAATTCAGCGTAGTAATAATCTTTTCTTGTTACAGCGTAGCTAAAACAAAACCCTTGTTCAAAGTTTAAACTTGGCATTGCGCTAAGCCCACTTCGAAAGGAGGTCACAAAATTGCAATGCCGCCTTGATCTGTGCTGTGTTTTTTGAGATAGGTTTTGGATTTATTTTTAAAGACAAGGGAAGCGTATTGAGAGATCCACTCAATGCATACTAATCCCAAAGTATTTATGTGATTAATTCTAATTAAATAAGTTTGTTTTTAACAAATTGAAGTTTATTGCTTTTATACTGCTACTGGACATTACACAAATATATCATTAAAAGATTTTATCTAGGCTTTAAAAGCCGTTGGTACATACAGTACACCACCCCAGTCATTATGTATGTCCAAACCATCCGTGTCTTTAAGTGTTAATGTATCGGCTAATTCTGGATGATTTTTTTCGAAAATCATTATCAACAATGCTTTTATACTTCTGCTACGATAAGTACCTCCAGTGCTCTTCAACAACTTTGGTGAATGCCTGCAAATCGGAATTTGTGTGTAACAGAAAAATGCGATTTTCTCAAAAACCACGTGATCCAAGTTAATCTCTATAATTTTCCTGCAAGGTTTAAATTAACCTCTACTTCCCCTAATTTTTTTATAATTTTAGTTTCAGTAGATTCGAAAATAGAGGGAGGGGAACACATTTTTGCCGACCTCTCTGAACATATAATATCTAAAATTAAAAGAAATATATTTTTGAGCTCAGTGTTACGGAAGCTTTCACATGATACACCACACGATATACAAAGAAAAGCTTTTTTTTTTTTTTTTCAAGTAACTTAATTAGCCCCTCTGCATTTTTCAAATTTGTGAATGTTTAATAATATGGAAATATGTGGGTCAATAGCCTTTATTACTTCCCTCAATTTGAACTTTCCACGTTCCATAGTTTATGAGTAAAATGGCTGTGACAGAAGGACGGACAGACAGACAGCAACCTGCCAACCTTTGAAAATGAGAAATCGTAGCACACAAAATTTACATTAATCTGGAGGTTGGTTGGTTGGTTTTTTGTGTTACGCAGCCATCTTTTGACATTCATAAAAGGAATAAGGTTTCAGTCTCAATATAGTAAATTTTTTCCTCTGAAACTTTTTATACGATTAGAGTTTCTTTTCGTTTTGCAGATTTTTTTTTTTTTTTTTTTTCACTTGTAAAAGGAGTCTGGTTCCAATCTTTTAGCCCAGTGCAGTAAATTTTGACGAAATTCGCAATTTTTTTCACGCGATCATTTCAAAATATTCACATTTTTTCCCCCCACAATCGTAATATGTATTTTTCTATCACAATTCTTTGTTGAAATCTGCATTTTTTACCATGAACTTTTGACGAAATTCACAAATTGTGCGACCTTGCCCCTTAAAGAACCACCCCTCCCCCTTTCAGAAATTCTTAAAATGGCACCCTTGTTTCTACGGAAGAGAATTCCTGTATAAATATTTACAGAAACACGATTCACTCCTGGTTAATATACATAAAGAATGTTTTATGTTAAGAAGTTTGTTTTGCAGCCCAGATTTTTTTCAGACTAATGGCCATTTTTTTAAAATGCATTTTTTTTAACTTTCGGAAATGAATACGTTGAAATTTTGGAAATTTCATAACAGAATCACTCCTGAAAAATATGCTGCGCGGGATAAAAATCACAACTAGAAACAAAAAATGCGTTTGTGTTTTTTGCAAAAAATCGTAGTTTAAGACCGATTTTCGTAGCATCGTAGTTTATAGGTCCAAATCGTAGCAACTATGATTTTTTCGTAGCAGTTGGCAGGTCTGAGACAGACACAGGAGTGATCTTATAATGGTTCCGTTTTTACTTTTTAAGTACAGAACCCTAAAAAAGTCCTATACTAAACACTTATGAACGCTTGTTAAGATGCACCAAAGCTAGAAAAAACAAAATCATTAATTAATAACCAAAGCCAATAAAAAATTTTATTTTCATGTCTTTGCCAGACTTCAGTAGCTAGCAAGCATTATCAGCTGCAGAAAAATCAGTAACGCTTAGTAGCTGTGAAGCAATCTCGCAAGCAACCAATCAGAGTCTAATTCGCTAGAAAACATCTAGCTATTTGCTAAAAAACAACACTACACTGCTCTACAACTGTTAAATAGTTCTGAGAAATCATACAGACAGTATAGGACATTGACAGTATAGGTGAAAACTGAGAAACTGAGCTAGTAGCCAGTGGCCGGTAGACTCAGTTTCATTAGTGGCCACTTTTTAAGGTTAGTAGCCACTAAATTTTCTTATACCCATATTTCAGGCATTATAGTAGCCATTAGTATAGACTCTTTTTCCACATTTGTTTAACATTAATATATAAAGACTCATGACACTTAATTTTCATTTTAAAAATCTTTTATCTTTTGTTTTGTACATATTAAAATCGATAATTTATAATTTACATTCTCTTTACTTTTCTTAAAAACAAAAACACATTTCTTTATTCAAAAAGGACATATATTCCGGTATATCGTTAAAACTATGCTATCTATCAATATATACTGCATTGTCCATACTCCTTGGCACTTCTCTGAAAAAACATTTTCGTCCTTTTCTAGGACTTCATCAGTTTCAAATGCATTAATATGGGTATTAAATGAGACAGGAATTCCTGTCGAAAAACACTGGCTAAAAAATAGTAGCCACTATTATGTTTCAAACTTTCTTGACATCTAGATAAACTATAAATGTTGTATATATACATATTTTTCTATAAATCAGAATTCTATACCAGCCAACTATTCTTATTCATAATAAAAATAGAGAAGCAGTCGAAATTCAAGAAAACTACTTTAAAACAACAAAATCTGTTATCATATTAATTTTTTTAGAATATATTTTTGGATCATTTGTATGTGTTCATAAACACAATTATCAATCAAATTACTGATATTTTTTATATGCAAAATAACTAAATCAAAATTCCAACAGCTAGGTAAAAACAAAAAACAAAATAAAATAAAACAATAAAATGTTATTTCAATTTTATTTAATAAGTAAATGTGTTATTAACTACATACATTACATACAGTTGAAATCTAAGCTGATGAGTATATTTTGCAGTATTAAACAGTATCTCTTGAAGAAAAATAATCTAACATATTGAAGATATTGCAATGTCCTTAACCCTTTTGTCCTTAACCAATTTTTTTTCAATTTTGAGAACAAAATTACTTTTATTTTAATAATGTTAATCGTAGCTATCCAAATAGATTTTACTGAAGTTTAAAGATTACCTCATTAACTGAATTAAACTTATTTTGTGTATTATATGATTCATATTTATATGATAATAGGTTAAGGAAGATTTTCTGGAGACATTTGGAAAATATCGTATTACAACAGGGTTTAACAGATATTACAACTTTCTAATGTTTTTTGCATTTTATCCCACAGGATTCATTCATTAATTTAAAGAGAGAAATATACATGTAAAATAAAGGAATCGCCAATGGTGCAAAGAGTTATTATTATTGTTGCCAAACATAATAATAACCAAAATGCCAAAACATAAATGAACTCATAATAAGAAATGCATAGTCATATACTATCATTACTATATGTAGATAGTAATAAAAGTAATTGTTAAGACAAAATAATACTCGATGAAAAGACATGTACTAATAATAATAGTACACCAGACTCAAAAGTGTTAAAATCCACTTGCACATGTATCCGGTGAGAAAAAAGGAATAAATTATTTGAAATACATGTGGAATCAAAGCTGATGAATATATTTTGCAGAATAAAACTATTTTTTGAAAAAAATAATCCAACTGAAGAGCAGGCACATGACGAAAAACCGAAATATTGAAAATACAGCTAAATCATTGAAATATGTTTGCATCCGATATGAAAAAGAATTAATCAGTTTGCTAATTAGATGTCATCAAAGTAGAGATGCATATTTCCATTAAAAAAGTTGTATTTCAGTTGGCAATCAATAACAGATTTTTTAATTGCCACTTTGCTAGTGACGATTGATGGCCGATTTTTTTAATCACCATGTGGCGAGTAACGACTGCCAATTTTCATCTATACTTGAAAGTTATTTTATTACAAAATATTCATTATTTTGATTCAAATACTGCAACAGCTTTTGTCCGGTACAAAGAAAAAAATAATTAACACTTCACAATCAGTTATCTTTCCAACTGGGCAAAAAAAGTCCAGACCAGATTTCGAACCAGGGATCTCCTGGCTGAAGCTGCCAATGCTCTCCCATCTGAGCTATCTCAGACAGATGGCTCAGATGGTAGAGCATTGGCAGCTTCAGCCAAGAGATCCCTGGTTCGGATCCTGGTCCAAACATTTTTCGCCCAGTTGGAAATTTACATCTAATATAATTTTATTTACCAATTAGAATAATTTTGTTAAAATTAATCTAGTGCCTTTGTAATTTGTCGTGCAGATTCATAGCATTGCATGCAATCGTTTTAGTCGATGGGATTTTTTGGAATGAAAAGTAAAACATGTCTTTTAATAAGGGGGTATTCAAAGGATTGGAAACTGAGAATGATTTCAATTTTATTGCATTTTTGGCAGAGTTAGTGCGATAGCCATTTTTGAACTGGTGGAGGTTTCTTTGAATTTGAATGTTTAAAAGGAAAGTTGCTCATGGAGTTTGAGAGGTTTTTTATTTTTATTTTAATGCTAGAATTTTTTTTTATTTTTTTTTTGTGGTGGTGGTGATGCGTTTTTATTTTTTATTTTCTCATTAAAGCGTTTTTAGAAAATAAGAACTGCAAAACATTTTTATTTCTATGATTTTATTGTACTGCAACATAAAAGAAAGACAAATGCATCCCGTTATTTGTGCAGACACTTAATTTTAACACAATTGTAACTAATTAGAAAACTTAATGAAAATTTGCATAGATAAATTACTTTTGATTAAAAGTGTATAAATAATATTTTCAGGTTTTTGTGGACTTCACTTTAGTCATCTTTAGGGTTTTGTTCATCTGACGAAATCCTATTCGTCTCACTCCTCTGTCTGTCTGTCTGTCCGTCCGTCTGTCTGTCACAGAGCTTGTTCTCAGAAACTATGTATGTTCGAGACTTGAAATTTTGCATACCTATAGCTGAACACCTCACATCAAACGACAAATCATAAAATTTTGAAAAAGTCGCAACTGTTATTTGCGACTTTTTCAAAATTTTTTTAATTAATAAATTAAAAAAACCCCAATTACAAGATTGGAAAGGCATTCATAATTCAACAAAACCATGGCTTTTTTATCAAATTACAAAAACGATCTCTTCCACAGATTAAAAACAGGTATCATTTTAACAGCAGATAAGGACTGGAAATTTCTTTAAGGCGCGATTACTTTTTTTCTACGCATCCCAGAAATTCGAAATTAGTACCACAAGATGGGGAAAAAAAAATCAATTTTCGAAAATTCTAAAAATGATCTCATTGTACCATAAAAACTTGAAAATTCATTCAAAATTGAGGAAAAGAATCTTTTACTTTCCTTCATTTGTGAAGGCGACAGATGTCTGATGAGATTGAATTTTCAGTGGTAAACGATAGAATATAAAACATAGAATATAAAATCTTTCAGTCAAAAACAAAGACAGAATTTTTATACAGGACCAACTTTTTTTAAAATATCAATTTTTGAGCTACGATTTTTACGCCATCTGACGTAAAATTTCATTCTCTTTCAGAATATGTCTTTATTTTTTAATTTCGACAATCAGAAGTGAAGATAATTAATTTTTTGGTAATTCCATTTGCACAGCAGGCCACGTGAAAGGGAAAGAACAAGAGATATTTTCATACTAGGGTTTGATAATTGCAGTACAAAAATTTGTAACTATTTATTTTAGAAATTTGGTTCTTTCGCATCCAGATGTTATTTCAAACACTGATTCATAAAATCTAAAAAAAAAAAAACATGCAATAACTTTCCGATTTATGAAAAAATCGATTTTTAAACTTATAAAAGAGATGCTTTTTTGCACAATTGATGGGAATTTGTTAAAATCAAGAAAACTAAAGAACTGATCGCTTTTAAAGCATTGTTCAGAACGGTGTGACATTTTTAAAAATACAGCATTAATTTTATTTATTCAATATAAAAATTTCATATGTGTTGATACCACTGTTTTCGAATAGTAATTTCAGCAAATATCTTAAATTCTTACTTAAGACCATTTTTAAAATGTAGCATTTTCTACCGTTTTGCGTGCGGGTTTTTGATGGCAGGATGAGATAAATATTACTAATTCAATATAAAAAAATTTATAAGTGTTGATACCACTAATTTAGCAAATATCTTAAATTGGTGTTTAAGACCGCCACCCCCTCGACTAATGTATCTACGGATAAGTTGTAGAAAAGGAGTTTCGTTCAGATACACTTTTGTTAAGAATAGAGTGTGCTCCCTGGTGGTGAAATGTGGAACTAACAGACCGTGATTTTATTTAAATTATGAAATCTAGCAAGACGATCTGTTTGCAACTTTAATATAGTTTATAACACATAATAGAAGTTTTTAAAATAATGGCACAAGAAATTTCGGGAAAGGGGGGGGATTGACATTAAAAAATCTTTTTAAACCTTAGTGTTTTTTACCATTTTATGTGCGTTTTTTTGACGGAGTCCTAAGATAAATGCTACTTGTTCAATATAAAAAAATTATAAGTGTTGATACCACTATTTTAGCATAGTAATTTCAGCAAATATCTGAAATTGTTGTTTAAGACCACCACCCCCTTGACTAATGTATCTACAGATAAGTTGTAGAAAAGGAATTTCGTTCAGATACACTTTTGTTAAGAATAGAGTGTGCTCCCTGGAGGTGAAATGTGGAACTAACAGACTGCGATTTTATTTAAATCATGAAATCTAGCAAGGTGATCTGTTTGAAACTTTAATATAGTTTATAACACATAATAAAATTTTTTTAAATAATGGCACGAGAAATTTCAGGAAGGGGAGGGGGGTGATCAATGTTAAAAAATCCTTTTAAACCTTAGCGTTTTTTACCGTTTTATGTGCATTTTTTTGACGGATTCCATAAATGCTACTTGTTCAAGATAAAAAAATTCATATGTGCTGATACCACTATTTTAGAATAGTAATTTCAGCAAATATCTTAAATTGTTGTTTAAGACCGTCACCCCCTCGACTAATATATCTACAGATAAATTGTAGAATGGAATTTCATTCAGATACACTTTTGTTAAGAATAGAGTGTGCTTCCTGGTGGTGGAATGTGGAATTAAAAGAACACAATTTTATTTAAATTAGGAAATCTAACATGGCGATCTGTTTGAAATTTTAAGATAGTTTATAACACATAAAATGTTTTGACACTGGTCTCTCTTAAATCATTACTTCATCAATTAATACATATTGAATAATGAATATAAGCTGGATTGATGTTTAAGAAGTAATAAAAAAAAATGGTTGAAAATATTTTTTGCTTTTATGTAAAATAAATATAAGCACATACATGCATATGTATAAATAGAAGTGTCTTTGTGGATAGATATGTGCATTTGTGAATAATGAAATAATAATAATTTTGTATATATGAATATGTTAATAACTTATTATTTCTTGCTGAGAGAACTTTGTTTTCATTTTTGGCCAAAACTCGAAAATGAACAAAAATTTGGTTTCAGTCTGAAAAACCTACTTCCATTAAGAACTAATTTCATTTTATATATTACTTACCATCATCTTCTTCATGAGGTACAGATATAAAACTGTCCACTTGATCTTCACACCAAGATGGTCTTTGTTTCAGTTCATCAACAAACTTAGATATCAGTTTATCCATCATATTTGCCTAAGTAAAAATTAATGAAAATAAAAAAATTAAAAAAAATTTGTCATGAGTTGCATTTTATTTTACTCTTTTTGAGACACAACTTAAAATTTTTGCAAGAGATGACAGTTTTAAATCTATCATAGTACAATACAAAAGAACAGAGATAAAGATGATGCACACATGATCACCATCCAAAGTTTGAAGAAAAATGTTTTACTTCAACAAACTCATTTATCTGTGATATTTGACTAAGTTCACATCCCATTAAAAAAAAAAAAAACTTTGATGGCATATTTTGATTCACATTTTTAAAAAAGTTTAATTTCTAAAGGAAGACTAAAGGAAGGTTTTAATAGAAAGGAAAAATATATGTTCTATGAGGATGAATTATTATGACTAGAATTTGAAAAAATATTAATGATAACTTGTGGAAACGTAGAAACAATATGTGCTAACTTCATAAATGAAAGAAAAAATATTTCAGTTAAAAAAAATAATATAGATATATATGCATTGATTGTATTATATATCTTTAAATTATAATGATACCGAGGTTAGAGCTACATTTTTTTCTCTACTCAGCAAATTAATGCCATACTTCAGAAAGTTTTCTAATGTTACTTTAGCTAAAAATACTGAAAAATTAAACATATCAAAATTTGTTTTGTGACTCAATGCTACATCTAAGTAAAGCAAGCACATTTAATTCACCATAGAAACAAATAATAATAAAGATCGGGTGATCACAAAAAAGATTTATATGAATATATAACCGAGAAACAATGTATTTTCATCTAAATATTTAGAGAAACAAGATAATTTTTCTTGGCATCTGAAGTTAGTATATGGTCTTACACAATGCTTTAGGAAATCATACTGGACTGCAGTGGATAGACTAAGTTATTACATATAGGTGATAATAACATAAGTCATATAATTAACCATGTTCTACATAATTTTCTGCACCAGATAACTGCATCACACCATTATTAATGCTGCCGATTTTGATCATGCACACATTAGCACATGTCATCCCCTTTCCCTGATGTGATTAATGACAATATTTGAATCAAACAATTTTTCATCAGAAGATATCATTTAATGCATACTTTTTAAATATGGACATGGAAAATTAGAAAAAACAGAAGCATTAAGAGTAATTATGTGGAAATGAAATTGAAAAAAAAAAGTGAGAATCCATGGATAAGCAAAAAAGTTGTATCCCTGCTCATTGATAAAAAAAAAGTTATTTGTCATCAAAACTTTTATTAGATAGGAGAAAAATAAATCAAATTTTAAGAGAAAAATTTATTGATAAAAGAAGACAATTATCATTACAAGTTTATGAGAAGATTATTATTTCAAACATTTATCTTGTATAGATTCTGAGGCATGGAATTTTTAAAATTGCTAATTTTAGAATTCGCTCACAGCCAAATCACAAGTTATGCAATCAAAATCTGTAGATTACTTCTGGTACACTAGAAAAACTTGAATTTCAGTACATAGAGCATGTGACAAATGGGAAAATTATAAAATCAAACAAATTTATTAGATCACTTTAAAATGAATTCTTATTTGAATTATTACTAACAAAATTGTAAGATAGCAATTCCAACCATTATTGATTATCTTGCAACTCTAAAGTTAATTGATATTCTGAACTGAATTTTTACCAACATAAGAGAATTGCTGTTATGCAGCATCCCAAAAACCACCAGTCTTTATACCTATTTGCTAATTGATTATGGCATCTGTAATGAAAACCTATATATTACTTCCAAAATTTGAAATTTGGTACAATGAGAGTGATTTGTGTGTAAATGCAAATGGTGAGAAAAACCAAAATCAGGTTAAAATAAAATATTACTTTACCTTATCCTCCATATATGGCACTGTGCCAATGAGATGACACATTTTCTCACTCTGTTTATGTTTCGCAGTAACTGGCAAGATGAGATAAACATGCTCATGCTGTAATTTCTCTGTCGCAATGTAATGTAACAAGTTCTTTCTTTTCTCACATTGCATCATTGCACAACAGGTTATCAGCTCCAGTCATGTTTACAGCCTGAATGTGATGGTATTGTTTGGAAAGAATCCACTAGTTTTAATTGTTTAAACTTGTGTTTATGCTTTGAGTTCAATGGCAATTGCTAAGCCTAATGAAGTAAGAACTTCTTTGAATTGTTTTCTGGACTTTGTTTTCGAATTTCATGACAAAAATGGAAGGTGATAAAGTGAAAATAGTTAACCAATTAATGGAACACATGTGCAACCGACAGCTGGTAGTGATACCAAACTGAAAAAATGGAAGAAAGCCAACAAAACAGCAAAGAGATTTTTTCAACAATGGTGGATAAAAAGCTTAGCTTTAATTATTGACTCTGAAAATGTTGAGAAATGTGGGTCAAAATATTGGATTTGCATGAGCAAAGATCAGTGGGCTCCATTTATTTATTTTAAACTCAATTCTGAGAGTATTACTATGTTGCTGTTGTTGTTATACATGGTCTGTCCATTAAGTAATAAGACTGAATTTTTTGCACCAAGGAGAAGGCCAAAGGGATGGAGTTTGCAAGCGATACGTGCGGTGGGGACTGTCAGCTACAGATTCTAGTGAAAGTCAGCTGGCCTTGAGCGTTTGCAGCACACAGATTGCTCGTGAAGCAGACACGTGTTTGAATGAGGCATTAAGTTTTCAGAATGATGCGGACTGTCAAGCAGAGATAAGCCATACAGTTTTGTGATAAAAAAACAAACAAATCGGCTACCGAGAGAGTTCCTATGTTACAAGAAGCCTAGGGGAAGGATTTTTTGTCCAAGGTTCAAGTGCTAAAGTGGCACAAAGCCTTCAAAGACAGAAGAGAAGACATCGATGATGAACAAGATGCTGGGCATCCATCAAGTTCTTGAACTTCAGATAATGTAGCTAAAATGTAAGTGCTTTTGGTCTCTGACAGTCAGATGAGTGTCTGAATGATTGTGGAGACATTGGGACTTACAAAATCAATTGTGCATCAAATCGTCACAAAAGAACTTCAAATGCAGAAAATTTGTGACAAGCTGGTTCCAACATATCCTTCAAAGTGACTCAGTTCCTGGCAAAAAACAGCATTACAATGCTGCTCCAACCACTGTACAGCCACAATCTGTCACTGCCGGGCTTTTATCTATTTCCTCGGTTAATGTCCAGCTTAGCAGGAGATCGTTTTGACAATATGGAGAATTAGTAGAGAAACGTAATGCGTGTTTTGAAAAGTATTCCAGTTGAAGGATTCCCGGCAGCCATAAATGGGTGGCAGGGTTCTTGGCAGTGATGTATTAATGTAGGGGATAGTATTTTGAAAAATATTAAGTGTCTGTAAAATTATTTTGAAATAAACGAATTTTATGGAATCAGTCTCATTACTTACTGGACAAACCCTGTAGCTACACATATTAGCAAAATCGAATCTTTTGCTCGACATTTGAACTGGGAGAACCAACATCAGATTCACTAGTGATAACAACTATTTTGAATATGTTACCATCACAGTATTGCTACTTTCATAGTGCTTGGTAGTCAACATCATTGGATGATCATACATTGTCGAAATTAACATCCTAATGGTCGAAGAAACTAGATTAGGTATTGTTGATGCAAATATAAATCGTGAATCAGCTTTGGTAATAGAAAAACGACAGCCAAATAAGAACTTTTTCAAAACCAGAAGTGTAGAAAATGTCCAATTCAATAATGAAAAGGGCAGGTTTGACAGAAGAAAATCGAAATTATGTTGTTGGACATGTGAGGCATAATTGTGTAAAGAATCAACAAATGAAAAGAAAAATGCTCAAGGTTTTGCCTTTGTAAATACACTTCAGTCAGATAAATCGGGAAGATTAAAGTGGATAATTGACTCTGGATGTACTCAACATGTGTGTTGGAATCTTGAATATTTTACAACATACAGTCGAACCTCGTTAACACAAAATTCAAGTGAATGGGAATTTTTTTCACGTTATCCGGCATTTCGTGTTAACCGTCAAAAGAGTAGCACCATCTATGTTAAATATAAATAATAAATAAAAAAAATATAGAAAATTTAATTAAGAAATAAAACAAATTGGTCATTTTATTCAGTAATAAATTTATTTTCCTGCTAATCAATTTTTAAAGAAGTCCTTTATGGACTGTTATATATCACTCTTTTAATTTCCTTTTCATTTATAATTAAATACTTATCTAATATTTAAGAATGTATTTGTTTTTCATGCTTTTTCCCCTCCCTGTACCCCTTGGAATGGAAAGTTATAAAATCAAATTGTGTCAAAAATAATTTCTTGTTTCATGTCTCTCCCTTCACTGAGTGCAAAGTTTTAATTCCTAAAGATATTTTTCTCACATCTGTTTTTATCTATCATAATTAAATATATGTTACTTATCAGTTAAGCGCTCAACCATTCTTGACCTCACTTTCCAAATATTCACTTTTCCCTCTCTTGTATATAATCACTAAAATTCTCGCCCATTACTAAAGAATAGAAACAAAATAAATTGAAGCATGTATTTCTGTCGACACGTTCTGCATTTCACAACGACCTCACTAGATTTAATGCTTAACACATTGGCAATTTTTATCAAATCTGAACTTCAAAACAGTAAAAGCTCCTCCCAGTTCTGAGTCTTTTGTAAATTGGTGTTCTAGATAGGTTTCCAAAGTTCATGCATCAGTAAATAACTTTCAAAGTACAAATTTAATATTAAATGTCTTACAATCTAAAAAAATATGGACAACATGATATAAATGCTTTTCTGTAAAGTAGAAGCCACACTCTTAGTCAATGAAAGAGAAAAAGATCTTGATAGAGTCTGTGGACATGGTAAATCAAGTAGCAGATATGATGGCAAAACTTATGGGACATTTACATTTAAAAGAACTAAGTGCAAATATTGGACTCATACTGTGACTGTTCATATTTCAAGAAGAGTCCAATTTTAGGAGAGTGTTAAAATAAAATTATACTTTACCTTATCCTACATAAATGGTGCTATGCCAGTGAGACGATGTATTTTCTCACTGTGTGTATATTTCATGGCAAATGGGAAGATGAGATAAATATGCTCATGCTGTAATTTCTCTGTTTAAACCTAATATAATAAATCCTTTCTTTTCTCACATTATATCATTGTGCAACAAATCAAACAAATGTTTATTAGAACTCTTTTAAATTTTGAAAGTGAATTCCAATTTGCACAATTATTGACTTCCTTGTAACTTGGAATCTTCTTCTATACGAATGTTTTTTAATCGAATTCTTATTTAATTAAAGCTTAATTTTTGTCAAAGGTTGTGTTGTTTATTTCATATAACTTTCTGTTATTCAGTTCTTTGCATCAATATACTCAAAGCAAGCTCAAGTGAGAGAATGATAATCTAAATGAAACCACAAAAAAACTGCATGTGTGTTTTGGTTTCAGTTGCCAAAGTTTCAAGCTTTATAGACTATTAATAGATAAGAAGATTAATCTTCTTTTGAATTCTAGACTAATGCAAACTTCATTTAGCATAAGCTAGAAATGTGAGAAATTATTCTTCAGTCCCGATTTCTTAACTTTTATGACTTATACAAGTTGAATAAAAGAAGAGGACTTTTCTCTTTAAATTTTAATTAAATATCTATCTTTTATCTATAAGATACAAGCTATCAAAAAGTAATAAATTTATTTTTTGCTAAATTTTTCTATACTAAATTTTAAATATACATATATTTATAAAAGAAAAATACAAACCTGATGTGAGAAAATTTGAATCAATTTTGAATCTCTAGCTCGTTGATTTTGAAGCTTGAACTGCACAAACAAACATGGAAGACAATCAGGATTTTCTGGCTGGTTTGCAGCAGCAAAATCCCAAGACAAATTTCTGAATTTCATACTTAGGAGAAGACACTAATATAATTGTAAAAGTAGAAAAAAAAAAGTAAAAATATTGAGAGAAAACTTGCAAGAATTATCTACAAAGTTATGTTAAACAATATTTTCTTAGTAAATGCATAGTTTAACCAATATTAACCACTTAACTGCTGCAGGCACATACATATAATATACATATATGAGAGGGGACATAAAAATAACTGGAATGGCCTAGGCCCGCTTAACACTTAGGAATAGGGGAAGCCCGACGTCACACAGGACCCCCTCCCCCCTATTACTCTACAAATTGCTTTTTTATTTTCTAAATCTCTTTGTCGTATGATTAAATAATTTGAAATTTTACAATCAAAGTTTAGAGTAAATAACATTTTTAATATTAAACTAAAACTACCTATGTAAAAGTATTTTATTATATGTTTAATTGTAAATAATCAATTTATTTTGTAAATGGCAAATATAGAACTATAGTTGAGAATATGTGAACGTCAAAATATTTTTTGTGATTTACAAATTGCCATATTAGTAAGGAAAAAAAAAGTTTTGCCAGGAAAAAAAATGTATTTTTTACAGTGACTGAGTTTCTTTTTTCTAAAAATTAGTTTTGAAAAGTAAAATTGAGGGCCCTTTTGTATTTCAGTGGGTAAGCACGGGCTTCACGGGCCTATTCCGTAAACAGGCCGTGGGAATGGCAGCACTGTAGGTGAGGTTATGTAGTACACATTCCTCCTGCTACGTGCACATCACACAACTTGTTCTGAGTTCAGTGTACTCAGTGCTGTTGATGGGGTAGGTTGTGTCTGGTGACGGTGTATGTTTTTGTAAGCATTTTCACTTGCTCATTGCTTTTTGTAATGTCAGACTTAAGTTAACAGCATGTGGCTGTGAAATTTACTTCTTGCTCAAAAAAGATGCTGCAGAAACAGATTTGATGTTGCAAACAGCTTATAAAGACAACGCTATGCAAAAAACTCAAGTGCAAATGTATTTTTCTCATTTAAAAAAAGGTGAAATGTTGATTGATGACAATCCTTGTTCTTGACGTCCTTCAACTTCCAGAATGGGCAAAAATGTCGAAAAAGTTCATGCAATTGTGCTTGAAGACTGACAACGAGCCACTGAAATAATTATGGAGTTATCTGGTCTGATTTGTGGGAAAAGGGGCGGAGGTAATTCCACTATGACAATGTACTTGTTTACACAGCCTCATCAGTTCATCAGTTCTTGGCTATAAATGACATGACTCCTTTTCCCCCATGCCTCTTACCCACCTGAAATTGCCCTGTTTGACTTGGTTTCCACATATGAAAAGGTTCAAGAAAGGACATCATTTTAATGACATGGAAGAGGTGAGGGAAAAAATGAGGCAAGAGCTTGCAGCTATACAGACAGACGAGTTTGAACAATGTTTCCAACAACTGAATCATCGATTAGACAAGTGTATAAAGTTAAACGGAGGTTATATTGAAGGTGTTAAGGTTGTTTTGTAAAAAATAAATAAATACAGAATTTTATAAAGAAATTCAGGTTATTTTTGGGTTCTCCTTCCTATGGTATAAAAATCTAAAATGCTCTACTAAATTCACTACTAATTGTGTTCAACTTTCTTATTTCAAAAAGCTTTTAGTCTATCTTTTTCTAAAACTACTTAATATGTTTTTCCCTTAGCCTTTATATTAATTGTTATATGGTCCTTCTTACTTTCAGTCCTACTTAACAATCTAATTAGATTGAACCTCATGACCAAAAAACCACAATACAGTTAATGCTATAAATTAATGTCTCAACCCTCACCATATATGGTGGTGGAATCCAATTATCCAGCATTCTGTCTCAAAGCAATCTGTTTAGTATCTTCCTTTTCTTTAAACAACTTTGAAGCCATGTTTATTATTTTTTTGGTAACTGCTGGTGCTAAGCAGATCTGATTATGATACCAGTGATTCCTACCTTACTAATGAGTAAAATAAAACTAATGCAGCCTTCCCACAATACCTTATGTCTCCCTAACATTAAATAAAATAGTTTAAATCAGTAAAATGTGATAGTATTTAATTAATAAATCCCACAGCTATGACTTCCTCATAAAATTCTATAACTATCTCAATCTCTTTCTCTCTCACACATACACAGAATGGCTGTCAAGAATTGTAGGTTTCCAAATCAATAAAAACTCTAATAAGAAGTTATTTAAAGAGCATAATTTATATTTTTATGTTTTAATTAATTCAATCATAATTAGTAATTATAGATAATTTCATTAGTTAATAGAAAAATAATAAGTCAAATAAATATTATGTCATCTCTTCTTGTACTTCTATTTTGTAAAATTACTGTAATTACATAAGACTAACATAAATGTAGTGTACACTAATAAAAAAAATTATGAAAATTAATTATATCTGTTAATTCACAGACACAGAGAGAGTAAAAAAAAAAATAATCATAAGAATGACCACTCACATCTGCAATATGCATTAATTTCTCAAAATGTTAAATACCAGCATTATTATCCACTCAGTGGGCATTTTTGGCATTTAATGCTTTGAAATTAAAAAAAAAAAAAGTTTTGAAGCCTAATCTATCCCATAATTGATTTTCAGACTATATCTTTGAGATAATTTGCTGATACATTTTAAAGCAAACAGTATTTTTTAATGAAATGTGAGTGTATTATGTTAAAAAAAGCCTGTTCAAAAACATTTGGAATGTTGTCATGTCTTTCATTTGGGCATTGCCATTAAACAATTAACAAATAATTGCGATTTCTGTGCCACATACGATAGCGTTATATATACAGATTCTTTGACAATACAGCAAAACTTGTCTAAATCAGAGTGTGGAAAAAGCAGAAACTTGGCCAATTTGAAGAACTAATTTCATAGTCCTGGCTAAGTAAATAGGCAAAATAGTATTAACCTTTTTTTTTTTTTTTTTTTTTTGCATGAAACAGAATCTATCTAACATGAAAATCGAAAACAATAATTAAAGAATTAAGCAAAACCACACACATAATGCAGAAATGTGATAAAATATTAATGCAAAAATAATGAATTTACTATATAAATTGTTTATTTTCTAATCTGCTAGCTCAATTATAAAAAGAATAAAATCTTTAAGAAAACAACAGATGCTAGCAGTTAGAAAAGAGATATCTTAGCTAATTTTGTAGTATGTGCCAGTCTCTGCTAAAATTGATAAGAACTGTAACTGTGTCTAAGATATTAGCATACAATCAGACTACTGTCACACCAACGGCAAACGTCTAAGCATTGAAATAGAATGTCTATGATTTCTTATTATTATTATGACTTTTAATTTTCATGATTAACCACAGTAAAAAAGATTAATATGCATTTCATGGGATGCATTCTTTATCTTGAGTTTAAATATTTCCCAGAACCAATGGGAGAATATGTCTTGAAAAGCTTATTAATGAACCATTTTTATTATGATTTTCGAAGAGTGAAGTCATGGCTAAGTTTGTCCTGCACTATGTGGCAGCATGTTGGACCTATATTGCCATCTTTGACAAGGTCATTCTTTTGTCCCATGGCAACAAAATATGACCATAATAGAGGAGGATCGCTGACATATTTATCACCTGCCCTAGGGAAGAATATCTTCTGTTAAATTTGTATGTTTTGTAACTTTTGAAAAGCATTAAAAAAAGATCACAACTGACCACAGTCTTTTAAAAAGAAAGCCCAAAGAAGTAATTTATGACTCTTGTTGGAGAATTTGGTATAATAAAATTAGTATAATATGCTACTATTTTAATTACTATAATGTAATAAAATATTTTAATATATTACAATGAAAGTAAACTTCTTTCTTCAGACTTTTAGTAAGGTTTGTATATCATTTCGTATAATGCAGAAATGTGTTTAATTCGAAAGAATATTTCGGTCAGTTTTTTTCTCCTATACTCTCTTTAACAATAGTTGCTCAGTAGGTGTTATCATTCTTTTATCGATGGAAAATGATTATGCTTGAAAAACAGTGAATATTTTGATTACTTAAAGGAAGGTATTATACAATATGATGTATCACAAATTTAATTAAATATAAATTTTTAAAGAGTCGCCGATAAAAACTTAATATTTATCTAAAGTTTATTTTACTTTATTGTTTATAAGCTTATAGGGAATGGGGACTGTTCATGATTCAGTGAAAGTTATAGTTGAAAACTCAGAATTCAAGGAAATGTGTACATATATAAAAAATAAAAGCTTAAAAATTAAGCATAAGAATTGAAATTTCTATATTAATGAAAAGGAGAAGGAGTGATTATTTGAATGAACAGGAGTACAATTCAAAATGTTTTATGGAGATATAAGCAGTTAGGTTTGGCAATAGCATATGTCCTCACTTGGCATTTGTTTATTTTCTTTGTTTATACAAGTTATATTTCTTAATGCCCTTTATTGTATTTTCATGATACATATCTCATAAAGGTTTCTTTGCAAAAAAGAAGGTGTGTGTAATAAGGCAAATATGCTTAAAAATAGAAAAAGGATACATAGGTAGAAGTCTCAAATTATAGTTGTATGTTATGTGCTAGAGCACGCTATATGCAGAAATATATGATAGTTAAAATATCATGTAAAATAGACTTGTTTCACCATAATGACAAGCTATCAATGGAGAGAGACAGACATTCAAATATTTTTATGGAGCAAAATTAATGTTACAAGGTTATAACATTTAATAATATCTTCAATTAATTTCACTTTGTCTAACATGGCAAGAAAACTGCTTTCATACACTGAAATATTTTTTGTAATGGGCTCCCTGATTTCAAGTTTAAAGAGAGACCGCACAATGTTACAAGTTTTGTGGATAAGACAAATATAGGCAAGATGACACTCACACTTCTCTCATGTGGAAAGCTGATATCTGTATTGGCTATTGTATTTTATAAGACACAGAATGTTTAAGGTCTTCCACAAATTTTACAAGATAATATAATGATGCCAGAGATATATTATAGATCATCAATTAAGCAAAAAATTGGAGAAGAGATGAACAGAAAAAAGTGTAGCGAGTCCTTCAGGATGCATAAGTTGTCTCTTGAAAACATGCAAAAGATGTGTATTTTGAATTAAACACATTGAGAATGTCTTATTTCTAAAAGGAAGACCCACTTTTTTTTAAGTGTCTTGGTTCCTAGTTTCAAAAGCCTACCGATATATTTGATATGTTTTATCAAACACATGTGTGATATATTTGACACTTTCTATATTATGGTTCTGGATTTTTAGAAGTCACAATAAATCACAAATAAACTCATGCACTTTTTTGATAAAACATTAATTCATATTTATATTTGAATAAATTTATTTTAGAAATGGAGAATTCATAATTTTGGATTTCAAACAACATACATTTAGCTAAAATACACTGTCTAGATTTAATCAGCACTACTGTGTTATCCAGATTTTTAAAGAGAAACCTCATATGCAAATATAATTCAGTTAATAAAACATGAATTAAAGAAATTTATACAATACCAGAAACGTATCAATGTATAAAAAATTATTTATATAAAAAAGAAATAATGTAGTAAAATACATACACACTCAGCAGCATCAATAATATGTATCCCTTCACGATTTATACCCACTAAAACTTTTTTGTCATAGTGGTTGAGCAAAAGTGCTAGTCCTTTGATAGGTTTCTCAATTTGGCCATGAAAAAAGGCTGAACTACAAAAGTAAAATTAAAAGAACATTAAAAAGGAATTGCTGTACTACAGTACACTACCTATACAAACATTACTATAGTATAAAAACTAAACAATAGTTGTCTTCATACTGAAATTGCACCAAACTCTAGAAATTTCAATACACACACATAATTTTGACATCATATTTGGATTTTTTTTGTAAATTGTACATTAGGATACCAAACCAGAGATTATTTGGTCGTTTAGGAATTATGAAGGTTTAAAGCATGAAATTCCTAACATTAAATTAATTTGTAATTATTGCAAAACAGATTGCAATGTGTGTAGTTTTTTAAGGATAACTCAAAAATTACTTGGCAGAATATAAACTGTAATTTTAGATTCATACATTTGAAGCTTCTAGAAATCTATTTCTGTTAAAAAATTCACAGGTTACAATACATATTTTTTTTCAAAAATTAACTAATTTTTTTTTTTTCAAAATAAATTTTGGAAAAAAAAAGTACAACTTTTAAACATAAATCTATTTCTAGAAATGTCAAATATATTAATCCAAAATTACAGCTCACTCTGCCAGGTAGTTTTTGAATAATGCTTAAAAAAATATCCTCATTAAAATCTGTTTTGTAACAATTAAAAGTGAATTTAACATCAGGAGTTTCAAATTTAAAACATTTATAATTCTTAAACAATTTGATTGAATGACTTCTTGTTTGGTATCCTAGGGTAAATTTGATCAAAAAATATATCGAAAAGTTTGGTCATTAGAATCTGTTTTCCAACAATTAAAAGTGAATTTAACATTATGAGTTTCAAATTTAAAACATTCATAATTCTTAAACAACTTGACTGAATGACTTCTTGTTCGGTATCCTAGGGTAAATTTGATCGAAAAAGCTAAATATGTTAAAATTAGGTGTTCATATTGAAATTTTCTGAGTTTGGTACAATTTCATTATGACTTTTTTATACATTATTTTAACATTAATTGGAAGAAGACAATTTTCTGTTAAATTTTAATTTTTTCTGGGACAATTTTGGTAATTAAAATGCATGGGGTGTTTTTTTTTTTTCTTGCTGACAGTACAACCTGTTTTTTCAATCAAACTCACAAGTAAATAAATGTAAAAACATGAAAATTTAATAAACAGTCTGTTCTACAATTATTTGTTATATTTTACATTATTCTTGACATTATGCATAGCTTACAAATCAATAATTATACTTTTTTACAAAAGTCTATTGTTAATTGTTGAAGGAAAAACAAAATGAAAGTTTTTGAGAAACATAGGTTTTAATAAGAAATATGTTTTTTTTCTTTTCTGTAATGCATTTTTTTTTCATCACCTGTCCACAAGAGCAATGAAGTTATTGAATTCTAAAAAAGACCTGACACAAAGCAAGCCATCTTTTGACATATTAAAGATCTAGGAGAAGGATTTGGAGAGGCAATATGTTTTCCAAGTTAGTTCCAAGTCCCAAAGATGATTGACTGGATCTTTCTGGAAGATTAAGCTAAACAGCCAGAAATTTTCTATACTCTCAACATCATGCAACTTGTTGCCAACACTGGCTTAATGAGGTCAAGCATTATCATCAGTTGGCACAAATCATGAGTAATACCACTAATATTGATCAAAGATTTGATCATGAAATCGCTCAACAGAAAGAGTTCCTTTATAGAACACTTGAAGGTCAGTATGATCATCCAGAGAAATTCCAGGCTGAACTATGATTCTATTTTCTTTGTAATTGTGTCTTTCAATGACGTACAATTGATAGTACCCGGTAACTTGTTCTCTCCAAATTATATTATAAGGTGAATCATTTTCCAAAGTAAATGTGATCTTCTGTGTGATGTATACAAACATCTGTTTTATTTGGTTCAAGTGTTGTGATATCTTATACAATGGGATAGTAACTTGATACAAAAATGCGTCTTTTTGAATACTAGCCTTGATTATGAAGATTTGCACTAAAGTAGTAGATAATTTTCCTACTTTGAGTAAAAACTACCTATAATATAGTGAAAACATATCTATACCGAAAGAGCCAGAATGTGATTTTCACAAAGGGTTATATTGTATGACTAACGTGAAATGGATCATCTTAAAAATAAATTATCAGATTAAAATAGCTTACAAAGTCTTTGAACCATATTGCAAGATGCTATATATCATTTAACAGCATTAATGATAAAACTATTTTTAGCTACCTGACCACTCACTGTCTTATTAAACTGACTAAATGACTTCTTGACTAAATGACTAACAATGTTTTCAATCCACGAACTGAAGATCAACAAATATAATTAATTAGAAACAAACAGAAATTACAAAAATTGAATATTTATTATATTACTACAGTAGCTATATTTGGCTTCTATGTAAGTGATCAATTCTTTCAGAAAAATGCTGAATATATTTTTTAATTTTTCCTATTGATGTTACTTTTGATGCCTCATGTAAACCATAAAATTAAAATTATTTAAAAAAATGTTTTTATTTATTTATTTAAAACAAAACATTTATCACATAAATTTATAAATTTAAAGTGAATGATTAAATTTTCAATCCATTTATTTAATACTATTTTTTAGTTGAGCTTTTCTCTTATGAAGCATTTTAACTTGGAAAAGAAACTATGAACTATTAAAGCAGTTGAGATAAACTTAATTTTTTTTCCCTCCTAAATTTTGAGATGCATTTTAAAATAAAATATCAAATTAAGTTTTAAGAATGTCTTTCATGAAAACAGATTATCAAAATACAAATAATAAAGATATACTAACCCATAATATGGCAAAGCCCAACAAAATTCCATGTATTTCCTAAGCAACTTGTAGCGGGTGGTATTAACTGTTATGCCCCTGTATCTATCTAAAAGTCTATGCTCTGGGCCAGGCTTAGTGGTAACATTCAAAAATGACCAGCGATTCTTACAAGCATAACTTGGTAAATAATCAGTTATTTTGTTCCTGAAATAGAAATAACAGTAATTAAAAAATTACAAGTAAATCTTTTAATTGAATGAATTTTGTCTGTCTATCTTTCACTTACTCTCTCACTCACTCACTCACTCACAAAATGAAATACTGATATCACTATCATATATGTAAAGAAATAATTGCTGCCTTTTAAAAAACAAAATAGGGAGCTTTGCCTCCTATGAGCTACGTTCGGCAACCCCCATTCAAACACTGTAGGCTCTAAAAACACACTAATTTGATCGGCTTTAAAACGATTATGGAAGATTGAATTATAATTTTAAAACCAGTGGCGATCTCCCTGTAAATGGGTTTCCATTTATTTCCATTTGATTGGGGAATTTTAAGGCCAACTCAGCTGCTGTTAAGAGACCCAATGGCTGTTTTCGTCTTTGATTAAATAAGATCAGTTAAACATTTGAAAGCAAGCTAATATAAAATGAATTAAGTAAACAGAGTCTTTATCTCCAGGTATTTTTTAACAACGCTATAAGAAAGTTGTTTAATTAAGACATTTCAAATGTATCGTTTTAAATCTGACGTAATTTTCACCAAAGTTTTCTTTCTCTTTTTAATATTCATGTGAAAATACTTTTGTTGTTGGAAAGGAAATATTATTTGCACTGTCTTAGAATTCACAACAATAGTTAAAAAGATCATATCAAAATATGAAATAAATGTCTCGTGTATATATATTTTTAAATTTAAACTGTTTTGCAATATTATTATTTGGTCATTTTAAATATGATGTAGGGTAAAATCACCTATCACGGCGCATATACCAGTAATGGCGCATTTAATATTCCTACGATGCTAGACGCGAAATGGCCAAGATTTGAACTTAGTGCCAATCAGAAGTGATAAAATGGTCTTTTAACTGTCACATTATGCCTTTGTTTTGACAAATCAATGCACATCATGTGAACAGAGCAAAGTGTTTGATAACAAATTTATATTAGCATGTTCCTCTTATTTATGTCCACTTTATTCTTACTTTTTGTACTCGCGACATTCCTTTGTAAATGGCATAACTGACTACTCTTTTAGGCTAGAATCTACAGCATAACTGCCTAACTACAGTATCACAACTAGCGTCCATAGCCAGCGATGAATATTTAAAATTTAGCTTTAAACTTTCTGGAGTGCAAGGTAGTTCAGTGGTATGATGTTTGCTCAAGAGGGATTCATATCTAGATCAGTCTTTGTATCTAGAAAGCAAAAATCTTGAAAAAAAGAAAATTTTTATTTTTCACTATGTTCAAGTTATAAAAATAATTCAAAACAATTTTAACTTTAAATATTTTTAAATATTATTTTTATACTAATATTATAATGAAGAAACATTTGTTTGTAGGGGTTAATCTATGGAACTAATAACCCATTTCAAAAGTTGATGGTGACAGTCTGTACTTCACCATAGGCCAGGGATGGCGAACCTATGGCATGCGAAAGAAAAATTTTGGCACGGCATTGCTTGTGCATAGCTGCCAACTTGTACGGATTTTTCATACCATTAAAATTTTATAGTAAATTTTAGCTAATTGAATCCCTGAAATTCAAGCAATTTTAACGTTTGAATAAGTCAAAGATTTCTGTTAAAGTTTAGTGGTAAGAAAAATCCGTACAAGTTGGCAGCTATGCTTGTGGCTTTAAATCAAAATAAAGTTAGATTACACAAAACCACGACAGATGTTTTCTAAATTCGATTAAATGAAAATTGACAAATTTTAATTACGGTATGTTATATTCCAATCTAATTAATTATGGCCTCAAAAAGTTTTTAAACAAAGACGATATTCTATTGATTGAACTGATTTTATTGATTCTTCTTATTGAAAACTATCGACAAGAATTGGTTATTAGACATTATTAAATTCTGATGGTAAAGTTATGGCAACTTTGAATTTATTTCATACCTATTCAAAGAAACTGGCGTTTGTCATTTTAACAGTTTTTCTGCCTATCTATGCTTTCGATCCACTATTTTCACAAATGAATAATATTAAATCACAAACTGAAAATGCTTGTCAGATAAATCCGGTTCAGTTTGCATTAAATTTAACCAGATATTAAGATGCAATAACAGGAATCAAATTACATCCCATTATTTTTTTTCTATTTATTTCTAAAATATATGTATATTTGTTTCCATAATTATTAGAGTGTAATACCTACATGTATGTTCCTCATACTTTTTAAATCTTAATAGAAAATGTTAAGTCATTTTTATCCACTATTTTTCAACCTACTAAAAATGTTTTTAGTTGGCACATCATGTTCACGTGAAATATTTTTTGTATCAAATTTGACACGCGGCAGCAAAAAGGTTCGCCAACCCTGCCATAGGCTATATTTTATGTTGGTATCAGAATCCCAACAGAATGCAGGCACAAAATCTTTCTAAAATGTAGATTTTTGTGATTTTGAATAGTATAAAAATTAGAAATTTGACTTGATGATAACTTGCGAGATATAAATACTCCCTAAAAACAGTTTCTAAAACATTCAAAAAGGATTTAAATGCACAGAAAAAGTTTTCTATAAAATTACGATTTCTATAGAATTGTTAAGGATATAAAATTTAAACTTGACATGGCTGTTATTTTTAAATCGCAAATGTACACACAAAATAGTTTTTTTTAAAAGGGGAAATGTATGCTGAAATAGTTCTAAAGTTCTGATTTTTGTGATGCTGAAGGGGCTAGAAACTTGACATGTGTTAGGGTGATGAAGCTGCAAATGCTCGTCAAGAATGTTTTCTAAAAATTTTTTTATTTAAAAGGATCAAATGAGCAGCAAACGTTCTAAATTATGATTGAAATTACGATTAAACTTAAAATTTGACATGGCTGTTACATTTAAGACATAAATTCTCACACAAAACTGTTTTTAAAAAATCATAATTCAAAAGGGTGCAGGAGAAAAAAGTTCTAAAGTTTGAATTTCTTTGATATTGTTGGGGCTAGAAACTAAAATTTCTCATGGTGGTTATTTATAAGATATAAATGCTCATTAAGAATGGTTTCTAAAATATATTGAAATTTAAAAAGCTTAAATGAGATGAAAACACTCTAAATTGCGAATTACTTGGAATTGTTTAGAGAAATAAAAATTTTGATTTGCATGTTACTTTTACTATGTACACGCTAGTGTGTAGGTATCTAATAACTAATTTGTGGCATGGGATGGTACAGTTCCATTATTTTTCCTTTTGGCATCATGCTAAGCAAACAATAAAACTTTAATTCTGGGATCCTGCTGCGTTAGTACAGCTATCTCTTTTTTCATTTTAGAATAGAGATAATGGCTCCAAAGAAATTGAGTAAAGAGCAGTAGGATCGAGTTGAGAAGTCAGTTGGTGCTGTTAAACATGGAATGTTTGTAAGAACTGCAGAATTTTGGTTTAAAATACCAAGGTCTACCATTGAGGCATAGATTGAGTGAGGGAAAAACCCACAAAGAGGACTGCCCTCAATTTTGAAAACCGAAGAGGAAATTCTCCTAAAGAATTAGATTAGTCACTGTGCAAAGAAAGGATTCCCCAGACACAAGTGGCGTCAATGAATTTTTTGAGAAACGACTCAAAGTAAAAACAAGTTTTACAAAAGGTAAGAGTTTAATCATTTATGTTTATATTTTTAGTTTCTGAATAGCAAATAATGAAGTTAAACTGCCAGTAATTTTATTTGTGGATGGGCACAAAACACGCCTGACGCATGAAACCAGTGAACTTTGAAAATCTCTACAGATAATTTTGATAGCTTTATACCCAAATGCAACTCATATTCTTCATCCTTACGACATAGCTGCTTTTCGTCCACTAAAAGCTCAGTGGAACAACGCCCTTCTTTGCTGATGCAAAAATCATCCACATGAAGCTGTGACTAAAGTGTACGTACTCCAATCCTGAAAATAGTGCTAGAAAACAATATGACGATGGCAATAAAAAATGTTTTCAGGGCAAAAGGACTTCATCCATTCAGTGCAGATGCTGTAGACTATTCAAAGTGTAAGGGTCACATCAATGATGTGATGATGGTGGGTGATGTTTCAACTGAAACCGCTTGTAATGAGGCTCTAAACACTACACTGATAAATATATCGATTGGGGACTTCCATCAAGTCGTTGGTGAGAATGTAATGAAGAAAGTCGAAAATACTCAACAACCACCAAGTGAGAAATTGGAAGCTTTACGCTGTTTGTATAATACTCTGGAGAAAAAACCAAACATTCAAACCAGTCTTACAGAAACGACAACGCTTCCAGCTGAAGAAGATTACTCAGATAATGTAGACATCATGGTACCCAAGCCAAGTACGAGCCTTCAGTAACAGCCAAACCTTCGAAAAAATTCTTATGAATCTCAGAATTGTTGAGCAGGAGCCGAAGAGCTTCGACAAAGACAATTTTTCAGAGCTGGAAAATATAGACAATACTACTTCCAATAGCTGAATACCACTCTCAATGGTTAAAAGAAATCCCTGAATGGCCGCACAGTCTCGACAGGAAAAGGAAGAGGAGATCAAACAGAATGCCTTTCATCCTGACATTGCAAAGATGGAACAAGCTGCAAAAAGACAATGTATGGAAGGAACAAGAAGAACTGCAACAAAAAGATGTAAAACATAGAGAAAGAGCTGTAAAATGAAAAAAAAAAAAAGCTGAGATGGCCAACAAAAGAGTTAAGATGACCAACAAAGAAGCCACCAAAATATCAAGGCCAAATCCTACAAATATAATCAGAGAAAGAAGAATCGACTTTGGTGGGCCATCACTAATGCAGTGATGTGCCATTACAGATGCAAAGAGGGCCATTACTGACATTTTTGTACTTTTTAGTAAAACAAATCTTGTAAAGGAATAAATTCACATTTAGCTGATTTTCTTGACACGAAAGTCTTCCATCCTTTCTCGTTATATTTTGATCATCGGCATGAAAAAAATTCGCACAGCATAGTATTTATTAGCTAAAAGCCGAAAAATTCGTCCTTAACCTGGCCATCACTGGTGGTTTTACCCTAATTTCTCTTATTTACTGCTTTTAATGCATATTAGTGAATTTATTATTTTAAAGTTTTTCTCTTTTTAATATTCACATGAAAATACTTTTGTTTGCGCTGCCTTAGAATTGGCAACACGATCATCTAGAAATATGAAATAAATGTCTCATGTAAATATATTTTTAAAATTAAATTGTTTGGCAATATTATTTGGGGCATTTTAAATATGACATAATTTCCTCTATTTATGGCTTTTAATGCATATTAATGAATTTATTATTTAATTTTTTTTTCTTTTAAGATTCACATGTAAATATAGTTTTATGATGTAATTTTCAATATTTGTAATCATTTAATTCTAATTGGAAAGTTTTTTTACTGTTTATAATAGTTATGTGTAAATAAATTTTTAATTTGAAAGAAATATTGTTCTTTGCACTATTTTTACAATTGACAACAATTTAAAATAATAACCTGTTCTAAAATATGTAAAAAATATCTCTTGAAATGCTGAAAAATTAAATTTAAAATGGAAATAAACCCTCAAAAAATTAGTAAAAGTAAAAAAATAAATGCAGTCTGCACACCAGAGCTTCTAATGTATGTCCTTAGGAAAAAAATGATTAAATTCCTATGTATACAGTATTGCACAAAATTGTGGACATTTTTTGAAATTTTCACGTTTTATAACTTTGTGTGCTTATAGAATATATTAATTTTCACTTAAATACAAATGTTTATATATCAAATTCAAGGAAATTTAATGTAGAATTTAATTTTAAAAGAAGAATTAAAATATCTGAACAAAAAAGATCTGAAATATATAAAAAAAAAAAAATCTGAATTATACAGAAAAAAGTTACAGTTACTTTAGTCTAAAATACAAACCCAATTAGTCATGAATGCTGAAGTATATTGTAATAAAAGCTTCCTATCCAATCACAATGACTGTTCTGAGAACCAATCAAATGTCAGTAACTAAACTGTAGTATGTTTTGATTTGTAAAAACGGTATTTTGCTGGGATGAATTTTGCAGAAGGGGGAATACTAGTGTAACTAAATAGAATAATGTTTTTTTTTTAATAATTCTATTTTTTTCTTAATGCAAATAATTTAAAACAATGTCATCAACAACAAGAGCTGATTGGACACCTACAAAAAGAAGTAGAATTGTCATATTGCAGCATTCAAAATCCTTGGTGGTCCGCTGGTCGGAGAGCACCAAAAATTCAATCGGACCACTAATTTGAAAAATTTAGTGGTCCTCAGGACCAGTAGATAACTCCCCCCCCCCCTCTCTGACTGGTAACCGTAAATTTTCCCTGAGAAAACTGCAACCAAACACAAAGCACACAATTTTATTTTATTTAAAAAAAATAAATAAATAAAAATTGCATTAAATCTTACAGTTAGTTGAAATAATCTAAAATAACATATCTAATTAATAATTTTACAGTTTTTGTTTATGTGCTGTTTATTAATTTTTAGCAAATTATAATTTTACATTTTATTATGCTGAAAATTTTCAATAACTGCAAAAGAAGTTTGGTTTAGATTCTAGGAGGTGGGGTGGGGAGTCACTCAAAGGGTTAAAGAGACAATAGAATTTTATGTAGTGGGCCAGTGATGATGACTGCGGACCAGTAAATTTTTATGCTTACTGGTCCTTGGGACTAGTGACTTTTTTTTTTTAAATCAATTCTAGCACTGTATTGAGAGAAAATGGTCTCTCTTATGCTGAAATTGCAAGACAGGTTGGTGGATCAGTCACTTTATCTGGCATACAAAAGTTGTGCGTATGTTATGAGGAAACTAAATCAGTGATAAATAAGGCAAGGTCAGGCCGAAAAAAATGCACAAGTGCTTCTGACGATAGAAAGATAAAACGGATATGCCTCAAAGATAGAAGAATTTCATCAGATGCTGTTAGATGTGAAATGAATGCAATGGGTATTTCAGTTAGTTCAAGAATAATAAGAAGATTAGAAGGTTTTGGACTGAAAGGCAGAATTCCAAGTAAAAAAAAAATTTTTTTAATCTTCAGCAATGCAAGAAACAAGTTCAGTGGGCAAAAGAACAATTAATTTGTCAGAAAATTAGTAAAAGCAAATAATCTGGAGCGATGAGAGTAAAATATCGCTCTTTGGTAGTGATGGGCGAAAATATGTGAGACGCAGAGTAGGGGAAGAGCTGAATCCTGATTGCACTGAAGGAAGTACAAAGAACCCAACAAATGTCATGATTTGGGCCTGTATGTCTGCAGTTGGTGTGGGCTGCATTCAAGTAATTGATAGCATTCTGAATTTTTTAAAATACATCAAAACTGTCCTGGTACCAATATTGATACCTTCCATCATGGATCTCTTCCCCAATAAAGCACCATTTATCTTTCAGCAGGATTCAGCTCCATGCCATATGGCAAAAATATGCAAAGAATGGTTTAAAAATAAAAGCATACAATTATTACCCTTGCCTGGTAGTTTTCTTAATGTTAACAAAGAAAGACCTCTGGTCACAAAAAATTCATTTACTGTGGCGGTGACAGCATTAGTTACTTTTTTTTAGAATAGAGAGAATACTCCAATTGAGATTTTATATTTAAAAACATTTTCTTCATGTTGACATTACTGTTATATACACAAAGAAATAATTTTAATATTTTTTTAACAAATACTCTAATTGAGATATTACATTTAAAAATATTTTTTTCAAATTAGTTTTGAGAAAAATCACAAATGAGGATCCCAGAAGTCAAGGGATACAAGTGACAAAATTAAGATTTGGAGTAAATTGAATTCAAAGTTGAACATCTATAGTAATTGACTGAATTAAAATATGAACCTGTTCCATTATAATAACATTATAAAATACTAAAAAAATATTTTAAATAAAAGATTTGAGTGGAGTTATAAATATTGCAAAAAATCCCTATAAATTCAAATTTAATTAATTTTAATTGGCAAAATCCTTCTAAAATTTATTAAATGATTGTGTAAATTCTTCTAATGTAGTTTCAAAAATTCACGAAAAATGCTTTAGAAGATGAAATTTTCATGAATTCATAATTTGGGACATAAACCCAGCAAACACATACCTTTTGGCAGACAATCGGACCACAGCCGGCAGTGTTGGCATCAGCACAGTGGTTTCAGTGAGGTGTCGGCAGCATGTCAGCAACTGAAACTTAAGAATCTGCTTTTTCGACTGCCAGTTACCATAATCGAAACCTTTATGGTTACATATTGGAAAGCAACTTACACCGGCAAGTGACGCAGGAGTGATATGTGATTTCTGATAGTGACCCAATTAGATTTGCCAACATCGGTCCAAATTCGGAATTTTTAGTCTTAGCCGACATTTTTTTCTTTTTCTTAATTTTGTGCGAGTTTGAGTTTTGATATGAGTTATATATTTCATATAAAATTCTAACAGTGATAAACAGAAAAATTGTCAAAAATAGCCTATATTTATTTATTTAAAAAAATTGTTTTTGAATTCATTTTAAAAAGGGCTTACAATTATTTGAATCATCAAAATATTTTTTTAAATGCTCCTTAAAATTATTATTCATTATAAACTTAATTGTAGGAAGAAAAAAAATGCTTCAAAAGTTAATTCAACTTATTTTCTAATTATATATTCATTTTAAAAGTAATAGCTAAGTTTCTTATTTCATTTAAAAAACAAATTATTAAAAAGTTTTTTAAATTATTTTACAAGCTATAAAAATATCAAAAAATCTATCAATATTTTTAGCATTAAAATTTAAAAGAAAGATTCAGAAATCTCCCCCTTCTAAAAAATTATTTACCAAATGAAAAAAAAGATAAATTAATATTTCTATTTTATTTTAAGATTAAAAAATGCTGATAAGTAATAGAATTAATATTGCTACATTGTCATTAAAAATATATTCTACATTAAATCATCATTTTCATTAACCATTAAATGATTGAAAATGAATTTGTATTCTAATTAAAAATGATTAATTTCCAACTTATTATTTATTAAAATGTGTTTTTCCATGTTAAAAAAATTTGCTTTATAAATTAACACAACACATATAATTATATTATAATTACTAATAAGAAAATTTTATTAACTGAACAAAACCTCTAAAAATAATTTATTTCATTAAATATTTAATGATTCTTAAATTTACAAGAAAAACCAATTCATTTGCTAAAATATTTATTTCATTCATTTAAATACACACACATAAGACAAGTACAAAAAAACCTTTAAAACACTTCAAAATTCCAATTTTCCCATCTACCATTTACCTACAATGACAAACCATCACTTATCAAAATGCCTTCCCCTTATTACCCCATAGAATCTTTTTCTCAACAAGGCTCAGTGGCTGAATGGGTAAAGCGTTTACCTCTTGGGGCGTCAGATCGAACCCAGACGCTTCAAGTGCCAAAATATGTTCCTTTAAAATATTAACAAACATACATGCCAAGATGGCGCCATCAAAACAGATTTTTTTTTTCAATTTATGCTGGAGTTGGGCTGCAGCCAGCATTTGTATGGTTAGCTATCGGTGTGCTTTCAGCATAGTATCCTGCCAGCAGTCTTGCCGATCTTGTCGGCACCGGTCTGACTAAGCACCAGCCCCAACAGACCGACTATTGCCCAGGGGACCACAAAAGTGTTGGAACCGATATCGGCAACCTGATAATGTGCTATTACCACCAGAATCGGCAAGCAGCAATCGTCTGATTGCTTCCCGATAGCTCTGTGTTTGTTGGGAAGGGTTAACATAACTTAGAGATAATTAACTTTTCTTATAGAAAATGAATGAAGAGCCTTTCTCCATTTAAACCATCATAGATTCATACCAATTTTTCTCTATATAAGTATGCTCTTACATACTTTTTCATAATAAACTTAGCAAATGTATGCTAGCCTCCAAAAATGCACCTACAACACTTTAAAAAAATTTGAACTGGCATAATCGTATCGTAAAGCTGGTGTACAAACCAACTGAGACATCAGCAGCTAAGCAAATGAACCAGAGCACATCGTGCAAACATAATCGCTAACTTTTAAATGGTAGCGGTGTGGCAACAGCCAATGAAAAGTGAGCATGTAATTTGCATACTTATAGTGCGAATTAACATTTTACTTTTAGAATTAAATTACACCAAGTTACCAGAACTTATCAAATATTACTAAAAGTAACAATAATGTAATTTAAAGCCAATATAACATGAAAAATAATTTTGAATAACGAAAGAAAAATAAAGACTCTGATTGTGATTGCAACTCAAAATGGCTGAATGTCGAGAAGAGAATGGGCCATAAAGAAACAACTCTGCTGAGCCGTGAAATAAAAACATAAACAAATGTCAGATGGGCCATGAAACAACAAAGTAAGTAAAAAGAAAAACGTGAGAGAATGCAGGTTTACATTACATAACAGGATGGAAAGGGTTGAGAAAATAAACTTTAAATCCTATAAGTCAGTCGTTATCAACAGAGGTAGGTGTGACCGAGTTTATTATTACAAATTATGTATTTTGGGAAGCGACCCCCCAGTTGGGAGAGCCAGATTCAGATTCTTTACGGGGTCAAGAGAGTCAGTTGAGGGAGGCAGTGAGTGCAATAATAAATGTGGTCTTAGCACAATTGAAGTCAACAAAATGTGAGGATGCTACAAGAAGTGGGTTCTGGTATCTAACCAGTACATGACCAAAGTTTTTCCTTGACAGATTTTAAGAAAAATTGGGCCTGATGCTTCATAAAGATGAGCTGTTAGCTTTATTAAGTGTTCTATCCTAACTTGAAGAGTAATGGTCTATTGCCACTTGTTTATGAGTGACTTGCTGCAAAGGAATTATGGCTCATCCAAATATTGAAAAAGTGTTTCTTTTTGTGAGATCACAGGGAATGCCAATGGGTATGGTACAAGAAAACATTCAACAAATTTGGACTGATTTTTTGCTTTATTTGGATATCTAAATTTGCTAAAAATGAATCTGACATTAATCTAACTATTTCAGTTTTTTCTGTACATAATAATTTATGATTTTGGCACACTCCTACTTTTATTTTTGTGTTGGCTTTCTAATAAACAGTTTTCTATAATTTATGTGCCTTCAATATATTTGTCTAAACACAGATTTATTGGTAGGGTAGTTTTAAGAAATTTAAAGTGAATTAAAATTTGTTTGGTTATTCTATAAAAACAACTTTTTTGTCTACCTTTTCAAAAAGAATATTAATGAGTTTAGAACTATGCGTGGTTTAAACCATCTATTGAGGTTTGTTTGTTTTAAAACTAGATAAGGGACATAATGCCACATGAGAATCTGCTTTTAATTTAAAGTAATCCTAAATGTATATGCCTCTTTTTGCTATTCATTTTCTTCTGCTTTACATTTGAGAATTATTGCAACAGGATTTAAATTTGAGTTTTTACTTTAGTATTTGAATTTTGGCTGTGCAATCTTTACTAATAAAAGAAAGATATTTGCTTGTCTGTATATCTCTGAATGTGTTTATAATGGCTAGGAAAATGTACCATAAGTAGAGGTCTGAACATTTGGATGAGGACAGTCCAAGGCAGGTCCAAATGCACCAGAGGCCCAGATTTTTCATTTTTGATAATATGTAGAGATATTAGTTAAAAACTATAATGAGCATCACTAAGTGGCACTTTGCCACCAACTGTTGGGGTTTCTAAAACACAGTTTCTGAAGCACAGAAGAAAGAAGCAAGGAAAAAGTTTTTTTTTTTTTTTTTTTTTTTTTTTTTTTACATATTAAAACAACATCCGTTTTTCTTAACAAAGTACAAAAAGTAACCACTTAATCATCATACCTTTATCATTATACTAGTGTTATTCATTAAAACAAAGTATTAATATTTCTCCTTTCAAATTTTTTCTTTTTTTCCAACACTGATCTCATGTTTTCTTTTTGGTCTGCACGTTTACAAGTCTGCATCTACTCTCTAGTTCAAAATATGAAAAAAACCAAAAATACCCACTTATTCGGTGTACCTTTCCAATTCCAACGGCATTACTAGTTTAAAAGAATATTAACACTAACCCTTTCAGAAAAAAATCTGAGTGCTGATTTTGCAATTTTTATTTTTTTGCAATTTTTTAAAATTTGTATCCACTTCCTAAATGAAAAGGCAACAAAAAATATCCACTTAATTTTAGCATTTTTCTATTTCCAACAATGCATTAGGTTAAAAAAATATTAATATTTACTATTGTAAAAGAATTAGTTTCAGGAAGTCCTTTCAAAAATTCACAAGACCTTTTTTCCTCCCAAAATACTTTTCTAGATATCAATTATGTTGCATCAGAAATTCATCTTCCAACTTTATTATATTTGTGTTTTAAAAGAAGGAGAGAGAGGGCTTATATTATTTAGGTTTTATCAGGAAATTTTGGTCAGAATTGAAAGTTTAATATATCCAAATGTCAGAAATTAAATTGGCAATCCCTATAACAGGGGGCCTTTAGTTCATTTGGATAGATTTTTTTTTTTTAATATAAAATCATATAAATTTGATGGTGTATGCTGCTGAAGGTAGTAAGCCCAACAGTTCTAGGTTTATTGCATAGGACCCCTTTCCTTTCTTTTTGATTTGGAAACCTTTAAAAAAAAAAAAAAAAAAAAATATGGGTGCTGATTTTGCATTTTTCTTTTTTTTTTTTTACAATTTTTAAAAATTTTGTGTTCATTTACCAAATTAAAAGTAAACAAAAAATACCCACTTAATCTAGGTACCTTTCCAGTTCTAATGATATGTTAGGTTACAAATTATTACTATTTTAAAAGAATTACTTTCTGGAAGTCCTTTCGCGAATTTGTCAGATCCCCCCCCCCCCCCAATCCTGCTTATAGGCCTACATAACTGAACAGGGCAGAACGAAAATCGCTCCTCCAAGCCAAAGGCAACATATACATCCCCAATGTCATTAGCATTATGCCTTGAGAGGATGTGACCAACCACTCAAGTACCAAGTATACCAAGTACCCCACTTAGAGGCCTACAGGAGCAAAATGGGTAGTTCAATTGCTCTAGACCACAGGCATGAGAAAAGGTGATAAGAGGTCACAGCACCAGAACAAGGATTAATGAAAACTATCAAGTGCCACAGCAACCACATGCCGTAAAGCGACGCTAGCCAAGGGACAAGTCATGAACAAGAGCCGAAGCAAATGAGCACTGAAAGCCAAACCATCAAGGACCGAGCAACACTTGGTAAGTGAGGCAGAATGGGTACAGAATTCCAAACAGCTAAAGCCTATCTGAATTCAAAGGGAACAACAGAGAGCGTCTGTGTTCTGCACACAGTAAGGAAAAAGAAGAAAACTACTAATCCAACTGCGCACAGTGGGACGCTTTGATAATCTAGGTGGACAAAATCCATTTTTCGGATTATCATGGAATTTGACAAAACCGCATATACTGGTAGCTGAATGTCTATATTTTCGAGATCCATACGAGTTTTGTCGAAAAAATCCAAGGTGTCGATTAATTATGACTGTGAAGAACATATTTGCACAGTTGGTTTGAGGGAGTATCAAAAGTGGCACTATCGTCCCCTACGTTTGAAAGCATGTTGTGACTATTCTGTTTTATTTGAAAGCACAAGTTTGCTGAACATATGTCATAGGTTTGTCAAGGTCAGATTTAACCCATTTTTGTTTGAAAATAAGTGATATTAAAGCCGCTAAACCACTTTTTTCAAAGGTTGTAAGTCTGGATTATTCTTGATGTTGTTTACAAATTTCATCCTGACTTTTAACATACTATTCAGTATTATTCAGCAATAAGCATTTTTTTAAAATCAAAGTGCCATTCCTAAAGTATTGGAAACTTAAAAAAACTCCTGCAAATGTTTGCTAACCATTAAGTTTTTATTAATAAACAAGCATCATATTAACTTGTAGTGCATGTACGTATGGTTAGTTCAAATCTTGCAAGTCAAATTTAAACCACTTTAATTATCCAATTGAGATGAAAAAATTAATACATGTGTAATTTGAATGACAATACAATATTATTATAATTTAAAGAACATAGAAGTTTGTTTAACAGGGTCTACACAAAAATGTCTACAGGGCTTCACAAAAATTTAGATTAAAACTTGCAAGTTAATTTTAAACTAATTTCAATAATCTGACTGAGCTGAAACTTTTCTCAGGACATGCAGTTCTGATGACAATGCAATATTATTATAATTATGGAATGTAGCAGTTACAGCTTTTATTACAGGGCCACATAAAAGATTAGTTGAAATCTTGCAAGATAATTTTAAACCACTTTCAATTATGTGATTGACCTGAAACTTTAACTTGTGTTTTTATGATGACAATTTTATTAAATTATAATTTGGAGAATGTAGAAATTATGCATTTTTTACAGGACCACACAAAAGACCGCAGAAAGATTGTTGCTAAAAAGCAGAAATTTTAATTAAATTTCAACAAAATTACTATAGATTATTGGGATACACAACAGCATTTTTTAAATTGAAAATAAAGTGCGTAGCAGTTATATTTCTTTTACGGGTCCAAATAAAAAATTCGAATACATTACCGTCTATAAGTAGAAATTTTATTTCAAATTGAATAAAATTTATATAGATTATTTATTTACACAACAGCATTTTTTCAACTGAAAATAATTTGTGTAGCATTTATAATTTTTACAGGGTCACACAGAACATAAAAGTTTGTATTTTTTAAAATATGATTTTATTTTAAAATCTTTATTTTCCACGATGACTACACGAATTTCTCAAGCAATTCTGAGTAGACAAAAATAAAAAAAAAGAAATTACAATGTGTGCATTAAATTGTTTTTTACTTAATTGTAAAATAAGTGTGTTTAACACATTATTTGTAATGCATTATACAGATTGCCTACTAAAGTCATTCCCACTTTCTTAATTGCTACACGACTACAGCTATAGCCATAAAAGTGGTGTCTAGGTATAGTAAAGTGGCTATACGCTACCAGATGAGACTGCTTCCAGTGCCACCTGGTGCAAAACAGCTGACTATCTCGAAAATGAGATTGATGTTCAGAACGAGATTCGTTTAGCATTCATGTTCACAAGGTGTCCTTTTGAAATAAATCGATGATGCTCTACAACTTTGCCATTTACTTTTGCCCCATATCTTGTACTGTTTTCGCGATAGGAATGCTAATGCTACCATTTTGCATTAGGTGGCACTGTAAGCTGTCTCATCTAGTAGCGGATAGCCACTTTACTATGCCTAGACACAACGTTTATGAATATAAATGCAGTCATTTGGCAGTTACGAGGTGGGAACGGACTTTAGTGGGCCCCCTTGTACTTTTATTTTAAGACATTTTTGTTAAATAACCAAATATTTATCACTGTTTGAGTATTTTATTAGTTCTGTATTTGAAAAAACAGCAAAAACCAATTAAACTTCAACGAAATAATTTTGTCCACCTAGATCATCAAAATGTCCCACTGTGAGACAGTGCAGTAAATTTTATATGGTAACTCCAATCTGATTTTTTTTAACTATATTGTATGGATACTGTGAATCGGGGTGACTTTGTCCCACCATGCAGATAAAGACAAAACATGTAATAAATAAAATTTGTTACAATGAAACTAATTAGTAATGCCAAATTCAGATATATATTGCAACAGTAGCTTAAACATAAATTATTTAATTCAGCATTTAACAAATTAAGTTTGGGATTACTTCTGTTGTTGTTTTATTTACTTTTTTGCACTTTATTTTACTGAGGGAAACTTTTGATTGAAAAAGTTATTTATGCTTGATGCTTAATGTGTTAAATACATTTTTTAAATTTCTTAATATGTTTTCTTTACAAATCAATGAGATTTATATATATTAATTTGATATTTTAGATTATACACTGACTTGTGAGATAGTCTCGGGAGAAAATCACCACAAACTTAGTTTATTTATTATATTTAACTTTTCTGAAAATATAAACACACAAGCAAGCATTTACTGCAAATATAAATGTTGTGCTAGTATATAGTTATTTTTTTGTACAAGTGCTGATGTAATGCCACATATGAATAAATCTCCTGTAGGTAGTCATAATTATGAAAATTACACTGATGAAACTCTGCAGAAAGTGGTAAATATTGTTCTATAACATGCATAAAGTCAAAGAAAAGCCATTGAAAATATACAATTCCAATCACTACTTTAAAGAATAAGCTAAAATGTCCTAAAAAATTAACTCTCCAAGAGCTTTTTTTTTTTTTTTTTTTTTTTTTTAAGAAATGTTTTTTCAGTGCCTGAAATATGTGAATATTTCTAAAATTTGGATTTCTTGAAAAACATTAATCTAAAGATGTCTCAATTTTTAATGGTTTTTACATGTCTTATTACATAATGGTTATTTTTGAATAAAATTATGTTTTTGTGTTGATTTTGAAGCAAAATGTGTGTTTTTTTAATGATGAACTAATGTATTTTTATCGTGTTTTATTACTCTATCATAATAGTGTGCCTGCATCATCCTATAATGTTTTTAAGACTTATTCAGTGATTTCTTTTAGTTTCGAGACAAAGTCACCCACTTAAAATAATAATAAAAAATATTCTTTAAAAATACAAAATATGAATTTAAAAATTTATAATTGATATCTTGAAACTAGGGGGAAAAATTAGAATTTGTTTAAATGAAAATTTCAATAATTTTTGTATTTTTAGAGACAACAAGAGGGAAAAAATGAGACAAAGTCACCCTGGTTGATGGTATACTACTTTTACAATCTGATTTTGGAAGTGGGGAAATTTTTCTAATGACTTGTTTAGAGTTCAAGTCACCATCTCTTTCTATTAATGATCATAAAAGTAGGGAAAATATTGACTTATGAACCCCAACACAGTCGATTGGTGAAAATAATTTCAGATTTTCCTATTAATAATTGCTATTTGAGTAGGTAGAAAGGACTAATATACTTTCTAGATTACTGATTATTGTAAGTGAAAATTACTGTTGGGTAATATGGAAATTTTATAATTTATTTTTGTACTATCTCATGTTACAGTTAGTTTTTTTTTTTTTAAATTAAATTTCGCCTTAGTTTTCAACCTGAAAAATCTTTAGTAAATACAGCATATACTAATATTCTCTATCAAACAAAAGAATGAAATAATCCTCATATTTGATTCTTACACACACACAAAAAGATATTCAGCGAGAGTTTGACAAATATTCCTTTTATTATTACAGACTTTTAATAATTTGGTAATTTTAAATCATCATTATGAAGTCGTACAACACCTCCCATTTCTTTTTTCTTCCTTTTTAGATTGATAATAAGGCTGGTGTCAGTTTAAAGTAATTTTTTTTATTGATGTCTATACACCTTGTTATGACATTTTTAGAATGCCAAGTTTGTGTGTATGAAACTTTGTGGGAAATGTTTAGTATTTCACTGTGCCATATACTTGTGCTTTTAGCTTAGTTCGATTCTTTTGAAAATATACATACCAAAATTGCAATCTGTTTTTCCAATGGGATATTTGCCCCTAATTTGCCATAAGCAGGGTCTGCAACAGTAAATAGGTAGTCATGTAACTTTTCCCTAAAAATTGCCAATCAAACTATGTGAAACTCATCAATGCTATTTTTAAAAAATTAAATAGAAAATTTCTTTTCAAAATGTCATGTACTTTTTACATACTATTTTAATGAAAAGATTATACTCACGTAAGTAGTTTTGTTTTATCACAGCTAAATAAACTATAAAGAAGTTGGATAACTTAAAAGCTGCATTATATTTTCAAGAAAAAATAAGGATATTTATTGGTGATCAGTAGGTACTTATAGATGAAATAGTACTTAGAAATGAAAAGCAAAAATAAGGACTTAAAAGAGCTTTCTAGGGACAGTGGGAATCCTGGATAAATTACAGTTGTTTTCTTTGTGGAGGTTTAAGCTGCTAATTTCATATTTAATTATAAAAATTGCAGCAAAATAATTTTGCATAAACTTAAAAAAAGAATTTGACAGACTCTTTCTTTTTACCTGAAGAATTCAGCAGTATGGATTTGAGGATTAAATGGCCCAAGTTCCAAACGAGCTTGAATACCAGCTAAAACATCACAATCTTGATTTTCAAAGGGATAACGACCTTTCAGAACATTATATTTGGCTTCCTCATAAAGCAATTCCAGAATTTTCATGTCACAAATCTTAAAAAGAGAAAACAACAAACATACAATTAAACGTATAAAAAAATTCCATAAAAGAAAACCTTAAAAACTTTAAAGAAAAAAATTACAAAAAGAAATATTACACAGTTACATCCAACTCAGTGCTGGATGTAACTAACCAACACCAACTCAGTCTATGATTTTTTAGCTCCTTTATACTGCATATTAGAAAAAAATTCTACAGGGCATCATTCAAAATATACCACATAAGTTCCAGTTAGGATATTTGATTGAAGCAGAATGTAACAACCATACTGAATTTTAAATTTAATTTCATAAAAAAAAATACACTATATTACAAAATATAATTTGGCTGAAAATATACACAAAACTAAGGTAATTTTATTTATCATACTTATTTTAAATACCAATTTACAGCCAGAAGATTTAAATTAATACTTAGCATAGTTATAAATTTCTTATAGTAAATTTGCTTTGAGAGCTACTAAGCCATGCCAACATACAGAAAAATACTTATCAATTGGCCAGAATCAGAGATCACAAGTGTAGATGGGTGAAAAGAGGTCCATGAAATAGAAATATGATATTCATAATTTAAATTTGTATAGAATTAAAAATGTTTTTTAAACTATCAATTTAAATGTATACAGTATATACAGATCTAAGAAATAAATTTCTTTACGTTTACATTTTATCTTAACAACAATTCATGCAGAATGTCTTTAATTCATTTAATTTTTTATTTCTCTGGCAGTGACTTAGTTTATACAATTTTCTTCAGAAAAATATATATTCAAATATACAACCAACCTAATGCAGAACAACTGAATTAAGATGCATATTTTATCTAACTCTCATACAGTTATGGTACAAAACACATTATTTTTATAAGGTATCCATCACCAGTTCAAAATACCTAATAAAACAATTACACAACAGCATCTTGCACAAAAATATAGCTTATAAACATAGAAGGAAAAATAAGCAGTGTAGTCAAAATTAATCTGTTACTATTTCATAAGATTTGCTAAACTAACCGTTTATTACTTTTACAAGAATATAGGTAAGGACAAAACATGTGGTAATTGGTGCCAAAACAAACATTAGTGGTAAAACAGTAGAAAAAGGTGCATCAATGAAGAAAATTATATACAAAATCAATGATCAAACTTTCAATGTGAGTAACTAAAGTTAAATGAATGAAGAAAATCAAGTTAAGTACAAAAATAAAGCAACATATACAAGCCCAAATATCATTTTAAATTGGTGTCTATGAAAAAGAATAAACAGTTCATTTTGTTTCGCTTTAAAAATAATAACTGAAAAATTTGCTTAAAAAAATAATTGAACTAGATTTTTTTTTTTCAAATGAATAATTATATTTATATTAAAATTACTTACTCTCATAAACACATGTATAATAATCACTTATAAACAGATAATAAAGTTAATAATAAAGATAATAAAGTTAAAAAATGCTATAAAAAGTGATAGAAAATCTTTATTAAGATTAATTATGAAAATCTTTAATTGAATAATGATTTCCTAATTTTCCTAAAATTTTAGGTCTAAAAAAGGATGTGTGTGTGTGAAGTATACATGAAATATTTCTGACAGCTATATGAAATCAGACATGCTTTTTTTAAGCCACAGAGTAGAAAATATTAAGATTAAATTCCATGGAGACAGAAGTAGTAAATAAAAGAAGTTAAATAATTGCACTTTTATGTGCAATAGTTTGTCTATTATGAACAAATACATGGTAAGTATCCAGTTTTGTATTTTTTTCCAAGTCAAAGATATAAACAATGGTTTTTATCTTGTCCTACATTAGCATAACATAATTAATCTTAATTATGTAAATAATGAATAATTGAAAATCTTAATAAAGATCTTCTATCACTTTTTATTGCATTTTTTAACTTTATCTACTTACTCTCATTTCATCCTGTTTGTCATAAAAGACATTTCTCTTCAAATACAGTTCAGGCTCATCTGAAGAAAGAGATATATGAGATATATTATAAAAATAAATAAATACTGACATTTACAAATATCAACAATGTTGCTGAAAGAGGACAAATTTCTTATTACATGAAAGTCCCTACCCCTAAGCCTTTTTAGAAAATATTAAAGAATTATTTGTGATAGTAAACACCAGCTTTTAATAAACTAAGTCATTAGGATTGAATACATTTTAATGGAATAAATGCATATTTCACTGAAACAACAAATGGGTAAAATATTTCAGAAATAAAACATCATCATAAAGAACTTGTTTAAACATTTTATTTAACACCACTCTATAGAAATGGAGATTTATATTAGAAGTACTTACAAAAACAATTGAACATAAATCAACTGGCTAAATTTCTAAACAGCTGTCTTTTATACAGGTAGCATTTTTTTTTCTTGCAAACAATTTCAAATTTCAATACTTAAAAAATAATTAGAATTGAATATTTATTTGTCCAGAACCAAATCAAAATACTGTTATATTTATTTGTGTATATTGTGCATTATTTTCCTAAAATTTTAGGTCTAAAAAAGGATGTGTGTGTGTGTGTGAAGTATACATGAAATATTTCTGACAGCTATATGAAATCAGACATGCTTTTTTTAAGTCACAGAGTAGAAAATATTAAGATTAAATTCCATGGAGACAGAAGTAGTAAATAAAAGAAGTTAAATAATTGCACTTTTATGTGCAATAGTTTGTCTATTATGAACATGATTATTTGTCTATTATTACATGGTAAGTATCCAGTTTTGTATTTTTTTCCAAGTCAAAGATATAAACAATGGTTTTTATCTTGTCCTACATTAGCATAACTGAATAAAAAATTGGAACTTGAAAAATAGAAATACATCATAAATTTGTATTATATTAGTATTGCGCAACTAAAACAGCCAAAAAAGATAAACATGCATACTTTAAAAATTTCTTCCTTAATCATATATGCAAAACTCGACAACATAGAATTTTATAGCTGTAGCCCTATCACGGTTTTCTTGGGCATAACATAAAGCTTTCAGTTTGAAAGTGGTGGTGTAATTCTCCTCTTTCTCAACTTAAGTGCACATTTTCCAAAAACAAAATAAATGTAAACATCCAATTTCAAAGCCTTAGACAACACTTTTCACAAATTCTCATAATTGCTAATTGCATTATATTTCCAGTGCAGATAAATTACTTTAAAGCAAAGTTTCTAATGGGAAAAAACTACACTGTGCTTCAAACTTAATTTTATATTATTTTGCAATTTTACAGAGTATTTATGAAAATTTAAGTTTGACATTTTTTTTCTTTATGAGTTAGGATTTTTACAGATATATATTTTTTTAATTTAGAGATTTTTTGCCATTAAAAAAAACTAGTTGCGTAGCAACCCGTTGTGTTGCTTTTGAATTGCATGAGACAATCGATCTTTTCACGAAAAATAAAATCTTAACTTTATTGTAAATTTAGAAAGCCATTACAATATTAATTTTATGAAATACAATATTTCAAATAATAAGTTATATTTACAATTTAAGTCAAAAACTTTCCCAATAAAAATGCACATATTCTATAACTTTATTTGCCTAGAGCTTTTCGTTCTTCCAAGATTTTGCTTCGAATTTTGGAGTTGGTAGAAATGATGTCATTTGGGTCAACTTACACAAAAATGAATTTGTTTGGACGAATTTATTCATAAGCATTTTATATTTATGAGTTAAAATAAATATTTAGAGAATTATTTTTTTCTCGCTAAAATATTTCATTTTTAATGTCCGCTTCTGAAATGTTTTATTAGCCATCTTAAGCCAATAGTTGAAAATCTACTTTTCAACTTTAAATTAAATGAAAATAACGTACGATGTTTTTTTTGTTTGTTTGATTTTTTTTTTTTTTTATGTTTTGTTTTTTTTTCTGACGTCAACAGAATTTATCTCAATGTTCCAGTCGAGAGTCGAATTTGTGTTTCTAAAATAAACAGATTCCTGAAGTTTGAATATGTGTGAGTTTGTATTTCGTGAAATTTTCTTGAAAACTACAATAATTTTTTCACTATTTATTCAAATAAACGTTAATTTCAATTTAAAAATAATTTCAAACAATGATATATATTAATCTTTGTAATTTTCCCTTTTCTCTCTTTTATCCAGAAAAATGGAGCAATTTTAGTTTCCATCATTACAGAAATGTCATTAAAAATAACGTAAAACTTTATATCTGTAAAACTAATCAAATTTTAAAATTCTACGACCACTTTTAACAACCTCGGACCGATGCGGATAACTGGCGTTAATTTGATCACCTAACATTCCATATTCTAGGAGGAACAGCTGTGAAATACAAACGGACAGTCACTTTTTAATATAATAGATTGATGAATTTTTAATTTCGCTATAAAAAGTTAGTCAGGGACAAATGCTGAATTATTTATATTATTTTAAGTGCAAATGGCTTATTTCGTAAATAAACCTGTACACAATGGATATAGATTAAAAAACATTATGCTTGAAAATTATTTAAAAAGACATAATAAATAAATCAATTAAGATAAAGTTTTCAAGCAAATTGCATTTGAAAGTAGATATTATTTCCCTATATAACGGGTGTAAAAATTGAAGATGCGCGATGTTTAGAAATTCAAAAAATTGCAGTAGCAAAGATTGCAAAACCGACATTTAATCGTCAAGTGTTGCCATTCTCAAAATGACGTCAGCCTTACGCACAGACATATATTTCCTTTATAATATAGATAGATTTTCAAATGTGAAGTTCCGCTTGTCAGCTAAAACTTTGCATGTGAAAATGTATTCTTTTGGCTTGAGGTTCTAATTTCAGTACCGCAAAGTACAAATTCCAGAAACTGATGTATTTTAGATGTATTCGTGGTGAAATATACAGTTTTATCAAAGAAAAGGATTGCTTTCTTTTAAATATGGCACTTACTGAAGCATTACACCAAGTGCCTCAAATTCGGTATCAGCCGAATGAAAATATATTATAACATTAGCTTTATGAGTGAAAATGTTTTTTAAATAGTGACGTCTTTTTCTGTTCAGACTTAAAATAAAGTTACTTTTAATTGTAATGAGTAAATGGTATCAATAAGGATAAATAAACCTCACTCATAAATAATACGATTGCTACCATTTTGATGAAATTAAAAAAAAAAAAAACTTTTCAAGTTAAATTAAAAATATAAAAGTGGAAATATTTAGAAAAATAGCTAGTGCGAGGACATCTACAAATGAACAGCTTTCATTTAAAAAAAGAATTATTAGCAAAATTGGTACATTAGAAAGTTAAGGGAAGATGTCAAAAAAAGCTATCTTATGTTTTCAATATATAGATTATTTTTTCTCTTTTACTTTAACAGTTGCCTAGCAACTCTATTTCACACAAATTACATTTAAAAGCACATATTTTTCCCAAGTCGCCTCTAAAAATTTAAATTGTTCGATTACATATATGTTAAATTCGTGCTTTTTAATATATTATTCTTTTATTTATTTATTGATGAAGCTTTAATTTCGTTGTAGAAAATTAGCGGGAGTGAAATTCTGAACTTTTTTTATGTGCAAATTGTTTATTAATATTTCGCGATGGAGCCAGACGGCAAAATCATTTAACTGATAAATAAAAATGAAATAAAGCCAAAACTCACTGAGTTTTATAACAGACGATATTCTTGACACAGCACGTATTTTAATTTCATTTTTTTTTTCGGTTTTTTTGAGAAAATGGCATTAAAAAGATACAGCAATCTACTATTTTCATTTTTCCCCCTTTACTTTCAACAGAAATGGAGCTGCCACGATTACAAAAAAAGTAATAAAAACTACAAAAAAATCAATATCTTAAAATTAAATTGGGTTACAGCTTTCAAATAAATTGCATTTAAAAGAGCATTTTTTTCCTTAAAATAAAAGGTGTAAAAATTTAAAATGTGCGATGTTTAGAAGTATAAAAATTTGCAGTACAGAAATTACAAAACCAAAATTTTATTTCAGATTTCAAAGTGTTGCCATTCGCAAAATGACGTATGCATTACGCACAGATATGTTTGTCCTTTATAATATAGATATGATGCACATTATACATGAGCAGGGCTCGGCAAATTTTCTTTTGAACTAATAACACTAAAACACAATTTTATACATAGTCAAGATGTTTTGCCCTACAGTTACAGATAATCTTATAAAAATTTTGAATTTAACTTGGTGTACATTCATTTAAGACTAATAGCCATTGAAGGCAAAAATTAAATTAATTGAAAGCAATAAACTTTACAAAGCACAGTGTTTGTTTTTTGTCCAAGCATATACTTTTGGTTTGAATACTGAAATACTAGTTGCTCACTGCTTTAAATAGATCAAAACCTGGTTCTTATTAATAAATATCAAATTATTAAGGCTGTCCAACTTCAATGATGATTAGGTTGATTAAACTAAACCTACTTTCTCAAGAAGTTCTTGATATGGGTAACATTGAAAATCTGCCTTTACATTAGATGTTTCTGTAACTCACTTGACATCTGGGTGTATTAAGGTATTTAAACTGACAACACTTGCATTTGATTGGAATTAAATAAATTTAAGGGTCAAAGTAAATTGGGAACCCAATTTTATAAAGAATTATTTTAATTTGTTTTTTATCATTCGAAATACATAAAAGGTCAGAACTCAAAAATAAAGCTAAGGGCCAAACCTATATTTTCAATTGTTATGCCAACCTACATGGCATTCAGCATTTGTCGAGCCCTGTATGCGATATATATATATTTTCCCCTATAAAAGATGGGATATGCATGATACATGCAAGCACATTATACATGAGTACACATAGCATTAAAATCTCTCTGAACACCTTATTTGGAAACTAGAATATAATTAGCACCAACGTAAAAAACTTAGAAAAAAAATGAATAACAAACAAATAACTACTTAAATTGTAAGATTATTTTGTTTAGTATTTATTAATTTTAATGCAATTTAACAATTACAAAATATAATAAGTTCAATATTTTACTGTTTACTTTTTCTTTATAAATAGGAAGATTTCCTTAATTTTCATTACTATTTTTACATCTACAAGATTCTTACTAATCCAATCCGATTTTCTAAAATTTGAGTGCCACATTATATATGCAGTTGTCAATCTCTCTGTTTTTATAGCAACAATTATGGTTTTTAAATTTCAGATATGGTGCTATGTCAACCTTTTAAGATGTTATCAAAATATACGAAGTCTCATAAATTTTACACTATTGCGAAACATCATAACAGAAAAACTGACTGTTACAGGAAAGAAAACCAATTGGCAACTGATATTTATATATGATATTTAAGGCAGGCTGCACACTGAGGCGATAGGAGAAAAAGGAAGTGCAATTTAGAAAAAAAAAAAAAAAAACAGGTTGAAACAAAGAAGAAAGGTGTTTAAACCCTTTTTTTTCTCTGAAATTGAGCAACATGTTGCCTCAGTGTGTGGCCTGGCTAAGAGTTGCAGGTTTCCCATTCTCATGCGTATGATTCAAGACAGTTGAATTTGGTTGTAATAAAGTGACCAACAAGATAAGATTTTTTAAAATTATTTTTCATACATTTTAATTTATTTAATGTAGCCTGGATTGCTGAAGCGAATTTTATACAAGGATAGATATACGTGTAGTATCTGAGTATTATTTTACAGTCAAGGATTGATAATCCGTGCACCCATTATCTGCAATTTTCTATAATCCATCCTGCTTAGTAAAAGTAAATATCGTGAATTTTGCCATCTGTTGCTGAAAAATATTGCAAACTTCGAGAAATTGTAGTGATAAAAGATCATGAGTGAGATAAAAGATCATAGTGGGAAAAAATTGCTAATTTCATGAAACGATCGCAAAAAAAAGAATTTCATCAATCAATCAAGGAAAAAAGGCACAAATTTTGATAAACAATCGTGGAAAAAATCACTAATTTCATGAAACAATCATACAGAAATCACAAATATCGTCAAAATATTGTGAAAACACATAGTATATTTTGTCAATGTGCTGTTGAAAATATCGCGAACTTCGATAAATGGTCGTGGGAAAAAATTGTGAATTTTAACAATCAATCATGGCAAAAACCCCCGCAAATTTCATTAAACGATCATTGAAAAAAATCATGAAATTTTCGTGGAAAAAAACCGCAAATTTCGGCAATTGATTGCAAAAGAAAAATTTAATTTTGATAATAAATATATCAAATTATCAATGTATTACTCTTTAAATACATAATTTCCTTAATAAAAGAGCTTGAAAAATTGCATTTTATAAGATAGCATATTAAATTATTAGATTTCATATTTATCTTATGCTATACTAAAAAAAATGACTCATAATCCACCCAATACTATATAATCCGCACAATCTTTGGTTTCAACCTGTGCGGATTAAAGAACTTTGCCTGTGTGTATTAAAACAAAAATATGCAATTAAAGGTACCTTTATCTAAATGCTTCGTTGAGGCAGAGGTATATTTCAATAGCAGTGTCATCCACTGTTGTCGTGTATGATAAGGTCTTTGAAGACTAGCTAACTGCAGCTCTATAAAAAATAAAGCACTGTTATTGAAGTCTGTATAAGGGGAAAAAAAGAAAGCATAAGCTAAAAGCATACAACTCACCAAGCATAGGAGAGACAAGCCACAAAGAAAAAACATCTCTAGCACTTGCTGGTAATGAAAGATCTTGATCGTCTTGTAAAATTAGTTCCATAAGTTCTTGAACAGTAGCTTGAGCTGGATTTTCAGATTCTACACACAGAACTACTTTATTCATCAACATGACACATATATCTTCCTCTAAATATAAGTAAATGAATAAGATACATATAATTAAAAATAGATTATAGTTATAATGATGATTGTCAAAATGAAAAAAATGATCTTGAAAAGCAAATTTTAAAAAATAACAAAATTGACTTCAAAGATTCACTATTCACATCACTTGAGATCACAAGGGAATACAAACAGAAAACAGAGAAATCCCAGGCCAAATAATGTCAATAATAGTAACTCTTATCATAAATAAGTTGTACACAGAGTTCCATGATCAAATTTATCAGGATAACAGAAAATCCTGATAAAATTACACAGCATCACATAAAAAGTAGTGTTTCAAAATAGAAAAGAAAGTGTTTTTTTTTTTTTTAAAGTTATGCTTGACCATCTAAATTAATAAAAGAAAGGTTTTGTTTGTGTTCATCTGTCTGCTCATTGGCAATGACTAATAAAATCTATCACATGCACAGATCTGCAAATTTGGTTCCAGATACACAAAGACAGGTCTAAATATTCCCGAGGTTCAGATTTTGGATTTTTTATTATTTTATATTAAACAGAACAATTTGCATATTTCCCTGATTTCCCAAGTTTACTGGCAATTTTGATCTACTCATAAAAGCAATCCATATTCAATCTTTTAGGCCAATTGAGTAAAATTTGTCCTATTTTCAATACAGTTTATTTGGAATTCATACAGCAATTTTAAAGTCATTACTTTTTTCTGAAATACAGCAGAATTCCAATGAGAAAAAATTCCAGTACTGGCTTCCTAAGTAACTCTTATCACCAAGAAGCATTCATATGAGGATGTACATGAAGTTGTGGGAGCTTTTTTCAATTAAAAAAAAAGTCCAGAATAGTGAGATATACTGAAAAGCAATCCTGGGAAACGGTAAGGTAATTTTACGTACATTTAAGATTATTATCCTAGGCCCAGGCAACACCAGGCAGGTCTGCTAATATGTTATAAATGAATGAAGATACCATTAAAGGCTGAAAACCTTCTGTATTTTTGTGATCAATTAAAAAGGAAAATCCAAGAAATGTTTTTGCCTTCAAAGACCGGATGATACAGTGTTGTGTATAAAGCAATGATATACTGTGAACCATTTAAATTACAGCTATTTGAGGTTTAATTTTCATGTTTGTTTATTCATTTTGCTGGCTGATGATCATTATGTGTCATGAAATGACATCTATTTTCATGACATATTTCATTCATGATTTTATAAGAATTCATGTCAAACTACTTAGAAATGATTTTTTAAAAATTTCCAATAGTACAAGTTCAAAATTTTGTACACTCGTACAGCGATTTAAATTAAGCAAAAATATCAAAATATCAATTCTAATAATAATCTGTCTAAGGTTACAGTGGTTTAAAATTTTGATAATTTTTACATTGGTACACATGCAAGCTGGTTATCCATATGAAATAATATGCAACAGATTACTCGCTTATAACATAGCCAAACTGTTTTAGAGAATAAATAAATATATCAGTACATCTTAATAAGAATTCATTGCATGAGAAAATGTTTTTGAGCAACCTTTCTTTCATTTGATGAACATACTGGTGATAACTCAAGAAATATAAGCTATTGAACAAAAACTATACGAACACTGTTAATGAAAATCAAATAAAGATTTTATGATTATTACATAAGGATTTTATCATCTACTATTGTAAAAATTACACTACCATTATGAAATAAATACACAATACATTGAAATTTTTACTGCACAGTTGTACACTGCCACAAAAATAACAACAGTTAGCTTTAATTATTTATTAAAGAATTGGTTAAAATAATAATTTTCACCTTCACTGCATAGTTTGTACTTACTTTTTACTAGCTTTTGTGATCTCTGAGCAGAAGTATCTCTGTTCCAATCATTAGGTGTATTTGGGAGATAACATGTCTGAGAAGGTTGAGATGGTAATGGATGCCTAGGAATATATTCAGGATGAACACTTCTGTAACCAACAGGATATGATCTAGGTAATTCCCACTCAGGTATTCTATCATCATTTATTTGCAATGGACCTGCAAAAATTATACTAATGAAATAAAACAATTCTGAAAGAAGAAGTATTTTTATACATAAATATTTACTATGTATTCAATATGAATTCACTTACAAAGAAAAAAATGTTTTGAATATTTTTTTTTTCATTTTCTAGGGAAAAAGTAAATACATTTAATGACCATATTCTGCTTACACAGACGCTGATGTTTATTAATATACAAAATTTATCCCTCTAGTATAATTTATATACGGTTTAAATCTAAAGGATGCATTAGCAGTATAAAATTGAGGCTTTAGAAAAACACAGGTGAAACATTGTGAGAGATTACGATTAAACCTTAGAATAAAAAGAGAAATGTGTGCTCACTTACATATAAATCAGCATTTGATAAGTACAATGGATTTCTGTTTCTACAGTACATGGTCATTTTTATGAACACCCCCCCCTTTTTTTTTTACAAAACCTGCCCTTTTACAAATTAGCAAATGCTCCCAAATATATTCCTGTTGAAACGTTTTTTTTTTTTTTTTTTTTTTTTTGCTTCTACAGTAGACTCAGTGGTGACCATCCCCCCCAAACCCAATGACGCAAATTCCCCCCCAAAAAATCTTAATACATTAACACTGAGTCCCCCCCTAAACAGAAAATCAATTGCAAAATATATTCTTATTATTAAATTATTTAATAATAGTATTCTTACGTACTGTCATACAAACATGAAATAAAAGTTTTAACAGCGTAATAAATAATAAAAGATACATTTTTTCTTATTAGCAATCTGATTGTTTTCACATTTATAAGTCCTGACTGACAAGCCCGTGTTCACTACATACGTTTTAATAAATAAAGCTACTTTTTTTTATGAAAATAAAGATTTACTTACAAGTATTTAAAATAAAAATCTTTTAAATTATTACAAAATAAATCTTAAATACAAAAATTGCATATTGTTTTAAGAAAACTAAAATATTAAAGACGAGTCGTTTATATCAAACGCATATCAAATATATTTGCATGTACATACGCCCTTGTTTAAGATTAAACATTAACGCTTAAGATTTCCCAATCATATTTTTAATACTATCTAGTCATACAGTTTAATCTCACCCTCCCAAAAAAATTCTCTAAATCACCCCCAACCCTAAAATAAACTGTGGATTGAAGCGTTTATATCAGTACAAGTGTTGCTTTATACTGCTTTAACAACATACAATATACTCTTATACAAGTACGGATTCTTATAAAATGGCAGACATTATACCATTAAAACATAGTCCTAATCTATTGTAAGCCCTTCTATTCTGTATAGGTATGTTTTTCTTTCACACTATAATTTTTCAGTCTTATTACCTAGTAATTAATCCTCCTTTCCCTCCCAAAAAATTCTAATTTTTCTATAAATTTATCCCTTTCCCCTAAAATAATTCGTGGACCAATAAAAAAAATCGTAATCGGTATAAAACACAAACGATATAGTCATCGATTACTTCCGAGAACCTGCAATCCAGATGTTCTACAATCATTTATTAAAATCATTGTTTTTATATGTTTATAAAGCAGTATTTAGTAAATACATGGTAACTGAAAAGAGATGGATTTAAAAAACAACAAACCGAAGGGAGGCTATAATGGAGCCATAATAGTGGAAAAGTCATGTAACGGCGTTGTTTGGTTGCAAAAAATTGAAAAGTCGCGAGTAGGTATGAAATGGTAAGAAGAGTTTAATATCAATAATTAGAATTTTTCGACAATTGGCAGCAAATTGGCCAAAGAAATTAGAATAAAAAGCAGCCCTAGTGGCAAAAACATGAACTGAAAGGATCGTAAATAGTATCAATATTTTTTTTGATGTTTTTACGTCATTTGAGATTAGTTCGATGATTTCCCCTTTATTAGAAGACCATCTACTGGAATGCATTAAATGACCCGGAGGATCAATAAATGCATAATATGAATAAGTGGTCATAAGGCTTTCCAACGATATATCACATGAGGGGTTTCGGCTAGATTTAGAAAAGTGACCCCCCGCGGGGTCAAAGGGGAGAAGGGCGCGGGAGGTATGTACATGAAGTAATAGTCACAGAGCTTTCCAATGATATATCATATGAGGGGGTGACGGCAAAAAATAGAAAAGTGCCCCCAGGATTCCAACTATTGCTCAATGTATTGTAAATTATTCATCTGAGGGTTCCGTAACAAAATCCGATCTAAAATGATAAAAACGCTACGATTTCAAAAAAGTTCGAAAAGCGCCTCACCCGGGAAGCCAAATTGGGGAGGAGGGAAGAAAGATTCATAATATGAAAGAGTGGTCCAAAAACTTTCCAATGACATATCACATGATGGGTCCAAAAAGTTTGAAATTTACCCCTCACCCATGGTTCACTCTTTCTTACCAGAATACACCCGGAAATCACGCAACCCTCACTTTTAAAGTTTTATATTAAATAAATAATATTTACCGGAAGGCTCCATAAAAAAAAAGAAAAAAAACACTTAAAATTATATTTCTTGTAGAAATCGCAACGATTTAAAAAAATCATCCCCTTACTGCTTCCCCCTCCCGAAATTTACCCCAAGAGGAGAAAGGTTCATAATATGAAAGAGTTGTCAAAGGGATTTCCGATGATATGTCACAGGAGGGGTTCGGTAAAAGTTTGAAAATTAATCCCCCGTCGGTCCATTCTCGCACCTTCCAGAATTCACTCACCTTCCTCTTCTGAAATTTTTATATTTGATAAATAATATTTATCTGAGGGCCCCAGGTATGGAACAGCTTGGCAGAGCTAAAGTTAGAGAAACATTGAAAATTCGGGGCAAAATGACACTAAATTCAACAGTAATTATTAAAGTTAGGATTATACAGAACTGAATAAATAAACCACTATACCTCCTAACGCATATCGGTTAATAACAAAAAGAGATTGGATAAGCAAATGCACTTCTTCGAGAAACTATGACTTAAACCAGAAATGCGGTAAGTTGACTCTGAAAGCTTCATTTCTCTCTTCCTCTGGCATTTCCGCAAATCTCATCTCGATGATTTTTCACCGGCATCTCGACTTTTGACTTCCCGATTATTCCTCTCGCGCTTTTCAACATTTGGTATGTTGGCCGAGAATGAGAAATCAATTTTCTTTGCTTCTCGATATGTTGTTCTCGATTAGTGCCTTTTCATAGGTTGCCGAGAACGAGAATTCAATTTCTCGTTCTCGGCAGAGAAGAGTGTGAGAAGATTTATCGAGACGAGATAGAGAAAGAGGCATGACAATGAGCTGTGAAATGAAGCCGTAATATTCAAAGTTCCTCTTATTTTAGCCCTATCAAGCTGTCACATACCTGAAACCCTCTGTTAAATACTATTTATTAAATATAAAAATTTCAAAGAGGAGGGTGGGGGGGGGGGGGGGGCGAACAAATTTTTAAAACCGTAGTGATTTCTACAATGAATATAATTTGAGATGTGTTTTTTTGATGGAGTCCTCCGGTAGATATTATTTATTAAATATAAAAAATTAAAAGTGGGGCATGCGTGAATTCCGGGCCGAAAGAGTGAACAAACCGGGGGGGGGGGGGTTTCAACCTTTTTTAAGCCCTTCATGTGATATATCATTGGAAAGCCCTCGGATCACTCTTTCATATTATGAGACTTTCCTCTCCCCTTCCCAATTTGGCCCCAGTTTTTGAACTTTTTTGCGTTTTCATCATTTTAATTCGAATTTTTTTAAGGAGTTTTCCGAAAAATATTATAATATATGAAATTTCTAAAAGGGGGCTGAATTCCTGGGGGGTTGTGATATTTGGACCCCCGGGGGGGGAGCACTTTCCTAATTTTTGCCGACACCCCTCATGTGATATATCATTAGAAAGTCCTGCAATCACTTATTCATATTAAGCACCTGCCGTACCCCTTTCCTCACTTTGACACCCAGGGTGGCACTTTTCTAAATTAACCGAGACCCCTCATGTGATATATTGTATGAAAGGACTGTGACCACTTATTCATGTTATGCAAATCCCGCGCCCCTCCCCCCCACTTTGCCCTCACGGTGGGAGGGGCATTTTTATAAACTTAGCTCGAGACCCCTCATGTCACATTTGGTTGGAAAGGCCTGTGACCACTTACTGATGTTATGCACCTCCGGCGTCCCTCCCCTCACTTTTCCCCCACGGGTGGCACTTCTAGAAATTTAGCTGAGACCCCTCATGCGACGTATTGTTTGATAGGACTGTGACCACTTACTCCTGTTATGCACCTACCGCGCCTCTTTCCCCCACTTTGTCACCCCGGTGAGCATTTTTACAAATTTAGCTCAAGACCCTTCATGTGACATTTGGTTGGAAAGGCTTGTGACAACTTATTGATGTTATACCCCTCCGATGACCCTTCCTCCACTTTGCCCTCCCGGGGACACTTTTCTAAATTTTGCTTATAACCCTCATGTGATATATCGTTTGAAATCCCTGCGACCACTTATTCATATTATGCAGCTTCTGTGCCCGCCCTTTGACCCCCCCCCCCCCAAAGGATCCGGTTCAAGGTTCGTTCGGTTCGAGATTTTTTTTTATTTACAAGATTTTGCAGTGTGTGCACACCACGCCTTCAATACGGTGCAGTATGCAGCGGGGATCCAGTGTGAGATTTCATATTACAAGATTGCGTATAAATTAGAGGACCTGATTAAATAAAGGTCGCACTAGCGGGCGTAGCCATCTAGTCCTTATTAACCTGACTCATTTCAGCTTTCCGGCAGACGATTCTTGATAAAATCGAATCGGGTATGGTATAAAAGCAATTGGCAAACTGGAGTCATCGAGAAAAATTTTGCACAATCAAAAAATATCGAGATGTCCCAGGGGCGTAGCTACAGATATTTTTTCGGGGGGGAGAGTTCGAAAATTTCCCAACTTGAAACAAATTCCTCCAACATTCAACTAAAGTGATATGCACAAAGTGTGTAATAATGATAATGAAGCTTATGCATAAAAAATTCCTTTCCAAAGAAAAATTTTGAAACTAGAAATATAAAAATTCTAATTATTGGTTTGTTTAATAAAAAAAACAAACACGTGTTTTACTTTCTTCTGTCTTTACAAGACGAAAGTATTGAATTCGTAAAAAAAAATCTACAACTGGTTTTTGACGGTTTGATACGTTTTAGAAGGTCCTGAACATGATTTGACTGATTTTAGAAAATGTCTGTCTGTGTGAATGTGACACAAATTTTGTGAGTGCTCTATCTCAAGAACTAATTCGCGGAATTTTATAAAACTTTAGATTCAGTTATACCTTGATAAAAATTAATGCTGATTAGTTTTTGGTGTAGATTACCCAAAAGGTGGCGCTGCTATGCTGTATTTTTCACGAGTTACATGATTTTAGCGATAGTTATATCTCAAAAACTGTTGCACAGAATTTGATCAAATTTCATATTCTATTAAACCTTGACATAATTTAGTGCTTATTAGGTTTTTGTATATATCTGTGGCACTGCTGTGCTGCATTTTTCACGATTTTCGCGTTAGCTATATCTGAAAAACTAATGCACGGAAATTTAGTCAAACTTCATATTCGGTTACACTTCCTTATTGGGCTTGGGTATATACTGTCCAAAGGTATCGCTTTTGAGCTCTTTGGGTTGCAGACATCTAAGAGCATGGGTGTCGAAATTCAATGATTTGTTTGAAAAATGCGATGCTTCTATCTCCTTTTTATAGGCACACAATTAAACGAATTATAAATTAAATGCACACAATTAAACCTTTAGAATTCATTATTATGGGCATAGAATTGTTATTTAATTTTAACATTGTGATTGCAAATTTTGAAGTATTAACATGTATGGGATAGAATAAGGTTTTGGGATTGGCACATCCAAATAATTTTCATTTAACATCAATTCTTTTGGTCTTCAAAGAAGCTAACTCTGATGAAGCTAACCTAACATCGTCCAGTTTAATAAAATCCACTATTTCACTTTCACATTTTAAAAGCATTAGGCTGTCAAGTCTGTCAGGCCTCATTGTAGCTTGCAATATATATTTATTAAATCTTTATTTGACTAAAGATTCTTTCATTAGATGCAACGCCATAAAGATAAGCTGCTGTGAATGTTAAGGTACGAGTATATAGTTTGACAGTGTGACCCAAATAGTCTTTGGATTTCATGGCATGAGAAAAGGTTTGTTAAGTGAGTTGGGATTTGGTTTATTTCTATTTGACTCTGCAAGTCATGTACATCCGGTTTCTCATATCCAGGTGGAAACATTATTAACTTTTCTCAGTTAGTGATACTCAAATTTGCCTTGCACAATTTCAATTTAAATATGGAATGTATTGGTGCAATATTCTCCTGATATAGGGAACATTGTCATTTAAGCCCGTTACTAAACTGCTGAAATTTTCTTGTATTCCTTATAACTCTTCCCTGTAAAACTTATGTCTATCAATGTCCATTGCTATGCTATTATTTTTATCTATTCCATTTGGTGAAACCGTTTTCCCACGGTGCTTTCAGAAGTCAGCTTATTCAATCACATCCTAATATTCATAATTGTTTATGAACTTGTCTATAAGGAAATCTTTATTTCTTCAAAATTTTATTCAAGTGCAACCTATCAGTGTTTATGTCAACCTGTATGTCGATTTTTTTCTTCAATTGATGGACTGCTTTCATGGTCATATTTCTGTTCCAAATTCAAATCATCCACTTTTTTACCTTTTTCATCCTCGAATGGATTTTTAGATGCTCCAAAATCTTGCATGAAAACTCTTTTCCTATTATGAAGGGTTCTTTCGTGCTAAGATTTATAGTCATTTTTTAGAACAGCTTTAAACACACAACACTGGACTTTTGGTTTAAAATTTACTAAACACCTATAAATATAAATGAACAGGACATATATATATTTCCGCACACAAATAAAGGTAAAATGTGGCAAATGTATCTAAACTAACGACTTCTTATATTCACATTTGCTCATATAATGCTTTTGTCACGACAGCGAAGGGTTAACTAATTTTCGGAGCAAAAAAAATCACGAGAATGAGTAAAATATTGTCCAAAAATCGCAAAATTAGTGCAATTTGTGAAAACTCATCAAATCTTCTTGCCCAGCTGTGTAGTGTGTTTCAAGTAGGTGACTACATTCCTTTCTGTTGTGCTACAAGTGATCTCCAATTTTCAAAAGAAGCTGCAATCCCTTTGGATTAAAATAGCTGGATTCTCTTTTGGGAGGGTGAAAATTTTGAGAAAGGAACAAAGTTTTGAAGGAAATAACAGAACTGGATAGTCAGCTATTGGTGGATAGGATTAGAGAAATTTAGGTCAGGTAGATGTATAATATTTTTGTAAAACTGAAAAATACAATGATAGATTGAGTGTGGCTGATTTCTTTTTGTATTTCTTTTGATAATTTAACTTGCTTACTGTTACAAAACTCAGTCAGAAACATAATCACCAAAACAATAAAAATTTCATAATGTCTCAAAAATCCAGAATTTCCCAACTCTAAGCTCAAATTTCCCAACTTCACAAATATTGGGGGGGGAGGCTCCCCCCCCATACACCTCCATGGCGACGCCCCTGAGATGTCCATACAATCGATAAAATCTATAAAAACATCGCCCATCACTAGCTGGAAGTCTTTTTCTCTGTACAGATTGTTTACCTTATACTGTTTTAATGACATACAATACTACTCTTCTAACATCACTAAAATATACTGTACTTAAATCCTAGTTTTCTTAAAATCGTCAAGTAATTTTAGCGTTGTCTCTTCCTCTGAAATGCTTATTTTGTTGTTATTTCTTATCATACCCTTCAAGAATGTATTTTTGCCCTCGGACTGTACGATTCGACCCTGTCAAACAATATAATAAATTACTTAAGACGCTTTTGGAAAGCTATTCCTTTTTTCATGTCTTGCGGCCCTAATTGCCTTTCAGAATGTGTTAAACATTTTCCCACCTGTATACCAAGTATTTTTTTTTATTCCCGCCCTTTCAAAGATATTAAGATGCAAAATCGGTTCTAATTGCCCTTATCTAGAATTTAAAGGATTAAAAAAACATGACCATTTCTGGAAATTGAATGTTGAAAAGAAGTTAAAAGTGATATTAAAAAAATCAAAAACTTTTTTAATAGTGAAAATAAAAAAAGGAAATAGTATTAAGATTTTAAAAATCCCCCCCAAAAATGTACTTTTTCTCTAAATTCCCCCCCAAAAATAAATTTTATGACGCATTTTGCGTCACCAAACCCCTCTCTGGGCACCCCTGAGTAGACTCCCTCAAATCTGTATAGCTTGGGACCAGAGGTTGTGCAGATATTTGAATTTTGCAAATTTCTGGTCACTGATTTGTTTTACATTTTTTAAACAGAAATTTGAAAATGTAATAATGCATTAGATATTATAATGAATGCTTACAATATAGTAAAATATTAAAATAATTCACGAAAGTAATAAAATAAAATAATAAGAATTACGAAAAAAAAAAAATTAAAATATTAAATGTAAAGGTCAAGTAAATAATTAATAATGCATAATTAAATATGCATAACAACAAGATGTTTCTTGAAATATTCAATGAAACTCATCTCCTAAAATTACACTAATCATTTATATTAAAATTGTGAAATAATGAAGTTTTATTTAATGTTTAGCCAGACTTAAAACAAAAAAAGCTAGATTAATACATTAAATATATTTGGTAAAAGAGATTGTGATTGCCACTCATATCAGCACTATCATGAATTTTTCCAGAAATAAATTTATTCTTCCTTCCTGAGAAAGCAATTCAGTCATATTAACCAAAAATATATATTAAAATGTGTACGAAATTATATTAAAAAAAAAATCTTGAAATTTCCTGTACATTCTAACTGAAAGTTTCACTGTTTATGTCCTTAATGACGTGCAGATTTTAGGCATTTGTGGATTTTTGGGTTGCAGATTTGAAGGAATCTACTGTATTTATGAACTACAAATTAAGAAAATCTCTTTTTTGCAAACTCAGTTTAGTTCAATGGAACTCTATATTAAGGTGAAACAGACTTTCAACTATTTTGAGGCAGCAGATGCAAACATTCTGTGTATGATAATGTTGTACAACAGATAGAAAATAAAATGCAGTGGGAACAGTGATCATTATCGATATTGCATCTCTACATAATATAATTATGAATGCTTAACTTCATTTTATGGGAATTTGAACACTCACATACATTTGATATAATAGTACTTCATTTCATGAGGAAAAAAAAATAGCTTCTGTTTCAGTTCTTCAGCAATCCATCAAATGCATTATTCAAAATGCAAAACAGAAAAAATTTAAAACATGTGTCACAATTGCAAATACAGAATGCAGTTAATAACAATGATTGAAAAAAATAAGGATTACTGAAATTAGTATAGTAATCAGTGCCATTGTAAGTGCCTGGTATCAGACTTGGTATGGATATGGATAATATGCAAGTACTACTTTGAAAATTAATAAAGCTTCAAACACAATTTTACTAACTTTCCAGAAAATTAATAAAACTTGATTGGTCTTTACTTATGCTGGACTGACTGCTATTTGCGACACCTGAAGAAAGAAATTGCTAATCAATTGCTCCAGAACCAGTACCAATAGTTTTACTAATTTTCTAGATGAAAAAAGATTCTCTTTGATATATTTTTTTTTATCTAGTAGTTTGTTTATCATTTATCATTAACACAGAAAAAACATCTGATAAGTTCACTTTTGTATGTTGACTTTCTGAATATGTATAATATGTTTGCTTGAATATTAATATTAGAACTTTGATTTTATGCTCCTGTAATTTATATTTCCCCACTATATATAACAAAATATGCATGCACATTAAATTTTACCAATTAGCTATGTTAATTTTTCTCATCACTTTGAGATTTGATTTGAGAATATGTATCAAAAATTAATATTTTCAAAAGAAATTTTAAGAAAATTATATGTAAATGTTCCAACCACAAAAAATCATAAATTCATATACCACCAAGTTCTCTAATTTACAAGTTTGACAATTTTAATTAGAATCGCTTCAACAAGCTATCTGGTAGAAAAAAGCTGTAAATACAAGAAAGGTTTGACTAATTAAATGAAACTGACTTAAAGTTAAAATGTGCTACTATTATGATAGATATATACAGTAGAAGATCTTTATAACGCAATTCTATATAACGCACAACTTCTCAGATGTAAACAATGTTTTTTTGCAGTTAAAAAGCACCTGCACTTTCACATTGTAAAATATTGCTACTCTCTAGAAGACTAAATTTTATACATTAGTTTAACTTTATCTTCTAATTTAAGACCTTTTTACTGAAAAAATGCTATTATTACAATAACATTTTTGAAAATGTCTAATACAAGGGATGGTTGTGTCAGTTATATTTGGATCATGTTTATAAAGTAAATTTAAAAATGTCTGACCTATATTATGCAAAAATTTATAATTTGGATAACTCTTGGTAACAAGGAATGCAGTATAAAGATATTCTAATGTATTTTGATGTGTTTCAGACATATTTGGCCATGTTTACAAGGTGAATTTAATGATGTGATCCATATAACGCACAACCTTGCGTTTTTAGGTTTGCGTTATAAAGATCTTCTACTGTAATAATATTATGTAAAGATTTATCTATTTATCCAACAGTTTTTGGCAAAATTTTGGGGGTAGAATGGAATATGTTGTAATAAAGCTACAAACCTATTGACGATAACTTATTCCCTCATTTGTGGAGAGTTGAAGATAATTACTTTAAGATTGCAGTTTTTAATGTGCAATATGCATTTTTCATTTTAAACTAATGAAAATAAAGTATAATGGTCAATCCATTTCAAGTGGTCCAGCACCGGTTGCTCGACCATTTTTAAAAAATTTGAAATTTTTTGCACAACAACCCTAACATGATGGAAGTTTAAAATAACTATTATTTTAATTTTATTAATATTTTTTTTGTGCATGGCGGCCATCTTTGTTTCATCGCCTGCAGCAATTTTATCACATGAAGGGTTTATGGAATTGTAAATATCTCATTGTTTATTTCTCCAATTCAAGTGCGGTTTAAAGCAATTTGTACATAATAAAATGGGCTAAAAAATTGGTAATAGAGTAGTTTCCAAAAATAAATCCTCATTGGTGAAATTTCAGCATGAAATTTAAGTTTTTTTTCCACATTTGTCCATTTAGAAGAGGAAATTTTTCTAGCAAGGAAAACTGCCAACATGACATAATTTTTTTTACAAATAAGCCGAAAGTACACGCGAAATTTCAGATATGGAACTTGATATCTCTTTGTTAAAAAAATTCTCAAACTTTTTAAACATTTCAAAAACTACACTTTTAAGGCTTTGATATCTCTGGTGGGGCACAAGATAGAAATCTGAAGTTCTGGTTTCTGATAGTATTTTATGTTAGTGTTATGCACAAAAAATTTCAGTGTGGAAATTTGACTAAAAGCTGAGATATGGCAAGAGCAACATGTCAAAACAAAACTGCCAAACTATTGTTTTGTTGTAGTCACAGGTAAGAATTTCTCTCACAATGTCATTTAAATTTATTTTCTTTGTTATCTTTAAATAATAGTAACAGAAAATAAAGCCTTTTGCAAAGCTTAACAATTAATTTAAAAAATAATTATGCCTAAGGCCCACATTTTGTATGGTTCCAGTAATTTTTGTTTTAAGTAATCTTAGTAACTAAAAGAAATCTCAGTAATTTTACATAAAGAAAAAATATTTTCATACCAGACATGAGACAAAACAGAATAGGGAAAGCGAAAAGCTGTTAATGTTGACATACTTGTTGAGACATGACCAAACATGTCAAAACACATTCCTGCTTGTTGGTTTAAAAACCACAATTTCAATGCTGCTTGCCAGTTCCTGAAACTTGATCCTACCATAAGTATATTCCTGTAAATGAAACATTTATATGAAGTTACCATGCATCAGCCTCAAGTAATTTTCAGAAAGTAAAGATATCCAAAACCCTTTCAAAGTTTATACTGCAGAAAAATGACATTGTTGCATGATAAGAAGTAAGCTAGGAATCATTTATGATGTGAGACTTGAACATAGTGATTTCAAAGTTTATATTTTTGAGAGGGGAGGGCCAAAAATCTCAATCTTCAAGAGATGTGAAGACTTGGTTCCTACAAATAAAATTTTAAGAAAGATCACCCCTATGGAACTGACAACAGTAACTGGTCAAACTCATAACATCTCTCCTAAATTCTGTGAAGATATTTCTCAGATCTTTATTGAACATATATAGTCTCTTAGTAAATTAAATATTTGTTATTACACTGTTTTCAATAAACCATATTTCATGTGTAAATATTGTAATAAAACAGATATTAATCTCATTCATCTTAAGGCACTCTTAATAGCATTTATTGATATATTTTACTCGCTATATCTCAGCTTGCAGTCAAATCTCCATCTTTAATTTTTTTGTGCATAATAGTAACATAAAATACTATCAGAAACCAGAGCTTCAGATTTTTATCTTGTGCTCCAACAGAGATATCAAAGCCTTAAAAGTGTAGTTTTTGAAATGTTTAAAAAGTTTGGGAATTTTTTTAACAAAGAGATATCAAGCTCCATATCTGAAATTTCACGTGCACTTTCGACACAAGTACTTTCGGCTTATTTGTAAAAAAAAATTATGTCATGTCGACAGTTTTCTTTGCTAGAAAAATTTCCTCTTGTAAACAGGTAAATTTTGGAAATAATCTTAAACTTTATGCAGAAATTTTACCAATAAGGATTTATTTTCGAAAACTACTCTATTACAAATTTTTTAGCCCATTTTATTATGTAGAAATTGCTTTAAACCACACTTGAATTGGAGAAATAAATGAAGAGATATTTACAATTCCATAAACCCTTCATGTGAGAAAATTGCTGCAGACGATGAAACAAAGATGGCCACCATGCACAAACCAAAATTAATAAAATTAAATTAATAGTCATTTTGAACTGCCATCATGTTAGGGCTGTTGTACAAAAAATTTCAGATTTTTAAAAATTGGTCAAGCAACTAATTAATGATTTTCTGGACCACTTGAAATGGATTGACCCATAAACTTTTGTGGATTTGAACTTTTCGGGAAATTTTACCTAAAACACATTCCAAGTATGCCAATAAAATATTTAAAATCACAAAACATTTGTAAAATAAAATGACATAAAAGGTGTTTATTTAATGCTACTCTTGTAATACAAACGACCCCCCCCCCCCCCACTAAAAAAAAATCCTGCTTAACAACGCGAATTTTTCTGGTGCAAATACATAGTCCTAGTGTTGACTCTAAGCCGCTTAAGCAGGGTGCAGCGCCCGGCAGTCTTTAAAACCCTTCCGATGTGCCCGGCTGTCCTTTTTAACATTTCCCATGCGCCCCGTGGCAATTCAATAGATCCCGGGAAAATATCGCAAATTCTTGGGACCACTAGGGACAAATTTAAACCACTTCAAGATATTTTTTTTTTTTGAACAAGGTACAAGTGCGCCTTTTTTGAAAAAAAATGTGCCCTTTTTTTTAGAATAGTGTTCCCTTTTTGAAAAAAATTACCCTTTTTTAGAATAGCCTTTTTTATCTTTTTTGAAAAATGTATCCTTTTTTAGAATAGTGTTCCCTCTTTGAAAAATTCCCGCCCGGCGGCCCTTTTTTCTAGAGTCAACATTAAGTCCATATAGTCGTTTTTATACAGAAACATAGATATATGCAGAAGCGTACAAAGAAAGTCCCCCCCCCCCCCACCTATGCCTCTAAATCTTTCAAAAAAGTAAGAATTTTAAAAATGCACTATGTCCCAGTCTCTTACTGGTCATAATGCTTATAGGCAAAGATTTAATTGTTTTCAGTGTAGAAAAAGACCTTTGAACACTGGCTGTTGTTACCATAATTGTAGTTAAGACTGTCAGTAAGTGTTTGATGGCATTTTAAAATGTTACATTACAGTTTTCTAAAGCTTTTGGGACCACTGTGTTTGTGTCATTAGCGATTTTCTCACGTCATAATTGAAGAGCTGAGTGGATGAACATGTTATACCACATTTTCTAAAAAAAAAATTTATCTTCTGGATGAAAGCGTTATGAGGATCCTATCACATGGTGAAGCTAAAATACTAAGATTCCATTTAGTCTTGAAGATTTAAGACATTCATTAATATTTAATATTTTAATATTTAATGTCAATAATATTAATAATTTTTAATATTTGAAAATTAAATATGAATAAGTTTTTCTGAGAGAGTTTAGTACCATATCTGTTACTATTTTAAACACATGGTATCAAATAGAAAATAAATCATTAAAAATTTACAGCAAAAGCTTTCACTTCAAATTTCTTCAAATGTAATTTTTGCTACTTAACATGTTCTTCCACTTAGCTCTTCAATTTATATCCAGATATTACTTGTGACTTTATCATCAAAATATTGAGAGAGATTCTCTAATTTGCTTGCTTTTTTTGGAGAAGCAAATCCTGGAAGAAATATTTAGAAAGCCTTCATTCAAAATTAATCTGTCATTCAAATTCTGAGTAAGACTTTCTACACAAATAATAAAGACACAACACATTCTACCCACAAAATAAAGACCATGACCCTGCAATACAGTCAATTCGGGTAACTTTGACTCATAAGGGTAAACTTTGGCCCAAAAGAGAAAAAAGATTATATCTGCAACATCACTTGAGTTATCGGCAAAGTTTTGGTCTCAAAATAAAGGTAGCAACACTAGTGTGAGATTGAAAGCTCATTGTAAATAATTCGCCAAGGTTCTACCATGGCAGCATGAACCAAAGTTAATAAATGTGGGCCAAAGTTACCCTAATTGACTGTATCTAAAGGAACTATGCCTGCTATAAATATATATATATTAATTAATCCTTTATTTATGACCCATTCCTTTACTCTCTTAAATATTTCAATCAATAATCTTCATTAATAAAAAATACTGAATCATCTTGCACTGTGTGTTTTTGCAACACCAAGTTCCTTTTGAAGCCGCTGACTGAAAATGCTTAAATTAACTAGTATTAAAATTAAGCAGACACATGAATCATTTAATTAGACTGTAGCGATCTCATCTCACATGATCAGTATAAAGCGAGTTACTAGCTTAGAGTAACTGGCTTGGCCTTTTGCTCGACGCCAACGTTCTCGCCTCCTGATCACAAGATCCCTGGTTCGTATCCCATCGGCGCCAATCACTCTCTAAAGTGGTGACCTGGACAAACACGCAAAAACAACCACCTCCTCTCATAACCAACAGATGGCAGTACTAAATAAATCATCCCCTTCAACCAAAAAGCCTGTGAAACGCTCACAGCACAAAGCCTGTCCTCACACGCATCACATATGCGTATGACAGCATCATTCACGAGTGCATATCACTCGTCAGACGTCAGCAATACGTCTTTCTCACTGGGGATGGAGTGTGTAGCGATCTCATCTCACATGATCAGTATAAAGCGAGTTACTAGCTTAGAGTAACTGGCTTGGCCTTTTGCTCGACACTAACGCTCTCGCCTCCTGATCACGAGATCCCTGGTTCGTATCCCATCGGCGCCAATCACTCTCTAAAAGACACTCATTCCATTTTATACACAAACATGACATTTATTTATACACAGAAAACACAAATAGACAATACAAACACATATACAGTCAATTAGAGTAACTTTGGCCCACATTTACTGGACTTTGGTTCATGCTGCCATAGTAGAACCTTGGCGAATTATTTACAATGACCTTTCAACCTCACGCTAGTGTTGCTACCTTTATTTTGAGACCAAAACTTTTCCGATAACTCAAGGGATGTAGCAGATTTAATCTTTTTTCTCTTGTGGGCCAAAGTTACCCGAATTGACTGTACTCTTCAGCAGATTTAATTTGGGGGTTTGCAGACTAATTGTTAGCCTTGGGATCTTTATTTCAGTTTGGAAGACGGAGCGCAATCCCTTTTCTTCACATCTTTCCTAAGTTTTGATGCAGAATTAAAAATCTCATGAAAGATTTCCATTGCATTTTTTATGTGTTTTTGTAAAAAAAAAAACACTGGTTTACAAATTTGATTTTTTTTTTCTATCACAGAACCGAAATTAGTTGTTTATTATTCAGGTTTTTGCACAAATTCCGAATCTAGTTTTAGATTTTCTCTACCACATCTAGTTTTTAAGATTGAGATATTTGCATATTTCGATTTATGCAAACTATGGATATTTTGTACAATTATATGCAAATTTAAAGCATAAACCATTATCAGACTCAGTGGCGTAGCCAAGGGGGGGGGGGTCTGGACCCCCTACCCCCCTCCCCCCACTCTCTTAGACAGACACTCCACAGACACTCTTAGGGGTCTGTAAAGACTTATAAATATCCAAAAGCGTCATGTCAAGAATCTGTAAACAGTTTAAAGACACTGGTATAATGTCCACAGACAACCAGGTCAAGGTAGAAAACGCACCACAATAGGCTCTCAGGACTGTAATTTGCCAACAATTGCTAAAAGAAATAGGCAACTGACGTCAGTTCAGATTGCAAGGAGTTTGCAGCAGCAACAAGAACTCGACTGTCCTGGTTTACTGTGAGTGACAGGCTGCATGCAAGGAAACCTATAATTTGTGTTCCGCTAACTCCAGTAGCGAAATGTGCCCGGTTAAAGTGGTGCAGAGATCATCGTCATTGGAGTACCACGGACTGGAGCCGAGTTCTCTTTACCGATGAATCCCGACTTTGTTGAGAGAGTTACCACAGATGTGTTACCATATGGAGGGAGAAAATCAAATGCAATAAGGCTCAAACATCCGTGAAAGGTATTGATACAAGGTCGTGGAATTGTGGTATAGACGGACATCATTTTGAATGGCCGCAGTGACCGACACATTTTTACCAGTGCAACTGTGAATGCTGAAATATACAGAGTTGAGATTCTTGACTCTCCTGTCAAGTTGTTTAAGGGTGCAATCGGGAGATTCGGAATTTTATGATTATTAATGGTCTAGAAGGGCGCTACCCCCTTCCACGGAACTCCTAAGTATCCCTTCCAGAGCTGCATAAATCCGACCCGTCCAAAGCTTACTGCTGAACTTGGAGAATGTTCTAAAACTGTTTTGAACCATCTAAAATAAATTGGCTGGGAAGTACAAAAACAGAAACCACCATGAACCATTTTTTACACATTCTAATACTTCCAAAATAGTGCTAATCCATCACAAATAAACTTCTTACAAAAATTTAACTTCCTTAAAGACGACCAGATATCGGAAGCAACTATTAGATCGAATATGGCATCAAAAGTGGCGAGACATGAAACATGGAAACCCAAAAGAATTATGGCTGAATAAGACAATTGTAACAAAACTGCTTTTTCCAGCATGAACTATATTTGATGTGTGTGCTTCTTACATTACTAGTTTCTGTAGCTGAAAATACAAGATATTTTTCTTAAAGTTAAAACCTTCCCACATAGCATTTTTAGTTTGCAGAAAATTTGCAACAGTTTTGCTTTGAAAACCTGCAAAGTTGCAGTAAGCGTAGCATGACAAGACTGAAGGTCATAACAAGATAACCCAAACTCCGAAGTCACCACAATTTGAACTTGCAGCTAACTTGTCGTGCAAGTTAAATTCATACTGTATCAAATTCATTGCAAACTAACGGCAAACAAGTAATAAAAAATGCTGCAGACTTACTGCAAAGTAGTAATCTTTCCACGTCACACTATAAGTTTAACCCCTTCGAAGGGGTCCATAGACCTGATCAAGTCTAGTGATGCGAAAGCGCCGTCAGAAGGTGCATGCATCGGTTTTATCACCACAAACAAGTTTAGGTAATATTTGTACTTTTCATTTCGAGCATTTTTGGTATTTAATCAGTATAGCGCTTAGAAAAAGCGGTGCCTACCGAATAAAATTTCTGCAATTTCTGTGTATGTGCTGATTGTCTATTCTCTCAACAGAGGGATTTTTTGCTTTTGTCACTTTCATGAATTAAAGACAGTCTTGCATCAGTTTCACAACAAACTACTCATGCAAGTGGGTGATGGTATACCTTGCGGGAGATTTGCTGCGAATTTCTCAATTCGAATTTGTCACGGCAAGATAATATCAGAAAAAATAAACTTGCTGCTAATGTTCATGCTATCTGGGTTATCTCAAAAGCTCGCATGGAGAGCACGGCAGATCGCATGAATGTCTCATGCGATTGACACTTACGTGAAATCATTATCCAATATCTATTACAGCACAAGTTCTTAATTCAATGGCAAGAAATTAAACATGGAAATTGCTGTTTTAAACTTAACCACTTGATCCTAACTTTATTGTAGGCAAATGTTATGTAATATGAAACTTGATTTAACCCATTCACTGCCAAAACTATAAAGTAAGAATTTTCAATTTTTTTGTTAAAAGTCGTTTGCTATCACAAATTCAGAAAGGCAAATTTCGCTTTACTAATACAGCGAAGTTTCTGCCAATAAATGAGGCATTTTTTAAAATTCTAAAATAGTGGTGACAAAGTAATTAATAAATTAAAGCCATGAGTATACTCGTGGATGACAGCGAATGGGTTAATTAAGTTTAACTCTTCAGTATGCTCTCAGCTTTTTTCATCATAGTGAATCTTCTTCATTGGTAAATATTAATGTAACTTCAATGTATTATTAGTTGCAGTTATAGAGATTGACCTTACATTTTTTATCCATGCTTTTTTTTCTTTAATTAAGAAATTAAATAAGGTTATACCTAAATTCTTAAAGTTACTTGAAATACTTCTATTATACATACACAGTCAAGACAAGATTCAAAGGGACTGGTAAAAAGTTCCATTTTAGACAGGTTTCCATAGAAAGAAGTGTAATTAATTATGCTTCTAAGATACACAACCTCAATAAGATCTATTGTTCGTTTCGCAGGGATTCTGAAACTCTTCCGTTTGAGACAGGATTGCGTTATAGAAAGATTCCACTTTCACAGGTTTCACTATGTTTCACTAAAGAACAATGAAAATCCCCTTTCAGACAGGTTTTCAGCAAATTTAATTGTATCGCAATTCATATTAATACCATGTAACGCTTCCGTTAAAGACAGGATCCTGTTATAGACAATTACTATTTTATTCTATTCATATGACATAAATAAGTATATTTATATAAATACACATAACTTGTAAAAATGGAACCTGCCTATAACGGAATTCTGCCTTAAACAGAAATCTTCCGTGCTACGGAAAAGAATACTATACAAATACACGTAATAATACGAAAACCTGTGTAAAACTGAATTTTCCAGCAATATTTATGATTTCATCTTGACAGGTTTTACTATATATATAACCTGAAGGAAAAATTTTGGACCCCCCCCCCCAAAAAACAAAATCCTGGCTACGCCACTGATCAGACTGTCTAGTTTACTTTACAAAAATTTTGTGCCCAAGACTGTACTGATACGCGGAACAATGAAATATTGTGCTTAATTTACATATTTTACATGTTTTTCTAATAGCGTTTCTTGACGTCTAATGTATCACCCACATATGTATGCTAATATGTTTCCAAACTAGATTTTTTGTGCTGATTTCGAATCTGGTATTTGTTTTTCTCTACCGCATCTGTTTTTTAAAAAAAGTGAAAATTTATCTTTTGATCAAAAAGACAGAAAACTGTACAGGTGACTATTTTTATATTCTATTCGTACCACTATTTTAAAAAGATAAACTTTTTAGTACATTTCACTTGCACACATTGTCAAAGTATATGTGAAAATATTTTGGTTTGAGAAAGTGGTGCAAGAGAGAAAAAATAGTCACCAGCAGATATTATATTATCAATAGAGATCTATCATCATCATCTCTATTATCATTAGAGAAAATATTTCTAAACTTTTGGGGGGTGCTTCAGCCCCCTTAGCCCCCTCCCTGGCTATGTACCTGATCAAGCCTAAAGCAAGGGCGGATCTGGAGGGTCCTCAAGGGGGGGGGGGGGCGATTTTGGAAATTTGGAAACTCCAATCTGATGTGCAGGTCGCTGCTAATTTTTTCACTGCAGGTCGTGTTACTTCTACTTTTTGCTGCGGGTCGGGTTTGGGTCCGGTTGACTTCTATTTTTTGCTGCGGGTCGGGTTTGGGTTCGATTGACTTCTTTTTTTGCTGCTGGTCGCGTTGACTTCTACTCTTTGCTGTGGGTCAGGTTAACTTCTACTTTTTTGCTGCTGGCCGGATTAACTTCTACTTTTTTGCAGCGGGTCGGGTTTGGGCCCAGTTGACTTCTACTTTTCTACTGCGTGTTGAGTTTGGGCCCGGTTGACTTCTACTTTTCTACTGCGGGTCGGGTTGACTTCTACTTTTTAGCTGTGCCTACAGCATTATGTTTGGGGCAGATCGACATACATTATTTCGTGTTTGGGTCCGTTTCGAATTGGGTTTTCACTTTTGCGACAAGGATTCAGGTTGAGTCGATTTTTGAAAAGAAAGTCTTAAGTATTTTTGAAGATAAGAGCTATATACAGAAAAAGCTCCATAACAGACACGCCCAAATAATTATTTAGGAATACTAATCTTCAGGATTATGTAAAAAATACTAATTTGGTATAAGACTGCTTGTCTCATTATATCTAAGATCAGTTGCAATTCAGCAAAGAATGCTTTGAAACTTAGTAAAAAACATACCGCGTGTCCTAAAATGGATTTTAAACTAAAAACTAAAATTAAAAAGTGATTTTAAAATTCAGTAACTTGCAAATAGTGAATTTAAAAAATCTTGCAGGAGGATTACGTAAGATGTCAGGAGATTTTTTACTGGGATTCTTGATTTCACTTTACAATAGCAGCGATAGATGTCGCTGCAAACAATGGTCATTAAATCGGGGCCTGATTTCTGGACTACCTTCTCCGGGAACCGATTTAGCACCTATTGCTTCCACCGCCATCTATCGCTGCTATTTTAAACTAAAATCAAGAATCGCAGTAAAAAAACTCCTGGTCAGGAATAATTCTGCGTAATAAAAAAAAAAAAAAAAAATCTGAAATTCAAAGCAAATCTTCAGAAAGGTTACAGCAGATGGGGAATTCACTCACGACACTAATTATTTTTGTTGCAGGTCGGGTTAGCTGTTTTCGATTCGATCGATTTCAGGCTGAGTGTAGATTCCTGCCAGATGGGAGTTAACCTGTTTTTTTCAAAAGTTAATTCAGTATATTATTTCAGGTTAAAAACTATACCTATAATAATGAACACAGATGTATATATGTGTGCTGTTTTCTAAAGAGACCACTGTATTTTTCCCCCGATTCTTTGATGAAATTCACACTTCTTCGATCCTATTGACGAAATTTGCGTTTCTTCTACAACACTTTGATGAAATTATTGTAATTTTGTAGCCCTTTGATAAAATTTTCGTTTTTTTCCGTGACCCTTCGACAAAATTTGCGTTTTTTCAGTGATCCTTTGACGAAATTCGTGTTTTTAAAACGATTCTTTGGCTAAATTCGATTTTTTTCCGCAAACCTTTGAAGGAATTTGCGTTTTCTCCATGGTCCTTTGACGAAATTCACGTTTTTAAAGCATATTTTTTCCAGGACTCTGATAAAATTCTCACTTCTTCGACCCTTTGACGAAATTTGCGTTCCTTCAGCAACCCTGTGATGAAAATAGAGTAATTTTCCAGCCCTTTGATAAAATTCACGTTTTTTTCCTTCAACCTTTCGACAAAGTTTGCGTATTTTCAGCGATCCTTTGACGATATTCGTGTTTTTAAAGCGATTCTTTGACTAAACTCGATTTTTTAGCGATCCTTTGAAGGAATTCGCGTTTTCTCCACGATACTTTTACGAAATTCGCGATTCTTTGATAAAATTTGCATTCTTTTCGCGATCCTTTGACGAAATTCGCGTTTTTTCCCCGTGATCCTTAACCCTTTCGCTGCTTATTTTTTTAAAAAAATCAAAATAGGTTTAAAAATTGCGCATTTATATCATAGCACATTTCAAATCTGCATATATTTTAGAGTTAAAATATGTCCAACATCTTTGTGAAGGTGTTTTTTTTTAATAGAATTAGATCATAAAAAAAAAGATTTGCTGCGGAAATTGCGGATTGCGCAAATTATGCTACTGTTACGTTGGCTGTGAAAATCGCGGGGTGCGCAGTGAAAGGGTTGAAATTTCGGAAAATTTGGAGCAGAATCACCCCTGCTCTTGACATAACCCTCCTGCAAGTAATTTTTAATAGCTGTCACCATTTGTAATTTATTGAATTCTAAAACCAGTCGGTCCATTTTAGGACAACCGATATATTAAGTAGCTATGGGATGATGACTGAAAGAAGCATTAAAAAAAATTAAAGCTGGCTTCGATATGTCAGTTAGATTTTTACCCGGGTTGAAGTTTCCCAACCCACACACACAAAAAAAAATTATTGGCCCGGCCCGGTATAAAAGCTAAAAAATTGACTCCAGCCCTTCCTGCATCTTGCAATTAAAATTATTCATAAAGCACACTTACTTATGCTCATATTTTATTTTCAGATTATATTCGATATTCAAGAATACTGAAAAACAATAATATTAATGACTATTTAGACAATTATGTACGCAAACACTAAGTAGTATGACTTAGACAATTACATTCAAATGAAAATCCAATAAGAAAATCAGTTTAGAATGAAAGAAACGGATGATAAAAGAAAATGATAATTTTAAAGCTCTACAAAGAAAAAAAGTAGAAAAAAAAAACCGCATCTCTGTAACTTATCAAACCAAATTAAATTTCTAAAGATTTCGCTAAACAAATGTACAAAATAAATATAATTTTTACGAATGACGAATAAGTAAGATAGATGCCAGACCAACTTGAACTCGGGGGGAAGAATTTAGAGGAGTCCACGGTTCGCGGTCTGGCCAAAAATGCTTATCATACAGGCTGGCACGGACCGAAATTTTAACTTTTATATTCAGGCCGAGCCCCGACCAGGAAATTTGGCCAGTGCAGACCTCTGGGACAAACGAAGTCCAGGTCAGGCTCGACCTGGAGAAGAAAAAGAAGCCTGGTCCGAACCGAATCTGCAAAAAAGTTTAAGATCAGAACACGGCCCGGCTCTAAAAGACAGAAGACCTTATCCAGGCCGAGTCTCGTGGATTTAAACTGGCACGACCCGGATCGGGTCTAGGCTCGGGCCGGGCCGAGCCTCGCCTTAAGTCAATTCCTGTGAGGATGCATAATGTCGTTTTGCAAACCATTTATTAGCCCAAGGGGGGGGGGGCGATCGCCCCTTCCTTAGATCTGCCATTGGCCTAAGGGCAAGATTTATAACCAGAAAATTACATGAATAAATCCTTTCGTATTTATTATGGATGGGTGACAGCTTTCTACTCCTCCTCCATTATGCCTATAGACTTGATAAAATTAGGTAATATTTGAGTTGTTTTTTTGCAAGAATTAACTGTTTTTTGTGGCTGAAGGTAAGTATTTTGAATGTCACCCCCCCCCCCCCCTCCTCCCAAAAGAAAATCCTGCATGCACCCTATACGAAAAATATAAAACATGCCATCATTGCTATCCAAATGCTTTGGAATTGAATAGTTTGTTGTCTTTCTAATATATTACACCTTGAGTTATAATCACTTGCTTCTTGATGATGATCTTTTAATAATGTCAAACTCAATTCGGCCTTAAATAATTATTGACTGGCTTGGATTAATTCTTTTAAGATAGAAAAAAAAAAAAAAAAACTAACACATGTTACTACAATTTTCTAAGGAGATTTGTGTTAAATAGGAATAGAATTAAGGCCACATTATATATACACACACTAGCAGATATAGGTGAAAACTGGGAAATTGAGTTAGTTGCCAGTGGCCGGTAGACTCAGTTTCATTAGTGGCCACTTTTTAAAGTTAGTGGCCACTATAATGTTTCAAACTTTCTTGACATCTAGATAAACTATAATCGTTGTATATATATGCATTTTTCTATAAATCAGAGTTTTATACCAGCCAACTACAGCACAGAACCACTTATCCGGAATGGTTAGGGTCAGATGTATTCCGGATAACTGGTTTTTCTGGTTAACTGGTTGGGCATTAAAGCAGCATTCATTTTATAAGTTTTGTGGAATATATCTGGTTGTTTCATTACTTCTGATTTTAAATTATTAGATTACTTGGATTAAAAATCAGATGCAAGGAAGATAAAAAATTAGCCAGAGTTTGAAAGGAGGTAATTTATGGGAATCCCTTGGGAACTAAAATTCTTCTGCTTCCGCTGCATAAAAATTAAAACATCTAAAATACAACTAAATATGTTTCCATTTCAAATACTAGATGTTGACATCAAATTATACAATTGTTTCAAGCAATGCATATGTCAAACTGACAGTATATGACACTTTTTTCTACAAAGATTCTGAAATAAGTCTGTTAGAAATATCATTCCGGATAACTGGTTTTCCGGTTAACTGGTTTCCGGATAAATGGTTCCTTACTGTATTTGTGATAAGAATAGGGAAGCAGTCGAAATTCAAGAAAATTACACTTTAAAACCACAAAATCTATTATCATATTGAATTTTTTTAGAATATATTTTTAGATTATTTGTATATGTTCATAAACACTATTATCAATCAAATTACTGTTACTTTCTTTATATAAAAAATAACTAAATCAAAATCTCAAAATCCCAACAGTTAGGTGTATGCAATAAAAAAATAATCAAATAAAACACAATAAAATGTTATTTGTATTTTATTTAATAAGTAAATGTGTTATTAACATACTACACAAATTAATTACATACAGCTGAAATCTAAGCTGGTGAGTGTACTTCGCAGGATTAAACAATATCTCTTGAAGAAAAATAATCTAACTGGTGAGCATGTGGCAGGAGTCGAAATATTGAAAATACTGCAATGTTCTCAAAACACACTTGCATCCGGTGAAAGAAAAAGGAATAAATTATTTGAAATGCATGTGGAATCAAAGCTGATGAATATATTTTGCAGAATAAAACTGTATTTCTTGAAAAAATAATCCAACTCAAGGGCAATGGCAAAAAGCCGAAATATTGAAAATACAGCTAAATCATTGTAATCTGCTTGCACCCGGTAGAAAAAAGAATTAACCAGTTTGCTAATTAGATGTAATCAAAGTAGAGACGCATATTTCTATGAAAAAAGCTATATTTCACTTGGCGATCGATAACAGATTTTTTATCGCCACTTGACGAGTGGCGACTAGGGTGGCGATCGATGGCCGATTTTTTAATCGCCACTTTTACAACTTTAATCGCCAATTGGCGACCGCCAATTTTCACCTATACTAGCAGAAACTGTCCAGCACGGCAGCGAGCGCTGCAGATTATTTTAAACCTTGCAGATTAATCCACTAGCATAAAAAGAAAGGCCGGGCTTAGAAAAAAGCTGAAATTTACTTTTAAGTCTCTAGATTTATGGTATTTGTTTCATAATTTCATTATATTTTCTTTATAAAGGCAAATTTTTCTTATTTTATGGGATAATATTGTTCTTGCAGATAAATTTTAGTACGCTGCAGATTGACACAGAAAATTCTGCTTCTGGGTATGTACATTCACACATGACACATATATACAGTATATGCCCACTACAGTCCCTTGCCACCCTCTTAACTTCAGAAACGCCAGAGGCATCGTGATGGGTTGTTATAGGGGGGGGGGGGGTCTACACCTTCAATAAATGTGAACTTGGGAAATTTGAGCTTAGAGTTGGGAAATTCTAGATTTTTGAAAGACTTTTTTTTTTTTAAATAATATTAAAAAATGTGAATTTTTCATTGTTTTTCTGCCTTTCTGAGTTCTGTAATAGTAAACAAGTTAAATTATCAAAAGAAGTACAAAAAGCAGCCAGACTCAATTTGTCATTGTCTTTCTTTGTGCTACGAAAATATCATACATCTACCAGACCTGAATTTTCCTACTCTTGTCCATCAACAGTGTCTCTAATCTATTCCCTTTATTTCTTCCAAATCTTTGTTCCTTTCTCAAAATAACATGACAGTATTTTCACATGAAGTGCAATTATGACTCGTACGTAATTGAAGACAAAAAATTTGCAAACCTTCTTAAACTAATGCTGGTTTTCTCTAAATATATGCAATTTTTCTAGGTTTAAATCTTACGTTTACTGTATTGTTTGAAATTGCTTCCTTAACTATTCATTTAGCTATTGGGTATCTTATTATTTTCATGCTCGGTGATTCAAAGATAAGAAAATAGAAATTAATCTAGTTTTGATTTTAATTATTTAAATGACAGAGGTGTACTTAAGCTTTCATTAAACAAACCAATAATTATAATTTTTATGTTTTCAGTTTCAGTATTTTTCTTTGGAAAGGATTTTTTACGTATAAGTATCATTATCATAAAACGCACATTCCACATATCATTTCAGTTGGAAAATAAAGCAATTTGTTTCAAGTTGGGAAATATTTTAATCCCCCCCCCCCCCCCCTCTGAAAAAATATTTGCAGCTATGCCCCTGGGAACAGTTGCTGCTATATTCATAAAAGTGGTGTCTAGGTATAGTAAAATAGCCATGTGCTACTGAATGAAACTGCCGATGGCGGCACCTGGTGGAAAACTGTGGAGTTAGCATTCCTATCTTGAAAACAAAAGAGATAGGGGAAAAAAGGTGATTTACAAAGTTGTAGAGCATAATTGATTTAGTATGAAAAGACACCTTGTGGACATTAATGCAAATAATAGAATGGTTAAAATCAACACATGGTTCATATACTCAAGAACAAATAAAATTCAAGCACTTTTTTAGTACTATTCGAGGGTTGTTTAGATACATGCATAAAAATGGTGTAGAATAACACATAAGGAAAATAGTCACCATATTGACTATCTATTTCAAAGATATCTTATCAGATTTTTTAATTTTTATAAAAGGCGTTTTCAGGACATCATATTTTTACAAAATTTTTAAAGAATAATAATGTGTTTTAACTTAGTAAGGTACCATGAAAAGAAATTTCATATCTAATAAAAAGTTAAGAAAACATAGAGCTTGATTTTTCTCCTTTTAAAAGAAAGACACAGTATCACAACAAGAATAGAGGTCAGGTATAAACTAGTTAAATTTTATGAATTTTGAACAACCATCAGGAGTCAAATATTAGCATTTCAGAAATTGTGCACAATTTTTTATAAGTTATACTTTTTAACATTTTTAATAGATATTCTCTGAACATTCAAACCTTACAGCATTTGCACATATCCATACAAAAATAATTGAAATAAATGTTAGATAATCTACTTTTACTTTTTAAATATAAAAGATTTTTAAAAAAAGGAATCTATAAAAAGAAATAAAATTTTTATTATCAGTTACACAGTGAAAAATTTGGAATTGATATAATTCTGTGAAGTTTTTACTGAATAACAACATTCGCTATTTTTATGAATAACTAATTGGAAAATTTTGCAATATTTTTCAATGACCGAATGACTATATTAGAGGGGGGCAAGAGGTGAAATCCCTGTCAGACTGGCGAAATTCATGATTTTTTCAACAAATTGACAAAATTTGCATTTCTTACCATTGACCAATGGGCGAATTTTGCAAGTATTTTTTCCTGGATGGTTTGATAAAATTTTAAATTTTTTTCAATGACAGAATGAAGAAATTTTATTTTTTCTGCATATAATTGACAGAATTCACAATTTATTTTAATGTCAACCACAGATTTAATTCATGATTTTATTCTGCATTTAGCATTATTAGTGATTGACAAAGCCCATTTTCCATGAGAAGTTGAAAAAATTCATGATTTTTTTTCCTGCTTAAGATTGAAGAAATTTGCAAACTTTATCTATGACTGATTGACAAATTTCACGATACTTTTTTTTTTTCACGAATGATTTAGAAAATTTGCATTTATTTTCAATGATGGATTAATAAAATTTGTGTTTTTCTTACTTATGTAATTGACAGAATTAGTGATTTTTTCCCATTAGTAATACTAGATGAAATTCATGATTTATTTCTGTGATGGAAAAAAACTTGGTTGCAGAAAATAATCATGTATTATTTTCCACATTTTTCTCACCATATAATTGACGAAGTTCATTGGGGTGATTCTGAGAAGAAAAAAAAAATCCCCTCCCGGCACTAGTTATGCATTTTTTCTTCAGCCCTTTGATGAAATTAGTGTTTTTTAGGCCCTTTATCCTTTGGCAAAATTCATGTTTTTTTGGCAATCCTTTGACGAAATTTTTTTTGTGATTCTTTGACAAAAATTTTTGTTTTTTCGCAATCCTTTGATGAAATTCACGTTTTTTCTGCTATCTTTTGACAGAAATTCACATTTTTTCTGCGATCCTTTGACAGAAATTTGCATTTTTTCGCGATCCTTTGTGATTTTTCCGAGATCCTTTGACGAATTTCACATTTTTCTATGATCCTTAGACAAATATAGTATTTTTTTTCACAATTCTTTCACTAAATGAATGTTATTTCATGATAATTGACAAAATTTGAATTTTTTTCGCAAATCTTTCATGAAATTTGCGTTATGGTTATTTCCATAATCCTTTGACAAAGTTGACCTTTTTTCTGCAATCCTTTGAAGAGATTAGTGTTTTTTAGTGATCCTTTGGCGAAATTTGAGTTATTTCTCTGTTTGACGAAATGTACATTTTTCCCACAAACTTTTGACGGAATTCTTGTTTTGCCCACGATATTTTCAGCAATTCTTTCGCAAGATTATTGGTTTTTTATGTGTATGATTGATGATACAATTGCCTTAAATTTTCAGAAAATTTGGAAACAGAATCACCCATGGAAATTCGTGAGTTTTTTTGTATCCGATTGATGAAGCTTGCTGTTTTCAACTTCAAGGACTAGATTTTTGGAAAATTTCCAGCATTTTTCATTCCTTGAAAATTAATATTTTTTTTCCCAGGACTTTTCATTCCTTGAAAAGGAATACTTTTTTTTCCAGCACTTTTCCTATTTTTTCCAAAGTATACGAACTATGGAGCATTTGTTTTTTTGTGATTTCCTACATTGTGACATGACAAAAAGATTTTAGAAGAAAAATAAACTAGTTCTCCTTCTGTTCAAGTTTCATGACGTCACAGTGTAGGAAATCATGAAAAAACAAATGCACATTTCAACTGTTCTATTCTTTGCATTAATGTCTACAAGGTGTCTTTTCATACTAAATTGATGATGCTCTACAACTTTGTAAATCATTTTTTTCACCTATCTCTTTCCGTTTTCGAGATAGGAATGCTAACACCACAGTTTTCCACCAGGTGGCACCATAGGCGGTTTCATTCAGTAGCGCATGGCTACTTTGCTATACCTAGACACCACTTTTATGAATATAGCAGCAGCCGTTCTGAAGTTAACAGGATGGCAAGGGACTTTAGTGGGCATACTGTATACATATACATATATAAAACATATTAAGATTTCCTAGAAGTTTTATTTATTAAGCTGTTTTAAATATATATACAGTAGAACTCCAATTATCCGAACTCTGACTATCCGAATCTGATTATCCGAATAGCTTTCAGAATTTAAGAAAAAAAAATTAAGACGGAAACGTACTGCAATTTGCAAAATAATGATTCTGTCTATGCATGCTACTGACCTTCCTTCAGCAAAGCTAGTTAGTGTAGGCGTTTTGATTAGTCAGTCAGTGTGACGTGACCTGCTATAGTCTCTGTAGAAAAAAAAGGCCGTTCAAGGCCAAACATCCTCTTTTCATTTCCCCTTCGTTGTCATGGCATTAGAGGATGCTAGTCCCTTGTCCTTCTTTTTCCACCGCACTTCTACAAAACAAATTTACCCCTGCAAGAGAATGAGTTACTGCAGCATTCGAAGACTCTTTTTGCCGTAACACCAATCTTGATTTTCTTAAAGCGAACTGGATATATGGATGTGTTTTTAGACGACAGATTAATGGTGTTCTTATTTTTTTTATTTAATTAATAATTTGTAATTGTAGACATTCGAAGACTCTTTTTGCCGTAACACCAATCTTGATTTTCTTAAAGCGAACTGGATATATGGATGTGTTTTTAGACGACAGATTAATGGTGTTCTTATTTTTTTAATTTAATTAATAATTTGTAATTGTAACTTTATTATTTAAATTAATTATAATTTATTATTTAATTTAATTATAATTTATATTTAATTTAATTATAATTTATTATTTAAATTAATAATAAATTCAAATAATTTGTAATTTTCTATGACATGCAATGTTATCTGCATTCGTATATGCATGAACTTTTCTATTATTTTAATTTAAGTGAAAAAAAAATGAACACGCAAACGTATGCATATATATATATGTGTGTGTGTGTATTATTTCCTTATAAATTACATTATACTGTATTGCTATCTTGTAATCGTCTTTCCGTCTCTGTCATGACCCAAAAATCGATATAAAATAGCAAATTCAGAACATTTTCTGAAAAATACTTTGCATTTAAAAAGAGAATGAAAATCAATTGAAATCTGAATAAGAATAGCTTCATGTATTAGGCTTTTACGGGTGAAACTGATTTCATGAATTTGGCGAGTAATATATTTAGATTTGAATCCGAGAATTTTACATCTCCCTGACCAGCATCCTTAAAACAACAACAAAAATTCAACGAGCAAAAAACAAACAAAACAAATTCAAAAACAAAAAAACAACGGGGGGTGGGGCGGGATTGTAAATGTGGTTCAATCGAAACACGCCACTTCAAATGGAAGGATGCAAAATTATTCTTTATAATCTATAGTAGTAAATTATAGTCTAAAATAACTCCTGCTCTTGGAGGGAGGGTCAATGCATGCTGTAAACTTTTTGGGTTTTTTTTCTCTCTTATGATTTTCTGAAAAATACCAGCAAATTAAAATAGCTCTTCCATTCATTAAAATCTGAGTGAGAAAAACTTCTATTGAATTTTTAAGAATGGAAATGTATTCATAAAGTAGTGGCACAACATACATATACGTCAAACATATAGTCAAACATAAGTAAACATATACGGCAACAAATATAAATAAAAGGGGGGGGGGGGTGTAAACGTGGTTCAATCATTATTCTTTATAGTACTGCAAAATTTTTCTTTATAGTACTGTTAATATGAGTCTAAAATAGCTCCTGCTCTTGGAGATGTGTGTGTGTGTGGGGGGGGGGGGGGGGGATCATTCAAATCCATATTACATTCTGCATCATTTTCCATGAAATTTTCCGAGGGAGGGGGTCAATGCGTGCTATAAACTATCAGTTTTTTTTTCTTTTTTGCTTTTCTGAAAAATACAAACAAATTAAAATAACTCTTCCACTCATAAAAATTTGGGTGAGAAAAACTTCATGTATTAAATTTTTAAGGATGAAAATGTGTTCATGAATGTAGCGAGTAATACGTCCAGATTTGAATCCGGGAATTTGAGCTCTCATTGACCGACACCCTTAAACACCAATCACAAATAAAAGATTTTTTTTGGGGGGGGGGGGGGGTGTCATATATGTATACTTTCAACTATGTGTTTTAATGTGATACTTTTTTTTTTTTTTTTTTTAGCCTTTGGGAAGGCTGAGTCCTTAAAAGGACTTTTTTCTAGCACTTAAAAGAACTTTAAAAAAAAAAAAAAAAAAAAGTTCTTGAATTAGAAAACAGTTGATTGAAAGTATAATCACTCAACATTCAAATTCACTAGAGCTACTTTCGCTGTCATCCTGCAGATTTATAATAAATTGTTGGGTGACTTCATTTTCATCTGTCAGGCCCAATTTGGCAAAATCTTCTTCCTGCAACTCTTCGGAATGCTTGACACAATCTTTCCAGTTTTCCACAGTAACATGAGAAAGAGCCTCCTCGAGCAGTCGCCTTACATCCTTTATTTTAAATGTATTATTTCTTTTTGCAACTTCTCCTTTCACTTGAGCCCATATTAATTCAATTAGATTGTACTGGCAGTGATAAGGTGGAAGCCGCACTACCTCATGTCCCATTTCATATGCAAGAACATCCAATTCATACATTTTGTATTTTTCTTTGTGTATTTTAACAATACTCAACAATTCAGGAACAGTAGTGTTTGAATCATGTATAATCCCTTTTCTTTCCAACCAAGCTATAATATCTGATTTTCGCGTTTTTGTGGATGGAACTTTTTCTAAATGATTAGAATGATAGCTGGCATTGTCCATTACTATGACGCTGGGTTCTTCAAGTCCTCTCAGTAAATTTACAAACCATTCTCTAAATACGTCGCTATTCATTTTGTGATGGCAATCTTTTGTAGAGCTTGACTGGAAAATTAAATCAGCTCCTTCGATAAAGCCATGCTGAGCTGATCCGGCATGACAGATGATCAGCAGCGACCCTTTCCCCGTCGGTACTTTAAGACCACCAGAATTTTTTGAATCTTGCCATACATGACTTTTTGAGTGATTTTGATTCACCCAAGTTTCGTCTAAATATATAATTGGACGCAGTGGAGACTCTTTTCTGATATTGTGCATTTTTCTGAGAAATTTAATGCGTGCAGCTACGATATCATTTCTCTCCATCAATATTTTTCTGCCATCATTGCCCTTTTTACATTTGTAGCCCATATCTGTTAATATAGTCCACACAGACTTTGCACATCCAGAGAAGTCTATTTTTTGTTCCAAAACTTCTTTTAAATTTTCGGAAGTTGGATAATCTCCGCTATCATAATATTCTTTAACTGTGCGACATACGACTTCTTTGTTAAAGTCATCTAATCCTGTCACACGTTTTACGTGCGGAACTTTTTTTTTAGGCGATGAAAATGACAGATTTTCTAAGCTGGAGTCTGCAATAGAATTATTAGCTTCAGCACAGATCCTTCCAACCGTACGAAGAGATACGCCACATGCTTTAGAAGTAGCTTCTTGTGTCTGCATAAATATATCTTTGATTTTTGCATCAGGATTGGAAGCAACGAGCTCTTTAAAATAGTTGTACACATTATAAAAAACCGTCTTCGACTGTTTTCTAATTTCAGGACTGGCTGCCATAATTAAAAGAAAGCAAAATGTACAGAAAATGAAAGAAAGCAACGTAATCAAACAAAGGATGGGGTAATACTGATCAACAGGGTCTCTCAAACGGTGTGGGAAAAAGAAGAGCGGTCAATCGGTCACGTGGTTGTAACCATAGTTACTAACCTAAGATAAGGGCTGAGGAGTGACTCACGAAAGGGGGAGGCTTTGGCCTTGAACAGCCTTTTTTTTCTACAGAGACTATAGTTGATTACTTGACCTGCTACTGTGACTGTACTCTTTCGTGTCGGTGCGTTGTTTTGTTTGTGAGTGCATTTTGTCGTTCACTATAGCTTCTAAAGGTAAACGTGTTGTGTTATCGTTAGCAGATAAACTAAAGATTATAGAGCAATCAGATAAAGGAGTTATGGTTAAACAGTTGGCTGAGATGTACGGTGTTGGACAATCAACGGTTTCATACATTAAAAGGAGCAAACCTACACTTTGAAACTTCATGTTAGTGCTTGAAAACGAAGATGGGAGTTCTTTAAGAAAATCAATGAAGACAGCAACAAACAAAGATTTAGAAAATGCCATTTTAAGTGGTTTTTGCAGCAATGTTCTAACCCCTTTTTTCAGAAATATCCAATTATCCGAATTTTTGATTATCCGAATGGGGTCCAGTCCCAATTGATTCGGATAATTGGAGTTCTACTGTATTTATTTACTATAACAATTACAGTAGAGTCCCCTTAAATCCACACAGCTTGGGACCAAAGTCCTTGAATTATTCAATGAAACTATCCTCATACAGGTACCCTATTAATTCACATCAAAATCACAAAGAAAGAAAGTTTTATTTCAGCTTTAGCCAGTCTTAATAACCAAAAAAGCTTTATTAATACATAAATATATTTGGTAACAAGATTGTAATTACCAGTCATATCAGCAATATCTTGATTTTTTTCAGAAATAAATTTAATACTTCCTTCGTGAAAAACCATGAATTCAGCCATATTATCAAGAATTACATATTAAAATACATACGGAATGATATAAAACTAAAAAAATCTGTAATTCTGCCCCTATATCTGAACTGAAAGTTTCACTGTTTACATCGGTGATATTCAGATTTGAGGGAGTCTACTGTATAATTACATACTAAACAATTTCAGACATATACTGAAGATACCTATTGATTTCAAATTTAAGAACATTTAGAAACAAGTTTCTTCTTTTTTTTCTGCAGTACTAATGATCTCACCATGTTTTCAGAATTAGAACAATAGTCACACCTAGCTGTAATGCAACATTCTCATGTTAAAATTTTCACATATGTTTAGCACACGTTTCTTATTTTATGTCTATTTTCCATATCAGCTTAATTCTTTACCAATGTCAAATGTTATCAATTGTGGTAAAATTTTTAATTACTTGTATCACAAAATGAACGAAAATATTTCTCAAATATCCTTTTCTTTTATTATTTTTTTAAATAGGTAAATAATAATAGGTAGAAATTTATTTTTGAATATTTAATATTTTTTAAATTTCTAAATTACTTTTTACATTAATGTATTTTTAAAAATTGTACTGCATGGAGTATTTTAATAATTTTTTTTTTCTGAATTAGCTTATATCATATTTTTATAGTCTCCATTTTGAAAAATGCGGCAAAGGCTGTGGACCAGAGTCACATCTGTTCTAAAATATTCCCCCTCCTTTTTTGTTCAGCTGGCATCCATGAAACACACTGCTATTAATATCTGTAGGAATTATTGAGAAAAGTTGCCTAATTATGCAAATATAGTTCAAAAGTTTTAACATGACAATTTGTCTGAATTTATAATATAATATAGAACAAATAACGGAAAAATATTGAGAATAAAAATGTTTTTTAAGCTTGTAACTTTATTTTACAGGTTTTTACAGTAGCTATATACAGAAATTTGATTGTTTTAATTAGTAATTAGATTCTTATAATGCCGATTTGATTGATATAATTTAAGAAAGGTTTATTATTATTATATATAATAATAATTTTCATTTTAAAACATTTATCGTGCATGTTCATGTACGTTATTGTGATAAATTTATATCCTGATGTGCATGTTTAGCTTTTCAGCGATCTTCATTTTTCATGTCTGATAAAAATAATAGTTTTTAAAATAAGTTTAATGTCTCTCATCCAGGGTTCGTAAATATCATGATATTTTCGAAAATATAAAAAAAATCCGATATTTTCGATATCTATCCGATATTTTCGATATATATCCGATATTTTCGATATATATCCGATATTTTCAAAATAGTCAACTTACTGCTGATAATGAATATTTTCAAGCATAATATAAATTAGAAACAAAAACATATTGCAATTAACATACAAAACTTAAACAATAGCATTTTAAAATGCATCTCTTTTTTTTACTTTTTTTTTTTTTTTACTTAGAACAAAATTGAAGATGTACTAATTGAAAACAGATACAATTTGCATATATTTGCACTCATTTTGCATATGTATATAAACTATAGGATTTGTATCAAGTATCAAGAAAGTTTTATATTTTATAAAATAAAATTTTAAGTATAAATTAGTTTTTCTTTTAAATTGAAGAATTTTAACATAAATGTAAGCTTGTCTTATTGTTTATTCCCTAACCTGTAGTACAGTTTAGACTCAATTAAACCAAAATCAGAATATTCTTTTCTAATAATGCTGTATATAAATGATTATGTAAATTTCAGTTTCTCTTTCAATGGCTGTTCTGAATTAATTGTCTCTCATAATTATTAGTTCTACATTTAAAAATAAAAGTTTCAAACATAAAGCGTAGAAAAGATATTTGTAAAAAAATTTTCTTGTATTCTTTGCCTAAAAAAGTCACTGCCAGAAACAAAAGTTTTTTATCTACAGAATGGCACAGTCAATAACAGATGAAAATTTCATTGACACTTGTTTTGACTGAAGAAAATATCAAAATTATCTTACACATTGATGTTTTAAAAATAAATATCAAATATACAAAATATCAAACATCTTGATATTTTGAAAATAAATATCAAGAATTTGAAAATATTGAAAATATCAAAAATCTTGATATTTTAAAAATAAATATCAGATATATATCAAGATATATATCATGATATATATCCATTGATATATATCAATGAACCCTGCTCTCATCTTAATTTAAAATATGAAATGACTGTACATAAAGTATGAATGTGAATTAATATGCTTCTTCGAGGTTGCCGCATGGAGCAATAGGAGATATGTCATCTAAGTATTGGTATAAAACCCGATTAGAAATAGATTAGCATTACTTACAAAATACATTTTTGAGCAAAAAGAAAAGTTATAGGTGATGTTAAATACAACATGTTTATTTATTTAATATTTTCTTTCAAAATATTTAAATACTGAAGACTAGTTTTTAAGGTAAAAATTTCTAGAAAAATGATGCATGGTATTCTAATTTCAATAAAAGCATTCATCACAGATTGTAAGAAATCCATTATGCTTCAAAAGAAGACAAAAAGAAAAAAATTGCCCTGAAGTAAAATTTTTGCAAGCATTGCGGAATTTAGAATTTTGTGGATATCTGGTTATTGATTTGTTTACTTTCTTTAAACATAATTTGATTGTAATAATGCAATCAAAATTATAATGAATGCTTACAATATAGCAGAATATTAAAATAATTAAGTAAAGTAATAAACTAAAATAACAATAAATTAAGTTGATTTTAAGGATGATTAAATTATTATAAAGTAAATGGCAAGTAAATAATTTATAATTAAATATGCATCATTAAGATGAAATCAGATTCACCAACTTTGAGAAATTTTTGAGCCAACTCTTGATTTCCTCCAACTTTTCGCGAAATATTGTCTCAACATCCACTATGATAGCAAACAGCAATATCCCCAACTTTTTATCCACAGCTCTAAAAAAGTCTGTGATAGCACAAAACTCCCCCCCCCCCCCCTAAACTTTCAACATTTCAGCCAGCCAGTCAGAGATAAGTGATTGATATGAATAGGCGATAAATGTTAACGGCTGGTACTAGCAGTATTGGTGTTCATCCAACTTTAGCAATGACAATTGTAACCTTTTTCTCCCTTTGAACGGGAAAAAGCTGGGGTTAAAATCGGCTGAAAAGTTGGTGAATCTGATAGCAGCTTAAAGATGCATTTTTCTTGAATTTTTTAATGCAACTTGTCTCATAAAGGTACCCTACTAATTCACATGAAAATCATAAAATAAAAAAGTTTTATTTCAGGTTTAGCCAGACTTAATAACCAAAAAAACTTGACTAATACATAAATATATTTGGTAAAAAGATTGTGATTACCAAAGATCTAAGCAATATCTTGAATCTTTTCAGAAATAAATTTATACTTCCATCATAAAAAAATATAAGTTCAGTCATATTAATGAGAATTGCATTTTAAATAAGTAAAGAATAACACAAAAAGAAAAAAGTCTGTAATTTTGACCCTACATCTGAACTGAAAGTTCCATTATTTGCATCTGTGATTATGTGCGGATTTTAGGCATTTGCAGACTTTAGGGTTGCAGATTTGAGGGAGTGTACTGTTATATTGTTTGATGTCTAGCAATCAAATTAATGCTAAGGGAGTAAAGAGGCTCTGTCAAGCTTTCGCCTACTGTTCCACACGACATTATGTGTGGGACATTTCAAATAAAAATATCTCTGAATAATGAATATGAATGTTTTTAGTATATATTTTTTAGAATGTTCTTTTGGTTAGTAAACAGTTCTATTTATTGTGTGACATATTTTGTGTGGAAAGCTATTTACAATTCCTTGTGAGTAAGATAAACTTGTTTTGTGGAAAACATGAGAAAATATCAGTACATATGCCAAAACTCAGTTGCATACCAAAGAATCTCAAATTTGAAATGTAAATGAAATAATACTTGAAAATATGACTAAAATGATGAATCATATAAATATTAAAAGACTAACATATGAAATTTGAAAAATAAAATAGAAAAGAGAAGAATATAAAAATTTTGCAAGTTCACTTTGTAATGTCAATTTTTTTTTTTTTTTTTTTTTTTTTTTTGGCGAGTACCAGAATGAAGTACAAAGTCCTTTGTGATTGTGGGCAACTATGCTTTAATTCACTGCTGCAGCTTCTTTTCAGCAGTAATTGTAAGTCTTATTTCATATGTTCAGATAGCACAAATAAAGATACTATTTTTGTTTTTATTGAATATCTTTATCAAGAAATTTTTCTGTTCTCAAAAAGAAGAAGAAAGTGTATGGAGTGATGGACCACCCTCTGAATTAAAAAATAAATACAGTAGGCTCCCTTAAATCCTCGACCCTAAAGTCTGCGAACACCTAAAATCCGCATATTTTTTCAGATGTAAACAATGCTACAGTTAAGTTGCAGGAACAAAATTCAAGATGGCGCCGAAATCAGCGACTACCGCAATGTTTTTTTTACTAAATTTTTTGTTAATCATTCTCTTTTGGCTATTACAGCTGATTTATTACTACTAAATAAATTTACATTACTTTTGATTTTAATATAAATTAGCATATCAATATAAAAAATACCAGGGTTCGAAATGGAAAAATCCATGAACCGGACGCTATTTTAAAATTATTGTTTGCGGAATTTTTTTTTTTTAAATTATAGACAAATTTATTTCTAAACATACAAAGCAGTATAATAAAAGCATTCAAGACACTAAATAACAATGGAAAAATTTACTAAGTTAAAAGTGCTAAGAACGAATAATGATGACGATCTTACGATAACTTTACCACTAGGTGGCAGCATAGGGCTTTTGAATCGAATTGAATCAATTTCCTAATGTTTTCTAAATTTTTATTTTACATAATTATTTTAATACAGTAGACTCCCTTAAATCTGCGACCCTAAAATCCGCATATTTTTTCAGATGTAAACAATGAAATTTACAGTTAAGTTGCAGGAACAAAATTCAAGATGGCGCCGAAATCGGCAACTACCGCAATGTTTTTTTTACTAAATTTTTTGTTAATCATTCTCTTTTGGCTATTACAGCTGATTTATTACTACTAAATAAATTTACATTACTTTTGATTTTAATATAAATTAGCATATCAATATAAAAAATACCAGGGTTCGAAATGGAAAAATCCATGAACCGGACGCTATTTTAAAATTATTGTTTGCGGAATTTTTTTTTTTTAAATTATAGACAAATTTATTTCTAAACATACAAAGCAGTATAATAAAAGCATTCAAGACACTAAATAACAATGGAAAAAGTTACTAAGTTAAAAGTGCTAAGAACGAATAATGATGACGATCTTACGATCACTTTACCACTAGATGGCAGCATAGGGCTTTTGAATCGAATTGAATCGATTTCCTAATGTTTTCTAAATTTTTATTTTTCATAATTATTTTAATACAGTAGACTCCCTTAAATCTGCGACCCTAAAATCCGCATATTTTTTCAGATGTAAACAATGAAATTTACAGTTAAGTTGCAGGAACAAAATTCAAGATGGCGCCGAAATCGGCAACTACCGCAATGTTTTTTTTACTAAATATTTTGTTAATCATTCTCTTTTGGCTATTACAGCTGATTTATTACTACTAAATAAATTTACATTACTTTTGATTTTAATATAAATTAGCATATCAATATAAAAAATACCAGGGTTCGAAATGGAAAAATCCATGAACCGGACGCTATTTTAAAATTATTGTTTGCGGAATTTTTTTTTTTTTAAATTATAGACAAATTTATTTCTAAACATACAAAGCAGTATAATAAAAGCATTCAAGACACTAAATAACAATGGAAAAAGTTACTAAGTTAAAAGTGCTAAGAACGAATAATGATGACGATCTTACGATCACTTTACCACTAGATGGCAGCATAGGGCTTTTGAATCGAATTGAATCGATTTCCTAATGTTTTCTAAATTTTTATTTTACATAATTATTTTAATACAGTAGACTCCCTTAAATCTGCGACCCTAAAATCCGCATATTTTTTCAGATGTAAACAATGAAATTTACAGTTAAGTTGCAGGAACAAAATTCAAGATGGCGCCGAAATCGGCAACTACCGCAATGTTTTTTTTACTAAATTTTTTGTTAATCATTCTCTTTTGGCTATTACAGCTGATTTATTACTAAATAAATTTACATTACTTTTGATTTTGATATAAATTAGCATATCTATATCAAAAATCCCAGGGTACGAAATGGAAAAATCCACGAACCGGAACGCTATTTTAAAATTATTGTTCGCGGAATTTTTTTTTTTAATTATAGACAAATTTATTTCTAAACATACAAAGCAGTATAAAAAAAGCATTCAGGACTCTAAATAACAATGGAAAAGGTTACAGTGAGCGCAATAAGCTATATATACTAATAATAGCATTAACACTGTTCTCCTTGCTATCACTAGATGGCAGCATAGGACTTTTGGAATCGAATTGAATTGATTTCATTCGTAAATTTTTTATTTTACATAATTATTTTAATAATTACTTACTTTTAAACTAATAAATTATTTTAATATTTTACTTATTTTAATGTTTCACTTTATTGTAAGCATTCATTATAATTTCCCTTGCTTAACTACCAATCAAATTAATGTTTCAAAAATGTAAACAAATCAATGACCAGAAATCTGCAAAATTCTAAAATCCGCACAACCTCTGGTCCCAAGCTGTGCGAATTTGAGGGAGTCTACTGTAATTACTTAACTTTAAACTAATAAATTATTTTAATATTTTACTTATTTTAATGTTTCACTTTACTGTAAGCATTCATTATAATTTCCCTTGCTTAACTACCAATCAAATTAATGTTTCAAAAATGTAAACAAATCAATGACCAGAAATCTGCAAAATTCTAAAATCCGCACAACCTCTGGTCCCAAGCTGTGCGGATTTGACGGAGTCTACTGTATATGGCAAAACTGCCTTGCATATTTCATGAAAATATGAATGGAAATCTTTGCTACCTTTCAGAAAATGGAATAGTTGAAGGTGTTTGTGATATAATATAAAGGGACTTATGCAACAAAAGATGATGAGTATAAGCGGAATGCACACAGTTTAATCTGCCAAAGATTTTGCTCACTTAGCAGGCCAGCTTTCACTGAGAATGGAAATATTCTATATTGAAAAACAGGAGATTGAAGAAAGAATGTGTAAAAAAATATCCTTGTAACTAAACTAAACTATCCTTGTAACTAAAATCAATAGGAATATCAAGATCCCATATTATTCAATTCAAAAAAAGAAACTTGGTTTATCTAAACCTCTCTCTCTCGAAAGAAACTTATAAATAATTTGAATCGAACAATTCAACAACCTTAACTCTCAGTAAAAATGTACAATGGAGAAAATGGATTATTCTCGATTATGAGGAATCCTGAATGTTTCCAGGAGAAGGATCCAGGAGAAATTACTGAGAAGATAATGGTACATTTTTGTAAATGTATTGGAAGAGTAAAAAATCCAAAGTTATTTCTGTTAGTTAATGGCCGAACCATCGAGATGAAATTGTGTACAAACATAAAGAAATAGTAAAAGTTATTTTTGCACTAATTGTTGCTAACAATTGAGGCTCTTATCAATTTGATGATATAGAGCTATGTATTCAAACTTTTAAAACTAAACAATGGGACGTCTTTTGTTATTAATACAGTAAAGACCTATTATCCGGAAAGAAAAAATTATTCAAAAATTTTCTAAATTTGTAAATTTTTACTAAAATTTTGTAATTTCTGAAATTTTTTGAAAATTTTACAGATTCTTAACTTTTTTTTCAGTCCATTGTGTTATAATGTGCAACCACTAAAATATATTACTTCAGTGGCAGTGGTACACAGCATCCCCCCCCCCCCCCCGAAATTCGAAAAGAAATATTGTTTTTCTGTCAAATTTTAGTTTAAAATTATATTACAATTCATTAAAAAAATTGTCAGATATTTCACTTCTCCCCCTCCCCCCCCTCCCATCCGCATGCTGAAAAATTATTATGGCTATTCCATTGTGTTACTTTAATATACATTTAATAGCAGAGTTCTATTTATTTACTTGTGCCCTCCCCTTCCCTTCTCACACTTTCCAAAATATTTTATCTAAATTATGTAGTTTAAAAAAAAGAGGTAGAAATTGCAGATTAAATAACATTAGTTAGCCGATTTTATTTTGTTATTTATTCATTGTTACCATTGATTAGGGCAGGAATTTTTGTTTAATTTAAAAAAAATATATAAAAGGTAAGTTTTTATTCAAATTTTGACATGTGATTGTTTCAATTTTGTTATTTTTATGTTTCTGAAAAATAACGCCAGAAATAGACTTTTTTTTTTGGGGGGGGGGGGGGTCCGAATTTAGTTTAAAAATAAGATTTATTAAAAATATCAATCAAAAATTTTTTATGCAAATTATGTAGCTGTAAAGAAAGAAAATGTAGAACTTGTATAGATAAAATAATATTAGTTACCAAACTTAATTTTTATTTATTGTTTCCATTGAATATTGCAGGAATTTTTGTTTAAATAATTTTTAAAAATGCAAAAGATAAGTTTTATTCATATTCTACATGGGATTGTTTAAACTTTGTTATTATTTTATGTTTTTGAAATATTCTGGATTTCAGGAGGTGGCTGTGATTCTTAATTTTGGGAGGACCTGAAATCCAGAAAGCCTTCAGTCCCAAAGATTCTGGAATAGGTCCTGTACTACTTTGCTTTTATTATTTTGTATATTTTTTTTTCATACCATTTCAATTCATGAAAGTTTGGTTTAAAAATAGTACCTTTTTATGTATTTTATAGTTGTTTCTTCATATTAAGGTAGATATTTTGTTAAATAAATATTAAAATAAATTTTTCAAGTAATAAGCAATAGATTTCTTTTTCTTAAAATTAGAAATTCACATACTGTCCCAGATGTGGCATCTATTAAAAATTTATTACTTATACTAAATTTTACTTTTCCACGCAAACATAATGAACAGAAAGTAAGGAGTCAGAGTATTTATTAAAAAAAATTACAGTTGTATAAACAAAATAGATCTGGAGGGTTTATTGTTGGAAGTAAAACCTTGGAAAAGTCATATGCAACTGTGTGTCCTGCATGTGAAAGCTGTATTTTATTAAAAAAAAATCCCTAAAAAGGTAAAGAAAATAATTTTTATGTTTATAAAATAATAGAAGTAGAGTATAGTACTTGTAATGGATCAATTTTTTTTTAATTTTATAATTACAAAAGTTTTCATGAAAATTTAGTCCAGTGGCGCAGCTAGGAAGGGTGACACCCGGGGCAGATGTTAATGGTGTCATCCCCCTCCCACCAGGGTTCTCGCTGACTTTTTACTAACGTTAGCAATTTGGCTAATCAGAAATAAAAAAACATTTGCCAAATGGAAAAAATGGTAGCAAAAAAAGGACGTCGTGAAACATTGAAATCCGATCTTCAACCCCTTAATGCACCTGCCCCATTTTTTTTCAATGTTTTCTAAAATAACCTAAGTTTTTGTGACTGTGTATAGATCAGTTATTAAATCTAAATTTAATTATCCATGGCAGAAACTATTAAAAAAAAAGCTAAATTTTAGAAGTGTTCTATTCTAAATCTATTTTAAAACTTTTCTAAATATATTCGGAATAAACTAAATTCTAAAATGTTTGCACAATCAAGAAAAAAATTCCAAACCCAATTTAAACCATTAAAATGCTATAAAATAAAACTTCTTATCCCTGTTAATTCAAGATTTTAAGATATTACATTCAATAATTTCTGAAAAATTCAAAATATAGACAACAAAGTATGTGTCAAAAACTTTATTTTTCAAGAATTCTTTGGCTTTTTATTGAAGCCTATACTTTAAAGACAGTTTCGAAATTACACCTTTACCTATTGGATCTATTATCTATTTTACCTATTGGAACACATACTAAATTGAAATTTTTGACATTTCTTATTATACATACGTTTTTTTCAATTTAGTTCTTGTTGTGTTTATCACACTGAAGCCTCACTCATAGTTTACTGAATGTAAGCAGCAATATTTTAGCAAATTGTAGCATGTTCCATGTTATAGGATAAAGTTTCTGCAAATCGTTTTTCAAATGAAATGTATGGTATCTCCTAAATTCAAGGTTTTGCAGCAAGAACTCAAGAAAGTTTTAAATTTCCATTCTAACGGTACCTCAGATAAGGAAATGTCTGTATCATCCAAATGTATAAGGTTAAAGACTGATTCAGTTTCTTTTATACCATAGTTTTAAAAATTGTTCTTATCCATTACTAATGGGAGATTTTGTGGGCAAAACACACTTAAAAATCTCTAGTTTGTCTGAATCAACAAAGCGTTCATTTAAATTTTGTTGGAGATACCTTATTTAATCTTGTTTTAAATTTTCTAAAACACCACGTTCTTCTTTACTATTACGGACTAAGAAATTTTCATAAACAAAATCTTGTATTCCTTCAGGCACATTCTCCATAAGCTTTTTAAAGTTTTTCCCATAACCAGGAGAGCCTCTAAACATTTAATTGTAACGTCAGTTTGACATTTTTCAAAAGAAAAATCAAGGATGCAAATAAGCATGCCGCCTGTCCTGACAAAGATAAAAATAGTTGAGCAAAAATGTGAGCACTCGAAATTTGGCGAGTCAAATCTTCCGCTTACTCACCAAATGAAGCCTTTTGTCACGATTTGGCACAATGGTGAGCGGCAGTGAGAACCCTTCTTCCCCCACACACACACAACCTCCCGTGATATTTTTTCAATCACAATTCTACGTTATTATAAATAAAATTTTAACATTTTTTGAGAACTTTTATGAACTTTATATTAACAAAGTAATAATATTAAAAAAAATATATATATTATAATAGGAAAACAAAAATTTTATATTATTTTTTGATGCACTATACCAGGGTCGGCGAACCTTTTTGTTGTCGCGTGCCAAATTTTATCAAAAAATATTTTACGTCACCATGACGTGCCAACTAAAAACAAATTTAGTAGGTGGAAAAATAATGGAATAAAATTGCTTAAAATTTTCTATTAAGATTTTAAAAATATGAGAAACATACATGTAGGTATTACACTGTAATAATTACAGCAAAAAATATATTTAAAAAAATTAATGCTATGTAATTTGATTTCTGTTGTTGCATATTAATATGAATTTAATTTTAATGCAAACTAAACGCCGGGTTTCTGACAAGTGCTTTCAGTATGAGTTTTGATATAATTCATTTGTGAAAACAGTGGCTTGAAAGCATAGATAGGCAGAAAAACTGTTAAAATGGCAAACACCAGTTTCTTTGAATAGCTCTGAAATAAATTCAAAGTTTCCAAAACTTTATCATTAGAATTTAATAATGTATAATAACCAATTCTTGTCGATAGTTTTCAAATATCATCTTTGTTTGAAAATTTTTTGAGACCATAATTAATTAGATTAGAATATAATATGCCGCAATTAAAATTTTTCAATTTCCATTTAATCGAATTTAGAAAAGATCAGACGCAATTTTGTGTAATCTCACTTTATTTTGATTTAGAGCCACAAGCAATGCCATGCCAAAATTATTCTTTCGCGTGCCATAGGTTCGCCGACCCTGCACTATACTATAGTCAATCTATTTGGAAGTATCCTTCGAAAAAACGTATAAATGGAATTAAGAATTTATTTGTATTGTATAAACAAATATTTTAACATTAGAATGTAACGGAATAAAACGAGATTTAAAGTTCAAAATATTTAAATAAAATAAACTAGTTGGATGTGCCAATCTCAAAATTTTCTTCAATCTCATACGTGTTAATACTTCAAAATTCCACATTACAGTGCCAAGATTAAATGACAATCTAGGCCCACATAAAGATTCTAAAAGATATATGTTGGTTGAATTGTGTGTATTTAAAAAGGAGGTATACGCATCGCACCTTTGAAACAAGTCATTGAATTTCAGCACCCACCCTCTTAGATGACTGCGACCAAAATTCACAACCCAAAAAGCATAAAAGCGACACCCGTTGAGAGGTATACACCCATCTATTTATGTGAAAGTGTAACAGCAGAATATGAAGTTTGATTAAATTTCATTCATTAATTTTTGAGATATAGCATAAAAAATGCCGCATAGAAGCAGCACCATATATGATTTACATGAAAACCTAATCAGCAACTAGTGGTGTAGTCATAAAAAAAAAAGAGGGCATATGCTCTAAGCAGAAGGTATACGTTCAAGGCTGAGGGTATATACTATAGTTTTTTTGAGAAACAGAGGATATATGGTGTTTCTTAAAAAAAATTCAGAAGGTATATGGCATATACCACCGTATACTCTCCACTACATCCCTGTCAGCAACAACGTATGTCAACGTCTAAGCGAATCTGAAGTTTGATAAAATTCCGTGCATTAGGTCTTGAGATACAAATATTGTGGAAATCGTGAAAAATGCAGCATAGCAGCACCACCTGTTGTACAATTTACAGCAAAAACTAATCAGCACCAAATTATATCAAGGTATAACTAAATCTGAAGTTTGATGAAAATCTGTGTATTAATTCCTGAGATAAAGCTATTGTAGAAATCGTAAAAAATGCAGCATAGCAGCGTCACCTGAAGAGCTATTTACATCAAAAACTAATCAGCACCTATTTATATAAAGGTAATAACTTAATATGAAGTATTATTAAATTTGGTGCATTAGTTCTTGAGCTAGAGCGCCCACAAAATTTGTCACATACAGACAGACATTTTCTAAAAACAGTCAAATCGTGTTCAGGACCTTCTAAAACGTACAAATCCGTTGAAAACTGGAAGTCGAATTTTTTTAACAAATTTAATACTTTCTTCTTGAAAAGATAGAAGAAAGTAAAAATGCATGAAAATTCAACACATGAAAGGTTCCTGCTTTATATTTCATTTTTACTACTTTACAAGAAGAGAGTACGGGATTCGTGAAAAATTTCGACTTCTGGTTTTCGATGGATTTATAAGTTTTAGACCGTCCTGAACACGATTTGATGGTTTTTAGAAAATGTCTGTCTGTCTGAATGTGACAAAAATTTTGTGGGCGCTCTATCTCAAGAACTAATGCATGGAATTAAAAAAAAAAACTTCAAATTCAATTAGACCTTGATATAAACTGGTGTTGATTAGTTTTTGTTGTATAGCGCCCAAAAGGTAGCGCTGGTATGCAGCATTTTTGACGATTTTCCCAAATCTATGTCTTAAGAATTAATGCACTAATTTTCATAAACTTCAGATTCAGTTAGTCCTTGATATGAATTTGTGCTGATTACTTTTGGTATAAATCATCCAACAGGTGGCGCTGCAATGCTGCATTTTTCACAATTTCCGCAATAGCTCTATCTCAATAACTTAATGCACAGATTTTCATCAAATTTCGGATTCAGTTAGACGTTGACATTAGTTGTTGCTGATTAGGTTTTGGTATAAACTACCAACAGGTTATATGCTGTATTTTGCGTGATTTGCACAATTTTAGCGATAGTTCTATCTCGAGGAATAATGCACGGAATTTCATATCTTTTGAATTCTCATGATGGGCATAGATTGTCGTTTAATTTTGGCACTGTGCTAGCGAATTTTAAAGTATTAACATGTATGAGATAGAAGAAAGTTTTGGGATTGGCACATCTGACTAGTTAATAAATGTTTCTATTATAAAACCAATAGATGTCCAAGAATATTTAAACCACGTTCTTTTATACTAAATTTTTCCTTTCTAAAAGCAATTTCTTTTCTAATACCAGAAAAATAAAAATATTTTTATGATAAATTTTATTGCTAACATCATTTAAAATACGTATCTATATTCTCCCTCAATTGAAATCTTATAAGCATAACACATAATTTTATTTTCCTTGTACACCAAAAGGCGACAACTAACCAAATAAGATAATCCGAAATCAAAGCGCTTTGTCGAAAAGTTCTCTTTCCATTCGTCTGTTCATTAAATTTCTGAAATAACTTTTCTGACTAATCATGACTCATTTATCGCAGCCGCCTTCTCCTGATGGTTGAATATATTACACTGATTCTGAACATGTGATTTACCAGTTTACAACCTAAAGTATATGCTTTTCTGGAAGTCAAGGGTGAAATCACAGGCTAGTAAAGATTATAGTGTCTGTGGGTGTCTCTTACGAAAATACTCGTAGTTGGATGTGCCAATCCCAAAACTTTCTTCAACCTCATACATCTTAATGTTTCAAAAAGTTGTAACAAATGTCAATACTGTACCAACTTTGACTTTCATCTTAAATCTCTATTTCAATCAATTAATTGGAGTAAAAACGAATTAATCTCGATAATGATATTTATTATAATCAATAGTTTTCCGTTATTTTGTTGTACATCAGCTGTTTGCGAATAGCCGGCATAGCAGGGTACGATGTTCCCGTTGCTCCCAGAGCCACCGATGTACAATAAAACTTCAAAAAATCGAGAAAATCATACAAAAATCACTATTACAGCGCCGGCAGAATATTTCGAAATTCAAGGAGGACCTGCTTGCCATAGCCAAAAACAAATCTGAAATTTAGTTCAATTCTTTTTATAACTTCATACACTTTTCGATTGTACAATAATGAACATGGTACAAAAATCGCTATTACAGCACCCCCTTCAGGCGCAATATGTCCAAATTCAAGGAGTACCTGCTAGCCATTGCCAAAAATATTCACACAAAATTTAATTCCAATTCTATGCATGTTTCATGCACTTTTCAATGGCACAATAAGGGAAATGGCACAAAAATTGCTATTACAGCACCCTCTTCTGGTGGAATATTTCCAAATTGTAGGAGAATCTGCTGGCCACAGCCGAAAACATACACAAAATTTTGGTTCAATTCTGTGCATAACTTTATGCTCTTTTCGATGGTACAATGGAGAAACACAGACACACGGACAGACATTTTGTATAAACATGTTTTTGGGGACCTCTGATCCCTAAAATGTGTAAATTCGTCGAAAAAAATTTCGATTACAATACTTTCTACTATTGAAAACTGAAGAAAGTAAAAAGGGTAAAAGAATACAAGGCAACAATAACACAGGAAATGACCATACCATTCCTTATTTTCCTTTTGTCCTACCTATACAAGAAGCCTCAGGGCAACTCATAACTCATCCCAGAGTATGCATAAGTTAATGTGATGCCTATATGTAGAAGACAATTCTTTCTTTAAAAGTCTGCTCTTGCTACCCATTTGTTAGATAGGTATGTTTTTGTTCACTATTGTATATCTTATTTAGGCACAACATTCTGTGTAAAGTTTCAGATTCTCGAAGAAAAGAAAATTTAATCTGTTGTGTGGTGTGCTAGAAATTTCATTTTATTTCAGAATTATTTTTCAAAATCTCATAACGTTACACATATATTTTTTTGCAAATAAAGATTAGGTGTCACCCCTTAGAGTGTGACACCCGAGGCGGACCACTCCCCCTTAGCTACGCCACTGATTTAGTCTGAAGGTCCTACATGTGACAGTGAAATTGTCCTAAGGCTCTTCCCAGCTATAGTTTTCCCTTTCCCATTGCAAATGTTTCAATTAATTTACCATTGTTATAAATAAAATGCAACCGATTTTAAATATATTTGATGATCATAAACAAAATAATATTAGCGACTCATGCCAAAATTAAGTACAGCTGAAAACTATATACTCTAATTGAAGTATAAACAGAATAGGTATTAGTCCAGCAATAGAGACCGTATAGGGACTCTACCTAGCAAAATTCATGGTACTTCTGGGAAAAGGCTTACTAGATGTTTTTGGGTCATTGAATCCGAATTTTTAACTTCCCACCAAAATTTCTCCTGTCAACCCCCCCAAATTTTGGTAAAATGCCCCCCAAAAAGGTTTTTATTAAAAAAATCAATTTTTTTATTATTTTAGGGAAAAAGTATCTAGAAATTCAGAGAGTATACAAAATTTGCAAGAAATTAGATATATGACATTATGACTTAGGATGAAGGGGGATCTGCCTCGGAACATTTGCGCAGTGCTGCGTGAACTAAGTTGTGCAATTCTACTTAACCATTCACACGTTTACTTTCGCCCTCCCATCTTCCCTCCGAACTTTCTCTATAAGGTTTACTTTAAGTTTTTTGGGTCGCTGAATCCGAATTTTTAACTTCCCCCCCAAAATTCTCCCCCCCCCCAATAGTTGTTTTTAACTTAAATTTCTTATTGTTTTGGGGAAAAACATTATGAAATTCAGAAACTAGACAAAATTTGCAACAAATAGGATACATGGCATTATGACGTAGGATGAACGGGGAGGAGGAGGGCTGCCTCTGAACATGTACTAAGTTATGAAGTCCAGGCAATAGGGGATTTTACCTGGCAAAATTAATACTAGTTCTGGATTTTGACTCACTTTGTTTTTTGGGTCACTGGATATGAATTTGTAACTTCCCACCAAAATTTCCCCAGGCAACCCCCACAAAAAATTGATTTTTTGAGAAAAGCGCGCAGGGAATGTTCCGAGGCAGCCCCCTCTCTCCCCGTTTATCCTACGTCATAATGTCATTTATCCTATTTGTTGCAAATTTTGTCTAGTTTCTGAATTTCGTAATGCTTTTTCCCTAAAGCAATAAGAAATTTAAGTTAAAGCAACTATTTTGGGGGGGAGGGGAAATTTTGGAGGTAAGTTAAAAATTCGGATTCAGCGACCCAAAATACTTAAAAAAGTAAACCTTATAGAGAAAGTTTGGAGGGGAGATGAGAGGGCGAATGTTAACATGTGAGTGGTTAAGTGGAATTGCACAACTTAGTCCACGCAGCACCGCAGCGCATGTTCTGAGGCAGATCCCCCTTTCCCCTTCATCCTAAGTCATATATCTAATTTGTTGTAAATTTTGTCTTCTTTCTGATTTCTAGATACCCCCAAAAAAATAAAAAAATTGATTTTATTAATAAAAACTTTTTTGGGGGGTTGACGGGAGAAATTTTGGTGGGAAGTTACAAATTCAGATTCAGCGATCCAAAAAACATTAGTAAGCCGATTTCCAGAACTACCATTCATTTTGCTAGGTAAAATTCCCTATTGCCTGGACTATATATGGTAACAGAAAAATTTTATACAGCAAATTCTAAACAAGCAAAAATGGTATTTATTATAAAAGTTTTTTTTAACAATAGTATAAACATCAACAAATATTACTTTACACGGATATACTATATTAATTGCTTTTGAATATTTCACCTTTTGATTTTTTTTTAGATTTTATCTCTATCTCTTTACAAAAACATAAAAAGTGGAGTTCTACAACATATTATATGATGCTATAAATGAAGAAAAAATAAAATCTCTATATTCTGGCATGGTTTGCTGCAATTTAGTTTAACCCCTATGTAAAAAAAAAAAAAAAAAAAAAAATCCTTTAAATAATCAATAACTTATTGGCAAATAAAACAACTCTGTATAATTTCTAGATCTGGAATTAGGTGTCTTTGCAAACATTGAAAATAAATTTTATGATTACAATTATTCAACACTTTTTATGAAGTTCAAACAGGAGCAAATCCATTTCATTTTTTAGGAGTGGGGACAGGGGTGATACATATATATAATGGGCATAGTATAGTAAGGACAAAGTTCTTTAGTCCATACAAGTTGGGACCAAAGGTTGTGCAGATTATAGAATTACTGTGGATTAGAGAGTACTGTATGGAGTATGAGTCATTTTTCTTTTCTGGACAACATTTTAATACCATATTCAGTATAACATACTATAAGATAAATAATAAATATGAAATCTAATAACTTAATTTGCTATCTCAAAAAATACGATTTTTCAAGTTCTTTTATTAAAGAAATTTTATATTTAAAGAGAATACATTGATAATTTGATATATTATAGGAACAAAGTCTTTTTTTTTTTTTCCAAGGAACATTTTCAGCAAGTATAATAAAAATGCTTAAAATGAAGAAATTATGCACAAAATTAATAATATATATATATATGAAAGGATAAAAATAAGTAAATAAAAATAAACCCCTTTTTAAAAGATAAAATCTTTTTTAAATTCAAAATTTAAATTTTTAAAATCAGGAAACCAAACTTATTTTTCATAGACTCTTAAAGCAAATAAATAAAAATATTTTCTTCATCATAAAAAATCTTTGATACCGATTGATATTTATGAAACAGATTTGGAAAAGAAATTACCCTTTGTTGACATAAGACAGTCATCATAAAACATATTAAATTATCTTGGAAGCATTATATTTATAGCATAAACAAACTGAGATTTTCAGGCTATGCTAGATAATATAAACAACAAAGGAGTGATTTCAGAGCAATAAATCAAAGTAAATATGTTAGTTCAATTAGTGTCAAAGTAGAAAATTGATAAGCAGTAAATCATAATTAACTTTTGTCTGATTTGACACTTCAGATTATGAGTATCTCATAAATAATATTTAACATTTAAATCAGAATTAGCTCTTGTTGTGCAATCATAAGTTCAGACTCTTTGTCTCCACATAAAAAAACAGTTATAAAAAAGATAATGCACCAATCATGAAAGATTAAGCCTCCCACTTTGTTACTTCTGCCCTCTGCTGGAAAAAGTAATAACTATCTGATTAAAAGCATGGTGCAGAGGGAAGGAGAAGTCAGATTATGATGCAGTCCTCTGTTGAATATCAGGAATAATTTAGAGAGCTTTGGCTCCTACCATCTTCCTAGTCACTGGACCTGACTTCAGATGATATCATGAATTATTACAGTTAATAAAGTCAGGTTTAGCACAAACTGCCTCATCTTCTTGTAAGGCCATGACTACTACGCTTACATAATATACAAGCGGAATCATTTCATTAGTCGGCAGGATAGTTAGTGGTTCCTGCCACAGAAGATCCCAGTGGATTAATTTCTCACTCGGACTAGAAGAATTAAAATTTTTCCTGTACATGTTCATCTTCATTTGAATATATAGGATTGTACTGATTTGTCTTCACTCAGATACAGTAGAAATGCCTACCTGAATTCAGTCAACTCAAAGTTTTAATTATCTCTGTAGTTTGAGGGAGACTGTCTTCAAAAAGGAACTGCTTTTTGAGATTGCCTGCCAGCTTGGATCCAAAATTTTTCTTTGTCATCTGCAATGAATAAAGTGTTTGCTGCCCTGTTATGGAAAGGACTACTACTGCAACAATTTCTCTGATTTCAAAAATTGGTAATGCAAATGGGAAAGTTGTATCAGATGTCGATGACATTTTTACTCCAAAGAGGGAAATGAACAGTGAAAAGATGAAAAGAGTGCCACCAATCACCACGTTAAAGGAATGCCGTGCAAAATAGGATGGATACCAAAGGATTTTTCGTTCAATAAAGTAAATTTTTTTTAAATTTCTAGTAAGTGTGCAAAAGGGAAATATTCATTTAAAAGGACATTCAGGTATGTACTTTTCTGTTACTTTCAAATAGAGAAGAAAAACATTTTTAGTGAAGAAAAGATATAAAAACAGTGAAAATTGCTATTGACACTTTTATTTAAATTTATAGTATTTAATCCTCATTATTATTTTTTGAAATTCGTAAAGTGGATTTTATTTAAATTATTTATTTTGATATTTTGTTAATATTTTCATGTGAGAATCATTGATATTTTTACTATTATTGAGTCTTGCAAAGAATGTTATTTTTATTTAGTCATATTTGATAGGCTGTTAGTACAATGGGTAATAATTTGTTAGGATTTTTGAAAGTATATTTTATTTCTTCATATTGCTGATAGTTGTGTGAGTAAGCAGGTATAAAAGAAAAGTACTCACTTAAATAAAACAGCCCAAAAAGTGACGAATTAATCTTAATCACTTGAAATTTTTTTTATTATTTCTAGTTAAAGTATATTTTGTTGTTCATAATTGCATATAATAAAATTGAGTAACAATGAATCCCTCAGGGCAAACAGAAAATTCGACCCCTGAGTCTCCGTTGGTTAACAAAATAAATGTCAAATGGGGTAAAAATAAATAGTAGTAGTAAAGTTCAACTGAAAAGGAGAGGTAGACCCAGTATAAATATGTAATATTTTATGTGTTTAATCATAAATAATCAAGAGTAATAAAGAGTAATGACAACAGTAAGTAATCAAAGTGAATATGAACCTCCTGGAAAGTCGGGGTCATGCCAAAAGTCATCTATTTTAGTGTTTTTCTTTTTTTTTTTTTTTAAGTTTTTAATGTTCTCTTGAGATATTTGTTTTTGTCAGTTAGACTCAACAATGTTTCAAAAAGTATAATTAAAGTGTTTCTTGTGCTGTATTATTAATACTATTGCTATTTTTATTATATTTACTTTGCTATTATGAAGAATTATATTTTTATTACTTTCAATGTTCAAAGTATTTACATTTAGAGTATAGTCTCAACAATTATACTACATTTTCAGAGAATTTGATTACTTTCATGAATTACAGAATCTTACTTTGAGTTTTATTTTAATAAAGTGCCAGATATAGGAAACAAGGTATATTAATGGGGGGGAATTATTGATATTGCTGCAATGGATTTCCCGTTAAAAAGTTCTGTATGTTGCAGTCGCGTATTTTTATTATATTTGTTTTCTCAATCTCATATATTTTGAAACAAGTACCTATCTGGACAAATGCTTGACAGGTGAGAATAAATATTTGATCAGTTATTTTTCTTTTATTTCTACCTGTATTTTTGAGCTTTGATTGAATTATGTACAAAAGAGAGGCTGATTGTTCCAAGCTATGAATGACTAAAAATGACAGTTTGAGTGATGCTTTTGAATGACATCCTAGAGTAGGGGAGAGGGGGGACACCTTTGAATGTTTTTTTAAAAAATCCACATATTTTTTACTTGAATTATATTTATTGAATTTTAAATATTTCGTGAGTGAAAGAATGTAATTTTGCATCATATGAAATAAAAAATTACAGTTTTTCAGATAAATTAAATATGTTGTGAGGATTTAAAAAGTTGAAAGTTTTCTGTTCAAACCTGCCCCATGTAGGGGTACATTTGAACAAGCTAGGGGCACCTTTGAACAAATAAACAAAATATGAAAATATTGACAGTTTTTATTGAAAACAGCGTATCTTTCCAAAATATAAAACAATAAGAATAAAATTACACAATTACATTTAACTGAAATTACAATTTTTTTATTATTTAACCAAATTTGTATCCATCAAAGCACATTGTTGAGACAGAACGTAGGATCCCTCCAATTATGTTTAATTGCGGCAACTTTTTTATATAATATCCTTAAAATCAACCAAATTGATATCCGATGCCTCTGGAAAATATATCATATGTTATTTTTTATGAAGAAACCCGACATTAAGCAATATAATCTGACCAACGTAATGCAGAGTTCTTTTTGCAGGAAATTGAACTAAAATGAAATCATTTTCAATCAAATTGTTATAGAAAATGGATAAAACCCTGTTTTATGAAATTCAGAAATAATGTTTACCATTGTAAGTGAAACAGTATAGGGTTTGTTAGACAAATCTGCTAAATCATGAATTATTGTTGTGTGTCCTGAATTTGCCGGTAGTTGAAGCCCTGCATCTGTACAACTTTCATATTAAGTATAATATCTCTTAATTTTCATATTTAAAAAAATTTTCAACAATAATAATATTTAGATACATCTATAACTCTTTAATTCATAGTTTTAATTGTTCAATGGTGCCCCATCACATGGAGTTTAGCATTAAAACTATTTACTCAATTAGGTTTGAGAATTTGAATAAAACAAACCTTATAAGTTAAAGCTAACATCTTTATTTAGATATTAAATACTAAATTATAATTTTAGGAATACAAGATTATCAACAAAAAACTTACAACTTTATTTTGTTAAGTTTAGATTCAAGAAAGCAAAATATACATATCTTGCTTAGACAGTAGTGTGCATGCAAAATAGTAAACCTTTGCATTCTTGTTACATTGAAGCAATAGTACTGTGATGCCGTATAGATTTAAAAAATATAATTTATTTAAAGAAAAATATTTACAGTGTTCAAAGGTGAACCCCAGTTCAAAGGTACCCCCTTCTCCCCTACAAGGTAAAATTATGAATAAAAAAATGGGAGTTCAAACATTGTTTTGCTCCCCTTACTGTTAACAAACATTCTTTTTTAATAATTTGCGTAAGTGAAAGTTTTGTTTTTTGGTATATTTGATAAAATGTATTTCGAAAAAATTTGAAATTTTATGTATTTTTTATTTTTACTCAAAAATACAGGTTAAAATAAGAGAAAATAAGTGATTGAATATCTATTCTTACATTTTAAGCATTTGTCTAGATAGGTTACTTGTTTCAAAATATACGAGAAGAAAAAACAAATAATTTTGCGTATTCTCTCCCGGATGTTGCAGCTCCAGGAGTTAGTACGCGAAAATGCGACAATTTGGCGATTTTTGAAAATCGCACCAAGAAGGAGAGTAAACTGCGATCGCAGCTCTGAAAACACACCACTGTGATATCAACAATTGGAAAAAGGAATAACATCTTCACTCTTTCATGGTACCTCCTCTCAAACCTTTCGTCAAAGACTTTCATACAAAAAAAGAAAAAATTCTATTAGCTTTTCATTATAACAATGGCATTATAATAAAAACGGATGAGCTGCTAAAATCAAATTTGGGAGGGACAATCACCCCTATCGCCGCCCAACCTCATGGATCCGCACCTGAGTTCAAAAAAGTTTTCCCATATAGGGTAGATGTGCCAGTAATGGACACCCTTAAGGAATTTCTTTAAAAATTATTTTTTTATTAATAGTTATAATTATTATATTCCAGTTTTTTCAATATTATATTAATCTATCAACAATATTTAACCATTCTTATAGCCTCATTTCCCCATATGAATAGAAATTTAATTTTAATTAACATAAATATATCAAAACACCCAAAAGCCCAGTAGTGGACACCCTCTGGCCCAGTAGTGGACACCCTCTGTTCCAGTAATGGACACCCCATAAAAAGTAATAAATATAATTGTTTTTGACTGTATTTAGAACCATAATTTAATGAATACATACTAATGAAACAAAATAGTTATTTTAAATAAATTTAACAATTAGGATATCAGTAATTAATAAAATATTTGTGATAATCATTTACTGTTTGCATCAATTATTGTAATTATCAGAAGATCGATGTTTTAATTATTTTAGATGGATAATTTAAAATACTAAATATCAGACAATTACAGCAATCAAATTATTGAAACAGTGGTGGATTTAAAAGGTAATAATAATAATAATAAAAAAGTTTTGGAATATTAATGTTTAGTTTTGTGCCACTATTTTTAATAATCTTCCAGAGATTACTTGATATATCATTTATAATAATTAATATTACAGATATGAAAGAAATGATATTGTGAGTTGAATATTTTAAATACTAAATAAAATAATTCCAAAATAAAACTGTAGAACTGATGTTTGAGGCCACTGATCTGCAGATTTACTAGTTTCATGAATATTACCTATAACTTTCATTAATAGTATTGCATTTTTTTTTTTTTTTTAACAAGGAAACATGTAAGACAGAAAATGGATTTTTAATAGCTTCTGTAACTTAATTGTTTTTATTTAGCCGGAGAGGGATTAAGCCCTATGAGCCCCTCTCTAACTGTGCTCTTAAACTGTACTTTTTCTGCTTCCTGGCTGGTTTGATTGCCAGATTATAAAATATGTGAGGTATATATATATGTACTACATAAATAAAATAAAATAAAATATTGAAATTTTATTAATCACATAAAATAACTTAAAAGCAGCTATTTATAAAAGTTTTGGTGTTATTACATTTTGGTAGGTATAATTTAAAAATTAAATTTGATTATTTAGGTTTGTAGTTAAGTCAAAATATTTTATGCACTATAAACATTACTGAAATTGCATTTTTAGCAATGTCTACATGGGGTGTCCATTACTGGAAAATGACTAATTAACCATCCCAGTAATGGACACCCCCTCTTAAAACCTTAAAAATAAATGAAATTTAGTAAATGGCCGTTAGTATATAATATTCTAAGTTTCCTATTGCTACTCAAACAAAAACATTCAAATTTTGCAAGAAAATAAATAATATATAAATTAATTAAACGAAGCCAACTCTTAGCCTCTTCATTAAGATTTTCACAGAAAAACAGTGAAACTTTGAAACATTATTTTCTGCTTCTTGATTGGTTTGATTAAAAGTGTAAACAATAACCCAGTTTTATAAAACATGCAAGGGGGTATTATAAAAAAAATAATTAAAGCTAAATATTTATTAGTTATTTTTTTATGAACCAAAAACATCAAGGGGTGTCCATTACTGGAGGGGTGTCCATTACTGGCACATCTACCCTATATGTTTACTGCAATAATAATAAAAAACATCAAATAAAAATTTCCGTATTTTAATTTTCATAAGACATTTTTTCTTAGTATGCAGGTTACCTTATAAAATATTTAAACTATGAAACTTCAACAATAACATACCTGTAGAAGATGTATGTGGTGAATAATGGAATGTGTGAGGGGGATATTCAAATCCATTTTCTCCACAACGCATTATGCAGGATATTAATTCATTTAACCTTCTAACGCAGAGTAAGTATAACAAGAGGTAGCTTATCCAACAATTGAATTTAAAAAAACCCACAAATGACAGTAAATAAAAAAATATTGGTTTAAATCACAGAATTCCACATATTTTGGTCGAATCTTTGAATGATCTATTATTCATAAATTTTTATTAAACAATATGAAAAAACTGTATTTAGCATTTATGCCAACGTTTTCACAAGCATAATAGGCGCATTTTTTTCTTACATAATTTTTCTTCATTGTATATTGACGCCTAGCAAATCCTGTTGCTGTTGTCAACAAACAAGAAATACAAATTCGATTCAAATCGTCGAAATCGATTGGTTTTTTTACAGCAGGTACGAATTTAGCAAAAGTGTTGCAAGCTGAATGCAACGGTAACTCAGGTGGAATTTTCTAATATAAGCTCTCAATTAATTACTCAATCGATCTTTTTGTATGTAAACATTGTGAACGTCATCAAAGCGTCAAAATGACATCATAGAAGGGGAATTCCCCGGCGTAACCATAGAAATATTGATGTTGTGTATCCATGAACGTCAATACAAAAAAAAATATTGTGTTTTATATTTTAAAATTGATATTTTCATAAGATTAAATATTTTTGACCTTTTAAAATGCTCTTAAATTTAAAGAAGGATCATGCACAAAATATATTTTTTATTAATTTTTTTTTTCTGCTTCTAAAATGCTACTTTTGTAAAATGTATAATGAAGTTGATTTATACGGTTCAAGAGCTAATTCCATTAGTGAAGAAGAAAAAATTCGTCGCCTTAATGTGATAAAACATTTTTCATCATACAGGCATGGTATTGAAAAAGATTGGGTTGAAACTTATCATGAGATTTTTTCAGAACGATTCGATTATTCAAATGAGAAAAAAAAATTAGAAAGTTCTTCTTCACAGGATATGTCTATGTCTGATTCTGCAATATCAGTACGGAATAATATCGATTTCTCTCTTCAAAAGAATATAAGAAGTTGTGAAAGTATTGATGGAATGCAGGTCTCTTCTTCAAGAAAATTACATTGTACAATGGATTCAAATACTTGGTCAAAGACAAATGATTTAAAAGAAAATAAAAGAACGAATCCAGAATTGAATCGTAGACATAACATAGCAATTTCTTTTCGGGAGCATATTCCTGGCCTTGAAAGGGGTGAATACTATCCTCCTAAATCATAAGTTAATGAATTACAGTAGAACCTTATTTTTTATATAAAAGAAGGAATACAGAACTGAATAGTAGGCATAACATTTTAATTTCTTTCAGGCATATATTCCTGGTCTTGAAAGGGATATAATTTAAATACATTCCTCCAAACTCATAAATTAGCTAATGAATTACAGCAGAACCTTATTTTTTATATTGCTTTTGGAAGTTGATGAAATATCTAGATTGAAAGTAATATGAACAGAAATGAATGCAGTAAATTTCACTGAAATTAAATTTATAAAATAACAGGCTTAGATGTGTTATTATCCTGGGGTCGGCCATCTTTGATTTTTTTCATGCATGAAAACTCCTTTTTCGCCAATGGTTAAATATTGTTGATAGGTTAATATAATATTGAAAAAACTGGAATATAATAATTATAACTATTAATAAAAAAATAATTTTTAATTCCAGCCAAGAAAAAAGTCCAAGATGGCGGACCCCGGGATAATAACACATCTGTTCCAAATATCTTAATGTAATTAAGATATAGAAAAACGGAAAAGAAAAGGTTCAAATTTAAGCACTTTTTAAGTCATGCAGATTTGTTGGATTTTACTTTATAAATATCATTAATGTATTTTTACATATCAAGCTTTTATTATATACTATATTATATTATTCATTAAATCTGTTAAATTATTGATTTGGTTCAGGAAAGGCGCTGTATGCATATTACTCCAATCATAAATAAATACATTAAAAAAATAAACTGAATTATTCTACATTTTTGCTGTATAAGGGAAAAATACATTCCTCATGAATCAAATAGTATAAATCTTTAAAGTAGGGTAGATGTGCCAGTAATGGACACCCTCCAATGTTTTTGGTTTATAAAAAAAAAAAAAACAATAAAAATTTAGCTTTAATTATTTTTTTCATAACTCCCCATTGCATATTTTATAATTTTGCATTATTGTTGACACTCAAACCAATCAGGAAGCAGAAAATAATGTTTCGAATTCCACTGTTTTTCAGTGAAAATCTTAATGAACATGCTAAGAGCTGGCATCATTTAATAAATTTATATATTCTTTATTTTATTGCAAAATGTGCAGCTTTTTGTTTTCGTAGTAATAGAAAACTTTGAATTTTATATACTAATAGCCATTTATAAAATTTCATTTATTTTTAAGGTTTTAAGAGGGGTGTCCATTACTGGGATGCTTAATTAGTCATTTTCCAGTAATGGACACCCATGTAGACATTGCTAAAAATGCAATTTCAGTAATGTTTATAGTGCATAAAATATTTTGACATAACTGAAAACCTAAATAATCAAATTTAATTTTTAAATTACACTTACTAAAATATAATAACACCAAAACTTTTATAAATAGCTGCTTTTAAGTTATTTTATGTGATTAATAAAATTTCAATATTTATTTATTTATTTATTTTTTTATGTATATAACTCTGCTTTGCATATTTTATAATCTGACAATCAAACCAGTCAGAAAGCAGAAAATATCGTTTAAGGCACAGTCAATGAGGGGCTCATGGGGCTTAATCCATTCCCATAATTTAAATAAAAACAATTAAATTACAGAAGTTGTTAAAAATTTATTTTCTGTCTTTAATGTTTGCTTATTCATCTCTGACAAAAAAAAAAAGAGAGTAATATTAATGAAAGTTATAGTAATCATGAAACTAGTACATCTGCAGATCAGTGGCCTCAAACATCAGTTCTACAATTTTATTTTGAAAATATTTTCTTTAGTATTTAAAATATCCAACTCATGACACAGTATCATTTCTTTCATATTTGTAATATTTATTACAAGTAATATATAAAGCAGTCTCTGGAAGTTTAATTGTTAAAAATAGCGAAACGAAACTATACATTAATACTCCTAAACTTTTTATTATTAGACCTTTTAAATCCCCTACTGTCTCAATAATTTGATAACTGAAATTGCCTGATATTTAGTATTTTAAACTATCCATTTATAATAATTAAAATATCGATCTTCTGATAATTTCAATAATTGATGCAAACAGTGAAAGACTATCAGAAATATTTTATTAATTACTGGTATCCTAATTGTTAAATTTATTTGAAAATAACTAATTCTTTAAAAATTGTTTTTTAATTAATAGTTATAATTATTATATTCCAGTTTTTTCGATATTGTATTAACCTATGAACAATATTTAACCATTCTCATAGTTTCATCTCCCAATGTTCATAGGTTAATACAATATCGAAAAAACTGGAATATAATAATTATAACTATTAATTAAAAAACAATTTTTAAAGAAATTCTTAAGGATTTTCATTACTTGCACATCTACCCTATATGTTGCTAATTGATCACATGGTAATATTTTAATGAAAGTTCATGTTGTATGTCACAGGTGATAGTATTTTGTAAAAGTGGTCACACATTTAAAATCCCCCAAAAAACTGTAAAGATATTAATTTAAATTATTATATTTGAAATCTTTACCTTATAAGTAAAGACAGTGTTGATTTCAAAGATGGAAATCTTGGAAAACAAGATTGGTAATTAAATAATTTATGTATAATCATTTAATCATCTTTGCTTTGTTATTAGTAAGTGACCAATGGTGATTTTTATCAGGGGTGCCATTTGGGGGATGCTAGGGGGGGGGGGCAATTGCCCCCCTCAATGAATTTGATATTTCAAAATGATCAGTCATCTTGTGTAGCTCATTTTTTTTTTTTTTCCTGAAATTGTACATAAGCCAAAATAACGTCAGTTTTCAAAAATAAAAAGTTATCCTTAAAAAAGCAGTTTAAGGGCAGAAATTGACAACCTTGTTATTGGAAGATTCTCAAAGTGAGATGCACTTATTAATGAGTACTTTGGCTAATTTTAAAAAAATGTGTGATAATCAAATTGCATCAATGATGCTTCTCTTCAATAATGCAATGTATAATGCTCCTCAGATATATTTAAAAAAAAAATCCAAAGAAATGTTTGCCCCCCTCAAGAAATTTCTGAAATGGCGTCCCTGATTTTTATGCCCACATACAACACATGTTTCATTTATTTATATATATCATGATTAAGATTCAAAGATTTTAATGAGCAGATATGCAGGAATTTATTTTTTTTGAAGTATTGCAGAAGAGCTGTTAGATCAAAGTTCAATGTAGAGCATATGAATGTAACAGTGTATCCAGAATAATGTGTCGGAGTCCCTTTCTGTCCATCCTTGAAATCAGTGGCTGATAATGGGCACATCCAGCCCATTTCATAACCCCATGTAAGGTTGTACTTTCTCATATCGACCAACATAGTTATTGGCTCTTAATAAAGTTTCGTTTACAGTTATGATAACGTACAGCTACTGAAGTAATTTTTAAATTGCAAGAAACTATTGGTGAATTTTAGTCTTTTCTTAGATGTAATTGTATGGAATTTGTTTCACTATAATGAATTTTTCATTTACGGAAATTATTGTATGATGAATTTGACTCACAATTTGTTTTTCCCCTTGTGAGCACTCAACATTATTCCACAGAAAGAGTCAGACAATTAATGCATTAAAGTATTACTTTTTAGTTGTCTGTAAAATCATGTAATGAATGATCTCAAAATTCCAGGAGAGTATAAGTGCTTTCTCTTAGTCTCTGGCCATAGGTATCAATAAGCACTGTTCAGAATAATAGTGGCATTTTCAGTAAATCTTATCAGCCAGGGATTTTTTTTACCCACTAGCAAGATGCAACAAACAGTTAAAAATTGTTGCGACTAAATTTCCAAAAGTTATATAGTCATTATAATGCATTTTCTTTGTAACATTTTAATGGAATTTTAGCATAAAAAAAAAAAAAAGATATGGAACAGAGGTGAGTTATTTAAATCGAAGTTTGAGATTTGATTGAAAACATTGCATGTACAGTCCTGGAAAAAGAAAAAAAAAAGATCACCACCTTACTAACTCTGACGCAAATCATCATATAACAACTTGGCTGCTATCAATTGATTAGTAATATTATCTACTAATTAATGCTATACTTAATTTTGCCTATGGGTCATCTAGATATAGAAATTGTAACAAACATTAAAGTTTATTTTAATGCTAGCACCAGGGTTAGAAATTAGGAACTCTAAGTATGCCATCAAATGATGCCTACAATTTTTTTTCTAGGTGCCAAACTGCATTTCATGGTTGCAATTTTATGTTATATATTTTTTCATTTTCTTTGTAACTATGTTACATACAACCACGTTATATAGTTTCATTTTTGTGTGTTAAGGGCATGGGGGGAGGGGGGGGGAGGGTGCTGCTGATGTATAAACACTTCATTGCTGCGTTAATCACTAAAACAAAATAAATGCTGGTTTTCTTTAAAAGTATAAAACCTGATATTTGGATTCTAGAAAAATGTTTATTCTTTTTATAAAGCTAATATGCATACAAAACAGATTATCAAGCAGTTATGTCAACAGGAAGAAAATTTCTACTTTTAGATACAGTTAGGGCAGTGGCGTGGCGTGAAAATTTTCGGTGGTCATCGCAATTATTTAAGTTTGTGGTGAGAAATTATTAACTCTAAAATTCAATGGTTGAATGTTCAAAAAAGAAATTTTAAATCTTACCTTCACTTATACATGAACTCTAAATGTTCTGCTAAAACTGGATCGTAGAGTTTTAAAAGCTTATTAAGAGTTTTAAAATATTGCTTGGTCATCGCCGCATCCAGCGATGACCGGACGCCATGCCACTGAATTAGGGATAAGCCTAGTTAAAAAAAATCCTGTGATTGAAAGTTACATTAGCTAATAAATGAACCTCTGGATACTAATTATAGTGTGGTATTTAAAAATATTCTAACACAATCCTAAATAAATACTTTTTTTTGGAAGGAGGATGTACTAAAATTTTAAAGCATTCTTGATACGGGTTAGGAACAAGGAAGAAGAAATGCATAATAAAAAAAAACTTGCATGTTTAAAAAATGAAAATAGAATTTTATCCTCCAATATTTATTTTAGGCAATCTTACAGCCATTACTTTGAAAAACTGAAATCAAGATATTTAGTTTTTTAAATTGTGTCTACTAACTCGACCATGAGTTAATATCAGAGAAAAACTTATGCAAAAGAACAAATGAGAGTCTTTGTTAAACAACAGTTAAAGAAAGTTAGGCATCAAATTTGACAGTTATGCATAATTCTGTGGTCGTGAAATGCAATAATTTAGTTGCATTTGATGACTAATGACCACTAATTCCTAACCCTAGCTAGCATGTAATTTTAACATCATATTTGGATTCTTCAGTAAATTTTACTTTTAATTCTTATTCTATTTTTTTCTAATATACAGTCGAACTTTGATAATTTGAATGTCTTTAATTTGAATTTGTGGATAATTCAAAGTTTTTTGTGGTCCCTTGAAACTTGTATTCAGTTAATGCTAAAAAATCTTGGTTATTTCGAAGTCCAACTTCTTTAATTCGAAGTTTTTACCCTTTCAAAAATGACAAAATCTAGTCTCAATGCAGTTATTTGAAAAGTGGATGGGTTATTTTCAGCTATTGTGGAAAATTCTTTAGGGAAGAGAAGGGGGTGGGAGAATATTCTTATCTGTTCTAGGAAACAGAGCAGGGATAAAGGAAGGAGGAACATATGCCCTTTTCCTTGTAAGTGACACATTCTACTCTCGCCAATGTAATAAATCATAGATGACGTGTTGCAATTCCTTTGAAACCAGGACCATAGTCCGCTTGAGTTTTCTTCATTGTGCTTTTAGTTTTTGTGGTGAGAGTTCAGTGCAAGCATGTCATTGAGTAAGCTCCATGGTCCCATATAAAACCTTATCTTTCGATGAAAAAACTGCTGTGATTCATTAGGTAGAAAAGGGTGTAAAGAAGAAATGCATCATCGCAAAAGAGTATGAAATAGCACCTAACACGCTTTCGACCTTTTTGAAAAATAAAGAAAAAAATTGGAAATCCAATCGAAATCACAAACGAGTCAGAGAACCTGATAATCCATTAATGTAGACGAGTGTGTCTTGAAGTGGTTTAAGCAAGTGCGGGACAAATACATCCCTCTCAGTGGAATTCTTGTTCGTGCAAAAGCCGAAGAATTTGCTGTCAGCTTAGGAAACAACAACTTCAAAGCAAGCTCCAGATGTTTAGATAGATTTAAGGAAAGAAATGAAATTTCCTTTAAGTCTGTGTGTGGTGAAATTTCAAGTGTGGACCAAGATGCAGCAAATGAGTGGAAAGAAAAAGTTGTTCAAATCATTGAGCATACACAGGACAGAGACATTTTTAATGTCGATGAAACTGGAATTTTTTTCAAATGTACCCCTGCAAAGACTTTGGATTATAAAGGTGAAAAATTTAGTGGAGGAAAATGCAGTAAAGACTGAATAATCCTACTTCTGAGAGCAAACATGGACGGCACTGAGAAGTTACCTTTACTGATGATTGGAAAATCAAGAAATCCAAGGTGTTTTAAAAATGTTAAAACAAAGCCTATAGAATACCTTTCTAACATGAAAGCATGGATGATGGCGAATCTTTTTGAAGAATGGCTGCTAGATCTCAATTGCATGTACCAAAGAAAAAACAGAAAAATCATCCTGTCTATTGATAACTGCAAGACTCATAAACCAATACCTACTATAGAAAATGTCACGGTTGAATTTTTTCTGCCGAACATGACCTCAGTGGTGCAACCAATGGATCAAGGCATCATTAAAAATCTGAAGCATTTTTACAGATGCCTAGTCGTTCAACACCTCCTTACTGAATCTTCCCAAAAGCTTCCCATTACCCTCCTCGATGCATCAAGAATGTGTTTAAAAGCATGGTCCAAAGTGAGCCAAAAAACAATAGCAAATTGTTTCCGGAAAGCAAGATTCATCAGGAACACTGTACACTCTAGCGAGCTGTTTGATGAAGAAAATTTACCTCCCCGAGTTGCATCAGAAGACAGCATACCATTTTGATGATTACATAGACATTTGTGGTGAGCTATCTGATACAGATATTCTATCTGAAGTTCTAAATAATACGAACATTGCAACAGAAGACATTGAAGATGAGGTAGAAGAACAGAGGCTGATTCCAACTTCAAGTGAAGCTGTGTTTCGAGCTGTAGATATCCTTGAAGATTTTGTTTAAAAAATCAAGTAAGCTCTTTAAAGCAGTCTGAAATATCTCAATAAAAAGCTGTAGTTTTTTTTATTTAAAATTAATAATTTTTTTTTTCAAAATTTCTGTTGCAATTGATTACTTTATGACATAAAAATATTTTCTTTTGGATAATTCGAAGTTTTGCAGTGGTCCCTTGCACTTCGAATGATCCAAGTTCAACTGTATATACATATGTGTTTTGAAATTAATTTTTGAAAAAAATATATATTAGAAAAAAAAAGAATTGTAACCTATTAAATTTTTAACATACATCGATTTCAAAACCTTCAAATATGCGAATCCAATATTAGAGCTCATTCTGGTAAGTAGTTTTAAGCACAACTCTTACTAGAGTCTGGTAAGTAGTTTTAGAGTTGTGCTTAAAACTACACCCACTGAAATATGTTTTGCAATGATTTAAGTTATCCAAAGTTAAAATTTGCTAAAGAATCCAAATATGATGTTAAAATTAGGTATTAGTATTGAAAATTATATATGACTACTACTGATATTTATATTTTGTTAATTTTTTAGGGTTCCATACTTAAAAAGTAAAAACAGAACCATTATAAGATCACTCCTGTGCCTGTCACAGCCATTTTACTCATAAACTATAGAACGTGGAAAGTTCAAATTTGGGAAGTAATAAAGACCATTGACCCACCTATTTTCAGATTAATAAACATTCATAAATATATTTAGTAAAAAAGTAGAGGGGCTAATTATGCTACTTGAAAAAAAAAATCTTTTCTTTGTATATCATGTGGGGTATCCTGTGAAAGCTTTTGTAATGCTGAACTCAAAAATACATTCCTTTTAATTTTAGGTGTTATATTTTCAAAGATATTGTTGAAAATGTAGCGCAAAAATATGTCCCCCCCCCCCCCCCCCATCTAATTCCGAATCTACTGAAACTAAAATTATGAAAAAATTAAAGGTAGTAGACATTAATATAAACCTTGCCAGAAAATTATAGCGATTACCCTAGGTCACATAGTTTTTGAGTAATTAGCATTTTTCTGTTATACACAAATTTCGATTTACGGGCATTCAGAAAAATTGTTGAACATCGCTGAATATACCTATCGTTGCAGAAGAATAAAAGCATTGTTGATAACGATTTAAAAAAAAAAAAAATCAGTAATTAGCCGAGATATTAACTCAGTTTTGACATACACAAGGACAGGGGCGGCGTACTCTATGCCTAGTTAACAACTTTTAATGATATATATGTGTAATGTAATGTCCAGTAACAGTATAAAAGCAATAAATGTCAAATTGTTATAAACATACTAATTTAAGGTGTCTTGGGACTCTAAAAAGAGGAAAAAATGAAAAAAAGACCATTTTCAACATTTAATGTCTTAAAATGTATATGATTTTAAAACACAATTTTAATTGGGATGAAAGATATAAGTATGTTCTTTTGTTTCATGTATTTAAAAAATTGCAAGATACAGAATTAGTATTTATAGGGGGCTCGAAACTGTTAGACAATTGTCGAACAAAAAATTGGCATAACAGTTTACGTGCAGGATTACAAAATAAATATTGCAACTAGAATGAAAATTTTGGTGCTTACTTATACTTCAGATTGTAATAATTTCTCTGAACTTAAATAAATTTGTATTTAAAGCATTTTATATTTTTAATGCAATGTTGCATTTAGCTAATACAAAATTTTGAAAATTTCAACAGTAAAATCACATAAAAAAAACTTTTTTTGAACAATAAAAAGGAAATTTTAGGTTCAGTTTATACAGACTAACATGAAATATATGTTTTGAAAATTTCATAAAAAAATATCCAGAAGTTTTTGAGGTATCCTGCACGTTATGTCCAAAAAACGCCATTTGGAAAATAATGACTTTAAAGTTTTGGAAACGCCGCTTCAGCTATTGAGCAGGTATAATTCTAAAAGCCAAAACTTCTGTTCTAATAGGAATTTCAAGGAAACAATTATATCAAAATATTCAGAAAAGATAGGAGTTTAACATCTAAAAAAATTAAAATCTCTTAAATTTTGAAGCTTTAAGAGTCCTGCAACCACTTAATCCTTTCCGGCATGGAGTAATTCTATTTATAAACTTATGAAATAATGGACTGACACCAGAATTTATAAACGAATTTATTAGAAAATGCGAACTTGCTTATTTTCACGTACATGATAAAAGGAAAATTTTAATTAAATATTCTTGGTGCCGTTTGTCTGTTTTGGAATTAAAATTAGGTGTCCGTTTTTCAAGGGCATCACCCTCAAAAGATTTAATTAGAATGAATCGCATAAATACTGTGGGATTCGCGATAGTTTGCATTGATTGTATCTCTCAATACGCCTCGAGTGACTTTAAAATTTAATTAAACACCTATCTGGAAAAACGCGGCACTGAGCAAGGCGGCGTTGCAACTTTGAGACCTCAATTCGAAGCACGCTTAGCACAATGCCAAATTTAAACTTTGAACATAGGTTTTGTTTTAGCTACAATGTAGAAATAAAGGTTATTACTACACTGAATTTAGTTTCATGAAATGCCAAATGAAGTTTAACTATGCACTGCTTTTATTGTCGGTACTGAATTAAGTTCATCATAAACAGATTAGGATAATATTAAAAAAAGAGTTATACGAACAGCTATATTTGATATTATTTAGGTTCCATATCTCTTTGAACTTTCATGGTATACCCATTTACACTTTTCTAATATATACAGTTATACCCAACCCTACGTTGTATAGTTTTTTACAAAGTCTTAGTATTCTTTTAGCAACTTTGTAATTGTATTATAAAAAAAAAAAAAAAAAAAAATTCATACATTTATTCTACAGAACCCTCAGTGTGCGAGTAATGCTCGCACTTGACCATTTATTTATATTTAGGCAATTTCTTAAGCAAAATTTAAGTATACCATTAATTAGTAGATGTTATTACTAATTGATTGGTACCAGTCACATTTTTATATGATGATTTATAAACAGAGGTAGTAGGGGATAATCATTTTTCTTTTCCAGGATTTTATAATAAATCTAAATATACTGATGCACTTTTTTCTGGCTATTAAAATATACTGATCTATCTTTTAAAATATTCTATCAAAATATATTGATGTACTTGTTTCTGTTTTTCACTAGTCCTCCAAGCATTCTTCAGTTTTAGGAGCCATCCATAAATCTTGTTACACTTTAAGAAAGGGGGGGGGGGGGGGGGTCCACAAAATATGATTCTGTGTGCCAGGAGAAGGGCTGTGAATTAACCCATTGTACATAACATTTAAAATATGAAAAAACAATTAGGTAAATATTTTCAAGCAGCATAATAAAGTTCTTAAATATATATATATATATATTATTACTCAGGTAGTGTTAGGTATATGTTTCTTTAAATTGAAACATGGTGAAGTAAAAGCACCTAAGATCTTGATGGTTTTATATGAGGTGTACCAGAGTTGACTATCTCACATTTTTGTAAAAATTGAGTTTCAAATGTCAAAGCATTGTATGGCTGCATAATGAATTTTATTAATTTCGAAATCATTTACCCAGTTTAATAGATGGTCCAACATATCTTGCATATCAAGCTGCCAGTGCAAAAGTCAATCAAGTGTCTTGGACACTCTGGTACTGCCGACTTAATCACCATGTGCTTCCCTGAAGAAGCTTTGTCTCCTCTGGCCACTTTAAAAACTGACTTAAAAGAGTTTGACAAAAATTTATTCCAAATTTTCTAAAGCATTTTCCTCAAAATCGCAGCTGGTGAGGTTGGTCCACTCTGGTTCTCAATGCTTCATACATCAGTAGTTGTATATAACTTTTTTAAATGTAAAATTAGCTTTAAATTGATAGTTTCAAAAATGAAAAATGTGATGTCACAAGAGGGAAAGGGATTTCAGTTGTGTGTGATAACATATAGTGATAAAGAAGGGTAAACCCCTTATAAAATTTATGTGACATAATTAATGGCTGACACCTTATCACTTTTGAGTTGTTTTACATATACACAGGGGAGGAAAATTGTATCATTCTACTCGCCACTGACAAGTGGATTTTCTGACAGGGTAGGTGAATTTTTAGGCAGTTTTAAAAACTACAGGTTATTGAAAATATACGGAAAATGTTATATTTTTATTTGTTAGCTATTTTTGCAACTTTCCCAATTGTCTCGATATAAACATAGCACTATTGTACAATAAACTCTCCTCCATTGTATATATTTCTTAATTTTATATTTAAAAATTACAAAAATGCATTGTAATAATAATTCTATTCGCAAGGTCCTTGGCTGGTAAGATTTTCTGAAAATTCTCCAGTACTGCATATACAACTAATTCCTCTTTAATTGAATAAAAAATATTCTTCCAATTACTAAAAAAGATATAAAAGTTTTGGTGTATTTTCCATAGCCTACAGTTAAAGACTGATTAAAAATTCACTCACCATGTCATAAGTAACACTTAACAAGTGGCAAGTAGATTGAAGTGCTTCCCACCACTGGTAGAGTGGTGATATTAAAGCGTTTCACTTACATAAGAATTCATTGTATATTTTGTTTTCATTATAACAAGCTATTGACTTTTAAAAGGCAGATCTATCTCTAGATTTAGAGAATGGTCATACCTAAGGTATCAACACTTTTAAACAGATGATTAAAATCAGGGATTAAAATTATAATTTTAATTAGATGATTTAAAAATAATAATAATTGTTTCAAATGATAAAATTTCTTAATTTTTAAAATGTAAAAAAAGTATTAAATCTAAGATGAACATAATTTTCTATATTTTTAGCGCTATTTCTAACAGTGTAAAATGTCTTTTTTTTTTTTTTAAATGGTTATTTCATTTATAATTTTTAAATTAAAGCCATCACAAATCACACAGTTTTAATACACTGGAAGCTATTTCTATACTAATAAGATTTTTTAAAAATATGAATTAAATTGCCTTAACCCTTATGCACTGAATTATGAATTCATGAAAATTTTATCTTCTAAAGCATTTTTCGTGAATCGTTTAAACTACATTAGAAGATTTACATAATCATTTAATAAATTTTAGAAGGATTTAGAAGAATTAATTAAATTTGAATTTATAGTGGTTTTGTGCAATATTTATAACCCCACTTAAATCTTTTATTTGAAATATTTTTCTTGGTATTTTGTAGAATTAGGAAATGTACAAATATAATGTTCTTTCAATAGAAATACAGAAATATCCTCTCCCCCCCCCCCTCCCTCCCAACGCCAAGAAAGCTGAAAAGATGCTAAGGCAAAAGAAATCATCCTTTTAAAAATAGTTTTGTTTTGTGTAACCAATAATGCTTTTGGAACAAGATATAGTAATGTATCTATAACTCATTCTAAACTGTATTACAACTAATCGATGTATTAAATGAATTTTATAACAAGTTATTTTAATGGTACTTATAAATACAGGGTAGGGGAGAGGGGGGCATATGTGAACAATTTTTACATTTTTGACTATTTCTCAAAATTGTTATGAGCTATTGAACCAAAAATTGATTTATATGAATATTTATAATTTGTTTGTTCTTTTAGTGAAACTTTTTGATGCATTTATCAAGAATATCTAACTTATACCATCATTCTAAAAATTGTCTAAATTTGTTCACATGTGCCCCGGTGGAGGGGTAGTTGTGAACATAGCTGGGGCATATGTAAACACATGCATAAATAAGAAAAAAATATTTTTTTGTGAATGAAAACTGTGATAAAAACTAATTAGATGCCCTCTTTCTAGTTGTGTGAATAAATCAATAAATGTTTCAATTTCAACATAGATACAAGAAATTATTCGTAAAATTCTACACTAATATGCCTACTCCTTTTGGGTCATTTTTAATTGTTATCTAACTTCCAGTAAATGAAAACTGTGAAGCAATCCTAAAATCATTGAATATATAGCTCAATGTTTGACAAGGGTAATTAAATTTTAAACTTAAAAAAAAAAAAAAAAAAATGCATTCACAGACTTAAAAAATACACTTGTAAACTGTTTACATCTGCCCCCATATGTTCTGTTCACAAGTGCCCCATCTACCAACTTTAGCCTAACTTATAAAAAAAAGATATTTTTAATTGAAATAAGGAAACAAAACTTATTGTAGACTTACCTAATTAATGCCACTATAGAATGCAATGCTTATTTTCTTTTTTTTTTTTAATGTCTTGAATGAATTTTTACTTCAATAACTTAGAAGACTTTTTTACTTCACACCTTCTAAAACAAACAAATTACAACTACAAAAAATCAAAATAGCCTATTGTTCTGAAAATTCAGCCAAAAGATGGTACCAGTACTACCATCAATTGGTAATTTTTTTATTTCAAATTAACTGAGTGAAATATGTACTACTCACATGTGTCCCATGTTCACATGTGCCCCCCCTCTCCCCTATATATAGATAACAAGTTAAATCAAAATCCTAAAAGGTGTCATTTGACACCAGTAGAAATAGTGTTACGGCCATTTTACGTGTTAAGTAAATGAAAGAAGCTGTATATAATTGTTTACAAACTTAATTTCTTTAATCTTGTAAAGGGTCATTTCATGTCAAATCAACCAATGGTCTGAATCTTCACATCTCAGAAATTTATAACTTTTGGTGCAGTGGTAGAGTCGGTTAATATAACAAGAAAAAACAAAATTTCTGATTTTTTGGGCTGTTAGTTTTTGAGTTATTGACTTTTAAAAAATGAAAAATTGCCGAAATTTTATTCCACTTTGACATCTTTAAATAGCTGTAGACAAAAAACTATTTGACTTAGAGAGCTCAAATAATTGGTGTCATTCTGTTCTGCTTTTCATGATCTTTAAATTGATATACAGCATGATTAAAGTATTTAAAATTTTTATAAAAAAATTTAAATTAAAAAAAAAAACCCTTTTAATTCTTTTGAAAAAGAAATATATGTTTTAAAGACATTATTTGACTATGTGTATTCCAACTTTCAAAATGGGATGACAATGGGTTTCTATGAAAATTAATATTTTTGTATTATCACATATGAAATTTACCATACTTGAATGACTACTGCTGTTTGAATACTACTGCTAATCTGTTAAGTAGTTTTTGTAATATAAATATGAAAATTTAATCTATTAAACATAATTATCAGGTAATAACAATTTGATAAAAGCTTGTTTATATAATGACAATAGAGTAGGCATACTAATATATGGTTTACTTTTAAATTAAACAATAAAGATAAATGCAAAAGAAAATTAACTTACAGGCTCTGTGTAAAATTAACTCTCTAGTCTCAATAATCAATTTCAAGTTACCCTAATGGAGACCAGGACTAGTAACAGTCCACTAAAATAGCTTGACATATTATATAAATGTTGCATTAGCTAGCTTCCATGGAATTTGAAGCTTTAAGTATAGTTACAAAACTCTTTTAACACCTGGAATCCAATTGTGCTTAATTCATGAAGCTGTTTTAAACAATCAGTGCACATATGATTTTATTAATTTATAATACTCACTATACAATTAATATTTTATAAATGTTTTAAAAATTAAAATTTGTAATTAAAAAATAAATATATAAATATGCAAAAAAACCTCCATTTCTGAAGTACTATTAGGTTGAGCAAAAAGTTCTGGGAAATTTTTGATCTAATAGTTACCAGAATGTGTATCATATATAGGAGTACTAGTAGTATATTTATAGGAGTTCAGGAACTTTGACTCCAAAATGCCTATTGAACAGTATGATTTGCGTGTGTTGACCCGCCATTATTAGAGAAAAGGCCTAACGATTCTGAAAGCTGTCGATGAAATTAATGAGGATGAACGTGCTGGTAACGGCGACAAACTTAGCCAGCAATTCCGGAATCTGGCAAAAAGTCATGGACTATGATGGTCTCAAAGAATTGTCCTTGTTGCTTTTGTTGTTAATTTGCACATAACAACGCAACTTTCACAAATTTCCCAGAACTTTTTGCTCAACCTAGTATTAAGTTGTTTTATAACGGCCAATTATCTACACTTGGGATATGGGCTAAGTACTATTAAGATAGGAACTTTTCCAAATGAAGCCAGACAATTTAATTTCTTCATTTCTCAGAGTATAATCTCTCCCAGTTTCAGTAACCCAGATAGCATGAACATTAGCAGCAAGTTTGATTTTTTCTGACATTATCTTGCTGTTACAAATTTGAATTGAGAAATTCGTAGCAAATTTCCTGCAAGGTATACCATCCCCCACTTGCATGAGTTGTTTGTTGTGAAACTGATGGCAAGACTGTTGACATTGAAGTCCACTGTAGTGGAGATTGCTTTTGGGGCCCATAGCAACTATGGCTGTTCGCCTCGAATGATCCTTATTATATACAGACACGAACCACAATTTTTATTTCTTTTTTCCATTACATACAAGGGCGAGATAGTCACAAGGAAATTTACAACACAGAGAAATACAACCGGCAGTTCCACAAAAAGTGTGCAAAGGAGCCAGCGGGAGTCGAACCCGCAGACCTCCAATGCTCTCAAGCGATTAGCGGCGTGATGCCTTAACCACTCGGCCATGGAGGCCCCAGCAAGACTGTCTTTAATTCTCGAAAGGGATGAAAGCAAAAAATCCCTCTGGTGAGAGAATGGACAATCAGCACATATGCAGAAATTGCAGAAATTTTATTCGGTTGGCACCGCTTTTTCTAAACGCTATACTTATCAAATACCAAAAAAGGTTCGTGTTAAAAAGTACAAATATTGCCTTAACTTTTTTATGCACGATGCATGCACCTTCTGATGGCGTGTTGCATCAATAGACTAATCAGGTCTATGGACCCCTCCAAAGGGGTTAAACGTATAGTGTAGCAGTTGTAAACAGATAGTGGGGCGTGGAAAGATTACTTTGCAGTATTTTTTATTACTTGTTTGCCGTTAATTTCCAATAAAATACAGCATGAATTTAACTTGCACGACAAGTTAGCTGCAAGTTAAAGTGTGGTGACTTCGGCGTTTGCGTTATCTTGTTGCAGTCTTATTATGAACTTTAAGTCTTGTCATGCTGAGCTTGCTGCAACTTTGCAAATTTTCAAAGCAAGACTGCTGCAAATTTTCTGCAAATAAAAAATGTTATCTGGGAACATGCTCAACTTTTTGCAAAAATATCTCCCCTGATACATTTAATATATCGTTCGGTTGTCCCACATAGCATTTTTAATTTACAGAAAATTTGCAGCAGTCTTGCTTTGTAAACCCGAAAAGTTGCAGAAAGTTCAGCATGACAAGACAAAGTTCATAACAAGACTGCAACAAGATAACGCAAATGCCGAAGTCACCACACTTTGAACTTGCAGCTAACTTGTCGTGCAAGTTAAATTCTTGCTGTATCAAATTTTTTACAAATTAACGGCAAACAAGTACTCAAAAATACTGCAAAGTAGTAATCTTGCCATGCCACACTATAAAACCTTCGAAGGGGTCAAAAGACCTAATCAGATCCATTGATGCATATGCAACATCAAAAGGTGCCTGCATCGTTTTTATCACCATTAACAAGTAAAGGTAATATATGTACTTTTTCATTCGAGTCTTTTTTTGGTATTTGATAAGTATAGCGTTTAAAAAAAGCGATGCAAACCGAATAAAATTTCTGTAAGGGATGCAGTCGTGCTGATTGTCTATTCTCTCACCAGAGGGATATTTTGCTCTCGTCACTTTCGTGAATTAAAGAGTCTTGCATCAGTTTCACAACTAACTACTCATGCAAGTGGGTGATGGTACACCTTGCGGGAGGTTTGCTGCGAATTTGTCAAGCCAAATTTGTCAGGGCAAGATAATTTCAGAAAAAAATCAAATTTGCTGCTAATGTGCATGCTATTTGGGGGTGGATAAAAAAATTAAGCTGCTGGTCCCTTTGGGTTGTGGCTCGGGGGGGGGGGGGGAGGAAATTCCCCCTGGAGCAATGAGATGTCCCCCCGGAGGATTTAAGATTGTGTTTTTAATGGTCAAAAAGTGCAATTTCATCTCCTCCCCCCCGGAGCCACGGAAATCCCTCCCGGAGAAAAGTGTCTGGATTCAACACTGCTTTGGGTGTAGGAAGCTTAATTTATATTCACTTGAAATTGATTATAGAGAGTTAATTTTACATAGAGCCTGTAAGTTAATTTTCTTTTGCATATCTTTATTGTTTAATTTAAAATTAAACCATGTATTAGTATGCCTACTCTATTGTCATTAAATGAACAAGTAATTTTTCAAATTGTTATTACCTGATATTATATTTAATAGATTAATTTTTTTATATTTATTTGTATTTAAAAAAAAAACTACTTAATAGATTAGCAGCAGTATTCAAATTAGGGGTCTGCATGGCCGGACTCGGGCCTATTTTCATTCATGACACTCTGGCCGGACCTGATCTTCACTCTTTTCGGGTCGGGCATAGTCATTACAGGGCCGGGCTGGTCTCAGACCTTACTTTTTTCTGAAGGATCGGGCCACATCGTGTCTAACTTATTTTTTCTGTACCGACTGTCTTCATTCTTCCTAGGTCAGCACGGGCCAAAATTTTCAGCCCCGGTCTCGACCCAGCCCGTAAGAAAATCATTGTCTGGGCATTGCCTGGTCCATGAAAAAAATCAGCAAAATTTGGCCTGGCCCAAAAAGTTTTGCAAAAAATGTAAAATTTTTTGAATCGCCATTATTCTACAATTAAACTTTAATTATTATTATTTTTTTAAGAATAGTAGATTTCTAAACAAAAAAGTTAAAATACAGTAGAACCTGCCTATGACAGAACCCTTAAAACCCTTGAGAATCTTAAAAGAAAAAATGCGTTGATCCATGCAAAATAAATATAATAATATGTGAGAAAAGAATATAATACATTTACACCTGGGAATTTGTCTATAACGCATATTTTTCTTTTTCCTTTCCTATGCGATTCTGCCTCAGAAGATTTCACTGAATAGCATTTTTCAGTACATATGGAATATGGATTAACGATATTAATGATAACTGAAACAATTGCATACAAATAGAGATTCATTAGAAAAATATGCATCGCAGCCTAGGGCCTTTCTTTAAAAATGAAGATTATAAACATGAAAAAAAAAGCTGAAATAAGTATTTTTGGTCAGAACTCCTTGTACGAGACAATTTTTAATCATATTGACGTAAAAATCCATGTTTTGTAGAAATTCAGTCGGGCCGGGCTCGGACCAAGAATTTAACTTTATTCTGGCCGGGCCAAACTTTTTGCTTTTATACCGGACGGGCCGCTAATATTTTTTTGTACGGTCTGGTCCGGGATCGGGTCTAACTTTTATACCGGACTGGGGCCGGGCCTGGAAATTTCAGCCTGTGTACACCTCTAATTATTAACATTAACCAATTTCTGCCTGTACACACCTCTAATTACAAACATTAACCAATGAGTTTATAGTTACGCTTTTAACATAGAAAAACAAGTACATATAGCAAATTTCATACGTGAAAAATATGAATTTCCATAAGAACCCATTGTCATCCCATTATGAATGTTGGCATACACATAGTCAATTAATGTCTTTAAAACATATATATTTTTTTTTTTTCAAAAAAAATTAAAAGAAGTGTTTTTGAAATTTAAATTTTTATAATTTTTTTATACAAAATTAAAATTTTAAATACTTTAATCGTGTTGTATATTAATTTAAAGATCATGAAAAGCAGAAAAGAATGGCACAAATTTGAGCTCTCTAATAGTTTTGTGTCTATAGCAGTTGAAAGGTATAAAAGTGGAGTAAAATTTCGGCAGTTTTTCATTTTTTGACAGTCAATAGCTCAAAAATTAAAAGCCGTAAAAATCGGAATTTTTGATTTTTCTTGTCCTCTTGATAGGTACAACAAATAAACAAAAACATTTAATTTGTATTAAGAATGCTGAACCCTGTAGGTTCAAAAATATTTTTTTTTTCAGTTGATTTGATATGGAATGACCCTAAAAGTAAAGTACAATAAGGTTGTAAATAGGAAGCTTTTATCAGGCAAAAAACATTTCATTTAAAATTTATATTTAATTAAACCTATTATAAGTCACAACGTTTTAATAACTTCCTTTGGGTAATCAAATTACTCACTTTTTTGCATAAAACGAGCACATCAAGCATAATGAATTCCTTTAGATAAAAGAAAGATTATCTTATTTTCTCATTCTGCTGTATGAATAAATAAATATATAACAAGTAATATAAAAATTTTGTTTTTAAAGTCAATTCCTATTTAGGTCATCAAAGAAAAATTTAATATAATCCCTTAAGCTAATATTAGTTTTTGTTGCATTAAAATATCTCAATTTGTTGATTTTCTATAAGCAAGTAGGTTTACAATGGAACTCTATGGGAATTTGGCGAAATATTAGAAATATCGCCGAGTTGGCGACTTATTTTGGCCGCCAAATTTGGCGATATATCGCCAAGTTGGCGACAAACTTGGCGGTATTTGGCGACAGAACAGGGTCCCCCCTATGGTAACCCCTTATTGAAAATACTTTCATTGACCTTCAATAACCAATGGCCGCCATTTTGTTTCCCATGCAAAACTAAAATTAATTAATATTTGAAAAAACTGTATTAACATCAATTGTCATCCAGTACAAGTTTAAAAAAATTTATTTCAACTTGATAGGATGAATAATGAGTATTTTATTAACGATTGAAAATTTGAACAAGATAAATATATAAATAAATAAATATAGGGAGAGTGTGAGCTAATAGTAGGAATTGAAAAACAAATTATAAATAGAGGAGAATGGAAGAATGATAGCATTTGCTCAGCATCTATTCTGAAAGAACATATAGGGGAAAAAAATAATTAGTATCGAAATGTGAAGCATACCAAGAGTTACTTCAGTAGAAGTTGAAAGAGTGTTTTCTACTTTTGGACTCATACACAGCAAATACAGAAATTAGTTAGGGATAGAAAAGTTTAATTCAAAGCACTAATTCCCAATAATGTCCATTGAATGGATAATAATGCTGATATTTAATATTTGAGAAGTTAATATGGATTTCAAATGTGCCATTCCACAGAATTTCGACAAAATTTGGGTTGCTGGACCATGTTTGATTTTTCCCATATCTTGTCTGTGGAAACCTATTTAGAAAAGAAGTTAAATTCATTTGCAAAAAATAGTCTATCTTAAAAATCTGTTGGATTAGAGAGGATCAAAGTGGGCGATTTTACACGTTTTTACTTTAAAAGTTTACAAAATATTGCATAATTTTATGACTAATAGAGATAAACAAAAAGTTCCGAAATTTCCACATATTTTTCTATCAGATCATGCAACTGATGTGGATTTATCTCCACTTATATGAATGAGTACTTTATAAACCACTGAAATATTGGTCAAAATGCCAGTTTTTTAAAGAAATATGTTAAGAAGGGAAAGAGATAACAGCTCTTTTGTTATCTCTTTACAAAAGCTAGATTTTGTAATCTAGTGCACTTTTATATTTGTTAAAGTGTAAAAGCACTTTAAAACAGCTTTTTATAGTTATTAAAAGCTATAAAAGTAACTTTAGCAGATTTAAGTTTTCTTTATCGAATATGTGCTTTTCTTTTAGTCTCTGGCTTGACCGTTTTGTGAATAACGTCCGTTTCATACAATGAACATCAGATAAAAATCTTTTAAAAAGCGCCAATAGTTAATATTAAACCTATCAACTTTTGACAATATTAAAAAAAAAAAATGTTCTAATGTTAATTAGATTAAATGAACATTTTTCACATTTGCTCCCTTTCCCCCTATATTGTCAAACAACAGTAGAGAAGAAAAAAAAAAAAAGTTTGTGGATAAGTTAATATCTCTTGTTAAAACAGTTGAAAAATTAAAACATACTTCAGTTTTTTTATTTCTAATTTTACCCATTTCATTTCCAGTTAATAAAACAGAAATCACTATTTTTATTTGTATATCTATAATTTTTTATGTGTGGAAATATTAAATTTTAAATTATGTTTTTTGTTGAGACTATTTTAAATTATATTGTTGTTTTAAATGCAAATTAAGTGGGTGCAGTTTCAGTTTAATTTTTTTTTCTAAATGCAATTTAAAAGTATTATCACTTTGCTTACGGGTGCAAAAAGTCCTCCTTTTCATATTGCAATTGTTTCTAGTATTTTTATTGGAAATTATCGTCACTTCTGTAATGCTTTTAAAGTTGTTCGAATGCTATAAGAGTTATTGTTATCATTCAAATACCCCATTGTTACTGGATGTGTATGCATTCATTAAAATGTATGAAAAATCATACATATTTACATTTTTGCATAAATAAGTTGGGAACGCAGTTTTTTCTTTTTAATAAGTACATTATATTTCAAATTCTTTAAATTTTAAACACGGGGTACCTCAAAAAACTAGATACTTTTTTTTTATGTTAGCCAGGCGCAGTTGACAAATCGCCAAATAATGTTCCTATCACTATGATTTGTATTGCATTCATTTTACTTAAAATATGAACCTTTCACACATTTCATTGAAAATGCATAACTTTCATTCAAAATACATGTGTCATATAGCATTTAAAATACATGCTTTTTGGTCCTTTAATTAAAAAAATAATAATAAAACGTAACCCAAGACACTTTATTTCAACATCAAAGCATTGTTTCTAATTTAGACACGCAAAAAATAAATGCTGCTATTAGCAAGGAGAAACGGTGTTATTAAGGAAATTGCCACCTGGCTAACATAAAAGTACCCCAAGTTATTATATACAAAAGTTTAGGGGTAATAATGCACAGGTGATAATTTTTGTATAGAAAATAAGTCACAATCTACTTATCACTGGAACCCAGAATTTTGTTCATATTTTTAGTGTAATGATATTTTCAACAAACCAACTTTTCTTTGCGTGAAATGGGATGACATTACGATAATTGCTGGAAGTAACCACTAATTACATTCAAACAATACTGAACTAGATGCACCATAATTAGAAATGTAGATGATATTTCCTACATACAGCGCGGTTGAGTGAATTGCAAGTGCACTTCCAGCATTTCACACAAATCAAACACAGTCTGATAAAACTTTCATGAAAATATCTTCATTATTATTAAAGTTGTGAATGAAAATTTGGTTTGACTTGGGATGAGAAGCATTTTTGGCTGAATAAGTGGATTGCCACTCTGTTTTCCTACACAAAAATCGTATGTATTATATTCCTAATTAATTTTACTAACTAGTGACTAACAATTTGGAAACATCCTGTGTATTTAAATTTGCTCTACTTATATAAAATAATTAAATATGTAATTATTTTATGGACACATTCCGCTATTTTAAGGCCTTTGTACAATTACCAGTTATTAATTTTGTTGTTATAATAACAATGCAATGGAGTCCTGAGCATCATTCACATATAAGATAATTTCTAAAAGTTGTGACCCATTTACCTGTCACACATTGTATATGCCTATATTGTTTGAAGTAAATGCAAAGCTTCTTAGAACAAAAGAAAAAAAATTGCTGATGAAGCTATTAAAAGTAATTTTTTATCCATAGAACATGAAAAAGGCTCGAATCCAGTGGTTCCCAACGTTTTATTGGCTACACCCCACCGAAGCATCTGTAAAATCACTATGTCCCTCGTACGCACACACTTACTTTTTATAACAAATATCTATTATTATTTAAAAAGTAAATTCTATTCAGATGGAGGAAACCTAATAGAGACGTAACAATAACTATTCATTTAATGTTTTTTAATTTATCAATGAGGTGAATTTTCTGTAACAAATGTGTTTTTAATGTAATTGTATAAATACAATGAGGTATCTTCACCTTTATGGCAAAAGGAGTTTTGTTGTTCCTTTCCAACTTACCTCACAAAGGAACCACTTTAAGTGTTGCTCGCATCTAGAATCGAGACCTGGTGCATTTTATAGCCCTATGCATAAAAGTAAGAACCGATAAAAATTCTTTGTTAAAATCATATTTTATATATTTTTTATATTTATAATTTTTTATTATTGGATTTTTATTTGTTAATTTTACACCAAAAGAGAGTTAAGTCACCAGATATGGCACTTCAAAATTTTCACTAGCTTTATATTTGTAATAGGTTTACGTCCAAACCATTACAACACGGTGCGTAGCGAAAATACTGAGCTAGGGTTGCCGGAAAACTGTACGGGACGAAAAAGACGCCAATCTTTCCCCGCCAAATATGTAAATATAGTATTGTATTTTATTTTTTTAATCAAATTCGTAGGTTCTTGAAGGAATTTTAAAACTTTTTTCAACATTTTAAGAGTTATTATTGACTAATTTATATTTTTAACTATTTTTAAATAAAAATTTTTACTTTAACAGCCTGAAAAGTTGTCTCGAAAATTGCATTTTCAGAAAGTTAATCTGCTGTAAAATCAAAAAAAATATTATTTTAACAAAAAAATTTTATCGATTCCCAAACTTCCTAATATAGAGCTTTAAAATACACCAGGTTTCAATACTAGGTGCGAGCAACGCCTAAAGTGTTTCCCTTGTCAGTGTTAAACAAAAGTGTTATATGGTCTGCATTTCTAACTTCTCAAAATTTTTGAAGAGACACTCACATTTCGCATTAAAATTGTGACATTGAAACTATTATAATTCATTTTAGGAACTTTTTAACTGTTAGCGGAAAAGCTTTGGACACTAAATTTCCTTTCTATGCACTGTTAAAACTAGATACTTAAAAATAAGCAAAATGTACTCATTTTTTAGTACTTTTTGATCTTACAATAGCTCCGAGTACTCAACTCTTAAATTTGAGAAACGCATGTACTCATTCTTTTGAGTACATACAGGGACCCGAACATAAGTATGTATAGAAACAGGCATACTCATATTTTTGAGTACATATAGGACTCAAACATGTGTATGTACAGAAACACACATACTCATATTTTTGAATAAATATAGTACTCAAACATGAGTATTTAGAAGAGTATAAAGTTTTAGTCCAGTGGTCAGGGGGTTGCACTCACAATTAATTAGGGGAAAACTGGAATTTTTTTTAATTTTAATCCCTTCAGTTTAGGGCTAGAATGAACGTGCTAACATTTCCCCCTCGTACTAGCTGAACATTAGAAAGCATGCACATATTTATAGTCGAAAAACTCTTTTTTTTAAAATTATCTTAACAATATCTCAAAACAACTAATTCTATCAAAAACATTGTTAATACAAATGACGTATAGTTTGAAATTCTGATTAAAATGAGTAGCCATATTAATATTTTTGTTGAACATCGAGTTTGGAATTCTATTTCAAAACTTTGCCTTACTCGCTAATCAAGAGCTTGAAGCCAGAAGAGACCAAGTTATCAATCCGCCCTGCCTCCATTTGTTACATACATGAATTTTTTTAAGTTGTTGAGGCCTTCACGATGTTTTTGTAATTATGTTAGGACTTTATTTTGAGGATTATAATTTAGCAGTTATCGAGAAAGAGGTACATGAATGATAGCTGTTTTACATGTCATTTTGTAACTGATACCGCCAACCTTAAAACATTAGTTTTAAAAGAAATAGTTTTTTAATAAAGATTATAATACTTTTTTTCAATATTACGAAGGTTTTAAACTTTCTTGAATTTAACTTAAGAGGCCTGTATACTAGTCAAAAATCATTTTAATTAAAACTATCTTAGTCCTTTTCGTAAAAAATCGAAGTTTAAAATCGTGCTATTAGTTGACCTTGAATTCCTCTAGCTAAAAGGCTCCTGCACACTCATTTGTTCGCTCGCCCCCCTTCCCCCCTCCAGTCCTCGCACTTTATTTTTAACCTCCTTAATTTTAATACATACGCACTGTTATTCACCCTATATACGTCATATTAAATGCTACACATATTTCAAATACAATATCGGAAATAATAAACAATATTTCCCATCATTTCCGAATTATTTTAGAAATATACTAAAAATCATGAAAAAATGCACTTTAAGTTATTAATTTGTTCGTAGCGACAAAAGCTCACCTAGCTTGAGGGAAAAACTTAGTACGTTCATTTCTGACCTATGTCGAAGGGATTAAAACAATTTCCAGCTTTTCCGTAATTAATTCCGAATCCGGCTTTTTTTTCATTCCCTATCACTGGTCTATAATCCGTTATCAAGTGGTTAAATCACAATTCTTAAAATATCCAAAATAGTTACAAAAATTTCAAATAATACCTCTATAAATTAAAAAAAAAACATTCATATAAAAATTAGAAGCAGGGTGAACTGATAATCTCGTCTGTTCTGGTTTCAAGCTCTTGATAGCGATTTAGGCACACTTTGTTGCAGAATTGTGAAATTTCAACAAAAATATTAAGTGTAGGTACTCATTTTATTCAGAATTTTGAGCTCTATCACATTTGTATTGAGAATGTTTTTTGACAGAGTTAGTTTTTTTTTTAATATTGTTATGTTAATTAATTAAAACGTGTTTTTCGACTATAAATTTGTACATATTTTCTAACGCTCATTTAGTAATGGGGGAAAAACTTAGTAGATTCATTCTAAACCTAAACTAAAGGTATTAAAATAATTTCCAGCTTTCCCGTAATTAATTCCGAATTCGGCCTTCCTTTCCTCCTCTACCACTGGGCTATAAAGTGTTTTAAAGACTTTAAAATTCAATATGCTCTTTAAGTTGGGGGGGGGGGAGGGGGAGCAAAAGGAAAAGGCCAATTTCGGGTGGGAAGAAAAATTTTGATTGATTATTTATTGTGACAATAAAATGGCACATAGAGCAGTTTTTTTTCTTATTAAGCAGTTTTAAAGAGTTTTTAAACTTTGAGTTAAAATTTCTTTTCTTTTTTTTTGGAGGGGGGGGGGGGGGTGAAGAAAACGGGGAGCGAAAATTTGAGGGTGAAATTTTAATGAAATGAATGTGGTGGAATGAATTGTTAGTGAATTTTAGGACAGATTATTTATTCACTATAAATTAACAAATAGAGTAGAAAAAAATAAGTTTTAAACTTTGGTATTGTGGAGAAGGAAGTGAAATTTCAGGAAAAGGGGAGGCAAGGTATTTTTTTTTTAAATCAGAAATTAAAAGAAATGCAGAAGAGTTTCACCGTTGTTTAAGAAATAATATGACAATAAAATTGAGCACTTTTAAGGACTTTTTGCAGATTTTGCATGAAAATAAGTACTACTTTTAAGCACCAAAATTCCTTTTGAAAACTGTAAGCACTTTTGAGGACCGTACAAACCCTGGTTTAATGTTATTGATTTCATCAGAATTAATAAAATTCAAAAGTTATTCAAGAAATGAAACTGTTTTACGAAAATAACAATTCAAGAGAAAAATATACTACAAAATACCAGGCACGTGCAACAGTTTTCTGCGTGAAGAGTCGAATATAATATTTTGGTCGGTGTGAATGAGTACTCGTGTACTCAATTTGCCGATGTATTCTTCCGTGCTACGTAACACATTTCTTCAAGATGTAGTTCTTAAATATGAAGGGCGTAACTTAAATATGGTTCGCGCTATAACGTTCATTATAGCATACACGTTCACTACTAAATAAGTTCTATTGATATCATTAATATGGGAATAGAGTAACAAGAGATTATATTAATATTTATTCCCAAGCTTATTTTTCAGTCCGTATTTTCACTTATATTTGAAAACATCATGTACTCATTTCTAAAGAAATTTTACTTTAAAAAAAAACGAGTACATAGAAGTTCACATTTTTAAGTAGATTGTTTTTAACAGTGTGGATAATACAATATACAAGAATCATTTCAAGATTGTGATATATAAAATCTATTTTAACAGTGGCGTACCCAGGATTTTATTTCGGGGGGGCTGACTTAAATTTTCATAATGTTCTAAATGTTACGAAACATGTTGAATTGTGTTGTAAACAGAAATCATTTTTGAGAATATGGCCATAGCCAGAGGGGGGGGGGGGGGGGTGAGAAAGGAAGGGGTGATTTTGTTCCGGCTTTTCCGAAAATTTAAGGCAGGAGGTTCCGAAGCTTAAAAAAATTCGGTCATCAGTCCGAAGATTCGGATTTAAAAAAATATCGCGATTTTTGACAAATGATCGCCAAAAAAATCAATTTCGTTAAAGGATCGAGGAAAGAACCCGAATTTTGTCAAAGGATCGAGGATAAAATGCGAATTTTGCCAAAGGATCGTGAAAAAAGTCAAATTTCGTCAAATGATCGCGGAGAAAACGCGAATTACGTCAAATGATTGTATAGGAAACGCGAGTTTCGTCAAATTATCGCGGAGCAAAAGCGAATTTCATCAAATGATCCCGGAGGAAACTCGAATTTCGTCAAATGAGCGCTGAAAAAACCCGAAATGCGTCAAAGGGTCACAGAGAAAACGCGAATTTCATCAAAAGTCGCGGAAAAAATGCGAATTTCGAAAACGATCGAGAAAAAACGCGCACTCCGGATCACTCCTACGCGTCAAAGGGCAACGAAAAAACGCGAATTTCGTTAAAGGATCGCAAAAAACGCGAATTTTCGTCAAAGGGACACAGAAAAAAACGTGAATTTCGTCAAAAGGCCGCAGAAAAAACGCGAATTTTGTCAAAGACACGAGAAAAAAGCACGAATTTCGTCAAAAAGCAAATTTCGACGAAGAATAGCAAAAAAATTCACGAATTTCGTGAAAGGGCGACAGGAAAAACGTGAGTTTCGCCAAAAGGCTGCGGAAAAAAGCGAATTTCGACAGAAAGCCGCGAAAAAAACGCGAATTTCGTCAAAAACCGCAAAAAAGCAAATTTCGTCAAAGGATCGAAAAGACGCGAATTTTGTCAAAGGGCCAAAGAAAAACGCGAATTTTGTCAAAGGGCCAAAGAAAAACGCGAATTTCGTCAAAGAGCCGTAGAAAAAACACGAATTTTGACAAAGATCTGCGGAAAAACCCAAATTTCGTCAAAGAGCCTCAGAAAAAACACAAATTTCGACAAATATCTGCGAAAAAACCCAAATTTCGTCTAAGGGAAACACAATAGGATAGCAAAAAAATGCGTATTCCGTCAAAGGGCCGCGGAAAACGCGAATTTCATCAAAGGATCACAAAAAAACGCAAATTTCGTGAAAGGGCCACAGAAAAAACACGAATTTCGTCAAAGGACCTCAGAAAAAACACAAATTTTGACAAAGATCTGCGGAAAAACCCAAATTTCGTCAAAGAGCCTCAGAAAAAACACAAATTTCGACAAATATCTGCGAAAAAACCCAAATTTCGTCTAAGGGAAACACAAAAACGCGAATTTCGTCAAAGAGCCACAGAAAAATCGCGAATTTCGTCAAAGTGCCGCGGAAAAATGCAAATTTCGTCAAAAAGTCGCAACAAAACTCAAATTTTGATAAAGGATAGCAAAAAAAAACGCATAGTCCATCAAAGGGCCGCGGAAAAACGCGAATTTTGTTAAAGGATCACAAAAAAAACGCAAATTTCGTGAAAGGGCCTTAGAAAAAACGCGAATTTCGTCAAAGGGCCTCAGAAAAAACACAAATTTCGTCAAAAGGGCGTCAGAGAAAACACAAATTTCGACAAACATCTGCCGAAAAACGCTAATTTCGTCAAAGTGCCGCAGAAAAAACGCGAATTTCGTCAAAAGGGCCTCAGAAAAAACACAAATTTCGTCAAAAGGGCGTCAGAGAAAACACAAATTTCGACAAAGATCTGCCGAAAAAACGCTAATTTCGTCAAAGAGCCGCAGAAAAAACGCGAATTTCGTCAAAGAGCCGCAGAAAAAAACGCGAATTTCTTCAAAGTTCCGCGGAAAAAATGCAAATTTCGTCAAAAACCCGCAACAAAACTCAAATTTCGACAAATGATTGCAAACAAACGCGTATTACGTCAAAGGACTGCGGAAAAACGCGAATTTCGTCAAAAGACCGCGGAAAAACGCGAATTTCGTCAAAGGATCACAAAAAACGCAAATATCGTTAAAGATCCACGAAAAAACGCAAATTTCGTCAAAGGGCCGCGTAAAAAAGCGAATTGCGTCAAAAGATCACGGTGAAAATGCGAATTTCGTCAAAGCGTCTTGATAAAAACATTGATTTCATCAAAGGATCGCGGAAAACGCATACAAACATCTATGTTTATTATTATAGGTATAGTTTTTAAACTGAAATAATATGCTGAACTAACTTTTTAAAAATCTGTTTAACCCGAGCCCAACTTGCAGGAATCTACACTCAGCCTGATATTGACCTGAAATGTAAACAGAGTTAACCAAACCTGCAACAAAAATAATGAGCTCCGGGAAGGGATTTCCTCCCCCCCCCACTTCTGCTGTGAATTTCAGAATTTTTTTTTTACTCAGAATCAACCATGGGGGGGGGGGGGGGGGAGGCACGTGTCCGATCCTCAGGCTGTCCCAAGTCGAAATAAGTTGAAAAGTGTTACTGTTTTTTTATATATACTTTCATTTAAAAGAAAGTCATTGTAGCTTAAAATCTATAAAATTGTTCTTCCTACCCCCGAAACTAAATTCTGGCTACGGTTCTTGTTTAACAATCAATTAATATTGTAACAAACACAAAATATTTTTTGTATACACAAAATATTTTTATACACATACATAAAATAACAACTGTTTATTATTTGTGCATTCCACAAGTAATAATAATGACTTTAACCCCTTCGGGACCGGCGGCTTTTACACAAATTTCATTCGATTGGCACCACTTAAAAAAAAAAAAATTACCCTTACTTATAATCACGAAAATGCCCTAATTAAAGAAAGCAAATATTACTTTTCTTTTTTACTGATGCCATAAACAAATTCTGCACGCTCTTTTTGAAGGTGTATATATGCATCTATGGTCCCGAAAGCTTTAAACCGTTCCAGATAAAATATGGAAGCTGCAAAGTTAGGATGGAATAGGAAGATAAGTGTGGGGGTGGGGCATTTTTACGGTCCTTTGACGAAATTCCCATTTTTCGGCTATCACCTGATGAAATCACGGTCCTTTGTCGAAATTTGCGTCTTTTTCGCAGCCCTTTGATGAAATTCTCGTCTTTTTCGCAACCTTTTGTTGAAATTCTCGTTTTCTTCTGCGACCCTTTAACGAAATTTGCGCTTTTTTCGCGATCCTTTGACGAAACTTGTGTTTTTTTCGTGATCATTTGACGAAATTCGCAGTTTTTTTTTTTTACAAAAGATGCGTTTTTTTCGCGGCCTTTTGACAAAATTCGCGTTTTTTCGCGGCCTTTTAGTAAAATTCGCGTTTTTCCCGCGATCCTTTGACGAAATTTGTGTTTTTCGTGATCCTTTAAAGAAATTGGCGTTTTTTTTTTCAGCTACACTTTGAAAAATTAGTGTTTTTTCGAGGCCTTTTGACAAAATTCGCATTTTTTTTTTTCTTGGCCCTTCCAGGAAACTCGCGTTTTTTCCACAATCCTTTGACCAAATTCGCATTTTTTCTACGCTACTTTGGCGAAATTTGAAATTTTTTCTGCGAACGCGTGACGAAATTGATTTTTTACTGCGACCATTTGTCAAAATTCGCGACTGTTTTGTGTCCGAATTTTTGGACTGATGAATTTTTTGAATTTTCGGAACCGAATGCCTTAAATTTTTGGAAAAAATCAGCTTTTTTTTTCATTTCATTTTTGATTATTTCGAAAGGGGACCTGTAACCCCAGCAGCCCCCTTCCGCTCGTTGGGTATACTGTGGTGTTGTAACTGTGCGCTGATATGAGACTAACCAAAATGGCTAGTTTGTTGTATTGCAGAAAACAAAGCTATAAATTTATCTCAAAGAAAAAGGAAAAAACTCAGCATTTTTTTCATTTCATTTCGACTATTTTAGGAGGGGCTGTAACCCCATTAGCCCCTTTCCACTTTTTTGGATATAATGTGGTGTCACTGTGCACTAATATGGAACTAAAGAGAAGAGAGCGGTTAGTCTGTTCAATGATAGGAGAAAGAAATACAAATTTATTTCAAAGAGAAAGAAAAAAAAGCAATATTTTTCATTTCATTTTCGACTATTTCGTGAGGAGGAGAATACCCAATCCCATCAGCCGCCTCGCGTTCTTGCGGTATGCTGTGATGTCAATGTGGACTAATATGGGGTTAACTAGAATGACTATTTTACTGTATTGCAGAAGAAAAATTAGAGATTTATCTAAAAGAAAATATGGATTGCAGAAAACAAAATTACAAATTTAGCTCAAACAAAAAGAAAAAAACAGCATTTTTTTCATTTCATTTTTGACTATTTTGGAAGGAGGTACCCATTTGGGTATAATGTGGTGTCACTGTGCACTAGTATGTAACTAAAGAGAAGAGAGCGGCTAGTCTCTTCAATGATAGGGGGGGGGGGATATAAATTTGTCTCAAACGAAAATAGAAAAAAACAGCACTTATTCATTTCATTTTCGACTATTTTGAGAAGAGTGAGCTATAATTCCAACAGACCCCTTCCCATCTTTTGGTATGCTGTGATGTCAATGTGGACTAATATGGAGTTAACGAGAATGGCTATTTTGCTGTATGAGAGAAGAGAAAATTACAGATTTATCTAAAAAAGTACGGAAAAAACACTTTTTTCATTTAATTGTTCGACTATTTTGGGAAGAGGGGGTGGGGGTTGTAACCCCATCAGCCCTCTTTTACTTCTTTGGTGTCAATGTGGACTAATATGGAACTAAAGCGAAGGGAGCGGCTAGTCTGTTGAATGATAGGGGAAATATCGAAAATTTATCTCAAACAGAAAGAAAAACATCAGCACTATTTTTTAAATTAATTTTCGACTATTTCGAGAAGAGGGGGCTGCAATTCCATCAGCCCCCTCCCCATCTTTGGGTATGTTATGATGTCAATGTGGACTAATATGGTGTTAACGAGAATGGCTATTTTGCTTTATGACAGAAGAAAAAATTACAGATTTATCTGGAAAAACACTTTTTTCATTTAATTTTTCGAGTATTTTGGGAGGAGGGGCGGGGGCTGTAACCCCATAAGCCCCCTTTCTCTTCTTTTGTGTCAATGTGGACTAATATGGGACTAATGAGAATGGCTAGTCCGCTGTATGATTGAAAAAAATTTCCAAAAAAGAGAAAAAAATTCAGCATTTTTTCATATCACTTTCGAAAATTTCGGGGGGGGGGGGGCTGTAGCCCCATCAGCCCCCCCCTTGGGTACGCCCATGTATTTTAAGTAGAAATTATACTGCATCAAAAAACATTTCTCTATTCTCCCTTTCCCATTATCATTATCATTTATTGACTGCAATATATTATCTAATTTTAAATGTTAAAGTGTACTTGTCATATTTATTTACAGTGTGGTAGGCCTGCACTGGTGCCATAGATATTTACTATTTAGCCATTTCCTTTTCTAATACTATTTAAGGTTTATAAATTTTATAAAATTGCTACTACCACGTTCAGCTATTTCAAATATTTTTTAGGATAAATATGTTGAAGACAATCAGATTTAGATACGCTCTTAACCGTTTGAGTGAGGAACAAATCTTATGCCAAAAATGCGAATGTGTTTGAGTATGTACACCGGTGTCCAAAATTAAGGACCAATCACAAAATGCTAATTTTCAAGTACGCGAATACTCAAAAGGAAATAATATAATTCGAATAATTACTATCCCTACAGCACAACTAGTCCATATAACATATCATCCATGTCACACATGGTCACAAGTGTCACAGTCACTACGGTGAAGTAAAAAAATAGGAAATTCCATACATCTCATTATGAGTCTCAAATGATCACTATATGTGACTCCACTGAGACGGTACTGTGACTGCTGCTTTCTGACGAGTCACCATGTGACTTTACAATGTAGTTACATTGTGACTGTCATCTGCAGTCTTAATTTCAAAGTCATCGTGAACGCTGCATTGTGATAAGTTACCAAATAATGTCACATCAAAGTCACATGATGATTTTCAGCTGGCAGGGAGACTACTGCGAAGTCCCCATTGTGCTCTTTTGTGAAAAGCCACCATGTGACTATAATGTGATATTATTTGGTGACTTATCATAATGCAGCGTTCATGATGACTTTGAAATTGAGTCTAAAAATGACAGTCACATGAGAGTCACAATGAAACTGCATTGTAAAGTCACCTGGTGACTCGTCACAAACTAGCAGTCACATTGACGTCTCAGTGGAGTCACGTATAGTGATCATTTGAGACTCATAATGAGAAGTGTGGAATTTGCTACTTTTTGTTTCACCGTAGTGACTGTGATACTTGTGACCATGTGTGACATGAATGAGATGCTATATGGACTAACTGTGCTTTAGGGATTGTAATTATTTAAATTATATTATTTCCTTTTGCGTATTCGCTTACTTAAAAATTAACATTTCTTGACTGATCCTTAATTTTGGACACCAGTGTATATTAATATACCGGGTGATCCAAAAGTCAGGACGAATTTTAAAAATGAATAATTCGAAAACGAATCAAGATACAAAGATACGGTTTGCACCAAACGGATGGAAAAGAAACCGAGTTTTGTGTGGCAACGAAAAAAATAGTTCTGCTGGCGACCAACAGATGGCGCTGTCGGATTTCTGATGTAGGATTATGCAAAGCAACAAACGATATAAAAAGGAGCAACTGCAGCAGGTAATGGTAGTCGAAGCTTACATGCATCGAAATGCTGTCCATTAGTTGAGAAAGCCCTCTTAGTTAAACTGTATTATAAGAATTCGGAAAGTGAGATTGCGGCATTGCGATCATATCGCTACATGAAGGATATGCGAGATAGGAAAGGACCAATAACGTCTTCTGCATTGAACAAAATGATGAAGAAATTTGAAGCTACAGGTTCTTTGGCGTCACATGAAAGAAGTGGACGTCCCTCAACAGCCGCTGCTGTTGCCACGACAGTGGAGCAGACGGTGCAATCATGTCGGCGGTTGCTGCACATGGGGAGTGTAGTGCACGAGAATTTTCGAGGCAGATAAGAGTGTCGTACGGAAATGTTTGGAGAGCACTGCGAATAACTTTACAACGGTATCCCTATAAGTTGCAACATAACCAAGAACTGAAACCTCCTGACTTCGACTCTCGCCGAGATTTTGCGAATTTGGTATTCAATAAGATGGGAGAGCAGCACGACTGGTTTCACACTGTGCTTTGGACAGATGAAGCGCATTTCACGCTCTCTGGCGCTGTTAACAGAACACCACAATTATCGAGTCTAAATCACTGAAAATCCACATGCATTTGTTGAGGTACCTTTGCAACAGCCTAAAGTGACAGTCTGGTGTAGCTTTACTGCTGATTGCATAATTGGTCCATTTTTTTCGAGGAAGTCCCACAGACGGGTTTCAAAACAGTTTCTGTCACTGCTCAGAGATATGTAGCACTGTTACAGAACAACATTATTCCTGAACTGCAAGCGCGACAGGCACTCAAAACAGTCACCTTTATGCAAGATGGAGCACCACCTCATATTGTTCTGCCTGTGCAGCGCTTGCTACGCTCAACATTTGGGGAGGATCGCATTATCAGTTTCTACTTTAATCACGCATGGCCTCCAAGATCTCCCGATCTGACACCCTGTGACTTTTGGCTGCGGGGATTCTTGAAGTCAAAAGTGTACCGCGACCAACCGGCATCATTAGCAGCACTGAAAGATGTCATCCGCCAAAATGTGTCTGCCATAACTCAAGAAATGCTACTAAATGCTGTGAACGGTGTGGTGCCTTGACTCACAGCTGTACTTCTGAATGATGGACAGCACATTGAACATTTACTGTAGTACTAATTAACTGTAACTAAGCTGACTTGTAAGTTGTCAAACTTTTTCATTTGTAAATCATCTTTTGGTGCAATAAAACACTATAGCGCCATCTGTTGGTCGACAACAGAACTATTTTTTTCGTTGCCACACAAAACCCGGCTTCTTTTCTATCCGTTTGGTGCAAACCGTATCTTTGTATCTTGATTCGTTTTCGAATTATTCATTTTTAAATTTCGTCCTGATATTTGGATCACCCGGTATATAAAAAAAAAATTACTTGTAAGCCGACGATATATACAGAAATCGTACGTCGTACGTTTCGCTAGTGCAACCAGCTTAAATGCATACCAAATTGAGACAACAAATAGGAGCGCTATCACCCTTTCCGCAATTTTAGCATAAAATAAGAGGAGCTCTTACCGCGCTTCCCGAAGTTTTGGCACAAAACAAGAGGATCGCTATCGCGCTTCCCGTAATTTTGGCGCATAACAAGAGGAGCGCTATCGCTCTCCTGCGCATTCAAACGGTTAAGTAGTTTCACATGTGAAAGTTTCTTCACGTGATATATGGAAGAGCGAATAGAAATAGAAGGCTCATTCAATAGATAATAAAAAAAATTATAAAACCAGAAAAATTATAAATTTTTTTAAACATGATAAAAAGAAGAGAGTGGGATGGAGAGTATCAAAATAATTATTCTGATTCTATTTTAAACTTTTGATTGGAAATTCTTCTAAAATTCAACAAATAAAAAGTATTTTTTTAATATTATTTTCCAATTTTGCATGTATTTATTTTTAGCCTACAACATTATCCCCACCCCGAAAAAAATAGACCAAATGAAGGAGTTACAAAGTTGGAATTGCACATCGTTGGGAACCACTGCTCTAACCTTCAATCTATAAAATTTTTCAGGAATAATTATCCAGCTACGATCCCTAATCACAAGCAGTTTCAGTGTAAAAAAAGTAACCGATAATTTAATAGATTTAAAAGAATTTTTTTTTATGAATTCGAAATTAAAACATTATTTGAGTGAATAAGTTATAGGTATGCGGTATATTTCTTTAATACATTTTATTGAATAACACACACACACACACGCAAATATATATAATACCATACAGCGAAGGAGCGAAGTAAACAATAGAAAAAATGAGCCTGGATCTAATGAAGAAAAAATATATTGATACGATAATAATTATGAAAAAGTCCTTCCGGCTTGTACCAGGAGGAAAAGTTAGCTTCCCTATTCTACGTTTAAAAAAAATTGACTAATTTTACTCACGAAGCTAAAATGCGTGGAACTGTATTATAGAAGATTCAATCCCAGTTTTCGTCAATACTGAACTTGTATGAGAATTTCGTCAAATTTGTCAGCTATATCCTAGAATCCCAAACTGCTATATCTCAGCTATTTTCTGAGATGGAGTAAAAACAAAAAAATACTTCTGAATCCATATATCAAAGCCGAATACTTAAGTGTAAAAACTTTTTGGATTTCTAATTTGTTGTACATCTTTTTGAATTTGAAAATTTTAAGTGGCCGTCATTTTCAAACAAGATTGCGGATGAAGCTGGCCTAAGAACTCGGTCGAGACCTTAGTAAATGCTGTACACATGCTCTGTAACATCCAAATCGGTTGATAAATACGAATGCTACCGCATGACAAAAATCAGATTTTTTCAAAATGTCAACCACCCTAGACCTTCAAACTGTCTGCGAAACAAAAATGTTCCGTTAAATAACCACTACATTTCTATATGACAGGTATTATTGTAAAATAAACCATTAAAAGTAAATTAGGGGCTTTTATGTGGCACTATTCGCAATATTACTAAATATTTATGCACACAAAATATACTTTTTGACTAACATACCGGACAAATTTAGCACAATGCCATTTTTTTTATATATAATAGCCTGTTTTATCCAAGTGTTGCTTGCCGTTTTGCGAGTGTGTCATGCTGTATCCCCCCCCCCCCTCCTCTGGAATAAACACTATTGTAGACTGATTACAAAGACAAGTGTCAAAACAAACTTCTACATCATATCTAGCAAATGTAAAAAGAGGATATTGGTATGTTGATATGTTCCCACTTTTTATCTATTTATATTATTGCATTTCATTTCTATTTTCTGGAAATGTACAGTCGTGGAAAAAAAAGTAAACACCCCTCTACTAACTCCTCAACAAATCATCGTAGACGAAAGTTACTGGTACCGAACGATTGGAAATAAAGTCTACTTTTAAATGATGTATATAAAATTTTCTTAGGGGTCATCTACATATTAAAAGGAATCCAAACTTCATTTTTTTCAATACCAATACCCAATTTTAACGGGATATTTCAAATCTTCGGTTCAAACTATGCCTAGACACCAAATTTCAAGTCATTTGAATGATAAGTTTTTGAATTATAAACATTCAAAATTTAGTGCTTCTAATATTAAATTACATTTTCATATTTTTATTTATATCTCCTGAAATTATGCTCCAAATGTGCTAATTTTTTTTTTGTAGCAATAATACTAATATACCCAAACATAAATACGCTGAATTTGCAGTTTTTATAATTTTATGATATGAATTATGAAATTAATATTCAGAAAAATTATAAATTGCAACCTACAATTTTTTTGATGGATTTAGATTTATTAAGTCCTACTTTATGGAAAACCAAAATTTCACATTTTTCTTCCAAGTAGTTTTCAAATTATGCTTTAAAAACGGCAAAATGATGTTTTAAGGGGCCGTCTATGATGGAAGTGAGTAGACATTTTGAAATTTATTCTGCTGTACTGTAATCTAACAGGCTTCATTGACTCCTTGAGGTGCCTTGATCAAGAAAGGGGCTCTCTCGGTTAACAATCGAGTACGGAACTTCAATTTGAATACAGCCCTTAAAATATGCTCGTTTTAAAATAATTAATTTCTCGGAAAGTTATGGTACGAATTGCATAAAAATTCGTTTTTAGGCTAATTGAAGGGTGTAGAGGTCATTTATGCTGTCAGAATTGTGTACTGCCATTGAAAAAACAAAGTTTGGGTTCGTTTTAATATGTAGATGGCCCCCTAAGCACATTTTATATACATCATTTAAAAGTAGACTTTATTTCCAATCGTTCGGTAACAGTAACTTTCTTCTACGATAATTTGTTGAAGAGTTAGTAGGGGGTGTTTACTTTTTTATCCACGACTGTACACTGTATTCATGTGCAAATGAATCAAACAGCGTTTTCAGTTTTTCTTTAAAATCTATATATGTTGAGTTACATCTCTAATAACCAACATTCTGTCTGAGCTATATCAAGAAATTCTGTTCAAATCGTCAATTTTGAAGGCCTGAATTTTCTGAAAAATTTGTTTTTCCATCTGAAAGCGAGAAACGCTGATTAATTTCGTATTGTTTGAGTGAAAATGCTTACTTGTTTTGCAAATTTACGAATGAAAATAACTTCGTGAATGTGCCAGAATTTAGCGAGTTTATTTCCAACAAGAAATCATTTTTAAAAAGTTCTTCCAGCCAGTGCCGGGAGGTAGCTTTCATATTCCTTATTTTGTAAAAGCCAGCTTATATTATTCAAACACACGGAGCTCAAATTAGTGGAACCCGATTATAGAAGATTAAATGCTAATTTTTGTCAATACTGAATATGAATGAGAATTTCGCGAAATTAGTCAGCGTTATCAAAGCAGGTTTTATTTAAAGTGATTTATATTTGGTCGCCAAATTGGGTGATATCTTGAAGTGCCCGCCATTTTAAAACAACATAATGGCTGCAACAAAGCTAACTAATGAACTTGGTCGAGACCTTAGTAATTCCTGTACACATGCTCACTCACATCTAAATCGATTGATATATACGAGTGCTGTTGCAGGCAAAAAATCAGATTTTTCAAAATGCTACCCCACATTAGAAATTCAAACTGCTATATCTCAGCCATTTTTTTAGACAAAGACAAAACAAAAAATGCTCCGGAGTCTTTGTATCAAGCTCAAACACATAAGAAAAAAATATTTTTCAATTTCTAATTTGTTTGTACCTCATTTTAAATTTAAATGGTTTTTTAATTTTTAAATGGCCGCCATTTTTAAACAAGATGGCGGATGAAGTTAGCAAAAGAACTCGGCCGAGAGATTTCTATGTATATGCACATGCCTTGTCATATCCTAATCGGTTCATAAATGTGGAGCAAACATTCAAACCATGCTTTCTCCTTTAGATACAAATTTTCAAAAAACACAAAACACTGATAAATTAGAAAATAACTTGTATTTAATTCCAATTATTATTACTGGTTAGTAGAAATAATTCCAAGCATACCTAAGATGTTAAACATAAAACAAATTAATAAAATGCAATTAATATTTGGAGAAATCACGTTTTGACCGAATTCAGAGGAGGAAACATGTTTTGATTGTTTAACAAGTGGATAAAACGCTTTTTGAATGAAATAAGTTCTAACTCAGAAATAATACAAAAGCATTATTTTATTTGTGTAAATACCGAACTTCAGTTGATTATTGATAAAATAAAGTGACAGATAATGGTACCTAGTAGTATTCATTAAATATTTACTAAATTAATACTCGTTTGCCAGAAATCCACTTCAAATTTTAAAACCAATATCTTCATCTAGACAGTCACACACTTCCCCCTCTTCTTCATTGCAGGCTGGTAAATCATGGACAATGTGGTTGTACCATTTGAAGACATCATCAGGTTTATTTTGCCACTGTTCACCATACATTACCTTCAAAAGTTTGTCAACATCTTTTATCTTTTCAACTGATATGGTGTGGATAACAAGGAGAGGGCCAACCTTGTTAATCACAGATTTTGATTATTTTAATATATGTTGTAGGGTGGAGAGCCCTTAGTGTCAGGTTCAACGGATTTAATCCAACGCTCCTTAGTTCTTGAGAAACCGGGAAGGTCTAATAATAGTACACAACTTAAATACTTACATTGAAACCGCAGAGATAGGCTGGTTGTAGCTCAGTTGGTACGGCGTTCGCTGCCTGATCTGCGGGCCCGGGTTCGGTACCCGAACGCGCTACATTTGTTTTTCTCATTTTTTGTTTTATAAATATACTTGTAATTATAATTTAATAATTTCAATTACAAATTTTAATATCATGCATTAATTATAAAGTTAACCAACTTAAATTTATCATTTTTTATTTTTAAACTATTATTTCTCCATCCTTTCAAGAGGTTTAAAAAGAAATTGGATCTATTATTGAATGATAAAAATACCAAAATCGTGACAAATTCTATTGTGGTGCCATGTAGTTATGATAAAATAAAAGAATATTCAAATAAAATAAAAATAAAAGCAGAAAGAAGATAAAGGTGAAAGCAAAATAATTGAAAGCGCAAGCATACGTATTACAAATTTAAAAATCTTTAATATGCAAAAAATTGGTTGTAATTTAATTCTGATGCTAATTTTTAATATAATTATGCTTGTTACTTTAAAAACAGAATAATAGTATTATCGCAGTGGCTTCCTTCGTTAAAGCAATGCGTAAATGATGTTTCTTTAAAATCACGAATTGACACAATTGCTCAATATCATAGCATCGATAAAGAATATATGAAATACATTTTAAAAGTGATTTTTAAAAAATTAACAGTTTTATAATGTTTTATACAACTATTCAGTTAAAAGTAAAAAATTAAATAGGTTTAAATTATAATTGATATACAATATTATAAATTTTAATTGGCAATGAGATTATTAATTATACTTACAAGTATATTTATAAAACAAAAAATGAGAAAAACAAATGTAGCACATTCAGGTATCGAACCCGGGTCCGCGGATCAGCCGGCAGCGATGACCACCTCGGGAACTCAGCTTTCGCTTTAGAGTGTTAGTGCAATCCCGAGGGGTAGACCACATCCACTCCTCCCGACTCTCAACCAGAGTCTGAGAGGGAGCGTCGGGTCCCTGATCAAGCTGCTGAGATTTATTTCGGTTACTGTGAGATTTACAATTACAATCACAATTGGTTACCCAATTTTTCTGGGCGAACCGAAGATTTCACATCGAGATATATGACTGTATGTAGTGATTACATGAGGATCATTTTACCTAATGTGATTGCATAATTATTTACAATTTTCTTGGATATATATACGTCACAGTACATTTAACACACAATATTTAACATGACAATTAGAAACACATTACAACATAATATCAAACACCTACTATTTACATGACTGTGTGTAGTGATTACATGAGGATCATTTGAATGTGATTGCATAATTATTTACATTTTTCATGGATTTGCAGGGATTTCACAGTACATTAAACACACTATATTGAACATCACAGTTAGAAACACATTACAACACACCTACTATTTACAATTTGCGCATACAAGAGTTTGGAGAGATGCACAAGATAAAAATTCAAAAGTGATAGAAGTTTCTGGCACCCGCTAATAACCCGTTTCTCCCTCCATGCTACACTCTAGTGATGGAGTCGGACTAGAATGGCTCTGGATTTGAAAAGATGTACTCGTTTGTTTCTATAAACCTCATGCATTGTATGATCTTGTTGAGTAGTTGTGGTTTCTCTTTTACATCCCGCCACCAACTTGCTAAATTCATACGTGTGTGTTTTTTGAGATGATAATGCGATGTTAATGTACAGTTTAATACATAGTGTAACGATGTTGACGGCAAGCCACAAATGCATAGTGGGGAGTCTCTTTTGTTAATTTTGTATAAGTGTTCCTGAAAGGGGCCGTGATTTGTTAAAAATATGTGTAAGTATCTGTTGTTTACGAAATACTTGTGGTCAACCAATGGCAAGAATTCCTTCGTATATCGGCCTGTGTCTGAATCCGTCCAGCGTTTTTGCCAATTTTTTAACAGATTCTGCTTTGTCTGTGATTTTAGTGAAGAAGCTGGATATGGTAAAAATGTATGTATTAGTGTTTCATCCGTTACTGCCGATTTTGCCAGTTGGTCAGCTGCCTCATTGCCCTCAACACCTGAATGTCCTTTTGTCCAATTGAAGTATATGTCTTTTACTGTTGTTTGTAATTGTTGAAGAATTTTTAGTATTAAATAGTTTGTATTGTCAAAATTGTTTAACGCTTTTAAACTTGATAGGCTATCCGTTATGATTAAGTATTGAGAATGTTTGTCCGACTCTATCCACTCTAATGCTGAAGAGATCGCGAAGAGTTCTGACTGGAAGACGGAGTTATCCTGGGACAGTTTCGTTCTCCAAGTATAGATTTGCTCGTTTTTTTCGTACACACAAAATGCCGAGGCTGTGCCTTCGGACATTTTGGAACCGTCCGTGTATATTGTAATTTTGCCTACATAGTCGTTTATTTCACAAATTTGTATTTCACTTGTTAGTGGTGATGTTTTGTATTTTGAGCATTTTGGATAGTATAGTGGAGCAAAAGGCCATACCAACTGAGCTACGACCAACCTCTCATTGCGGTTGCAAAGTAAGTATTTAATTTGCAAAGTACTATTATTAGACCCCCCGGTTTCTCAAGAACTAAGGAGCGTTGGATAAAATCCGTTGAACCTGACACTAAGGGGTCTCTGCCCTACAACATATATTAAAATAATCAAAATCTGTGATTAACAAGGTTGGCCCTCTCCTTGTAAGAGGAAGAGATTGTAAAACAGCCCTTTGAACACGGGCAACAGTAACTCCCTTTTTAAGAAGATTTACATCTTATTCTTCACTCAGATCTTGAAATCTATAATTTTTCTCTAAAACAATCCGTTTCAATTGTGACATGTATGGTAGGTTTCGAAAGTACACAACATTAAGTGACAACTGTGATTGGCAGACTGGAGAAATCACTGTTTGACTGAATGCAGGCTTTGGAGGAAACACTCTTTGATTGAAACGTCAAGTTTTAAAATTGATTTATAAACGGAGAAAAATATTTTTTGGTTAAAAATACCGTTTATTTCTGTGCAACTTAACACGAGTTCATAAAAATAACAATAACTTTTTTTTTTTTTTTTTTTTTTTTTTTTTGTGAGAAAACACGGTTTGAATGTTTGCTGCTCAAATACGCGTGTTATCGCGTGACAAAAATCAGATCGTTTCAAAATGTCAGCCATGCTAGAATTTTAAAGTGCTATAACTCAGCCATTTTTTAAGATATAGACGAAACGAAAAATGCTCCGAAATCTTTGTATCAAGATCAAACACATAAGAAAAAAATATTTTTCAATTTCTAATTTTTTTGTACCTCATTTTGAATTTTAGATTTTTTTTTAATTTTTAAATGGCCGCCATTTTGAAACAAGATGACGGATGAAGTTCGCAGTTTATAAATGTTAGCCACACTAGAATTTAAAAGTGCTATAACTCAATCGTTTTTTAAGATATAGACGAAACAAAAAATGCTCCGGAATCTTTGTACGTATTCTCAAAAACGTAGGAAAAAAATCCTTTTCAATTTCTAATTTTTTTGTACCTCATTTTAAATTAATTTTTTTTAAATGGCCGCCGTTTTGAAACAAGATGGCGGATAAAGCTGGCCAACGAACTCGGTCAAGACATTGCTATGTACTATGCACATGCCTTGTCACATCCAAATCGGTATATAAATACGCGTATTATCGCGTGACAAAAATCAGATCGTTTCAAAATGTCAGTCATGCTAGAAATTCAAAGTGCTATAACTCAGCCATTTTTTAAGATATAGACGTAACAAAAAATGCTCCGGAATCTTTGTATCAAGCTCAAACACATAAGAAAAAAAATCTTTTTCATTTTTTTTTTTTGTGCTTCATTTTAAATTTTAAAATAAAAAAAAAATTAAATGGCCGCCATTTTGAAACAAGATGGCGGATGAAGCTGGCCAACGAATTCGGCCGAGACATTGGTATTTACTATGTACACAAAAAATTATATCCAAATCGGTTCAAAAATACGAGAGTTACAGTATGACAAAGATCAGATCTTTAATTCCTGCTTGCATATTTCAGTATATAGAAATATTCTGCTTAATCATTGTCTTCGTATCAAACGTTTATGTTCCTCCCAATTCTTACAGCCTAATATTTTTTAATTAAAGCAATTAGCATTGTCTTATAATTATCCCATTTCTTTTATATCTGCACGGCTCAAATCTTAATATTCATTTTTTTCTACTTCTTACCAGTATAGGCATTTAATATGTTTAAATAAAACTAAAAAATCGAAAACACTATTATGGAGGGTGGGATGTGGATTGCTGAAAAAATTATAAAAATCATACACACAAAAAATTATATGTATGTATATATAATATATATATATATTCTTTAAAAAAAAAAAAAAAAAAAAGTTTGGTCTATGTGTATGTTTTTCCATACATTATACACTAAAAACATAAAAAATAAAAATACCATTATGGAGGGTTGAGGTCGGGAATGCTAAAAAAAGTTTAAAACTTTGTATGTTTTTATTTGTGTGAGCGTGTATAAGTGTATGTATCTATGCTTATATATTGTATGAACATATAATAAAAAAATATGGGGTATCATGCATTTAACATAATAAATTTTCACATATTGCATCATCATTTAAGGATATATTTTTCTATCTCAATATTCCTCATTGCTTTTTAAATTTTCAAATTTATTTACATAATACAAGGCTAAATTTTACTATCTCAAACATTCCTCATCTTTTTAAATGTTATTTATATTCTCATTTTTTTTTTATATTACAATTTTTTGTCTTTAAAACTTGAATTTAATCAATTGCCCTTTTATTTATTTTTATATAATTCTTTATTTCTTTTTTTATTTATTTGTATTAATTTATTCCTTTTCTTTATTTTATTTTGTATTTTTTTTTTTCATTCTAGTTTAACTAAAAGTTAATCTAAGTCTTTTCTTAGTTTCTTCAATCATTTTCATTCATTTTATTATTTTTTTTTTTTTTGGGGGGGGGGGGGGGGCTTAAGATGGCAACTCTAAACATTATTGTTATTAATCCAGTTCCAACTTACATTTTTCGTTTCTCACACCAGATGGCAGCACAGTTATGGGTTTTGGATCTCTTAGCTTTTTATTATCTATTTTCTGTAATGTTTGCGTTATAAGGAGCTAAATTTTGTCATTTTAGGCTTAGTGCCGACAAAATTGGATGAAATAACGCATCTTCTATGAATGAACTCACAAGCTCCTCTGATGATTCTGTGAGTCATTCATAGTTTCTTATATTACATACTGGTTTCATATGTTCATTTCTAAATCATCTTTGGAAAAAAAAAATATATATATATATCACATTTGAACGGAGGGTGGTTTCGGGGTCTGGGAGTCATGATCGGTGAACGGTGAAAATATACCAAAATTTTTCGGAATCGTTTTCCTCCGAACGAATAGGTAGCTTTTTGTAATGAAAGCTACCTAAAAGTGAAAAGGCTATTTCATAAGAAGTCTCTTATGAATAGTATGCGCTATCCTATCCAACAATTAACCGAATAATGCAGCGAGTTTGTAATGATCATATAATAATCTGACATGCTGAAACCAGTCTTCGTGAACATGATTAAGCATGAGCTTACGTGTCTGGAAGTCAGATGAGGGCAGTTTGAATATATGTCGTAGTTTAGAGCAATCTATTGTGCAGGGTTAGCCTAAATGATTCATCGGGTTTCAAAAGACTGTTTATTTACAAGTATATGACGTACGTTTTTGTACGGGTGCTACATGAAAAGATGCATACACGCACCAAGATTCTGGTACAAACTACAAATGTTCAATGCGTGCGCCCTTAGTCACCCGGCACATATCCCAACTGTAATCCAGTTCCGTCCATACGTTCAATAGCATGTTTTTGTCAATGTCCGTCCCAGCAGTAGTGATGCGTTCCTGCACGCGAGCCACGAGGCGGGCTTTTAAACTTGGTGAGTGTATGTATCTTGTCATGTATCACCCGTCTTTGTAGGTTGCATACCTCTCAATACACAGTGTTTTGAAGCCCGATGAATCATTTAGGCTAACCCTGTAGTTTAGAGCAAATAAATACGTTTGTAATTTCTTTGCATTTTTTTTCGAAATGTCACTAATTTTTTGAGGGATGTTTTTTGAAGCGTTTAAAACATAGATTTTCCAGAATATGTAGCAAAAATATGCTCATTTTAATCCTTTAATATACAGTCAGCCAAAAAAAAAAAAAAATAAAAAATAAAATAAAATAAAATAAATAAAGAGCACACACCATGTATTTTAATCATCAAATTATTCCGGAAACAAACTGAAATAGCCACTCGACTGAAAATTACGTCTTCTTTCAATTTATATTAAAAAAAACTAATAAGCTCGGGGGGTCGTCTTCATTGTGAAATTGTACCAAACTCTGAAATTTTCAATAGCAACACCCAATTTTGACATGTTTGACTTTTTCGGTAAATTTTAGCTTAAGATAACAAAAGGGAAGTGATTCGGTTCAGTAGTTTAGGAATTATGCAGGTTTAAAGTTTGGAACACCTATTGCTAAATTCGTTTGTAATCGTTTCAAAACAGATTGTAATATGGTTAGTTTTTTAAGCATAACTCAAAAACTACCTAACGGAATCAGCTATATTTTTGGATTCACATATTTAAAGCTTCTAGAAATCGATTTCTGTTTTTTTATTTTTTTTAATTGAAGGTTGAAATTCATATTTGTTTCGCAAATTTATTTTGAATTTTTTAAAAATTAATTTTCGAAAAAAAATATGAATTGTAATCTATTAACCCTTTGCGACACGCTATGTTAAAATAGTACTTAAATTTCAGGAAAATGTTATAAAAAGGTTTAGATAGGCATGATTATGCAAATCATGACCAAAAAAAAAAATTCTGGAATTTTTTTTTTTTTTTACCCGGGGAGGTGGGACAGAAACTGACCCACCATGCAACAAAGCTATGTCATAAGCTACAGTGAGAGCTACTTAATGTCTTAAGTAATATATTTAATAGATGAATAAAAATGATATATTTACAGAAAACTTTTTTATAAATTGAATAAAAATGAAAATAAAAACATATAATACCATTTTACATGGTATAATGTATAAAATGTTTAGACAATATACAATAATACAAAAATCTAGGATATAATATATGAATAATATGCGAAATACAAGAAATATATGAATAATTTCAAAAACACGAGAATAATATAAGAAATATGAGAATAATATGAGAAATATTAGAATAATATGAGAAATATGAAATTAATATGAGAAATATGAAATTAATATAAGAATAAATTTAGAAGTAAGAGAATAATATAAGTAATAAAAATTTATGAATAAGAATATATAAATATAAAATTTCAACTTCATCTATAAATCTGGATATGTATAGATGGATTAAAGATGCAATATGCTTTGATGCTCATAATGTGTGAAAATATCGATAACCAACACTAGATTATACAGATTCATAATTTTGTTGATAAAAAAAAGCAAAAATTCTATTTTTGATGAAATTTTGTGAAGCAGGATGCTTCTGATTTTTGGAGGCAAAAGCGGAACTTCACATGTTTTGCACATCCAAAATGTGCGATGCTCTTTTTTAGATGTGCTGCAATATGCACATCTCCTTCTATTACTTCTTACTGGAATGTGTCCAGCATTTTTCAGTCTTTTCTCAGGGGGAACATAGGGTTTTTTGCTCCTTATTTGAACTGGAGAAAATTTCTTTGTTTTCCTTTTCACCGGCTATTGACATTAAGCCTTCAATAACTGATAAACGGAAATCCTTTATATTTTTCACATCATGGTTTGGCTCTTTTATGAATTTAAATATAATAAATGCATTCACTAAGCTTGAATTAGAATCCTCACAATTAGAGTTATAACGTAAGGCTCTGTAAATTATTTGGTGCTGTCATCTTTTAGCGAGAATCTTATGTGTGTGATGGGTCAAATTCTGAACCGCATACTTTAGATGAATAAAAAATAATTTAAAATGGCCACTGAAATTTCTTTTTTTGCTTGGAAAATACCTTGAGATAAATATAAATAATAGGCTTTCATGTACATATGTGCTTTGAAATTCGATAAAAATGATAGCTCTTGACATTTGAAGTCCACCGAAGTGGAGAATGCTTTGGGGCCTATAGCTACAATGGCTGTCGCCTCGAATGATCCTTATTATACAGAAACAACAACAAGTAACAACAAATTTTATTTTCCATTACATATATTATATACCTACAATGGGACATTCACAATTACATCCATGCCTTACCCAGGGACTCGAACCCGGGCCCTCGGGGTGACAGCAGCCTCCGCTTACTGACCACGCCAGCGGGCGACATGATAGCTCTTTTAATACCTATTTTTAGACCTCACTTTAAATATTTTTTAAAGAGAAACTATAATCTTTGTGATGTGCTGCCATCTACAGTTTAAAAGAGGGATTAAAAATGAAGAGATCCATATATTTGAATTATAAAGTGTGTGAATTGAGACTGATTTAAAAAAAAAGTTAATTAGGTGGGACAGAAATTGACCCACCATGCCGGAAAGTGTTAAGAGTCATTCCATATAAGAATCACAAAGAATCGGGGGTCTGTGATTAAATGGTAAACTGATTCATGGGATTTTTTTTTTCTCAGAGAGATGACCATTAGAAAGAAATAAATCCAGAATATTAATGGCGTGGGGCCATTGGTTTTCATTTGGTGGTGGTGGGGGTAGTGGGGGGTGTCAAAAGTCAGAGCGCCGCTTGAAAAATTGAATTTTTATGTTTTGCATAGTACTTCTCATAATATGCATTGAAGTTATCCCACAAAACAAATTGCATGGTTGTATTATGCAAGGTTGGCCCTTTTCTATTCAAGAATAAAAATTATGGGATATGTGTAATGTGATGAGCAAGGAGGCTTCAAAAATTGATTTTTTTTCGAAATTTCACTAAAGTTTTGACACATGTAGCTCTTTGCATTGAAATCATCCCATCATTTTTAACTGCTGTATTCTTTTCTATGGTGAAATGAAACACAGAAAAGTAGGCCCCACCATAGGCAGACTTTAATGCATTCCAAAATTTTATGCCAAATTTCCAAAAAAATATATTTTTGCCTATTTTAAGTGAGGTATATTAGACATGCATTAAAGTCAGAAGCTTCTACAATAATAATAGAAATGTAGAATAACTATTAACCTTTCAAATATCACCAAACAGAATCATGGGCACTAAAGCAGTTTTCATTAATGGAAATTGAATTGTAATATAATTAGGAAATACGCTGCCACGACCATAGCCTTCAATCATTGCCAAGAATAAAAACGCTTACAATTATTTCTGAAATGCATATATTTTTTATTCTAACATGAATTTCCACATGTATAACAATAAATATTTTTAATATGTTTTTGTTACAGGCAGTGAGGATGCTTTAATGAAGTGAAAAGAAACATGTAATCTAGATGATGATATAAGCATAAATCAAACAATTTGTGCGAATTTTAATACAAAAGTTAAAATCTTTAACAACAATTTAACGCACAAATGCGTACAAACACGACACATAAAATCCCATACCATCGTTTCGAGGATTCCCGGATCCCCCGTATGGAGGCATCCTGCGCAGTGACTCCTTTTTTCAGTTAGTTCTAGTTCATTATGTCATTTCTTTAGGATATATAAACTCTTGTTTTCACCTTTTCAATCATTCCATAAGCCAGTACTCGGGGCTATAACCGAGAGGTTCTTCGAACCCATTTTAATTCTCGTTTTTTTTTTCCTCACTGGGAATCCCGGAATCCTCGAAACGATCGTATGGGATTTTTTGTGTCGTGTTTGCACGTATTTGTTCGCTGCTACAAGATCAAGTGGATTATTTCCAGTTCCTGAACTTATTAGTCCAAACGATTTGGCATGGTACTGGAAAAAATAAAAACAAATGTACCTCCAGAAAATATTTCTGAAAAAGATCTCATAGAAAATCGAAGTGGAACTACCCTAGAACTTGAGGATATGATTTGTGCATAGCACAGATACGAATTTGGAACATTTTGGGCACCACCTCGCTATTGCCAACATCCTGCATAATACTCCTCCAATTGCGAACGAACCAAATTCTGAGCACAGTGCTTCATATTTCAAAAATGTGTAAGGTCTCAAATCCATGCCCTTTCTTACCCTTGATTTTATGATTAGGATGTTTGCAATAGCGAGGTGGTGTCCAAAATGTTCCAAATTTGTATCTGTGATTTGCAGAAATCATATCCTCAAGCTCTAGGGTAGTTTTACTTCGATTTTCTATGAGTTCTTTTTCAGAAATATTTTCTGGAGGTACATTTTTTTTTTCATTACCATCTCAAATCGTTAAGCCTGGTGAGTTCAGAAACTGGAAATAATCTATTTGATTTTGTAGCAGCATATGGCCCACAAACATATTTGTTTGATTACTTGCATAAGGAATATTCATCCATGTTTAAAATAACTTTTAAAAACAGTCTTACTTTCAAACAGACAGTATGCAGCAAGACTGAAGTAGCTTATAATCATCTGGTTTACATGCTTCTTTTCACTTCATTAAAACATCTTCACTGCCTGTAACAAAAAATATTAAAAATATTTATTGTTATACATGTGGGAAATTCATGTTAGAATAAAAAATATATGCATTTCAGAAATAATTGTAAGTATTTTTATTCTTGGCAATGATTGAAGGCCATGATCGTGGAAGCGTATTTCCCAATTATATTACAATGCAATTTCCATTACCCCATGAAAACTGCTTTAGTGCCCATGATTCTGTTTGGTGATTTTGAAAGGTGAATAGTTATTCTACATTTCTATTGTTATTGTAGAGGCTTCTGACTTTAATGCATGCCTAGTATACCTCACTTAAAATAGGCAAAAATATGTTTTTTTTGAAAATTTGGCATAAAATTTTGGAATGCATTAAAGTCTGCCCATGGTGGGGCCTACTTTTCTGTGTTTCATTTCACCATAGAAAAGGATACAGCAGTTAAAAATGATGGGATGATTTCAATGCAAAGAGTGTCAAAATGTGTCAAACATGTGTCAAAACTATAGTGAAATTTCGGAAAAAAATCAATTTTTGCAGACATCTAGCTCACTGCATTACACATATCCCATAATTTTTATTCGTGAATAGCAAAGGGCCTACCTTACATAATACAACCATGCAATTTGTTTTGTGGGATAACTTCAATGCATACTATGAAAAATACTATGCAAAACATAAAATTTGAATTTTTCAAGCGGCGCGCTGACCTTTGACCACCCACCAAATGAAAACTAATGGTCCCACGGCATTAATATTCTGGATTTCTTTCTTTCTAATGGTCATCTCACTGAGAAAAAAAAATCACATAAATCTGTTTACCATTTAATCACAGCCTGGGTGATTCTTATATGGAATGACTCTTAATTTTTTTACAGACAACATACATCAATTTTTCAAATGTGTGAAATACAGCTCAATCCGCCAAGTTGTTTTTGAGTTATGTTTAAAAGACTACCCACATAGAAATCTGAATTGCAACCATTACCAATGAATTAACATTAGGAGTTGCAAACTTTAAACTTGCATAATTCCTAAACTACTCGATCAAACCACTTTTCTATATCCTATGGTAAACTTTACCTAAAAAGCCAAATATTATGTCAAAATTAGGTTTTGTATTGGAAATTTCAGTATTTGGTACAATTTCACTAGGAAGACAAGAATGATCCCCTAAACTTTATTTTTAACACTTTCCAACAAAGTTGAAAAGTGTTTATGAATTAGGTTTGTCTGCCTGCCGTCTGTCTGTCCATGCTCTAACTCGAGTAAATATACTCGATTAATTTTAACACAATTATTCCAATTGGTAAACAAATCATATTAGATGTAAATTTCCAACTGGGCGAAAAATGTCCGGACCAGGATTCGAACCCGGGACCTCCTGGCTGAAGCCGCCAGTGCTCTGTCATCTGAGCTATCCCGAACGATTCTGGTCGAACTTTTTCACCCAGCTAACCTTGAAGATTACAGCATCTGGTCTGAAACCTGGTTCAGCTCAACAGAATAAATCTCAGGTAATGGAACTCGAATCCTGGTCCGGACATTTTTCGCCCAGTTGGAAATTTTCATCTAATATGATTTGTTTACCAATTGGAATAATTGTGTTAAAATTAATCTAGTGTATTTTCGTTTCCAGCGATTTCTGGAGTTCCATTACCTGAGATTTATTCTGTTGAGCTGAACCAGGTTTCAGACCAGATGCTGTAATCTTCAAGGTTAGCTGGGTGAAAAAGTTCGACCAGAATCGTCCGGGATAGCTCAGATGGCAGAGCACTGGCGGCTTCAGCCAGGAGGTCCCGGGTTCGAATCCTGGTCCGGACATTTTTCGCCCAGTTGGAAATTTACATCTAATATAAATGTACTCGGATTGACATATGATTGATTTACAATATTCAGATTTGCCATGGCATGTTTGGTATTCAAAATTAAGTGTGTAGCATTCATGTTTCATTTACAGGAGCACTCAAAAGTATTCCGTTACATTATAGTCTATGGGAAAAAAGATTTGCTGTGTATTTTAACAGTGTTGCACAATCTTAAACATAATGAAATTTATACACATTATTGAAGTGCACTAGAAGATGGTTAATATCGAATGTGCTATGTTTAACACTTACAGTACGCGTACAGGGAAATTCAAAAATCTATGGAAAAAAAATCGTTTGCTGCATATTTTAATGATGTTACTAGGTTACAAACAGAATGAAATTGATATTACGTTTTCATTTATGGTATGTGTTTTAAGTTTAATTAAATTTTTGCACACCACGAGGTGTGTACAAATTCTAAAGGCCATATACAGGCTGCACAAAATAATTCGTAGCCATTACTGAAAATGAGCGTTAATAGCTCAATGGTGTTTTTAACCCTTTCCAACGAAGTTCAAAAGTTTTTATGAATTCGATTTGTCTGTGTGCTGTCCGTGTTCTAACTCGCGTAAATATAGTCCTATTGCCATGAAATCTCTAGATGTTATTGGTTGTCACTATATTGGATGCTTACGGGGGCCCCCTTGCATCGGTGCTTACAGGGGAAAAATATATTGGAAAAGGTACTTACTAAGATAAGCACTATTGACTTTAATAATTTCTTTAAAATATCCATTAAAAATTAAATTTGATAATCATTCATTTAATTTTACCCGACTGAAAAGAAGGGTTATGTGTTTCACGCGTATCTGTGTATGTGGATTTCTTTATACCCTCGAAACATACCAACGGCTGGATGGATTTTAATGAATGAGGTCTCTATCGATTTGTCTTAACGGCCCGATGCTTATAGGCTAGGTTTTGTTTTTATAAATTCAAAATGGCGGCCGTAAAATACAAAATGGCGGTAGGGACGAAAAAAATTTACGCACCCTATTGAGTGGCATATCATTGGATAGGTCTTTCAAAATGAAGACGATGTTTCATTGACTATTTTACAGTCAGAAGCTCCGTTAAAATATTATACAACCTGAAAGTTGTGTATGTATTGTGGATCTCTAGTTTTACTGCAAAACCATCATAGACATCTATAGACCTCATCAAAACAGTGTTTATAGATAGGAACTAACAGTTAAACACAACTTAAAAGTCATCAATACAAGTAAAAAAAAAAAAAAAATAGTTAAGTAATATAAACAAGTAATGTAAAAAAAAATATATATATTTTAAGTCAATTCCTACTTAGGCCAATAAGAGAATTTTTTTTTCTCCCATTTTCCTTTTGAATGTCGCTTAAAATGCCTTGATCAAGAAGAGGGCTCTCTCGGTCTTAAAAAACCTTGATCAAGAACGGGGCTCTCTCGATTTTTGAAAATTAATTAATTTAATTAAATTAATGAATTAATATTTGAAAAAAAATCGAATTAACATCAAGTGTCATCCACTACAAGTTAAAAAAAAATTATTTGAGCTTGAGTGGATGAATAATAAGTATTTTATTAACGATTGAAAATTTGAACAAGATATATATAGCGAGAGTAGGAACAGCTAATAGTAGGAATATATAGCTAATAGCTAATAGTAGGAATTGAAAAAAAATAGTTTCACATTGATGAGAAATAATTAAATAGTTCGCTTTTTATGCAGTCGGGTTTTTTGATTTTTTAAATTTAATTGTTTATAAATATCTATTTTACAATTATGAAATATAAATAAGTAAACGTTTTATAATAAATTGCGTGTTGCTAATTACCCTTTCCCATACAAATCTATATATCTGGAATCATAAAGTATGAGGCAACTAATAATAAATTTTCCGCAACACCAAACTACAATTATTTAAAATATTAGGAGGCTCTGTCAAATACGAGCTACGCTCACTAATACCGAAATAATCTGATTAGAACAAGTACAGGATTAATAAGAATTAAAAATACATTGTATTTGTAAAGTGATAAAGATAAAAAAAATGTTCACTATAATAAAGTAATTAAATATGGATGTTTCAGGCAAAATGCACGATGTTATAAAAATACAATACGAATACTATAGAATGTAGAATGAAATGTAAAATTACATATGATGTTAAAACTATATCAGATTTTGGACAATAATTGAAAAACCTTCAGCAGTATTTGGGGGGCCCCTTGAAATCAGGGGCACGTGCCACAAATGCCCTGTCGTAAATCAGGCACTGTTTACCGTTAATTTATAGAGACACTCAAAAGAGTGCAGTTACATTACGGTCTTTGGGGAAAAATCGTTTCAGATATATTTTAATGATATTACATTATTGTAAACACGCTGAAATTTATGTATGCCACTGGGGTGTATTGCATGGAGCTAACTGTCGAATAGGGTGTGCATAGAATTTATTGTTCATTTACAGGGACACACAAAAAAATTTGGTTACCGAAGAAACTGAACAATAATTGCTGGAAGTGCATTTTCAGATGTGGTGCGCGTTTTCAAACTGAAATATACTTTTAAAAATATTACTTGGTGTGCATAAATTCTATAAATCATATACAGGGCTGCACAAAAGTTCTTAAATACATTTCCGTTTATTCACGGAAATTGCTGAATGAAAAATTTCTACTGTTGTGTTTGTTTCACTAAACTAACTTTTAGCATACTATGTAGTATGCATACAAATCTATAGATCATATACAGAACTGCACAAAACAGACAAAAAGAGGATATTTTTCCGACTATTGGTTAATAGCAGAAAATAGGTTTTCAAATGCGTTATTAGTTTTTCAAATTGTTTATTTAGACATTATGTTTCACCTTAATAAACTGTGAAGTTTTGTTACTGTGTTCTAAATGTGTTGGAAAGTGTTACATAATCTATGCTGGACACATGATTTTTCGTTCTTAGTTAAATATCCTTTTTTTAAATATAAGACATAATTCCCAGTTGAACGGCTATTTTCGTTGGTTTCTGGGACAAAAAAAAATATACACAGGAGACGTTGGGGGTAATAACAGACAGGGGTAAAAAATTTCAGATTTAATCTTTTATTTTAGCCTTTGCTTAGTGCAAATAAACTCATATTTTTCACCTATTGTATAGCTAGAGCTGTATATTAAACTGTAGAACAAATAAAGAAACTTTGTTTAAAAGTTAAGAAATTTATCTTTTAGCCTTCTGTAACTCAAAAACAAAATTATAATTTTATCATTTATATACTGTTTATTAGACATTATTGCATATTTTAAAAACTTTACTATCTGTAAGACATGCTGGTCAGCCTTTGTAAAAAATATATTTAAGCATCCCGTATATAAAATTAATAGACGTAACATAAAAAAAAATACATATGCACAAGTTCACACATAATGTAAAATATACGACAAGGACGTTTTCACTCCAGCCGGAGAGTCATCATTTGTAATTTCTTAATGCCTTCGCTTCTGTATTTTTCGTGTGTACTTGTCGTAAATACACATCGTATGAGTCGCCTTTTGGGGTTATACATTTTTTATGGATTAAACAGAACACTGGTACTTACTTCCCTTTTAAGTTGAAAGTAGTATAAAGATGATAAACCCTATGGCTGGAAGCATGGGGAGAAGAGGTGAATGTTGTAATGTTTGTTAACTCATGGAATATTAGGAACACTCGTCATTTTTACTCGTCAGCTGAAATATATAATCAAATACCGTCTTTACGGATGCGCGTGATGCGCATAATATTTACTGCCTCAACTTAATCAGGTTCCCTGGATTAGCAAATTATGGCTTATCAAATATTTTCCCTCTTTTTAAATTTAGAGCACCGCTAAATTTCATTTCCAAGACACATGATACTATAATTTTCAATAGGTGAGTACTTTTAGAAGTTAAATAAGTAGCTATGGAAATCACTATGGTGAAAGGCCCCCGAATGACATAAGACGGCCCTACAGATACAGTGTGACATGTTCAATAATTAGCAGGGTGGTAGAGCACACTACAACAGTTGTTATATAGGGTATAGAGAACTAATGTCGCAAGCTATTTATTTAATAAAAAGTACAGAGTATATCACTCCAGTCTGAACCTGGATTTTTGTTTACAACTGTAACAAAAATAAAGAAGGTATTTAACAAAAAATTTCAAACTTACTTTGCTTTATTTGAAATGCGATGAAATTACGAAAAGTGCGGGAAGAACCGCGGCCGTCGAGAAGAAAGTTGTTTCGCTACGGCCCCGGAAGACAGTGTTGCCAGATTGGGAACTTTTTTGTCCCCAGATTGTTGATTGTCACCGATTTTTTCAAATAGAAATATTCGACCTATTTAAAAATTGATTAAAAAGTCTGAAAAATAAGGCGAATTATATCATTTTTAAAATGTGGTGACAGTCAAATAATCTGAATTAAAAAGTCCCCAATCTGGCAACACTGTCGGAAGAACACATTTATTCAGTAAGTGACACCATGTAAACTGTGAACTACCATTCCGAAACATAAAGTTTTTAATTCAACCTTGTTTGGATGACGATTGTGGCTAATTCCACCACTTCCCCTTCCCTTGATATCGTTACATTTTACACAAAAGAAGATGAGTCTTCTGGAAAAGGTATAGTTGCCTTATAAGTACCTTACAGTTACCTTATAAGTACCTTAGTTTCTCACGTGAAAATCGTTTGCTGCAGCGTATTCTGCCTCCCTGAAATTTATTGAGCAGTTATTTTTAATCACCGTACATATTATATGTTTTTGTGAAAATACAAACGAATGATATTTGTATTTGCGAAATAGTGAATTCGACATCCAAAGGTGGACATTTTTCTAAGCCATTAGCCGTGTCTATAGGAAGTGCCAATTTAAAATCTTCACAGAATTTATAAATAATTGAAAATATTTTTGGCAATAGTAACTTATTCATTATATAGATGATAATTTTTCAGCAAAGTATGAATTTGTAATTTCCTGAAAATAACAAAAAAATGAAGACCTAAAACCTGAGAACTACCGAAGAAAAAAAAAGTATGACATAATAATAATAATAATAATAATAACAACGAGCTTCATATGATGATATAATATTTTATAAGGGTGTATTTTTAAATTTTCCGTTCCGTTTAATGAGTTTTGAATATCTAAAAAATTGATTTTTTCAAAATTTAAAAAACATTAGAGAATTTTTTACATTTGTACGTGACCAAGCGAAGTTAGACGTTGGGATGGCATATGGAAAGTACATATATCATTTGTTAAAACATTCCAGGTTATTGCACATTAAGGTGGTCACAAGATATATGGGAAAAATTTATTTTTATATTTTCTTATGGGGGACCCCTCTAAAAGTTGCCAATTAGTTGGAAAATGAGATTGGCCAAGTTTCAGCTCACTTGAATAATATTAACCCGTGCCTCATCGAGGTTGAATTCATGAAAAATTGTGATTTTTGGCGAAAAATTGTAGTTTTTCTTACATTAAGTGAAAACTATTTATCTTAGAAACCTGATTGTTTTATTTCATAGAAAATATTGTTGCCTTGAACTTTCTCTCTCATCAAAACTTATATTTAATGACATTTAGTATTTTTCAGGTCAACTCGTGAACCATACCCTCAAATTCTGCATTTTTGAAAAACAAGTGAAAAATGACAAATGGGTAATTTTGATTACTTTGGATATCTTTTTTTTTTGTATTATTTGAATTAAAGTGCAAAAGAAATCGAAGACTGTTTGTAACTTTAAAAATATTTCATCAATTATAGCTAATTATTAGTTATCTAGTTCTGCACCTGGAAAGAAAGAGCTCCTCAATTTGTATTGCAATTGAAGCGCATTTAAACGGAACATCTGAATTTCTCTTCTTATTACAGGACATTACAGGGCTTCTTATTACAGGACATTATTATTTCTTAGGTTGTTTTTGTTACCTACTAGCGTTATCTAGTTTTAGTCATTCTGGCACCCCCCCCCCCCTCTTTCGGTATGATGGCAGAAATGCAAGATTTTTTTAAATTAGCCACATGCCTCATCAAATCACCGATAGTGAGATATCAAGTAATTGTCAAGTTTTACGTATTTTATTTTATATTATTTGCCAAGTGAAACTGAACATCGGAGAATTACAGTACACCCACCAGTTAACCAGAGACTTTAATTTTAAGTAGAATTGTAATACTACTCCGCAAACAACTATTTCGAAAACAAAGAACTGAGCTCATTAAAAACAGATTAAAAAATTTCCATTTAGAGGGAGCTGTTGTTCACTGGGATGGAAAACTGCGTCCTCATTTTTTGAATAAAGAAAATGTAGAAGGGATAGCAGTTTTGACTAATTGTGGAGATGAAGAACAGTTAATAGGAGTTCCTCAGCTTTAAAATAGTATTGAAATAATTCAGGCAAAAGCTGCATTTCCCGGAATTGAAGAGTAGGAGGAACTTGGTAAAATACAGGTAATGCGTTTTGATACCACTGCAGTAAAAACTGGTCGCCTCAGAGGAACCTGCATTTTACTATAGCAATTATTAAAGGAAATATTTACTATATTTACCATGTCACCACCATAATTTAGAAATTACTCTAAAAGCTGTTTTTATTGTGAAATGGGCACAATTACTGCCCCTCAGCCAGATATAAAAAAAATCAGATTGTGTGGTCTAAGTTAGTTCAGACTAAGTATAAAAATGCTATTGAAGAGGAAATATTAGATACAAAACACTTAATTCAGAAGAAATTTCAAGTTTTCTTACACAACATTTAAAAAATGAACAGCACAGGGATGATTATAAGGAATTTATCCAACTTTGTGTAATTTTTATAAGACATATTCCTCCAAAAGACTTTTTCAGAGCACATTCATCATGCCAGATAGATGACACTGGTCATTCATTCTCTCAAAATATACCTTTTCAGAGTTCAGCTCTTATTATCAAATTTAGAAAAAGACGGTATTAGAGACATTTGCTTATTTATAAGCAATACTTATTGTCAAATCATAGTTCAAAGCTCCCACCCCCAATCAAGACCTGCAATTATTAAAATCACTTGTTGACTACAGAAAAATTGATAAATAGGTTACAGACAAAGCATTCACTAAAATGATAAACTGCCTTTGGTATCTTAATAAGGACCAAGTTGCATTTTCATTTTTAGATGATACTTTGGGGAAAAAGTTAAAATAAGCATATTTGTAAAATTAAAGTCACTTGAAGAAGAAAATGATGATTATGATAGGAATGTAAGAACAACAAAATGTTTTAATGAAGTGGATTATTTTTTGAACAAAGAAGTTAGTGTTTTTGTTTCATCTCAAACTGTAAATTTTAGGAGATTTTATATTAATATGCAATTTTTAAATACCGATTCCAATGTATGATGTGAAAATAAACATTATTTGAAAGCAGAAAAAATAGTGAATGGTTTTAAGTTTGTCAATGACACAGCTGAGAGGGGAATAAAATTAATCTGAAATTTCGATTCATGTTTAACAAAAGACGAAGAACAAAAACAGTTTCTGATAAAAGTTGTATCTGAATGTAGAAAAACTTTTCAAGACACTTCAAAAGCGGCCTTATCTAAGCCAGTACCATCTTACTGTGAAAATTGTAAGGGATAATACTTTCTTTTTTTTATATAATGCTTCCTTTCTTGTAACACAACTTTAATAATAAAACGCATTTGAACATTATTTATTCTGATTTTTATACTTTCATTGCCCTTTTTTCCTTTTATTTCTTTAAGTTTAGATTTCGATTTCTTTGATTTACGTTCGATTTTTTTTTTAAATTAAACCCTTTATTATGTACAAAATGAAAACAGAAAGGTGAAAAGCAGATGAAACAGAATGTTGCAAAGGTTTTTCGCATTTTCATAAAAAGTCAATTTTTAGGATTCAGATCGAGTCTGATCCTGAAATATGCGCATATGATTAAATCTATAATTTTTTACAAAAAAGTGGTGTATGGTTCTTCAAGACAAAAACATTTTTCATGAAATGAGACCAGAATTATGGTTCTAGGTTCAATTGTATTCACTTCGTGAAGTAAAAACAGCATTTTTTTGCAAAAAATTACGTTTTTTTCAAACTTTGACCTCAATGAGGCACGGGTTAACATTATCCAAATGAGATGAAACTTTGCCAATCTCATTTTCTAGCCAATTGGCAAATTTTTAGCCCCCCCCCCCCAAAAAAAAAAAAAATCGAAAATTGATTTCTTGTGACCACCCTATTGCACATCTTATTTCGATGATCTTACTCAAAATAAATCTCTCTATATAAAAAACTCTTAATTTAAGATTTTGAAATAAATGATACTATAATAATGGGAAAAAGGTATAAGTTCATTATGTAAAACGAGTATATAAAAGAAAAATGGACACAAAAGAATACACCTATGAAGCTATGAAAACAAGAAAAAAACTTTTTGCTTCTCTATTTTTTGAAATTATAAAAAATAAATTACTTCTTATAAAAAATAAAATGAAATTATAAAAAATAAATTACTTCTTTTTGCTGATGAAGAATGAAAATACATTGTACACATATGATGCACATTGTTATAAAATCTTCATCTTATTTGAGCATCGTGAAATGAAAAGAGATTTGTAAAGAAACACGCAGGCTCCAACAAATGAAAACACTTTAATTCTGCAATTATTACGGAATTACGAAGTACACTGTGAAAAAAAAAATCTGCAAGGTTACTAAGAATTTTTAGGAAACTGGGATGCCTTAGAACTTTTTATGTAACTGCAACCCAGGTTACAGACAAAAATTTTAGTAAGATTACTGTAATTTTAGTAGATGATTTTGTAAAGCTGTAGCTTTACAAAATCTAGTTTTGTAGATTTACATTTTTTTAATACAGTGTACAGATAACAAGCATACAGATACAAGGGACAGATAAGAGAGAGAAGGGACAAGATACAGGAACAAGATAACAGATATTAGTAAGCATACAGATTTCTGCAACTTTACATCTGTAGAATTACATATCTTTTTTTTTTTTTTTTTTTTTTTTTTTTTTTTTTTTTTTTTTTTAAGGTTTCTCTACAGTTTTGGGAAATATCTTCTAAATAGAGTTATTTTCTGTGCTCGTCTACGTAGGTTAACGTATGAGCAGGTGCAGGAGGTCTTTACGCGTATTATATAGTTCTCTGCCAAATTTTAAGTATTTTTCCTACTGCTGTTTATGAACAGAAAAGTTTGCCTTATTTAATCGCTGAAATCCTTATAAGTATGAAATAGGGAAAATCATTTTGTTTCAAAATAGTAGAAGGAAAAGAACGTAAAAGTTGCCAGCTATGCATTCTCCACAACTTCCAGCAAATCGTAGTACGCACACTGTTAAAAATTTACAACATTCTGTCCAGTCATTCGTCCGTTTTTTGAAAAAACAGTTTCATAACCGTAATTTAACTATATTCTGACCATAAAATGGCCAATAATATGATCAGTATAGTATTATATTACGGTCGTGTAACCGTTTTCGATAAAAACGGTCAAATGACTGGACAGAATGCTGCAAATTTTTAACAGTGCGCAAAACAACAACAACAACAAAAAAACCGCAACAACAATTTCTCAAAACATCTTACCATTGATACAGTTAAATAATTAATAAAAGGTCAAGTCCGAACATTACTCGCGCTCAGAGGGTTCTGTACAACAAATATATGAATTATTAACTGTATTATTAAAACGATATTGCTAAAAAAATAATAAGACTTTGAAAAAATATCTATAGAACGTAGGGTTGGGTATAGCTTTATATACTAGAAAAGTATTGGGTATACCATAAAAGTTCAAAGAGATATGAAGCCTAAATATTATAAAATATTACTATTCTGTATAACTTTTATTTAAACCTTCTCCTAATATGTTTATGATGAACTTAATTTGGTACTGACAATAAAATTTGTACATATTTAAACTTCATTTGGCATTTCATAAAACTAAATTCAGCGTAGTAATAAACTTTTTCTTTTACAGCGTAGCTAAAACAAAACCTTTGTTCAATGTAAACTTGGCATTGTGCTAAGCGGGCTTCGAAAAATTGTCGCACAGTTGAAACGTCGCCTTGGTCCATGCCGCGTTTTCCAGATAGGTTTTTAATAATTTTTTTAAGACAAGGGAGGCGTATTAAGATATCCACTCCATGCAAACTAGTCACGAATCCCAGTTTTTTTGTGATTAATTTTAATTAAATTAATCTGTTTTTAACAATTTGCCGTTTATTGCTAAGGAGTTATTTATTATTGCTAAGTTTATTTATAAGGAATTTCATAACTCAATCCATTTTAGTATATAAGTAAGGCGACGCATTTTCCGAATTCAAAACTTTAAAATTTATAATTTTTTAACCTTTGCTCTTTTTTTAAAACTTCATAAATGTATCAAGTATTTAAAACTCCAACTTTTCTTAAAAAATAAAAATAAATAAGTAATGGCTTGATTGGCTTCTAAACGTTAACTCTGTCCACGAAAATCGGGGACATTTCATCTTGTTATCTAAATGGCATATTTTAACACAATGTACGAAGCTTTCTTTCTAATAAATATAACCTAACGCTATGGAAAATCGTGTACAAATTTAAATTTCGTAATTTTTTCATCAGTGTATTTATTGATCTAAACATAACCTAACTTAAATTTTTAACTCATTTTAAACATTTTTATAATTTTGGAAGTATTTAACTATGACTAACTGTTTTGGAATTAGTTATAGGGAAACGATAACGAGGAATACCCTATATCTATAAATATCTTGCTAATATCATAATATTTAAATCGTTAAATACATAAAAAATACACCCACAAAAAAGTTTACATTTAATGATTTTCATTTCTGTGTAAAATTAAACTAGAAATCAAAATGAATTTGAAATACATATTGCGTAAAACTAAAACATCTTGCCTATGTTAACATTGAGTAAAAATCAATTAACAACAATAATTAAGAGCATCTATATGGCAAAAAATAATAATAGTAATAATAATAATAGTAACAAATAATAACTTTAATAATAATAATATTATTAATAATTCAATTTCCAGAATATAAAGTAAAGAACTATTCTAATTCCATACGATAATCCGCTTTAGGAAAAAACTTTCCGGTCTAGCAATTTCTTTTTCGGATTCAATTTCTATAAAGTACTTTCTCTGCAAGGACTTTTTGTATTTATCTTGAGAAAAATATAGGATTAATTGAAAAGCTTAATATTTAATAGACTGTAATGTAGACAGCAATAGAGGTTATTTATCTTTGAAAAAATAAGTTTATAGACGAATCCTGAAGCGGCCTTTTTTTCTTTTTCTTTTTAACACTTTTCAGCATAGTTGAAAAGTGTTTAATAATTCGGTTTGTCTGTCTGCCGTCTATTCGTGCTTCAACTCGCCTAAATATACTCGGATTGTCATGCAATTGATATACGTTATTGAGGTTTACTGTGGCATGTTCGGTATTGAAAATGAAGTGTGTAACATTTCTAGCTCGTTTACAGGCCCACCCAAAATAATTCCGCTACATTACGGTCTATGGGGAAAAACCGTTTGCGGTGAATTTTAACGATGTTACACTATTTCAAACATATTGAAATTGATATATTTCACTGAGGTGCACTACAAGAGGCTTACTATGGGGTATGGTGTGCATAGCATTCATTGTTCACAGAATGAATGCTATGCACACACAAAATAATTCAGTTGCAATACTGTTCATGAACAATAATCGCTGGAAGTGCGTTGTTATTTGTGGTACGCGTTTTTAAAATTAATTACTTTTTTCCCATATCACTTGGTGTTTATAAATTCATTAGATTATATACAGGGCTGCACAAAAGATCTCAAGTGCAATTCCGTTCATTAAACGAAATCGCGGAAGGAGATTTTCAACTGTACTATGCGTTTCCTAATTAAACTAAATTTTAGCATACTATACAAACCTATAGATCATATACAGGACTGCAAAAATGAATTAGGATATTTTCCCGGCTATTGACGATAATTTCTGAAATTGAATTTTCAAATGTGTTATGCGTTTTCCAAATTGTTTACGTAGACATCTTTTCACTTATTAAATTGTGAAGTTTTGTTACAGTATTCTCAATGTGTGGGAAAGTTTCTCATAATCTATGCTCGATGCATGATTTTTTCTTCTTCTTTTTTTCTTGGCGTGTGTGTGCGTGGGTATAACGTATTACGAAATTCTCATATAATGAATGCCGAATAAAGCGTTAAAAAACAATTTGAAAGAATGAATGTTAAAGTTGAGTTACAATTTTTGAAAAATTCATCCCCTCTGCTTTCTTTCAAGCACATTTAATCGACCATAAAGCTGTTTTCCTCTGTATAAAAGGCTACTTTAATGACATGATTTTATTAATTTAAAATGGTTATTTGGTTCAAATTCAAGAAAAAGGAGTTATTTAAACCTGTATATAATTTCATTCCCACATTGGTGAATCACTCAAACTACATTGGCGAAACACTCAACATACAACTATACTCTATACATACATATGTATAATTGGGCTGACTCTCTGTGATTTTCAGAAAAACACACATTTCTAAATTCATTTGACTATTTAGTTGACGTATATATAGTCAAAAATAACATTTAAAATTTTTTGTATATCTGTTTGTCTGGAATAGGCCTAAAAACGGTTACGTAACAAACTGCAAAATTATCAAGGGTAGATAGAGAATGATTCGGACAACAATCTTCTGTTTTTCGCATGTCGATGTCTAAAACAATTAAAGAAAAAAAGATGGGGGGAGGAAATCGGAATAATCAATCAATCAATTAATCTTTCAATATTCAAAAACTCAAGAAATAGTTCATCAATTTTAAGGAATCCAGTGATTCAAAGATCTAAATAAGATTTATAAATTATAGTAATTACATATTTAGCTTATGACCTGTACATTTTAATTTAAAAACTGGATTGATATGTATAAGGACCCAATATTTCGCAATTGGATTCAAAGCAAACTGATAGTTCATTGATAAGCAAAGAAATGATCTCCCAGATACCATTATATGTTTACCTCATAAAAATCAAAGCTGGTTACAATAATGCCTTTAATTCTGCGCCAAACCACGCTATATAAAACATACCAAAAGGCTGTGAACCCGATTACGGAAGATATATAAATCATAATAATTTTAAGTCAATCTAATTTTTACCTTACACAGTATTCATTTTAATTTAAACTAGATTAGTAGGCATAGCTATGTTTAATTATCGTGTTCACAGACCAAGTTAGCATCAATAATAAGTAAGGACATAATCAACTAGGATCTCATCAAATGTTTGTCTCATAAAAAATACAAAGCTGGTTTCAACAATATATTTAATTTTGCGCCAAACCTCTTTCTCTAAAATATGGTAATTGGTAATAAACACGATTATAGAAGATCTTATAAATGATAATAGCTTTATAGCAATCCAGCTTTTAGTTTACAACTTATTTATTTAAAATTTAAAATTCAAATAATAAATATGAAAAGCTAATATCCCGTAATCGTAATTACAGTTAAAGTTAGCGTCAACGATAATTAAAGATAATCTTTGGTGTGGTGAATAATAATAGGCCGCATCTATGGATGCTATTAATTCCCAAGTCGGCACTTCGCTAGTTAACCCTTACTAAATCTGCAACTAATTATAATATTCGAAAGTTACTGGGGCCAAACGATTGGAAATAAAGGTCCATCTACAAATCAAAACCAGACCAAACTTTGTTTTTTTTCAATGGCAACACCCAAATTTGACAATATATTTTAAATTTTCAGTTCAAATTATATCTAGAAACGAAATTTCAAGTCTGCTAGATGATAAGTTTTTGATTTATAAACATTCAAAATTTAGAGCTTCTAATGTTAAATTTCATTTTCATATTTTTATTAATATATCTTGAAACTATAATTCTAATATGATATTTTTTTGAGTGGTTATAATTCTAAAAAACCCAAAACATAAATAAATTGAATTTGTATTTTTTAAAATTTTATAATAAGATTAATGAATTATGAAATTAATCTATAAAAATATGAATTGCAATCTACAATCTTTTTTCGATAGATTAATATTTATTATGTCCTGCATTTATTATGCCCTGATTTATGCGATTTCTCAATTGCAAATTTTTCTTCCAAGTAGTTTTCGAATTACTATTAAAAAACGTCAAAATGATGGTTTAAGTTGCCGTCTATGATGAGTAGAAAAGCATAATTCGAAAAAATACATTTTACTCATTTTATTGAAACATTTGGGCTGGCAATAGTCGAAACATATTAAGCGCGTGAAATGATCCTGTTGGCAAGAAATACTACATTAATACCGTGGTGGTCAGAATTATAAGAACAATTGAAAATTGCACAGAAAGAATTTATTTCTGAATTAAATAAAATGAAATTTATGCATAAAATGTTTTTTTTATGCTAGAAACCATTGTAGAATGCAAAACATTGGAAAATGCAAAATATTAATGTTTTGCCATAATTAACAAAATATGTCATTGTAAAAATTGGACAAAATTATAAGGACAATGAAGATTTTTGCCTGAAACACACTAATAATTAATAATCTCCCTCTTCTTCTCAATCAATTTTATTAGTCTTGACGTCATGGAGTTTGACAGTTCCTTGAGAACGTTCTTGGAAATTTTTGACCAAGCTTTTTTGATGGAGGACATGAGCTCTTGCTTGCTTTCATATTGTATACTATTTTTGTATACTTCGTGTGCCAGAATAACCCACAAATTTTCCATTGGATTCAGATCAGGGCTTCTGGCCGGCCAATCAAGGAGTTTCACGAAATTAGCATCAAACCATGATTTTAAAGTTTGGAAAACATGTACTGAGGCATTGTCCTGCTAGAAAAAATAGTCTCCACTCGTTATTAATGGTGCTTCTGGTAAAAGATTATCGCCCAACACATCAAAATAACTCTCAGAATTCATTTTACCCCTGCACAAAAACTATTGGAGTAGTTCCAACAGTTTCGAAACCTCCCCAGACCATTACTGAGCCACCTCCAAATGCACGCTTTGAGAAAATTTCTTTTTCTCTACGGAGATCATACCAGAAGTAGTGAAAACCATCTGGTCCATCCAAATTAAACTTTTTCTCATCGGAAAAGACAACATCATCCCAATTTTTGACCATAGTAGCAGGCCCTTATTATCGAATGGGCAAATTCCCCAGTGCCCAGTGGCCCCGGACCTCAAGGTGCCCCCAAGTCCAAATATTAATTTATAAATTATTTACTTTTTGTTCCACAATTCAAAGTCTGAAAAATTTCAAATACAAAATACAAATGTCATCAACGTTCTGAAAAAGAAATTTCATTTTGAATTCACAGAGCTCAATGCTTTGGCACAGCTAACCTCAACCACTATTAAATAAGAAATATTTTTGATTTTAATAGGTTGTATTAGCAATGAACTTAAATCATATCTGGCTAATTCTATGAAAACTTGTCATGTCTGTCACACAGCTGAAAATCGCTACGCTTGTTGGCCACCGTTATTTTTGAAAAGTTTGCTTCGCGTTATTCAATTGATGAGATATCTCCGATAATCCGTTCTAAAACACTGGTAGCCAAAAATCGTTGTATGTGACAGACATGACAAGTTTTCATGTAAAGATGTCCAAAACTTTAGTGGTTAAAAAAAATCAGTTCTAATTGTCATGAAATAAATTTTCTTCCGTATTCAAAGTTTTTGCTGTTAACTTTGAGTTAAATATAAAAAACAAACCCAGAATTGCCATCTTTTTAGATTTATTGAAAAAACACTTTGATTTGATATTATGTTGTGTTTTAGTACAACTTTAAAAGATGTAAAAGAAAGTATCTTGATTAACTTATATTTACATGTTAGAGTATTTGACACTCCTTCCTAATTTGAAGTTATTAAATTCATATTAAAGTAATATAACAAGTTGCTAAAGTTTTTTTTAAGAGTTTTTATTCTGTACTATGAAAAAGGAGTATTTTTATTAATTAAGGTACTTAATTTAGAATTGTTGGAGATAAGAATTTTCTTCTATTTAAAATCCAAGGTGTGAAAATATTGTTTATGCATTACACATATGACTGACCATCAGTTCTATTTGAATAACGTTGCAACGATTCGAATGGAGCCCCAAATTTATCTTCACTGTAAAAAAAATTCCGCAACGTTCCTGGGAAAAAATGGGCAGCTGAGTTGCCCATTATTTCCAAGAAACATTTCTTGAAAATGACTGGTACTTTACTGTATATGTTAAAAACTTTCTACAGAAATGCCAGTAAGTTTCCTGCGAAATACCAGGAATATTTCTGTTGACAGCAAAACATTACTGACACATTCAAGGCTGGAGTAGCACAAGAGCGAAAAATGTCCAGACCGGGGATCGAACCTGGATACTTGGCGTGCCGTGCCAATGCCTTACCTGTTAGGTTATCCGGACCGATACCTGGCTGACATAATTCACTCTGGATGTTCGTTCCCTTCATTATGACATTACTGACATTTCACAGCATGCGGGATCCGCAGACGATTTTTACATTTCCAGTTGACAATTTTCGCTTTATTATCATTATTTGTTAGAATGAAAAAATATTTTGAAATTGACATCAAAATTATTATTTATAATTTACACGAAAAAATAAATTTTCAGTTAAAATTCAATAAAGTAAATATATATGTGATATATTGTTTCTGAACTTTGCTTAACATATAAAAATATATAAATGTAAACAATAATTAGAAAAAAAATCTAGACATAAAATATTTTGGATTTTCGTCAGTGATTATGTTAGTTTACAAATTAGATAAAATACATATAAATTTTCATGAAAAAAAAACCTAAACGTAATTGTATATTTTTTCCGAAAAAAAAAAAAAAAAATTCAAATTTGCAGCAATTCAAAGTGTCAAATATATGTCAAATTTAAATCAAATTGTAATAAAGTGTTAAAATATAAAATTAATTAAAAAAGACAAGAGGTAGCATCGAACCCGGGCCGTACGGGTGGCGTGCAGGCTTTCTGCGTCCACGCCACGAAAGACACGTTGAGAGCTGCAAACTAATGGGTATTTGAAACGTATGCTAAAACTCGGCATCTAATTTCTGAAAATCTAAGGCCCATTTGAAGAAATCCTTTCACAAGAATAATTAGGGACAAGAACTCTAAAACATACTTTAAATTAATCAAAATAGGTGAGAATCATATTTGATTGTCCCTTAGTTAATGCAGATCCAAATAATAGGTGTATTTTTTTTTACACAGTCTGCTCGTTAAAGATTTCACAGACAAGTACGAGAGATAATTTCTTAGTGATGTCACAGAGGTATTGTATTTTCATCTGAATTATATTGACAATAGAGACGTAAAGGATTATGTCGTCTATTGATTTATTTGCATTCCATATTGATTTTTTTACATTCATTTAAGGAATTCGTTTTCGACACTCGCGCGCGAGCAACGGATTATAGGAAAAAAAAATAATAAATGGCGGCCGCAGCGGTTTGCTGTTTCCAACTTTTGTTCAGGAACGTTTCAGATAAGAAAACCAGAATTTCACAGGAAAGAGCTAAATTATTCTGAAAACCTGATAAAAGGCGAAACGTTCCTGGATTTTACATGGAAAGTTACCATTTTTTTTTACAGTGTTTGCCCAGGGCCCTAATTAGTCACAATCGGGTCCTGCATAGTAGTGTATTTTTTGGCAAACTCCATCCTCAGTCTCTTATGAGCAAGTAAGAGGCGGTCGTATGTTTACCATAACGAACCTTTTTTTTCTTTTTGTAAAACACGTCGAACAGTTCGAGCACTGCATTCTAAGTTCAATTCACGTTTTATTTCTGTTGACATTTGTCTTTTGGAGCAAGCCCGCCTTATTATCATTTTTTTTCCCGTACAGAAACAGAAGATGGCCTACCTGTATGTCTTTGCCGTCCATATTTACCAGGATTTTTAAGATAATTGTAAATAACCGTTCTTGATCTGTTAAACTTTGTCGCAATTTGGCGTACAGAAAGTCCTGAACTTTTAAATACATCCGCTTTCCCTTTCTCAAACTCCGAAAGCTTTGTACCTAGCGGCATGACTGAAAAACAAAATATGGCGATCCCAAACGCTTACTACGCATTTATATCGTCCGGGAGTTCCGTGTGCAGAGCAAAAAACATGCAAATTTTACTTTTTAGAACACACAAATACAGTTGTTCTTATAATTTTGTCCATATCAGGTTGCTGTATAAATCCATAATACATTTTATGAATATGAATTTTCCACATATTTCCATAAAAACTTATAAAAATATTCTTAATTTTTCATTGGTTCCCAGCCATTAAATTTGCATAAGTTTCCAGCCAAATGTAGCCAAGATTTGGTGATTTTTGCCTTGTCCTTATAATTTTGACCACTACTGTAGAAGTGACATAGTCATTCTGTCGCATTTCAACAATCGAGTACCAAACTTCAGTTTGGATACAGCCCCTAAAATATGCTGATTTTAAAATAATTAATTTCTCTGAAACTAATCGTACGAATTTCATGAAAATTTGTATTTAGGCTAATTGAAGAGTGTAGAATTTGTTTATGGTATCAAACTTGGGTATTGCTATTGAAAAAAAAAAAGAAGTTTGGGTTCGTTTTGATATGTAGACGGCCCCCTAAGTAAATTTTATATACATCATTTAAAAGTAGATTTTATTTCCAATTCTTATGGTACCAGTAACTTTCTTCTACAATAAGTTTGTATGCTTTTATATATTTAACCCGATTTTGTATGAATTTATATTTTTAAATGAAAAATTCTCGAAAAAATATTAATATTTAGCTGTAAAAGCGCTCGTAAGGGGACAATTTCTTCTTTTTTTCATGTAGGGTCGTTTCATAATATTAAAAAAAAAAAATCTTGTTGTCTCTTTGAAATTTTTATCGGTTATAAATATAGCGGTTTTCCAGCTCATGTAAAAACTTCGTGAAAATATCCATATCTAATTTTAAAAGAAACAGGTTTTCTTCTCGCTTTCTTTTTTGTTTTCGAGTTGGGTCCTTTAACGTAGCAAAAAAAGAAAAAAAAGTTCTTATCGTCCGAAATCTCTGAAATTCTTATCGGTTATAACTGTAACTGTATCCAAGCCCTTTTTAAAATTTCGTGAATAAATATCCATATTTAGTAGTGGAAACATGAGTCGAAGCCTAACAGTCCGCGTTTTACCGTTTTCATAGAAAGTTTCTCAAATTTTATCTCTTTTTAATACTTCTACTCGTCCGAACGTTTCGAATTTATAGGATCTAATCCAATCTGCCAAGATGCTCTAAAAAGATTGTGTCGAAATACCGACGTTTAATTACTTTTACCATAGAAAAAGATCGTCTTCGGGAGGTGCGAAGTGATCTGCAGTCGCGAATTTTTTCGAAAGGATTAAATTTCGTATTTTTCAAAACCGATCGCACCATCGAATCGAAAAAGGTGACAGTTTTAAACTGGCATTTTTTTGTCAATAGGTACCTCTGAAATCGAGCCCTAGAGGGTGTCGCCGAAAGGGAGAAAATGTCTACGGTGAAAATGACCCTTTAAAAAAAAATATTTTTAAGGGGTTAACAACAATATTTTTTCAAACTGAATGCGGCGTTTCAGAATTGCAAAAGGCGTAAAAGTAAGAAATTTAAGAATTTGTCTTTTTTTTTTCGTATTCCGAACGGTTCAACCGAGGGGGTTTACTTAAACGAATTTATAAGTATTCTTTTTCAGGTTCTATGAAATCGAACAGAATTTCTCTCTTTTTAGGGTTCCGTACTTAAAAAGTAAAAACGGAACCATTATAATATCACTCCTGTGTCTGTCTATTTGTCTGTACCTTTTACTCGTAAACTATGCAACGTGGAAAGTTCAAATTCGCAGAAGTAATACAGACTATTGACCCACATATTTACAGATTAATAAATATTCATAAATATATTTAGGAAAAATGTAGAGGGGCTAATTAAGTTGCTTGAAAAAAAAAATATTTTCTTTGTATATCGTGTGAAAGCTTTCGTAACGCTGAAATCAAAAATATATTTCATTTAATTTTAGGTATTATATTTTCAAAATTATGGTGGAAAATGTAGTGCAAAAATATGCCCCCCCCCCCCCCATCTAACTCCGAATCTATTGAAACTAAAATTATGAAAAAATTAGAGGTAGTAGACATTAATTTAAACCTTGCAGGAAAATTATAGCGATTATCCTAGGTCATATAGTTTTTGAGAAAATCGCATTTTTCCGTTACACTCAAATTTCGATTTACGGGCTTCAGCAAAAGCGTTGAGCAGAGCTGGAGGCACCTATCGTAGCAGAAGTATAAAAGCATTGTTGATCATGAATTTCGGAAAAAATCGTCGGTAATTAGCCGAGATATTAACCCTTATAAACACGGACGGTTTGGACATACATAATGACAGGGACGGCGTACTCTATGCTCCATCGGCTTTTAAAGCCTAGATAACAAATTTTAAGGATATATTTATGTAATGCAATGCCCAGTAGCAGTATAAAAACAATAAATGTCAAATTGTTAAAAACAGACTAATTTAATGAGAATTAATCACATAAATACTATGGGATTCGCGACTAGTTTCCATTGAGTGGCTTTCTCAATACACCTACTATGTCTTTAATGGTTAACTAAAAACCTATATGGAATGACAAATATACAGAATAGCTACATTTGCTATTATTTAGGTTCCATATATCTTTGAATTTTTATGGTATATCCATTTATACTTTTCTAGTATACAGGGTGCAAAGGAAAGTCATTTTAACCTGAAAATACTTGTGAACGAAGAGAGCTACAGCTATGCAAGTGATGTAACGGTATAGTAAAGCGACTAAGCCCGATTTAATGAAAACGACAGCAGCGCCCCCTTTTGGCGAAATTTGGAAGATAGCCACTGCAAATCGAAAACGAAAAGAGATAGAGCAAAATTTCCAGTTAGAAAGTTTTAGAGCATCAATTAATTAATAGAATACGACATTTGGTTTACATGGATAAGATAAATTTTTGCCTGTTTACCCAAAAATGTCCGAAATCGATGCACTTCATTTTGTTTAAACGTTTAAATGGAATAGTCAGAAGTATGAAGAAATACGCACAATTTATGCTATAAATACGTACTTATCTCAATACATTTTGATAACATCACACACACACAAAAAAAGACAAACTGTCTCAAAGTGATAAAAAGTTAATATTCAGTATGTTCGAAAAGTTCGCCATTGCTCACGATACACGTTTGTATTCGTGAAAGTAATTCTGCATGCACATTTCTCAGCATGAAACGTCTATTGCAAGCATCTTCAATACGACGACATAGATTTAACCTTTTCAAAAGCGGTGGCTAGACGGTCGAGCCACCTAATTTTAATTCAAAACTGACAAATGGCACCAAGAATATTTTAATAAAATTTTGCTTCTGTAATGAAAGTGCAAATTAGCGGGTTTTTGTTTTCAGAGAAATTCGCTTGAATACTCTGGTGTCAGTCAATTATTTCATCAGTTTACGAGCAGAATTCTTCTGGCCCTGAAAGAGTTATTCTAAAATTTTAAATGCATTGGAAATTGAATCTTTACAGACATTACAGCGCAGTACAACGTCACAATCTGCAATTGTGCACTGCTACATTTCAGAAATGTGAATAGGCAAAGTAGAATCGGCGCTCATCGATTTCGGACATTTTTGGGTATGCTGGAGACGATTTATCTTATCCGTGTGAACCAAATGTCGTTTCGTACTACTTAATGTATGCTCGAAATCTTTCGAATTGGAAAATTTGCTCTACCTCTTTTCGTTTTCGATTTGCAATGGCTATCTTCCGAATTTCGCCACTAGGGGTGCTGCTGTCGTTTGCATGAGGTCGGGCGTAGTCGCTTTACTGTACCGTTACCTCACTTGTATAGCTGTAGCTCTCTCCGTTCGAAAGTATTTTCATGTTAAAGGGACTTTCCTTTGCACCCTGTATACTATACAGCTATACCCAACCCTACGTTGTATAGTTTTTACAAAGTCTTAGTATTCTTTTAGCAACTATATTTTTTTAATAATACACTTACTAATTCATATATTATTGTACGGAACCCTCTGTGCGCGAGTAATACTTGCACTTGACCGTTTATTTTATAAAGGCAAAATACCTTTCACTAAATACTCTCAAAGTTGGCGTTGTAAGGCAATTTTCGGGACACGATAGCAAAAGGAAAGATTGTTATAAAGAAGCAATCGCCATAACTCAATTTGTATTGTATTTGCAGGAAAATGAAAAACGGTGTTCTGTTTTGAGGCAGTTGAATAGTAATGTTGGCATATTTCATGTTTGTACGTATAGAAAAAAGGACTGTAAAATGTATCAGCAAGACTAGAATCATCGAAAGAAAAAAATGAGGAAGATCCTGTAATGTTCATTAATTGTGTAATTAATGGATATTAAGTTATGCCAAAAACAGTGAATCTGTGTAAGTATATACAAATGAGTACAAAAAGTACGAAATTAATTAACATAAATGATTGTACAGGTCGTACATTTTGACATGATGAGCTTTCTCACATTATCTTAAAAAAAAAAAAAAATGAAGCGTTGAATACATAAATATATATAAATTAATGGATATTTTTGAATAACTTACGTAATACTTTTTGTTAGTTACATTAACTTACATTATGAAAGACTTTTTTCACAGCAATGAAGACGATCTACACTGTAAAAAAAAATGGCCTAAAATACTGAAATTGTACTGGCAATCCAGACACCAGTAAAATTTCCGTATTTCAGTCCGTTTTTTATTTTACAGTGTATAAGCTTTTTTGATCTTGGCACGATTTCCAAAATCTCAAGTACTTGCATGTAAATATTTTAGTAAATGATTTAAAAATATTTTATCAGAAGAATATGAAATGCTTATATTAAATAACAAACGAATACTGAATGCATCCAAAACACTCGGCCAACTGTATATTAAACGCTGGTGCGTAGTTAACCCCGTGAAGGACGGTGGTTACTTTTTTGGACCACTTTATTTTAATTCCTAAATGCCACATTGGCACCAGAATTTTGAAATGAAAGTTTTCCTTTTATTAAGTACGTGAAAAAAACCTTTTACTTATTTTCAAATAAATTCGTTTGTAAATTCTGGTGTCATTCAACCATTTCAGAATTTTACGATTATAAGTACTGCTTTGCCCCTGAAAGGGTTAAAAACAAGAAGAACGGCTAAATATTTATAAATTTTGCTTTCTTTCTCTTATAAAGAGGTAACTGAATTCAAAATGATTTTAATTTTCAGATCAGTAGCTAAATTTACAAACTCCATAGAAAACATTGCTTAAATTAGAAAATGCTGACCGGGGGAGAGGAGAGGCCATTTTTCTTTTTTTCTTATCTTTATGTCTCATTTTTACAAGATAACTGCTTTAAAATACTGTTTATTCCGAAATTATTATATTTCTCTTAACTGACATCGAACAAAACGAAATACAACTTACAGTAGATTTTTCCCCCCGTTATTTAATACTATTCCAGAAACATCAAGCCTATTAAAATTGAGCAGCACAAGCGGATAATCAGAATTTTCTAATAATATTCCACACTAAAACAAGTATTTTTTTCATTTTTATCCCATTTCTTTACTTTTATTACCTGTGAGCGAAAAATAAAATCGCTTCCCGTTAATGCTATTCATCCCAAAATAGACATCGCTCCTCCGTTACATATTATAACATAATTATTTATTTTCCGACAGATATTTAAAAGTCTCATGTAAGTTTCTCATTTCCACGCGACCCGCATTATTATGAAAATTGTTGGCGAATGCAATACAAGCTGCTGCGACTTTATCGATCCGCGCAAGCGCAAAACCACAAAATCGCCATATTTGGTCCTACCGATTTATTCATTGCATAGAAACATAAGAGACAGGTAAGATGTTTTTTCTGCCTTACATTTCAAATAGCGTTCCCTGTAAATAAGATTGGAGTTATTGCTCATAAAAAGTTGCAACATGAATTGCGGGTAAATTATAATTAAAGAAATATTGATCCGATCTCATTCAAAGCAAAAACATGGTACGACCTTAACCGTTTGCCATTTCTCTCGTGAAACGTGATTCACTTTTGAGGATTATAAGTTGAGGATTTGCTGTAGTTTTTCGAACTAGTAAAAGGAAGATTTAAGTAAGATTATTTAATATTTTGATATCAATTCTATTTGAAGATTTTTATTACATAATACTAAAAGAATTGGAGCAAACATGACTTTTTAACATTGATGAGCTGTTATTGAAACTTCCAGTAACTCATTTTTCTTTTTTCATTTATCCTTAAAAATAAAAATACTCTTTAAATTTTCGAAGAATGTTGATGTATTTGCAAACCTTAATCAAAGTTAATTAAATCTATTTTTTAAATTAAATAATATTGCGCAAAATTCTAGAAAATATTATATTTGACATTGATGAGCTGTCATTCAAATTTTCTAATAGCTGAATTTACTTATTACAATATTTTTAGAAATAAAAATGCTCCTGAAATTTTGAAAAGATTTTGATGCATATGCGGACCTAAATCAAAATTAATTGTATTGTAAAATATCATTTTTATTAACTTCTAATACACTATTCATTAAAATAATTTTAATTTATTACCACTGATATTTAGAAAACTGTATAAATAATATATATGGCACTCGCATAACATACACACATGCTCGTGAAATTAAACAACATGTTTGGGAACATTTCGAAACGCAACCAATCCTGATCATGTATTATTCTTCTGAAATTTTTTCTGTTTAAATGTAACTTTCAATGAGATTCTGTATGTATTTGCAGTTTAAAAAAGAAAACGGTTTTTAAAAGTCCATGATTATTATTGCCGTAGAAATTCCTATTATATATAAATGTGGTACTTCTTAAAATGAGTAGTACCATCATTAATATTTAAAGTAACTTATGGTAAATAATCTCGTTAATTTATTCTTGAAAAAAAACCCTATTAACTTTTCTTGTATGATTTGATCAATTTTTTGGTGTTAAAATTCAGCCACAACTAATAACAATGCCAGTAACAAAATCATTACTGCAATTCCGTAATTTTCATTAAATTATGAAATTTAGATTTCATTTAATATTTAAAATAAGTTATAGAAAATAATTACATTGCAGCTAATTTAAATGATATTTGATAAAAAAATATTTACAAACAAACTTTTGAAAATACTACAGTATTTCGTTTAATATTTTTTACAATTGTTTGATAATGCCTTTAGTATAAAAATAGGGGTTGTAAAAATATGTTTTTTTTTATTTATTATATTTATAATGGTTATACTGATTATATTTATATGAAGTTTATTTATTGATTTTCTTTTATCTCCAATGAAAACATGGACTACCAAAAGAAATAACAATTTTCAAGAGAAATATAATTAATTGAAGCGACCAAGTACCTTTAAAATGTCAAATTCAGCGAAAGTTTTGTTCTCTTAAAAATATTAGAAAAGTTTGTACAAAAATTTAGGAAATATTCAAATAACACTTCTCTTTTGAATTTCGGTTTTAAGGCAATTAAGTGTACTTAAATTTTAGTAATTTTAAATCTTAAGTAAATGCATATATTTTCTGGCTCAGGATAATTATAACTTAAGTGGAGTGTATTAGATAATTTCTATAATATTTAAAAAAATAGTGTCTAATTAAAATGATCTACAATCGCAACAAAATTTAAAATCTTTCTAAAAAAAATGTAAGTATTTAATAAAAGTCGGACATTCGAAAACGTTTTAATAAGATAAAGCAAACATATTGTAAGAAGTTTAGCTAAAAGATAAGAATTTTAGATTATTTCATATACCGTAACTTGTGATTACTTGTATCCAGAAGAAGGCTGCTTGGAATCAAATAAAAATGTTTTAACTCAGTTCGGAGTGTTACTGTGTTACTGGTTAATGCTATTACCTGTAAAATATTGGGGAATCACGACAATACTTTCAGCACAGAAAATCCAGGACTGACATAAAATATACTTTTTTGTGGGGGCGGGCTGGAGAAGGCGGGGGTAAAAACAATCGCAATTTATGGAGTATTCATTTATAATGGGTAATATGTTAAATTTCAGAAAATCTGGCTAGCTACTTTCAAGAAATCTTGCGCGCAAGCTGCAAAATGAATAAAATAACTTTAAAAATGAACATTCTCCATGCCGCAAGAGTAGCTAATTTTTTTTACTATAACTTTTGTTCTAAAAGAACATTTTTAATACAGGTTTGTGTAAAATGAGAAGCCCAGTAGCTTAGTATTCTCTTCGCGTCGCGCTCCCACGTTACAGAACCACAGTTCGATTCTAGACTGCGGCGTAGGCTAAACTTACGTAGCGTTTCATCCTTTCTGTGTCGATAAAATGAGTAGCAAGCTTTCTTGGGAACTAAACACAGAGGGTTTGATTTTCATTTGAAATATTGTATGCAAGGCGAATGCTTCTCTCTGGAAAAATTTCTAAGTATTAATATAGAGTACCACTTTAGATTGACAATCTGACCGTGACATACGCTTACGCTGTGTAGCACCTCAGGGCCCTAGGTCAAGAAAACAGGGCTTGGCTCTGTAGACCATGATCCTTAATGGATTCTAGCGTCGCAAGTTTAGTATAGTTTATTTAAAGTATTTCTAATTAACTAAGTTTCAATTTGTGTGAATGAAGAAAAATTTTACATTTTGGTTGTTTCAAAAGGCACCTGGCTCATTAATAAATAATATCGAATAAAAAAAGTATTTAATTTCTAACAATTTATTAGATGGTGTTTTTAAATTAGGCGAAAATATTCTGAATAGATAACCAGTTATTTATTCAGTATGTTATTATAGTCCTTCAGAATTCATCTACAAAGAAGTTTGTAAGAAAATACCAGCAGAATTGTTAAAAGCTTGAAATTCAGAAAAAATAGGCTTTATGGCTTTATTTAGGGATATTAATTGTACTTAAATCTGTAGTTCTTTCACTGAGGATTAAAAATTTTTAACCTACATTATTTTATGTGTCTGCTGTTACGTTTTGTCCCCTGTAAAGCTGACTAAGTTTACTTTAAACTTAAACTACGCAGTAAAACTGTCCTTTTTTCTCGGGTATTTTGAACAAATTTGATAATATGAATTTACATGTTTGAATAAATTGGGCTGATCAGTTTTCAATAAAAAGACATAGCCTGATTATTAAAATCTGTTACAAACAACGTCTGTGCCATTTTCAGGGCCGTGTCTGGGAAAAATTATTTCCGGGCCGAAGAGAACGATTTTCAAGTTGCAAAATGACAAATAGTAATATCAACTCATTTGAGGGAGGCATCCCAAACTATTCGCTACGTGTAAAGTAGCACCTCCGCCCTTTCACTTCGAGATTTTTAAAATAAAATAATTCAAAAAATTTCGATAAATAAACATAGGTCTGTAAAATTTCACCCCCTTCCCTCTTGAATACAGTTTTGTCATTTGTAGTTTTAATACAGGGTAAATGAGAAAAGGAACGATCCAATTCTTCGCTAATAAGACAATAAAAAAAAAAAAAAAAAAAAAAAAAAAAAAAAAAAAAAAAAAAAAAATCAGACCCCAAAATGCGATGGAAATTTTAGAACAACTCTAGTTCAAAACATGTCTTCTTTTTCCGCTTTCGCCACCGGTACATGAAACAGACCTTCAACAACATGACGTCGATGAGGTTATTTGGCATTAAAAAAATAAAACCGAAAAAAAACCGAAATGATAATCTCGATTTCGGGATTATTCCCCATATTTATGCAGTTTTGTTATAATTTGTAATTAACAATGCATACTGCAATGGGAAATTTACCTAGAAAAAAGCGCTTTGAATGCAGTAACATATTTCACGTTTTGTTCCCGAAATTTGGATGTTTGATTACGTCACATTTATATACGATTCTCAAGTTAGTATTTTTGATGCAAGAACTTTATTGCATTTATGAGTCATCATATTTAGGAACATTGACCTTATAGTTTAAATATCTCGCTCATGTGAATAGCATTTAGGTTTCTGTCTGAGAAAGTAATTTTTCCATTTTCAAAAGCAATTAAATTAAACATCATTTATGTTGAAATATTTGAAGAGCTTAATGGGAGAAGATGTTATGTAACAAATATTAAATTTCGAGAAAATGGAAGTGAAAGCGTTTTAATATTTCAAATTTTAATTGCTTAAAAGGCATACAGCCAACAGAGTGAAAAAGTGCCAAAGCCGGGACTCGAACCCGGGTCATCGATATATGCATACTGCAATGTCAAGTTCAATGATTCACTTTTTCACTCTGATGACTGAATGCCTTTTAAGCAATTAAAATTTGAAATATTATTGAATGTAAGGCGTGAGAAATTTTCTACAGAAAAATTTCCAAGAATTATATAGTTTGAAAGCTTTTTGTTGGGAAATTTTATTGATTTATTTTCTTTTTGATACCATATGTTTAAAATGTTGAAATATTATTGAATGCAAGGCGTGAGAAATTTTCTACAAAAAAATTTCCAAGAATTATATAGTTTGAAAGTTTTTTGTTGGAAATTTTATTGATTTATTTTCCTTTTGGTACCATATGTTTAAAATGCTAACAAGTTGTACTAAACCCTATCAAATTTAATTTTTAAATGTTAAAAACTATTAGTGTTATTTAAAGTATTAAATATTAAAAAAATAAATATAAATAAATGATGTCCCAGATCTTCAAGACTAATTAGAATCTTAGCATTTTAGTTTTCTGTATGATAGACAGAATACCGCATAACACCTTCATTCATAAAATAAAAGAATTTTGGACAAAATATAACATAACATGTTCTTTCACTACGCTCTTAATTTTAGAAATACATCTTCAAAAACTATTCCTTTCTATTACGAAAATTATTAATTATCAACAATAATTCAAAACATTTTCATTCTATTTAATCTTTAAAATAGTGATATAAATATGAAATATTATTATGTGGAATATTGATGAAGTTTGTTAAAAGGAATCAATTATAGGGACAGAACATGCAACTACTGATCGAACTAAACAAATAATAAAAGATGAAGGTCGATTAGGAAAATGAAAGTGTTTCCTTTTAATGGCAACATAGAAGTGCCTTCTGTTTTTTTTTTTAATTACATTTATTCAACATCATATAATATTAAGGTTCACTGTAATTTTTAAAGAAGCAATTTTTAGTGGCAAAACTTGTCTATTATATCTATTCTATACTAATATTATAAAGAACTAAAAATTGTTTGTTTGTTAGAGGTAATCTCTGGAGCTACCGAACCGATTTCAAAAGTAATGGTATCAAAATGATGGTGTTAGTCCAACTTAGAACATAGGCTATATCTTATGTCCGTGCCACTGGCCAAAAGGGGGTGCAGGCGCAAAAAACGTTCTAAATATGCGATTTTTGTGTTACTGAAGGGCCTAGAAAAGTGAAATTTGGAATGGTAGTTATAAGATACTAACGATCTCTAAGGACATTTCTTTAAAAAATCTAAATTAAAAAGGGGTGAAAATGCACGAAAAGCGTTTTAAAAAACGCTCTAAATGGCGATTTTTACGCAATTTCAGGAAGTATCAAACTGATTTAAAAAAATAATGGTGTCGAAATGATTGTGACAATCCTTGCTCCAACATAGGCTACATTTTATGTCGGTGCCAGTACCCCTAAAGGGGGTACAGGAGCAAAAAAACGTTCGAAATTGTGATTTTTGGTGTTACTAAAGGGCCCAGATACATGGAATTTGCATAGTAGTTACTTATTAGATATAAACGATCTCTAAGAACATTTCTTAAAAAAATCGCAATTTAAAAGGGATGAAAATGCGCAAAAAGCGTTCTAAAAAACGTTCTAAATGGCGATCTTTACGCAATCTCAAGAAGTACTAAACCGATTTCAAAAATAATGGTGACAACCCTTGCTCCAACGTAGGCTATATTTTATGTCGGTGCCATTACCTCCAAAGGGGGGTGCAGGAGCAAAAAAAAAAAACGTTCGAAAATGCGATTTTTGTGTTACTGAAGGGCCTAGAAACATGAAATTTGGAATGGAGTTACTTATAAGATATAAATGATCTCTAAGAATATTTCTTAAAAAATTAGAAATTTGAAAGGGGTGAAAATGCGCGAAAAGAGTTCTAAAAATCGTTCTAAATGGTGATTTCTACGCAATCTCAGAAAGTACCCAACCGATTTCAAAAGTAATGGTTGAAAATTGATGATGACAGCCCTTGCTCTAATATAGGATCTACTTCATGTCGGCGTCACTACCACCTTATGGTTGCATTTTAAAAAACGTTCTAAATTGTGATTTTTGTGATACTGAAGGGGCTAGCAACTTGAAATTTGGCATGGTAATTACTTACGAGATGTAAATGCTCTCTGAGAAGGGTTCCTTAAAAATTTGAAATTTAAATCGGGTGAAAATAAACGAAAAGCGTTCTAAAAACTTTCTAAATAGCAATTTCTACACAATCTCAAGAAATATAAACCGATTTCAGAAGTAATGGTTTCAAATTGATGGTGACAGTCCCCGCTCCAACATAGCCTATATTTTACGTTGTTGTCACTACCACCTGGGGGTTACAGGAGCAAAAAATGTTCTAAATTGCGTTTTTTGTGTTAAAGAGGGGGTCTAACATTTTAAATTCGGAATGGTAATTATTTCAAAGATGCAAATGCTTTCTAAGAATTGTCGAAAGAAAATTGCGAATTTAAAAGGATGAAGTGAGCGAAAAGCGTTCGTTCTATAAGCTTTCTAAATTACGATTTTTATGCAGTCGTATGAAATACGAAACCGATTTCAAACATAATGGTTGCAAATTGATGGTGATAGAATCTGCTCAAACATAAGCCATATTTTATGTCGGTGCCACAACCCCTAGAGAGTTGCAGGAGCAAAAAACTTTCTAAATTGCGATTTCTGCAATACTGAAGAGGCACGAAACTTTAAATATAGCACGGTAGTTACTTATAAAATATAAATGTCCTCTAAGAACAGTCGAAAATAAATTTGAAATTAAAAAGGGATGAAGCGAAGGGAGGAGTGAAAAGCATTCTGAAAGAGTCCTAAATTACGATTTCTATGGAATCTCAGGAAATAATAAACCCATTACAGAAGTTATTGGTTGCGAATCAAGAGTGATAGTCCCTGATCCTATACGGGCTATATTTTATGCCGATGTCTCTACCACCTGGTTGGCAGGAACAACAAGAAAGCCTTTAAAAACATCTAAATTCCTTTTTCTATAGAATATTAGGAAATACCAACCGATTTTAAGGTTAATGATGGCAAATTAATGGTGACAGTCTCTGTTTCAACATTTTTCGAGACATTCTATTTCAACTTTGTTTCGGCATTTTATGTTGGTGTCACTAACACCAGAGAGGTGGTAGACTGTTAGACACAAAGCTTGGAATTTGACATGATGGTTAATTTTAAGATGTAAATGTGTTAAGATGGTTTCTAAAAAATTCAAAACTTCAAATGAATACTGAAATGAGCATATGAAATGAGCATAAAAGTTTCAAAATACTCTCTAAATTATGATTAGTTTTGGAATTAGTTTTAGTTCTTCTTATTAATTAAAATCTCATTTCTGTCTACTGCACTTTTATAATGAAGTTAATTAAACTGTGACATAATTTGTAATTTTTGAATTATTCCAAAAAGTGTTCTTCTAATAAAAAATAGTCATGCAAATATAACATTACATATTTCAACTATTACGCGAGCAAAGTCGCGGGGTTTGCTAGTCCTTTTATATTTTTCACATTCTATCTATCTCACACAGAACATATGAATGTACCAATTTCATATAGATATATGTTTATGTTAGGGGAAAAGTATTGATAAAACATTAAAATAAAATTAGTACCTCTATTTGTTCATACTTGAAAAATAATTTTAGCGTACAAAATAAATAAAATTTATTGTATTATTCTTTTATATATTTATTTTGTATATTTTTATATAAAATTAAATTTCTGTAATATCAATAAATAAATTATATTTCTGTAGTGTAAATAATTCTCGCAAACACGTGTAGTAATTCAATTATAAATGGTTAATTATAAATTATTCTTTCTTTGAAATTTTTCTTTTCCGGGTGATTTTTGGAAATCAGCTCGAAGAAGAGAAGCATTGTTTACACAATTTGTCAATTGTTAAATGATAAACGCTCTGGGTTTATATTATTGCAAGGCAAAAAATAATTCATATTGTTAAGTTTGTTTATAAAAATAGATGATAAAATGATGTAATCCTGATTTCGAAGCCCTAAAATGGCACTGTTAACAATGAACAGATATATGCACACCAAAACTTGATTTCAAGATTCCCTTATAGCATCGCATTTGTTCACTAACTGTTATTCCAATTTACACATTTATATCGTACATCAATCAATTTCTGTGAATATTCTGTCAATTAATGTTGATTCGTAATTGAATTTATATAGCACCCACTGCTATGAATAATAATAATAATAATAATAATAAAAACAGACTTTTTTTTATCAATGTTAAATATAGTCCTCAAATTTATGCCGGCTGTATGATATTTATTTTTATTTTTTGTCAATTTTTTCCATGACATGTATTCAATAACATAGCTATATTTTTCATTAAACTATACATTGTCACCAGGATTGCCATTCTTATCTTCTAACTAATTCACCGCTTGCGTAGACTTTTCTTCTTAATATTTGGTAATGGCGTCTTTGTTTAGCTTCTGCGCCAACATTTGCACTTGGTGCGTATTGGTGTTCGTCTAACGGAAAAATACCCTAAATTATTTTGCAGTTGTATAGCTTTATATCAAATCATTTTTCATACCTATTAAATATTATTTACTTGGCATTTTTATAATAAATTTTGATTGCGTATTGTTTATTGATCTATGATATCTTAAAATTTACAAGACTTTCGCAGGGGTTACTTTTATAGTCTTATCGACCATAGTCCTTTTATGTTTCCAACAATGATTAATAATGCATTTCAGTTAAGGATTTAAAATAGGATGTAAAAAATTTAAGCAGTGTATTAGTAAAAAGATCGTACAACCCATGAAAACTTTCCATATTTGTAAAAGCATGCTGACATTTTCTTAAATGGTCAGAAACATTGAAATGTCAAAAGTTATGAAAACTTCGAAACATATTATCTTAAAATAACTAAACCCACTTGAACAAAATTTTGAAGGATCTTTTAGCAATCCTCCTCTTTTCAATGTTCCTTTTAAAGAAATTAAATACATTTAATTTTTATTAATTTTAAACAATAAGTGAAAGTAAATTTTTGCCTGCGCCCACAATAACACTCATGTAACCCGCGCTTTTTTAAAAATATATTTAAAACAAATACTGTCTGATTAAAATGATTTACTATTGTAATAAAACGTATTCCTTTAATAATAAAAAGTAAATATTCATAAAACTAGGGATTTCGGAAACAATTTCGAACATTAAACAAAAATAATTTTATAAATGTAACTTGACGAATCAAACGTTTAGATTATTTTGAGCACACTCTGGGATAAACAAGTCGGAAATTGTACGTTAAACGTGTCAAATGAGGTGCATTCGTACTATAACAAGTTTTATAAATATTCATATCTTGGTGCAATAGCTGTTGCACTCTTATGCAAAAATGCAATGAATATAAAATTTATTATGATTATATATATTAAATTCAGTAATACGGAAATAATATGACTCCATCTTAAATAGGATGTAATCAGCATGTCAACCTAGAATCATTATCTATCACGAGATATCGTTGAATTAACTATCTACGATAGGATTTAATAGAATGGAGATAACTTTTATTAATATCTTTTTAAGTTTTGATTCGATTTTCATAAAATTTGAAATGACCCAACAAAATTCTGCAACGATTATAAAAAGTCCTTCCGGCCAGTGCCGGGAGGAAGAGGTAGCTTTCAAATACCTTATTTTAAAAAAGCCAACTTATATTATTCAAACACACGAAGCTCAATTTAGTGGAAACCGAATATAGGAGATTCAATACTAATTTTTATCAATACTAAATCATTATGAATGAGAATTTCACGAAATTAGTCAGCTTTATCCAAGCTGCTTTTATTTAAAGTAACTTATATTTGGCTGAGATGTTGATGTATACTATCCACATGCTTTCTCACATGGAAATAGGCGAATACGTGTGTTATCGCGTGACAAATACAAGATAGTTTCAAAATGTTAGCCATACTAGAAATTCAAAGTGCTATAATTCAACCATTTTTTAAGATATAAACAAAAGAACAAATTTTCAGAAACAAAATCTGTTCCGGAATCTTTGTATCAAGGCCAAACACATAAAAAAATCTTTTTCATTTTCCAATTTTTTAATACCTTATTTTAAATTTTAAATTTAATTTTTTTTTTAAATGGCAACCCTTTTGAAACAAGATGGCGAATGAAGCTGGCCAACGAACTCGGTCGAGACATTGCTATGTACTATGTACAGACCAAGTAACATCCAAATCGGTTCATAAATAACGCTTGTTATCGCGTGAGAAAAATCAGGTCGTTTTAAAATGTCAGCCACAATAGAAATTCAAAACGCTATAACTCAGCCATTTTTTTAGATATAGACGAAACAAAAACTGTTCCGGGATCTTTGTACTAAGGTCAAACACATACAAAAAAATCTTTTTCATTTTCCAATATTTTGGTATCTCATTTTAAATTTATAAATTTTTTAAATTTCTTTAAATGGCCGCCATTTTGAAACAAGATGGCGGATGAAGCTGGCCAACGAACTCGGTCGTGATATTTGTATGTACTATGTGCACACCAAAGTACATCCAAATCGGTTCATAAATACGCCTGTTATCACGTGACAAATATCAGCACGTTTCAAAATGTCAGCCACGCTAGAAATTCAAAATGCTATAACTCAGCCATTTTTTGAGATATAGACGAAACAAAAACTGCTCCCGAATCTTTGTATCGAGATCAAATACATAAGAAAAAAATTAATTTTCAATTTTCAATTTTTGGGTACCACATTTCAAATTTAAATTTTTCTTAAAAATTCAAATGGCTGCCATTTTTAAACAAGATGGCGGATGAAGCTGGCCAACGAACTCGGTCGAGACATTGGTATGTACTATGTACAAACGAAGTTACATCCAAATCGGTTCATAAATACGCCTTTTATCGCGTGACAAAATTCAGGACGTTTCAAAATGTCAGCCAAGCTAGAAATTCAAAATGCTATAACTCAGGCATTTTTTAAGATATAGACGAAACAAAAACTGCTCCGAAATCTTTATATAAAGGTCAAATACATAAGAAACAAATATTTTTCCATTTTCAATTCTTTGGTACCACATTTCAAATTTAAAATTTTTAAGAAAATTTTAAATGGCCGCCATTTTGAAAAAAAATGGCGGATGAAGCTGGCCAACGAACTCGGTCGAGACATTGGTATGTACTATGTACATACCGAATTACATCCAAATCGGTTCATAAATTCGAGAGTTACAGTATGACAAATGTCAGATATATATATATATATATATATGGATATATATATATATATATATATATATATATATATATATATATATATATATATATATATATATATATATATATATATATATCAACTTTTGAACGGAGGGTGGTTTCGGGGTCTGGGGGTCATGATCGATGAAAATATACCAAAATTTTTTGAAATCGCTTTCCTCCGAACGGCTGCAATAGGTAGCTTTTTGTAATGAAAGCTACCTAAATTTAAAACCATTCGCTTGGGTAGTTTTTGCTCTGTTATATGCGGACAGGCGGACAGACAGGCAGACGGACGGACCAGACGACAAGTGCTACGTATTTATATAGAGGAGAAGGTCCAAATACCGGCTAGGGTCCAAATACCGGCTACGGTCCAAATACCGGCTACTAGGTGTTCTGAGAACTGTGCGCAGCGCAGCCTAGCGGTGATAGGCAGAGTTTGTAATTTTAATTCTGAGAAGAAAGTTACGAAAAGTACGTCGCTGAAGATTGTGTCATTTACAAATAGTAAATGCAAAAGTGTCGAATCTACGTAATCTGGTACATCAAAAGTTTTTCAGATATGTGTTTTTCATTTTTTTTTTAAATATACTGATCGCATATTGGCTTGAATTGTTGATTAAGTTATTTTCTAGACATATTTAGCTCTCAATTGCCACGCGCACAGTATTGGTATTTTATTATATGAATGAGTAATACCGGTTTTAACTTAAACATAGCAGTGGTCCGAATACCGGCTACCTACAATGGTCTAAATACCGGCTAGCCGGTATTTGGACCTCTCTCGGTTGCTCTGCTTGAAGGGGAGGAAAATAAATTAATTTAAATAGTTCCATAATTAATAAATTAATTTAAATGGTTCAGAAATAGTTCTCTTCCCATTTCGCAATATGAAAAAAGCAACCATGGCCGTAATTCTTCAGGACCGACACTGGTTACCGGATCACTTTCCAAAAAAGAGCTGTTGGGTACTACAAAATTGCCTGTAATAAATGTAAAGAGAAAGAAAAAAAATGACGGAGAAAACCAGGCGAAAGAGGCAGAAATTTGATTTTAACCCTCTCTCTGCTCAACCCGAGATTTCCTTGGGCATCTTAAAAGAAGCAAAATTTGCGCAACCCGAGATTTCCTCGGTGATGCATTTTTCCGTCTAATTAACCCTCCTTGATTATTCCCACCATTTATTTTATTAATTTTTTTTTTTTTTGTAAATTATGCCTTATTTAATCGGAGCATTTTCCTGATTAAATTAGACAAAAACTTTTGTTTTGAAAAACTGGTGACAAAAGAATAAAAATTCTTAAAAGACGCTCGTCGCGAAGGAGTTAAATACGCAATTTTTGAAGCTATTTTGGTGAAACAATTACGCAGCGAGAGGGCTAAAAAAGTGAAAAAGGAAAATATCCATCAGAGGAATATGGTAAATTTGTGTCTTTTGCATGGGTGCTTTCTCTGTGGGCAAGAATGGGGGAGGGGATTCTGGGTTCAATGTTAAGAATGTGATATGTGGGCTGATAGGGACTATACCGACGCAGGTAGTGATGCTATGCTTTTGATTTTTCCAGATAAAATAATTATCATTTCAATCAGCAAGCTTTTTTTTTTTTTTTTTTTTTTTTACACGTTAAAAAACAAAATTAGGAACATAATGGGAAGAAGACTGTGAGAGATAGTCGTAAAGAATTTTAGAAATTTGACAAAAATACTTATTTATTAAAAATTGCGTATTTTTTCTGTACATAAGAAATGTTATTAATCAATACAATTTATTAAAATAATATTCTTATTGCTTAATAATTGTCATTAGCTCTATTTGTGTGATCTTTTGGAAAAAAAACTTAGGTAGCCGGTATTTAGACCCTATTTTAAAAACTCAAAATTTGAAGTCTTTCGGAATTTTGCTTCTTATAAAGAGAAAACGCCTTTTAAGCTGATTTTTTCTCTCTAAACAGGTGTAAGACGTGTCAAGGTACCCTGCTGTCACTTTTTATTTTATTAATTTTGAAAATTGTATGATCTAGATTGAAAACAAAAGTGGTAGCCGGTATTTGGACCATTTCCTCTAATTACGAACGCACCTAAAAACAAGAAGAAAAGGAAGAAAAAAAGAGTCTTATTTAAATATTTTTGATTTATTTTACAAACATCACCGTTTCATTTTGAAGTATGCAATCGATTTATTAGAGTTATTTCCATGGAAACTTCGGATAGACAAGCGGAGTATTGAAAATTCTTCAATAAAGAAAAGCAGTTTTATAATTACATTAGGAAATAACTTATTATCAATAAACTAAAAATATGTATGTTAAAAGCCCAGCAAAGAGGAAATTGCTGGCCAGCAGCAAGATAGGTGCTGGCAATGATGGAGAAGTGCTGGCTGATGGTCTACAACTGCATGACCACTGCTGGACAGTTTCAGTCAACTTTGCTGTTGGAAATCATCAGATAAAATTCTGGTGGGCATCCATTTTATCTCATGCGCTGGCCCACCACTACATGGAAGTGCACGAACTTTTGCAGTATTATTGTTGGGAAACCTTACGTTAGGTGGCGCTGCGAATATTGAAGACATTGAGTATTTGAACACAAATCTGAAATGAATATCTCAACACAATTTAAGCTGTGAATCTAATTTTTTTTTAAACTGTAAAAAATATAGCACCACTGCCACCAACAAAATAAATACGTAAATGAATAAATAAATAAATTCTTTATTTCAACGCACTTTTTTTTCTCCTTAAATCTGGTTTTACTAGGTTACAAAGGATTTCGGTTTTCATAATTTACGCACTTCAGAATCAATAATAAAAAAAGCGTATAAAATACATAGGATTTCTATACAATAGAATAATTTCTATACCAGTTTAATGATTGGGGACGTAAATCACAAAAGAAACAAACTTGAAATAGTGTAATGAGAGCTTGAAAACTTCAAGCAGTCGTAGCGTACGCTGAAAGCACTTGTTCATGTCCGATCACGAAAACCAAGCATCATCGAGCGCGGTTAGTACTTGGGAGGGTGACCACATGGAAACCCCTTAAAGCTCGAATATTTCTATAGACACTTCTACAGATATTTCTATAGCTCTTGCTGAAACTAGCTTATAGAAACAAGCCATAATTATATAATACTTTGTTTTTTTTTTATAGAATTCTATAAAAAATTTTTGTAAGGGAAAGTGCTGGGCCAGCAAAGGAATAGCAGTGGAATAGGTGCTAGCACTGCAGGAAAAGTGCCGGATTGAAGTAATGTGATGATGGCCAACTGCATTCCGCTCGGACACTTTTCGACAGGTTTAAGCAATGGTAACCTTGCACTTTATCGCTGATGGCACTGCTGGCTGCCATCTTTTTTCCAGCTGATGGCCCACTGTTTTTAGGTGCGTTCATAATTATATAAATACGTAGCACCTATAGTCGTCGTTCAGTCCGTCCGTCCGTCTGTCCGTCCGTCTGTCCCCATGTAACAGAGCAAAAACTACCCAACCGAATGGTCTGAAATTTCAAATATATGATTGTTGCAAAATTTTGTCGAGCCATTTCAAATTTTATGAAAATCGGATGTATAGTTTTTATTACAGGGACAGTCAAAAGTTTTTCTTTACATTACGGCCAATGGGAAAAATTATTGAAAGTGCATTTTAATGATATTAGAGCCTTCCGAATGATCTGAAATTTTAAAGATATAACTGTTGCAAAATTTTGTCGAGCCATTTCAAATTTTAGGAAAATCGGATGTATAGTTTAATTACAGGGACAGTCAAAAGTTTTTCTTTATATTACGGCCAATGGGAAAAATTATTGCAAGTGCATTTTAATGATATTACAGCCTTCCGAATGATCTGAAATTTTAAAGATATAACTGTTGCAAAATTTTGTCGAGCCATTTCAAATTTTAGGAAAATCGGATGTATAGTTTAATTACAGGGACAGTCAAAAGTTTTTCTTTATATTACGGCCAATGGCAAAAATTATTGCAAGTGCATTTTAATGATATTACAGCCTTCCGAATGATCTGAAATTTTAAAGATATAACTGTTGCAAAATTTTGTCGAGCCATTTCAAATTTTAGGAAAATCGGATGTATAGTTTAATTACAGGGACAGTCAAAAGTTTTTCTTTACATTACGGCCAATGGGAAAAATTATTGCAAGTGCATTTTAATGATATTACAGCCTTCCGAATGGTCTGAAATTTTAAAGATATAATTGTTGCAAAGTTTTGTTGAGCTATTTCAAATTTTAGGAAAATCGGATGTATAGTTTAATTACAGGGACAGTCGAAAGTGTTCCGTTACATTACGGGGAATGGGAAAAATTATTGCAAGTGCATTTTAATGATATTACAGCCTTCCGAATGGTCTGAAATTTTAAAGATATAATTGTTGCAAAGTTTTGTTGAGCTATTTCAAATTTTAGGAAAATCGGATGTATAGTTTAATTACAAGGACAGTCAAAAGTGTTCCGTTACATTACGGGGAATGGGAAAAAATTATTGGAAGTGCATTTTAATGATGTATCAGACTATGCGCTTTATGAAGTGCAAAAAGGTATACATTCAGTACAATATGGGGTGCAAAAAATAATTATAAAACTAGTTATAGTACGAACGCACCTCATTTGCCACGTTTGACGAGCAATTTCCAACTTGTTTTCTTTGCTGGGAGTGATGACAGTTCAATTAAAGGCTTATAAATACATTTTAATAAACATATATACATGTTTCGTATGCACAATCGGTAACAATTTCAAGATCAATATATTGATAAATAAACTATCGCCGCAAAAATCTAAAAAATGAACTTGATTAAAAAAAAAATCACAGAACATAGGTATAATGAAAACAATGAAGGCTTGTAATGAAGGCTTGTAATTTTGGGCTTAGATGCTTTATGTTCTCTCAGCCGTTGTTTTGAATTGTTTGGCGATTTTTTGTTGGCGTGTTGGCGGTGTTTATGGATATGGCATTCGGTAGAACCCCGTGTGACGTGTGTGTTGTGACGTGCCGTGTTCTGGCAACCCCTGAGAAGCTTAGAATTTTGTGGATGTATTTTGATATCGTGTTTTATCGTTGTCTTTTTATTTTTATGTTATATTTAATGGCTGTATTTCATTGACTATGGTTTCCGTAGTCCGTTTAAACGCTCTTGCTGAAGTAATTAAGAAATATGAGGAAATTTTGACAAAAAAAAGGATATTTGTTTATAGCATGTCAATGCGTATTCATAAAGCCTATTTTGGAAAATGTCGGTGATGTTATGAGAGATATTTCGTGCTGGAGGTTTCAAGAAAGCAGATGTCTGTTAAGGTATGTTGATAATTTTATGTATATTTTGCTGCTTTAAGAGTTTTTTACATTTTGAGATTGCTACAAAACGAGAACTGCTGAATTTTGGGAATGCTATACCGCGAGAAATGCTGAATTCGGTGATGTTTTTTTTTTCGGTTAATGTGCGCGAAGCGCTCATCCAATAATTGCTGATTGCCACTTTAGCGAGTTTCGTTTTTTATGTGTATTTTGCTGCTTTAAGAGTTTTTTTTTACATTTTGAGATTGCTAGAAAGCAAGAACTGCTGAATTTTGAGAATGCTACACAGGGAGAACTGCTGAATGCAGTGATGTTTTTTTCGGTTAATGTGCGCGAAGCGCTCATACAACGATTACTGATTGCCAGATTAGCGAATTTTGTTTATTATTTACATTTTACTTTCGTTAAGCCAAACATGTGTATAAACCGGTGCTTGGCGACATTTACTACTTGACGGAAAAGGGTTTTCATGCCAAGAAGAATTCCAAGATGGCGACCGTGGCAACTTATGACATCTGTTCCTAATTTAGTTACTATCTATACATCTGCAGAATGAAATAAACGCACACTTGTACAGATGAATCTAAAGTTAGCATGATAACAGTTGTCCCCCAAGGAATAAAAAATATAACAACGAGAAATAAGAAGTGAATAAAATCTTGTTATTCGCACTCAGATTATTTAGGTTAATTTTTGTGTTCATGAATTAACGAAATTTTGTCTAAATTATTTTTTTATTAAACACAATACTTATTATATGTACATTGTGCAGTACAGGGGAAAAGAAAAAAAAATATCCCATTCACATGCAAAATGGTCCTATAAGTTATCGTTACCACTTTGTCGCATACCGTTCGACTGGGAGTTGTATCTATTTTCTGAATACGAATGCAATTTTAAATCGGGGTCGTCTACAAATTAAAAATTGTATCAAATTTGAATTTTGAAATGGAAATACCCATTTTTGTCACTATACAGGGTGTCCGGTCTCAACGGTGTCCAATGGCTAATTCCTAAACCGTTAGTCATAGACATATAGTTCCAATTACAAAAATGTTTTAAATCAGGTAAAGAAATATTTTAAAAGCGATTTGGGTCAATAAAAACATTTCTTAAAAAATTACGAAATTTAACTTTTTATACGGTCCCCCGGTCCTATAAGTTATATTTAGTAAAATTTTCCTTTTACACTGACAAGTAATACAAAAAAAGCCCCGTTGTTCTACGATTAAAATTGACCGAGTAATGCCTGTTTAAAGTTGGAGCATATTTTTGCTGCAAATTGGGAGTCATTCACAAATTTAGTCGAAATATGATTTCGTCAGATATATTAAAAAATGGTTGAGAGTAAAATTAACATTGCAATATAAATTTGAAATCTTAAGTCATTCTGACATATTAATGCAAAATATACAATTTGTAATAAACATTTAAGAAGAAAGAAAAAAACAGAATTTTTGTTAAATAAAATGATGCTAAATTAACAGCCTCAATTCTTTACAAAATGATACGTATTTTAAAATATTATTAGATTACACTAGCCTGCAAAAGTTGGGTTATTTCATGTTTTTTAGCTTTTGATAATTGATTCTTATGTATTCTGTACCGCTGAATCCGGAATTGACCTTCATTTTTAGCCATCACATCAGGATTTTTCGCAAATTGTAAATTTCAAAGTTAAAATTTAATCTCCTCCCCCATCTTATCACACCACCCAGCTGTAAGAATCCCAAGATAAGCAAAAATATCGAATAAATTATTGAATAAAATAAAATAAAGTATGTTTTACATATGTTTTATAGTATGAGATTTTCGCTATATTTTAACTTACACATTTGCAAAAAAATTCTAACGTGATGGTTAAAAAAATGAAAGTCATTTTCAGATTTAGTGCTAAAAAGTACGTAAAAATCTATTATCAAAAGTTAAAAAATACAACCATTTCCTTTACTTTATAGTATCCGATTTTTGTTATTCTTTAAATTCGACAATTTATGATTTGCGAAATATCCTGACATGATGGTTAAAAATTAATGTAATTTTCGGATTCAGTGCTAAAAAATACATAAAAGTTAAAAAACCCAACAATCTCCGTCTTGTATTATCTAATCTAAAACTTTTTCTTAAACTTCTTGGCGGTAATCCATCCGAAATTTTTTGTGTTATCCTGTAAAATAAGTATAAATGGTAACCACCGAAAATCATAATAATATTAGATTGTTATCGGATTTGCGCCAGTATGTAAAATATAATCTCGATCGGATATTTGAAAGTGGGTTAAAGTTCGAATACAAATTTTGAACTGAAAAAACATACATAAGATCGTTGAAGTAACATAAAAACTTATAAAAATAACATAATTTTTGTTAAAAGAAATCATAAAAGAAACAGTCTCAAATCTCGTGGGGTTCTTTCTAAGGGAACCTAGCCTGTATTTATCAAGGTTCTAAGAAAACCACGGAAAACTCTGAACGATTAAGCCAAAGGGAGTCGATTGGGTTCGAACCCAGCACATCCCGTCTACCAGCTTTGAAGGCAAAACATCTTAGCTACCGGTGGGGCTAAATTTTAACTTAAGAAACGTATCGTAAAATGAATCCTTTATCATTCGACTATCGATGATCTTTTGTAAATTCTGCTAAAAATTCACAATAAAGATTTATCTCGTATACACGTGGAGAGATTTTTATTAATGAAAAATGCTATTTTCGGGTAATTAATTAAAATAACTCATAATTCGATAATAAAATGAGAATTGACAAACTGCTGAACTTCCTCTGTAGGTAAAACAAAATCTCATGTTAGTAAATATGGTTCCTTCATTATTATTATTATTTTTTAGACTCTATTTTAATGTTTTTAATCACTTTTTAATATAAATGGTTTATAACATGGCAAGAAACAAATAACCAGAGCGTTTCTTAGTAAGGTGGAAAATGAAAATTTCACTTTAACATTATTTTTTTTCTGTTTTCAAAACGAAGACACGGGAAAAATGTTATTTATTACGGAAGCCCATTAAAATTTATTTTTCTATGCATGCTCATGTACCAAAGGCAGTTCAAAGATATATTAACGAACCCGTATAATCAGATGAGTTAATGAGAACTTATCTGGCGTTTCATTCATTCAATCATTTCATGTTTGAACAATTGTGTTCAAATGTTGAACAAAATGTTGGCAAATCATTTCATGTTTTCGCATTCTTAAACTTTTTGTGCAACTTTTAAATGTGAAATGTTTAAAACTGCAAATTGATAAAAGCTGAGCTTAACAATAAAAAGTTTAAAATTTCCATGTTCCATAGTTTCCGAGAAAAATAGCTGTAACAGACGGACAGACAGACACACACGAGTGATCTTATAATGGTTCCGTTTTTGCTTTTTAAGTACGGAACCCTAAAAACAGCGCAATAATATTTTTTATTATAAATAAACAATGTTTACATAATAAACAATAAATATGATAAACAATAAATATGACCCATTAAAAACTGATAATTGATCAAAATCTGAGTTTAAGAATAAAAGTATTTTTCCCATAATTTTTAAACTTTAAATAGAGAGACAAATTTAGAATTATTTTCCTTTGCATACGTGGCTTTTTTCAAAATTTTCTGGAATAGTCTAACATAGTTCTGGAAATTTAGTAGCATTACAAGTGAAGGGAAAACAAAATTAAAAACAGCGCAATTCTCCATATCATGTCATTTGCAAGAACCATATTATCGTGACCTTATGTATGCAGTACAACCCCATAAACGAAGTAAAGTTATTAATTTGTAGTACCGATGGGAATTTTAATAACATGACACTACTAAAGGGATTAATAGATACCGAAGTTTGACTGTAAGAAATAGTTTCATATTTAGGTTAACAGCTTCATATTTGGGTATTTTCTAGACGATCTGAAAAGTAGAAGTGCGCATCACAGCTTGTTTACAAAATATCATAGTGCTTTCAAAGTAAAATAACCCATATTCTAGATATTTTAATACGTGTAGTATAAAAGTTAGTATTTGCATACAATGGTTACAAAACCTGTATAACTGTCCTATCACCAAAGGTACTTTCTTTAAGAAGCAAAACGCTTTATATGGCGTATAATATAAAATAATATATGTTTTCTTTCAGGATGTTATTATCAATTGGCACTTTCTTGGCGTTTATTTTACCAGTATTTGGCAATAACTATGATCTGGATTCATTGACTGACTTTTTTCTGCATGAAGTAATAAATCGCATGCAACCAGATGATTTTCCACCTGATGAAGATAGGCCTTCTGATTTTTCAGTGCCATTTAAAGCCCCATTTGAAGCTCGCCGGGATTCTATTCTCAGCAAAGAACCAAGTATTAGAGACAAAGAATATTTAGAACATAGCTCTCTGTTTGGCCACAAATTTGTCGCAGGTAAGATATCGATGCATTATTTGAAAACAAAACTACCAGTATAACATCGTGACGCCACGGTAACGTTAAAATACGCAATTATTGAAATAAAATAGAAAAATTCATAAAAGTGTCAGAAAATGCAATATTTGTCATTCTAATATATTAATAAAAGAAAAATGCTTGTCTATGTGTATCTGTTTTTTAATGATGGATAGAGAAAGCCACGTCTGCAAATTTGGTTTCGGATAGACGAAGACAGGTCCAATTGTTCCTGAGCTTCATATATTTTTTTTTTGTAGATTTTTTTTTATTAAAATTTTTTATACGATTTTTAGCGTTTTCTGTGTTATGCAGTGATTTTTTTGACATTGCTAAAAGGAATCCGGTTCCAATCTTTCAATTCAAAGTAGTAAATGTTGACCTCTTTTCAATAAACTTTATTCGGTGTTCGTACAGTGATTTTTGAATTTACACATTCTTTTAAAAAGGCACATTTTCGGCACTTGTTTCTTTATTAAAAGGTCTCGGTATCTAATCTTTGCCCTCCAAACATAAATTTAAATCCATGTATGGAGGAAACCTCGGAGAATCATTTAAAACACAAAAATTCACAAAATATGAAATACATTTTCCCCCCCGTATTTTTCAAAAACTCAATAGAAGTCAGTTTATGGCAAGCTTCTACCACTTCCGGTAAATGAAGAAAGAAAAAATTTCCCAGAAGTCCTGCCTTGCGGAAGAAAATAGTTTATATAGTAAAGTACACGTGACTTAGAAAGAGATTGGAGCCTCTATTAGGGCCGTTTATTCTGGATTTTTTTAAGGGGGGGTGGGCGATTAAATTTTTAAGTGTTCGTTGATTTCATTATGCATTTTTTTATTTTATATTTTTAACGACTGGGCATTTTAAGAAAAATATTTATTTTAATGCAATCAAAACATTCAAAGTTTTTTCTGAAGACATTTTTATGTGTATTTATATAAAGTTATTTTACAATTGCGCGTTTTAAAGAAATAAGTTATTTATATGATGTCTCGTATTAACGGAAGATCCACGTAATAATTATTGTTGTTTTAAGGATTTATAGAACCAGATCGAAATTGTTAGGTTAGTTTTTCTTTTTTTGCGAACCAGATTCATAAGCAGCTCAGATTTGGGCCAATTTTTTTCTCGTTATTCTAGGCCAGTTCTGGGCAATGCCGGACAGATCTGCTAGTTTAATAAATAAAATTAAAAGGAAATCTCCAATGCTGTGAAAACTTGGACCTCCAAAAACTCTTACGCCAGCAGTAAGAACACATTCCATGCATAGAATCAAATTAAATTACAAAAAAGGACTTTCAATTCAAACAGGAATGCTTTTTTAAATAGCTGAAGAAATTATAGGCTATTGGCTATACCAACTCAATTCATGAAAATAATGCTGCTGATACTAGGTTACTAGATTAATTTTAATACATTTATTCTAATTTGTAAATAAATCATATCAGATGTAAATTTCCAACTGGGCGAAAAATGTCCGGACCAGGATTCGAACCAGGAACTTCTCTGCTGAAGCCGCCAATGCTCTACCATCTGAGATATCCATCTGAGGATTCGTCCCGGATAGCTCAGATGGTAGAGCATTGGCGGCTTCAGCCAAGATATCCCTGGTTCGAATCCTGGTCCGGACATTTTTCGCCCAGTTGGAATTTACATCCTTTACATCTGTAATACTAGGTAGAACACATACATTAATAAGAGATCAATTCGCAAATAAAGCAGTGACTTGTCGAGTTCCTTACTATGAATCTTCTCTTCACGAGTCAGATGATGTCTGATTTTGATTTGATATTAGTTGACAAAACACTGTAATACTAAAAATAAAAACGTATTTAAAATAGTTACTCTAATTTGTTTTATATAGTTCGTTTCTTATCATTATAGATATATTTTTTGTATTTGTATTAAAACTGATTACTATATATGTTGAATATCCAGTTCTTTCTTATCCTCTTAACTTTCAAACTCGACAGTTACAGTAATAAAAATAATGTCTAGATGTAGTAAAGTGTCCACGAGATTTTCGATGGGATTTCTTTTCACCTCCTAACAGGCCCTGACTATCGCACGGGCACCCGGGGCCCGTGCCCTGAACACGAAATTTTTGATAATTTCATCTACATTTCCGTAAAAAAAAAATCATAATTGTGCCAACGTTTTTATTTCTGAAAAATTAAGCATAACAAATCTAATAGTTGTTTTGGGAATACACTTTTCTAAGTTTTTCTGATTTCAAGCTCATATCACTTGAAATCTGAAATTGTACAAAAAATGATTATTATGAACAAGTTAAAAATACATGTAATACGATGTATGATTGCAGAGGATTTTCCTGAAAGGAGAACTACGAGCCGTTAATTCCCAAATTGGCTCAACCGAGTACAGCAATCTGATTGGCTAAAACTGATATTTATATAGTAGATAATTATATTTATTTTCTTATGAAGTAGTATAATGTAAAATAGAATGCAATTATAATGACTTAAATTGATTTATTTTGTTAAATTTGATCAAAATCACAGTAAAGTAATCAAAATATTAATATTAACAAAGGATCAGATTGCTGAGATCGGATGAGCCAATTTGGAAATTAATGGCTCGTAGGAGAACTTACATCGTTTCTTCACCAGATGGCGTATTCGATTGCTTGAATTCCCGATATTTGAGATATTAATACTATGAAATGACAAAAATATATCTCAATATATGGTTAAAAGCACATTTCAATAAATAATAGACTAAATATTTTTATCCTAGAACCATTTTTCAATTTTCCGGAAAACTCAAATTTTTGAGTTGACACTTTTCGAATAAGTGTGTAATATGTTAAAAAAGCTAGTATCAGTAAATCAACCAATCTAAGGGGGTACGAAAAATTGAAAGTGCTCTGGGCACAAAAACTTACTACTCGGGCCCTGCCTCCTAGCGACAAATTCAGAAGTTCATGTATAATCTCGAAAACTATATGAAACACAAGAAAATAGTAATTTACAAAGTTTTAAATAGCAGCATCGATTTAGTATGAAACACCTTATGCACGCGATTGCTTAGAATAGTACGTGTAGAACGCTCCATTTTTGTTTGTGATTTCCAACATTTTATAACAAAACGCGTCAAAAAGGAAATAATGCCCCTTTACGAAACAAAAACAGGAAACACTACAGATTGGACATTACAGTTTGAGCAACGATGCTAAATGTAATAACAAGTTGTTATTTTAGGAGAATTTTCGTGACGTAAATGTTTTGAAAATCACCAACAAACTAAAGAGTGTTGAACGTATACTATTATCCACACCCACAGTTATGCGCACAATATATATTTTCGTGCTAAATCGATGTTTAAAGGCGGTTCTCAAACTCCCTGCTCAACAACGCGAAACTTTCTGACACATTTTCGGACTAATTTTAATATGTAAATGCATAAAATAGGCAGACTTGACTATTGAAGCGGTTTGGAAATGAATAGCGTTTCCCTTTTTTTTTTTTAATAAATAAATCATTTATCGAATTAAAAGGGTTTCTTGCCACGTGACGACAAGTTTTTTTTTTTCTCGAGTTTGCGCGCCTGGAATTCGGTTCAAAATGCCCACTTTGACAGCATTTTCGAAAGGTCTTCTGTCTTTGGAAAACGCCATTCGATTACATAGTTTCTGAATAAAACAAACTGCCAATTTTATGCGTTTGCGAACAAAAATGAATTAAAAAAATGTATCAAAAAGTAGATCCTTTGGATTTGAGAACAGCCTTAATATACAACTTTGTATTTCACTATTTTCCCACATCTCGTATAGTTTTCAAAATCGGTACGCTAACTCTGTACTTGCCTCTAGGAGGCGCTGTAAGCAGTCTCATCGAATATGGCGTCAGTGTTGTCAGATGGGCTACTTTTAAAAAAATCAGATTCTTGATTGGCACCATTTTTTTTAAATGAAAAAAAAGTGCCTTATTTAATGACATAATAATTAAGGCAAAAACAAAATGAATTTTACCGTTTCAAAAAAGTGGTGCCAATCAAGAAATCTGAATTAAAAAAAAAATAGCCCACTGGCAACACTGTACGGCATGACTACTTTACTTTACTGTAAAATAGACACCAATATTTATGACTGGAGCTGCAGGTGTTCAAAAGTTAAATGTATGAAAAAGGACTTCTACACCCTGTATATTAGCCTTTTGGAATCACCCTGTATATATATCGTTTAGCAGTAGTTTTCTAATACGAGAATTCATATTTTTATTTTTACACAGAAAAAAAAAAAATGGTTATTTACTGCTGACTTATGATGAATTACAGGGTCCAGGTGGTCAATTACTTGTTCAATATCATTTTCCACCTTTAAATCGCAGAAAAGAAAATAGAATTTTTCTGATTAGTCATCCTTATACACGAATTGGTATTTACACCTATTTTCAGAAAAGTATGTCATTAGAAAAATAAATCTGAAAATTTTCATGTAAATGGCCAATTACTGATGCACTTGTCCTATTTTAAATAACCAAAAATTGAAACCGATTGTAATATTATGATGCAAACGTTAAACTTTATGATGTACAGTCGTGGAAAAAAAAAGTAAACACCCCTACTAACTTCTCAACAAATTATCGTAGAAGAAAGTTACTGGTACCGAACGATTGGAAATAAAGTCTACTTTTAAATGATATAGATAAAATTTGCTTAGGGGGCCATATACATATTAAAACGAACCATAACTTTGTTTTTTTCAATAGCAGTACACAATTCTGACATCATAAATGAACTCTACATCCTTCAATTAGCCTAAAAACAAATTTTTATGCAATTCGTACCATAAGTTTCCGAGAAATTAATTATTTTAAAACGAGCGTATTTTAAGGGCTGTATCCAAATTGAAGTTCGGAAATCGATTATTAACCGAGAGAGCCCCCATCTTGATCAAGGCACTTTAAGAAGTCAATGAAGCCTGCTAGATTACAATACAGCAGAAGAAATTTCAAAATATCTAGTCACTTCTATTATAGAAGGCCCCTTAAACCATCATTTTGCCGTTTTTTAAGCATAATTTGAAAACTACTTAGAAGAAAAATGTGAAATTTTGGATTTACATAAAGCAGGACTTAATAAATCTAAATCCATCAAAAAAATTGTAGGTTGCAATTCATAATTTTTTGTAATATTAATTTCATAATTCATAGTTCATATTATAAAATTATAAAAATTGCAAAGTCAGCGTATTTATGTTTGGGTATATTAGTATTATTGCTACAAAAAAAGAAAAAAAAAAAAAAAAAATAGCACATTAGGAGCATAATTTCTGGAGGTATTAATAAAAATATGAAAATGTAATTTAACATTAGAAGCACTAAATTTTGAATGCTTATAATTCAAAAACTTATCATTCTAATGACTTGAAATTCGGTGTCTAGGCATAATTTGAACCGAAGATTTGATATATCTTGTTAAAATTGGGTATTGTCATTGAAAAAAATGAAGTTTGAATTCGTTTTAATATGTAGATGGCCCCCTAAGCAAATTTTACATAATCATTTAAAAGTAGACTTTATTTCCAGTCGTTTGGTACCAGTAACTTTCTTCTACGATAATTTGTTGAGGAGTTAGTAGGGGGTGTTTACTTTTTTTTTTTTTCCACGACTGTACATCAGGAGCATTCTCCTGAAGTAAAATTGTGGAAAATTATCTTTATTTTTAACTTCACAATTAAAAGTTAATTAAAAATTTAAATTAAACCAGTTAACAATATGATTGAAATATAATTTACTCTGTGAGAGTTGAACCAAGTATACATTTTCAACCGTTTCCCTTCATTTTATTCAGATTTCTTTAATAGTTCAGATAGAAGAATTTTCTAGCCCTAGCTAAGTACTGGTATATGTTAATTAAAAAGATTTTACTGTTAATTAAGGCTGTTCTTAACTGCTCTGCTCAACAAGCCCAAAACGTTTTGACACATTTACAAATTCATTTTTTAACGGAAAGGTATAAAATTGGAAAGCCTGGTCATGGAAGCGATTTGGAATTGAACTGTTTTTTCCATTTTTTGATAAATCAATTACCTATTGACTTATAAGGAATTTTGATCACGTCACAAACACGTTTTTCGGCCGCTCTTGAATCTCTTTCTTCCCTCGCGCGGAAATTCGGTTCAAAACGCCCACTTTGACATTATTTTCTGAAAAATCTATTGTGTTTGCAAAAAAAAAAAAAAATGGAAAAACAGCTCAATTACATAGTTTCTGAACAACACTACCAGCTAGTTTCATGCATTTTTGAACAAAAATAAATTAAAACTTATGTCAGAAAGTTGCCCTTTTGGATTTGAGAACAACCTTAAAAAGATTTTACTGCTTAATCATGATAATGTTGAAGCTTTTGATAATAAATATCTTAAATATTTGTTCTTTTATTTTGACAAAAAATACGTGTATTTTCTTTACTCCCCAAAAAGGCGGAGTCGTAGTTATACAGTTAATAGAAGGAAATTCCTGTCCTTAGAACTAGAAAACAACCAGATTTAACTGTATTATTGGCGTTTTTTGTTATCTTTTGAAAAAGGATGTTTACCGATGCATCTAAATTCGTTCAAAGTAATTTTTATTGTGATTCAATTATGTTTTTACTTACCACCGATGTCTTAAATCTCGATCGTCAGAAAATATCAAATGCAATTAACCCTTTCCGGCGTGGCGGGTTAAAATATGTCCCACTTCATTTTAATTCCTAAATGCCACAACGACAAAAGTATTTTAACATGAAATTTTGAATTTTAGATTGTACGTGAGGAAAAAGTATTACTTATTTTCAAATAAATTTGTTCGCAAGTCCCGGTGTCATTCAATTATTTCAGCATTTTAGCAACAGAAGTACTTTGTGCCTGAAAGGGTTAATGTGCTGATGCCGAAAGTGGAGTGGGAATCCGTGGCTCATATTAAAAAAGTCTAATTAATAATTGTATAGTGTTTGAAAGAAGAAAAAGTAAAAAAGTAATTTCTCCCTCTGCAATCTTAATTTGATTTTTCTAAATTTACGGATACTCACTTGACATATTTTCTTTTGTATCGCCACTATTATGGTTAGTTTCACATAAAAATTTGTATTTTGGATGAATGCATTGCTATATACTGTTTTACAATAAAAATTTGCAAAATTGCTGTTGGAAAATTTAAAGTTGATATAAAAATAAATATTTAAATTCTCTATTATGCGTACAAAATATTAATACATTGAAAGAAGACGTGATTTAATTTCTTGCCAGTGTCTTTAGGTTTCTCTCCATTTGAAGTATAATTGGAATAAGAAAATAGAGAAATATATTTAAATGTCTAAATGAAAGGAAAACTAACTGATTTCGGCCTTCACGTATAAGAATTGAACGTTGCACAAATCAACTTGCATTTGTACAATCACAAATAGCGAAAGTTTAGTTGTCCGAACTGATTGTACAACTGGTTATAAGAAGCGACGCTAGGAATTACCATCCGATGACTATCTTTGTCGCGATTCTACCGCGATCTATTTGAGGATAACTACAGGTAAGCTCTTTTTTATCAACAAGACTGGCTAACCTATCATTCTTTTTATATAAGAAACATATTGCCATATTTCCTTATGATACCGAAACTAGTTATTACAAATTCAAAAATTTTTTTAGCACAGTCGTGCAAGTAATTCTACAAAAAATATAAGTTCGGTCATCTTATGATTTTATTATAAACTAATCTCGAATAATGACGGATATATTGTTTTATTTTGAACACGATTATACATTGCAGAGCTTTCAATTGATATTTCATTAGTTGTATCAATTCTCCATCAACTACTAATGACACATGCAAATCATGATCATAACTGTATTTGTGTAAAATTATTCGGCCTTTTCTAATGTTTGCGAGGAACAAGCTCGGGCTCGGACGCTGATTATGAAAGAAAGTCGTCATCGTGACGTTGGATGACATCAGAAATGTTTGTCCTCCATTAGAAGTTATCAGAAGAGAAATTCTCTAAAATTTAGTAGAATATCAGTACTATTTTTTAAATGTCACCCTAATATGAAGATTTATCACTTTAATAATAATAATAAATTAAGGCTGTTCTCAATTGCTCTGCTCAACAAGCGCAAAACATTTTGACACATTTACAAATTCATTTTTTAACGGAAAGATATAAAATTGGAAAGCCTGACCATTGAAGCGATTTGGAATCGAACTGTGTTTTCCATTTTTTGATAAATAAATTACCTATTGAGTTATAAGCGATTTTGATCACGTGACACATTTTTCTCCCCTTACTGACTGGATTTTCTTCTTTCGTTTGGAAGTTCGGTTCAAAAATCCAACTTTGACAGCATTTTCTAAAAGATCTATTGCGTTTACAAGGAAACGAAAAAACAGTTCAATGACATAGTTTCTGAATAACAACACCTGTCAGTTTCATGCGTTTCCGAACAAAAATGAATTAAAACTTATGTCAGAAAATTGACCCTTTGGATTTGAGAACAGCCTTAAGAAGTGATGATTTAGAAGTTAGGTAGACATAAGAACTACTAAACTTCGGCGGTTTTTAAAGTCAAAAGAAAATATGCCAATAAATTTAATGGTTCTTTTCAATTAATTCTTCTATATAAAGAAACTGTCAAGTGGGAGTATTACTCGCGCACAGAGGGTTCCGTACAATAAATATATTAATTAGTAACTGTATTATACAAAAAAATCGTTGCTAAAAGAATAATAAGACTTTGTCAAAAACTATACAACGTAGGTATGGGTATAGCTGTATATACTAGAAAAGTATAATGGATATACCGTGAAAGTTCAGAGAGATACGAAGCCTAAATAGTATAAAATATTAATATTCTGTATACCTCTTTTTCTAATCTTATATTAACGTGTTTATGATGAACTTAATTTGGTACTGACAATAAAAGTAGTGCATATTTAAACCTCATTTGGCATTTCATAAACCAAAATTCAGCGTAGTAATAATCTTTTATTTTTAAAGTGTACCTAAAACAAAACCTGTTCAAAATTTAAACTTGGCATTGTGCTAATCGCTCTTCGAAAGGAGGTCGCAAAGTTGCAACGGCACTTTTGTCCGTGCCGCGTTTTTCCAGATAGGTTTTAATTAACCTTTAAAGACACGGATGGCGTATTGAAAGAGCCACTCAATGCAAACTAGTCGCGAATCCCATCGTAATTATGTGATTAATTATAATTAAATTAGTCTGTTTTTAACAGTTTGACGTTTATTGCTTTACTACTACTGGGCATTGCATTACATAAATATATCATTAAGAGTTGTTATCTAGGCTTTAAAAGCCGATGGCGCATAGAGTACGCCGCCCGTGTCTTTATGTATGTCCAAACCGTCCGTGTCTTTAAGGGTTAATATCTCGGCTAATTACCGACATTTTCTTTTCGAAAATCATTATCAACGATCCTTTTATACTTCTGCGACGACAGGTACCACCAGCGCTCCTCAACGCCTTCGCTGAATGCACGCAAATCGAAGTTTGTGTGTAACGGAAAATGCGATTATCTCAAAAACTATATGACCTAGGGTAATCGCTACAGTTTTCCTGCAAGGTTGAAATTAACTTCTATTACCCCTAATTTTTTCATAATTTTAATTTCAGCAGATTTGGAAATAGAGGGGTGGGATATTTTTGCACTACATTTTCGACAATATCTCTGAAAATATAATACATAAAATTAAAAGAAATGTATTTTTGAGTTCGGCGTTTCGAAAGCTTTCACACGATATACAAAGAATTTTTTTTTCAAGTAACTGAATTAGCTTCTTTACATTTTTCTTAAATATATTTGTGAATGGTTAGTAATCTATAAATATGTGAGTCAATAGCCTTTATTACTTCAGCCAATTTGAACTTTCCACGTTTCCACGTAGTTTACGAGTAAAATGGCTGTGACAGACAGACTAGAACTCCTATAATCTATTATAGTAGCCTTAAGACAGACAACTGGAGTGATCTTATAATGGTTCTGTTTTTACTTTTTAACTACGGAACCCTAAAAATGTTTAAATTTAGTCTTTCTAACAACTCAACCGCGTGCAGCAAATATACCACATTTTTAAATAGTAATCTCTACTTTATTTAATCACAGAATTTCTGCCATTATAACTAAAGCGAATATTACAATTCGGAAATAGCGGTAGCTCTGCGGCCCGCGGTTAAGGTGTTGGATTAGATAGTTTCGTTCATGAAAAATTATATCCCCGTCGTTATTCGAAAATGGTTCTACTTTTTTCTTTAGTTCAGCGTCATACCAAAATTACTACTAATAATAATTAGAGTAAGATTATCTTCAATAGGAATGGTTGTTTTATGTTCGATTTTTTTTAAAGGCAAAACTATCCAAATCCTAGTTATACAAAAAGTAAAGCGAAAAATATTTGCTTGATCCCCTATACTCAGACAGATTGTAACGAAATCAAAGAACATAAGCTCCCAACTTCTCTGCATTTGTCTAAACAAATACAAAAATCACAGACGTTTGTGAACTTTTGATTCTAAGAAGTTATTTTCTAGTTTAAAATGTATCAATAATATATTTCTTAGACAAAAAGTAAAAGGAACCCTAGAAAGAGAAAATTTAATTAAATAAAGCTTGCTATTTTAATACGCGCAATCCATCGATTCAGAAATGAACGCATACAACTGTATTATTGTTCCACGTAAAGGATTTAAAGTCCAAGCTTTTATATTATGCCATCTAAATATATATACAGGGTGTCCGGTCTCAACGGTGTCCAATGGCTAATTCCTAAACCGTTAGTCATAGACATATAGTTCCAATTACAAAAATGTTTTAAATCAGGTAAAGAAATATTTTAAAAGAGATTTGGGTCAATAAAAACATTTCTTAAAAAATTACGAAATTTAAATTTTTATACGGTCCCCCGGTCCTATAAGTTATATTTAGTAAAATTTTCCTTTTACACTGATAAGTAATACAAAAAAAGTCCCGTTATTCTACGATTAAAATTGAGCGAGTAATAGCTGTTTAAAGTTGGAGCATATTTTTTGCTGCAAATTGGGGGTCATTCACAAATTTAGTCGAAATATGATTTCGTCAGATAAATTAAAAAATGGTTGAGAATAAAATTAACATTGCAATATAAATTCGAAATCTTTAATCATTCTGACATATTAATGCAAAATATACAACTTGTAATGAACATTTAAGAAGAAAGAAAAAACAGAATTTTTAAAAATAAAATGATGCTAAATTAACATCCTCAATTCTTTACAAAATGATGCGTATTTTAAAATATTATTAGCTTTCACTAGCCTGCAAAAATTGGGTTATTTCATGTTTTTTAGCATTTGATAATTGATTCTTATGTATTCTGTACCGCTGAATCCAAAATTGTCCTTCATTTGTAACCATCACATCAGGATTTTTCGCAAATTTCAAATTTCAAAGTTAAAAAGTTTAAAGTTAAATTGAATCTCCTCCCCCATCTCATCGGACCACTCAGCTGTTTAGCTGTAAGAATCCCGGGATAAGCAAAAATATCGAATAAATTATTGAATAATAAAAATAAATAAATAAATAAAATAAAAAATGTTTTACATATGTTTTATAGTATGAGATTTTCGCTATATTTTAACTTACACATTTATGATACTCCGCCAGTGGCCGAGAGGCTGTGCTCTCGAAGCTGGTAGATGGTTGGCTGGTTGTGTTTATGACGGCCAATTATCAGCACGAGGGATATAGGCCCAAAGGGGGGGGGGGAGTGCGCTTCGTGGGGGTCTTTCTAAGGGAACCTAACCCGTATTAACGCTTGGAGGTCCAAGGTTCGAAGAAAACCACGAAAACTCCGAACGATTAGGCCGACGGGCGTGATTGGGTTCGAACTCAGCACCTCCGTCTACCAGCATCTAGAGCAGAAACTCTCGGTCACTGGTGGGGCACGAAGCTGGTAGACTGGAGGTGCTGGGTTCGAACCCAGCACCGGCTTAATCATTCTTAGTTTTTGTGGTTTTCTTCAAGCCTTGGTTTTCCAAGCGTAAATACGGGTTAGGTTCCCTTAGAAATACCCCCACGGAGGGCTCTCCCCCGTTTGGGCCTATATCGCTCGTGCTGATAATTGGCCGTCATAAACACAACCAACCAACCACATTTACGATTTGCAAAACAATTCTAACGTGGTGGTTAAAAATGAAGGTCAATTTCAGATTCAGTGCTAAAAAGTACGTAAAAATCAATTACCAAAAGTTAAAAAACACAACCATTTCCTCTACTTTATAGTATCCGATTTTTGTTATCCTTTAAATTTGACAATTTATAATTAACGAAATATCCTGACATAATGGTTAAAAATTAAGGAAATTTACGGATTCAGTGCTAAAAAATACATACTAGTTAAAAAAAACCAACAATCGCAGTCTTGTATTATCTAATCTAAAACTTTTTCCTAAACTTCTTGGCGGTAATCTATCCGAAATGTTTTGTGTTATCCAGTAAAATAAGTATAAATGGTAACCACCGAAAATCCTAATAATATTAGATTGTTATCGGGTTTGCGCCAGTATGTAAAATGTAATCTTGATCGGAAATTTAAAATTCTAGTACAAATTTTGAACTGGAAAAACATATACATACGTCATTGAAGTAACATAAAAACTTATAAAAATAACATAATTTTTGTTAAAAGAAATCATAAAAGAAACAGTCTCAAATCCTGACAAAATAAAAAATATGTTATTTTAGGCAATCTGAAACTTAATAAATGTTAACTTAATCATAATACTTGTACGATTTTTTTCAAAGCGCAGATACACATGAAATAAGATCTTTGAATACTTTTAGCACTTCATATGTGACCCCTGAAAGCCAAACCAAACTCATTTGTTTTCAGAGCAGAAAAGTGGCATAAGTCATGCATTTTTAAAGTTTCATAACTCGCTCAATTTCAGTGTTATATGAATGGGACTTTTTTTTGCCTTACTTGTCAGTGTAACAGGAAAAATTTACTAAATATAACTTAGAGGACCGGGGGACCGTATAAAAATTTAAATTTCGTAATTTTTTTAAAAATGTTTTTATTGACCCAAATCGCTTTTAAAATATTTCTTTACCTGATTTAAAACATTTTTTTTAAATTGGAACTATACGTCTATGACTAACGGTTCAGGAATTAGCCATTGGACACCGTTGAGACCGGACACCCTGTGTATAGATGGCAATTAAAGTAATGTATGCTACTTGGCATGATTTGCTCAAACAGAAATCAATTGCGTTTTACTTATACTGTAGAATATTGCCCTTAGACAATATGTTTGACAATATAAATTTTCATTTTCTTCTTGTCATATTTTTTCATTCTGTTTGTGGATTTTTCCTCATAAATCATTTATTTATTTTTTTAGTTTATGAATTTCAGATTATCGAGTATACAATTTTATAGCGTATTATAACTATTGGCTCATTTACCTATGGTCGATTTTTCATGGGATTTATAGTTGATAATTACAAAAAGTATTATATATATATATATATATATATATATATATATATATATATATATATATATATATATATATATATATATATAAATTATAGATGTAGCTATTCTTTACCCTAGCATATAGTTTATAGTTTTTTTTAAATATTTTTTCTCATTTAAAAAATAGTTTATACACGTTTATATGCTGCTGGTGTGACATAACAAAGATATGCATTTTCACTTTGTACGAGGGTGGTTCAATAATTATTGTCCCGAGTGTGTATAAAATATTTGTGCTGCGATGGTTGATGTGGAATATTAAAGCATAATATCTTAGATGTCTATATGCTCAATTTCAGAACCATTGCTGCTATATTAATTTTATTTTTCGTTTTGGAAATGTGAGAGGTGGCACCTAGATTGAAAGAGGGGATTGAGGGGGTGGGGTAGGCTGGTTTGGAGCTTATGGGGCCAGACCTGAAGCAATTCTGTGATAGATTTGTGAAGTGGATGAGACGTGGCTACTGTCGTTTGGATTCGAGATCACAGTGATGTAGCCACGTCTCATCCACTGTGACAAATCTAGCCCATAAGCTCCAAACCCGCCTCCCTCCCCCCCCCCCTTTCAAGCTAGGTGCCAACTCTCACGAAAAACGAAAAAATTAAATAATGTCTAAACCTCTTCTAAAATGAAAAAATATATGTTAATATAGTAGCTACGGTTCTGAAATTGAGCATATAGACATTTAAGATATTAGGCTTCCATATTCCACATCAACCATCGCAGTACAAATATTTTATACACACTCGGGACAATAATTATTGAACCACCCTCGTAATACATACTTTCAAATATCTGCGAATTGTGAACCAGTAGAACATTGAAGACATTTGCCATTAAACAATAACATACAACATGTCATTCTAAAAAGATAATTATATTTTACATGATTTTACGTAAGTTTATATAAATATTAATTTTGCGTTACGTATGTGGCAGTTTTGTTGGGGGTATTGTATGACCAATACGATACTTGTATGTAAATAATAGACGTAAAGGAATTTCGAATGAAATATAATTTTTAAAATGAAAGAAAATAATATTATGCAACAGATATACCCATTAATTAAATTTAATTTCCTATCTTCAGTTTACGATGCTTGGTGATGAAAGTTTCCTAATTCAAGGCTCGCAACGTTCCTAAAATTTTCTCACTTTACACTTTAAAATTGGGAGGAGTGAACACGCTTTGAAAGCGTGACAGGCATTTTCACTCTTTTTGGAGTGAATTTTATAAAAATACACTCCTTAAAGAGTGTAATTTTTCCCTCCCTAGAAAGGAGTGAAATATGTCACTCCGTTGTCGAGAGTGAAATATCTCATTCTGCTAACGAGAGCGAAAGTCTGGCATTATACACATTAAAAAAATTTCCGTTTAACTTTGAACCAATACATGGAGTAAAATAATGAAAAGCACCAAAATATGTCACTTCTTAATTTTCAAAAACTCCATTTCATAATGTAACCTTGGAAATTAAGCTGATTTGGTACTAAAACGAACTCCTTTTCAAGAGTGAATAGTCACTCCTTTGAAAGAGTGACTATTAACTCTAAGCATGGGTGAGTATTGTATGGATATTACTCATCAGCCAATCAGAACAGTCTTGTCTGCGACGCTTTTTTAAGATAAGAGAAAGACGTCCACCATTTTAGAATTAAAATATAACGGATATTATTAAAGTGATTATTTATGGAACTTTTTATTTTCATGCATGCAAAAGCATGAAACTAGCAGGTGTTGTTGTTCAGAAGCTATGTAATTGAGCTGTTTTTTTCGTTTTTTTTTTTTTTTTTTTTTTTTTTTTTTTTTTTTTTTCAGATGCAATAGCTCTTTCAGAAAATAGTGTCAAAGTGGGCGTTTTGAATCTAATTTCCACGCGAAAGCAGAATAACCACTCAAGAAAGCGGCAAAAAACGTGTTTGTCGCGTGATCACAATCGCTTATAACTCAATAAGTAATTTATTTATCAAAAAATGGAAAACACAGTTCGATTCCAAATCGCTTCCATGGTCAGGCTTTCCAATTTTAAACCTTCCCGTTAAAAATGAATTTGTAAATGTGTCAAAACATTTTGCGCTTGTTGAGGAGGGCAGTTGAAAACAGCCTTAACCTTCCGTCTACCAGACGGGTCCATTGGACCCGACATGTACATTCAAAATATTTATTCAAACCAGAAATTTCTTCAAAACAAACTAAATGTATAAATCAGACAATAATAAGTTAAATAAACAAATTAAATAGTTTTAAGTAAAAATTCTGGTGTAGAATGTTTTTATAAAACTTGAGTAAAATTTCCGGTAGTTCTAGGGTTAAGTATTGTTCAGTGTTTAAAATTTTGTTTGCATACCTATTTGTTAATATTACGATGCTAAAGCAGGTGGTTCAGGGTGTACGATTATGCTTTTAATTAATTAATAATATCTGGATATCCTGTGAGTAGTCAAAAGCGCTCATATTGAAGTGTTGTGAATGCAGCTGCACAAGCTTTAAATGCTGCGGAACAGTTTGCAAAATTACCGCCAGCCAAGTGTTGGGTATGAACGCGTTCATTGAACGAAAACTCACGAACTTAGCTCACTATCTGTGAACTTTGAGTTGAACTTGACTCACTTTTTGATAAACGAACGTGAACTGAACGAAAGCTCAAAAAATCCGTGAGTTTGAATGAAATTACAACTCAAATTCAATCTTTTTCGTAATTTTTCTAGCCGTCAATAACACATTTTTCCCATTCCAATGCCATTTAGAAGACGACACGGACTCGGGGCCGGTGATATATGAGCCTGATCATCCGGTTATCTGGGTCGTGCTCGGGTCTTGCTTTCTCTGGAGGATCGGGTCGGGCCGAACCGGACTTATTTCTAAGCTTTTGCTTTATTGTTCTTTCTAGAAGTCTGCACCGACCGAAATTTTCTGACCCGGTTTAAAACCCTCCTTGTATGAAAATCACTGACCCGTCCCTGTTTGACTCGTGCAAAAATCTCTTTATAGAATTGTACAGTCGTGGAAAAAAAAAAAGTAAACACCCCCTACTAACTCCTCAACAAATTGTCGTAGAAGAAAGTTACTGGTACCAAACGATTGGAAATAAAGTCTACTTTTAAATGATGTATATAAAATTTGCTTAGGAGGCCACCTACATATTAAAACGAACCATAACTTTGTTTTTTTCAATAGCAGTACCCGATTCTGATAGCATAAATGAACTCTACACCCTTCAATTAGCCTAAAAACGAATTTTTATGCAATTCGTACCATAAGTTTCCGAGAAATTAATTATTTTAAAACGAGCGTATTTTAAGGGCTGTATCCAAATTGAAGTTCCGTACTGGATTGTTAACCGAGAGAGCCGCTTCCTTGATCAAGGCACCTTAAGCGCCACTCAAGGAGTCAATGAAGAGTGTTAGATTACAGTACGGCAGAATAAATTTCAAAATGTCTACTCACTTCCATCATAGACGGACCCTTAAACCATCATTTTGCCGTTTTTTAAGCATAATTTGAAAACTACTTGGAAGAAAAATGTGAAATTTTTGAATTTCCATAAAGCAGGACTTAATAAATCTAAATCCATCAAAAAAATTGTAGTTTGAAATTCATAATTTTTTCGAATATTAATTTCATAATTCATAACATAAAATTATAAAAATTGCAAATTCAGCTTATTTATGTTTGGGTATATTAGTATTATTACCACAAAAAAAATCAGCACATTAGGAGCATAATTTCGGGAGATATAAATAAAAATATGAAAATATAATTTAACATTAGAAGTCCTAAATTTGAATGTTTATAATTCAAAAACTTATCATTCAAATGACTTGAAATTTGGTGTCTAGGCATAGTTTGAACCAAAGATTTGAAATATCTCGTTAAAATTGGGTATGGCCATTGAAAAAAATTGAAGTTAGGATTCGTTTTAATATGTAGATGACCCCTATGCAAATTTTATATACATCATTTAAAAGTAGACTTTATTTCCAATCGTTCGGTACCAGTAACTCTCATCTACGATGATTTGTTGAGGAGTTAGTAGGGGGTGTTTACATTTTTTTTTCCACGACTGTACATATACATTTCTGGAGGGGGTTGATACATTACTGTAAAGTATGTTATAAGAATCTGTAGCTGACGAAATCCTGTTTTAAACCAAAAAATTTCTTAAGCGGTTCAAAATGGATATAATAATCCGTTTGAAAATAAATAATACATTGGCAAGAGACGACAAACCTGGTAAAAAAAGAATTTAACTGTAACGATTTTTTCCCCTCCTATGTGATTTCGTCTTAGAAGGTTTTACGATATAGAATTTTTTAGATTTTTAAGTCTCCAAGCCGTGTAACTGGATTAATGGCATTAATAATAATTCAGATATTTAATACAAATAGAGATCCATTAAAAAATCAATATAGTTTACAATAGCATATATATAAAGAAATGTAAAAACAGTATACTTTCAAACGGAGGCTCCCTGTACTATGCAGTCTGTGACACTTTTTTTTTAAATGAACAATATAAACATGAAAAAGAGATTGATAATTTTTTTTCTAAAAGCTGCTCGCAGGAAACAAATTTTTAAACATATCGCAGTAAAAATAAATATCTGTACAGAACAATTGACACTGTACGGGCTGCTGAATCGTTTTATGCGTCATTCATAAAAACTATCATTAAGAAATTCCAATTTCTTCCCAGAAAGTTTGAATAGTTATTTTCGATTATTATAAATATAAATATTTCGTGAATAAAATAAATGAAAATTAGTTGTTTTATGGTGCGAACTTGAAATGACTTACATCTGCTAAGAAGGGAACTTGTCTATAACACATTTTTTTTTTTTTTATTCGATTCCGTCTTATTAGTATGTCTCCAATACACAGAATATAGATTCATGATTCATCAAAAAAATAAATATTGCAGCCTAGGACACTGAAGATTATAAACATGAAAAAAAAAAAAAAAGCTTAAGTTTTTGTTTTGGTCAGAACTCCTCGAACGAGTTAATTTTTAACCATATCGACGTGAAAATCCATGTTTTGCAGAAATTCAATCAAATCGAGATTTTATTTTTTCGTGCAAGGCCGGTCTAGGGCCGAACTTTTAATATTTATGCCGAGTCGAGCAAATAATTTTTTTGTAAGGATGGATCCGGTCTAGGGCCGAACTTTTAACTTTTATGCCGGGCCGGGCTTTTTTTCCATGGATTGGGCCCATGCAGACCTCTAATGTAATAAGGCGTCACCAAGTTAATTTTTGTTAATGCATAAATTGAAAATAAATAACGTAAGTTGCTCACGATAAAACTGCTGAAAAATCCACAAAATGCAAAGTTGTTTGTGTTAGTTGTGCCACTTTGGCGCTAATTTGTTTATCAAAATAAGGCACGCTTTATTCTTTATATAAACAACCTAGCAGCTGTATTTCCTATTTTCGATTGCGTTTAATAGTGTTTCGTATTTGTATATATGTGCATCTGTTGGGTGTTGTGTTGTGTATGATGTCCGAATATCTACATTAGGGATATTGTTCCGAGGGGAGAGGGGGGGTTAAGCCCTTCATGGGGAGTCTTTCTAAGGGATCCTACCCGTATTTACGCATGTAAATCCAAGGTTCGAAGAAAACGATGAAAAACTCCGAACGGTTTGACCAACGGGCACGATGGGGTTTGGAACCCAACACCTCCCGTCTACCAGCTTTGAGAGCAACACCTCTCAGCCACTGCCGGGGCATGCATCTGTTGGGAAAGCAGGTTTTTTTTCCCATTGATATTTATACATTGCTAGATTGCTACCATACACTGTTTTAGTCTAAAAAGTGAGATGCAGCTTTTCTGAAATATTAGGCATGATATGACTGATGGAGTTAGGGCGAGGGTGCTAAGAAGTAGGAAAGCTGTTGCTCGCATTTCTCTTTTGATTCAGTGATTTGTTTTTTCTTTGGATAATGAGTACGAAAGGGTGGGGGGAGTTTAAGTTCAGCTAAACCAATTTTGCAAAAGGAAATCTTGAATGTTGTTTCCGATATAAACCGAAACATCTGAACAAATAGACATAGATAGTATATATAGTATAAGGCATAGATATGCATTATACTTGATAAGAAACAATATTTATATTAGAAATATAGTTGTAGGCAACTTTTCTATAATTGCATTTAAATATATTATTAATTTTCTTTAATTTTGAATCGAATTCAGTTGAATCAGTGAAAGTACGGTGAGTTGCAGGTTGACAAAAAAAATTTTTTTTTTCGTGGATTTAGGTCGATTTCCGCTTAGCTGATTTTTTTCTTTTTATCGGGTTTGAGTTGACATCAAATGAAAACTTCTTATTCGGGATTTTTAATTTAATGGTTAGAATTTAACTTATACAGTGACATAACAAAAAGAATTCAAAGATTACAGTTTGTTTCAGATGTTTGCATAGTTTTTCGAAATTATATGCTAGACTAACTATACGAAAGGTGCGATAGTCGCAACTTACTCAAGATTCGCGTTTATAGGGGCCCCCAACAAGACTAAAATGCTTTTTTAAAAAGGGACTTCTCAAAAGGTTTCTTTCTGGGCTAGTACCAAGCCACTGACGCTTTTAACCCTCCCACCCCACCTCCCTCCCGACGAGAATTAAGGCTGTTGTTCTCAACTGCTCTGCTCAAGAAGCGCAAAACATTTTGACACCTTTACAAATTCATTTTTTAACGGAAAGATATAAAATTGGACAGCCCGACCATGGAAGCGATTTGGAATCGAACTATGTTTTCCATTTTTTGATCCATAAATTATCTATTGAGTTACAAGCGATTTTGATCACGTGACAGTCACGTTTTTCAACCTTTCTTGAGTGTTTTTTCTCCTTTCGTGCAGAAATTAGGTTCAAAACGCCCACTTTGACACTATTTTCTGCAAGATCTATTTCGTTTGCAAAAAAACCGGAAAAAACAGCTCGATTACACAGTTTCTGAACAACAACAACTGTTAGTTTCATGCATTTCGGAACAAAAATAAATTAAAACTTATGTTATAAAATTGCCCTTTTGGATTTGAGAATACCCGTAAGACTTTTTTTTTTAATATAAAAATGTAGGACCCCGAAAATGTTCCTTGCATGGGACACCTATAAGAAGTAGGCCGGGCTAACCGTACTATTATTAGTACTTTCAATGCTTGTGCGGCCTTTCTTCAGATGTGATCCGAAGCAGCCAAAAGATTGGATACTTTTACTGATTACCCTTTCGCTTACTTCTCTCACATTATGCTTGCTTTCTTTTCCGCTCTTTTCCGGGCAAATGTCTAAATTATATTACTTTCACATGGTAATTTTTTTTTTTACTTCTGACGATAAAAGAATATAGAAAGAAGCAGGGCTATATGCTAGGAGTTTTATCACTATAGGCGGGAAGTAAAATATCATTTAAAATAACTGTTTTTTCGACTGTTTGTCGCTCCACACATGTATTTTATGCTTTTATTTTTTTCGCTTGTACGACCTATGCATAATCTTGCCCATAGCAATAGCCGTGAGAAGAAAACTGACGAAAATAAAAAAAGACTTTTCCTTCTTTTTTTAAAGCAACCAGAATTGGATCTGAGAGATAGTATCACAATGCAAAGAACAGGATACAATGGCTACAGGACAACGGAATTGTCCAGTTTCTAACTTCCCATAGAGATTCTTATTTCCTCTGTGTTTTGGTCAAATTTCTATGGGCCACCCAGAGTTACCACCCACCATCAGAAGGAACGGGGGCGGGGAATGTGTACGTAATTTAGCTATACCTAAGGAAGACCTAAGTTGTCAATGGTGATTATACTAGAGAGGAGTGTAAGTCCGCAACAATAAATAGTTCTGTACTGAATATGAAAGAAATGGCATATTAAATCTCTTTTTTTTCTTAATTTTCACAGGAAAAATGATTGACTCATTAATCGAAATCGATTGAGCTTAGCATATATTCATTTTTATGATAAATATGTAATAATAATCAAGGAAATGTATTTATTCGCAAGGAAGGTTTTTGGCGAGTACTTGGCGCGGTGCTCGCAAATAACTAGCAACCTTAGACCCCCAACAGAGCTGTGCGGGGTGATGGTCAATAGATATTGCCTCTTCTTATTATCAGAGATTGTAGATTTTTGATGTCCAATCAAAAGTTTCTTTTTTTAAGCTATTACACACAGAGAAAAATTTTCGGTGGATTCGAATTTTTCGGAAAATTTCACCCCAAGTACATACCCAACATATGGATGAAACATTAAAAATAACAAAGAAAATTTTCTTTTGCAAATTAAAACGAATAAAAGCTCTTTATTGTAAGGCTGTTCTCAAAAATATTATTTTTCCCCGCTCAAGAACCGGAAACTTTATATTTTAAGGTTCTTTTTTAAATGTAAAAACAGGATACTTGCAGGCATGATATTTGAAGGGATTTGAAATCGAACAGTTTTTCTTAGTTTCTGGTAAATTAATTACAAGCAATTGTTGTCTAAGAATGGATTTTTATTTATTTATCTAATTTACTGGACAATCACGTTGGATATAAAATTTTGGTGGATTAGACAATTTCACCTCAAATAAATATGAAGCATATGGAAAGAATATGTAAAATAACAAGAATTTTCCTTTTGTGTGAATTAAAACGAACCTCTTTTTTTTTTTAATGCGGCTTTTCTTAAGTACATTCACGATATAATTTCCATCCCTCCGCATACAGAAGTTTAAACTATTCTTATTTTACTTAGAAAGAATTGATCAGAAGTTAAATTCATTTGTCTTTTAAACAATGATATAAATTCAATATTTTAACAGTATTTTAGACACAAAAACAAGAAAAAATTCACCAGTAAACTATATTCACCATAATGCATACTATATTTTTATACATAAATGTAAGTTAATTTGATTCGATAAGTTAAATTATAATTTAATTTGACATAAATCAATTAACTGGAAACGAAATTGCAAAATATCTAAATATATATTGGATTAGTTTAAAACAATTTCTGCAATGCTACTAAAAATGTGCATTTGTTTGTAAACATTGTGAGAAAAAAAATTGTGAGTAAAGTGTTGTACGAACATTGTGAGAGGGTGTGTATGTGTGTTTCCTTCTATTTTAATAGATAAGTTTGAAAAAAGTGATATTATAATAATTTTTAGGATGAAATTTATATTGAATATGAAATTGGAATAAAATTTGCAAGGATATAATTAGATTATTTTCAATTTTTTCTTTTGTTTTAAACATAAAAATTGAATGCTAAATAATAAGAATTTTATCTTTATTTAAAATGTTAACATATATATCAATAACATTTTTATTCGGCTTCATAATAAAACACTGCACAGCTTTTGAATTTTAGCATTCATTACTGTGAGTTTATTACACAGGTAGATTTATTTATTGTTATTATTGTAATGAAAGCTTTCAAATCTGGGACTAAATAATAATTGATTTAGAAAAAAAAAGCTAAAAATATTAATTCCTGTTTTCTTTTATGATTTTCCGAAGAAGATTTCTATTACAAACAAATCAGCGAAGACTATTTTTATTATAAAAATAAGGGGGAAAACAATTTTTATTTTATACACGTTTCATGTGATTTACAATAAATTCTATATTGAATGTATTAAAAAAAAAAAACTGTTTAATTTAATATGATATAGCTTCTTGCTAGCTAATTTTATATGATATGATTTTTGTTCGCGCACTTTTAAAATAAAATTTCCTGTCCTTTTTTTCTGGTAGGGTGGGAGGGTGTCTTAACTAAAACACAATTTTTCTCTTATAAATTAGTTCTTTCTGAATATTTTTGTACATTAAATCATCGTTAATTTTATATCTTCGCGAAAAAACGCTGAAAATAGCATTATAAATGACTAAAACTTCAAAAATTGCAGAATAAAAAAATTTCCATATTGGAAAAAAATAGGATTCCAGGGGTCGATGCAGGTTTTTATTCTTGGGGCCCATTTTGTGAAAAGTAAAAGTTATTTTTATGAATTTTATAATATTTTTGTGAAAAATACCACTTTGTAATGAAAGTTGAAATCCAGTTACTCAAATTCGAACCAAGAATTTATTAACAAAAACTTCTTTAAATCCCCTTGCTAAAAAGTTTTTGCTTTTCGTGACCTGGTTTTATTTACAAATTACATATTTTAAAACAGTTTTTATGAAAAAGATTATTACGAAAGGGGCCTGGCCTATTTTATTAAAAGGAATTTTGTGAAGGGGCCTGTTTTATTAAATTCATTTTTGTGAAGAGGCCTGTTTTATTAAGTTCATTTTTGGGAAGAGGCCCATTTTATTAAATTCATTTTTGTGAAGAGGCCCAGTTTATTAAATTTATTTTTGTGAAGGGGCCCATTTTATTAAATTTATTTTTGTGAAGGGGCCCATTTTATTAAATAGATTTTTGTGAAAGGGCCCTAAATTGGCCCCAAATTTTGCCTGGATCGACCCCTAGATTCAATTTGCGAATGTTGAGAAATCGTCGCGCAAACCCCTCCAAAAAAACCCGACAAAAATTGCTGTACGCGAATTCCAAATAAACTTCATTGAAAAAAAGGATAAAATATATTGTATTGGACTAAAAGTTAACTATTGGATGTATTTTTAATAATGTAGAAAATCGCCGCGAAAAACAAAAACAAAAAAGAATCGCATAAGAATCGCTAAAAATTCAGAAATCACAGATGACAAAATTTAGTACATTAGGCTAAAACAATGGAATCGAAATTCTTTTAGGAATGCGGAACAATCTGCGTGGAACTTGAAAAAACAAAATAATTGTTAACATGAATTCGCTCAAATTTATTCCCCCAAACAACGATAAACAGCCAAATCCGGCGATCCTACAACGCCAAAGTTAGTAAAAAGGCTGGCGTAGCATAGTACCCATTGACAAGTTAAACGTGCCCCAACTATAGATGCTACGACAAATTGTTGAGAAGAAACAGGATGTTTCTGAAGCAGTGGTGACAATGTTCTCAAAATTCGTGGAACGAGGAAAATTTTCATGACCGATCGCTGGGCACATTTGACTGGTGAAGAACGCAATTTGCCGATTTTAAAAAGAGCAGGGCTCTGTGCCCTTCAAAAATGGCCTAGCGGGAACGCTATATAGGAATTTAATCCTTTTTTTAGGACATACGTATATTCGAAGTTCCTGGTGTGCAGACTGCATTTTTATTTTAATTTGACTAATTTTTTGAGAATTTACTTCCATTTTAAATTCAAATTTTCACCATTTCTAGAGATATTTTTCACATACTTTAGAAAAGAATATTATTTTAAACTGTTATATACTAACTGTTATAAACTAAGAATAATATTTCCTTCAAATTAAAAACTTATTTACACGCGACTATTATAAACAGAAAAAAAAGTTTTTAAATTAGGATTAACTTATTACGTATTAAAAACAGGAAAATATTGAAGATTACGTCATAAAAATTATATTTACTCGTGAATTTTAAAAGAGAAAGAAAATTGTAAAATAATAAATTCATTAATATGTATTAAAAGTCGTAAATGAAGGAAATTACGTCATATTTAAAGTGCCCAAATAATAATAATGTCAAGCAGTTTCAATTTTAAAATATATTTATACGAGACATTTCACATTTCTAGATGATCTTTTAAACTATTGCTGCCAATTCTAAAACAGCGCAAAAAAAAAAAAAAAAAAAAAAAAAAAAAATGTTTCCCTTCTTGTAACAAAAGTATTTTCACGTGAATATTAAAAAGAGAAAGAAAACTTTGGTGAAAATCGCGTCAGATTTAAAACGATACATTTAAAATGTTTTATTTAAAAGAACTTTCTTATAGCATTTATAAAAAATACCGCGAAAAGAAGACTGTTTACTAAATTCATTTTATATTAGCTTTTTTTTCCAATGATTAAAACTTATCTTATTTAATCAAAGACGAAGACAGCCATTGTATCTCTGAATAGCAGCTGATTTGGACTGACTCAAAATTCTCTCGATCAAAAGGAAATGAATGGAAACCCATTGACAGAGAGATCGGCACTTTTATTATTATTATTATTATTTAATCTTTCAAAATATTTTTAAAGCCGATGAAATTATCCTGCTTTTAGAGTCTGTGGTAGATATCTGCACGGGTCGGCCTGCGGGCCGGACTCTGTCCGATTTTCATTCACGGCACTCGGGCCGGGCCTGGTCTTATCCCTTTTCGGGTTGCGCCGGTCCCCGGCCATATTTTTTTCTGAAGGCTCGGGCCGGGTCTAGATTATTTTTTCTGTACAGAGTCGGGACTGGTTTCATTCCTAGTCTTCACGTCCCAAAATTTTCAATCCTAGTTTTGACCCAACCCGTAAAAAATCATTGTCTCAGCGTGGCCTGGTCTTTTCAAAGGTCAGTAAAATTAGGCCTGGACCAAAAATGTTTGCAAAAAATGCATGCATTTTTAAAGTATTCCACACTTAAACATTAAAATTTATTCTTTTTAAAGAGCAATATTTCTACGCTTATTAAAATTTAGTAAAACTTGTGAAAAAGAACCTGCCTATGACGGAACTCAGTTTTAAACTGAGAAACGTGTTGATTCATACAAAAATAACAATACTAATACGTAAGAAAAAAAATATATAATACATTTGCACTTGCTAAGAAAGGATCTTGTCTATAACGCATTTTTTTTCCTTTTCTATGCAATTCCATCTCAGAAGATTTACTGTATAGCATTTTTCAGATTTTTAACATACATGGAATATAGATTAACAACATTAATGATAACTGGAGCATTTACATACAAGAAATAGAGATTCATTAAAAAAATAAATATCGCAGCCTGCGGCACTTCTATAAAAATGAAGATTATAAATATGAAAATAAGTTAAGATAAATATTTCTGATCAGAACTCCTCGTTAGAGATCTGCACGGGCCGTAATTTCCTGGCCCGGCCCGAACGAAAGCTATCTTGGCCTGTCCCGGTGTAAAAATTAAAAGTTCTGTCCGAGCCCGGCCCGTTTATATTTTCGCAGTTCACGGCCCGGCCCGTACATAAATCAGTGAAAACAGGCCCGGCCCGATCTGGACTGACATGTAATTAAGATTCCTTTAAAGAATACAGCTGACATATTTTACATTACATTATTACACTTTTAAATTACGATGTTTGCGCATGGCAGAAAATACACATTAGCAAACTTAATGATTACTTAGTTTTGTTAGACGTTTCAACATTCAAATAAGGATTCATTAAAAGATTACTGTACTTTAGAATAAAAGAAAAAAAAAGAGGGTTAAAAACATCATAACTTTTAAAGCTGCATAATAAAAAGTAGATGTGTGAAAATATTTCTCAGTCATTTATTAAGGATTAAGGCTTTTTCCAAATCCAAAGGAGCTATTTTCTGACACATTTCTGAATTCATTTCTTTTCGGAAACGCATAAAACTGGCAGGAGTTCTTATTCAGAAGCTGTGTAACCGAATGGCGTTAGCAATTTTTTTTTTTTTTTTTATAAAGGTAATATATCTTTCAGAAAACACTGTCAAAGTTAGCGTTTTGAATTCAGTTTCCGGAAGCGACAGCACAGGAAAGGAGAAAAACCTGCAACCACGTGACAAGAAACTCTTATAACTCGACAAGTAATTTATTTATCAAAAATGGTAAATACTATTCGATTCCAAATCCCTTCAATAGTCAGGCTTGTCAATTTTATGACTTTACAGTTAAAAATTAGTCACAAAATGTGTCTAAGTTTCATGTTGTTGAGCAGTGAATTTGAGAACCCCCTTAAGGTATGTTTCCAAAGATTAAGTTAACAGAAGTTCATTATCGCTATTAATATTTTTATAAAACATATTGCCTGCCCTACACATCCTGAGAGCAATTAAGTCCAGTTCCGGTCTGGCTCGACAATGTAAAAAAAAAAAAAAAAAAAAAAAATGAAGCCTGATCTCGGCCCGGCACGAATCTGTGGAAAAAAAAAAAAAAAAAATGAACCCCAAGTCAGACACCATGAACATTCCGATGCCGCTGTCTACGCTGGTCATGTTACACTTCTGTATTGATCTGGTCAAAGTAGCATCGGCTCGTCACGTACATTTATACTTATTCTCGCGAAAGTTATGTTCATTGAAAATAGCTCCTATTTCATCCGTTTTGTCTAAATTTTTATATCGGACGGGGCCGAGTACGGGCCTTGGGCGAGGCCCGGGCCCGTGCAGACCTCTACTCCTCGTACGAGATAAATTTTTAACCAAATAGAAGTAAAAATCAATGTTTTGTAGACATTCATTCGGGCCGGGCTGGGCTGGGCTCGGGCCGAGATTTTAACTTTTTATCCGGGCCGGGCTCGGGTCAAACTTTTAAGTTTTTTATTGGACCGGACCGGGCCGAGCCAATAATTTTTTTGTACGGGCCGAACTTCTAATTATTGTACCGGGCCTGGCCAGGCCGCACTTTTTTTTTATGAGTCGGAACGGGCTCGGGCCTGGAAATTTCGGCTCATGAAGACCTCTAGTATGCAGTGTCTGAACGGGGGTTGGCGAGCTTAGCTCAGAGGGGGCAGAGTCCTCTAGTACATTAAAAAAACAAAGCAAAAAAAAAAAAAAATGAGTTTTTAGTGAACTTCGCTCACTTTCATAGATGAGTTTGGGTTGAACAAGTTCGTTTGAAAATTTTTGAATTTGAACGTGAACTTGACTCATTTTTGAAAAATTGAGTTTGATTTTGAACTAGTTCGTTTTTTTTTGTGAGCGTGCCCAACACTGCGCCAGCATCTATCTCCAATATTTTATAAGTAATAACGTTTTTTAATGGTAACAGGATTTTGTATACACGCTGTATAACTTTCAGCATCGTAATGCCAATAAATTTGAACGCAAACAAAATTTTAGATACGGAACAACCGTAGAAAAAAACGCGTAATTTATCTCAAATATTTCATGAGTTATAATTTTCATAATGGTAACAAGACTTTGTGGACAACCTGTATATCACACCCACAACGTAAGAAAATAACATTTTAAAGATGTGTATGTATATATTTGGTGCAAGTGTATAAGTGTGACAAAAATTAAGAGAAATTAAATATGCTTACATTTGCTAATGAAATGCAGTAAATAATTTTTCATAAGTGAATTTTTCTGCAAAGCATTAAAATTTGCAGTTATGCGAGTTGATATAATTAAATTGGATTATTTGCATGAATTTTAAAATTTCCATCAGATATGCACTTTTCCGTGGATAGGGTGAAAGTTATTATAATTATAATAAGATATGTAGCATCCGCTTTTTGCATCTTTAATTGCCAGAATAGGGACATATGGGCAATAAAATTTGATTTATCGACATGATTTTGGGCAAAAAGAGAGATATTGGAAGCCTGCCATTATTGCCAAGTTAGTGGTTATTATTGACAAGTTCCGTAATATGTAAGTTAACTTAACTTCCGTAATGCCATAGTTTGGATTCGAATTTCGAATCTTGGTATGTGCTTTGAACGTATGTCACTACTGTGATAGATAAATATACTCTAATTCTCCTTACTTTAGAGTGGATTTCACGTATACATTTTTAATTTTTTCCCCCCATGAAGGTGGAGCCGGCGAAGGCCTGCAAAGACTTCGTCCAGATGGATCAATCGAGAATATGCAAATTGTGAAAACTGATGGGGCGCTACCGGCATATTGCAGTCCGCCGAATCCTTGCCCCACCGGGTATACGGCCGAAGATGGATGCCTTGAAGACTTTGAGAATACAGCAAAATTCAGCCGAGATTATCAGGCCTCTCAAGAATGCATATGTGACTCGGAGCATATGTTCAATTGTCCAGGATCAACTCGAGAAAATGAAATAGATGCTTTAGCAAGAACATTTGAAAATGAAGGATTAGCAGAAGCAGCGCTCGACAGACTCATCAAGACCATGGAGGTAACTTAATACAATCAATAAAATCAATTCATTCGTAGTTACCTTGATTCTTACGCCAAAATTTTAGAGTATTTCTGCCATTCATATATCTGTTAATGATAACTATGCTGTTTACTTTAAAACAGCGCTAGTTATGTTCTATTGTAATTTATATACAGTCGAACTCGGTTAATAGGAGTAGCAAGGAAGTTATAAAAAATTTTCGTAAAAACCGTTATTCGCAATACCAGTGAAGATAATAAAGCTACTTAACACACACACATAAATAAAATAATTATAACTTGTGATTGCCCTAATTTTTCAATGCTAGAATTAGCATAATTTTAAATTTTCCCAGAAAAACTCGGATAACATTGCAAAGTCGCTGCATATCTCCAGCTGTTGGTTTCACACCCTTTTCATTTCACAGTGAAATACAAGGCAAACAAATAAAGGTTTTCTTCTATTCTCGTTCCTATTCCTGACTTACTTGTTAGCCTTGGCGGTATTTAAAACATTCTTATCTCTCTCTTCTTTCTTTCATTCTTTCAAGACCTCAGAGAGGGGGGGGGGGAGACCTTGTAAAACTGATAAATTAATACATTTTTGATAAACTATTGTAATGTAGAAATATTATAAATGAGATATCAATGTTCCATAAAAAAGTGATTTCTTTACTAATTCTACCCTAAATTTAGCCAAAAATCACATCGAAATTAACAAATATTTCTCTCGTATTATCCGTGATCCTACTTTTGTAACGCGTAAAAAGCGTTCTTGACGTGCGAATTGCTCTTTTTAACAGTGTCTTCGTTTTAGCCGAGCTGGTATTAAACGAGTTCGACTGTATATATTTTTAATGCATGCTTTAATTAATAAAAATCTAGAATTTATCGAATGAAGCAGTAGGTTTCACTTACCAATTTTTAAATTATTTAAAAGGAAAAGCAAGCACAGGCTTTAGCGAAAATGTTTACGAATCAATTCGTAACAAGTAATTAGAAAAGCATTATATCTTTATTATATCTCAAGATCTTAAAATTTCACACCACATACAGGGTGGCCATAAGATAACTTTGCCGATATATGTACGACGAGCCTCTGGCGACTGCATTGTTCAAGAAGTACAGGTTTAAATTGGCAATTTAATGCAAACAACAACAAAATAAGGCAAAGAACAACAATCGAGCTCGTACAGTTACGGTTTAAGTGACAAAACTTCAAAAATTTCAAATGGCAACAGCATCTTAAATGCGCTTGCAAAATTTTCGACGCAGTGAAAGATCATAAATGGCGTTATAACACACTATAGCACTAAAACCGGCGATAAAAAAAAAAAAAAAAAAAAAAAAAAAAAAACTCAAATAAGATCCGTGGGAACATAAAATGAGTCCAGCACGGCCAAAACAAAAACCTTATTCAGATTACAAAATTTTCCAGTGTTGTCCTTCATAGACGATGACATATCGTATGCAGATGATTGTGCGCAAAAATAAATCATGGCCTGAAGAATATGCAGAATCTCTCGTTTATCTGCGTTTTCCATCTCAGATGCATTTTAACGGATTCGACGTTCATACTTTCTCGTTAATAACTCAAAAGACAGAAATCCATTGACGTTCGTTCGGGTGATCATGAAGAGAAACACGCACAGGAAAACGAAATGACGGTAGATGAAAATGTTACCTTAGTGCTCTTTCAGAACATACGAAGCAGTTACTGCTCTTCTTTGCCTTTATCTTATATCGTCATTTTTAGAGCTACAAGTTTTTAACTATTTCAATGCTACTTCTGTTTTGTTTTTCTGTGTAGATCATTTTGCAGTGCAAAATTGGGGAATCGAAATTTTCGTAATATTGTCACTGTGACTGTAACTGCAAACTTGATTATTGTCCATCTAATTCCAGAGCGCATTACCCTACATATGGAATTTCATCTCATTTCCTTGGTCATTAGGGCCTCAGTTATCAGCATTTCTTTTTATGACCACCCTGTATATTGTATATTGTATTCAGCATAAACAATATGGATTGAATTTCAAAAATTCGAAGATGCTGTTAAAGAATACTATTCTACAGCACATGTATATGAGGAGCAAACATTCAAACCGTGTTTTCTCACAATAAAATTAAAAATGAGTTATTGTTAGTTTTATGAACTCTGTGTTAAATTGCACAGAAATAACCGGTTGTTTTAATAAAAAAATTTTTTTATCAGGTTATAAACCAATTTTAAAACTTGGCGTTTCAATCAAAGAGTGTTTCTTCCAAAGCCTGCATTCAGTCAAACAGTGATTTCTCCAGTCTGCCAATCACAGTTGTCACTTAATGTGTATTTTCGAAACCTACTATACATATCACGATTGAAACGGATTGTTTTAGAGAAAAATAAGAGAACTGTTAAGGTTAAAGGCTTCCAGAATTATAGATTTCAAGATCAAAGTGAAGAATATGACGTAAATCTTTTTAAAAAGGGAGTTACTGTTGCCCGTGGTCAAAGGGTTGTTTTAGAATCTCTTCCTCTTAACCACGCCATATGAGTTGAAAAGAAAAAAGATGTTGACAAACTTTTGAAGGTAATGTATGGTGAACAGTGGCAAAATTAACTTGATGATGTCTTCAAATGGTACAACCACACCACATGCTTTACCAGCTGCAATGAAGAAGAAGGGGAAGTGTGTGACTATCTATATGAAGATACTGGTCTTAACAATTTGAAGTGGATTTCTGGCAAACGAGTATTTATTTAGTAAATATTTAGTGAACACTACTAGGTACCATAATCTGTCATTTTATTTTATCAATAATCAACTGAAGTCAATAATTATATAAAATAATGCTTTTGTATTATTTGTGAGTTAGAAGTTATTTCATTCAAAAAGCGTTTTACCCACTTGTCAAACAATTAAAACATGTTTCCTCCTCTGAATTCGGTCAAAACGTGATTTCTCCAAATATTAACTGCATTTTATTAATTTGTTTTAGGTTTAATATCTTAGGTATGCTTGGAATTATTTCTACTAACCAGTAATAATAATTGGAATTAAATACAAGTTATTTTCTAATTTATCAGTGTTTTGTGTTTTTTGAAAATTTGTATCTAAAGGAGAAAGCATGGTTTGAATGTTTGTTCCACATATTAGTTTCAGTCACCTAATAGTCGTTTTAGCGCCATAATATATGCCTGAATCAATTTTTTCAGATTGGCTCATTCCATTTATTTAGAATGTATTCCCTGTGCTAAGCTTCAGTTGCAATCAAAAGACTTAATTTGCAGTCAAAAACATGAATTGTGAAGCTAGTCATACATCACTGATTAAAATTCTTTCTTTCAGCAACAATATTTAAGGGGACAGTACACTTTTAAAATTTTCAAAAATCGATTTTTTTACATTGTTAGAATGGTTATTGTATTCTGAATAAGTTGATACCAATCTTTTAACTATGTGATAATTATTTACTGAGATATTTGAGAAAATGTAGACATCACCCCTTCATTTCCGAATTAACAACTCAGCGACAACTGTCATGGCGGTTTGTTTACATTTTGTTTTCGCGCTTTTCACATTATCGTAACTTTGGAAATATACTAAAATGCAGCAATTGTTATTGGTTAAATACCTGAAACAATAATAAGAAAGCTTTAAAATATTAACTTAAACTTACACTTTCGCCAAATTTGTTGACTTTCATGGTTTTTCACAGTTTTATTTGCTATTAAGTGCTTAAATTTGAAACAAAATAGTTTTTTTTTTCCTAGAGCAATGCTTTCCTCATTTTGTAATAGTATTCTACTTCTTAGTATTTATTAGCTTTTTAATGAAAAAAAAAAATATGCAAAATGTGCTTCAGAACAGCATCGAAGAGGGAGTCAGTTTAATGGTAATCGCTATACAAAATACGATGATAGAAATATGTCCTAAGGTGCTAATTCATAAAAAACTAAAAAGTAGTGAATTTGATAGTGATTTTTGTTTCAATTGACAGTTTATAATACGGATTTATTGACATTAATATATTTTTTTAGTAAACTATCCGGATTTTTGTTCAGCGAAGTATGTGAATCAGATATCAAAATAAGAGAATCCCTATAAAATGGCTTATATTTTGCATTAAATAATCCAGTTTTATAAAAAAAAAAATAAAAAAAAATGCACATTTAAGCTAACAAAACAATCAAAGCTAAACAAAATTTTAAGTTATATGTTTAAAATTAATTTTTTGCAATAGTAAATGCTACATTTTGATAAATTACATCTATTTATTTTTTAAGTATGTTCCTATATTCTACAGAATTTTACAAATAATTTTATATGTATCATTTTAAACTAGCATCTAATTTTATTTTTAATACAGAATACGATATATAATTAGTAGTTTTGTTTCCTTTATTATATATTTTACATTTAAAAAATACAATTTAGTCTTTAAACGGCTTTTTCTCAAAATGGCATTTTTTACTCTTGCGCGCATGATATCTCCAAAACTATTTGAAGTAGAGCTTTAAAATTTTTTCCCTACATAAATATTTATATTTTCATGAAAATGAACTAGGATTATAAAGTTGTGTTCAGTATTAAAAAAATTATGCGATTGAATACATGTAAAAATTCATAGTTTTTCTAATTTTTCTAATTAAATGTCAGTTACCCTTTATCTAATTAAATGATTACAAATTTCCTAGTTCAAATTATAGACTAGAGTATTATCTTTAATTTAACCCGGGAGCAGTCGCATGAGGTGTGTACGGTTTTTACAACTGTCACCACTATTTTTCAAAAAGTATTCTTCAACTTAATTTATTTCATAATTTATAGACTTTGTAAGGTTACGATTACTATTTGTATTTATTGGTGACAAAGCAAAAACCATTCGCACTCTGGGTATGACTTCTCCCGGTTAAGATAAAATTCATGCAAATACAATGAAATTAGCATGAGATATCGTGCGCGCAGTGAAATGTTATCCAATGTAAAAATTTTAAATAGCAGTTTGAAATTGACCCCTTGATTTTTTAAAAATAATATATCCAAATAAAAAATTTTAAAACGTAGTTCAATATCACCTAAATATACTCTAAAATTTTTGTGCTTCTAGAATGGTTAGCTTTTTTATAAAAAATTGCTAAACTCATGACAAATTTCGCATGTTTTATGACCGTTAAAGGTGTACTGTCCCCTTAAACTATTTAATTAAAATCGATAACATTTTAATGACTTGTTCCTCTTTTCAAGCAATACATAATCCACCAAAATTACATAAGGTAAATGTACCAAGGTCACTTAAAGACATTTATCGAATTATCCTTAAAAATTTAGTGGTCTAAATGATATATATATAACTTTTTGTACAAATAAACCACTTAAACAGATAATATTGACCAAAAATTATGAAATCATTATTGTACAAACAGAAACAAAATACTAGTTAAATTGTACATTCCAAATATATTAGAATAATCCTATACGTCATATACACATTCGAAATTTTACAATGTATTCGCTAGGAAAAATAAAAAGTAATAAACTTAACTCTTCTCTATGCACCCCCCAACCCTCACGCGCCAGTAGCGAGCCACTCAAATCTTGAATGTAAGGTACTATACAGAAGTAATAATTTGCTTTACAGTCTTAGAATTAACCGTACACTGTACAGAAAATGTACTTAGGTGGTTGGATTGATGTACATTACAAAATTTATTGAAAAAATAATCAAATATTAAGAAATTGGATCTTAGTTTATTTTGACTGTTTTTCTTGTACAGCTAATGTTTCAACCGGAATAATTTTTTTTTTCAAATATGTCGTTTTCGCATTCTCTTCCTTTTCATTTTTTCTTTATCTTTTTTTTATATCTTTTTCTCATCAGTTTTAGAAATATTAATTTCTTTATTCATAAACCATTATATCATTTGAGGGAAAGTGTGTACAACTGGTATTTTCCACAGGCGTTGATCCCTTTTTCATATGAGATGTAAATCTCCAACTGGGAGAAAAATGTCCGGACCAAGATTCGAACCAGGCATCTCTTGGCTGAAGCCGCCAATGCTCTACCATCTGAGCTATCCTGGGTGAATCTGGTGGATCTAATATACCGATCTAATCTTATTGATTATAGCATCCGGTCTGATATCAGAATCAGCCCAACAGAATAAATCGCAGATAATGGAACGCCAGAAAACACTGGATACGTAATTACACTATATTAATTTTAACACAATTCCATTGTGTTAAAACGGTCAAACGGTCTCCCAAAATGTAAAAAAAATTAATTGTAAATTTTGTGCTAAAAATGGTCTTTACTACCAAAAGTGTAACAGTTCTTACCAGTTTTATGATCCAATGTAAATTTCGAAGACAAAAGTCCCATCTTTGTTTTTCCTATAGATAATTTATAGCAGAATTAAAGGAGGGTATTCTATTTTCGTTTCTAGTACTATTTGTAGATCTACTAAATTTCTGGATAATGCATAAAAAATTGCGCTTATTTCAAAAACTAGATAATGGTTCAACAAGTTATTATATACAATTTATAAAAGTTAATACACATAAGAAGGGTTACATGAAGTATTCAGTAGATTAGAAGAAAGATAATTTGAAATCTTTTTCTTTTTTATTTCATTTTTATTTCATTTTCTTTTCCCTGCAGATTGAGGGGGAACACAAAAATCTTGTGGCGAAGAAATTTTTCTCACAGAAGGTAAATAATATTCTGTGTGTTTTGTTTGCAAAGCTTTTAATGTTGTTTTGTTTCGCCGCATTGTGAAATCTGGGATAATGCTTAGTGCTTAGTTATATGTAAAAAGCATGTTGCACAGAGTAACATAAGAAAATGTATTTCTCTGAAACTATACAGGGTGTCACAAAAAGATTGAAACGGTCCTGCCATTCATTTAAAAAGAATCACTTTTGAAATTTTTATATGGTCCCTGGGTCCTGCATGATAAGGTACTTACAAAAAATATTTTCATATTTTGATAAGTCAACAATAAAAATTCAATTCTTCTACGACCAAAACTCATTGAATTATGATACTTCGAATTTTAGCGAATTTGGAGTTTTCCGGCATTAAAAAATCATCTGCTTATTGTTAATGCTGAAAAGCTCTGAAATTTCACAAAATTTTAATTATCATGACTCAGTGAATTTTGGTCGTGTAAGAATGGAATTTTTACTCTTGCACTTATCAGAGCATCAGAATAATTTTCTAAATATTGCTTGACATAGGGGCCGTATAAAATTTAATAAGTGCAACTTTTAAAAAAATAATAGAAGGATTATTTAATCAACATAATCTTGATTCCTTCCTTATTTTGAATATTTTTGCAATTTACATTGCCTGCGTCAGGGCCGAAACTAGTCTTTTTTGCACCCGGGGGAAACGGATTTTGGCGCCTCCCCCCCCTTCTCACGCACAATAAAAATTACCGACCGCAGGTACCCTATGCAAAAAAAAGAAAAAAAAATCCTTAAAATATAAAAATCATTTAATAATAATTAAAATGCTAGCAAGAAATATCTAAACAACGCTCCCATAGGATTAACATTAGTTTCAGCGTTAAAAGCCTACACTTGTCACGCGAAGAAATTGAATCGCTAACGTTAAACCTATGGGAGCGCTCTTTTTAAAATTTCTCACTTGCATATTAATAGTTTTAAATGATTTTTTTCTTGCTTAGAATAGCTGAGATTTTAGTGTTTACTTTTTCGATTTTGGTTGCAGAATTTTATATATATATATATATATATAAAGTTACTTTCACTTCCACAAATTTAAAAAGATCGCTTCCATAGGTTTAACATTAGCTTGTAAATTTCTTTGTATTTCTTATATATATATATATATATATATATATAGATTTTTGCATAAAAAGACAAACAAAACCTTCATTTATGGTGCCCCCCTCCCCCCTTTCGCCTTTCGTTTTGGCGCCCGAGGCACATTTCCCCTCTGCACTCCCCTAGTTTCGACCCTGCTACGTATCGCCAACAGGAAAAAAAAAGGCCCAATTCAATCTTTTCGAGACACCCTGGATTGTAATCAATTTATCAACTAATTGCATATGAATTAAAAAATATTGGAAAATTTGTTCAAACAAATTCTGATGCTTTAGAAGATATTTTATTGAAAAAATCAGTTCAAAAGAAAGTGTCAGTAAGAACTTTGAAATTCATTTTAATGCACTATTCTTATGATTTCATTCATAATACCAATACAATAATAAGCAAATGAAGCATTTCTGAGAGAAAATTAACATCAATGAATTGTGAGAATAAATTCATAATACAAGGGAGTATAACATTTAAGTACTTGACAATATTAACAGCAAAAATTTCTTCGATTTAGTATGTTAACACAAAAATACATCTATACTATTTTGCATTTTTTAGACCGAAATACTAAGGAATCGTCGCTACAATGTATAATTATCGAATGTGAAAAAAATTCTGCTTTTTTTAAAACTAAAAACTACTACAAAGTATAAATGTAAAATATTTTTCGATATTTTATCATAGTCATTTAGGGGCTTCACACTGAAGAACTATTCTATTTATCTGTTATAGCTATTCAACCCAGTCCGGAGACACTCTAATGTTTCTAAACAGTATAAAACGCTAGCACAGAGGGAAGGTTACTTTCAATTTTTTCTTTTACTAGAACGCGGGAATCTCCCGTCATCATGCATCTCTTCGACCTAGCAGCCATTTATCAAGAGATCTTTCATACCACAAGTTTAACGGGCACGTATATGACATGTATATGTCAGTGTTTAAACGGAACGAACCGTAGTCCTCCAGTTACGAGATCGACATTCTAACATTCGAAAACTGCGAAATGACTGATATTCACCAAAAACACCAATAAAGTAGAAGAAATTGGAAAATATTTTTTTTTCCACATTCGTGAGTACTGGATTGTTTTGATGAAATAAACCGCCGATCATTCGCTATAATACATTTTTGGCAATGATGTATTTATGCCTCTTGCGATTATGGCTTTAAAATCAGTAAAATTTTTCAGTTACTGAAATTATTTCCTTCATCAAAACGAAAAGTTATTCTATAAAAATGATACTGATGTCAACCAATTGATAATAACGTCTACTATTAAATGTTATATACGAATTACAGTTTGGAGTAGGTCTACATGTTAATACTAGAACCGCCATAGCGGTCACTTTGACCGGTAAAAAATGAAAATATGTCGTTTCGAACCAGAAATTATTTTCTAAAATAAGTAAAATATATACCACGGAGAAATAAGTTAAATGAATATGTTAAACAGTTTTAAATAAAAATTCTGGTGTTAAATAGTTTTATAACACTTGAGTAAAATTTCCGGCGGTTCTAGTGTTAAAAGTTGTACCAACTTCGTCTATTTAAATGGTACTACTACTAACAAGGGAACCACTTTAGGTGTTGCTCGCACCTAGAATCGAGACGTGGTGCATTTTGTAGCCCTATGCATAAAAGTTAAAGAACCGATAAAAATTCGTTGTTAAAATCATATTTTATGTATTTTTTTATATTTATAATTTTTTATTATTGGATTTTTATTTGTTAATTTTACACCAAAAGAGAGTTAAGTCGCCAGATATGGCACTTCAAAATTTTCACTAGCTTTATACTTGTAATAGGTTTACGTCCAAACCATTACAACACGGTGCGTAGCGAAAATACTGAGCTAGGGTTGCCGGAAAACTGTACGGGACGAAAAATACGCCAATCTTTTCCCGCCAAATATGTAAATATAATATTGTATTTTTTTTTAAATCAAATTCGTAGGTTCTTGAAGGAATTTTAAAACTTTTTTCAACATTTTATAGTTATTATTGACTAATTTATATTTTTAACTATTTTTTTTTTTTTAACTTTTACTTTAACAGCCCGAAAAGTGGTCTCGAAAATTGCATTTTCAGAAAGTTAATCTGCTGTAAAATCAAAAAATATTATTTTAACAAAAAAATTTTATCGATTCCCAAACTTCCTAATATAGAGCTTTAAAATGCACCAGGTTTCAATACTAGGTGCGAGCAACACCTAAAGTGGTTCCCTTGTAAGAACCATTCAATCAGTCACTGAAAGAAAAATGTATAAAACTTTAGATATAAAATAAACCAATTTTATATAAAAGAAATTTTTCTGCATTTTTCAGGTTATTTTCAAAGATTTTCTTCAAAGAATTTCTTACTAGACGATAACAGATGGTCTTTTTAGAATCTTGAAAAGTAAAAATTTTCTGTATCTCGAAAACTAATAATAACAATGATTTGTAACTTCCCGTAGCTGTGTGTCGGTCGATGTTTATTTCTTGTGTAAATGTTAATGTATGTCATAATTCACAATTTTTTAAATGTGAATTTATTAATTTTCACAATTATTTTTTTTTCTGATTAAAAAATGCCTGGTTAAATTTGGTTCCATTTATTGCATCCCATTAAAAAAGCAACCTTTAAATTGGGTGACTCTTTAGGAAGATATAAATCACGCCAATCAAAAAGATCCCGTGGATCATTAGCAACCTCAAACTTTTCTAGGCTGATTTGTCCAAGAAACTCAAATATAATGTCAAAAGTGGCTGTTACACCTTGAAAAACGAAGTTGGTACAATTTGTAATATGTATATGATTCCCAAACTCAAATTCACGCATAACATTTAATAGTAGGCGATGCCACCAATCGGTTGGTATCAGTATCATAATTGTAGGATGATTTAGTTAGGGGAGGAGAGGTTTACTTTTTTTCCACGACTGTTCGTCAAATTTGTGGAATGGGGAGTTTTCTTGTTGTATGTTTGAAGCATATGGGAGAGGGAGCTTGAAGATCGTCGTTTCTGATAATGGCCAAAATTATGCGATACCTCATAAGGAATTCACTTTGTACATCGAAGGGGTAGCTTTATTATAAAACTATCACATTAGAATAGAATAGAGCTGCAATTTCTTACAATATATGGGCAGAACCTTGAATTGTAAAGTACTATCACTGGCTAGCAACATAATTTAATATTTATCGTATGAAAATTATTAAAGAAGTGAAGAGATTTTACCATAAGAGCTTTTATTTCTAATTTTGTTTTATATATGAAACTATTTAGAAGAAGAAAAAGAAAATTGTAAAATAATCTCCAAAGAAAATTTCCTTAACTTTTCAGTTACCTTTTCTCTGTAATGTATAATATTTATTAATATTCTGAAATTGGTTTTCCTTTTCTTTCAGCCACTGAATCCATATCTGGAAGGAGAAAAGCTACCAGTTGTAGCCAAAAAAGCGCCCAAGCCCTCCATTGAATAATTGCATCCGCTATATTAGTTCTTCCTGTGTTACCAATGATAATTTGTGGACCCCTCGCTTCATCATTTTCGAACTCCGAATCAAATAGATAACGTTAATATAGAGTCTTCCTTGCAAGTATGAATTAAAAACTTTCTTGATGAGAGCACACTATTTGACGTAACATACTTTAACATATCCTTATCTTTGTTCAAATATATGTATAGTTTTCTTGTTGGGGGGGTCAAGGGTAATTAGTAACTTTAATTGGCATAAACCTGTTGCGAGTGTCTCATCTGTATATGTTCAAAATTTGTATTTTAAAAGACTATAAATAAATTTTAATATTGTTGACGCTGTAAAGTTGCTTTTAAATTTCTTTAAGTTGTGATTTTTTTCTATTAACATTCATATTGACAACAGTTATGATGTTGGTCATATCAAAACATTATAACGTGAGCTTATGTGTATCCAGAATTTGAGTTACATTTTTCTGACTTTATTTATTACCTGACTGTAAGTATATCACCATCTAAGATTCTTCTCAATTCAAACTGGCTGATTTCTGACAAATGTATGAAGTCAATTTCATTCGTAAATTCGTAAAAGTTGCAGCTATTCCTATTCGGTTACTAAGAAATAAAATAGCGTTTTCTATTTTTATATAAAAATATCTGAAATGATATTTCAGAAAATGTAAAATCAGCATTTCATGCTAAATTTTTAGGCGGGGCAGTGCGAGAAAGACACACAGGGGAGTAATATATTATAATTCAATATGCATCCAATTTACGAGAAAATGAAAACGCATTTAAATAGTAATGTATATAAATTTAATAAATTTACTTGTTAAATGAGTTCGTGAATGTGTCAAAAAGTGTATATTTCGTGAAAGAAAAAAGAAAAAAAGGGAAAGAAAAAAAGGAAGAAAGATCATGCTTAAGCTAAATAATTTATTACTGCTTCTGTTACTTCACTTGAAATACCCTGAATCACCTGAATTCATAATTATTGCAATCTACTTTTGGTGAGAATTACTTACCTACATGGAACTCTAGTTGAATAATGAAAAGTTTTGATATATTTTTTTTTAAAGGTTGTCTTTCTTCTTTGAAAACTAATTGCTTATAAACTAAAATACTCACAGTGATTGAAGTATATATATAGGCTGTGTCACTCGGAATACTATCGTCTTCCATGATATATATATGTAAGATTGTGTACTATTAAAATAGTGAAAATGAATAATGATTTTACTTTTCAAATAATTTGATATTTTAGAAAAATAAAAACGAAAATAGAGTTCAGAATAGAGATCATATAGACTATACAGGGTGTCCGGTCTCAACGGTGTCCAATGGCTAATTCCTAAACCGTTAGTCATAGACATATAGTTCCAATTACAAAAAAGTTTTAAATCAGGTAAAAAACATTTTAAAAGCGATTCGGGTCAATAAAAACATTTCTTAAAAAATTACGAAATTTAAATTTTTATACGGTCCCTTGGTCCTATAAGTTATATTTAGTAATTTTTTCCTATTACACTGACAAGTAAGACAAAAAAAGTCCCATTCATATAACGCTAAAATTGAGCGAGTTATGAAACTTTAAAAATGCATGACTTATGCCACTTTTCTACTCCGAAAACAAATGAGTTCGGCTTGGCTTTGAGGGATCATATACCAAGTGTTTAAAGTATTCGAAGATCTTACTTCATGTGTATCTGCGCTTTGAAAAAAAATCCTACAAGTATTATGATTAAGTGTCAAATTGGCTAAAATAACATATGTTTTATTTTGTCAGGATTTGAGACTGTTTCTTTTATGATTTCTTTTAACAAAAATTATGTTTTTTTTATAAGTTTTTATGTTACTTCAACAATCGTATGTATGTTTTTCCAGTTCAAAATTTGTACTCAAACTTTAACCGACTTTTAAATATCCGATCGAGATTGCATTTTACATACTGGCGCAAATCCGATAACAATCTAACATTATTAAGATTTTCGGTGGTTACCATTTATACTTATTTTACAGGATAACACAAAAATTTCGGATAGATTTCTGCCAAGGAGTTTAAGAAAAAGTTTTAGATTAGACTAGCAGCAGACCCACCCGGCGTTGCCCGGGCCCGTGATGAATGAACCTCAAATTTGTATGATTTTGTACCTTTAATTCCTTTTGTCTGAATTTATATTTTTAAATATAAAAAATCGCAAGAAAAATATTAAATTCAAGATACGTGCTATTTTGCGTAAGTTGGTTTTTGGAGTCTATGCGTACCGAAAGCGAGGGGAACCGCGACAAAACTCTCAAGTTTTTACTGATTTCGTGAACATTTTCAGACATTTTATTTTGTAAAATATATTTCTACTCGTCCGAACGTTTCAAAATTTTATAGGAGATGTAACTCTTGTCTATTTAGATGCTTCGATAAACATTGTGTTAAAATAAGGACGTTGACTATAATAAGAAATTAAGAAATTTGCTTAAATTACTATTCGAAAATAGTGGATAGTTCAACCTCCCACCGACAGAGAACGCAATATGTTTTATACAAATATTACTCTACGAAACAGTGGTCAAAGGGCTGTTATAACTTACGTGAAAATTTCAAGTCGATCATTTAGTTCGTTTTCCAAATTTTAACAAATTCGCGTTCATTCTCTATTAAAAAAAGCGTATATTTTTCTTTTTAAAAGTCGATTTTTTTTTCAATTTCGAACAAAAAGTTCTGAATCAATTTTTTTTAAAATTTACATACTATTAATTAGTGTACAAATATAGGCCGAGTTGCTAAAGTTTAAAATCTGTAAATGCTGTATTTTTAAAATTTTCATTTAAATTTGAATTCCCATTAAAATTTTACCCTATCGTTTTTATCTACTCTCCAAAATAAAAGTAGGTGTTTTTCAAAGCAGACATAATGTCTGCAACTTTTAATAAGTAGCATATATCACACGACTCCCTCAAAAAACGGCACATAAAAAGTCAGAAACGCTAATTTTCTAAAAAGAAATCTAGAGCCCCTCCCCGGAATTTCACGCACCATTCTTTTTTACACTTTATCTTTTGTGTTATAAACCTTCTTAAAGTTTCAAACAAATCGCCTTCTTAGATTTCCTAATTTTAACAAAATCGCGTTATGTTAGTTCCACATTCCACCACGAGGGAGCGCACTCTATTCTTAACAAAAGCTCTTTTACGCAACCTATCAGTAGATATGTTACTCGAGGAGGTGGCGGTCTTCAGCAAGAATTTAAGATATTTGTTGAAATAACTATTCGAAAATAGTGTAACTTAACTTTTGTCACATTTATATGTACTAAGTAGCATGTATCTGAGGACTACGTCAAAAAACCGCACCTGAAACGGTATGAAATGCAAAGGTAAAAAAAAAGAAATATTTCGCCCCCCCCCACCTGCCCGAAATTTCACGCGCCGTTTTTTATAAACTTTTTCTTATGTGTTATAAACTATCTTAAAGTTTCAAGCAGATCATTTTGTCAGATATCCTACTTTAAATGAAATCGCGGTCTGTTAGTTCCACATTCCACCACGAGGGAGCGCACTCTATTATTAACAAAAGCTCCTTTACACAACCTATCAGTAGATACGTTACTCGAGGAGGTGCCGGTCTTCAGCAAGAATTTAAGATATTTGTTGAAATTACTATTCGGAAATAGTGTAACTTAACTTTTGTCACATTTATATGTACTAAGTAGCATGTATCTGAGGACTCCGTCAAAAAACCGCACCTGAAACAGTATGAAACGCAAAGGTAAAAAAAGAAATATTTCGCCCCTCCCCTCCCCCCCCCACCTGCCCGAAATTTCACGCGCCATTTTTTATAAACTTTTACTTATGTGTTATAAACTATCTTAAAGTTTCAAGCATATTGTTTTGTCAGATATCCTACTTTAAATGAAATCGCAGTCTCTTAGTTCCACTTTCCACCACCAGAGAGCGCACTGTATTTTGAAGAAAATTGTATCTGAACGTAACTCCGTTAAACAACCTATCAGTAGATATGTTACTCGAGGGGGTGGCGGTCTTAAGCAAGAAATTAAGATATTTTTGAAATTACTATTCGGAAATAGTGGTAACAAACTTTTGACATTTTTATAATAAGACACATTTATCTCAGGACTCCGTCAAAAAATCGCACCGGAAATGGTAAGAAACGCAAAGGTTAAAAAAAAAAGAAATCTATCGCCCCTCCCCGTCTGCCCACCTGCCCGAAATTTCACGCGCCATTCTTATATAAACTTTCCTAATGTGTTATAAACTATCTTTAAGTTTCAAACAGATCGCCTTTTTAGATTCCCTACTTTAAATGAAATCGCGGTCTATTTGTTCTACATTCCACCACCAGGGAGCGCACTCTATTCTTAGCAAAAGCGTACATGAACGAAACCTCTTCACGCAACCTACGCGTAGATACATGGATGGGGGGGGGGGGGGTTCTTAACCAAGACTTTAAAATATTTGCTTTGCTTCACCCTTATAGCAGGCGTTCTGTACATGCTCCGTAAAATATGTAATAAAAATTCCACTTTCCGCCTCCAGGGGGCGCACTCTGTTCTTAACAAACCTACATCCGAACGAAATTCCGTTATTAAACCTATTTGTAGATATATTAGTCGAGGGGGTAGGGAATGATATAAAAATTTAAGAAATTTGCGGAAAATTACTATTTGGAAATAACCACTACTCATAAATTAAGGGTGCAGAAAGTTCTGTACGAACATCCGACATGGGTTCCCACTGCCTGCGGCACTGTATAGCAGGCGGGCGATAAATACGGAACATTTTTCTGTATTTAAAACATAAAAAAGAGCAATTAAAAATGCGTTTAAAAATGTCTTTAAAAAAACACTTCTGAAAAAAAAATCATCATCAATATAAAAAATGAGAATTTAAATTCTACTACAACTGTTGCTACTCGCTACAGCAGCAGAAAGCATTAGAATGCAAGGACTTATTGTTGCCAATTTACAAATTCTAGTGGTAAAAGAGCCAGTAAGGAGTATTCTAATCTTTTATTTAACGTTTAAAAAACACATTTCTTGCTATCTAAATCGATCAGCATCAAACAGGCACCTCCAATTTTCCGTAAATCAATCAAAATCACCGATTTTTTAGCAGATATTATCGCCCAACCAATCAAAGTAGAGAAAAAACAGAAAACAGAGTAGCAAACAAAAAGTCTGCCAGGTTGTGACGTCATTTGAAACTAATCCATTCTCTTAAAGTTCATTATTATTAAATAAGTTTTCAAAGCACGTGTTTCACCTTCATGCTAAAATTTAATATTAAGTTGAAAAACAGTCAGTCTTGAAACATTAAGCACTCAAATTGGTTTATTTAATTGTATCCCGGTTTACTTAATTATTTCTGCGAAAGCTTTATACAACCAACCAACCGAAAGCAAGCGGAAAGAAAGAAACGTATTTATTTGATGAGCGATACTTTATGAACCAACCAACCAAAAGTAATCTGAGGGAAAAAAAGGCGTCCTTTTGATGAGAGTTATGTCTGAATATTAATTAATTACTCAGCTAATAATTAGAATATTAAAATTCTGCGAGCCAGGTATATCAGGAGAGACTTTGGTCTATTCTCACAAAAATTTTGAACCTCGTACGTGCCGTAGATTTTGCTAGCCATCGCACACAGACAGACAGACACACACACAGAGCGATTTGTTCTTTTATTAGTATAGATAATACAAGACTGCGATTGTTGGGTTTTTAACTTTTATGTATTTTTTAGCACTGAATCCGAAAATTAACTTAATTTTTAACCATCATGTCAGGATATTTCGCAAATCATAAATTTTCAAATTTAAAGAATAACAAAAATCGAATACTATAAAGTAGAGGAGATGATTGTGTTTTTTAACTTTTGATAATTGATTTTTACGCACTTTTTAGCACTGTATCTGAAAATGACCTTCATTTTTAACCATCACGTTAGAATTTTTTTGCAAATCGCAAATGTGTAAGTTAAAATATAGCGAAAATCTCATTTTATAAAACATATGTAAAACATTTTTTATTTTATTTTATTTTATTTTATTTTATTTTATTAAAAAATTTATTCGATATTTTTACTTATCCTGGGATTCTTACAGCTAAACAGCTGAGTGGTCCGATGAGATGGGGGAAGAAATTCAATTTTAACATTGAACTTCTTAACTTTGAAATTTGCAATTTGCGAAAAATCCTGATATGATAGTTAAAAATGAAGGTCAATTTCGGATTCAGCGGTACAGATTTTATAAGAATCAATTATCAAAAGCTAAAAAACATGACATAACCCAACTTTTGCAGGCTTGTGCAATCTAAAAATATTTTAATGTACATATCATTTTGTAAAGAACTGAGGCTGTTAATTTAGAATCATTTTATTTAACAAAAATTCTGTTTTTTCTTTCTTCTTAAATGTTTATTACAAATTGTATATTTTCCATTAATATGCCAGAATGATTAAAGATTTCAAATTTATATTGCAATGTTAATTTTACTCCCAAACATTTTTTATATCTGACGAAATTATATTTCGACTAAATTTGTGAATGACCCCCAATTTGCAGCAAAAAATATGCTCCAACTTTAAACAGCTATTACTCGGGCAATTTTAATCGTAGAATAACGGGACTTTTTTTGTATTACTTGTCAGTGTAAAAGGAAAATTTCACTAAATATAACTTATAGGACCGGGGGACCGTATAAAAATTTAAATTTCGTATTTTTTTAAGAAATGTTTTTATTGACCCAAATCGCTTTTAAAACATTTCTTTATCTGACTTAAAACATTTTTGTAATTGGAACTATATGTCTATGACTAACGGTTTAGGAATTAGCCATTGGACGCCGTTGAGACCGGACACCCTGTATAAGAGAGTTCAATAGTTTTCAGAAGTTTACTTTCTTTATACATTATTAAAATGTAAACTAATGTAATTATTGAAAGGTGGAATAATTCACCACAATCTTATTCATGTTTTAATAACGTTGCCACAATAGTACACCACAATTGTAATTCAAATACATAGTAAAAAAAATATTTTTTAAACATTATTTGATAATAAAATAAGCATCTTCATATTAATTGCAACTAAATGATTTCTCATAATTTTCCATTTCATCCAACCCAAGCTTTAATCGTTTTATTCTTTTCATATACCGTCAAAACCTAGCTAGTCTTTCTCCGGAACCATAAAAATTTCGAGATACGCAGGTCTCGAGGTATACAGTTTTTTTTAAACATATAGGCTGGACGAAGGAAAATTTAAACACCACATAATTTACTTAATTTTAAATGTTGATAAAATTCGTCCAATATCAAAGATAAACTTCCAGAATTCTGTTTATTCGTCTCTGATGAGCTTCTTATTAGAATGCCGCGGAGCCCAACAGCTCCATTGTCGGTGCAATATGTAACAACAATAGAGAGGATAAACTCATTTTTCAAAAGTGGTCAAAGTTGCCCCGGTGGGCAAAGTGGTCACGGTGGTATATTTTTTATTATCTTTTAAAATATCAAACTCACTTATAACTTCATTATATGTGAGATTCACTTTACACAAAAATTAAAATTGTATTCAAAATCTACCCCTGCGCACAAAATTTCTAGTCCGTAGTACTCTACCTACTGTGCCTAATGAAATATCAAATCTTGGTGGGGATGCTTGCTGCTTGCATAAAAATTGAAGCGCGATATTAAAGTTTCTTTCCAATTTTCCCTTTAACTCACTTGACCACGCGTTTTTCCTGACCCAGTTGTCAGATTTCTGATCATGGAAAACCGATCCGGTGCTCATAATCATGATAACCCATGGTCCTCACATAGAAAGAGACTATTCTTCATTTTCTATGAAAAATTATATTAATGCTGACGTATAAATTTCTTGAACAAAAAATGAATGAATTTAGTGGAAGGGATATTTTAATGTCAGAGTGCGGAGAAGTGCCCGACATATCCAAGCAGCGTAGGTGGGTCAGGGGTCTTAACCCCGTTCCTGAAAATAGGTTGAAAAGGTCACCCCCGTTATCTATTAAAGATAAAGTTTGCAGAAAAACATGCAATCTTTCAGCTTTTTCTGGTGTCTGATTCAGGGTTAAAATTTTAAAACACAATAGACTTAAAACTTTTTTTCAGAACGAAAAAAAAGGCACCTATTGATTTCTTATGATAAAATGATGCGTGTTGTTCAAAGTATTTCTCCCAGATTGAGGCCCACTTTATTTGTCTAGTGGTTTGAACGCTGGCTACTGCAAAGAGGTGCTGAGTTCGAATTCCATTCAGAAATCCAAGTGTGTCGGATTCCATTTAAAGCGCAGGTTCCGATCTGTTTAGCCCACCTGTGCAAATGATGACCGTAGCACCCCTAACCGACCAATCAACTTCCAGATTCTTTGAAGATTATTTTCATAATTATACTAAAAACTGCATATTTCCAACCATAAGAAAGAATATTTCAGAAAAATCTTTCATTTTCCTAATTACGTGTACATATTCTCCGTTTTGTAGCTATCTCCGGAATCCCGTGAAGAATAAAAAGGTAAAATATTGACAAATAAGGCAGATTAACAGAAAATATATTTTTTGAAAAACAATTTTAAGGTTTAGATTATATCCTATGCCATGTATATTATCTATACTAATAAAAGAAATATGTTTCTGTCTATCTGTCTGGGTGCGATGGCTAGGAAAATCGACCGCACATAGATGTAGAGGGCAGAAAACTTGGAAAAAGTCGAAATCGTTTTTTTTCCCTACACTAGCTGACCAGCCCAGCGTTGCTCTGGCCCGTAATAATACTCAAATGAATCTGAAATTTTTATCGCAGGTATGTACAGAGGGGCGGGGGAGAGACGATGCAAATTACCAGGTCCAGACTATTGTTCAGTTCCAAAGTTATCTAAAGTCACAGGTTAAGTTTTTTAATTTTATATGTCTCATACTTTGAACTTTTTTATTCCAAATTGATTGATGAATTCAATTAAAATTTAATTATATTTTCAATAATTTTATTTTTATTTAAAATCTTCAGATGAAAAAGCAATTACAAATATAACATAAACTGTAATACTGAAAAAGAAATAATAAAATTGTAAGCCAATATTACTATATAGATTTTTTTTAAAAGTACCATCCAACAAATTTATTTTCTAATAGAGTAAAGCCTGTTAATAACGGAATCCTGCAATAAACGAAAAAAGAAAGTTCCAGCTTCCCCCTCCCCCCAAAATGCTATTATGCTTTATTCAATTTAAATGACCTGCATAAAACGGAATTTATCACTGGTCGTTTTCGTTCCCGTCTAAGCAGGTTTTATTGTATCTTACTTCTGGTGGGCCCGTAATAATATTCTTAAATGAACCTGGAATTTGTATTGCAGGTCCGTACATAATTACTTTAACGTCATGACGACATTTTGTAAACTTTTCGCTGCTGTTTAATTCGCATTACCAATACAGTGCTTTGCAGAAATTGCACGTTTCACTCAAAGTCCCACAGTTACGCCCCGGAGCTTTTTAATCAGTAATTTAAATTTCAGAAGCAACGCGTGCATGCTACGGTTATTAAGCCTATTTTTGCGATCGCTTATGCTCTGTGTTTAACGGCGTTCTCGATCCAATCTATTTCAATTTGAATTCGGCTTCTTCTTCACTTTCAAGCATTTGCCGAGATCTTTTACGGGCATTTCAAATGATAGGGCTGGGGCTGGCAGACGGTAGCGCGCAGCGAAAGGTAAATAACCCCGATCGCTCTAAATCCTGCTAAAGGACTTTTGCACATTAACCAATGAGATGCGTTTCTTGGGCGTTGCCATTAAACAATAACAAATAATCGCGATTTCTGTGCCACGTACGTTAGCGTAATATTTCCCCTATATATCTCCAATTTTTCGAAGCTTTCTAAGCGCTTAACTAACTAAAATACGGAAAACTCGATTACACCAAATAAGAATCGTGCTTTTATGTTTAAAGCCCCGCAATCCGCTAGAAAAAATATCAAGATTAACTCTTTCAAAAAAAAATGTTTCCCTAGAGCCGTTTCGTTTTTTTTTTCGCAATTTCTGCAATTTTTAAAAGTCTGTATTCGCGCTTCTGAACATGATACAATAAAACTAAAAATACCAGACCATGTCTATGTTCATTTTCCTTTCAAATTCCTTAATCTGTTTAGAAGAAAAACGAACATTAACCTTAAAAAAAATATTTTGTAAAACTCACTTTTGCGAATTCTGTTTTCTCTGCGGTGTTTAACATCCAAAATTGGCTTCGTAAATTAAAATAAGAAAAATTAGAAGATAGCAAAATACAACTACGTTAATTTTCCTGCAATGGGTTTTAAAAAATAGTAATATTAACCCTTTCAAAATCGTTCGTTTTCGTAAGTCACTTTTGCGCTTTCCTTTTTTTTTGTGCGATGTTTATAAATTGGCATCGGCTTCGGAAATCAAAATACGAAAAAACGAAATATACAAGACCACATCTACGTTCATTTTTCTTTCGAATTTCACAATCCGCTTCAAAAAATATTAATATTAACATTTTGAAAAAAATCGTTTGCGAAACTCACTGTGAGTTTCACGTTTTTCTGCAATCTTTAAAAATCAATATCGATTTCGGAAGTCAAAATACTAAAAAATGTTGATATCAAACCATATCTATGCTCATTTTTCTTTTGAAAGACGCAATCCGTTTTAAAAAATATTAATATTAACCCTTTCAGAAATATTTTCCGAAAGACACACTCGCAATTTTTGTCTTTTTTTCGCAGTGTTTAACGTTCTTCACCAGAAATTTTAATCGAAGTACAAAAAATGGGGGGGGGGACACACGCTTAGCTAGCGTATATTCAGCTATAAAAAGACGTCTTTGGTTAAAAAAAATATTAATATTAGCCTTTTTAAAAAAATCGTTTCTGAAAGTCTCTTCAGGATTTTTTCTGATCACTTACTTAAATCCTGAGTACGCAAGTGGCTTTTGTTCTCGACCTGAAGCACTTTCACCACTAAATATCAATATTTTTTCACGAAATAATACACTCGGTTTTTAAAAATAATATTTATAACTCATAAAAATTTCAGAGAATTTGGACAAAAATAAATATCGTTATTATTTTTTCAATTTTAAATGTATTCGGTGAAAGTCGAAGAAAATAAAAATAAAATAATGCTTCTTGCAAGACCTTTTTACTTAGATTTTCGTTTAAAATATAAAATCATTCAACATTTATTTTAGGTATATTTAAAGGCCCGGGAAACACCGGGCGGGTCAGCTCGTACTTATATGTTGTATCTTGTTAAGCATTATGTGTCGTATGTGCAATTAGTGGAGGAAAAGAGCAGAAACCTCCCCGCATACATTTTTATCGGAGAAAACAAAAATAGCAATTCAATTGGAAAATAGGTCTTCATTAAAATTAAAAATTAAAAATAAGTTTGCGGTGGTCGCATCCATAGTGAAATAGTAAAAGTATTTTACATTTCCAAAGATAAAACACCATTTTACTTCACATTTTGAATCTGGAGCAACTTTTAGCTTTTGATATCAAATTAGGAAAACAATTCGGTCAATAATTTTAGGAATTATAAAGAAGTAAAGTTCACCTCTAAATGGTAAACTGATTTTTATTGATATCGCCTGTCTGTAATATTTATTTTTTCATACTGAATATTTTGTTGCCTTAGAATTATCCATCGCAAATATGCTGTGATTTAATATATATATATATATATTATGAAAAAAATTATGAAAAAAAATTAAAAAATTGATTATTAAAAGATTTTTTTTCGTTTAATTTTTATATGTGAAATATGAGTTGTGACATTAATATTCGAAAAAAATATATACCAATGAACACAGTCAAAATTGGCGTTTCAAAGCAATTTCTGGATATAAAAATTATGTAAATTTAGTCAATTAAGTAGCAATTGATTATAATCAAAGTTGCATCACATTTATAAGGGGAGGGATATGTTTCTTAATTCTTTAGCCTTTTTATTAATTTACATATTTTATTGATTAAACTTAGTTTTTTTGTTTTCAAATATGTCAGAGACATTGGGATCATCAAGCGAGTAAACTGTAAAATTTCAGAATATCCTTGAGTAAATTATTTTATGCCAAGATTCGATTAATGTTTGAACCTTTTCAATTAACCATGTTCGTAAAGCAGAATATGATTCAATTAGAGGGAATGGAGCTGATTCAAATAAATGACAGCTAACGTTATGTTCTTAATTCTAAAAAAAAAAAAAACTGATTCGATTATTCGAGCTTCGTATAAGTGGAGGAATTTCCGTACATTTTCTTGTAGGGGACCAATACTTTTGGTGTGTACAGGGGCCGGGAAATCTGTCAACAGCCCTGTATTCGTCTTTATTCGCGAATCGGCAACAATAAAATTCACGGAAAATGTTTTATTAGACTGTTTAATATTTTCTTTCCGAATATAAACTCAGTTTTTTTACACAAGAGCCTCTCTATATCTTAAAAAATGAACGAACTCCATTTTGTTTTAAATTGCAGCACATTATTATCATAGAAACTCGACAGAGTTTCTATGATACCGTAAATGAAAGGAATTTCCGCCAATTAATGCCAAACGATATTTCAAAAAAATTTTTAGTACTCTTTCAAGTTTATATTTTCCGGACTGACCAAAGCGGGATTTTGACCCCTATATACCTCCGGTTCTATTTGTGATAGAAACAAAATTCTTGATTCTATGGAATGGGGCGTGCCAAGTGACTCAGAAAACCAAAATAAAATGCAATTCGTCCAGTAGGTTTTTAGTAAATGCGATTTTAAAAGTGCTGTTTTTTGCACTTTTGAAATTCTTGTTCGACCAAATCTGTTGACAGGGCTACAGCAATGCAGGGCTCCCAAATGGTCCGCCAACTGAATACCAATATTTTTTTAGAAAAATTTTCTTTTTAGATTTTTCTTACAAACCGCCCCGAAACCACCTTTGAAAGTTAATGCTATAGCGCAAACTTACCATAAAATTGTCTGTTAAAATTTATTGGTATTCAGTTGGCGGACCATTTGGGAGCCCTGCAATGTGTAATTATCGGATTTTTACGCGGTTTACGGCATTAGAACTGTTTTTATGAGTAGTTCAAACCTTTGAAAGTTTCATGTAAAAATATTAATTAGTTTTTGATTTAAAGCAGTTTAAAGTCTCTTTATTTTTGCAGCGTGGCGTGCGTAATATGTGAGGCATTCTTACGATCTTTTGACTTTTAAGTCCTGGAATAATAATTTTTACTTTCTTCTATCTTTACAAGAAGAAAGGATTGGATTCGCAAAAATTTTCGACTTCCGGTTTTCCACGGATTTACACGTTTTAGAGGTCAGAGATTCCAAAAAACATGTTTTTACAAAATGTCTGTCTGTCTGTGTGTAGGTGACACAAATTTTGTGGGCGCTCTATCTCAAGAACTAATGTACGGAATTTAATAAAAATTTATATTCAAGTAGTCCCTAATATAATTTGGTGCTGATTAGTTTTTGGTGTAAATTCGCCAACAGGTGGCGCTGCTATGCTGCATTTTTCGCGATTTCTGCACTAGTTCTATCTCAAGAACTAATGCACGGATTTTCATCAAACTTGAGATTCAGTTAATCCTAGATATGAATTGGGGCTGGTAACGTTTTGGTGCAAATCGCCCAACAGATGGCGCTGCTATGCTGCATTTTGCAGCATTTACACGATTTTCGTAATAGCTCTATCTCAAGAAATAATGCACGGCTTTTCTTCCAATTTCAGATTCAGTTAGTGTTTGACATGAATTGACGTTTTGCACCTTGTGGTGTAAATCGCTCAACAGGTGGCGCTGCTATGCTGCATTTTTTGTGATTTCCGCAATAGCTCTATCTCAAGAACTAATACTTGGGTTTTCAACAAACTTCAGATTCAGTTAGACCATAATATGAATTAGTGCTGTTTATGTTTTGGTGTAAATCGCTCAACAGGTGGCGCTGCTATGCAGCATTTTTCACGATTTCCACAATAGCCCAATGTCCATAACTACACTGTAAAAAAAAATCTGTAAATCTACATAACTAGTTTTTGTAAAACTACAGAAATCTGCATGTTCACTAGAATTTTATCCGTAATCGGGGAAAATATTTACCACTCGCATAGTACAAATACATGAAATATCTTAGTTTGACCTGTCAGCCAATGAGAAAGGACTTCAATGGTGACGTAATGACTATTCACGCAGCCACAGAGGCGTTCAAGGCATCCATCTTGATTATGATTTCAAATTAGTAGGTAAGTAAATATTTCTTCTTTATGAGTTAATTTTTTTTATATTTCCATTCTACTTGATTCCTAATAAGTACAAATCAACTACACAGTAAGACTGTTTGATTTCGAATTATAATATAACATGATTTTAGCAGGTATTAATGCGTAATCTTCCTATTATTTTTTGTTAAATATTTATTATTCAGTCAAATGACTATTCTTTACACCAGTGTTTATTAGATGCGTGCAATTTCTAATGTTTTATCTTTTAAATCAAATTTTATTGCAATATGGTTAGCAGATTAAATATTTTATTTTTAATTATTGATGCAATGAATAGTACTCCCCCCTTTGACTGATAATGAAGGCCAAATATTCCACTATTCTTCCGCAGAATACTTAAAATGTATACCAAAATTATCTGTCTTAATATTAGTCGTGCCGAGTAATCGGTATTTATTGTACTGGATTCCAGTATCGCGTCTGGTTTACTTTACTATTTTGGTTCGGATCGGGTCGGTTTGGGTTTCTTCGAATCTTGCGTGTCGGGTTCGGGTTGACTGATTTTTCAAAAGAATGTCCAAAATATTTTTTTCATGCTAAACATCTAGGTGTAGGGCAGATGTGCCAGTAATGGACAAACTTCTACATATTTTGTTTATAAAAAAAAATTAAACAATAAAAATTTTACTTTAAAAAAATTTCATAACTCCACCCCCCCCCCCCCTTACATGTTTTATAATCTGTATTATTGTTGATACTCTTAATCAAACCAATTAGGAAGCAAAAAGTGATCCTTCGAAGTTCCACTGTTTTTCATTTATGTTGGCGAACATGCAACGGTTTAACTTAATAAATTTATATATTCTTTTACTTTCCGGCAAAATTTATTAATGACTATTAATGTTAATAATGACTATTAATGACTATTAATATTAATGACTTGTTTATGCATAGATGTAATAGTTTCCCTATTTATGGAACATTATACTGTATATTATCCATCATATAAACTAAGCCTTAAAGAATGGTTCTAAGCATGGATTAAACTAAGCATGGGACAAATTTTGAAACTTGCAATTTCTTTAATTATAAAATTGTTTCTGAAAACTATGTTTCTATATTGTTCAAGGACATTAGAAATTTTTTCATTTTGTATTCTATAAACTGAAATATTGTTTTTGTGTCAAACAAAGTTCATTTTCTTATTTTTGTAAAAGGTGTCCCATTCCTCCACACTCTCTCCTATGATTCTAACTCTGAATATTGGGCACTTCTCTATCTATACGCACGTATCATGGGTATATGTGTTAAAACTATCAGAAATATTATATATATGAATGCGTGTATATGAAAAATGAAATGTTGTAATATTTTTACCTATTCCTAGAGAAGAATAAATGGTTCTTAACTGTGCCGTAAATAAAAAGGATTTATCACATTTCTTATATACTTTTGATTTCTTAACCTTTAATTGATGTTACCGGTCTCTCAGACCGCGGCTTTTTTTAATTTTTATAGTTTAACTTACAATTTTCAATTTAACTACAAACACTATCGAAATTTTGTTCCGTTTGGAACTTTAGTTCTATCACCAGAGACTTTTGAATAGGTGAATTTTAATTATAACAGTGCTGTACAAAAAGTTTAGTACAAAAACACCATCCTATGAGTTAATCGTGCCTTTTATTCATCTTTCGATGAAACGGTCTCACAGACCACTTCACACTAGTTACGTGACAATTTCTGTGACATCAGTTAAAAGTTAAGCAGTATATTGAAATATGTATTTATTTTATCTGAAAATTGTTCTGCTCAAACTTTTTGTAAAAATCTTAACAAGACTTGGAAAAAACCTAAATATAAACATCTGCATTTTAATTTTACGTGAAGTTCTGAGCAATAAAATGCTGAGTTTTTACTTTCTCATGCAAAGAGAGATATAGGGTAGGTAGGGGTAAAGATACGAACGGGGCAAAAATACGCACCGGCTGATTTCATATGAAGCAACATTTCGGCTATCATGACCAATAGGTGGCAGTTTGGTTTCAAGTGTACTAGTCATTTATTTAAACCTTTTGATAAAAGTAGCAATTTGTGGTAAGAAAATGAGGTAAGTTTAAATTTTCGAATTTTGATATAATATTTTGTATATTTCACTTTTTCTTTACTTGACAATACCTGGAATTTTTACAAATCCAAAAATTCAGTGGAGATCGAAAGCTTTTTAGCTTCTAAATGCCGTAGTTTACCTCGATCACATTTGTTTATACTTATAGGTAGCCGGTTAAGCAAAATATGCAGAATGGGGTAAAAGTACGCATACGCCTTGGGACAAAGATACGCACATGTTTATGATACGGGACTTTGCCCTATCGTTTTAGCTAGATGCAAAGCTTTCCACTTTTCTAAATTTGTGTTATATAAAATATAATAGATACATAACTAATATAAGTTAGTAAACTACATTTTCCTTTTTCTAGTTAAGTTTTTTAAATATAGAACATATGTTCTACCTACCTACTTTTAAAAATCAATATTCTTGTTTCATGAATCGCTTTTGTTTTAAACCTTAATCTTTAACTCCTGTTAACGGTCTCACCGACAGCTGCAACATTCAGTTTTCACAATTTAACTTTTAATTTTCAATTTAAGTATTAATTTTTGTTTAATTTTGATTCGTTCGGTAAATTAGAAGTATAGCTGAAGACTTCTGAATGCGGGAAAGTTTACTATAATAGTCCTTTACATAAAGTTTAGCGCAGAAACCGCCTCTTATGAGTCAGTAAACCATTTATTCAATCTACGATTAAGCGGTCTCGGAGACCGCTTACAGTATTTATGAAACAATATTTGTCACAATAGTTAGAGGTTAACTGCTATTCGCGATCTTGCAGACCGCTGTTTTTTCATGGTCTAGTTTACAATTTTCAGTTTAAATACTATAAAAATTTACTAATGCTTTTACATTACTCATTCATTTTAGTGGAAATGGGGCAAAAACCGGCCGTAATGGGCAAAAGTACGCACTGCGTATCTTTGCCTCATCACTGCGTACTTTTACTCCAACCAATGGGGCAAGGGGGAGGATGGCCACCCAGGGAAACCCAGCAAATGCTTTTGAGTTTTAGTGCAGTCCCTGGGGGAAGAAACCAATGGGGGAAAGATATGCAGAGCAAAAATTACAATTTCTTACGGAAATGTAATTTGACAGAATGTCGTATGATAGTGGAACGTGCCTAAGGTTTTAATACAACATTTTAATAAGTCGTCGCATATCAATGTTTTCGTTAAGAATCAAAATTAAGGATAAGTGCGTAATTTTACCCCCCACCTACCCTATATCACTTAGGTGTGTCATGTGATTGTGAGCCATGTTGAGGACAACTTGTCACCAAGCGCCATTGAGATCAACCACGATGGCGCTTTTTAACAAGCTGTCCTCACTTCAAATACTTGTGGGCATGATACCTACATATGTTTGAATATTAAAGTATATACATTTGTCCATTTTCCTACATAAAACATAAATTGTTATTAGAGATGTAATTGTAGATTACATTTCATAATATCAATAAAACATGATTTACTTTCCTTTTATTTCGGGTTCGGGTTGAGATAAGTCTGGGTTGAGTTGCAGGTTGCCGAAAATTATTTTAGCTGATTCTGGTCAGTTTGAGGATCGAGGAAATATTTTTGGCGTGTTCGGGTCGAGTTGCGGGTTGACTTAAGTATTATATTCTGTTTTGTGTCGGATGCAACTTGACCCATGCATGACTACTCTGTAGTCGGCTAATTTTCAATATATCAGGATTCGTACGGTCCTTAAAAGTACTTACATGTTTCAAAAGGATTTTTTTGTGCTTGAAAGTGCTTATTTTCATACAAATTTTTTTAAAGTCCTTAAAAGTGCTTTACTATCATTCTATTTCTTAATCGGGGGTGGAACTCTTCTGCATTTCTTTTCATTTCTGATTAAAAAAAAAAAAACGCCATTGCTAACCTTTCTTCTGAAATTTGACCTCCCCTTTTTGCTCCCTTCTGCACAATACCAAAGTTTAAACTGTTTAAAACTCTTTTTAACCTTTAACTGATGTTACCGGTCTCTCACAGACCGGTGCTTTTTTCAATTTTCATAGTTTAACTTGCAAATTTCAGTTTATCTACAAACACTACTGAAATTTTGTTTCGTTTGAAACTTTAGTACTAACACCAGAGACTTTGAATAGGTGAATTTTAATTATAACACTCCTGTGCAAAAAGTTTAGTACAAAAACATCCTATGAGTTTATCGCGGCTTTTATTCATCTTTTAGTAGGAGAGCTGTTGAACATTTTTGAGTAGGTATTTGAGGCACCCTGAAAATTTGTGCAACACTTCTTTTGTAATGCCTGAATACAAAATCGAATGTCTGGCTGAAGGATCGTGGCCCAAAAACTGTGCCAGACACAACTGTGCCAGCAACAAAAACTGTGCCAGTCAAGTGCCATTTGGCACTTGATACGTGTCTGGCACAGTTTTTGTGCCGACTAAAGTGTCTGTCATTTTCAAAATACTTTTTTCTAAGCATAAATATTATTCTGCCTCAATCTCAGCGTGCCTCAAATACCTTTTTTGGGTAGTCAAAAAATGGCACTTGACACGTGTCTGGCACAGTTTTTGGGCCGACTAAAGTGTCTGTCGTTTTCAATATATTTTTTTCTAAGTATAAATATTATTCTGTCTCAATCTCAGCGTGCCTCAAATACCTTTTTTTTGAGTAGTCAAAAAATGGCACTTGACACGTCTCTGGCACAGTTTTTGGGCCACGATCCTTCAGCCAGACATTCGATTTTGTATTCAGCCATTACAAAAGAAGTGTTGCACAAATTTTCAGGGTGCCTCAAATACCTTCCCTAAAATGTTTAACAGCTCTTGGACTATTTCGATGGAGCGGTCTCGCAGACCGCTTCAGACTAGTTATGTGACAATTTCTGTGACATCAGTTAAAGGTTAAAAAATGGCTCTACTCTATTTGTTACTTTATAGTGAATAAATAATCAGTCCCAAATTTCATTAACTATTCATTCCATCATATTCATTTCATTAAAATTTTAGTCTAGAATGAATGTACTAAGTTTTCCCCCTCTTACTAAGGTGAGCGGTTGAAGATATGTACAGATTTATAGTCAAAAAACACATTTTTATTAATTATCATAACAATAACTAAAAAAAACTAATTCTATCAAAAACATTGTCAATACAGATGTTGTAGAGGTTAAAATTCTGATTGAAATGTGCACTTACACTTAACATTTTTGTTGAATTTTTACAATTATAATTTAAAGTTTTGCCTAATTCGTTAAGTTCTTGAAGCCAGAACAGACGAGGTTATCAATTTACCCTGTTTCTAATTTATATATATATTTTTAATTTATTGAGGTATTATTTGAGGATTTTGTAATTATTTTAGGCTTTATTTTGGATATTTTCAGAATTATGGCTTAACCTCTTGATTACGGATTATAGCCCAGTGGTAGGAAATGAAAAAAAAGGCCGAATTCGGAATTAAATACGGGAAAGCTGGAAATTGTTTTAATCCCTTCGACATAGGCCAGAAATAAACGTACTAAGTTTCCCCGTCCTACTAGCTGCAGTTTTGCCGCTACGAACAAATAGATAACTTAAAGTGTATTATTTCATGATTTTTAGCATATTTCAAAAATGATTTGTAAATGATGGGAAATATTGTTTACGATCTCAGATATTGTATTTGAATTATGCGTTGTATTTAATTTGACATATATAGTGAATAACAGTGCGTATGCCTCACATTTAAGGAGGTCGAAAATAGTGGGGAGGAGCGAGGGAACAAATGAGCCTTGTCGCTACAGGAATTATAGGTCAACCAATAGCACGATTTTAAACTTCGATATTTTACTAAAAGAACTAAGATGGTTTTAATAAAAAGTATTTTCGACTAGTATACGAGCATCTTAACACGGGAGAACTCGCTGCATGAGATTTTCTCTCACAGTCGTACTTTTTTAAGACTCGTATTTAAACCATTTTTCATTTTAATTAAAATTTCAAAATGTTATTTCAATTATTTTACCTCTTTTGTGAATAAAATTACTAAGCCAACCAAAAAAAGTTGATATTATATGAATGTAAAGTAAAAGAAAAGGAATTGGGTATTCTCACTAGCGAGTTCTCCCAGGTTAAGTTAAATTCATAGAATTTTAAAACCTTTGGAATATTGAAAAAAAGTATTATAATCTTTACGTATTTTTTTTTAAACTAAGGTTTAAGTTTGACGATATCAGTTGGGAAATGGTATGTAAAACGGCTGTCAATTATGTACCTCTTTCTCGATAACTACTAAATTATAATCCTCAAAATATACAAAATAAAGCATTAACATAATTACAGAAACATCGGGAGGTCCTCAATAACTTAAAGAAAATACATGTATGTAGTAAACGGAGGCAGGGCGGATTGATTACTCTGTCTTTCTCTTGATTAGCGATTAACCCGGGAGAACTCGCTGCATGAGATTTTCTCTCACAGTCGTACTTTTTTAAGACTCTTATTTAAATCCTTTTTCATTTTAATTAAAATTTCAAAATGTTTTTCAATTATTTTACCTATTGTGTGAATAAAAGTATTAAGCCAACCAAAAAAAGTTGATATTATATGAATGTAAAGTAAAAGAAAAGCAATTGGGCATTCTCACTAACGAGTTCTCCCGGGTTAAGACAAAATTTTGAAATAGAATTGCGACCTTAATGTTCAGCAAAAATATTAATATGGGTACTCATTTTATTCAGAATTTCAAATTCTACGACATTTTTATTGACAGTGTTTTTGAAAGAATTAATTGTTCTGAGATATTAAGATAATTTAAAGGATTTTTCGACTATAAATATGTACATATTTTCTAATGTTCACCTAGTACGAGGGATAAAACTTAGTACTTGCATTTTAGTACGGAAGGGATTGAAACAATTTCCAGTTTCCCACCCACATAATTGTGAGTTACATCCGCCGATCACGGGGCTTTGAAATAGAATTGTGACAATGTTCAACAAAAATATTAAATGTAGTTCTCATTTTACTCTGAATTTTAAGCTGACGACGAGCTGAACACGAAAATTGCAAAACCTGAATTTCATTTTAGATTTCAAAGTTCTGCCATTTGCAAAATGACGTCAGCGTTACGCACAGATATGTTTGTCCTTTATAATATAGATAAATATAGATTTTATTTTCATATCAAAATCTTAGTGGTTTTTTTTTTCTTTTCAAACTTTTTTCACTCTTAAATCCATTTATATCTGAACCAAATCAATACTTGATCATTTCAAAGCTACCGTATAAAATCAAGTGTGTATTTTTAAATAATATATACGTAATGTGGGTCATACAGTAAAATGCGCAGAAAAAATGAAAAGTGACTTCGGACAATGAATTTTTTTAAAAGATTAATTTTTGTATTTTTTGTTTAATGTTTTGCAGTATTTCAAAGAGAATTGAAAGTATATGCTTTTTGGTATTGTTATTATTATTTGGTATTAATATTCTGCATAATTTGATTTTTGGAGTCATATGTAATTTTGAAATATGCCTGGAAAGGGATGGGGAGGACACGGTTCTTCCAGAATTTTAAATTCTAAAAAGTTTGTCGTTATCATCCAGACTCTTTGAAATTTTTAGACATTAAAAACATAATGTTTTCGTAGCCCGAGTGAAAAAATATTAATATTTCGTGGAAAAAGGCTGGTAAGATTTTTACCACGATGTAACACTCAGGTTTTTACTAATTTTGTCGAAGTTTTTGCACATTTTATTTAGTAAAAAATATTTCTATTTGTCCGAATGTTTCGAAATTTTCGTAGGTAAATGTAAATCTGGCCTGTTGTGTAAACAGATTGTGTTAAAATACGGACGTTTAGTTAGTTTTAGGGTAGAAAAAATATAGCCTTTGTGAGGCACGAAATGACCTATTAGTCCCCGAGCCAGGTACAAATTTCGTCAGTTATTTCCTCTCGGCCGATAATTTGTAAAATGCTTCAGAGAGTTGTATCATGAAGCTCCGTGAACGTTAGCTGCAGTTCCGTGGGTGGGTTGAGCAGCGGTAGCCTCCCACGCACGTAAAACAAAAAAAAAAGTCACTTTCTCCCGATTGAAAAATTTTCAAATTATAGATAACCTAATATACTGAAGAAAAAAAAAGTCAGCTAATTATAAAGTGGTGGTTAATACGTCAGCTGGTCACACGAACATGAAAAAAATATACAAGGTGCAAAGGAAAGTCTCTTTAACTTGAAAATACTTGCGAAAGGAGAGAGAGATATATCTATGTATTGAAGTAACGGTATAGTAAAGCGAATACGCCCGACCTGATGCAAACGACAGAAGCGTCCCTAGTGGCGAAATTTGGAAGTTACCTATTGAAAACCGTAAGCGAAAAGAGATAGAGCAAAATTTCCAGTTTGAAAGATTTGGAGCATCAATTAATTAGTACGAAACGACATTTGGTTCACACGGATAAGATAAATCGTTGCCTGTATACACAAAAATGTCCGAAATCAATGAGCGACGATTCTACTTTGCATATTCACATTCTGTAAATGTAGCAGTGCAAAATTTTAGATTGTGACGTTGTACTGTGCTGTAATGGCTGTAAAAATTTAATTTCCAATGCATTTAAAATTTTAGATTAACCCTTTCAGGGGCAGAAGAATTCTGTTAGTAAACTTATGAAACAATTGACTGACACCAGAATATTCAAACGAATTTCACAAAAAATAAAAGCTCGTTAATTTTCACTTTCATTAGGAAAGCAAAATTTTGTTAAAATATTATTGCTGCCATTTGTCCATTTTGGAATTAAAATTAGGTGGCTAGACCATCTAGCCACCGCCCTTGAAAGGTTGAAATCTATGTCGTCGTATTCAAGAGTCTTGCAATAGACGTTCTATGCTGAGAAATGTGCATGTAGAATTACGCCACGAACACAATTGTGTATCGTGAGCAATGGCGAACTTTTCGAACAAACTGAATATTAACATTTTATCACTGTGAGACTGTTTGTCTTTTTTGTTTTTTTATGGGATGTTATCAAAATACATTCAGATAAGCACATATTTATACCAGAAATTGTACGTATTTCTTCATACGTACAGCGCTATTCCATCCAAACGTTTACACAAAATAGAGTGCTTCAATTTTGGACCTTTTTGGGTATACAGGCAAAGATTTATCTTATTCATGTAAACCAAATGCCGTTTCGTACTAATTAATTGATGCTCTCAAACATTCTGATTGGAAAATTTGCTCTATCTCTTTTCGTTTTCGATTTGCAATGGCTATATTCCAAATTTCGCCACTAGGGAGCGCTGCCGTCGCTTGCATTAAATCGGGCGTAGTCACTTTACTATGCCGTTACCTCACTTCCATAGCTTTAGTTCTCTCCGTTCGCAAGTATTTTCAGGTTAAAGGGCCTTTCCTTTGCACCCTGTATATATTTTTCATGTTCGTGTGACCAGCTGACGTATTAACCACCACTTTATAATCAGCTGAATTTTTTTCCCTTCAAGATATTGGGTTAGCTATAATTTGACAAATTTTCAATCGGGAGGAAATGACTAATTTTTTTACGCGCGTGGGAGGTTACCGCTGCTACACTCACCCACGGAACCGTAGCTGATGTTCACAGAGCTTCATAATACAACCTTTTGAAGCATTTTACAAATTATCGGCCGAGAGGAACTTGGTCATCAAAATCTGTTGCTGGCTCGCGGACTATATGTTCACCAATGTATTTGAAAGAGTTAAAATTCATGTTTTTAAAAATCAATTGCATTATCAGTTAGAAGATTTTAACTTTTAGAGCATATATATATTTATTTATTTATTTATTTATTTATTATTATATATATATATATATTTTTTTTGCCGATACTTCTAAAATGTTATCCTGGAATAAATTGCTACAAGTTTTCGAAAAATCTTTTCTATTTATTTTTTTTTTCAAAAGTTTAACTGCTGGGTGGGGAAAATATAGTAAATTTAATATCGGAATATATCAACGTGTTAATATTGGTGATATATCGCGATAACTACCGTAAAGTTTATGCGAATAGAAAAATTGCTTACTTTAAAAGATAAATAGCATGTGACCTAAAATTTTAGTATAAACAGATGTAGAAAGGAGTTAATAAATGTTTCATGCTATTTTCTCCTACAGCATCCTTTATATATAATATAGGGAAGGTGGGGCAAAATCGGGTACCATAACAGTTTGTTAGTCTCAAATGCTGTGAAATGGGAAAACAAATTTTGTACACTGTTTTTAATGTAAAATGAATCCTTGGCTATAATAAAACATTCTTTTCAAAAATATATATATAATTGTTTATATAAAAAAAAGCTTTTTTCACACGTATGCAAAAATCCGGTTTTACTTCGCTGGTTGGGTTAAACCTGGTATCCATTTAAAACTATTGGAAAACTCATTTTAGTCAAAAATGTCTTTCTTTAATATAGTAAAAAATACATTTTTAATATTTTTAACAAAAAGAAATTGCACATGTGTTCGTCCATGTGTAAAAAAAATAAATCGGTGGCAAATTTTCTACGTTGTATAGGCCTGCTTACTTTACTCTGTACGTTTTAAAGTTCTTTTAGCTTCAAAAATCACAGATGAATTTGTCATCATATTCTTCTGCATTATATGTTTCGTGGGCCTATCCGTGGCATTTCAAACATCGTATTTGGATTTAGAGTTTGAGTAAAGTTCATAGCAAAACATACAGGTTTAATTATCCTCTTCTTCTGATGATGTGTTCGCAATCTTTTTTTGCTTTCTTTTTTTCTTTTTAAAGAATCTTCTTCTTTCTTCGTTTTGCAGTTTGTTTGGCTTATTTCTGCTTAATATCTGTTTCGATCTGTAATTTATAGGGAGAAGAAATCAAAAGTTTTGCCCTTTCTTTTTCTCAATTCTGAAGCCTTCCTTAGAAGGGGATAATAACATTTTAGGCAAAATTGGAAATTCAGATTGCTGGACTACATAGTCTGAAGATGTCAAATAGATAATTTTACTAATATATTCTGTAGATGTAACATTTTGAATCAGTGATGACGTCTGTGATTGTGATGTTAACTGCTGCATCTGGAAGCAGCTCGACGTGAAAGACGCTGGATAGTGTCAACTTGTTGATGTTCGGAAGGTTGAGCTCCAATATCCTGTGACGTATCAGAAATTTTTATTTCTGCCGCTATGCCAACCTGTGGCTGGATAGACCTAGGTGTGTTATCATGACTTTCATGGGTTTCTCTGTCCCTTCCGAAGGAGCAAAAAGATGGTCTGAAAAAATATCATTGTTGTAGGGGAAAATCCCTGTTTTCTCGAACCTTCTGATTGCAATATTTACAATTGCTGCTCTCGAAAATGTAGCTTTAAATAATTTTCCAATTTGCTAAGTTGTTACAGATCACGCAGTGTTGGAAAATAACCACTTCCTCACCTCTTGACCTTAGTATGAGCTTAGAGGTGCATGAATGATGCATCAAGGGGCTGAAATCGATGCATTGCGTAAAAAAAAGAAGTTTAAATAAATACATTGCTTTCTCTTACTAGATTAACTGGATTCTTTTAGTGTGAGTTGAATACCTATTAAGGATTTAAAGAACAGGCTTTTCAGGACAAGGATTGGAAAAAATCTATACATTTTTTAACCAAATAAAATAAAGGCCTCTTTCGTAATCCACACTGTAAAAAGAAATACTGCCAGTTTTCGGGTAGGAATCGGAAAAATAGTTGCCCTTATCGTATCGGAATAATTTCCGACCCATCTCGGAATAAAATCCGTAAAAATAAGGAAATAGTCTGTAAAAGGGTATTTTACGGATTTTATTCCGATTTTACGGATTTTATTCCGAGCTGGGTTGGAAACTATTCCGGTACGATGAGGGCAACTATTTTTCCAATTCCTACTGGAAAACTGGCATTATTATTATTTTTTTTACAGTGCATCCACTCCTATTATATACAGCAAAAGAGTCTGGGAAAAGCATCATCCACCAAGAGAAGGTTTTTTTCCTGCCTGTTTAATATTTGAGAAAAAAATCTTGTTATATATTAGGTAGTCTAGTTATATAGGATTGAGATTTTAATGATTATTTGTCAATTTGGGCAGATTATTTTATTTAGAGAAACAAGTCACGAAATATATTTGCATTTTAAGTAGACCTATAACGCAAGTTATTACACCCCAGATTAGAAAGTTATTTATTAAAATGCAATAAGCATAATATAAAATTATGCCTTAATCAGTGCCATTATTTTGTTCAATAATAATTGCAAGTTATTTAATTTCATAAATGTAAGTTAAAAATTAGACCCACTTTTTAATATAAAACAAAATCAAAATTAAAGTTTTCATTATAACTAGAAAGATTTAGAATTATAACTTAACAGCATTAAGAATACAATTTAAAGTTCCATGCTAATTTATTAACTATACTAAAAACCATTCTATGAGTGCCGGACAAAACCCCGGGTATACCCAGTTTTGACCCAATCTTAAGTACCTGGTTTTACCCCAACATGACACAGTTTAAAACATGGCGTCACTACTCTTAATCCTATAGCAAAAGATCTGTAAAAATGTTTAAATATTATCAGGAAAGGAAAGAATTAGATATGTTCAGTAATATTTAATATGCTGAAAAAAGTGGTTATACGCGTAAAATCTAGAATCAAATAAAACAATTTTTTAAGAGTAATTGAAACTAAATCGTTCACACGAACGAGAACCGCACACAGTAACGTTCCAATCGGCTATACATGCCATAATGGTTACCGACAAGTAATTTCTCGTGTTGGCTGATAGACAGAAGTACAAATGAAGGAGGGGTCTGCGCTACCCGGTTTTACTCGCCTACCCTGTTTTGTACAACTCATCCACACACACACACACACACACACACACACATATATATATATATATACATACACAAAATAAAAATATTTTTAAACAAGAAAGTAAAATAATCAAACTTCAACGATAGATTATAATTTTCCTACAGATTCAGAATTATGTAAAAAAAAAATCAACGTTTAATAAGGTTAAATATGATGGCTAAGTAAGCAAATTACAAAACACGTAACACATTTCAAAATTAAAGTTCAGCAATTATTATCAGTCATCTGAAAAATATCAGAATTCCTTTTTTGCAACGCTATATATGATCTATAGATTTGAATATATACTGAATAGTATGCTAAACATTAGTTCAGTTAAGAAACGCATTTGCACAGTTTAAAATTCCCCTTCAACATATTTCGTCAATAAACGGAAATGAATACATCTTTTTTGCAGCCCTGTATATGATTTACAGATTTTATACATACGAAGTAACTAAATTAGTTAAAAAAAAAAAAAAAAAAAAAAAAAAAACTCGTACCACAACAGATAACGAACTACCAGCAATTGTTTATTTATACAGTACTATAAGCGAATCCTTATGTGTCCCCCATAAATAAACGATGGATGCTATGCTCATCATGTTCTATAGTAAGCATCTTTTTGTACACCTCAGTGATGTGTATCAATTTCTATATGTTTGAAATAGCGTAATATCATTCCAATATACTACAAATGATTTTTCCCTATAGACCATTGAAACAGACCATAGAAAATTTGTGATTTTAATCAATGATTTTTTTTTAAATCAGTTGATTAAAATCATGATTTTAATCGTTGATAATAATTGTTAACACCCGTTTACAGTCAAATGGCAAGCATGAGTTTTTGTTAATCTCGATTGATTGATAATTTTTTTCCTTCAACCAACTGACGCTTTTTGCAATATTTTTCCACATTTGATTTAAGAATTTCACAATATTTTGATTCTACCCAACAATTGGAGAATTTTGCAGCTTTTTCTTACAAACTTTCTTGGCAGTTATCCAAAGTTTTCAGCATAATAAAATATAAAATTATAACTAAAAATTAAATAAAGAGCACATAAAGAAAAACTATGAAATTATTAATTTAGATATTTTATTTCCAATATTTCGATTGACTGAGGTTTAATGCAGTTTTATTTATTTATTTTTTAAAATAAATAAAATTGTGTGATTTGTGTTTGGTTGCGGTTTTCTCTGGGACGGGAAATTTTAAGTTTACCTGTGACCCTGTGAGAGAGGGTGGAAAAGTTACTGTTCCTGCTGACCACTAAAATTTTCAAATTAGTGGTCCAAATGAATTTTTGGTGTTCTCGGACCAGCGGACCACCAATGATTTCGAACACTGATTGATTTTTCAAATGCTGAAGATTTCCTTGTAAAAGATATTTAAATTGATATACTGTTTAATTTTTTTATTATTTTCCTTGTGTGAAATTTGATTATTGTTATGTCTGCACAAGAAACAATTTTATGTCTTAAAATATTTACTCTTCTATTTAAAACAGGTGGAGAAATTAACCTGATGCGTGGACCTATTCCATTTTACCTGACTTGAAATTCTGATTCAGAACATACTAAGCTTCAAGAATTCTTTATATTTGATGACCTGAATGGTCAGAGAGGGTGCAGAACCCTCCTAAAACTGTGAGAGAAACTTTATGTAAAATGATATTATATTACAGTAAATATTAGTCTGGCATACTATACATATAATTTAATGATTATATAATTTGTATTTTCAATAAATCGAGCGGCATACCGCAAACCACCTTTAAATGTGTTGCTATTTAATTGTGTCTGTAATCATTTCTTTTTTCAGCTATTGCAAGGCTGCTGTTGGTGAATACTTTTCTTTTCTACGAGCATTGTTATAAAATAAATAAATCTTCGTCATAGATTACCATTTTGGAATACTGAAAAAATACACATATAAGTAACAATAATTAGTCGCTTGGTGGCGACACTGCTGTTATTAAATTAACCCTTTCAAAGTAAGTATTTAATATACTATAGAAATACATTGTGTATTTAAAAAAAGCTTTAAAGTTTAAAGTAATACTTTTGTATTAGCTGATATTAGAGGTTAAATGGATTCTGTTACTTATAGCTGCCTTTTTGATGCTGATTATTTCATTGTTGACGCATATACTTTGATTATGTATCAGTTATGTTTGTGCTTTATTTATTCAAAAGTGTTATATTCATTATTGAATGTTAAACAGAAACAAATGCTGAACTTTTTTTGTTGTTGTTTTATATTTAAATGAATTAATTTTGCATAATTGAGCTGTGTTGCAATATAAATTTTAATTTTTTTTTGTGTGTGTGTGTGAAAAGGTAAAAATTTGAAAACTGTACAATATAAAAATTTCAGCATCTATAGATTCACAACAATTAAAGAAAAAAAAACAGATCATGGAAGTACGATGAATAGGCACTAAGTGCATAATGGAAAAAACCTTTTCAAACTCGTGCAAAAATTAATATTGGTTGAAGATATTCAGTCAGCCATTGTTTAAAATAAAATAATAATAAAAACAGGTATGTATTTAAATGTAAGAAAATTATTTTTTTTTAAATATTTTCTTTGTGAATAAGCAAACACTAAATGGACTATAAGTGTAACCGAGTGCGGAGAAATATTCCAAAATGTACAAAGGACAGAATGGTAATATTTGTGGGGGAAAAAAAGCAATTATTTTGTGAAATAGATCAAACTGGTTTACATTTATTTTTTAAATATATTTCAAAGACAATAGAATCAATAATTAAAACTTTAATAATTTTCAGTTTAATGAAAAAAAAAGTTTTCTACTGCAAGATAATCTCGCAAAATCTGAAATTTTGTTTTTTATTACACCATAATGATAAATCGAAAACCAAAGTGAGGGGGAAAAAGAAAACTACAATCCAGTGTAACCTTTCCCCATAAAGATGAGAGAAAATCCTGAATCGTGGTTCAAACTTTTAGCAAAAAATTGGAATGGAGAAAACCTTGAATTTTGATTTAACCTTTCACCAGAAAATTTTATTTAAAAAAACTCTGAATCATGGTTAAACCTTTTACCAGAAAATTGGATTTAAAAATAATCCTGATTCGTGGTTCAACTTTTTCCCAGAAAATTGTATTAAAAAAAACTAAATTATGGTTCAAACTTACACCAGAAAATTGGATAAAAAAAAAAAAAACCTGATTTATGGTTCAACTTTTCACCAGAAAATTGGATTAAAAAAAATCCTGAATCATGGTTTAATATTTCACTAATATAATGGTATTTGTGAAAGCACCAATAAACTGGTGAAACTTATCACCAATATCTTGGTTGCAGCTAAATTTCAGCGACTTTTCACCATTTTCTTGGTGAAACATCACACTTTATTTTTTAGTGTATCGGTAATATATATATATTTTAATTTAGGCATACTTTATAAACTCAGTAATGATACTTTACTTTCATTATTGTTTCTATTCGCTTTTTTAATTTAACAAAAAACCGTAAGATCTGCTTCTACTTATCTGCTCATTTACTGCTGTTGTTATAATGTTCATTTAATATCGATATGATTTTGTACCTATTTGAACATCTACAGTAAAGCTTCATTCAGTTTTCTAATGCCATAACATATAAATATTTCTGTCAATTGCTGTGGTATTGCTCAAAAACACGTCAGGCGATATTACTTATTTTGCATCGAAGTATTTTGATTGAGGAAAATTCCACTCTAAATATCTAAAACTGTAAAAATTCAACTCCATATTGAAAGAATACCATAACAATAACTCTAAATAATATAAGTATTAGCATACAAAAACAATTACGTAAAATATTTTCGTAATACTGCTGAAAAACCGTTAGTGATCTACTGCAAAATTTTTTTACAGTTACAAATACCTTTTGATAAGTGTAATTTTAGACAACAGAAAGAAATCATTAGCAACTGTACTGCAATATCTCTTGCACGGTTACAAAAAACTTTATGGCGAGAATACAAAAACTCTTTTAGATACAATACTAAAAAATCATTGGTAATTTTCCTGAAGGTACTTTAATAACGTTACCGAAATTTTTTTGCAAAAGTATATGCAAAGTTTTGGGTGGAATACTAAAAAAATTCATAGTAAATGTACTATGAAATCCTTCGCAAATTTAGAAAAAAATTCTTAGTCAATGTACTAAAAATTCCTTTGTAAGTGTACTAAAAAATCATTAGAAAATTCACAAAGTATTGTTTAGGAAACTACCTAAAAAATCGTTAGTACCTTTACTAAATAATCCTAAGTAAATTTACGAAAAATTCTTTAGTAAACTCGCTAAAAAATCGTTAGTAAGTTTACTGAACAATATTTAGTAAACTTACAAGGAATTCTTTGGAAAACTCTCTAAAAAATCCTTAGTACGTTTACTAAACTATCCTTGGAAAATTTACCACAAATTCTTTAGTAAACTCCCTAAAAAATCGCTAGTAAGTTTACTAAGAAATATTTAGTAATTCACAAAAACTAATTAGAGAAACTCCCTTGAAAAACCGTTAGTAAATTTACAGAACAATATTTAGTAAATTTACAAAAAAGTTTTTGTAAAACACCCTAAAAAATTGGTAGTACGTTTACAACATATTCGTTGGTAAATTTACTAAAACTTATTTAGTAAACTCCCTAAATAAGCATTAGTAAGTTCACTAAACAATATTTAGTAAATTTACAAAAGTTTTATTGGGAAACTCCCTAAAAAATCACTAGTACGTTTACTAAACAATATTTAGTAACAGTTACTGAAGAAACATTTGTAATTTTACATGATTATCTTTTGTTGTGGTTACATAAAATGTTCTAGGAATCCCAGTTTCCAACAAAATTCTTAGTAACCTTACACTTTTTTTTTTTTACAGTGTAATGAACGGATTTTCATCAAACTTCAGATTCAGTTAGTCCTTGACATGAATTGATGTTTTGTACCTTTTGGTGTAAATCGCACAACAGGTGGTGCTGCTGTGCTGCATTTTTTGTAATTTTCACAGTAGCCCTAGCTCCAGAACTAACGCACGGATTTTTATCAAACTTCAGATTCCCGTATACCTTAATATGAATTAGTGTTGTTTGTGTTTAGGTGCAAATCACTCAACAGATGGCGCTGCGATGCTGCATTTTTCAGAATTTCCCCTACAGCTCTATCTCAATAACTAATGCACGAATTTTCATCAAACTTCAAATTCGGGTATACTTTGATATGAATTGGTTTTAAATTGATGCAATTTCTTTTACTATTTAAATAATTTAATTGGCGTGATTTATATAGAAGAAAGTTTTGTGATGGCCACAACATACTAGTTATTTTAGTAAAAGAATTATCCTAATGTCCACTAGTTTCTTATCATTGCAGCGTGGCATACGTAATATGTGAGGCATTCTCACAGTCTTTTGACTTTTAACTCCCGGAATAATAATTTTTACTTTCTTTTATCTTTACAAGAAGAAAGTATTGGATTCGTGAAAAATCGATTCGAGCAAGACAAAATAATTTCTGTCGACACGCAACCGGAGCAGAACCTGATAACAAAAAAAAAACGAAATCTCACACGAACCAAATATGATAACCGACAAAAATATTCTAAAGCACCATAAGCCGACCCGAGTAAGACAAAATAATTTCCGTGAATTCGCAACCGGAACCGAACCTAAGAATTCCATTAGAAAAAACCCGAAATCTTACACGAACCAAATCTGAGGCCCGACAAAAATATTCCAAAGAACCATAACCCAATTCGAGCAAGACAAAATAATTTCCCTGGACACGTAACTCGACCCGAACCTAAAATTTTTTTTGAAAATAAAAACGAAATATGACCCGAACCTAATATGATAACCGACGAAAATAATCTAAAGAGCCATAACCCAATAAAAGAAACACAAAATAATTTCCTTGGACGCAACACGACCCGAACCTAAAAATTAAATTAGAAAAAACCCGAAATCTAACACGAACCAATTTTGAAACCGATAAAAATATTCCAAGGAACCATAACCCGATCTGAGCATTACAAAATAATTTCCTTGGACGCGTAACCCGAACCGAACCTAAAAATTCCATTAAAAAACTTGAAATCTTTCCCGAACCAAATCTGAATCCGACAAAAATATCCCCAAAAAACATAACCAGATATGAACAAGAAAAAATAATTTCCGTGGATGCAAGAGAACTCCAACATAAAATTCCATTAGAAAAAATCCGAAATCTGACACGAATTAAATCTGAACCCAACAAAAACATTCCCAAGAACCATAACCCGATCCGAGCAAGACAAAATAATTTCCGTAAACACGCAATCCGACCCGAACCTAATTTTTTTTGAAAAAAAAAAAAAAAAAAAAACGAAATATGATCCGAACCAAATTTGATAACCGACAAAAATATCCTGGAGAACCATAACCGGATCCGAGCAAGACCAAATAATTTCAGTGGACGCAACACGACTCGAACCTGAAAATTCCTGTAAAAAAAACACCGAAATGTGACACGAACAATATCTGAACCCGACAAAAAAAACTCTTTTTTTCAAAGAGAATTTATAGGTTCGTGTCGGGTATCATGTCCACGGAAATTACTTTGTGTTGCTCGGATCCGATTATGGTTCTTTGGAATATTTTTGTTGGGTTCAGATTTGGTTCGGGTCAGATTTCTGGGTTTCTTCAAAGGGAATTTTTAGGTTTTTGTTGGGTTGCGTATGCCGGAAATTATTTTGTCTTGATTCGATTGGGTTACGGTTATTTTCAATACTTTTGTCTGCTATCAGATTTTGTTCGAGTCAAATTTCGAGTGTTTTCAAATGGAACTTTCAGTTCGGATCGGGTTGCGTGTAGGCTGAAATTATTTTGGTTTGCTTGGATCGGCGTACAGTCTGTTGTAAATTATTTTTTTGGGTTCGGTTCGGGTTATGGGTTTATAAGTCTAAAAACATCACCCTGATTGGGAAATAAGTGGTTACTTGTCAATTAACCAAACAGCTCTCTATGCTCTATGCAATAGACCTGAAAAATATTATGCTAATTGGAAAATGAGAGATGATTCTCCAATTAACCTACGACATGTATATCTCACATTGCATTTAACATTTAAAGCTTTTTAGAACTCGCGCGATTACGGGCTAAACGTATAAAAAGGCAAAAATTTGCAAAAAAAGTAAAATAAAAATTATTTATTCAAAATTTTCTAATTTTTGGCCCACTTTATGAAAATGCTTCTAGATTTCAGCCCAAACCCTTTTAAAATTACAATACTATGGGTATTTTTGCACACAAAATTTAGATAACAATTAAATGAACTTTTATTTTGCACAAAATCGGAATGATTTTTGACGAAGGTACTGCGCACAATTATCATCACGGAATGTCCTGCTGATATTTGAGGAAAAAATGGATTATAGAAACGTTCCAGTGGACCTCGATTATGGAAAGATTCTAGGTAAACACTGACTACGGAGAAACCACAGAACAGGCTCAGAAAGATAATGTAAGTACTTTAATGAATCACAGAGTATTTATAGTCATGTAAGCAATTCGGCAGAAATTAAGAATCACTGAATTTATGGCAGTTTTATTGGAATTTTTCCTTTTTTTTTTCATTTAAAAAGATTAATAAGGGGATTTATTAAACTAATCGATTCTGTTATTTTGGACTTTGTAATTAAAGAATGTTACCAATATGCCATAAATAGCTAGCTTTTAGTTAATTTTTAAGCAGATAATAGAGCTAATTAAAAATTTACAAATATGACTGAAATTAGGGAAAATAATTTCATAACGATGAAATATCGAATTCTGAACTTTTATTGAAATGAATTATAATTTATCGTATGAATGATCCGAAATACAGTAGAGCCTCTTGTATCCGAAACTCTTTTAACCGAAACTCTCGGTTAACCAAAATCCAATCTTAAAGCTTTTTTTTTTTTCTTTTAACTATCACATTTCTTGTGTGCAAAATCCATTTTGAAAGCTCTTTTTTTTTTTTTGGTACTATCATATTCCTTTATCATTTTCCTTGTGTGCAAGCGGTCCGTTCGGAACCAAGAGTGCATATAAATATTTTTGATCTCCTTTCTTAAAATGTCTTTGAATTTAACTTGAGTTCCCGTAAGCTGCAGAATGGAACGAACAACTTAGTAATTCTAAAACTTATGAATGTTTTACAAAATGTTTAGCACGGTTGGAGCAGCAGAAAGACCGTGATACTGGTAAACTTATAATATTAAAAAATTTCGTGATAGAGCTTCAAAGCAAAGGCAATCGAAACTGCGACAAACAAAATATTGTTTCAAACCTTTGTGAAATATGTAAAAGGTACCTAATTTAAAAAATAAAAATCAGGTAATTTATTCTTGTTCACTGCAAATGGAGGCGTCTTAAATTCAGACACATATGTGACTGAAAAAGTAATTCAGACATTTAAGTGTCTAAATGTGAAATTTCAGACAACATCATAGATGTCTAAATTTAAGACACATAAGTGTCTTACTATGATCATGTTATAAATGAACGGAGAAAAATGTCTGAATAATAGTGACATGTCTGAAATAAGACATTTAGAAATTCAGACACTTAAGTGTCTGAATGCGATACAATTGTATCATATGAGTGATGACTGTACGTACAATTGTATTGCAATATGTATATCAGCGCTATCAGAAAATATTTCCGAATGGATGAAAGATATTTAAAATACTCTTTCATCCATTTAATTTAGTATTTATTTATAAAGGAAGAAATCATGAGACATCTGAGAAAATTAGAAAAGTTAGCTTACTAAGGTTTGGAGCTAAGATTTTTTGGCGCAATAAATAATTAAATAATTGCTTTTCACAAAATTTAAAGTTTTCCAAAAATTACTTGTTATCATGATCGTATACAGGGAGAATCGCTCACCTAAATACTAAGAGTTATGAGTAGAGGGAGAAAGAAACGTACTGAGGAGCAAGATTTTAGAACACACAGTAAAACCTCCCTAAAGCGACCACGTTCGTTCCAATGAAAAGTGATCGCTCCGAGAGGTGGTCTCTTAATGGAGGTCATGTTTAAATCTAGATTTTAATTTTTGAAAAAAGGTAACAATTAATGTTACTAAAATTTATTTTTCACGTTAGTAAAAGAAACTACAAAAATTTAAGTATCAAAACAAAAGTTAATTATATAAATTAATTACTGCAGAGTTTAAAAAATGAATACATTGACGTTTGCTTTGATTTTACGGTTTTATATTTTATAACTTTTGTTTCCAAGTCTTTTCGAAGTCCAGTCAATAAATGCGTTTTTTTTTTTTTTTTTTTTTTTTTTTTTTTTTTTTTTTTTTGACGGGAACAAATAAAGACGATTTGATTAAATTATGTATTTCATTGACAGTTTCCCGACAAAATAGGGCAGGGGAGTTTATAGACCGTCATTCTTAATTTGTCATTAGAGTTCAATTTATTACCTAAAAAGGCACAAAGGGGTTTAAATATTTAAAAGTTACCGGAATTAAAAAAAAAAAATTAAACTTAGTTTAGAAGTTTGATGAATAATGCGCACTCCGGAACTATTTTTCTAATAAAATCTTCTTCAAGCGACCAGGAAAAAACGGGATTTGTTTCATTTTCTTCAAAGAAATGGGTCGCTCATGGAGGGAGTTCAACTGGAATGGTCTCTGAATGGAGGTAAAATTAGTATTGAGCCTATGGGAATAAATTTCGTTCCATGAAAAAAATGGTCGTTCAGAGAGGTGGTCGCTTAATGGAGGTGGTCGCACAGAGATATTTCACTGTCTATGCCTGGGGTCCACAGCCCAGTCCGCTTTTGTAAAATGCAGAATATAAACATGAAGTAGGCTAAACTAAGAATTTATGCCAGAACTCCTCGTGTAAGACAATTTTTAAGAAATTTAAAAATTAAGAAATATTAATCGTTTAAAAATAAGTTTCTAACAATATTTTTCACAAGGGAGAACTGATTTCTTTTTCTCTCTCCTCTCTCTGTCTTTTTTTTTTTTTTTTTTTTTTTTTTGTCGATGGGATTTTTCCCTTCTGAACTGCCCCTCCTCATTTAAGATAAATTTGATATATATGAACACTAACAGAAGAACAGAATTAAAATCGTCTTCTACGAGAAGTTAAGGGGGGGGGGGGGGCTCCTCTGGAGAAAAATTCTTAGCAGCATTTTCTCTTAGCGTTTAATTAATATATTGTTATTTGGAAGAGAAAAAAGTATTTTTTAAATTATCAAACGTATAGAAAATATAATTAATTAAATTTCAGGGATGGACAATCGCTCTCTTCATGACCACCGAAAATTCGATATGTTATATTCTAGTTTTACAATAAAATCTTTATTTAAAGTATGTTTTCTATATGTCTAAAAATAAAAAAAACTGCAAAAACTATACTCAAATAAATGTAACACATTAAGAAAAATACCTAATAAAAAAAATAAAACTTTTCTTATTTCTTCTTATTCAATGATTTATTTCTCGCTGATAAAAAGTTTAAATGAGCTCATCAAGCCCTTTATAACGGTTTATAAACAGTAGGCTGATGTCAGCGACTGCAGTGGTAATTAAAATGCTGATTTCGTCTATTTCTCTTTGTTCGAATACGTCCGTTGGCAATTGGCGCGTTAAAACGGTTCTTTCAACGAGGTAGTTCCCTGTTTAACAAAGTTGCACGCAATTTTTTTATGCGTAACATTCCGTATTTATAGTTTGTGACTGTGTCATATACATAGTTGGAACAGTTTTTTGGAATAATTCATTTATGGAATAATATATGCGATTATTATAAAAATGATACGTTGAGTAATGTGATTGTGCCACCCACATAGATGTATATGCAGCTAGCTACACAGCTTATAAAGTGCATTTTTGGAATTTCAATAATTGTTCTTGAGAGATTGGAGAATAAGAAAGTGCGTGTGAAATGCGATTCGAAAAAGCGAATTGAATTAAATTCTGCATTGTATTAAATTATATCATTATGAAAAAAATATGTTGAATAATGAAAAAAAAAAATTCTTCGTTATATGTTTTGTAAATTATCAGCATTCATCTGAATATTTAGTGAAATATGTAAGAAGAAAGTGTCTATATTTTTGTGTTACCGTTTATATTACATGGATTTACTTTATTTCATTTAAAAAAAAAAAACACTAAAAAGGTAAGAATGTGATTATTTACAAAAATATAATTTTTATTTGGAAATAGAAATTTTCCTTGAACAATATTAATTATGTAATATTAATTATTTAAATCACTTTTTAAAGAATACATGTGTTCATATTTGTATCTTTCTATATAGAATAAATATTTTTCAGTATTACAGTGTTTTTTATTATTTTCGACTAAATTTATTTCATTTTCAGGATTAATTAACTAACTTGCTTGATAATTCTTAAAGCATTTGATTTATAAATAAATGTTTTTCATATAAAATAATATCATCATTGCTTAAATCATTGCTTAAGCATTAAAAGTTATTGCTTGAGTACATTGATACCCAAATTTGTCAACATTTTTAGTATTATATTTTTGTCCAAAAAAAAAAAAAGCAGTTGCAGCACTATATATTTTTGTTGTGGATAGGGTAGATGCTCCAGTTGTGGCCACTGTACCAGTTGTGGCCACATTGGATAAGTTTGTCCAATATTTAAGCTGTGAATTGATGCAGACAAATAATATGCATTTTACACCTTAAGCAAACACCCTTTTATCATTTACAATCTCATTTGTTTATTTTTAGATAAAATGTGACTTACAAAAAAAATAAATGTGTGAAACTGTAGTGTGTGCTCACATGTATTAAGGTTTTTGCTTAATTGTCAAGTTTTCCAAATCTTTCAATATTAGGCACTTATTGGGTTCTGTTTGTCCTGAAACAAATTACTATTAGGTTTTATGAGGTAAGCTTCCTCTCTAATGCAATTTCACATTTAAATTAATTATTTTAACAGTTTAATGGGGGGTGGCCAAAAATGGTGCTTTAAATTTGCTATATGTACCAGTTGTGGCCATGGTAGTTGGAAGTGGCAAAAAAGGTACAACATATGTTCCACTTTTGACCACATGATTCCTTATAGTGAGAATTTTAGCCATTAAATAAATTTTAAGAACATCAGGATAAAACAAAATCAATTTAGTTTTGTTTTATATAGTAATGGCTTCAATAATAATTAAAAAAAAAAAGCAAGGCTAATAGCAGTTCTATCACAGAGTTTTTGTTTTCTCTGTCCAATAGATAATTTACTTTAGAAAGGACACTGTGCTAGTAACTAAAGAATGATATATTGCTAAAGAAAATATAGTATATTGTGTTTAGTATTGATAAAACCAAAGGGGAGGGGCGATATGTCCTATATGATAAATAAATTAAAACATAAATTTTGAAAGATTTTATAAATTATAAAGTTCAATAAAATTACAGCATGATTTCTTGTATTTTTCCTAAAGAAATGAAGTTCCATAATTTTTGCCAGATTTCGGGCAAACGGATTTAGAAATACTAAATATTGCGAAAATCTTAACTAAAGATATCTAAATACAAGCAAGAATGTATTCCCCATTATTTAAAAAGAACAGCGTTCATTTTACCAAGTTTAAAAAACACAGAATTCTGTGCTCTTAAAAAATGGCCTAGAGGGAACTCTGTTCTAGGATAAGAAGTAAAATTAAGGCCATTCAAAATGTATAATGCCAGCACTACAAGCTAGCAAAGTTTTGGAGCACCAGAAATATAACTCTTTGGTGACGATTCACGTGTTTTAATCAATCCACAATCCATTGGATAATTATAAAACTGATTTAAATAGTTAATCTTGATGTCCTACAGGCACTATTGTCCCTTTTATGAATCAAATTAAATATATTTTTTATTTTTTTAATTGAAATTTTCAGTTAAAATCAACATAAGTACATTTTACTTGATGTTTTTATCAATTCATAAAAAAAAAAAAAATAAATAAATAAAAATGCAAAATTCTTTTAATATATTAACAAATATATGTGTGATAAAATAGATGTTGCATAAAAATGCTTTATTTTTACTTATTATCAATTAAAATGTTTGTTAAACTACATGATATTGGAGTGGCCACAACTGGTGCATAGAGATGGCCAAAACTGGTGCAGGTGTGGCCACAACTGGTACAAATTGATATAAATTATTAAATGAGTTATTACTCACAGTCTAAAATATTCTGTAGAAAATCAGTATAATTCACAGAAAGACAATTAAATTTGCTAAATAATGATGTTATTATGATTTAATATGCTTCAATCGCTCAATAACTGTAAAATTTCTATTTCAAATTTTCTCTAAAGGTGGCCAGAACTGGAGCATCTACCCTACAAGCTATTAATCTGACTATAAAAATGTCAGTAAATATTAGCCATTTAATATAATGCCATTTTTTAAATAGTTAATTTTATTAAAAATATTTTTCTATAATAGCTATATAATGATTTACAATAAAATAAGTAAGGAAATAAATCATTATTTACTTTGTTTAATTGCTTAAAATTATATTTAAGTTTTGTACAACTTCAGATGTTGAAAAATTTATTAATATTGATTTATTGATTGTTAAAAAGAAATTACAGATTTAGAACGGAAAAAAGACTTTATTTTCATATTTTACTGCATTTTTCACATAAAATTGGGGGGATTTTTTTTCAACGTTTGTGCCTTTTTATAAAAGATACAGAAATAACAATTAAATATGTATTTTTAATGCAAAATAAGTTTTGAAATTAGATGTTATTTCTCTTGCATGTTATTAAAAATATATATATGTTTAACTTTTTAAAGATAGTTTAGTAGCTCTGGTGATTACCATATGCTATATGTAAAAGAAATTGCCTACATGGCAAAATATAATTAAAAAGATCAAGTTATTAAATGATATTGTTATTAATAAACCCTTCCGTTGTAATTTCTAGTTACAGATAATATTAACATGATTTCGTATATGAATTTTTATGTTTAATGACAGATCATTTAATTCTTTTACATTTTCGAAATTAATGTTTTCATGTAACAAAATTAAATTTATGTATAGGAAATGCATTTTGCTTCAAGTGGTGGGCATAAAACTTGAAAAATAATTATAAAAGCATCAGAATTGGAGTTATCGTGAAATTTTTAATGTTTTATAAATACATTTTAAATTGTTCCTTTGTAACGCTTTATTAAAAAGTTCGAAATTTCTACAGTATTTAATTGCACGATGAAAGAATTTTTTTTAGACTATGGAAACTTGTTCAAAGTAAAATAACTACATTTATATGTATTTCCTGTGTTTCATCTGTATAACATATTTAAATTTTAAGACACAGAAATTTTCTGACAACTTTCAACGTCAAAATTATTCTGATTTTTTACAAGATTATTTTTTATTATCATCGGAGAATGCATCCATTTGCGCAAAGCAATTTATTGTACTTATTATATATCATATTGCATACTTTTATATTAGGATGAAGTTAATGACAAAGGATATATTTATCCAAACATATATTTACATGTTCATATCTATCTATCTATCTATCTATCTATCTATCTATCTATATATATATATAAAGTCATCAATGTGTTTAAATTTTTGTTGCTGTATATGTAGTAGGGGGAAGGGGGGCGGTAATGAATGTAAGCCGCTGGTACTGGAACTTATTAGAACCACATTTCCTATACTGTCAAAAAAAAAAAAAACATTTTTTAACTTTTTTAGAATATATTTATAATTGTATATATTAAATAAAACCTCTCAATAGCAGACACCCTAGGACCGTAGAATTTGCCCGCTATTTAGAGGTTTTATTTTCATATGTAAAAAAAGTCCAGAGTGTACAAATACCCAGCATACCGAGTACAAATTACACAAAATATGCTTCAATATATTACATACAGCATACAGTAAAACTTCTATAACCGGTCACTCCCGAATAGCGGACAGCTCTATTTAGAAAAATATAAAGCGGGGTAATGTTTCTTCTAGAAGCAGGACCTGATTAAAACATGGAAACTGATCCGCGGCCCTGCCCCCTCACCTTCCCATCGATTTTTGTGGCCCCAAATTTGGTATACAATTTTACGAATTCAATGTTTTTATATATGTTTAGGTTTTTTAGTATTATAACCACATACAAAATTATCATATTAGGATTATAATTTCAGGAGATATTAATAAAAAATATGAAAATGCAATTTAACATTAGAAGCTCTAAATTTTGAATGCTTATAATTCAAAAACTTATCATTCAAATGACTAGAAATTTCGTTTCTAGGCATAGTTTGAACCGAAGATTTAAAATATAGTGTCAAAATTGGGTGCATCCATTGGAAAAAAAAACAAAGTTTGGTCTAATTTTGATTTTTAGATGGCCCCTATGCAAATTTTAAATACATCATTTAAAAGTAGACTTTATTTCCAGACGATTGGTACCAGTAACTTTCTTCTATTATTGTTGTCTTCTAATTGCAGAGTTAGTAGGAGGTGTTTATTTTTTTTTTCGACGACTGTTCCAATCATGTGGATAAGAAATCGCTTTTGCGACTGATACTGCTTGTGTGATCGCAAGCAACGTGGGGAGCAGAAATGAAGGGTACTCATATCATAATGAAGGATTTCTGTGTCCATTGATATTTACTATATTATTTATCGTTTGAAAAGAGCCAAATAAACATGAAGTCCATCTAGAATCTTATAACTACTGCTCGTCTCAGGCGCCGATGTGCGGTTGTCAAATGTTTAAGCATTTCTTGGTAATGATGGATAGTATAATAATAAAAACGAAGGGGGATAAAGAAAAGTAAGTGTTTCGTGCTCAAATTTTTTTTAGTGTTCGGATCTCATATGCTGATAATTTTGTGAAATCTAGTGCTAGATTTTATTTAACACAGAAATAAAAATCCAAAAAATGCTTAAACTAATTGACTCGGAATATCTAATTTAAATAGAAAAAAATTGTACAACAAAGCAGGGATGGAATTCTTTCCGAAGAAGTGAATAATTTTTTTATAAATGGGAATAATTTTTTACCATAAAGCAGAGCTGATTGCAGCATGGACAAACTGGGCTTTTTCTATGGGACGTTAGCTTTACGGGCCCACAAATTTGGTATGAAATTTCCATAAAGTTGATATTTTAAATTTGTTTTGATCTTATACTTATTTTAATAAATATTTTGTACTTTTAGAATATGATTAGGTTAAAGAAAAGGATATATTTATCCAAATATATATTTGATGGCATCGAGCAGTCTTAATTTTTTTTTTTTTTTGTAGCAATATATGTGGTGGTGGGGGGGGGGGGCGAATAAATACTAGGTCTTTGGACTGGAATTAATTTAATAAACATTTTTGATGCCGTAGGGCATATATGAAATCGCATAAATACATATTTAGGTGAATATATTTATATATATTATCCTATTCTAAAACTACAAAATACTGATTACGATCATAATAAAGTCAAAACTGATATAAAATATCAGCTTTATAAAAATTTTGTACCCAATTTGGGGTACCCTAAAATCAGGGGGCAGAGAAGCATCCTAGTTTTACCACGCTGCAATTAGCTCTGGTTTATGGTAACAAATTATTCTCATTTATAAAAAAATGATTCAATGTGGTCAAATATGGCTGCGTATATGACTTAGAAAGAAAAGTGGTCAAAGATGGCTTCATATTGGCAAAAAAAAAAGGGCTCAAAGATGGCCGCAATTAAGACACTTGAAATATCTGAAATTCAGACGCAAGAAGTGTCTGAAAATTTTCAGACATTTTAAAACGTCTGAAAATTGAACACTACGTTTCAGACACTTAAGTGTCTGAATTTCAGACATTTCAGTTTACAGTGTTTCTATTTTGCTATTGCTTTATTTTTATTAAGCACTTGTTACCATAATAAGAAATAGCGCATATATTTCTCCTTAATCTTAAAATTGCAGCATTCGCGATTATCCGAATATTTCGATTTTCCGAAAGAGGGTCGATCCCAATTACTTCGGATAATCGAGGTTCTACTGTATGTGAGAAAATACTTGGAAAGCATATGACTTAGTATGTCCTGCTAGTCAAGTAAAAAACAATTATGAATTTAGAATGTACATGCATTGAAAATTCAGAAAATCCAACAAGTGTTGGAGCTTATGAAAACATTTTCTAAAAAAAAGAGGCTTAATCAGATAATCTGAGTTTCTGCCGCGCTTATCGGAGGGACATTGGATTTCAAAATTATAAAAAAACTAATTTTATTTAAAAATTACTTCAAGCACGCCCGGTGATAAAACAAATGTTCATTATTCAATCTGTTTTTAAGTCTTTACATATTTTGTGCAAAATGATGCGAATTTTGAAAATGTAATGGCAGTTTTTCAAAAGTTATTAAAATAAAATCCTTACTGAGTTAATTCATGAATCACCCTATAGCTTATAGAAAAAGAGCTAAAATATTGCTGGTTAGTTCGACACGTTTTATCATTTCTAAAAAATAAATTATTTCTTCTGAGATTTGTAAGGATCGATAAAATGTATTCGAATTGTTTTTAAAAAGTCCAACATTATGTCTTACTAGATACATTACACTATTGTAAAGTTTATAGCCTCACTATTAAATTATTTTTTTTTTACTTCTATCATCCTTCGTTTATCTTTTCTTTTCTGAATTAAAATGGAATATGTATAATGCAAATGAAACACCTTACAAAAAGAAGTGATATCTAATCAAAAACAACTCGTTGTAAATGATGCCGCCAAGCCACAAACCTAAAAAGTCAGTCATAAAAGGAAGTGATATCACATAAAAAGAAGCGATATAGAAGTGCATACTCCGAGTGCCGTGTAAAAATCTATCACTACTCATAATGTTTCCAAAGGACTCGGAGTGAGGTACAGTATGTGAAAACTGCTTGGCGACCTGCAGGCGTATATTTAATTTTTGCAGTACCTATACCAATGTCGAAAAATTGTGAAAGTCGAAAAAATTAATTTTAATTTTTCATTATGTCACTCATATAAATATTTGTAGGAGGAAGATCTGTAATAAATCAGAAAGATTTGTAAGACAAGCAGGAAGTGGTATGTAATTGTGGTAATCATCTGCTATTACAATTATACTTTTCATTATTTTAAACATAATTTTGAATTACGTAAATACGTTGAATAATACACAGTATTAAAATTAAAGGGAAAACTTGTAAAATGGATCCTGTTTATGACAGATTTATTTCTTAAACGTAAAGTTCGTGCTTCCAACATAAGGAATATTATATAATATGAGTAGCCTTACTAGAACAGATTTTTCCCCTCTCATGTGCAATTCCGTTTACGCAGGCTTTACTGCAATATATCTTAGTTTAATTAACGTCTATTATTATGTGCTTTCTTAGTAATATTCATATGATCATTATTTTTTATTACTATTTTACAAACTCAAAATGCTTATTACATGTTTACTTAGAAAATCCTCCTCCCAAAAGTGGTCTTTCTCGTTCAAATAATGGTAATCAACAAATTGATCTCATGATGTTAAATAAGAATGGGCATGTAAACACCATAAGCTTCATATTTTCACAGTTTAATGGGAGAAGTAATACAAGAAGAAAATTTTTAAACAAAAAGTCATATATATGTAAGTGCAGGAAGAACAAACATTATAAAAGCCTGCAGGTCGCAGAGCAGTTTTCACATACTGTACCTCACCCCGAGTCCTTTGGAAACATTATGAGTAGTGATAGATTTTTACACGGCACTCGGAGTATGCACTTCTATATCGCTTCTTTTTATGTGATATCACTTCTTTTTATGACTGACGTTTTAGGTTTGTGGCTTGGCGGCATCATTTACAACGAGTTGTTTTTGATTAGATTATTATTATTACTACTACTATTATTACATTAATTGGATTCAGTCAGCCCGGGAAAATATATAGCTTGCGCATTTTTCTTAAATGTTTATGAGATTAAAAATAACTAAAATTTGAGGATACTAATGATAAATTTACTTGACACGCTTTAATTTATGTCTCTCGAAAAAAAAAAATCTCATGAAAATGTTACATTTACTATCGACATGCAGACAAATGACTAAAACATAAAATAATCAATGTTTAAATTCAAAAACAAGTTTTTAATTATGAAAATTAATAATTTCACATTTAAAAAATTATAAACTAAATATATTCTTTTTTACACATAAAGCATCAGTGTTGTCGAAAACATAGATGCATTTAGAGCTCATTACTTTTCGAAAATATAGGTGCATTTAGAGCTCATTATTTTCAATAGTTTCGAAGACAAAGAAATTTTGCTCTTTACTTTCGAAACCGTTTTCGCGTGAGTGAAGTATCCCCATCATTTGCTCGCTACTGTTAAACCTATAGAAGACATTTTTTTAAATATTTCGTTTGCATTTCCACATTTTTAAACGATTTTTTTAAATTTAAATAGCTGAGGTCGATCTCTGCAATCACCGTTTTTTACTTTTTTTTTTTGGTGGTTTTTTATGAAGGTACTTTTGGTACCGGTTTCGAAAGTGAAAATATTCTCATAAAAAAACCTGCAAATAAAATCGAAAAAGTAAAACTCGGCCTTTGTAGAGATCAACGTCAGCTATCTAATGCAAAAAAGTAAAAATAAATAAATAAATAAATAAATAAAAAAAATATGCAAATACAAACAAGATATTTTGAAGTTCACCTGAAGGATTAATATTAGAGAGCAGATGTCTTGGCGTGAGTGAAGTAGCCTCTTAAAGCTATAATTAGAACGAAAGCATGCTATAAAGTATATATTTCATCAATATTTACGAAACAATTTTCATCCATCAAACATCAATTTTACAAGTGTTCTAATTCAAGTTATGAATAAGCCATACGAATGTTTGATTATTATATAAAAATTAACGTATATTTGATTATAACTAATTATAAATTAATTAATATCAATCTTATTAACTAACTAGCCGTCTTCGGTGGCCATCCTTGCCATAATACTTTGCATGTAACTTCAAGCTTGAGTCAATCCTCAGCAATGAAGAAGAAAAAAAAATGTCTCTTTTTATTATTGCATGAATGATCATTTGATATTTCACTTTCAATAAAGAAATATAATTTTGACATTCAGGTTTTAATAGTCTAACAATGTTTAAAATGACTAAAAAAGGGCTGATTAATATTTTTCTACAGTCGTTTCTTTTTTTAAAATCATAGTGATTTTCAATATCCTGTTTTCCTAAATTGTATGGAAATGGAAAGACTATTATGATCCATGCAGCAACAATGGTATCAACAACGGTCCAACAATGGTTACAAAATGGTTATAAAAAATTGTTACAAGAATGCTTATAAAAAGGTTACAAAATGCTTAAAACAATGGTTAGAGCAATGACATTGTTTGCACCAATTGTCCAACAATGGAGCGTTAAACAACCAGTCAGTGTTTCACGGTGTTTACATTATAGGTTATTACTGATTATTAATAAATTAAAAAGTCATTAAAGTTAAATAAAGCCACAAAGTTTCCTTAAAACTTAAACATTCATAATGCTTTGTGAAAAATACGTCAATTTTACAGCAAATAAAAATGCAGCAATAATGTGTAATTTAAATTAGAGTATTTGAATCTTTCTTAAATAGACGAAAAAGGATCGTTTTGTGATTGGATTACAAACAAACGTTTTAATTTAATAATAAAGTTATATCTTTCTAAAGATGTTCTTTCTAGAACACATTCTAGCTATTTTGTTTTAAAGTAGACATCAGAATTCGAAGGAAGTAAAATTGGCGGAATTCAGTCGTAAATATCAGTGTTACGCTTGATTCTATACCTTTCCTTCACAATTTATATATGATGCAATCTGGATTCCGATAAAATCTTACCCCGTTCAAATAATTTATTTATTATTTGTTAACCATATGTTTGAAAAGTGTCATGTATAAAAGCAATGCATATCACAACTAGTATTCGGGAAATGAACGCACGCAAGAATCCTTCCTAGTAGATTGCTCCGAATGAGTGACTATGCATGGAGTGAGGTGTGATTCCCGGCTATGTGCGTCCATGCACCAGCTAACGCACCCCCTTGAAGACCGCTGTCACATAGAATGCTGACATTTTAAAGACAGAAGAGACAATAAATTGGTGCTCTGCATGTAAATAGGCATTTGGAAGAAGAGAAATTTTGCTTGCTTTTGGCGCGAGCCTGTCTTGAATGAAGAATGAAGTAACCCTTGAAAGAGATAACATCTGAGAACTCCTCACACCACGGATGAAATGTTGTTTCCCTTTGTCTACCAATAAATATTCACGAATGCTGGAGAAGACAATTTTGAGCATGGATAAAAACATTAATGAAATATCGATTTGGTCGTGTTTGCTTCCTATCTTATAGTCTGAGGTGAATATTTATAGAAATAAGAGGCCCAATAATAGAATTTTAAGAGAGATGAAGTGATGATAGCTAGATTTGAAAATATAATTTTTTAACTTAAAATACAAAATATTTTCATCAAGGTTGTCCTCTCCTCCCCTATTCCTTTGTTTGAATAATTTATTTGATACTTGCGCGTAAAATTGTGGTTGTGACTATTTAAGAACGGTTTGACTAACGAGTCTTACTCTAGACATTTAATTTCTTTTCCAGTGACATGTTTCAAGATTTATTTAACTGTTGTGGAAATTTCAAGAATGTGATAAAATAGTTTTGAATCGTGTCTACGCTTTCACCCATTTCGTGAAACTACAGTTCGAGCTCCTTATATGAATCTCTGACTAATGGAATCAACTCTTTTTAATAATTCAAATCACTTAAGAAAAAACAGAAATGACAAATTTATTTCATGTGCGCATTAGAATAAATTAGGGTAGCCTGGAGTAATTTTCAGACAAAAACAAAACTTTTGCAATTACGCAGGAATCAATGACTATTTCTTTTAACTTTTTCTTGGTAAAATCATCACATGCCTGGTGATTATTTTCAAGCATTTTCAGATAATTTGCATTAATAATAAAAAATAAAATTAATAAAATCTTGTCTGAAAATTACCCCGTCGTTTGGAGTAATTTCCAGATAGCTATTTGTGGAGCTATTTAAGGGTCAGATTTGAACCAACTACGGTAATTAAGAGATCTCATTGTAAAATGTTATGACACAAAATGGGGGTTTTATTAGATCATTCTGAATGCAGAAATAAGACATGAAAACGCAATTTTAACTGTACATCTGAAATCCATTTATATTTTCGGGAATAAAAGTAAGTTATATGGTACTTTTTCACACATAGCTATTGTAGCTACATCTGCTTTATATAAATTTATGTAAATCAGTAAAGAATTTCAGACCTTTTTAAACAGTTCTGATGGTAAATCAACATTAAATAAGAACATAAAACCGACACCAATTTCGTTAAAAAAATATATAAATATAAATATAAAACAAGTGGGTAAGTGTGATCACAGATCGCACAGAGGGTTTCGTTTAATATTTCTTTCAAAACACTATCCTTTTGCAAAATCTGTTAGCTCCACAATTCGCAACTAGGAAGTGCACTCTATTCTAAACAAACGTCTGCCCGACAAAACTCCATTTTAGAACATATTCGCACTTATATTAGTCGAGGAAATTGGGCCCATAAAACGTAAAATAGGAAAGCCCTAAGTGGAAATAAAATATGAAAGGCTATTGTGGATAAAATGAAAGAGTGGCCGAAGGGTCGTCAAATGATATATCAGATGAGGGGTTTGGGGAAAAATTGACCCCACCCCCTCCCGGAGCCTTCAACTGAAACTAGCTCGCTGTAGCTTAATTAGCGTCTAAGTTAGAAAAAAGGCTTAAAAAACACAAGTTAGATCCCAGAAGAGTCAATAATATAAGACTTTTTAAAATATTTATCATTTGTCGTGTGATCACAAGTGTTCGGCTATAAGTATGCAAAATTTCGTATCCCCAGCTTAATCAGGGCTCAGTTAGAAATAATTGCTTATAATACAGAAGTTGAAGCCCAAAGGGTTAATTATAAGACTCTTTCAAAAATTCATATTTAGTCTTATGATCTGATGCGTTCAGCTATAAGTATGCAAAATTTCATGTCTCCAATTTAATTAGGGACTCAGAAAGAATTAGCTAAAAAACATAAGCTGGACTCAAATGCAAAATTTCATGTCTCCAATTTAATTAGGGACCCAGAAAGAATTGGCTAAAAAACACAAGCTGGACTCAAAAGGGTTAAACATAAAACTTTTTCGAAAAAAAAAAAATATTTGTCGTGTGGTCTCAGGTGTTCTGCTATAAGTATGTAAAACTTCATGTCTCCAACTTAATTATGGGGCTCATTTAGAAAGAATTGCTTAAAATATATATGTGGGAGCTCAAAGGGTTAAATGTGAGACTTTTTTAAGATTTTATGATCTGTCGCCTGGCCTCAGTTTTCTGCTATAAGTATGCAAAATTTCAAATCTCCAATTTAATTATGGGCTTAGTTTGAACGAATTGCTTAAAATACACAAGCTGGAGTCCAAAGGGTTAAATATGAAACTTTTTTCGAAATTTATTATCTGTCGTGTGATCTGAAGTTTTCAGCAATAAGTATGCAAAATTTCAAGTCTCCAATACAATTAAGGGCTCTGTTAAAAAAAAAAAAAAATGATTAAAACACACAAGCTGGAGTCCAAAGGGTTAAATATAAAACTTTTTCGAAATTTATTGTTTGGCGTGTGATCCGAGGCGTTCAGCTAAAAGTATGTAAAATTTCAAGTCCCCAATTCACTTAGGGACTCTGTTAAAATGAATTGCTTAAAATACACAAGCTGGACTCCAAAGGGTTAAACAAAAAACTTTTTCGAAATTTATTATTTGTCGTGTGATCTGAGGTGTTTAGCTATCAGAATACAAAATTGCATGCCTCCAATTTGATTAGGAATTCTGTTATAAAGGATTGCTGAAAATACACAAATTGAGGCCCAAAGGGTTAAATATAGCCCTTTTTCAAAGTTTTATGATTTGCTGTGTGGGCTCATTTGTTTAACTATAATAATTCAAAATCCCATGTCGCTAACTTAATTAGGGGCTCTGTTAGAAAAAATTGCTTAAAATACACAAATTGGAGCCCAAAGGGTTAAATATAAAACTTTTTCAAAATTTTATGATTTGTCTTGTTGTCTCAGGTATTCAGCTATAAGTATGCAGAATTTCATGGCTCCAACCTTATTAGGGGCTGACTTAGAAAGAATTGTTTGAAATACACATGTGGGAGCCCAAAGGGTTAAATTTAAGACTTTTTCAAAATTTTAGGATTTGTTGTTTCGTGTGAGGTGTTCAGCTATAAGTACTCAAAATTTCAAGTCTCCAGCATGTATAGTTTCTGAGAACGGGCTCTGTGACGGACAGACGGACAGACAGACAGACAGACAGACAAAGGAGCGAGACGAATAGGGTTTCGTCAGATGAACGAAACCCTAAAAAAGATAAATATTTTAGTAGTCTAACCTGCTTTTTCACATTGCAATAAAATTTTTACACAGCACTAATTTCGACAGGCCCACTTTAGTTTTCTTTGAAAGTAAAGATATCACTGTAAATTTTTTTAACATTATTTTACAATTCTTTCACATCTTCAAAAGTTTTAACATGGAAAGGATCAACAGGCTTAGTCTTAATAGGTCCAAAAAAATAAAAAGGACTTGGCAGCAATTTAAACTTGTTCTTTTTCTGGCTATCAATTTCGATCTTCCCCAAGCCAGTTTAAAAATTTCATTTCAACTTCCAACAGATTTTTCTTATATTCATCTTTGTGAAACAACTTTTGTACCTGCCCCAAATAGAACGTTTGATCATAATATACAGCATATACATAGCTGCCAACTTTTACGCTTTTTTGCTACCACTAAAATTTAATAGAGATTTTCGTGTTGTATAATCGTGAGATTTCGACGATTAAATAGGACAGGAATTACTATAAAATTCTAGTGGTAAGAAGAAAGCGTAAAAGTTGGCAGCTATGGCATATATTATATATTTGACTCTGAAATGGCATCGCTCAATTTCTTCATAAATCTCAATCTTTCATCATAAATCTCTCATTTTAGCTTAAACTCCACCCAGTATTTTCATTTTTACTTACAGATGGCCTTTTGAAGTTATATTTTAATATACAACCTATTTTAAATCACTCGCAAACAATTTTTTAACACATATTAGTGTCTTGAAATTACCCCGAAGGCTGTCTGATAATTACCTCGGTGTTTCTTACAAGCTAAGACATTTTTAAAAAATCAATTTTTTACCAGATGGACATCCAAATAACGATATTTCGTTGTTTCCAAAAAGGTAACATATCCTAGCATCCAAAAACGAAATAGCATTTGTGCTAGAGTTGCCACACCCGAGAAATTGAAATTTGAAATCAGTGAAGCAAAAAAGTTAACCCTTTATGTACTGAATTATGAGGTCAAGAAAATTTTATCTTCTAAAGCATTTTTAGTGAATTTTTGAAACTACGTTAGAAGATTTACATAGTCATTTAATAAATTTTAGAAGGATTTAGAAGGATTAATTAAATTTGAATTTATAGGGATTTTGAACCCACTCAAATCTTTTATTTTAAATATTTTTCTTAGTATTTTGTAGAATTAGGAAATGTACAAATATAATGTTCCTACAATAGAAATATAGGACATTTTCGAATTGAAAAATCCCCCCCCCCCGCCCCCCTAACTGAATTATGAGGTCAAGAAAATTTTATCTTCTAAAGCATTTTTAGTGAATTTTTGAAACTACGTTAGAAGATTTACATAGTCATTTAATAAATTTTAGAAGGATTTAGAAGGATTAATTAAATTTGAATTTATAGGGATTTTGAACCCACTCAAATCTTTTATTTTAAATATTTTTCTTAGTATTTTGTAGAATTAGGAAATGTACAAATATAATGTTCCTACAATAGAAATATAGGACATTTTCGAATTGAAAAATCCCCCCCCCCGCCCCCCTAACGCCAAGAAAGCTGAAAAGATGCAAAGGCAAAAGAAATCATCCTTTTAAAAATATTTTTGTTTTGTGTAACCAATAATGCTTTTGGAATGAGATAAAGTAATACATCTATAACTCATTCTAAACTGTATTACTACTAATCGATGCATTAAATGAATTTTATAACAAGTTATTTTAATGGTGCTTATAAGTACCGTCAGTAGATAAAGGGTTAAACTGTAAAATTTTTTTATAGTATTTAGGAAATCAATATTCTACAAGACAGTGTAAGCTGCTAATTACTAATGAAAAATCAATTGAAATAGTAAAATACTTGATTTAACTAAAAGGAAAACTGTTTTGGCCAGATTCCGATTAGTGTGCGAGTATTATTGCTGTCTGTTAATTACCCCGCATTCCTCTGTCTGAAAATTCCTATTTATTTTAATTATATATTTTTTCCAAGTCTAAAGTATTCAAAGTACTGTCATATAATTTTTAAATTTTGATTGAATAATCTATTTATATATAGATAGTAATACAGATATAAGTAATAGTATGGATATGAGTCATTCTCTGAAACGTGGCAATTTTATGTCCCAGGGGTCTTGAAGACATATTTTTAAAATTACAAAAAAAAAAAAGGTAATTTAAACTATCAATATTAATCAGTTATACATATAAACTGTGATTATTTGCTTATCGAAATTGAAGTTTGATAAATTTAATGTATTTTTAAATGCAAATGTCATTCCCTCACTATGTCCCCATTCACATATGTAGGAAAGAAAATGCTTTGTCTACCATTGCAGCACGTATATTTATAATTATTTTTTTCTCAATTCATTAAACACACTTAAATACATATTTATTTATTTAATTATATTTATATTTTATATAATGAATGAATCAGGGCACTTTTTAATGATGTCCCTAGCATTTGTCGTCATTCCCTCACATAACTATATAAATTTGCCATTATTTACTTAGTAGAAAGCAGCACATTCTTTATATATGTCTAGGAAAGTTTGTACAAAAGTAAAGTGAAGTGTCCATCTTGTTGTTTGCTCAAAAACGTTTTTGAATAGTTAGTATATCGGTTTGAAGTACTAGATCAATGTATTTTTATTACGCGTCATTCCCTCATCTATTATAAATTTAATAACAACTAATGAAATGTCTTTTTATGTTGTTATATTATTAGAAATGTGGTTCAAAATATATTTAGTAACTGAAAATATACCTAAGACTAATCACTTTTGTATAACATGGTTTTTAGAAGTATTTCGTCAATCCCTCATAATTTTAATATGAGGGAATGATTTAAATTGTGAGGGAATGATCTGAATCCATTTATATATGTACTAAATAGCAAAATAAGAAAATCTAATGCAATAAAATACACATTAAAAAACTCATAAGACTTTTAATTACCACAAGTAAAGATAATACATTTTTAATTTTTATTATTTTACAGGGAGAAGTTAAAAAAAATTGTACTAATTCAAATAAACATTAACTCTTCTAAATGTTAATGCTTTATCTTTATTTTTTCAATTAACATAGAGTAAGAAAAAAAAATATATTGAAAGTATGACTTCTAATTATAATTTCTTTTGTTTTTTAACCCTTTGAAGGGCGATGGTATGTTTATAAAACCACTTAATTTTAATTCCCAAGCGCCACAATGGCACCAGACTTTTTATAAACTTTTATCTATTTAACATGTATGTCAAATATAGCATTTTTCTTATTTACAAATAAATTTGTTTTTAAATTCCGGTGCCAATCATTTATTTGAATATTTTAGCAATGGAAGTGCTTTGAAATTAAAATATCAGAAGAACTATGAGATACAATTTAGTTCATAATATTTTTTGATTAATATAGCAATAAGGTACTTCTAGGCTAAATTTTGTGATTTTTGAGGCAATTTTATTGGGCCGCAATTTTTTTTTAAAAGCAGCCACTTTTCAGAGAATAACCCATATAAGTTATATAGATAATAATAGTATATATAGATATTCTAAAGAACAGACAGTAAAGTTAGGTATAAAGTATAACAAAAGACTCTGGATATTTTCTTTTCTTTATGTATACAGGATGTTATCAAAACGCAAACTATTCTAATGTTAAAGACATGATCATTTGTTTCGCTTGTATGGAATGCTGATTCAATGGGGAATCTAAACTATTTTTTTTAAGTGCTAGCACAGAATAGTGGCTATTGTATGAAATATCATAATTTCGGCGCAATGTGTTCGGTGAGTGAGTTTTAGAGTTTGATCAGTACGTTCTGTTATTTTGTTTCTATGCGGTTTACAGAAAAGCAATTTTATTAAATATATATCTTAATAAAATATATATGCTTGTCTGTCTGTTGGCGATGGGTAGGGAAATCTACTACACGTAATGGTTTGAAAATTTGGGCGAAGATAGACAAAGACAGATCCGAATTCACCTGAGGCTCAGATTTTTATTATTTTTTTATAATTAGCCAATATATTATCAAAAACTCTAATGAACATCACAAAATGGTGAGCTACCGTTGTTCCCCCGATTGTGACTACACCTTTACGGGCTTTTCTAGGATCTTCCCGCAGACGAAATCTAAACGTTCGATTTTTTTCTAACATTTTGAAAACATGACCGCCTAGTCCCCCGTGGTGTTAAAAAGAAAACGAATACCACGAAAATTTTTGTCTTCACATCCCGGTTCCAATGGTTTATATTTAACAAAGTATTAATATTTACTCTTTCAAAAAACATTTTTACTGGGGCTCGGGGGTCAGTTCTCGAGTTTTCCTTTATTCTGCATTTTAAAACTGCCGCAACCGTTTCCTGAACGGCAAATAATACTAACAGTAATCATTCAATTATTCAGGGTCATTTTCCCTTTTTAATGGTGTCTTAAAAAACATTAATAATTACTATTTGAAAAAAAAAATCGATTCTATGTTGGTTTTCGTGTTTTTCGATTCTTTTTCACGTTTTCTGCTTCTTCTATAGTTGATGCCTCATTTTCTTCCAGAATGGAAGTACAAAAAAAAAAAAAAAAAGAAAAGAAAAGAAAAGAAAAAAAGAAAAAATTCTCACTTATTCAGCTTATTTATCCGGTTCTGACAGTATCTTTCGTTCAGAAAAGTATTTGTAATTACTAGTTAATAAAGAATATATATATATAACATTTCTCGGAGGTCGATTTACGCTCATTTTCATCTTTTCTACTTTTTCTTTTGATTCAAAACGTCATCTTCTTTCCTTGGAAAAATATACAGAAATGCCAATAAATAAACAAATAAATAAATAACGATAAAAACCCTTATCCTTTGTTTGTTTCCTCTTCTGAAGATAATAACCTATTTTATCTTTCTTATATTAATATTTGCTATTTAAAAAATATATTTTCTGGAAGCCGTTTCACAAATTCGTCAGAGAATTTTTATTTCTCTCTCTCAGTACCTTATATAATATATCGTTTCCGTTTTAAGAAAATTGTGCTTCCGAACATTTTCGGATGGGTGGGAAAACCTCTATTCATTTCCAACACAGATTGTCATTACTGGAAAACATGATAGTACGTTTTAAAAGAGTGAGGCTGGGGCGCACGGTCTATATTATTTAGATTTTCACAATTGAACTTTTGGTTAGAATTGAGAGTTAAATATACATAAATGTCACAAATTAATCCGGCACGGAGATTAATGGTAACGAGGGCTCCTTAGTTTGTTCTGAAAAAATTTCATTCAATGAACATAAAATCATAAAATTGAAGGTTCGACCGCACTGTTAAAAATTTTGCAGCATTCTGGCAGGTCATTCGACCGTTTTTTGAAAAAACAGTTTCATAACCATAATTTAACTATATTCTGACCATAAAATGGCCAATAATATGGTCAAAATAGTGTTAAAATTACGGTTGTGTAACCGTTTTCGGAAAAAAACGGTCAAATGACCTGCCAGAATGCTGCAAATTTTTAACAGTGGCAAAAACTGACGTAGCACGTCCGATGACAGTGGGGCATCCAAGTTTAGGTTCATTTGGATAGCTTTTTGTATAAAAATATAAAATAATACAAATTCGAGGGTGTAAGCTGCCAAAGTCAGTGAAGTATCCAACATTAGATTAGTATGGAGAGATTTTCGTTTAAAAACATGAAATCATTCAACACTGATTTTAGGTATATTTAAGTTTATTATCAAGGCCCGGGTAACACTTAGGGCGGGTCAGCTAAATTAGTTAACAAATATAATATGCTGAGAATTGAAGAAATACGTTGAAATATTCTAGTAAATTGTACTACATAAATTGTCAGTGATTGCTTATTTTCTATCTCAGCTTTGAAGCTTTATTGGCACCTACGCAATTTTTTGAACTAACTTTTTATTTAAGCAAAACTTTCGACCATTTTAATTCAAACCGCACACTCGTAACGATAATTATTTGATCTTTTATTGAATTTTAAAATGTTCCAAGGACTTTTGGCCCACCCTCTATTTTCATTTATGACAAATATTAGATACATTTTTATTAGAGAATTAAAAATTCTAATAATGATTTAACATTATAAATAAATTTATTTTCCTTATTAATTAAAACTACTATAAAACATTAATGTAATGTAACTTATACATGCAATAAATATTTTATTTTATTTTGAATTAGCCAATGTCTTTGAATCTACACTGTTAAAAATTTACAGCAAACTATGCAGTTATTTAACCGTAATTTTATAGGTAACGGTTAAGAAACCGTGATGTAAATCGATGCTGCCCATAATATGGTCAACAATATGTTCATGATTCCTTCATAATATGGTCAAGTAAACGTTATTTGCATAATGACTGGTACAGTGGTGGAAAATTGGCGCAGAGGCGGAGCCTATTGACACCACTAAATTTTAGTAGAATTTTTTGGCTTATCTAATAGCAGAATTTCTGAGTTTTTATTAAGGTGAAGAATACTATAATAATTTAGTGGTGTCAATAGGCTCCTCTCCTGCGCCAATTTTCCACCACTGACTGGTAGAATACCCCTTCTGTTTTTCCATTAACTACGATCTAAGTAGAATACAAGAATTCAAGCTTGAAATTGCATTATTTCCATATTTTGTTGAATAAGTTTGATATTTTGAGACGCACTATTAACATGCTTTTTCAAAAGGAAATAGTGGAAAGTAAATTTGAAAAAAATTACTCTAGATGAAAAAAATTCATTCATTTCACTAATTTCCTTCCAAAATTCATTAAAATTTAAAAGAAAAGAAACAATTCATTAAAACGATTATGATTATGCAATTAAAACAGTAAAGGCTACCATTGTTAGATAATATTTGATATTATATCATAGTAAAGTGTACGCGAAATGAAACTGCCAGTTTTGATCTAGCTTCATTCAGGAGAAATAAAATAAAATGAAATTGAATATTTTAATTTATTTAATTATTAATTTTTTATTTTTTATTTTTTAGCGAGTTAATTACTCAGGTTATCATTTCAATAAACTGTATTAATTTACTTAAATATTTAATTGATATTTTAGTCTAAACATTTACTTATAGGGATTTGATACTTATTTACAATTTCCCCTTATTAAACAAAGAAATAATCTCTTAAGATAAAACTTTGAAAAATATATAATCAAACATTGACTATAACGCCTAATCATACTGCAATTTCTTATAACATTATTTGCGTCCTTGTAACATTAGAAGCAAAAAAATACTCCTTACAAATAATAAGAAAAAAATCACTTGGGATTTTATGATTTCGTAAGATATGTCGATCTGAAATTGAATATAGGTGTAGGAGTATAGCCCAATAGACTACAGCGAGCAGTTTAATGGGGTGTCTCACTGGTCACCCCTTCTATCACTAACACTTTTTTTCTTTCACCCCACCCCCCTTCTTCTTATGACCAGTGCGAATTTAGATTTGTAGATAAAGTCCGTATACAATTATATTACATTTAATTTATTAATTACAGCTGCAGTTAACAGTGAAAGCAATTACTTGAAGTAACTAATATTTATTGATTTTTAATATTGGTAAGCAATAACGTCAATTTTTAATAACATGTCTGTCGAAGGGAGATTCTCAAAAGGTGGGATCATTAAACGTTAACTATATGTAATTTTTAAAATTTTCAAATTTAAGGCCAATTTTTTTAATAGTATAGTATTTTGTCTATAAATATAATATATAAATATTTTTAATAGTATGTCTACAAAATTATACACAAACATTAAAAGACAGCAACTATTCTGGAAAATTAATGATTAAAGCATTTAATTAGCAGTTGTGTACGTTACAAATTTTGGACATTTTTGCACACGTAAGTTACAAATTTTGGACGTTGCTCTTAATATTTAAAAAATTCTTAAGACTAAGAATGTACTAAATGTGTCTGTATACATATATATATGCATAATTAACTTTTTGTTATCCAGTAATAATAATAATAAAATCAAATGCTTTGTTACGTACGTTACTTTCGGACATAACAAAATACAGAAAAATTCTTTATAGAAAAGTCCTTCCATCTTCAAAAAAGCAATAAATCAGCCTGCCATCTCTTAACGAAATTATCAAAAAATCATCCGTTTCCTTTATGCATTCGTTGTTTACCATTAGAACCATCTGGAAAAAAGTTAAAACTCTTTTTCTTGGTGGTACGTTGGAGCAGTTAACGTTATGAAGGTCCGAAATTGGCCTCTTTAGCATAAAATAATAAAATTTTAAGATATTTATACAAAGCTTTTACAATAAATTATGTCATTTTCTGTCTCTGAATAGAATTAAAAACACAGTGTAAAAAAAAATAATAATAAAGTCAAATTAAAGTTATGTTTGAAAAGCTTAAAGTTATGACTTGTGTCCAGTGCCCACCTTTTGAGAATCGCCCAGAAATAAAAAGAAAAGAAAAGTAAAATTAAATTAAAATAAAATGAAAATTACATATATATATTGTATAAAATTTCACCCAACCCTTGGGATGAAATGTTTGGTCGTTTGAAATTAAAAAACCCACATTTCTGAAGTTCGTTTTCATTATTTTTCGATAAAAATTTATAAAATTTCTTTATATTCAAAACGCATGTCTGAAAACATCCAAACTTTCAAAAGTACGAAAATGTATGCTTTGTCTCCTTACTAGAGATGAGTTCGGGCTCATTTTTTGGAGCCCGGGCCCGACGATTTTAAATTCGAGCCCGCCTGAGCTCGAAAGATTTTTTGTCATCGGAGCCCGAGCCCGATACCAAAAATATACATTAAAAAAATTGCATGATATTTAAAAATTGCTTCGAAAGTGATATCTCATTTTTTTAAACTTTTTACATAGTTCTACAAATTTCTTACATACAACTGCTAAATGGAAATTTAAATTCAATCTTATCAAAAGAGCAGTTCGGTATCAAATAAAAATATACTTTATACTTAAAAGGATTCTCATATTTTTTCTCCTTTAACACGCAAATTTGATGGACACGTTAAAAAAATGTGTTTAATGAAGAAAGGCATGAAGTTTTCAGAAATTACTATTTGTATGCTGAAGAATCGAACAAAGTTTTTCAATTTCCTATAAAAGATGTACATGTACATCTTTAACTATAATCGATTCCTTTCCCATAACAGTCTTCCGTGATTAACGTAAACCGGAAAATCAACGTAAATTACAAAATTGACACCGGTATCTTAAAGGTCCGATGCTTTTATATTAAAAGAGGAAACACTGGCTGGTTGCTTTCTATCGGAATAACAGGGTAATTATATTTACTTACGAAGGAAAGTGACTTCGTAAATCTACTACAGAGTCCTCAGCATGAGCAGAGTTAATGAGAGTTAAAATGTCATGAATCATGACAAATAGATATAATAACCAATAAAGTTATTTTCATATGAAGAACGATTATGACTCGTGCGCAATATAAGATTAAATAATTTGCAAACCTCAAGCTAATTCTGGTCTACTAAAAATCGTAGAAAACATTCTCTTCGCGTTAGATAACTAAATAAAAAATAAACGATCGGATTAAAAAATATCTTCTGTCACAAACGAAAATCCTACTAGAAGCAAATTCATTGTTTGTTCTTGTTTTGATTGGCGCCATATTAATTGATCGTCGTCGGAAATGCCGTAGAAATAAATCTGAAAACATCACAAATTTTCTTTTGAAACAGCAATCAAATACTAAAATAAATAAACACGATGATTGTTCCCCCTTCATTTTGATCAAAATAACATTGAAAAGACTTGAAAAGTAATTTTAAGCGGGAAAAAGTACTTTAAATCTTTTTTATACATAAATAAATTAAGTATTCCGGTTTCAGAAAGAACGAGCCCGAGCCCGTCCGAGCCCATGTCGGGCCCGGGCTGATCCCGTCTCATCTCTACTCCTCATCAGAATTTCCAGCAGAATTTAATGAGACTTTGCATAAACACTTTGCATTTATCCTCGTAATATATCATTATCACTATATACATAATATATCAATATAAATATATGATTTGTTTTTCATATATTTATTAATAAATATTTTCTAGAAAAAGTCAAATCATATGGATGGGTTATGTTAATCTGACAAGAAATGAAAGATTGACTTTCTTTTGGGGAAAAAAATATATCTTATATTATGTTTTACAATTTTAACAGAGGGAGTAAACTAATAATACTTCAATTATAAGTCTAATTATTTAATATTTAAAATGATAATTATCTTCATTACAATTTGAAAAATTGCAGAAAACAATTGAAGCCCCTTATCAGTTTTGGAAAAATCGTTACCACTCTTGTACATGTAGTTTTTAATGCATTTTCTTCAAGCATTGTTTTCCAATAGCATGCTTAATCCCACGTTGGATAGCCGATCTTACCCCAAGAGAGAGAGGTTCGCAAAGCAACCCAGCAAAGAAAGAAACAGTGGGCCATCAGCTGGAAAAAAGATGGCAGCCAGCAGTGCCTTCAGCGGTAAAGTGCAAGGGTGCCATTACTTAAACCTGTCGAAAAGTGTCCGAGCCGAATGCAGCTGGCCCATCATTGATGGCCAACAGCAGGCCAGCATTAGTATGCCATCATATTACTTCAATCCGCACTTTTCCTGCAGTGCTAGAACCTATCCCACTGCTATTCCTTTGCTGGCCCAGCACTTTCCATTACAAAAATTTCTTATAGAATTCTATAAAAAAACGAAGTACTATATAATTATGGCTCTTTTTTCTATAAGCTAGTTTCACCAAGAGCTATAGAAATATCTGTAAAAGTGTCCATAGTAGAAATGTCTATAGAAATATTTGAACTTTCAGCGGTTTCCATGTGGTCACCCTCCCAAGTACTAACCGCGCTCGATGCTGTTTGGTTTTCGTGATCGGACATGAACAAGTGCTTTCAGCGTACGCTACGACTGCTCGTAGATTTCAAGCTCTCATTACACTATTTCAAGTTTGTTTCTTTTGTGATTTACGTTCCCAATCATTAAACTGGTATAGAAATTATTCTATTGTATAGAAATCCTATGTATTTTATACGCTTTTTTTAGGTGCGTTCGTAATTATATAAATACGTAGCACCTATAGTCGTCGTTCAGTCCGTCTGTCTGTCCACATATAACAGAGCAAAATCTACCCAACCGAATGATATGAAATTTTAAATATATGATTGTAGCAAAATTTTGTCGAGCCATTTAAAATTTTATGAAAATCAGATGTATAGTTTAATTACAGGGACAGTCAAAAGTTTTTCTTTTCATTACGGCCAATGGGAAAAATTATTGCAAGTGCATTTTAATGATGTTACAGCCTTCCGAATGGTCTGAAATTTTAAATACATAATTGTTGCAATATTTTCTTGAGCCATTTCAAATTTTATGAAAATCGGATGCATAGTTTAATTACAGGGACAGTCAAAAGTTTTCCGTTACATTACGGCCAATGGGAAAAAATTATTGCAAGTGCATTTTAATGATGTCAAAGCCTTCCGAATGGTCTGAAATTTTAAATATATAATTATTGCAAAATTTTGTATAGCCATTTCAAATTGTATGAAATTCGGATGTATAGTTTAATTACAGGGACAGTCAAAAGTGTTCCGTTACATTACGGGGAATGGGAAAAAAATTATTGCAAGTGCATTTTAATGATGTTACAGACTATGCACTTATGAAGAGCAAAAAAATTTACATTCAGTACAATATGGGGTGCAAAAAATAATTATAAAACTAGTTATAGTACGAACGCACCTCATTTGCCACGTTTGACGAGAAATTTCCAACTTGTTTATTATTGATTCTGAACTGCGTAAATTATGAAAACCGAAATCCTTTGTAACCTAGTAAAACCAGATTTAAGGAGAATAAAAAGTGCGTTGAAATAAAGAATTTATTTATTTATTCATTTACTTATTTATTTTGTTGGTGGCAGTGGTGCGATATTTTTTACAGTTTCAAAAAAATTAGCTTCACAGCTTAAATTGTGTTAAGATATTCATTTCAGATTTGTGTTCAAATACTCAATGTCTTCAATATTCGCAGCGCCACCTAGCGTAAGGGTTCCCAACAATAATACTGCAAAAGTTCGTGCACTTCCATATAGTGGTGGGTCAGCGCATGAGATAAAATGGAGGCCCACCAGAATTTTATCTGATGATTTCCAACAGCAAAGTTGACTGAAGCTGTCCAGCAGTGGTCATGCAGTGGTAGATCATCAGCCAGCACTTCTTCATCATTGCCAGCACCTATCTTGCTGCTGGCCAGCAATTTCCTCTTTGCTGGGAAGTCTTAAAAATACGCCTAAAAATGCTAACAACAGTTTTAGTGTATGAAATAAATATTTATGAAATATTACACACAATAATAAAAAAAAATGAAAAAAAATTAAATTTGTACATATTTAAGATTTTTTTAAATTAGAAAAGATTAAAGCAAAAAAAAAAAAAAAAAAAAAAAAAGATAAAATAAAATTTACGCACAGAAACTACATAAATGATTGTATGGAGATATCGTAATGATCGCTTCTTCTTGCCTGGAGCTAAGTATTTCAACCGTTACCCACTAGATGCCTACGCAAATTATTCTGAGATATTTAGTATTACTAAATAACAGAATTTTACCCAACTTTTCCCTATATAACATCGAGATTTAATGAGATTACTTAGAAGAAAAAAAAGAAAAGAAATATATAAATTTCCCATCTGGCCAAAAAAAAAAAAAAAAAAAAAAAAAAATTGTAGTCTTTTTTAGTTTACAAAACATTAAAATATTCGATTTTATTTTATTTCTCCTGAATGAAGCTAAATCAAAACAGGCAGTTTCATTTCACGTACCTTTTACTATGATATAATATCAAATATTATCTAACAATGGTATCCTTTGCTAAAAATCACTTTTTATCGCCAATCTAGAGTTTTTCAATCTATATACAGGACGGTGCATTATAATTAACATTTATTTAATAGCATTTGTACTAAGTAAACAAAATATTTATAAAAAAAATGTGGAAATTCTGAAAGATCCGAATAATGAAATGTTACAGTTAGTTAAATTTCCCACGCTTGCATATGAAAGAATATGGTAAAAATGTTTATAAATACAAAACTGTGTATTTTTATAAAATAAGTGTGCGGAATCCTAAGAAGGCGGTAGCGGTGAGCGGTATTACTTCGAAGGCATAAAAACCAATATTCATTTAGATTGAAGACAAAAAGGTTTTATTTGCTAAGATAAACAAATTATCTCTTGGCTAAATAATTGGTAGTTATATGCAACTCAACAATTTATAATGTTGAAATAATTAGATGCAAAGTCAAAAGAAAGTTTATGAGAAGGTGGCAGCTTGTTGCATAAGTTCCTTTGAGAAAAATACTGAATATTGCTTCACTGCAATTAGGAGGTTAGCTGATCTAATATCCTTTAAGGTTTATTAATAATCAGTAGACTATTGGTCTTTCTAGAGATAAAGATCTCTGTACTGCTATGGCACCCTGTACCAAGTCCGCAATTATCTTTAATCTGTTACCGGCCTGGATGCCGTATCTTAGCCGTCTCGGCTGTTATTCCACTCGGGCCGGTTGCCCTTGAAACCTAGAGTTCACCTCAGAGAGATTTTACCTCCCCTTTTCAGGTCCAACCTGAAAGCAACTCTCTCTGGAGTCTAGAAATTTACTAACTAAAAATCATCCTCGTCTCCTATATATTCAGATTATCTTGTTCTAAAACAATAGTAAGTCTCTCAGCCACTCGCCGTCTTCTCCAGTCAAAAATATTTGACAGCTGTTCACTGACTGGTCGAACAGGGAGCCACCTACATCTTTGCACACGGAGCCTGCGAGAGGAAATCTTCTCGTGGGAAAATATGCTTGTTATTTCACACGCGGTGCATCAAAGACACTACCGGTGGTCCCTTGCATTAGCGAACTGTCGTAGACTGTCAAATGTAGTAGATCGATGGTGATCGGCTGTTTCGTTTTATCTTACCGTTCAGATTAGTGAACTTAGCTATATTTTTGCTCTGCTTTGGAAACACGTTAGATTTTTCCTATGTAGTGAATCTGTGCCACTGAGGGTTTTCTGCAGGGAATATTGTGAAACCGTCTAAATCTTTACATAAGGTTAAAAATTACTTTTAATATAAACAAAAACAGCAACAGGGAAAAGTGAAACACCAATAAATAATAAAAAATAAATAAATTCTCCTCACCCTCTCTTTAGCCCGCACCTCTCCAGTTAAAATTAATTTAAATTCCCAATGTTACATTAGAGTGTTGCATTGATGAAATTTTTCTGTTGTTTTTTCCCATGCCCGCATACTGGAAGAATACGGACGGTTTGCATTTACGGTTCGTGGTTTCGTCTGTTATTGTTTTATAGTATCTGGAAACTTTATATTTATTTTTTAATTGCGCTGTATTTTATTCATTTGATAAATATGTTCAGCTAGCTGAAACCGTCTCTGAATAAAAATATTTCGGTATTTATATTTTTTTTTCTGTTTTCATTCTGACGGAATTTTGTATTTCTTTTCAGATAATGTTTACTTTGTTAACAATAAAGTTGTTCAGCTACCTCAAACAATTACTAATGTAAAGATTTGAGCTATATCAGATTCGCCATATAGAAAGAACTAATGTATTTCTAAAACAGAGCAAAAATATTGTAAAGTCTAATAAGCCGGACGGCGAGATAAAATAAACTGTTCAATCACCATCGGTCTTGGACATTTGACAATCGGTGACAGTTTGCTAATGAAAAGGAACAGTCGGAATTCTTGTGATCTATAGCGTGGGAAAATAGCTCACAGAGCTTCTCACAAGAACAGATGATCAGAGAGTCCGTGTGAAAAAAAGAGGAGGTTCTTAAGTCAACCATTCAAGGGATAGCCAAGACAATCCCGGGGAGGTTCTTGAATGGTACGGACAGTGAGTGGCTGAGAAACTCACTATTGTTTTCAGAGGGAGATAATTTTGTTATCTATTCAACCGTTTTTACTTGTCACTTATGGCTAATATGGGTTTAAAACTTTACGTAAACTTATATTGATTTAATAGCTTTCCTTTTTACATTTTAATGCTTATAGAACTTCTTTATTTTAAAAGCAATACCTTCATTACCTGGAATATAATGTTAATTGTTTCCTATAACGTAAATTAATTTAAAAGAACTGACATTAAATTTAAAGTGTTTCATAGATGGCGTTAGCTGTTCCGTAGTTGACTATTCTCGGATCTACCCTTTTTGTAAAATGGAATCGTCCAGTTCAAAGGTATAAATTGCGTTTCCCTAATCAATTGCCGCGCTCTCTCTTTTCTGTTCATTTCTTTAAAGTTATCATTATGATTTTAATATGTTTGAGTTTAAGTTACAGTAAGATATTTAGTTTGAGTTTTAAGATGTTTTTAGAAAACGGTTTTAGCTATGATTTAAATTTAAGCTGTTTTGAAAAGCTCCAGGTGTATTGAAGTTAATCCGGTTTTAATCAAAGTTATTTTTAATGATTCACTTAGCTATTTTAAACAAAGTTGGCTCTGAATATTTTTCAACTTAAATCTGTATTTTTATAAAGTAATTGAATGAAATAGAATTCAAATAAAGAACTGTCGTCAACAATATCTGACTTTTCTATGGATTCAACATACAGTTTTGTAACAGGTATCTTCCACAGCACATTTACAGTTCCTCTGCTGATAGCAGTATAAGTGTATATCAGACCTGTATTGATACAGACTAAGAGAAGAGGTTATGGGCAACCAATGCCATACCTAGATAATAGAAGCGTGTTGAATTTAAATAAGAAGAGTCATAAATTTTAGCCCCATTTCAAAGACATTTGTGTTTGTTAAGAAGGGGGGCTGATATTTTTTGAAGATGGCGAGTATGCAAGTACAGATCGATAAGCTTGGAGCTTTAAACCACTCAACTTGGCAAATGGATATGAAATACCTTCTGTTGGAGAAGAACGCGTGGGATATTGTCGCTGGAATTGAGAAGGAACCTGAAATTGATGCCGATAAGGGAATTACAGCAAAGGATGTGAAAGATTTTCATACTAGGAAAAGGATTGCTTTATCCACAATCTATTTAAATATAAGAAAGGACTTTAGAAAAATCATAGGGAACAAAGATAATCCCAAAGATGTATGGGATGTATTAAAGAAACATTTCGAGCCTGATAATAGATCACGGCATATGTTCCTGTTTTCCGAGTTCATGTCCTGTAAAGTAAAGCCAGATGAAAAGATAGATTTATTTGCTGCCAGGTTAAATAGAATTGCCGATCAACTGAACGACCTTGGTTATCCTGTTGAAGAGGTGTATAAATCATTTCAACTCCTGCGTCATCTCCCAAGCCATTTCGACAGCATAGTGCAAGTTATATTACGTTGGAAGGAGGAAAAGTTTATTTTCAACGATATTCTAATGGAATTAATCGCCGAAGAATCAAGATTAGCCCTGCGAGATTTAGACAAACGTAAAGAACTTTTCGTTGAGACTCAACATATACAGAAAAGTAGACTTCGATGCTTTCGATGTGGGAGCACAAACCATCTACAGAGGGATTGTCGACAACGCCGAAGAGACTCTAGAAGTTATAATCGACGTGTTCCATCTGTTTCTAGTGTGTCTGATGCCTCCGAATCCAGTTCCGAACGTGCCCAGTCTCCAGTTAAGAGAAACAGGAATCGCAGAGGCAAAGCGAAGGAATCATCATCAAACTCTAACAGCGTTAAACAAAAAGGTAAAAACAATCCTTTCTTGTTTTATATTCAGGCAAATTTGAGTGGTAGTGAAAGCGAAAATAGCTGGTTATTTGATACCGCAGCTTCACACCATTTTTGCCGTGATAAGAGTTTGTTATATAAATTTAAGCCTTTGAAAGATGAAAAAATGTTTGTTGCTGTAAATGGTGTTACTTTTCCGATAGAAGGAAAGGGAAATGTAAAGTTAAAGTTTGGCCAAAGGCTGTTTTTCTTTTCTGATGTAATGTATTCCCCTAAACTAAGGAAAAATCTTATTTCAGGTCCAAAATTGGATGTAAAAGGTGTTAAATTTACTGGTGAAGGCGGTAAGGTGGAGGTGTCCAAAGATGGTCAATATTTATTTACTGCTTTTCTTAGGGATGGTACTTATCATTTGTATCCTAAAATTCCAAGTTTAGTTCCTAAAAAGGTTAAATTTGAAACGTCCCATCTATCTAAAGATGATTTCAGAATTTGGCATCGCAGATTCGCGCATGTAAGTCCAGATTTGATAGAAAATACGGCCAAAAATGAAAGTGTTAGAGGTCTTCCGCGGGTTAAATCAGGAAAATTTTTTTGCGAAATATGTAAACTTAGTAAACATAGACGTACGTCATTTAAATCAATTAATAGGATTAGATCTAAACGTCCCCTCGAGTTGTTGTTTATGGATGTCTGGGGTCCTGTAAGAGGGAAAGGAAGAAACGGAGAGACATATTTTCTCTCAATTATTGACGATTTTTCGCGTAAGGCCACAGTTTTTCCCATAAAGGAAAAATCCGAAGTGTTTGGAATTGTTCGCAATCATGTGATCCGGGCGAAGAGATTTCTCGAACGTAAAGTAAAGTACATTCGATCAGATAATGGCGGGGAGTTTAAAAATGATAATTTTAGGATTTTCTGTGAAGGGAGAGGCATTAAACACGAATTTACGGACGTGTACTCCCCTGAACAGAATGGGACTATTGAGAGATACAATCAAACGATTGCTAACGGCATCAGATCAATTTTAAGTGAAAGTGGTTTAAAACGAAGTTTCTGGCCGGAGGCAGCGTTGTATTTTACGTATACTTGGAATCGCATTTGTCCCAAATCTCAGTCGAAGACTCCTTTCGAACTTTATAGTGGCTCTAAACCATCCGTTAGACACTTAAAACCCTTTGGAGCTATAGCATATATAGGTGTTCCCAAGCAACTTAGGTCGAAACTTGATGCAAAAGCAAAAAGGGGGGTAATGGTTGGTTACGCCTTTAGTACTAAAGGTTACCGGGTTTGGCTACCTGAAGAAAACAAAATTATTGAAACCATTAATGTTTCTTTCAATGAGGAACTCCCAGATAGTGTCCGGCGCAGTGGAGTCGTGATGGGTTCAAAAGAAATAGGATCTCCTATATTTGATAAGGAATCTGATGAAGAGTTTGAAGGTGAGGTTGAAAATAATGATACCCCAAATATAAATTATTTCCCTTCGTATAAACCTCCAGATTTATCCTCTTCAGAGGAGGAGGAGAATTCCACAGAGGAAATAAAATCAAGTAAAGATGTTTTGAGGGGGGTTCCACTCTCTGATACTGTTTGGTTAAGAAAAGTTGTCCCGAGTGCTTATGGTAATCGTAACTACATTTACTATTACGAACAGGGAAAATCTGAAAGGTTGAGATCCTTAAACGATGTAGAAAAGTATTGTAAAAAGCATCATCTTAAATTTGAACCTCATATTTTCTGTTTTAAAGGATCAAATAAATTTAAAGGAGTGGTTTCAGGTCAAGAGGATAGTTCTTGTTCAAATACGGAGACTTCTGATATTAATAAAGATATATGACTAGATGACATCAAAATACCAACTACCTATAAACAAGTTTTAAAATCCCCACAAAGGAAATTTTGGGAACAGGCCATGAGAGAAGAATTGAAAACTATGAGAGAAAGGGGAGTTTGGAAACTAGTTAAGTTACCAAGCGATGCTAAACCCTTAGGTTGTAGGTGGGTTTTCACATTAAAAAAGGATGACAAGTGCAAAATTGTAAGGTATAAGGCCCGCCTAGTGGCACAAGGTTTCAAACAAATAAAGGGGGAAACCTATGATGAAACTTTTTCACCGGTTGTTAATTTTGCCATTATTAGATTTTTCTTTTCCCTTTTAGTCTCCTGTAAAAAATGGACACACCTACAATGCGACGTAAAATGTGCTTATTTATATGCACCTTTGGCCGAAACAATATATATGTCCCAACCTCCAGGATTTGTGGAAAACGAAAGTTTAGTATGTAAATTAGAAAAAGCTTTATATGGTTTGCATCAGTCTGGTAGAATGTGGTATTTTGAAATAAAGTTTTGCATGATATAGGGTTTGTTAAGTTTGAATGGTGCAATTGCGTGTATAGTTTTGATGATAACATTATCCTGCTTCTTTATGTAGACGACATAGTAATTTTCGGTAAAAATGAAAGAGTGGTGGAAAAGGTTGTTAAAATTTTGACTGGTTATTTTGATCTTAAGATACTAGGTAAAACCAGAAAGCTATTGGGTGTAGAATTCGAGGAAGGTAATGACTATCTAGCAATACATCAAATTCCATATATTGATGAGATTTGTCAAAAATTTAAAAAGCTTAAGTTCCCTATCACTTCACTCCCAATAAGCAAAGGTGTAGTTTATTCAAAAACCCAATCCCCTCAATCCGATAACGAAATATTTGAAATGTCTAAAATTCCATACAGAAGTGTTTTAGGATGTTTGTCGTTCCTATCTAATAGAACCAGGCCCGATATTGCTTATGCAGTAAATATATTTAGCCAATTTCAAAATAACCCTGGATTAGTACATTGGCATGGATTATTAAAGCTTTTGGATATGTTTGTTTTACTAAATCTTTAAAATTGAATTTGAATTGTAAAAATGTACATGTAATTGCATATTCAGACGCCGATTTTGCCACAAACAGGGATGACAGAACTTCAATGGGAGGTCAGTTATTACTTTTAGCTAAATCACCAATAATGTGGAGGTCCTTTAAGGAAAAATGTATAAGTTTATCGACCATCGAATCGGAATTTATTGCGATGACAGAAGCTGCAAGAGAGCTCTTATGGTTCGATAGAATAATGGACGAATGCATTGGTCGAAGAATAATTTGTGATAGAAAGGAAAAATATTTATTATTGGTTGATAATCAGGCCACCATTAGTTTTGTCAAATCCCCCATTGAAAACCACAGAACGAAGCACATAGATGTAAAGTTATTTTTTATTAGAGATTTGGTATATAAAAATATTTTTGAAGTAAAGTATGTTAAAAGTAAAGAAAATTACGCGGACATCTTCACCAAGCCCCTTAGTAAATTTGAATTATCAGGGTTTAAATTAAACGTTTTCTTGAATTGTTAAATTTTGTTAAATACCCCTCATTGCATTAAAGTGTATTTATATAATATTTATTGTACTAGATAGTCCAGCTTCTGGATAAAAGATATATTTTAAAGTTTTGACTATATAAGGTTATGTATAAGATCAATTTTTTTGTGTAAAAATTGAATTTAGTTTAGCCTTGTGAACCAATTTAAAATCCCGCCGGAATGCAATAAGTACCCTTTGCCCTTCCATTCTCCGGGGCTCGAGCGGCCTTTCGTAATGTCTCGTGAAAGGTGAAAATGTAATCCGGCCAGAGAGTCTACAGGGGATAGTGTCGGACGAAGGTGTAACTGTTGCAGGAAGGCCCCATTTGCGGGCATGTTAAAGTTTAATTCAGTAAGTCCTTCATTTTAATATTGGAAATGCCACTTTAGTATCCCGGTTCACTTGGTGAAACTTAAATATAAGCGTTTTAATTATACATGAAGTCGACTTCATTACGGTGACATTGTTGTAAGTTTATTGAGATTACCATGAACTTTATTAGTTTAAGATTTTTTGAGCTAAATTTGAAATGAAAGTTTAATCTTGTTTCAGTTATTGAAATAGAAATCTGAATGTGTAATTTGAATTATTGACATGTAAAAAATCTGCATTTATTCTATACAGTGGAAATATGAAATTATGAGTTAAACATTTATAGAGTATATTATGTGTTATGAAAGAGAATGGAATCATGGGCCCATGTATGATGAAGGATGAAAGATGATGGATGAATGTGATGTGATAATTAATAAAGTTTTGAATATGTATAATTTTTCAGAAATTTATATTGAAATATATTGATTGAAAATGTATTGAAACTATATATTGAAACTGTTTTAAAATGAAGTCACATTAGATGTTGTATTAAAACGAGTTGCTTTTCAGAAAGATTTGAATTTATCTAGTAATGTATCAGGAATATTAATTGAAGCTGATGGACTGTTGAAGTTTAAACCAGAGTTAAATTTTAGATACTGTGGTTGGAAATATTGCATTTTAGATGCATGAGGGTAATTTGTTTCTTGTTATATAGTGTTATAAATCTTGTCAATGTTTATAATGTTTAATAATTGTATGTTACTGTTTAAAAGGCGACAAGTTATATTTGGATAAAAAATGTTGGATTTTATGAGAAGATTGAAGATGTAATGGTAAAAGTTCAGATTGAATTTTTGTTTGACCTTTGTAAATTCAGAGCGAATTTTGGAAATTCTAGGGATTTGTTAACTGTTTAAAATTTTCTTTCCCATGAGTGACAAGTGGGGGGCTTTGTTATCTATTCAACCGTTTTTACTTGTCACTTATGGCTAATATGGGTTTAAAACTTTACGTAAACTTATATTGATTTAATAGCTTTCCTTTTTACATTTTAATGCTTATAGAACTTCTTTATTTTAAAAGCAATACCTTCATTACCTGGAATATAATGTTAATTGTTTCCTATAACGTAAATTAATTTAAAAGAACTGACATTAAATTTAAAGTGTTTCATAGATGGCGTTAGCCGTTCCGTAGTTGACTATTCTCGGATCTACCCTTTTTGTAAAATGGAATCGTCCAGTTCAAAGGTATAAATTGCGTTTCCCTAATCAATTGCCGCGCTCTCTCTTTTCTGTTCATTTCTTTAAAGTTATCATTATGATTTTAATATGTTTGAGTTTAAGTTACAGTAAGATATTTAGTTTGAGTTTTACGATGTGTTTAGAAAACGGTTTTAGCTATGATTTAAATTTAAGCTGTTTTGAAAAGCTCCAGGTGTATTGAAGTTAATCCGGTTTTAATCAAAGTTATTTTTAATGATTCACTTAGCTATTTTAAACAAAGTTGGCTCTGAATATTTTTCAACTTAAATCTGTATTTTTATAAAGTAATTGAATGAAATAGAATTCAAATAAAGAACTGTCGTCAACAATATCTGACTTTTCTATGGATTCAACATACAGTTTTGTAACAGGTATCTTCCACAGCGCATTTACAGTTCCTCTGCTGATAGCAGTATAAGTGTATATCAGACCTGTATTGATACAGGCTAAGAAATATAGATATATATACGAGAGGAGGATGGAGAAGAGATTAGATTTGGCTGGAGTTGGAAGAGCGACTTTGAGATTAGAAAGTTCTCTCGGGAGAAAAGTTGAAGGCTGAAAGGGCCGAGGTTTACAATTCTTAGGACCGGGGACTTATACCTGGGATCAGCGGCGACAGAGGACTGGGTGCCGTCGCGGTCAAGAGATCTTATCTCTAAAATAAAACAAGTGTCTGCCGATAAAATAATGCATTGCCTTGTGGACTTAATCGACGAGCTGCCACCTTCTCACGAACATTATTTTGATTGATGCATAAACATTTTGTTCAACAAAATTACATTGTTTTGTACATAGCTACTTTTATTTATTCAAGAATATTTTTTATTTTGTTATAAAAATAAAAATCATGTTGTCATATTCTAAAAGAATATTAGTTGTTATGCCCTCGAAGTAAAAACCCTCGACCATCGCTACCGCCTTCTTAGGACTCGGCACACTAAATAAAAACATTTCGGTATTTATATTTTATTCTGTTTTAACTCTGGCAGAACTTTGTATTTCCTTTCAGATAATTTTCAATTAGTTACCAATTAAGATAAATAAATAAATATATTCAGCTAGCTCAAACTGTTATTAAAAAAGAAAAGAAAAAGGTATTTATATTTTGTTCTGTTTCAATTCTGGCGTAATATTGTATTTCTTTTCAGATAATTTTCAGTTAGTTAACCCCTTGAAGGGCACCGGTATATGTTATATACCACTTACTTTTAATTTTCAAATGCCATATTCACACAAGAATTTAGGAATTAAATTTTGTTTCATATAATGCACGCGAAGAAAAGCTTTTGATCAGTTTCATATAAAGTTGCTTAGAAATACCGGTGTCATTCAATCATTTTAGCAACATGAGTGCTTTGCCCCTGAAGGGTTAAAGAGAAACACATTTCTTTGATTTATTTTATACCCGAAATTTCTCTCTCAAGCAATATATGTAATACCCATTTGCAAGAAATATGTAGATTAATATTTGGATTTTGATTAGTGACACATACCATATAGTTAACAGACAAATAGACTTCCCAACTTCGTCATTGGTATGTCATTTGATGTTACAAAACACCTTAATGTTACTGCAACTTCACAATTTTATACAATTTTATAATGCTAAGTTTGAGAAGATGTATAAGAAAAATTAATTTTTTTTTATTCAGAAAAAGAATTTAACTACTAATTTTCTATTTCTATACTTAAATGAGGTCTTAAAAGTGGAAAATAATATAGTTAGTTATTATCTTTTCTTTTTTTGATTGGGTTTCTAAATGCACAAATACCTAAGTGTATCTTTATAGGTGCATATAAGTATTGAAATATAAGGAAGAAATTTTGAGAAATAAAGGCCAAAAAAAAAAAAAAAAAAAAAAATCCTAACAGGAATTTGGGACGTTCACACAGTGTTATTTTTTTTTCTTTCTCTTTTAACTGTCTCTTTTAGAAGTGACCAAAACACCAAATAAGAGTAGACTAAATTAACTTTATAAAGAAAAGAAGCCTTTTCACCGTTAATTTCCACAAATAATTTGAACAAACTCGTTCGCACCCAGTTGTGGATTATTCCCAATCAATGTACCGAAATATTTTGATTTTCTAAATAATTTAATTATCCCCCAGAAGGTGATAATTTCACAAACCACTTAAAAACTGCTAAAGGACACAAAAAATTTTTATAAGTAGATTAGGGGAAAATAGACGAATTGTGAATAACCCTTTAAAAGATATCAGACTCAACAAATAAATTAGCAATGATAATAATCTGAAGTTATATATGTATATATATAACATATATATAATTGCTATAAAAAATAGAATACCTGAGACATATCCTTAAAAATGCTTTAAAAAATATTTCTTTATATTCGCCTTCTTTATTGGATGAACTATTAAATATTAAAAATTAAAGAAGATATGTTTAATGTACTCATTCAGTAAATATGAAAATACAGAAATCAATTTCTAGATTCTCCGAAGCATTTTTATTTTTCAAGCCTCTTTATCTCAATCCTATAGAGGACTGGTCTGCTGAAATCAAATCGTGAATATCTATTCTCTTTTCCCAACCTGTTAGCGTCATGCTGCATTGTTGCCTGTTCGCTACTCTTTATAAAATTCAGTTTGCTTGATTACCACCGATTTTTGGAAGTAGGAATATTCGCCCTATTTAACGACGGGTTAAAAACGCGAAAATAAGGCTAATTATACTATTTAAAAAATATCGGCAATCAAGCAATCTGAAAAATAAATGAAATAGCGGACTGGCAACACTGCCATTCATCTGGTAAACATACACTGAAAAAAATGGGTACTCAAAATTGAGTAAATAGTACTCAATTTTAAATACATCGCATACTCAAAATAGTTTCGATTCAAATGTACTCAAAATTGAGAAACACATGTACTCATTTTTGATTCCATGGTTGTGTTCAAATATGAATCGTTATGTATTGCTGCCTGAACCAACAAATTAGAGTAAAAATGTACTGACATTTTTTTCCGGTTCACAATTATTAAGAAGAAATGTTTAATTGATTATTCATTAAGAAAAATAGCAAAATTATTCGCGAGATTCCCGAATCAAAATTATTATGACAAGAGCATTATTTGCAAGCACTTTTAAATTATTTTTAAATGCTGTGCATAATTTAATAATTATATTAATAAACACGGTTTATACCGCCATAAATGAAATTAACCGTTACAGGGTATGCAATTATCGTTTTGTTTGAGTTTGATAACATGTGATGGATCAAAATTGACAAAGGATAGGTTCATTTTTTATCCAAACATACTCAATTCGATATGAGTACATCGATTTACTCATTTTTGAGTACTTCATTTCTTTCAGTGTAATAGGATCGAGGTTTATTGTGAATATTGAATAGATTTATTATGATACCTGTACTACGCAACTATTGTATTAATTATGGAGAATTTACACAGTAACGCAAGCGAAGATTGCTCAAAGTTTAAATCGAAGTTTCGTCATTAGAGATATATTAGAGGACCGGATGCTAATTTAGAAATTTAATTCAAATAAGTGATCCTGCTCTAATCTGCAATTCTGCATCTGTACGGTATTACTTCTGCAGAAAGTAATCGGAGGGATTCTGTAACCATACTTATTTGTTCTTCTTAAGTGTAAACGGCTGTTGATGAGTCTTATGGATTTTTTTTTTCCTTTCAGATAGTTTTTACATCCTGTAAAACTCAATCATAGTTTCCTTTTTGTCGTATGTCATCAGAGATCTTTCCATATCCATTGTATATAATCGTATCTTTGAAATAACCAGATCATGTCAAGCATATGATAACCTCACCGTTGAGGTCGAGCTAACATTACTAAAGTAAGAAAAAAAAAACAATGAAAGTTCAATCTAGCTTCTGGTATAATATTGGCCCAGCGGATGATTTAATTTTAAAAAAGGATTTATTCCTTCAAAAAACGCGTCACTTTCCTTTGTTTTATGGTGCATTACGATTTTTTGTGCTTTAGTAAGTATACATCATCTACGTCTAAGGATTAACCCAAGATGATTCTCGGATTGATTCGTCACACAATCTTTATAATCAATCTTTTCCAGTTGCGGCATTATATTTAGAGTATATATGTTTAGTTTCTTATAATGTATTTATTTTTTAAACGTCTAAGGAGCGGTAAGGATATATTATACACGGCTTTACTAGCAAGTTTCTGTGCCCAGGGCACTTTCAATTTTTTGTACCCCCATAGATTGGTTGATTTACTGATACTAGTTTTCTTTTTTTTTTTACATGTTACACACTTATTAAAAATGTGTCAACTCAAAAAATTAAGTTTTCCGGAAAATTTTAAAAATGTTTCCAGCAATAAAAATAAAATATTTTTTCTATTAGTAATTGAAATGGATTTTAAACCATATATTGAGATATATTTTGTCTTTTAATGGTATTAATAAATTTAGATGAAATTATGAAAAGTTTCGTGCCACTCAGAAATTTTGCGCCCAGGGCATGGGGCCCGGGTGCCTGTGCGATAGTCAGGGCCTGATTATATACCACCTACGAATAATGACGATTTACACCAAAAAAACTTTACTTAGTTATACTTTTCTAACTTTGGTGGAAAAAAGTCGTAAAATAACTTTTCGTTATTTTGTAATAAAATGTTTGGAAGATTCCGGTGTGAATTCCACATTACGGCAACGCAATTCCTTGCCCCCGAAAGGGTTAACTAGCTGCATAACAACACGATCTGTTGAATTTGCATTATATAACATTATTTGATTTTTTAGGGAAAATAAATTTAATTTTCTTCTACATAAAAAAAAATTATAATATTAGTTTTATTAAATTTCTTATTATATGTAAGAATTTATACTTAAAATGTGGTTTAAGCCTGTTCTTAACTGCTCTGCTCAACAAGCGCAAAACCTTTTGACACATTCGCAAATTCATTTTTTAACGGAAAGATATAAAATAGGAAAGCCTGACCATGGAAGCGATTTGGAATCGAAATGTGTTTTCCATTTTTGGATCAATCAAATACCTATTGAGTTATAAGCGAATTTGATCACGTGACAAACATGTTTTTCACCCCTTTTTTTAGTGTATTTTGCGCGGAAATTCGGTTAAAAACGTCCACATTGACACATTGTATTTTCTGAACGATCTATTGAGTCTGCAAAAAAAAAAAAAAACGAAAAAAACAGCAGCTCAGTGACACAGTTTCTGAACAACAACACCTGCTAATTTCATGCATTACTGAGCAAAAATGAATTAAAACTTATGTCATAAAGTTGCCTCTCTGGATTTGAGAACAGCCTTAACTGAAAATTACATTTGGAAATCACGTGATTTTGATAGAATTACAGTACAGAGCCTTTATACATAAATGACGACATACAGGAAAACAAAAAATAAAATTTTGATTGGTCGAGAGAATTTTGGATAAAAACTTGCAGAGTTTAGTCTTTATATCTTCCAATCTACACAGCAAAGAGGAAATTGCTGGCCAGCAGCAAGATAAGTGCTGGCAATGATGGAGAAGTGCTGGCTAATGGTCTACCACTGCATGACCACTGCTGGACAACTTTAGTCAACTTTGCTGTTGGAAATCATCAGATAAAATTCTGGTGGGCTTTTGTTTCATCTCATGCGCTGGCCCACCACGACATGGAAGTGCACGAACTTTTGCAGTATTATTGCTGGGAACCCTTGCGATAGGTGTCGTTGCGAATGTCGAAGACATTGCGTATTTGAACACAAATCTGAAATGAATATCTTAACACAATTTAAGCTGTGAAGCTAATTTTTTTGAAAATGTAAATAATATAGCACCATTGCCACCACCAAAATAAATAAGTAAATGAATAAATAAATAAATTCTTTATTTCAACGCACTTTTTTTTCTCCTTAAATCTGGTTTTACTAAGTTACAAAGGATTTCGATTTTCATAATTTACACGGTTCAGAATCAATAATAAAAAAAAGCATATAAAATATATAGAATTTCTATACAATACAATAATTTCTATACCAGTTTAATGATTGGGAACGTAAATCACAAAAGAACAAACCTGAAATAGTGTAATGAGAGTTTGACAACTACGAGCAGTCATAGCATACGCTGAAAGTACTTGCTCATGTCCCATCACAAAAACGAAACAGCATCGAGCGCAGTTAGTACTTGGGAAGGTGACCACATGGAAACCACTGCAAGTTCAAATATTTCTATACACACTTCTACAGATATTTCTATAGCTCTTGGTGAAGCTAGCTTATAGAAAAAAGAGCTGTAATATTTTGTTTTTTTTTATAGAATTCTATAAGAAATTTTTCTAAGGAAACGTGCTGGGCCAGCAAAGGAATAGCAGTGGGACAGGTGCTAGTACTGCAGGAAAAGTGTCAGATTGAAGTAATGTGATGGCATACCAATGCTGGCCTGCTGTTGGCCATCACTGATGGGCCAGCTGCATTCTGCCCAGACACTTTTGTACAGGTTTAAGTAATGGCATCATTGCACTTTACCGCTGATGGCTGTGCTGGCTGCCATAATTTTTCCAGCTGATGGCGCACTGTTTCTTTCTTTGCTGGGTATGTATGTGCCATGTACGCATTAAAACTATCTCTCGCCGCGATGCGGCAAGCCTTCGTCCGACGATAGAGGCTCTGTGTAGCCCATAAACGAGCAGGAGTCATACGGGACGTGTTGCCCCGTATGATGCCGCCCTGACCCTTCTAAGGAGGTGCACTGCCCATCGCACGTCACACAACATGAGCCCAAACGTCTGGAGTCCGGTCGAAACGATAAGAAAACTCACCCAGCTCAAGGAGCCAAGCGCGCTTGGTGCTCCCCCCCCCCCGGTTCACCCCAGCGACCCACAGAAATCGAACACCTACAAAGGAGTTGAGCCCATGAGCCAATGGCAAGGATTCCCGAAGGGGAGTTGCTTTACGGAATCCTTCCAAGATCAACTGCTATAATGAGCAAAGACATTTTTGGTCGGAAACCTATAGGAGAGGAAGGCGCCACTAGCGGACCCCGGAGAGTTGCGGAAACTCCCTCCTGATGGCACAGACACCGCCTCGCTTAGGGTCTTTCGCTTAGGGCATGGAGTTATGAAGATTAAAAGGAGACAATATATCAATCTAGCACCCTGGAGAGCGTTAAATCCGAAAGACGAGCTCTTTCTCCCTTTCCGGCGTCCGCCATATTTGACTTTTACAGTAGTTGATTTGCGCCGCAAGAAGAAACTGGCTCACAGCGCAGCTCACCGGTGTCAAATATGGCGGAAGCAGCGGGTAGGAACAGCTCCAAGTGAGGTCATTTATGTCGTCTCCTTTAATCGTCATAGCTCCATGGCTTAGGGTCTCCTCCATCCAGCACAGCGCGACTTACAAAGCTGCGCACAGCCCGTCGAGGATTCCAGACTAGATGCCACTTGGGACCCCGGAAGAGCCGTGGAAACTCTCTTCATGACGGCATAGACACCATCACCTCGCTAGGGGGTGATAGATCTGGTTCCTCAGAGGACCCGCGGGGCTCCGGGAGGCCGGCATACGAGTCGAATACGGGGATACAAACCACACTAACTTACCTCACGGCCTCCCGTAATACCTGGACACGAGTGTCCTTAGACCGTGCAATGGGCGACTGTTACCTGAAAATGCGTAGACTCACTAGCCATCCCTGGGGACTGTGGAAACTTCCCCCATGAGAGTCAGAGAGACTTCCGGCTTGGAGATTAGTTGCATGAAAATTAGAGACATTGCTTAGTCCGCACTACCGGGCACAGAAAGCTCTGGTTGATCATAGTCATGCAGGAGTAGGTCGGACCGAGACATTGTCTTTGATTCGAGCGCCACCGCTTTAATCGGTGAGCCTCCGGCGGTTCCCTGCGGAGAAATGTTACTAAGAGATGGCCCGCAGACGCCCTCCCCGGGAAAACCGCTAGTCTGCTACCCGAGGAAGGGGACTGACCTCTGATCTCAAATCTACCTTGGGGCGGCACACAACTGCTCATCTACAGAGTACTCAAGGGATGAGCCACCTGAAGGGGGCGCGCCATGTACGTATGTTACCTCTCTTATAATGAATATTATAATTATAGTTCATAATTATACTAAAACGCTAAAACTGAAATTGACATCATTTTCATGCAGATAAAAATATCTTGGCTTTAAGAATTAAATTGATCATTCATATTAAATATGATGTCATTTTCATCCAGTAAAGCATTCCACATTTAGAATCCTGGAAAGGGGTTTTAAAAGCATCTATAGTTAGTATGCAAATAACATCCGAGAGCGAAATTGGTGCACAAACCCGGCACAAAGTGGTATCTTCATTCAAGAAATTCGGAATAACATTCTGGCGTCTAATGATTTTATTTGGCCTCATTTGTTCGTATCACCAGTATCGGTATAGCATCTAGAAGAGATAGCACCAACAGTAAAGAGTGGCCTCGAAACAATTTCGGCCCATTCGTATGTATGAAGCACTGTGACACATAAATGATGACTCCCAGCGCTGGAATTCTGTATTTTTGTGTCACAGCGCCAAAATTAATCTGAAAAAAAAAAAAAAATACATGTTTGAAAGCAAACATACATTACGGCCAAGTGACGTTATTTGTGATCAAAATTTAGAAGTAATTGTTTTCATTCACTTGAAGAAAACATTTTATACTGAGAAGCATTTTAGACCAAGTCGCACTCCTGTACGACAGTTACTTGATTTTATATTGAATTTTAAAATTTGTCCAGGAATTTTCGCATACCCTGTATACTTTTGAAAATTATTAATAAATTCATATTCAAAAGACGTATGCATTATGAACTATATTAACTTTTACGTAAAAGAAGGAGTGTCAATTCACAACTCATTCCTATCATTAGTTTTCGAGATATAGAGAGATTTTCTTTTCGATGGTGTAAAGGGCCTTTCCCTGGTACAATTTGCATTCGCATATAAGACAATCTTAAGGCTCTTCTCAAATCCATAGGAACTACTTCCTGACACATTTTTAATTCATTTTTGTTCGGAAAATTTTGAAATTGGCAGATGTTCTTATTCAGAAACTGTGTAATCGAATGGCATTTTCCATTTGTTGGTAAAGACAGAAGATCTTTCAGAAAATACTGTTAAAGTGAGTGTTTTGAATTTGAACCGAATTCCCGACATTGCAGCGACAGAAAAGGGAAAACATATCGTCACGTGACAAGAATAGCTTATAACTGGATAAATAATTTATTTATAAAAAAAAAGATGGAAAACGGTATTGGGTTCCAAATCGCTTCAATAGTCAGGTCTGTACATTTTATGCCTTTACGTTTAAAATGTGTCGGAAAATTTCACGTTGATCAGCAGAGAATTTCCGAGCCCCTTAAATAATTTTTATAAAGTTTTGCTCAATAAATTTTTACTCCTTAATGCACCAATATCTCTGGAAACTTTTTCAATATACTTTTCTTAATTTCTTGTGTTGAAGTGGGGAAGGACTGATGAGAAGAATCTAATGTACGCGCATTTAGAATGATTTTTTGCATCCATTTTTCCCCTTCATAACAAAAACTTACTTGTCTGACTCTAGGTTTAGGGCTTAGGTATACAAAGCAAAATTTAGAAGCACCCATGTAAAAGGACGTCAATAAAAGAATGCGCATAGTTGTGCTACACGTCCTCAAAATGGTCTTGCATAGTTATAAAAAAAATCCCTTATTACAATAAAATTATTTATAAAAAGATTAGATATCGCACTACAGTTTAATTTTGATGAGCTGACGTCAGTGTTCAAAGTGAGTGTTCAGTCTGTGGGAGGGATTTATGCAGATCCGTGGGGGGGGGGGGGGTATTAATTAGTTCCAGGAAGGGATTTCAACTTCTAAAGTATTACTTATCATGTAATCCCAAATTTTTTGGAGGGGCCATTCGATGTTCCGGGAGAGAATGGAATATTCCCTGGGCAACCCCCCGCATTCTTCAATGCGCGTGTCAATAACATACCTATCATGGTTTTAAATTAAAAAATATTTTTTCTTGCTCAACAACGAGAAACACACAAAGCAGATATAAACTAGTGTCTGACCAAAAGAAGTTTTCTAAGTGTAAAGCGAATTTCGGTTCTTTTTCGAGTACTGGTAGAAAGCGAAACATTCTCATAAGGACATTTTAAGCTATAATATATACATACATAAAAACATATTATTAATTTAGTTTAACTAGTTTAATAAACTTATACGATCCTACAAAATCACCCATGATCATGCTAGGGTTTGTGCATGTGTTTGTTTAAAATAAAATAAAAAATGTTATTAAATTATTATTTTGTATTGATTTATGACTAATAATCAAATGCATTATTCGTTATTAAATGATGTATTTATTTATATGTTGAAAGTTCAAAAATCGAGATCGTTATTCATTGTAAAGAAAGAGTTTCAATGTTTATCGTATGACTTTTAAATTAATCGGGAAAAAATACTCAAGAAAACTATTTTCTAAGAAAACAGTGTGTCTATATTAAAAAAAAAATAAATAAAAGCTTTTAATCAATAATTAATACTTTCAGCAGAAATTTATAAACATAGTATGTATGTATTTAAATACAGTTTTACAATATAAATGTTGAAGATAGTCATCATGTTATGACTAGGCCGCGTCCTTGGGGCCACTGCAGACGAGGGGCCCAAAATGAGTAAAATGATTTAAAACAAAATTCTTAACACGTTAAGTGCCACGTCAATCACCGGTGACTGACACCGAACTTTCCGTTTAGAACGCGTCATTCACCAATGACTGACGGTATATGATATAAAACTAAAAATCTGTACATTGTTTTAAGTAATTACTGAAAATTTATTTAAAATTTACTTACCTTTTATTTATTACAGGATTATACTTTCTTAAAAATTACTTAAAGCATTGTAAATTTTTCAGCTTCAGCGTCAGTCACCGTGATTTTTTTTATTTCGAGCTCTCATATCTAAGTAACATATATCTCTATTAGCACTTTGCCCGTGCTTCTTCATTCTCTATAAAAAAAATCTTAATTTAGGAATACTGTAGACAAAATATTTTTATGAAAATTATTTTTAAGAAATATTTGTTGACGAAATATTTAAGGTATTTTAGCATGAAGCAGCAAAAGAGAATTTAAGTTAACCTGGGTTTCTCATAAGCGTTTTTATAAAATGCGGGAAATTTTCTGAATACTCACAAAAAACATTGCTACTACTACAGTAAAACCTCGATAACGGACACTTTTTCGATGCCCAACATGTATAAATCTGTATATTTTTACCTCTCAAAGCTCAATAGCGGACTAATTCAGCGTTCCCGAGGTGTCCACTATTAAGAGGTTTTACTATATTTTGGTTAGGAGGGGCCCTGAAAAGCTCCTGGGCCTTGGACCCCAAACAATCCTAACCGGGCTCTGGTTATGACTGTTTATGTAATTTTAATACAGTAATTTATTCACAATTGAAGGGATTATTTAAAACATACACTAATTGAGATGATTGTGGGAAGCCCTTGTGTTTTAATTTATAAAACACTCATGTATTATACAGGGTGTCCCCGAATTCATGGGGCAAACTGTAAGGGAAAGTAAAGTACACATAAAAAAGCAATTTTGGTATAGAAATGTGGGGTCGGAAATGAAAAGTTTTGGCGAAAAACAAGAAATGTGGAGGAAATGTGAACGAGCGTTTTATTGACATAACAATTACAGTAAGGGTTCAAATGTGCCACTGGCAACATCTAGAATGTGATTGGTGTACCTTTTCGCAGATTCCAAGTGTTTCACGAACATTTGCAGCAACGACTAAAAGTCTTGCAATGAGGTCCTCATCAAAGTCAATTAGTGTCCCATAGATGAGGCATCTGGGACCTTCGAAAGGGTACGGCAATCACTTGCTAGACGCTTCCATGTATGTATCGATGTTGGTGGTGGCACATTTAAGCATTTACTGTAATTGTTATGTCAATAAAACACCCGTTTTCATTTCCTCCGCATTTCTTGTTTTTCGCCAAAACTTTTCATTTCCGACTCCCCATTGCTATTACCGAAATTGCTTCTTTCTTTATGTGTACTTTACCTTCCCTTACAGTTTGGCCCATGAATTCGGGGACACCCTGTATGAAAGAAAGCGAATCAACATTTAAAGAACAATATTATTTGGTGTCGCGATACACTATCGTACGTCAGATTTCTAGCTGTAGAAATTGAAATATTGTAATTTTTAGTTGATAAATCGATTAGCCTGAAAACGCTGACCTCCGACTCTACGATGAAAGAAATCTTTTTTAAATTTAAAACGAGTGTTCCAGTTGAAAGACTGTTTTCTTTTATAAATTAAAATTCTTTTATAAATGCCCCAAAATGAAATTTATTGAGCGATTTTCAATTTGAAAAATTAGTAATACTGAAGGTCAATCGTAATTTCCAGTCATAATTTTGCATTGTAGATTATTTTTTTTATATAAAATTATATTTGTATGCTTTAAATGAATCTGAATTATATCCATGAAAACTTTCAGATTTCAGAATATATTTCCAAAGTTTATTTGTAAAATTTCTTTGTTTACTATATAAAATGTATTCTCTTATAGACTGATTTATTATTTTTTAATCAGGTTTGTTTATTTATTTTGGAAATTTATTATTTCAAAAGTTTAATCAGTTTTGAAAAAGCAATTTGCATTTGTGCAGTGCAATTTATACACACTAATTTTTAAAAATTCGAAATGTATTTTGTATTTGGAATTTTTTACTTTAGAAAAGTATTTTTAATTTTTTATTTTAATAATTTTAAAACCAATGTATCTTGTATCGAAAATGATTTTTAGATGTATTTTGTCCAATTCTGCGAGAAGCTCCTGCGTCTCCTGACAGTTTTTGAAAAGTTGGTTTCCTAGATATTTTTTTTTCTAGTTTATGTACCAATAAATATTTTACGGTTATCTGTAATGTCTTACAGTCCTATAAAATATGGCTAACCACATAATATAAATACGTATTCTTATAGATGAAACCTTATGAATATCTTACATAAGAAAAATTGCGTATGCGGAACTAAGGATTCAGAGCGCGCCTTTAGTCAATACGCTTGGTTTTATAAATTCGAATACACTCGTGACTAATCAAAAAATTGTTAAGGCGACTGACTACTTAAGATATTAACTAGGGTTTGCTTTTTGACTCAACTCCTCTTTTTTCTGCGTTTTTAGATAAATAATAAGCAAAAAATCAAAATTTTACCAATAATTAATTGTCAGTATCATATTTTTGAAAAAAATAAGTGATTTCTACTAAATTTAGCGAAATTTGACCAAAAAGGCTAAAAGCTAATAATAATTTCAAATGCGACTATATTTATTTCCTTTATGCATAGTGCACATATGACAATATTCGTCAAATGGTACTAAAATCGAAGATAATTTTTATAATGAAAAGAAAATACGGATGATTGTAGACTAATACATTATTTATCGAAATTGCATTTATTTTTCTTAAACAAAAAAATTCATAAAGAATCTTATATCTATATCAAATCTTTTTGTTCATTTCATTAACGAAAACATCTAAAGATTTTTCTGGAATTTTCATTGAATTATCAGCATTATTACTTGAGATATCATGATAATAGTGCAAATATTTTTAGAAAAAGAAAGTTTTGAGAAAAATCTGTAATGTTAATTCTGTTGGTGTGATGTTCAAAACAGAGTTTTCGAATAACTTCATTTAAAAATAAATAAATGCTATTTACTTATTTTTAAGGTAAATTATAAAAGGCAAATTTTGTTAAAAAATTCTGGTTCAAATTTTGGTTAAATTTAAGTGGTATAAATAACATACCAGCGCCCTTCAAAAGGATAAAGTATAAAGTTATAGTTAAAATATAGCATTGTTTTCTTTTAACCCTTTCGGCGGACAAAGTTAATATGTTTCTAAATTGGTGAAATAATTGAATGCCACCAAAATTAGTGAACAAAATGATTTCAAAATAAATTAATTTTTTAATTGACGTACAGTATACAGGTAAAATTTTATTAAAACATTCCGGGTACCCTTTGGCAGTTTGGGGTAAAAATTAAGTGATGTAAATTACAGACAACCACACTTCAAGGGGTTAAAAAACGCCGTATTTTTATTTCTAATTGGTATAAAACAGAAAAACAGTTTTGAAAGCAGAAAAACTTAAACAATACCGAAATTTATTGAAGTTTCGTTATTTAAAATTCATTGAATAACAAAATAGATTCAAGTTAAAGAAGAACAAAAGTCTTAGGCAGTCGAAAATCCACTTTTTGAATGTAAGCAGCAATTTTAATTTTTCTATTGGTTACGGTCACGTAATATATAGCTTCACAGTTTTTCTGAACTAACCATATATTTATTTTATCAATACCTAGAATAAAAAATAATACCACAACTGCTTATTAACTGAAGAGAGAAGCAGGAGGATCATCCAGGCGAGTCCTTCGAAACAGTAATTATAGGATGCTATTACGAGTGACGAGATAAGCAACCGTTACTAAGTGGGGGAGGTAGAAACTCGCCTTTGTTCACACCTCGAAAAATAAAATTTAGAATAACTTTATTTTTACGTATTTGCAACATAAACGAATATATGCGGGACATTCTCACAATCTTTTGACTTTCGGGAATAAAAATCTGGTGAAATTAAACTTGCTAAAATAACAGTTTAATCTGATAGACGAATGCCTTAGTGATTCAAAATAAAGAAAAAATAGTCAGCAGCGAAAATTTTTTTATTTAACTGAGGTTTATGTTAAACTTACCAGTTTAATTTTCCATACCATTTTAGCATTGTAACTTTCTGTTTTCTTCTAAATATTTACTTATAATGAATTTGTATAATACCCACAGGACATTCAAATAAGAAATAATAACAATGTAGTATTTTTAGTACAAAATTTTGGTACAAAATTGTCTTAAATGGTGTTAAAGAAGAGACGGAAGGAAAAAAAGGGGAGTGGTATAGGAAAAAAGGGATGGAAATGGAAAAAAAAGGGATGGTAAGGATGGGACGGTAAGGAAAATTCCCACTATTTTTAGGCAAATCATGTTAAGACTAAGTGATAGCCAAAATGTTCATTGATTTTTAGAAACAGTTATTTGCATTGTATTAAATTAAAAAAAAAAATAATTTATCTCGAAAAGTGCAGGAATAAACCCTGAGGACGGTAAGACTATCAATAAAGCTACGATGCTTGAAATTGATATTTAAATGCTGATTTAATTTCTGCAGTAAATTTCCTGTCAAAGAATTTTAGATATTCTTTCTCTAGCATACTTCTACATGAGAAAAAAACTTGAAAAAATTCTGTCACTGCATCTGAAGTGATTTTCTGTATAATTTTAGAAGAGGGATGGTAAGGAATCTAAAACCCAGGGACAGAGTTAAAAAAATAATATCAACCGTAAAAATGTGTGCAGGTTAATTTTTGCTACATATTTATATAAAACAATTGTCCCAGTTTCGGAAAAAAATTACATCGAATTACTTTTATTGAAACAATTTTATACAGACAGCCCCAAACTTAAAAATCAGCATCAGGGACACAGGACGGTATAAGGAGTTTTCCAGGTATTTTGACCCCCAACATCGTCCAAAACTTATTTATCTCGTTAATATTGTTATGCAGTCATACAATGGGATGTTCCCCAGTATATGAAATAAAAAAACCAATAGTACTGAAATAAAAATTATTATTCAGGGACATAAAAGTCAAAAGATTGTGGGAATGCCCCATGCGTCCATTTCAATAATTTTTATTTTATTCAGAAATTCTGAATAGTAATTTTTGCTTTATTTTGATGATAGACGTTTCATGATTACATAAAGTAAAAAATCTTTTTTCGTAATTTCCGATAAATAAACAGAATTTCTGAATAATAATAATTATAAATATTTCCTATTTTTCCCGCTAACGATACGAATGGGTTAAAGCAGCAAAAATGTAATGTTATATTCTTCACAAGAATATGCAATGAAATCAGTGAAAGATGTTTTTGCCTAAACAAGCAAAAATCGACTTAGTTCATTTTTAAAAATTGAAATTGTATTGTGATACAAACTTTATTTACAAACTGAATGTATTTTATAAATATTTAAATTACTTATAATCTTTAACAACCTTTTAAACTACGCATTGTTTGCTAGTTACAAATATCCAGCTTTAAACGCATACTATATTACACAAGCAGCAAGTAAATATGAGTGCACACTGCAAAAATTCCTAATATGCCTTGGGCCTCAAATTGTGTAATTCGAACTCTGGTAAATGATAAAATATAAGTGGGTGAAGTTTCAAGCATGGGCAGTCATTAAAAATGTATATACAATTCTAAATGACATACAAAAATAACCATTTTTAAATAATTTCGACATAATTTGTGCCTTATGCATAATACATAAACTGACGTATGAGTCGCAGACGAAACAAACATATTTTAAATCAGAAATTATACTTACGGTATCGTTTACTTATAGTTATATTTGCCTGAAAAATAGGTCAAATTTAGGATTTTATCTTGAGACAATAGACAACACATATAAACATTTTTTTTACACATATTTATTAATCAGAAATTTATTAATCATATTTTAAATCAGAAATTATACTTACGGTATCCTTTACTTATATTTGCCTGAAAAATAGGTCAAATTTAGGATCTTATCTTGAGACAATAGACAACATATATGAACATTTTTTTTACGCATATTTATTAATCTTTTAAGAATTGAATCATACAGTTTTATCATCTCAAAAATTCAAGATGGCATCCAAAATGGCGGTCTGGAGAATTTCGGGCTTTTAAAAACATGTACTTCAACTGTCCAGCTAGACATTTAAAATGAAAGTGGCGTACGAGAACAGTGTGATGTAATAAAATAAATTGAACTGCAGTTAATAATAATATATATTTTCTCTAATTGAGTTCAATCCAAGAAACTGCTACTTCTACTTTCAGCTCTGATAATTATTGGCCCTCTCAATTTCAAAATGAAGTGACGTATTTGTATAAATAAACAGCAATTAGTAATTCTAATATTCTCTGATGAAGGGCTTGGATAAGCTCGAAAGTACTAAGAAGTTTTTATGTATAATATTTAAATAATGTGTATATTTATATATTTTATGTGTATATTTAAATAAAATGTATATTTTTTAACTTGTAACATCTCTTTAATTATTATAGTCCCTGTTCGGACCTTGTGCGCATGCCGAACGAGCTCCGTAGCTTTGCGGTCATGTGACCCAGTTCAGTTGTTGCTTAGCTGCCATTGCGGCACGTTGTGTATTCGAGCGGGTCTTATCCCCAAGTATATAGTTGTTCTTTAGCTGCCATTTCGGCACATTGTGTATTCGAGCGGGTGTTATCCCCAAGTATAGTATGTTGTTCTTGAGCTGCCATTGTGGCACATTATGCTATAGCGGGTCTTATCCCCAATTATTCTGTTGCTTATAGCGGGAGTATTCCCCAAAAGATGTTTTATGAACGTCACTTGTTCTAACAGCGGGTTATTACCCCAAAGTCACCTCATCATTCTACATGTTTTTCAGTGTTTGTGATTGTTTGTAACATTTGTGTGCTGTGTGATAAAAATGTGAAAAAGAAAACTATTTGTCTTCAATCTTAAAGTTACACACAGTATTCACATACATTCTAGTGGTCCGTCGATTTCGCAGCGAAATAGCTGCTATGGAAAAATTAAATAGAACAAAAGGTGCTCTAAAAGGCGCTATAACGAAATTAGAAAATTTCGTAAAAGATAATACAGACGAAATTAATTACTCGAGTACCGAGCTCGAAATAAAGATTCGAAAATTACCTGAGCTGCAAGCAAAAGTATCGGAAATACGGGATAAATATTATGATATCCCTGATATTAAGGACTTACCAGAAATCGAAAACGAGTTAGATGAACTCGAAGATCGTCTCGAGAAACTTGAGGTAAGTCTCAACATATTTCTTAAAAATCTTAAAGTTTCTGAAATAAATGTGCATGCTGATAGTATTGAATCTATAAGTTCGAATAATATTAAAGTTAAGTTACCTGAAATCCCACTACCAACATTCAATGGTAAATATGAAGAGTGGTCAATCTTTAAAGTACAATTTACAAATTTAATCATAAATAATGCTCAGTTAAATGACGCTCAGAAGCTGTTTTATTTGCGAGCATCGCTAAAAAATGAAGCAAAACAACTAGAGAGTCTAGACGATTCCTTTGAATCATTGTTTACAGCACTTACTGAAAGATTCGAAAATCAACGTTTGCTCATTGACACTCATTTATCGGCCATAATTAATTATGAAAAAATACATTACGAGTCTTCTAAAGAATTGAGATCCTTTATTGATTGTGTAAATAAAAATTTGAGGGCCTTAAAGGTATTACAATATGAACAAAACAATCTGTCTGATGCTATCCTTATCAATATTATATTGCAAAAGGTAGATAAGGAATCTCGAAAATTATTTGAATATTCGATTAAAAAATCAGAATACCCGCAATTTAATGAATTAATGTCATTTTTGGAAAACCGCAGTTCTACGTTAGAAAGCGTAAATAGATACTCTGCTTCAAAACCCTTAAACAAAAACATTCCTCTTTCGAACAAACAAAAAAATTTCATGCTAAATTCGAATGATAAATCGAATGGAAAAACTTGTATTCTGTGTAAATTGGCCTTTCATAATTTGAACAAATGTTCTCAGTTTCGAAAAATGAATGTTTCTGAACGATACGATTTTGTGAAGAAAAATAAGCTGTGTATTAATTGTTTGAATAATTCTCATTGCGTAAATTCTTGCATTTCAAAATATAACTGTAATACCTGTGGATTGCGACACAGCTCATGGCTTCATCGAGAAAAAGAAAATAAATCCAAAAATGAATTGGCTTCCCCCCAAATTTCCTCCCCTCTTGCAGGTGCGGTAAATAGAGAAACGAAGAACATTTCGGTAAATAACGAATCATTAAAGACCTTGAATAATATAAGTAAAGAAAGAAAATCAATTTTATTGAGTACATGCTTTGTTTTTATAGAAGATAATTTCGGAAATAAACGAAGGTTTAGAGTCATTTTGGATAATGCTAGCAATGTCAATATTTTAACTAAGGATTGCGCTGACATGCTGAAATTTAAAAAAGGGATAATTAATGTATCCGTTACAGGATTAAACGGTTATACTTATAATGTAAAACATAAAATTTCGAGTGTAATTACAAACGAAGATGGCTCTTTCAGGGAGAATATAGATTTCTTAATTGTTCCCAAAATCACGGATGTAATTCCATCAAAGCAATTAAATGTATCGGACATTAATTTACCGAATATTGTGGAATTGGCAGACCCCACATTTTTCAAACCGGGAAAAGTTCACGCATTGCTTGGCGCTGAATTATTTTATAGAATTTTAAAGCATAATTCAGTTAAGATAAATGATAAACTTTTTCTGCAAGACACTGTTTTTGGATGGATCCCAACTGGGGCGCTAGAGGAGAACACGCAAACAAACAATATTACTATGTGCAATTTCGTTAGAGATTTCGATGAAATAAATGATAATTTAAAACAATTTTGGGAGCTTGAGTCTATAGGCATTAAACATGGAGATCCGAAAATATCGGAAACTGATCAAGCACAACAAATATTCGATAAAACTGTCAAATTTGTAGGCGATCGTTATGAAGTTCAGTTACCCTGGAAGAGAGACTGGAAGGATTTAAATGATAATTTTAATGTTGCGAAACAGCGTTTGGAAGGTCTAAAAAGAAAATTTTATCGAAACCCAGAGCTTTTTCGACAATATTCTGAAATAATCACGGAATATTTAAAGCAAGGAATTATAGAGCAGGTGCAAGAAAATGAACCTGTTTTAGACAGGGCAGTTTATTATTTGCCCCATCATGCGGTCTGTAAAGAAGATAAACTTACTACAAAGGTCCGAATCGTCTTCGATGCCAGCTCTCATGATAACAATGATTTGTCCCTTAATGATTGTTTATGGCCCGGCACCAACTTAAATCCACTTCTATTTGATATTTTAATCCACTTCAGATTATACGAAATTGCCTTTTCTTCTGATATCGAGAAGGCGTTCCTTCAAATCTCACTAGCTGAAAAAGATCGGGATTCTGTCCGTTTTCTGTGGTATGATGATGGTTTAAAATCTTTCAAGGTCTTCAGATTCAAACGTGTTATTTTTGGAGTCAATGCCTCTCCATTCCTCCTATCTGCTACAATAAAGGAGCACATCAAGCGGTTTATGAACCTACACCCAAGAACTGTTCACCTACTCGATAAATATATTTATGTGGACGATTTTATATCTGGCGAAGATACGCTGCGAGAAGCTCTTGATGTTTCCCTGAATGCTAACAAAATAATGTCTGAAGCAGGAATGATTCTTCGAAAATGGATAACAAATGATGAAGCGTTACTGCAGTGCTGGCAAAAGGAAGGTTTAAATATTCAAGCAGAACATGCTGCAATAAGCCTAGGAAGCAATCTAAGCAAGGTATTAGGAATGTCCTGGAAAACAGAAGAAGATTGTCTGACATTCGAAGTCAAAGGTTTAATAGAATTCTTGTCATCGCAAAAAAGCTCAAAACGTCTACTATTGCAAGCAGTTGGTAAAATCTTCGATCCGTTAGGCATGCTGACGCCATTCACCATTAGAATAAAATGCCTGTTCCAAGAACTATGGCTAAAGAAGACAGCATGGGATGAACAGTTACCAACTAATGTGCACGAAAAATGGTTAAAGTGGCTCGAAGAACTTCCAAATTTAGCAGAATTAAAAATTCCGAGGAAAATTCTTGGTTGCTTGAATCAAGTAATAGCTGTAGAAATACACGCCTTTTCTGATGCTAGTAAAATAGCGTATGGATCTGCAATTTATCTGAGAATAAAAAGAGAGAGTGGTGTGGAAGTCAATCTCGTGACTTCAAAGAGTCGTGTTGCACCGATAAAGGAGATAACTCTGCCTCGGCTAGAACTTCTCGGAGCCTTACTAAGTGCAAGACTGACCAATAAAGTAAAACCCATCCTAGATCAAAAAATCACATCGAAGGTGTACTATTGGACAGATTCCAAAATAACCTTATTCTGGATCAAAGGATCATCAAAGCGATGGAAGCAGTTTGTGGCAAACCGTGTCATAGAGATTAATGCACTTTCAGATTCGAACTCTTGGTATCACTGCTCTAGCAAGGACAATCCTGCCGATCTCTTGACCAGAGGTGCGAGTGTTAATTCTCTTGTAGAGAATCCAATGTGGTTTAGGGGACCAAAATTCCTAGCAGCTGATGACTTAGTGACTGAGCAAAAAACTATTTCTGTGCCAGAAACAGATTACATTCCAGAGACTAAATCAAAATATAAAAATAACTGTAATGATTTCAATTCTAATATTTCTCTTTCTCTTTTCAGGAATCCTGAAGAAGTAGATTTTTTTCTCAACATAAGTGGTAAATACTATAGTATTCTTCGCATACTGGCATATGTTTATAGGTTTTTTCACAATTGCAAATGTAAGTTAGCAGACCGGCACAGAGGCAGCCTCACAACCCCAGAAATAAAAAATTCTGAAGTTTCTCTAATTAGATTAGTACAAAATGCAGAATTTCAGGAAGAGATTAAGGGTTTAAAACGGGAATCAAGGGTTCCCCCTTCCAGTAAAATTAAATGTTTATCCCCCTTTTTGGATCAAGATAATATCTTAAGAGTTGGCGGTAGGTTGGAAAATTCAGATTTAAACTTTGATAAGAAGCATCAAATCATTTTGCCGAAAGGCCATAAGCTCACAAAACTCATATTTGAGCATTTTCACAGGAAGTATTTTCATATTGGTCCCCAAACTTTAATCCATTACGTACGAATGCGGTTTTGGCCCGTAAGTGGAAAAAATTTAGCGCGAAAAGTAGTGCATGATTGCGTTGTCTGTTTTAGGAACAACCCGGTTACTGCTAAACAAATCATGGGTGACCTCCCATCGGAAAGAGTAACTCCAAATTTTACGTTTAACCATACAGGAGCCGATTTTTGCGGCCCTTTTGAGATTAAATATAAAAATCAAAGAAAAGGGATTTTTCATAAGGTTTATGTCGCGATTTTCGTTTGCTTAGTAACAAAGGCTATTCATTTAGAAATAGTAACGGATCTAACTTCTGATGCGTTTATCGCCGCACTTAAACGCTTTGTTTCAAGGCGAGGGAAATGCGCTTCTATTATGACAGACAATGCTACGAATTTTAGGGGTGCTAAATCAGAATTGCACAAACTTCATGAGTTAGTTCGTAGACCGGATGAAAAATTAGCTAATTACCTTACTTCAGAAGCTATTGAATGGAAGTTCATTCCTCCTAGATCGCCCAATTTCGGTTGTTTATGGGAGGCTGGTGTAAAATCTTTCAAGTATTATCTTAAACGAACATTAAAAGGTGCTAGATTGACTATGGAAGAATTCCAAACAGTCACCACCCAAATCGAAGGGGTACTAAATTCGCGTCCCTTAACTCCGTTATCGACCGATATAAATGATTTTAATGCATTGACACCAGGCCATTTCCTAATTGGTCGGCCTATCGATGCCATTCCAGAACCTCAATTGATTGATATCACAGAATCGAGATTATCTAGGTGGCAGAGAATCACTAAATTCGTCCAATTAATTTGGAGAAATTGGCAATTAAATTACTTGAGTCATCTCCAAAATCGTTCAAAATGGCAGGTAAAGGGGGAAAACATCAAACCAGGGGCGATGGTAGTCATAAAGGAGGACAATTTACCTCCCTGTAAGTGGATGCTAGGACGAATCTTAGAGGTTATACCAGGAAAGGACGGTAATGTTAGGGTTGCAAAGGTAAAAACAGCCTCGAATATCTTTCTTAGATCCATATCTAGATTGTGTGTCTTGCCCATTAATGAAACCTAATGTACATACTTATTTCTCATTGTTTATGTATTTTAAGGTGCATCTAAGATTTACATGTTATTTTACATTCAACTTTTCTTAAGAACAATATAGAACTATTTTTAGAAAATAGCTTAAATTTTGTATCAAAGAATTTAATTTTATTGTATTGTATAGTCCTTATTATTGCAACTTATTATTATTGTATTTGTATTGTAATATTATTTTATGGTATTGGTATTTTATTTAGTTCTTGTATTTATAGTGTATTTTAATATTTTGAATGTGCTACGCACATTGCAACGCGGGGCGGCATGTTCGGACCTTGTGCGCATGCCGAACGAGCTCCGTAGCTTTGCGGTCATGTGACCCAGTTCAGTTGTTGCTTAGCTGCCATTGCGGCACGTTGTGTATTCGAGCGGGTCTTATCCCCAAGTATATAGTTGTTCTTTAGCTGCCATTTCGGCACATTGTGTATTCGAGCGGGTGTTATCCCCAAGTATAGTATGTTGTTCTTGAGCTGCCATTGTGGCACATTATGCTATAGCGGGTCTTATCCCCAATTATTCTGTTGCTTATAGCGGGAGTATTCCCCAAAAGATGTTTTATGAACGTCACTTGTTCTAACAGCGGGTTATTACCCCAAAGTCACCTCATCATTCTACATGTTTTTCAGTGTTTGTGATTGTTTGTAACATTTGTGTGCTGTGTGATAAAAATGTGAAAAAGAAAACTATTTGTCTTCAATCTTAAAGTTACACACAGTATTCACATTCAGTCCCCTTTTAAGCAAAAAAGGGTACATTTCTTGAAATATATAACGGAAATTGTAAAAAGTGCTGCATAACAATAAAGATCTTTTGGGCGATGTACACTAAAATGTAGCACCGATTTATGCCTAAGTCTACATAAATATGAATTTTGATGGAAATCTGTATATTAGTTCTTAAGACATAGCTATCACAAATATCGTGAATAATACTGCATAGCAGTGCCCCCTTTTGGACGATATATACCAAAATGTAATAAGCACCAATTTACCTCAAGGCCTAACTCAATGTGAAGTTCGAAAAATTTCCGTGAGTTAGTTCTTGAGATATAGCTATAACAGAAATCACAATCACGGAAAACAAGCATAGAAGCACCAAATGTTGTTCGATATACATTAAAATGTAATCAGTACCAAATTACGTCAAAGTGTAATTGAATATGGAGTTTGGTGAAATTCGGTGCATTATTTCTTAAGTTAGAGACGCTACAAAATTCTTGTATCGCATAGAGAGACGGACATTTTCCAAAAATTATCAAAATCGTATACAGGACAGACCAAAACGTAAAATCCACCAAGAAACAGAAATGGAAAAATTTCAAGAATCCAATACTTTTTCTTATGTATACAGAATAAAGGTTGAAAAAAAAAAAAAAACCATCTTAACCTCTGATTGATAATTGTCCGCTACCTAAATATAACTTGAGGGCAAAATCTTTGTAACGCAATTTTATTTTCACAAGTTGCCTTAGGTGAAAAAGTATATAAAGTATTTTAGGCATAAAAATTGCCAAATGAAATGTTATTTTGCTGAGTTTTATGAGCAGATTTGTGAAGAAGAAAAGGTATCAAAAATTTGGAGGATTATAAACAAAACAGATGTTTTGTTAAAGAAAAATAAATAAATAAATAAATAAATAAATAAATAATAATAATAATAATAATAATAATAAAGTTTTAAAGCTGCGTTTCTAAATGAAGATTTGTTACTTTTATAATAATTACGAAAAATCTTATAATTAAATGTTGATCTTATAAACGAGTATATACGGGCAATTCTCCAATAAGTGGGTAATTTTATTCTGTGATTTAGTGAAAAATAAAAGTTAAACCTTTAATAATTTTTTTAGAAATAGATAAGAGTAATCTATAGTCGCGGGAAAAATAAGTAAACACCCCTACTAACTCTGCAACAAATTATTGTAGAAGAAAGTTACTGATACCAAACTATTGGAAATAAAGTCAACTTTTAAATGATGTTTATAAAATTTGCTTAGGGGGCCATATACATATCTAAACTAACCCTTTTTTTTCCCTAGCAATATCCAAGTTTGATACCATAAATAGATTCTACACCCTTCAATTAGCCTAAATCCAATTTTGCATGAAATTCGTATGAATAGTTTCCGAGAAGTTAATTATTTTAAAATGAGCCTATTTTAGGGGCTGTATCCAAATTGAAGTTCGGTACTCGATTATTGAAATGCTACAGCATGACAATGTCACTTCTATTAATGTATTATTTCTTTCCAATATGAACATCTCACTCGCTTAATATGTTTCGACTATTGCTAGTCCAAATGTTTCATTAAAATGAGTAAAATATATATTTTTTCGAATTATACTTTTCTGGACATCCTAGACCGCCCCTTAAAACCGTCGTTTTAACGTTTTTTACTCATCATTCGAAAACTACTTGTAAAAAAAAATGAAATTGAGAATTTGTCAAAAGCAGGACATAACAAATATAAATCTATCAAAAAAAAGTGTAGATTACAATTCATATTTTTTTCGAATATTAATTTCATAATTCATATTATAAAATTTTTAAAATTACAAATTCGATGCATTGAAATTTCTGATTTTTAGAATTATAATCAAGCAAAAACAGTATCACATTAGGTTTATAATTTCAGGAGATATTAATAAAAATATGAAAATGTAATTTAACATTAGAAGTTCTAAATTTTGAATGTTTATAATTCAAAAACTTATCATCCAAATAACTTGAAATTTCATTTCTAGGCATAGTTTGAACCGAAGATTTAAAATATATTGTGAAAACTAGGTGTTGCCATTGAAAAAAAAACAAAGTTTGGTTTGGTTTTGATTTTTAGAAAGCCCCCTAAGCAAATTTTATATGCATAACTTAAAAGTAGATTTTATTTCCAAACGTTTGGTTCTTGCAAATTTTTTCTATTATAATTAGTTGCAGAGTTAGTAGGTGGTGTTTACTTTTTTTTTTCTACGACTATACAATATTCCGTCATTAACTTCAAACAAGATTTTCCTTTAAGGCTGTTCTCAACTGCTCTGCCCAACAAGCGCAAAACGTTTTGACACATTTACAAATTCATTTTTTAACGGAGAGATATAAAATTGGGAAGCCTGGGCATGGAAGCGATTTGCAATCGAACTTTTTTTTCATTTTTCGATCAATCAATTACCTATTGAGTTATAAGCGATTTTGACCACGTGACAAGACATTTTTCTCCCCTTATTGACTGGATTTTCTTCTTTCGTTCGGAAGTTCGGTTCAAAACGCCAACTTTGACAGTATTTTCTGAAAGATCTATTGCGTTTACAAGAAAACGGAAAAAACAGTTCGATGACATAGTTTCTGAATAACAACGCCTTCTAGTTTCATGCGTTTCCGAACAAAAATGAATTAAAACTTATGTCAGAAAGTTGACCCTTTGGATTTGAGAACAGCCTTAACCTAACTTTAATCGACCCGCTTCTATAATTTATTGCATTCGATTCGAACCAGAAAATTCTTACTAAATTTACTTAAATAAAAGCCAAATAGAACTAAGTTCAATAAATATGTTGAATAGTTTTAAATAAAAATGCTGATGTATATGTTTTTAATGAAGGTTGAGAAAAATTTCAACAGGGTAGTGAGCTGATGCAATTTCATTGAAAGGGGACAGAAGTGACAAGGACTGTAGTGAAAAAATTACGAAAATTGCTTCTGTGCTCATAGTAAGTTAATCTTAGTAGTAAGACTGCAATGTGATAGTCTGAACTAAGCAAAAGTATGTTACATCATGACAAAATCATAAATAAATAAAAATAATAATTAGGAATTTTTTTGTACGGGACAGTAGTGACAGGTGATAGACATATTCTTATTTTTCTATCTATTTTGCAGCTTGTAACTTTTTTTGAAGTGCAGATAATTAAACCATGTGATTTTCTCAGCAAGATTGCTGCTTCTACTAAATGTAATTATTCTCCAAATTTTATCTCACCTCTTGATGGTCACATGAGCAGATTTATAGAAGGGGTCAGTATTGACATAAAAACTAGGGGACAATAATTCTCTAGAACAACAATTCCAGAATAAACATAAAATTATTTATAATTTACAATAAAAATTCTTTATTTTATACTTCAGAATGTACATTTTTATTTTGTATAGTTACATTTCTAAAAACAGTTTGTCCTTATACTTAAATTTGTTCCAGAAGTTCAGTTCATGAAGTGTGTGTGTGTGTATGTGTGTGCGTGCGTGTGTGCGTGTGTGTGTGCGTGCGTGTGTGTGTGTGGGGGGGGGCAAGGTACAGAAGTGACAATTTGAATATTTAAAATATTATTGGAGTAAAATGTACAATTATTTTCTTGAAAATTCTTTTTCAAATTGTAGAAAGGCATTACAGAATACATTTTATTGTAACGAAATAATGATATAAATGATCTATATAAATGATAAAATGTACCACATAACCCCAAGGGATACAAATTAGCAAATCATTGGAGAATCGCACATATATTAATTAATATTAAAGCTATTTAGAAGGCCCGATTTAGAAAATTGGTTGCCGTAGCCAGAAACATTATTGGGTGCCCGTAAACACCGGTTGACTTAGATAATATGTCTACTCATTGATATGATATCATTAAACTAGTCGAATGTGGCAATCCTAAAACTTTCTTCCATCTCATACATATTAATACAGTAGAGCGCCGATTATCCGAACAAGTCGGGACCGACCCCATTTCGGATAAGCAAAAGTTCGGATAAATGGACCAACAATTTAAGGGATGTTTCTGATTATACTAAAACCTTTATACGTTATCTAAGCTAGGACTTGCTCGCATGTTTAATTTTTTTTTTTGTCTTTTTAAAAAAATTTATGTTCACGTTTTTATCATTAATTTTTTTCTCTTTTATCATTTTCTGAACTCCATAGATTATAATTTAAGCAAAAAAGCTTTTGATTGTTGCTTGCTTCAAAGAAGACATTCTTTTCAATGCTGCCATATCTCTAATTCTTTTTAAATACGCTAGTTGAATAGGATCAACGTTCTTCTGCCGTTCGAGCCATTTCATAGCTGTGTCCAAACATTCAAAGGCTTCGTTATGTGACGCACTTGGGTCATTTTCATTTCTTCAATTTCTTTTTCAGCTTGAATCTCCTCCACAATCTCATCATCATTTAAACTCTGATATCCAGGGTCATGTACGCCACTATTTCACTACTCGTTAATTTCCTTTTCTTCATAGCTTAGGATTCTTCCCATCTCCTTTATTGTTTTACATTCCTCATTTTCTGATCCTCTATCAGTTTTTTCTTCATTTAAAATTTTATTCCAAACCAGCACATAACTGGGGGATCTGTTAAAAAGAAAAAAAAGAAATTGGAAAAAAAAGCCTGTTCGGATAACTGGAAGGGAAGTTCGGTTTAAAAACATTTTTGAGAGAAATAGGCTGTTCGGACAATTGGAAGTTCGGTTAATTGGAGTTCCGATAATCGGCACTCTATTGTACTTCAAAATTTGCTATCACAGTGTCAAAACTATAAATGACAATCTATGCTCATCTCCATCATGACGATTCTAAAGATATAGTTCATTGAATTGTGTGCATTTTAAAATGAGATACAAGCATCGCATCTTTCAAACAAATAATTGAATTTTGGTATTCTTCCTCTTAGATATCCGCAATAAAAATTCTTAGCCCAAAGAGCATAAAAGCGACATCTGTCGCGCTGTATACACCCAAGCCTAATAAAAATCTACTTGTGTGAAAGTGTAACAGAATATGAGGTTTGATTAAATTCCATGCATTAGTTTTTGAGATATATAGCTATCGCGAAAATCTTGAAAAATGCAGCATAGTAACACCGCCACCTGTTATACGATTTACGCGAAAACCTATCGTCAGCACCAACTTACGTCAAGGTCCAGCAGAATATGAAGTTTGATGAAATCCACGCATTAGTTTTTAAGATATGAGTATAATTAAAATCCTGTAAATCCTGAAAAATGCAGCATAGCAGCGCCACCTGTTGGGAGATTCACAATAAAACGCTAATCAACAACAATTTATGTCAACGTTTAACTGAATCTGAAGTTTGAGGAAAATCCGTGCATTAGTTCTTCAGATAGAACAATTGCGGAAATCGTGAAAAATGCAGCATAGTAGTGCCACTTATTGCGCAATTTACATCAAAACGTAATCAGCACCAAATTATATCAAGTATAACGGAATCTGAAGTTGTAGGAAAATCTGTGCATTAGTTCTTGAGATAGAGCTATTACGAAAATCGTGAAAAATTATGCATAGCAGCACCACCTGTTGGGCTATTTACTCCAAAAATTAATGAGCACCAATTTATGTCAGGGACTAACTGAATCTGAAGCTTGATGAAAAGTCGTGCATTTGTTCTTCAGATAGAGCTGCTGCGGAAATCGTGAAAAATGTAGCATAGCTGCTCCACCTGTTGGACGATTTACACCAAAACGTAATCAGCACCAAATTATATCAAGGGATCTGAATCTGAAGTTTTAGGAAAATCCGTGCATTAGTTCTTGAGATAGAACAATTGCGGAAATCGTGAAAAATGCAGTATAACAGCGCTACTTATTGCACAATTTACACCAAAACGTAATAAACAACAAAATATGTCAACTTCTAACTGAGTTTGAAGTTTGATGAAAATCCGTGCATTAGTTCTTTAGATAGAGCTATTACGAAAATCGTGAAAAACTCTGCATAGCTGTGCCACCTGTTGGGCGATTTACACCAAAAAGTAATCATCACCAATTTATATCAGGGACTAAGTAAATTTGAAGTTTTAGGAAAATCCCTGCATTAGTTCTTCAGGTAAAGCTATTGTGGAAATCGTGAAAAATGCAGCATAGCCGATCCAACTGTTGGGAGGTTTACACCAAAAACTAATAACCACGAAACTATATCAAGGACTAACTGAAAATTCGTGTATTGTTCTTGAGATATAGCTATTGAGAAAATCGTGAAAAATGCAATATAGCAGCGCCACCTGTTGGGCGATTTATACCAAAAACTAACCAGCACCAATTTATATCAGGGACTGGCTGAGTCTAAAGTTTTATTAAACTCCGTGCATTAGTTCTTGAGATAGAGCGCCCACAAAATTAGTGTTGCAAACAGACAGACAGACACACAGACAGACTCACAGGCAGACAGACTCAGGCAGACATTTTGTAAAAACATGTTTTTTGAGACCTCTGACCCCTAAAACGTGTAAATCCGTCAAAAACCGGAATTCGAAAAATTTCACAAACCCATTACTTTCTTCTTGTAAAGATAGAAGAAAGTAATAATATACATATACATCCAGAAAAATATTTTTAGGGGGAGGGGGCTTAACCCTGTGCTTACAGTGAACAGTGCCTAGCAAAAAACTAAACCCTGGTCATTTATGATATACTAGCTGACCCGGGCGTTGCCCGGCGCCCGTTATAATAACCATAAACAAAACTCAAGTTTGTATAATTTTATATCTTTTGAAAATCTTTTTAATGAACCTAGTTTCGGGGACCCCATTGCCTGCCGCAGCGTCTAATGTGTTCCCAATAAATATCTTTTCCAACGAACCTGGGACCTGGTTCCCCGCTACCTAGAGCAGCATGCACCGGAAGTGCCCAGCACATACCGAAGAATATCAAAAACTAAGTTGAGTGAGCCAAACCGCGTAGTAATGCAGACCATAGAAACCGAAAAAAGAATGCACCATTAATGTTCGAAAATGCTGGTAACTGAAGTCTAAGATAAAGTAGCCAAATTGTAATCTAAGTTGAAGGAACCAAATCCCGTTGAAATTAGGCCCTTACAACCTGAGGAATGAATGCGCCCCCAAGCGGTGGAAGGTATTCCCTCCTGTAAATTTCACAAACTATTTGTAACATTAGTACGATATTTAATAAACGGATGAAATCCCTTATCTAAAGTTGCCTTTAAAGTAACGTGATTTTTAATTTACTGCTGTAGTGAGTAAACGTAAGTTTTTGCCGAAAAAAGAGATTAATGTTCGAAAAAGGTGGTAATTGAGACAAAAAGAAGGACCGACCCCTGGGGTCCAAGATCTTAACTGGAATGTACTTCTAAAGTAGCTGGAGGGCGCTAAAACTATGTTACAGAAAATTCTTATAAAATCGGATCATTTTTAAAGAAGCTGCAACAAAGGTCCCAAAGAAGTCTCATTTTTTTTTTCGTTCATGTAGTAGCTGAAGGACCTAAGAAGTTGTTAGAAAAAAAAAGCTAATGAATGGGGCAATTTATTAACAATTAATGGTGCAAAAAATTAAAGGGGCCAGGGACTTAACTGAAATGTAGTTGGGTACAAAAATATTTGTTAGTAGTTTTAAAAATAATCGGCGGACGTTGGAACTATGTTAAAGAAAATTACATGCAATTCGGATCATCTTTGAAAAAGCTGCACCAGGGGCCCCAAGAAGGCGATTAATATTCAAAATTGGTGGTAGTTGAAGTCCGAGACATATTTTTGTCGTTTCTGTAGTAGCTGGAGGACCTAAGATGTTGTTAGAAAAAAAAGCTAGTGAATCGGGCCATTTTTAAGGGAGCTATAATAGGGGGCCCAAAAGTGGCTAACTGATAGTTAAAAACAGGGCCCTAACATGAAAACGTGTTAAAATGTCTTAGTACTTAACACTTTAGATCTACAATTAATCAAAATTAAGCATAGGATATGAATTATTTGTTAGAATAATATTTTAATGAAATACGTAAAAAATTGAGTAAATGCTTTATAAAAGGCCCTAGGGCCCCAATAAGTACATGAGAGTATTGGTCCTGGAAGAAGACTCCAAGACTCAACTTTAAAATTTTGCACTGGAAGGTGAGAGAATTAGGAGATGCAAGTGCATGGCGCACAAAAAGTTCAAGGGCCCTGGCCGGACAGTAGAGGGTCCCAGGGTCTTAACTGGAATGCATAAACGTAAGAATAACTAAATGGATAAAGGGTTTAAAAAAAGAAGATTGGGTTAAGAGGGGGAAATTTATTCACAATTTATGGTTCAAAACTTTAAGGGGCTCTGTACCGGGCCCCAAGGGGCCAGGGACTTAACTGGCACGTAGTTGGGTATAAAGATATTTTTAGTAGTTATTAAAGTAATCGGAGGACGCTAGAACTATATTAAAGAAAATTACAAGCAATTTGGATCATTTTTAAAGAAGCTGCACCAAGGGCCCCAAGAAAGCGATTAATATTCAAAATTGGTGGTAGCTGAGGATTTTTTTTTTTGTCGTTTGTGTAGTAGCTGGAGGACCTAAAAAGTTGTTAGAAAAAAACCCCTAGTGAATCAGACCATGTTTAATGCATCCATAATAAGGGGTGCAAAAAAGGCTAACTGATAGTTAAAAACAGGGTCCTAACATGAAAACATGTTAAAATGTCTTAGTGCTTAGCTCTTTAGATCTTCAGTTAGTCAAAATTAAGCATAGGGTATGAATTATTCGTTAGAATAATATTTTTAAAAAATGCACAAAAGATTGAGAAAATGTTTAAAAAAGGGCTCTAAGGCCCAATTAAAAACATGAGGATGTTGGTCCAGGAAAAAGACTCCAAGACTCAACTTTAAAATTTTGCGCTGAGAAAATGTGAAACTTAGCGGGTGAAAAATCCTTGACGCACAAAAAGGTCAAGGGGCCCTGGACCGGGCCTTGCTGTTCCCTAGGGGGCCCCAAGGTCTTAACTGGAATGTAGAAACGTGAGAATAACTAATTGGAAAAAGGATCCTGAAAATAAAGATTGGATTAAAAGGAAGCAATTTATAAACAATTTATTTGCACAAAAACTTCAAGGGGCCCTATTTAGGGCCCCAGGGGTCCAGATCATAACTGGAAAAGTAGAAAGTCGAGAATAACTATTATGGAGAAAGATCCCTTAAAACGAAGAAGATTGGATAAAAATGGGGCAAGTTATTAACAACAAAGTGCATAAAAACTTAAAGGGGCCCAGGGATCCTGGCCCTTAAAAAAATTAAAAATCTGAGCCTCGGGTGCATCAGAACCTGTCTTCGACTATCCTCACCTAAATTTGCAGGCTTCTACGTGCGGTAGATTTCGCTAGTCATCGCACACAGATCGACAGAGCGATCAGAACATATCCCAATAAGGTCTCTAGCCACTCAAAAAAGTATTTACTAAAAAAACCGAGAGATTGAGCCATTATGCCTCAAAGTTGTTGTTCAACAAAGTTGTTGTTCCTTAAAATTCCTTAAGGAAGGTTAGAGATGTTGAAAGGAGAATTGGTGAAGGCAGAAAAGCAATGTTGAATTTTGTTTTGTGGAGTAGTAACATTCTACCTAAAACTAATATAAGCGATTAATTTATAATGCTATTATGCAAGGCATTTTGCTGTAAAAAGAAGAAACATGAACAGCTCCAGTCTCCAGCTAAAAAAGAAACTTTCTTTACCGAAATGGACTTCTGGCGAAGATCAGCTAGAAAGTCTAGGCTGGATAAAATTAGAAACTTAAGACTACGTGAAATAATGCAAGTCTAACAATATGTTGTTAATACAGTCGAGTATAATAAGCTTAGATGATATGGTCATGTCCGCAGAATGAAAGAGGAACGCCTTCCTAAAATTATCTTTGAATGGCGTCCGGAGGCAAACGTAGGAGGGGCAGACCGAGGATGACTTGGCAAAGTTCTATGCGAGAGACAATAAATATATATATAGTTTAAATGATGAGATTACTCTGGACAGAGAGAGATGGAGATGATCTCTCAGAACTATTTTTATGGGTCGAGGAAACCCACTGTTTAGTGGAAACTCCTGAAGAAGAAGAAGTTAATAAATTTATTACGAATATTTTTTATAGTAATATGATGCGCAATTACCTGCTACACTATTATTCTATGAAATCAACCAACAAACAAACAATACTTGATTTCACCAAAACCTTTGAAACTGATATACTAGAAACACGCCAAATGTGACTGATGTACCTTGTTCCCCCGAACGCTTCATATGTTATTGTTTATATTGATATACGTTATTCATTATACTGATGTTCGTGATTGATTATATTGATATACGTTATTGATATGTATCCTATGTGATTGTCGTTATGATATACGACAACTTATTTGAATCATCGATAACTAGAATATGCTGTTTTTATGGATCGATCACTGCATGCAACACACATCACAATTTCATTTACATTGTGCATTGAACTCAGACGCTTTATCGAATCACATATTAGGATTCCAAATGCGATTCATTTAAACGGTGATTACTGGTTAAAGCTGTTCTCAACTGCTCTGCTCAACAATCGCAAAATGTTTTGACACATTTACAAATTCATTTTTTAACGGAAAGATATAAAATTGGAAGGCCTGTCTATGGAAGCGATTTGGAATCGAACTGTGTTTTTCATTTTTTGATAAATATATTACCTGTTGAGTTATAAGCGATTTTGATCACGTGACAAAGACGTTTTTCTCTCTTCACTGGCTGGTTTTTCAGCTTTCTTCGGGAACTTCGTTTCAAAACGTCAACTTTGACAATATTTTCTGAAAGATCTATTGCGTTTACAGAAAAAGCGGAAAAAACAGTTCGATTACATAGTTTCTGAGCAACAACACCTGATAGTTTCATGCATATCCAAACAAAAATAAATTAAAACTTATGTCATAAAGTTGCCCTTTTGGGTTTGAAAGCAGCCTTAACGCGGTTCTAAAATCACCTTTTCAACAACACGAAACTTTCCGACATATTTGTGACTCATTTTTAAACGTAAAAGCATAAAATTGGCAGGCGCGACTATTAAAACGATTTGAAATCAAAAACAGTTTTCCAATTTTCGGTAAATAAAATTTTTATGGTGTTATAAGCAATTGATCACGTGACGACCGGTTTTTCTCTTTTCTCGCTGTGTCGCGTCCGGAAAATTGATTAAAAACGCCAACTCTGACAGTATTTACGGAAAGATATTCTGCCTTTACCAAAAATTGGAAAACATCTTTCGATTACATGACATCTACCAATTTCATGTACTTCCGCACAAAAATTAATTAAAAAATGTGTCAGAAAGTAGGGCCTTTGGATTTAAGAACAGCCTTAAGGCTGTATTCAAGTTCATTGTTCAACCACACGAAATTTTCTGACACATTTTCTAATTCATTTTTAAACGGAAAGGCATAAAATTGGCAGGGCTGACTAGTGAAGCGATTTGAAATTGAAATGAATTTTCCATTTTTTGGTAAATAAATTAGTTATTAAGTTATAAGCAGTTTTGGTCACGTGGCGACCGGTCTTTCTCTTTTCTGTCGCTGTCGCGTCCAGAAATTCGGTTCAAAACATTAACTTTGAGAATATTTTCTGAAAGAGCTTTTGCGTTTACCAAAAAATGGAAAACGTTTTTCGATTACCTAGTTACTGAATAAAATCACCTGCCAATTTCATGCGTTTCCAAACAAAAATTAAGTTAAAAATGTATCTAAAAGTAACTCCTTTAGATTTGAAAACAGCGTTAATCAAGACTATAAATATTCGAATATTTTTCTCGAATCATGTTTTAAAAAGTCAGAAAAATAACTGCAAATAAATAGGGAATATAGGGATTTTTAGTTTTTGACGTCACTAGACACCAGACTCATATCCGGGTTGGAGTTTTAAGATCCAGCTATAATATCACACCTGAGTTGGATGTTTCCATTTGAAGGTAGGAGTCGTATTTTTATACTTTTAGCCATTTTCAGCAAGTCGCCATTTTACTTTTGCTTTAAAAGGGTGTGTACTATTTAAAAAAAATAACGTTTACGGCTGCTAGAAAGTAAAAACGTGAGTACTGTGTTTTTTTTATTCTTAATTAACATCTTTTTAGGCAATCTCTAGTTTTTCTTTATTGAATTTGTGCTGTATTTATTATTACAGAAATCATGTCAGAGTTACATTTAATTCCTTTTGGTTCCCTCAATTTAGAATTTAGCTGTTCGCTATACCATAAAGGCATGCATAAACTCTTTAAACAATTGTTGAAATATAAAAATAAGAATGTTCATAAAATCAGATCTAAACAAGTTATGGATGCTTGTTTAAATATTTTGTTTGTAGTTTACGGATATAAATTGTGGTTATAAGAATAAGATCCCATAAGGTGGAAAATATCCCGTTGTTTACTGCCCAAGACAAAAATTTAGATGACCTTGATTTGTATACAAGTTATGATGAGTTTAACTGTCGCTTTTCAAAAAAGTATTAGTAAAAATCTGGTGAATTGATAGACGGGAATATTTGTCTATAAACACACGGTTTACTTACTCGGTTAGCGCCATTTTGATACATTTTTAACTTCATTCTTTTATATTAGTATTTTCCCCTACGTATTTTATTAACCCTTTTAAGATGAACGTCGCATATAACGTGATGTATAGGGTAGATATAATCCTTGATTTTGTCACATCAGAAAATTTAAAAAGTAAATTTGCTTTATTTAATCACAAAATTTCTGTGATTAAATTAGGCAAAGATCTCTTTTTGGAATTACGAGTGCTATAAGATTAAAAATTGTGCGTTTGATGCTCATCGCGAAAGTTAAGCATTTTATTATTTTAGAATAGAGAGACTATTGAATCAAAATTTATGTACCGTATTTTATGGAAGAAACGACGCGGCGTTTACGAGTTTAAAAGTTATTATTTTTTTCCAAGTGTGGCGCTTACGCCATGTGCGGCGTTTACGATTTTTTTTAAATACGAACGGAGTTTCCTTATTTTAAAAATTCATAAAAATATTTAAAATCGGATTTAAATATTTTAAATAAAACTTCAGACACCTTAAGATATTAAAAACGAGGCATCCTATACTGCTCAGAAAACTTTGATTAAAGTTAGGTCAATGTGACGTTGTCGACAAAAGTGGCGCTCCGATGGATGCGGCGTTTACAGCGGGTGCGGCGATTACGATATTTTTAAGCTTATTTGGGCCAATTTGAGGAGTGCGGCGTTTCTTCCATAAAATACGGTATATAAACTATTTTTAAAAGATCGCGAGAACTGCGAGTTTGTATTTCGCATCTACCAACACTGTAGTGAAGGGTATATGGTGGTATACGCTATATATCCTCTGGTTGTTTTTAGAAAGCTCTTTATATCCTCTGTTTCTCAAGTAAACCTATATAGCGTATGCTCTCTCTCTCTCTTTTTATTTTTTAACTACATCATTATCATACGAATTGACATTTTTCCAACTGAGTGAAAAAAATGTTTATGCTGTAATTCAACTCCTGACGATGCTCTGCCTATTAAACTACTAAAAGGCCGATAACCGGCCGAACCAATTCACTCAGACAATCTTTCGGTAAAATGTCATTCGTATGATATCTTTATGAATCTGCATAGTTGAGTTAAAAATAATCCGTACAATTCAGTTAAATTTTTAACCGATAGTACAACTGAACGTATTTTTCATATAATGGACTTTCATATAACGGATTTTTTAACAAAAAAAGTTTTTTCGAATTTTAACCGACAAACTTGGAACTTTATTAATTTTAATAATTAAATTTTATCTGTGATTTCAACCTCCCCCCCCCCCGAAAAAAAAAAGAAAAAAAATTCTGTACGCCATTAGTGCTCGGGAACATCAAGCTGTAAGCGCTGATTCTATCGGAACAGGGCATGATTACCAATGGGGCAAACTTCCACCAGTAAATTTTAATGGACATTTTCACCTTATTTAAACGCCTTTTTCATGCAAGATTTTTGTCATGAATAAGGCATAAATTTCTATTCCTTTTTACTGGTGGAAGTTTGCCCCATCGGTAAAATCAGTCCAGAAAATCCGATGTATATTACAACAATCATGTTGTTTTCGTCGGGTTTGACTTAAAAATAATCTATGCTAATAAAAAAAAGGTTCGCTCTGTAAATCTGTGTCTGTGTGCGATAGCAAGCAAAATCTACCGCACGTAGAAGTCTGAATATTTGGGTGAGAATGGTCCAAGCAAGACACCTGAGGCTCAGAATTTTAATTTTTTAAGATCCGGGTACCCTGGACAAATTTTAAGTTTTTATGCCTTAAATTGTTAATAACTTGCTCTCTTTTTATCCGATCTTCCTCATTTTTGGAACCCTTTCTTCATTTAGCTACCCCCCCCCCCCTTTCTACTTTACAGTTAAGACGCTGGAGCCTGCTACAGGGCCCCTTGATATTTTTGTGCCTTAAACTTTTAATAAATCCCCACCCATTTTAAACCGATGTTTGTTTTGGGGGTCCTTTTCCTATTTAGTTATTCCCACGTTTCTACATTCCAGTTAAGGCCCTTGCCCCATAGGACCCGGTCCGGAGCACCTTGAACTTATTGTGTGCCATGCAATTTTTGACACCCTAATTGTGTCACCCTCCCAATGCATAACTTTAATGTTGAGTTTTGGACTCCTCTCCCCGGGCTAACACCCTCTTATTTTTATTGGGGCTTTTGGGCCCCTTTTTAAGCATTTCCGTCCCTCCCCATTTTTTGCGCATTTTTTTTTAAATTTTATTCTAATGATTAATTCATACTCTATACTTAATTTCGACTAATGCAAGATCTAAAGCGGTATGTACTAGCACTTTTTAACATATTTTCATCTTAAGGCTCGGCTTTCAACAATCAGTTGACTCCTTTTGGGCCCCCTATTATAGCTCCCTTAAAAATGGTCCGATTTACACGCTTTTTTTTCTAACAAATTCTTAGGTCCCCCAGCTACCAAATAAACGACAAAAAATTTCCTCAGACTTTAGCTACCAGCAATTTTGAATATTAATCGCTTCTTTGGGGCCCTTGGTGCAGGTTCTTTAAAAATAATCCGATTATCTTGTAATTTTCTCTAACATAGTTATAGGGTCCTCCGGTTACTTTATAAACTACTAAAAATTTCCTTATCCATAAATACACTCCAGTTAAGACCTTGAGCCCGCGGGGCCCGGTACAGGGCCCCTTGAAGTTTTCGTGCCCTAAATTGTTAATAAATTGCCCCTTTTAATCCGATATTTGTTTTTGGAACACTGTTTCATTTAGATATTCCCACTTTTCTATATTCCATTTAAGGCCCTTGCAGCCTAGGGCCCGGTATGCGACCCTTCCCATTTTTTGCGCGTCATGCATTTTTCGCACCCTAATTGTGTGAGCCTATCAATTCATAATTTTAAAGTTGAGTCTTGGACTCCTCTCGTCGGGCCAACACCCTCATATTTTTATTGGGGCTTTTGGGCCCTTTTTTAAGCATTTCTCCCCATTTTTCGCATTTTTTGAAAATTTTATTCTAATGGTTAATTTATACTATATACTTAATTTCGACTAATTGAAGATCTAAAGCGCTAATTACTAGGACCTTTTAACATGTTTTGATTTTAGGGCCCTGTTCTCAACTTCAGAGAGCCCCTTTTGTGCCCCCAAATACAACTCCCTTAAAAATGGTCCGATTCGCTAGCTTTTTTTTTCTAACATTTTCTCAGGTTCTCCAGCTACTACATGAACGACTAAAGCAGTTCTCAGACTTCAGCTACCACCGATTTTGAATATTAATCGCCTTTTTGGGGCCCTTGGTGCAGGTTCTTCAAAAATAATCCGATTCCCTTGTAATTTTCTTTAACATAGTTCTAAGGCACTCCGGTTACTTTATAAACTATTAAAACAATTTTCTGATACACAAATACATTTCAGTTAAAACCCTGGACCCTGGGGCCCGGTACCGGGCTCCTTGAAGTTTTTGTGCCATAAATTATTAATGAATTGCCCTTTTTAATCCGATATTTGTTTTGGGGCCTTTTTCCATTTATTTATTCCCACGTTTTCACATTCCAACTAAGACCCTTACCCAAAGGGCCCGGTCAGGGGGCCCTTGAACTTTTTGTGCGCTGTGCATTTTTCACACAGTAATTGTGTCACCCTCTCAATGCATAACTTTAAAGTTGAATCTTGGACTTCTCTCCTGGGGCCAACACCGTTATATTTTTATTGGTCTTTTGGGCCCTTTTTTAAGCATATCCCACGATTTTTTGCAAATTTCTTTAAAATTTTAGTCTACTGATTAATTCATACCCTCTGCTTAATTTCGACTAATTTGAGATCTAAAGCGCTAATTACTAGGGCATTTTAACATATTTTCATCTTAGGGCTCGGCTTTCAACTGGCAGTTAACCCCTTTTGGGCTCCCTATTATAGCTCCCTTAAAAATGATCCGATTCACCAGCTTTTTTTTTCTAACAACTTCTTAGGACCGCCAGCTCCTACATGAATGACAAAAAACATTTCTCGGACTTTAGCTACTACCAATTTTGAATATTAATGGCCTTGCGGGCCCTGGGTGCAGGTTTTTAAAAAATATTCCGATTCTCTTGTAATTTTCTTTAACATAGTTCTAGGGTCCTCCGGTTACTTTGTAAACTACTAAAAATTTTCCTTATACGAAAATACATTCCAGTAAAGACCCTGGTCCGCTGGAGCCCAGTAGAGGTTACCTTGAAGTTTTTTTCCGCTAAATTGTTAATAAATTGCCCCTTTTAATCCGATATTTGTTTTTGGAACACATTTTCCATTTAGTTATTTCCAATTTTCTACATTCCAGTTAAGACCCTTGCACCCTAGAGCCCGGTCAGGGGAACTTTTTGTGCGCCATGCATTTTTCACACCCTAATTGTGTCACCCTCTCAATGCATAACATTAATTTTGAGTTTTGGAGTCCTGTCTCCGGGCCAATACCCTCATATTTTTATTGGGCTTTTTGGGCCCTTTTTTAAGCATCCCGCCCCCATTTTTTGCGCATTTTTTTAAAAAAATTATTCCAATGATTAATTTATACTCTATACTTAATTTCGACTAATTCAAGATCTAAAGCGGCAAGTGCACTTTTTAACATATTTTCATCTTAGGGCCCTGTTCTCGACTTTGGTCGGCCCCTTTTGGGCCCCCTATTGTAGCTCCCTTAAAAACGGCCCGATTCACTAGCTTTTTTTTCTAACAACTTTTTAGGTCCTCCAGCTACACCGCATATTTTTATTGGGGGCCTAGGGCCCTGTTTTAAGCTTTCCCCACGCTTTTGTTGCGCATTTCTTTAAAATTTTATTCTAATGAATAATTCATACCTTATGCTTAATTTCGACTAACTGAAGATCTAAAGCGCTAAGTACCTTTTAACATGTTTCCATCTTAGGGCCCTGCTTTCAACTATCAGTTGACTCCTTTTTAGTTCCCTTTCATAGCTTCCTTAAAAATAGTACGGTTCTCTAGCTTCTTTTATCAAAACAAAAAAATTTCTCAGACTTCAGCTACCAGTAATTTTGAATATTAATTGCCTTCTTGGGACCCTTGCAGTAGCTTCTTTAAAAATTATCCGATTCTCTTGCAATTTTCTGTAACATAGTTCTAGGAACATCCGGGTACTTTGTAAACTACTAAAAAATTTCCTTATACCAAAGCTACCACCTTTTTCGAATATAAATCTTCTTTTTCGGGATCAACTTATATTTACTCACAACAGTCGAAAATTAAAAATAGTGTTACTCTTAAAAGTAAGTGGTTAACTTTAGAGGGGGGAGGATTTCATCCTTAAATTAAATATTGCGTTAATGCTAAAGGTAATTCGTTAAATTTATAGGGGGGGGGGGGGTCACCGTTTAGTGGCCCATTCTTTCCTCGGGTTCTATTGGCCCGATTTCAACTGAAATTGGTTCATTCAACTTAGTTTAGGATTGTTCTACAGATTTTTGTTCCACCTTCCAACGCCATTGGGCGGATTGTTATTTATGGGGCCGATTACTACTGGGTTTGGTTCATTCAACTTGGTTTTCGGTTGTCTCCAGCGCACACTGTCTTAGGCAGCGGGAACACAGGTCACAGTTTTGTTCGTTAAGTGGTTTGTTGGGAACTCACGAGACGCTGCCGAAGGCATTGGGGCACCCGAAACTAGGTTCATTTGAAAAAATTTTCGAAACTTTAAAATCATACAAATTTGAGTTTTGTTTAACGTTATTATAAAGGGCTCGGGTAACGCCGGGCGCTAGTAGTCAATAACAGGTTTTCAGCACGCTCTAGATTAATAATTAATAATCTTTACCCCTCTTCTTAAAAATCACATGTAAAATAAATATAAATCAAACTTTAAAAAGAGTCATTTGACAACGGTAGAAATAGTATTAACATAGCGCGTGATCAAGACATGTAGATTTTCTGTAAGTACTGACTGATGTGCTTCTTGTTTCCAGGGGGGGGGGGGGGATTTTATGTTGTTTGTTGTCATAAAAATAAAAAATATATATTCTTTTACAGTATTGTATTTTCTGTAAGTACTGACTGATATGCTTCTTTCTGAGGAGGGGGGGGGGGGGAGGGGAGAAATATTCCATGTTGTATCTTGCCATTAAAAAAAAAATCTTCTACAGTATTGTACTGCTTAATTGTATGCTCATTACTAATATTTCGAGAGGTGGGGTGGGGGGTCTTCTGATAATATTTGAAAGCTGGTCTTTGCTTAAACGTTTAAAGTTGCATACATAAAACTTTTTTATATTATTTTGATTTCTTTTTTTCTGCTTATTTTCTTATTAAAGTTTATTTATTTTTGTTTATGCTCTATGGCCTTTACATACTATGAGAATAACATGGCTCCATAAAAGCAGGGTTTTGCTTGGAATATTTTTAGCTATAAAATCCTACTTCTATCAGCAAGAACCTATTTGTGGTCGTCAGGAATATGTTGTCCACTTTTGAACAGCTGTCGAAAAGTGATTGCTATTTTAATTTAATATTTTATGAGTTATTTTTTCGATTTAATTGCTATTTCATTGGTGTCGTGGGGCTTCCGCATCATCGACAGACTTCCCCACCTACTGAATTATTTAACTCAAATTTTATTTAATTATTATTATTGATGTAATAAATAGTTTTTTTTAGAGTTATATCTTATTGAAAAAAATATATTTTGATTGTAAGTAATATATATATATATTCTACATTCGAATGCTTCCGTAATTGGGTCCACTTCCCAGGATTGTCATCATGGTTACATTGCTCTTTAAAGTGGATGTGAATAACATTAAAAGGTTTGAAAAACACACTTGCGCCGAATCACGTTTGCTCGAAACCCGAATACACCGTTTGGTATAAACTTGATTAAGGAAGATTAACCATAAGATAGCGTACTTTGGCGATAAACTGAAATATGTCAACGAAAATTTTCATTTGTTGAACATAAAATAAATATCAAGTTAAGTTCAACTGGTTAAAAGATACATTGTATCACAATATGTTTGGAATTGTATTTTGTATAACTTTTTATCCTTACCATTTTCATTTATTTTTCCTTAACGTCACTTTCCAGACAGAGGTAGTCATGAGGATTTGCGGCAGCGTTATGTACCCTAGCTCCTCTCCGCTCTTACAGGACCCCCCCCCCCCCAACGAGACTAAAACTTTTTTGTTTTAATTTTTGAAAATAAATAAATAAATAAAATAGAGTTGAAAAAGATGGAACTGGTTTAAACTGGCTTACTCTTTTGTATTTCCTTTTAAGAATTAAATATACTTAATTTTTACTAATTTTATGTAGAAGCATATTTGATGTACTTCGCCTAAGATCATTCTCACGTTATTCAGTGGTATGGGCTATTTAAAAAAATAATAACTATTAATGAAGTCATTTTAATTAGACCCTATTTCTGTATATAAACTAGGTCTTCCCAACCTTTTTGTCTAAAAGCCGTTCGTCATCCCAATTTTGGAATAGTAATCCTCCCCTTATTTAAGCGCAAAGTTTCTGTCACAAGGCAAAATATTCTATTCTAAAATAGGGTTAGCTCTGTGGCCCGAGGATATATAAACAGAACTCTGTTCTTTCTATAATAAAATTTAAATGTATAATAATAAATGAAAGTAATAATAAATATCAATATTATTATCGATATTTTTTTAAAAAATAATTATAGTACAGGGGAAATGTAAAAAAAAAAAAAAAAAAAAAAAAAAGGCGGTTAGCTTGCAAAAGGTCAGGTAGAAGATTTTTTTTTCTGACTTGCTTATAATGATGGCAATATGGAAAAAACAAGTTTTCCAACAAAATTTTTTAAGGCCAAATTTTCTACGGCCAAAAAACAACAAAATTTTGGGACTTTTTTAAAATTTTTATAAATATCTCGAGATCCGTTGCCGTACCATATTATTTGTCAGTTACAATATTAAAGAAGATAAAATTCTCTACAACTCTCATATTTACAACTTTTTTATACACTCAATAGCAGGCACAGTACGCCATTTCAAAAATAGGGCATTTTTTTTTCAATTTTCTTAAAAATCGTGAAAAACGTAGTTCTGCCCCGATTATTCAAATGTTTCCCACAGGTTTAATCGTGTATGTCAACTTCTATATATTGGTAGCACTAAATTATGTGTTTCAGATCCAAAACTAGCCTTTTATGCACCCGTGGCAAACCTCTGATTTTGCCCCCCCCCCCCCCCCCCCTTATAAAGAAAATTTACCACGAGAATTTTGATACTTCTCTAATAGCCGGATTTTGAAAATTTTAAGTGAGTAATCATTAAATACGTAATGCTGAACTACGTAATCAGCTTTATCAAATATTGATTCATTAAAACCTTTAAAACTGAACAGAAGCTAACCGAAATACATTCCGCTTTAAACGGGTTTCCATCTTATCAGGTATAATTGCTCACATTCTTTCTCTTGAAAAAATATATTGATTGGAATGTACTTTTTTCACATTCGCAATAAAAAGAAAATTACATACTTCTCATAAGTATTGTCAATTATTTAATACAAAATTGCAAAGTATACGAACTTATCTTTGTAAAAAGTCTATTTTTGGACATCTCCAGCCTTTTTAATTTTAATAAATTTACGAAGTTCATTTCAGCAATAACGATGGGAAAACATATTTGAGTCTATTTTTGTTATTTGTCCACAAAAAAATAGTGAAAAAATTCATTTATTTTTCTGTTGGACATAATGTCATAATGTCACTCCTGAGTTACATAACAGAAATTGCTAAAAAAAAGACGATAATTTTAAATTATATACTTACTTTGAAGTGTTTACACTGCATAATAACAGTTATTCAACGATATAATAATTTTTATAATGCTTTTAATAGTTTTCAGAATTAATAATTACTACCTCATAAAGATAGAGAAATAACGCCACTCGAGCACATTGCAAGTAGTATCAACAAAAGATGTTATGACCTCCCCGTGATAACAAATCAGAACAAGAACAGACTTCACGACCTTAAATGCATGTTATCACACGTCAGTAATACATAATAGTTCACCAAAAGACCAATAGAAAGCGCCAAATGGCAAAAATAGATCATGTAACGCCTGAGTTACATTATGTATTTAAAGTAGGGGTGCACAAACTGTGGCCCGCGGGCCACCAAGATTACCACTATTTGTATGCAGAATAATTTTCCTAATTAATTGATAGAAACTTTGCTATTAAATAATTCAAATGTTATTTTTAAATTTCTTGTGGTGGCAAACAATTTTCTGGCAAAAAGGTTGTGCAGTACTAATTTAAATGATAAGTAAAAATATTAATTAATCTTAGCCATTCTGGCTCGTAAATAAAATATGCCAATAAAGCAGTTTTCTTTTTTTTCTTGCAGGCATCATCTTATTTAGAAAGAGCTTTTTACCTGCAGTTGTTTATACAGTCGGCCCCAATTTAACGAATTCGTCGGGACCGTAAACTTTATTCGTTAAATCGGGGTCCAAAATGATAAATTAAAAAATTCTGCACTTACCTTATGGAAAAGCTCTAATAAGCCACTACGCAAAAATATGCATAATTAAAAATTGTACACTTATTCAGCAGATAAAAATACAGCGAATAATTCGAATTAATTAATTTTAAATTTTAAAGTGTTGTGTAATAGATGTTTGAGAATTTCTTTGATTTCTGACTTTAAAAAGTTCTTTTTCGACTTTATGGAGAGAAAAAAATATTGACGCATTTATGTCCTGCTGTATGAGGTATGTTTTCACAGTTTCCAAACCACGTAAAGCATGAGAAAAAGTAAGTTTTAATGGGAATTTCATTATAGATTTCTGCATCAGAATCGCTATTCATTGGTATCGACAAATTAACTATTTCATTAACTTCAGATGCATAGGTAGACAGTCCGTCATCACATGCGGCATAATCGTTAAAGTCTATCTCAGGAACGATTTCTTTCCATATATCGTCTTCTGAAGGAACGATATCTTCTTCATTTTCATCACTTTTCATTTGTGTGCCTCGAAATTCCGCTTTCTGAAAGCATTTTTCAATCGTATTTTTAGAAACTTGGTCCAAAGATTCTCTCACAAAATATAGAGCATCCAAAACATTGACTTTGTATCTTTTCTCCGCATTTTCATCCAACGATGCTATAATTTTTCTCATAAGCAACTTTCTATAATTAACTTTTACAGAACGAATGATAACCAAGGTCTAGTGGCTGAAGAACACTTGTACAATTTGCAGGGTAAATCAAAACTTTGACATTGTTTAAATTGCAAATTGGAGGATGAATGGGACATTGATCAATAAACAAAAGAATTTTTCTCTTTTCTATCTGCATTGACTTATCTAAAGTCTGTAAATAGGGTAGAGGTCATCCATGATTTTAGGTTTGCTGCATATGTTGTCAGTAAGGTCTTTACGTTTTTAAAACATCGCGGCTTTGTTGCCCTTCCTATAACATATAGCTTCAATATGTCAGTTCCATCAGCATTAACGGCAAGCAAAACCATAATCCTCTTTTTGCTTTTTTTTTCCCCACCAAAGCACTTTTCATTTCCATAACAAAACGTTTTGTCTGGTTCTAACTTATAAAACAATCCTGTTTCATCTGCGTTGTAAATGTTCGATGCTGAATATCCTTTAATCAGGCTGAGCAACTTTTCTTCCCATTCTTTTACTACATTTTCATTTACATCCGCTTTTTCTCCGCACATTTGTTTTTACTTAAAACGTTCTATCATTGGATGCAGAAAAATCTTTCACATTATGCTTTTCGGCAAGTTGCAGTGCTTTTTCTTTGATCAGAGACGCACTAATGGCTATTTTCTTGGCACGAACGATGTTGAACCATTCCACTAGGACAGATTCAATAACAGAAAGAGGAGTGGCTCTGAATGACTTTCTTATTTTCGACCATTTTTTACCTCATATTCTGCTGATGCTTTTTAAATTTCTCTCGTTGTTTAACAATTGTTGCTAATGTCGACGTGGAGATTTCAAGGCGTTCTGGTAACGCGTTTTGTGGTCCAACGTTCTTGCCAAATTTGCGTAAAATGTTAAGCTCAATGAAAAACGTTTTCATTTCCGACAATCTGCATACTTCACAAAGTTAAAAAAATTAAATTTTATGCAAAATCGAGAGTCCAATACACCTCACTTCTCTCAAGAATCAAAACAATTAGTAAAAATTCTTAAACTGTATGTCCTACTTGAAACACACATGATAGGTTACACTCATGACTCATCTGCACCTGCGAATAATAATGAGCTCACCCTCAAAGAAAAGATGACTAGAGAGCGGATGCTGTTGCACTCTCTCTTGGCCGCAGAAGTGAGGGGGGAGGAAGGCGCGGCACGCTATTGGCCTAAGTGAGGAGAAATTTTTAATTTCTGTCAACAGCGTACCGTGTCTCCCTTCTACCCTCGCTTCTGAAGAGTCCCATCTGAGCGGCCCAGGTGAGCTCTGATTTATTCTCGCAGTGACGTATGCGAATGGCTATGTTTTGTTAACCAAAGTTTATTTTTAATAACAGCCTTTTGATTAGTCACCTCATAATATCATCAAACATCATGTCCTTTTGGCGCTTTAAATGTTTTCTCTTTTGGTGGTAATCGCTTCCTTGACAACTTTCCAATGACGTTAAAGCAAAAGTGCAGACAATTCTAGAGAGACACCGACGAAGTTTCGGTGGGAATCCGAACGGAAAATCTGAGGAGATTTTGGTGGGAGAAAAACCGATTTTGAATAGACTTATATCAGAAGTCTGTGGCAGCATCCTCCCCCGTCGAAAATTACTGGGTACAAAGTCTTGTTCTGTTCCAGACAAGATGGATATAGCATTCGAAAAGAAATCCAATATTTTTCTAACCCAAACTAACAATATAATTTTTCGGCTGTTGAAAAACAAATTCGTTAATTCGGGGTTTATTATCCGTTAAATAGGGGGTTTTACCTTCATTTTAGTCGGGGAAAATGGAAAATTCGTTAAATCGCGAAATTCGTTAAATAGGGGTTCGTTAAATCGGGGTCCGACTGTATATATTTTGCAAACATTCTTCTGCCCATTCCTTACCTAACGTGAAAGCATGTTTCATTCATTCATTCACGCACCCATTCATTCATTTACATATTGTGTTTAAGTCAACTCAAATCACACAATTTTCTAAGCATTTTGCAGAAGTATGAAATAACACACGTTAAGATGACTCTTCACTCACTTGAAAACAACCGCTTCGTAATGTTAATCCTATGGGCAGGTTGTTTTCAAATTTTTTGTTTAAATTTGAATATTTTTATACGATTTTTTTTGCATAGGATAGCTGAGATCCATCTTTAATATGGATATTTTTCACTTTTTCGATTTCGGTTGCAGATTTTTTTAATACAGGTACTTTCACTTTCGGAATCGGTTTCGAAACTGAAAGGACCTTTATTAAAAAATACTGCAACCGAAATTGAAAAATTAAAATATAGCCATATTAAAGATCGACCTCAGCTATCCTATGCAAAAAAATTTGTTTAAAAATATTCAAATTTAAACGAGAAATTCTAAAACAACCTGCCCATAGGATTAAAATTACGGAGCGAGTGTTTTCATGTGAGTGAAGAGTCCCCTTAAAAAGTCATATTTTTTAAAATAAAAATTGAAAGATATTTATTAATCTTAGCTACTTGGTGTAAACAAAATAGCCAATAACAAGAAGGAAGCAGGAATTATGCTTTTCCAGAATTTAGTGTCGTCCCCCGATGAGGAAAAGAAAAAAAAATATTATTATTATGCGGTGGAACCCGTCGAATTTCAACGAAAGTGAAGGTTTAAGAGGGAACTGTTTCATTTATTTATAATAAACTTATTTATAATTTGTAATATATATTAAATTATATTATAATATATATTATATTATATTATATTATATTATATTATAATATATTATAATATATATTAAATTTATTTATAATAAACTTAAAAAATTAGTTAGAATAAAAAAAATGCATCTTATATTGGTTAGTCTAACTCTCAAACAAATATTATTTTAACCTAAAAGTCTCTTTTCTTCTATAAAAAAATTCTAATTTTTTTTTAAAGTGTGCGGTTTTAGTTGCGTTATTTTGAAAAGTGAAGAATTTCCACCTGTGAAGAATTTCAAAGCCGCTGGAGTGAAAAAGAAGCACTTCTAGGAAACTTATTTCAGTTTTAACACTTAAAATACACGCTATTATTTTATGTAACATGACGTCATTTGCATCGGCTGAAGAATTCCACATGTACGATCCAGTCTTAAACAACATCTATAGAGAAGCATGCAAATGACATCACTATCGCGGAATAATGCGGAAAAACAGCAAAAAGCGATGTCGTAATTTCGACAAAGAAAATCGGCTATCTAATGAGTCATTTGTTTGTAGCATTAATATGGATACTTAAAATTAAATATAGTTTATAATAGCTATGTCTTATCAGAAATAATTCATTCATATTTTTTCAAAATTAGCACATATTTTAATTACGATTATTTTTTTTAGTTCTCATGAGAAAATGGCAACAAAAAGATATAGTAATCTACTATTTTTCTTTTACTTTCTATAGAAATGGAGTACTTCAGTTGCCACCACACAGTTACACAAATGGGATTAAAATCTACAAAAAAATAAACATCTCATAAATAAATTGAGAAGCAGTTTTCAAACAAATTGCAGTTAAAAGTACTTTTTCCCTCCCTATCCGAAGGTGTAAAAATTGAAAATGTGCGATGCTTAGAGGTTTAAAAAGTTGCAGTAGAAATTATCAGTATTCAACCGTACTATAATACAAATGCTTCGTTTTAGGGCTGGCTTGTGTAATGGAACGTTATTTTTTAGGGACGACATTTTAATTGTTGCCCGAAAGAAATAGCATATCGGGGACTAAAACATTTTTACTTTCTTCTATCTTAATAGAAGAAAGTATTGTAATCGAAATTTTTTTGACTTCCGGTTTTCGACGGATTTACAAGTTTTAGGGGTCAGAGATCACAAAAAACATGTTTATACAAAATGTCTGTCTGTCCGTGTGTCCGTATGTCCGTGTGTCGCCATTGTACCATCAAAAATTGTATGAAGTTATGGATAGAATTGAACCAAATTTTTTTTTTAAGTTTTTGGCTATGGCAAGCAGGTCCTCCATTAATTTGGAAAAAATCCGCCGATAGGGGGTGCTGTAATAGAGATTTTTGTGCGATTTTCGTGCATTTTGAATATTGTACCATCGAAAAGTGTATGAAGTTATGCATAGAATTAAACCAAATTTTTTGTGTATATTTGTGGCCATGGAAAGAAGGTCCTCCCAGAATTTGGAAAAAATCCTCCGGTAGCGGGCGCTGTAATAACTTTTGTGCATTTTTAATATTGTACCATCGAAAAGTGTATGAAGTCATGCTTAATTCTAATAAAAATACGAATAAAATTAATTATAATGAAATATTGACATGAGATAGAAGAAAGTTTTGGGATTGGCACATCCAACTAGTTTCCACTTTACTATTTATTATTCATTTTTCATTTCTTTCAGACAGCATATTTAATCAGCACTAATGGTTTATTCGCAGTTGTTTATTTAGCCATTGCAAGCATACTTTGCCCATTCATTATCTGATTGTTTAAGTACATTTAATTTATTCATTTATTTCCTTTAAGGCAGGATGCGTACAGTCCTGTCACAGTTTTTGAATAAAATTTTACGCCTTATTTCATCAAAGAAAAATAATACAAATTATGCGACTTGACAAGGTGATTACAAACTCTGCTACTTCAATATTCAATAGAAAATTTCTAATTTGAAATACTGGTGCTATACTCTTTGGAAATTCTAAGAAGTGCTTGAAAGTGTCCCATTACGCTTCAAACCATTTTTTTTTAAAATTAAGCCTAAATGAGTATAAAGCTGATTTTTAACACTTTCCAACCTAGTTGAAATGTTGAAAAGTTTTTATGACTTCAGTTTTCCTGTTCGTCTGCCCGCGCTCTAACTCGCGTAAATATAATCGGATTGCTCTGAAATTTTTGTACGTTGTTGACGTTTATTATAATACGATCGCTATTGAAACTGAAGTGTGTAGCATGCATAATTCATTTATAGGGACGGTCAAATGTGTTCCATTGCATTAGGGCCAACGGGAAAAAACCGTTTAAAGTGCATTTTGATAATGTTACACCATTTTAAACATAATGAAATTGACATGCATTCATGAAGTGCACTAAAACATGCTTCCTGTTGAATATGGAGTGCAAAGCATTTATTATTCCTTTTCAGGGTCACACAAAAGAATCCTGTTACATAATAGTCTACGGAGAAAAGTAGTTTGCAGTATATTTTAATATTGTTACTCTATTTCAAAAATAATGAAACTGCATGATGAAGATGCACTATAAGTTTCTTGGAAAAATATGGTGTTCTGTTGATCATATACAGGGATACACAAAGGAATTCAAAAGTATTACTGGCTATCGACGGGAACCAGTGGCGCCAACTTATATGGGCCCTTGGGGCACGAGCCCACCCAATAATTTGATCTCTCCGCCCACTCAGTTTCCATTGATTTATTTTGTTATTTATTTATTTAATCGCTGAAATAACATTTGGTTTTATTGAAGTTCTCAAAGTAATTTTGTTTGAAAAATGGTGAGGACGACAATTAGACTTATAGGAGCACTGAAACACCTCCAGCGGATTGATAATTAAATTTCTCTCAAAACAAATTTCTTGCATATTTTGCCATCACTTGATGTGTTTTGATCAATTGGAGAAGACGACTAAAATGACACTTAGTTTTTCTTGATATTTAGGTTTTTGATTTTAAATAGCAATTTTTATGTTTTTATAATAAATGTTAATGTATTTAAGGAAGAACTTGTGCTAATATAATTCAATAAATTATTTATTAAATTATAAAATTTTTATATTTTATTTAAAAAAGCCATAATTTGACTTCGAATTATAATCTTTAGTCATTTCTTCCTCTCCAACCTATCTCTCTACAGACACATACTATGAAAAAAATTGTATGTGTTATTTTACTGAAACTTTAAGCCCACACAATATTTTTGAAAAGTTGGCGCTACTGACGTGAATGGCTTATGGGTTAGTTTTTAATTGTGTTACGCATTTTACTGTTGAACTATATTTGTATACTAATAGAAGTTTGTGGAATATAAATAAATTCATATACAGGACTACGCAAACGAACAAGATACATTGCCGTTTATGGTTCGTATTTTCTGGAAGTACGATTTAAATTGTGTTAGGGGAAGGAAGTGTAAAGTGGTGTTGTATCATAAGTTTGATGAATTTTTATGATACCTTTGTAATTAGTAAAGTTCTAGAATAAAATATCAAAAGTAACTATATAAACTTTAGTTTTAATTGCTATTTTACATTTTTTTAAATTATTTTAAAATGTACACGTTACTTTAAAAGAAAAACTACAACATAACCACTTTTCCGCCTAGGCTGGGTAAAGTGGCCAGCATAGGTAAATGAACAAATCACGTTGATTATTTAATCAACACAAGCTAAAGTAACACACATTAAGAGTAAGTATTATGTTTTGTAATATTTTAAGTATTAAATCGTTTCAAGGTAAAGTAAACAGTAATGAGTGTCAATATGGCAAATGGGGAGATATAAGGATTCCAGCAGACATGCAGACTGCAAAGGTCGAGAGTGAACCCTCAGAGGAAAGATAGAAGTAGAGAGCGAACCCCATTGTTCTTCCAGCCAGAACTTGAAACCAACATGTTTTCGCTCTTTTATCGCCAAAAGGATGTCTTTTTTGGCGATGATCCCTTTGTTTGCAACTTTCGGATTTCATTCTCGGGCAACTCAAGATCCGGAGAAAGATTCCGAGGAGCTTTTGCCGGGAGAAAAACCGATTTGGCGCTCATCTCTGCCCTGAAAAGGTTACCAAATCTGGGTCTACTTATATACGAGTGGATAAATCGCAGCTGTCCGGTTTTCCAAAAATTCAGTTTTCTCAAACACAGTGTTTGGCGCATGCGCTCGAAGTTCTGTGTTGGGAGTTGGGATTTATTTGTTTGATTGTGTTTTGCTTGTGTCTATGTTGATATGGTGTGGACGTGTGACAAGTCTAACATAAATTTCACTCCTCAGGCTACTTTTTGTAGGCATCGTAGGTTGTGTGTCATAAGCACACACAAGTATGTTTTAAACTTAATTATTAATTCCTTAATTTTTAGGCATACTACATGTGAGAGTTGAGAAAATAAGGGATTAAATAATGTGCAAATAAATTCGCCAAAATATGCCAAAGCACTTTTAAATTGCAACAATGAAACATTTTAAATACTTAAAAGTTGAAAATAAATTACAAATAAAAAATGAAGAGTGTAATATTAAAAAAAATACACTTTTATTAAATAATAGTTAAATATTAATTTATTTACAATTATATATGGAGAAATAATTTACAAATCCTAATAAGACAGCTTAAATAATGTTTAATTTTTTGCTTCAAGTTCAATTTCTTAAAAAATAAACACAGCAAAAATTATGTATTTTTTTAATACATTCGTTTGTTTAAACTTTCTATCAAATGTGCAGAAAAAAAAAAAAATAGTCGAGTTCATTGTCCACACCAGTATAATGTATTATTATTATGGGAATCTGCGGGAAAAAATATGAATCACATAAAAAAATTAGGGGATATTTTCAAGAGGAACATTGGATGCTTATTAAAGATCATTTTTTAAAAAACTTCCTTATTACATTTACTTATTAATAAGAAGAAAGTTAAAGAACTAAACAGCAGCAATAATATAAAAACTTTGCAATCGAAATTTGAGATACCACCGCCACAGCAAAGAATGAGATTTAGGTATTTAAACAGTTCTTCCAGATCAATTTAAAACATATGAGGTAAGTACAAGAACTCTTGAATTATGTGTAAAAACACATGTTACACACATGTGTAGAAAATAACTAAAAGAAAACATAGCAAAAAAAAAAAAAAGCATCAAATTTTTTTAAGGCTTCCTGAAAAGGAACAATTTAAGGGTAAAGAGCGAAAAAGAAGAATTAGAAATAGCAGCAGCACAGGGTATTTTGTTAACACTTTTCATTTTCTTCTAAAAGAAGGGGGCTCTTATATGAAGCCTTAAAATAGCTTTCAGCTCATTTTCTGAGTGATGGGGGTTTTTTTCTGTGCTTTGAAGAGACTGTAACAATCTAAAAAAAGTCCTTCCGGCCAGTGCCGGGAGGAAGAGGTAGCTTTCATAATCCTTATTTAAAAAAAGCCAAATTATATCATTCAAACACACGAAGCTCAATTTAGTGGAAACCGAATATAGGAGATTCAATACTAATTTTTATCAATATAATGAATGAGAATTTTGCGAAATTAGTCAGCTTTATCCAAGCTGCTTTTCTTTAAAGTAACATATATTTGGCTGCCAAATTCGTCAATTTCTTAAAGTGCCTGTCATTTTAAGACAACATGGTGGATGAGGCTAAGCAGTGAACTTGGTTGAGACCTTCGTAATTGCTGTGCACATGCTCACTCACATCGGAATCGGTTAATATATAGGAGTGCTGTCGCATGCAGAAAATCAGATTTTTCAAAATGTCACCCACAATAGAAATTGAAACTGCTATATCTGAGCCATTTTTTAAGGTAAAGAAAAACAAAAAATGCTCCTGAATCCTTATATCAAGGTCAAATACTTAAGAAAGAAACCTTTTTCAATTTCTAATTTTTTTGCACCTCACTTTAAATATATATATATTTTTTAATTTAATGGTCGCCATTTTGAAACAAGATGGCTGATGAATCTTGGTCGAGATGTTGATGCATAGGCGTAGCGTCGGGGGGGCACGGGGGGGCACGTGCCCCCCCAACCTTCTGTACCCCGGGCACCAGAACAGAAAGCTTAGGGGGCGCCAAATGAAGATTTTTTTTTAATCTTTACATACAAAAATGTATAATGTATATGTATATATATCGAATTCGCATAAAAATGTCTTACAGCCGGAAAATCCAAAAAGAAAACTGAACCAAAGGTATTAAAATTTACAGATTTATAAAAAGATTCATCTATAACAGAAGACTGCAAATGAATTAGAAAAAAGAGCTGTTCTACAATTCCAAATGTACCATGTTTACGCCTTCTATCATTTAAATCCCTTCCTGTGTCAGGAGAATCAATAACATTTTCCAAGGTCAGTCTCCACCCCTATCTTCTGTGTAAAACTGACCCTCACCGATAATTACCAACCGCCAACCGATTTCCCTGGGAGGGGGAGTGCAGAGGGGCCATATGCCCCGGACGTCAGAACGAAAGGCGAAGGGGGCGCCGAATGAAGATTTTGTTTGACTCTGACTTTTCTGATAAACAGATTCCAAGAAGGTAGTTCTATTTATTTTTAATCTCTCTCCCTGAGCAGCATTGAACTTTCTTTTTTCCCGCCTTGCTATGGGCGAGGTCGAGCGACTGTCCGGGACAATAAAAACAAACGAGAGAAGGAGTCAGGGCCGAAACTAAGGAGGGAGAGGGGGCATGTGCCCTGGGCGCCACGCGAAGGGGGCGCCAGATGAAAATTTGGTTTGCCGTTTTATGCAATATACATATGTGCGTGTGAAATTTGTGTAAAAAATATTTCCTAGCCGAAAAATCAAAAAGAAAAGCTGAGTAATCTGCATTAAAATTGTCAAATAGATAAAAAGATTCGCCTGCAATATACAAGACAGCAAATGAATAATCCCATTCTTTTTTTTTTATATATAATTACTTTTTTACAGGCATATCACCATATCTGAACTTAGAGATGGTGAGGTCAGGTGACTGGCTGGGACAATAAAAACTAAGCGGTCGAAAATTCACAAAATAAAAAGTAAAAACTTAATAATTTTGTTGTTGTTGTTTTGAGTCACACATAAATTTGGAAATTAGCATTAGGTTCAGAAAAGTATCTAGACATATCAATCTATAAGATGAGTGGTATAAGTGATAATTACACAAAACTGGTGTAGATAGTACAGGAAAATATTTTACAATACTGGAATTCATTTTTATGCCTATAGTAAATCGTGGTTTTTTAGTTCCTAAACGATGTGACTAATATCACTATGACATTAAAGTGCCTCAATTGTAATAATTTGTAATGCTACAACAACATGTAAAATCAGGAAAAATAAAATGTGTATACAATGGAATCTTGTCTTAAATGAAAAAACTACATGGTTCCCAACAGAAAAAATACCAACAGTTATGCCTGATAAGACGGAAACCTGTATAAAGCGTAATTATTTCCGATTCCATTCGATTTTTTCCCTGGTTTTAGTAAATAAATAATTGATAAAGCTGGTTATATATTTCAATATTACGTATTTTATTGTTACGTATTTTACTGTTACGCATTTAAAATTTTAAAATAAGTCCGCTAATTGAAACTTTCGCAAATTTCTCCTTGTAAACTTACTTTACGGAGGAAGAGGGGGGCGCCAAAATCCATGTTTGCCCCGAGTGAAAAGATAGCTAGTTTCGGCCCTGGAATGAGTGCAAAAAGTTAAATGCTTTAGTAAAACCATTTAAAAGAAAAAAAGAGTATAGCATTTGCAGTGGTACAGTAAAAAATCTCGCACAGGGCCCCCTGGCTAATAAAGTCGCCCTTGCCTTTATCCCTCAAAATGATTTTTTCTCTTCTTTTTGTCATTTCTAGGCGTTTTGCCTCCCTAGGCGGAAATTGAAAACTACCGCTCTGTCCCTTTTGATGCAATTATTTTTTTCATTACTCTTGGTGCATTATTTTTTGCATTACTTTTGGGGCAATGTTTTTTGCAACCAACTAGATCCAGTCTTAGAGAGACGAGGCGAGCTTGGGTGACTGCCCGTGATAAGCAAAAAAGTGCGCAATGGCGCCCTTTTTTGTTTGGCACCCAGGGCGCCATGAATAGTAAAGCCGCAGCCGCTCCTGCTTTTACCTTACCAAATTACATTTCTCGTCCTTTTGAAACTTCTAGGTAGGTGACAACTGAAAAATGTCGCCCATGCCTTTTACTAAAATTACTCTTTTTACATCCAGATCCGGCCTCAAAGGGCGCGAGGTCGGGCAACTCTCAACGGCTAAAGACTAAGGGTTGAAATATATGCAAGATAGAAAAGTAACTCCCTTTTTTAATGTTTTTTTAAGACTATTATAGCCCGGGCCGAAACTAGGGGGGGTGCAGAAAGAGGATGTGCCCCAGGTGCCAGAACAAAGGCGAAGGGGCGCCAAATGAAGATTTTGGTTGTCGTTTCATACAAAAATGTATAAATATATATGAAATACAAGGAAACTCGCAAGCTAATGTTAAACCTATTGTAGTGTTCTTTTCAAATTTTTCGCTTGCATTTTAATATTTTAAGTTTTTTTTTTTTTTTTTTTCTCTTAGAATAGTTTAGATTGATCTTTAGCATTGATATACTTTTAGGTTTCGAAACCGGCACTGAAAGTGAAAGTAACTTTATAAAAATAATTTGCGACCAAAATCGAAAAAGTAAACACTAACCTGGTTAGAATTCAACCTCAGCTTTTCTAAGGAAAAAAAGTTAAAACTATTAATATGCAAGCGGGACAATTTAAAAAGAACGCTCCCATACGTTTAGCATTAGTGATCCAGTTTCTTCGCGTAACTAGTGTAGGCTCTTAACGCTCAGGCTAATGTTAATCCTATGGGAGTACTTATTGTGCAAATTATTAAAAACATTCATTAATCACTGTTTCAAAAGAATATGCGATAGTGTATTATACATGGGATTTTCAGATAAATTAATGTGAAATTTATATTCACATATTTTAGGATTGTGACTTATTGAGACTTTTACAAAAACGATAAATGGCAGTGATTTTCAATTTTTAATTTTTTTTTAAGATGCAATTAAATTTAAACCTCTTTAGTGTGTAGCATTTCACCCACTCTCACTTCCACAAAAAACAAAAACGCTTTAGTTCTCAACCATCAATACGGTGCTGGCCAATCATTGATATTTGGTCAGTAGTTGTAAGTTGATCGGTAGAAGAAAATTTTTTCCTGCAAAGCTATATACTATTTTTTATAGTGTCCAGTCACCCACGTAGTTTAATTGCAGTGAGTAACATGGTCACGCAAAGAACGTCTTTGACCTCTGAACTCGTGTTTCCCTCTTGTGCAAAGTGAGATAGTAGGAGAGTCTTTACCTACCGCCCCCCACTCATACACACACTTGGTTTGGTCTAATCTGGTCATTTGTGGGAATGTGCTTGTAGTTAAATGTTATTATTTTTTAAACTGGTCAGAAATGAATGAACGACGCAAAAACAAGCGCGATAAAAAAGGAGGATTTTTTTTTTATAGAAAACTCAATAAAAATAGATGTCACGGAGTACGGCATGCTGGTTTTAAATTCATGCAAGTCTGGCTTCAGAAGGACGAAAATGGAACAGAAGGTAAGAATATACAGAATTGTTTGTTTTAGTAAATTAATACGTTTTCAGAAAAAAACAAAAATCCCCACTCAAAAATGTGATTATTTTTGGCACATCATAAACTCATTTCTATTCCTATTTGCCTGAAAATTACAGATGTTTAAGTGACAGGTGCTTAAGAATCGAGTAGCGTCCTTTCTTTTCCTAACATTTTTCTTAATTCGAAGCAGCTTGATTTAAAGCGGATTACTAAATGGATCCGTCTTGTAATTGTCAGTCTTCGAATTCGAAAATCAAAAGTCCAACTTTGTTGTTATTTTATAAAAAAATCGGAGTTTTTTAGAAAAAAAAAACTTTATTCTATTTCATAAAAGCATCTCAATTGCAGGGCTGTCACTGCCTAATGACACTGAAAATAGTAGATTTAGTAGCCGCCAACGAAAAAAATAGTAGCATTGGTTCGAAAATAGTAAGCCAAAATAGTCCTATACCCATCACTTAAAAAAAAAGGAAGAAAAAATGTATCTATAACAACTGAAGGGACTTTATGAATGTTCAGATCTTATTTCACAGTTTATCAATCAATCACTGAAATCACTCAAATCACTGAATAAAGAATAGAGTAATTTCTTCAAATGAGAAAGCAAGTTATCCAGAAAATAAAACCCTAATGTTTCAGTTATTAAGTAAATAAGCTTGTTTCTTCAACAATAAAAATTATGTACAGCACCAGGAAACATAGTAGTAAAAACTTCTTGCAGATTACCCCCGATACTATTTTCCATCAGGCCTTTCACATTCAAGAGTTTCTTGAACAGAAGGAAGAAAAGTTTTATTTGAGGGGCAGGATTAGAAATAACGTGTGGGATATCGTAAATCCCACACAAAAATGGAAAATCCCGCATAATAAGAAAATTCGTTTGGATGGAATCTTTAAATTTACTTCTTTCACAGGCATATGATTCGTAAGCGATTTTTTTCTCTTTTTCGTGAAAGCCACGGTTTTTTTTCTTCTGGAATTCCGCAAAACCAATTCTCAAACAGCCGCGAATTTTGCCAATCGGTAAAATCGCCCCCCTAATTGGGGAAAAAATCGCGAATTTTGCAATTCTTCACGGAAAGAATTGCAAATCTCCTCAAACAACAGTAAAAAATATCTTGAAATTTAACAAAGGTCGCGGAAACAAATGGCGATTATCGTCAGTCGGTCGCGGAAATATTATCGCAAATTTCGTCAAAAAATGGACAAAAAGTTGCGAATTTCATCTAACGATCACAAGAAAAAAAATCGCAAATTTTGTCAAATGGTCGCAGGCAAAATTACGCAAATTTGGTTCTTAAAAAAATGGAGAATTTAACCAAATGATCGCGCAAAAAATCAAGAATTTCGTAAGTCGGTCGTGAAAGGAAATCACGAATTTTGACAAACGATCTGGAAAAGAATCGGTAATTTCGTCGAAAGATCTCTGAAACAAATAGTAACTACCATCAATCGGTCGCGGAAAATATCTGTCGCAAATTTGTCCAAGTGGTAGCGAAAAAGAAATAAATTTCGTCAATCTGTCGTACAAAAATTTGCGAAATTCGGCAAAGAATCGCGGAAAAAATCGCAAAATCTCCTTCAACGATAGTATAAAAAGATCTCAGAAAGAAAAAGGTATTTTCGTCAATCGATTAAAGGGGAAAATCGCGAATTTTGGAATTCGTCGCGGAAATGATTGCGAATCTCCTCAAACAACCGTTGAAAAGTGCGTTTGGGAAGATGACTTTACAAGCGCTTTGAAAAAAAAGATCGAATATATTCAGTAAAAATAGTCGCTTAAATCCGAAAAAAGTCGCTTGTTTTCTCGAAATGGTCGCTTTTTGGCCTAAAATAGTCGGCATAGCCGCCGGATGCTTAAAATAGTCGATTTCAGTAGCATTTTAGTAGCAAGTGCAGCCCTGCAGTTGTATGTTAAGAAAAATTGGAATTTTATGAGAAATTGAGTTGGGCCGGACCGGGCCTGATTTAATTGATTTTTCCACGGGCCGTGCATGTTTTTACTGATTTTTGTACGAGCCGGGCTTGGCCATAAACTTTGAAAATATAAACGGGCCGGGCTCGGGTGGAAGTTTTAATTTTTACGCCGAGCTGGGTCCAAGCCTTGAAATTGCGGTCCGTGCAGACCTAGTCTGCCTCCCCAGGGCCTTGCAAAGAGGTTGTTAAAGGAGAGGTCGGTCGCCCCGGGCGCAAAATTTATGCTGCGAACCACGGTTTTATTCATTTTTTGGCCGCCGATCATTTTCCGGGGAATTTCTTTTTTTCTCTTGATCATTTTTTTTTCCTGTCGCAAAATATCATGAAATCTCTAAGAAATGAGTGCAATTTTCCCTTATGTTATTTAGTTGTTCTAAATTTTTAAATTAAAATTAAACCTCTTAAAGTTCCAAAATAAACGCGAAATATTTATTCAATAGAATTTATTTATGTTTCTGCACTTTATCAATTTTATAACACCCATCACAAAGAATTTTTTTTTTTTTTTTTTGGGGGGGGGGGGGGCGCAAAATTGAAAATTCGCTCGGGGCGCAGTTTCACGGCCTTGATGCCCCCCCAAAATTTCTGGTCACGCTACGCCTATGTGTTGATGTATACTATCCACATGCCTTCTTACATCGAAATAGGCGAATACGTGTGTTACCGCGTGACAAATACAAGATCGTTTCAAAATGTTAGCCATGCTAGAAATTCAAAGTGCTATAAATCAACCATTTTTTAAGATATAAACAAAAGAACAAAGTTTCAGAAACAAAAACTGCTCCGGAATCTTTGTATCAAGGCCAAACACATTAAAAAATCTTTTTCATTTTCCAATTGTTTAATACCTCATTTTGAATTTGAATTTGAATTTTTTTTTAAATGGCAACCCTTTTGAAACAAGATGGCGAATGAAGCTGGCCAACGAACTCGGTCGAGACATTGGTATGTACTATGTACAGACCAAGTTACATCCAAATAGGATCATAATTACGCCTGTTATCGCGTGACAAACATCAGGTCGTTTTAAAATGTCAGCCACAAGAGAAATTCAAAATGCTATTACTCAGCCATTTTTTTTAGATATAGACGAAAGAAAAACTGTTCCGGAATCTTTGTATTAAGGTCAAACACATACAAAAAAATCTTTTTCACTTTCCAATTTTTTTGGTATCTCATTTAAATTTTTTTATTTTTTAATTTTTTTAAATGGCCGCCATTTTGAAACAAGATGGCGGATGAAGCCGGCCAACGAACTCGGTCGAGATATTTGTATGTACTATGTGCACACCAAGGTACATCCAAGTCGGTTCATAAATACGCCTGTTATTACGTGAGAAAAATCAGGACGTTTCAAAATGTCAGCCACGCTAGAAATTCAAAATGCTATAACTCAGCCATTTCTTAAGATATAGACAAAACAAAAACTGCTCCCGAATCTTTTTTTCAAGGTCAAACACATAAGAAGAAAATATTTTTTCAATTTTTATTTTTTTGGTACCACATTTCAAATTTAAATTTTTCTTAAAAATTTAAATGGCCACCATTTTTAAACAAGATGGCGGATGAAGCTGGCCAACGAACCCGGTCGAGACATTGGTATGTACTATGTATGAACGAAGTTACATCCAAATCGGTTCATAAATACGCCTTTTATCGCGTGACAAAATTCAGGACGTTTCAAAATGTCAGCCACGCTAGAAATTCAAAATGCTATAACTCAGCCATTTTTTAAGATATAGACGAAACAAAAACTGCTCCAAAATCTTTGTATAAAGGTCAAATATATAAGAAAAAATATTTTTCCATTTTCAATTTTTTGGTACCACATTTCAAATTTTAAATTTTTAAAAAAATTTTAAATGGCCGCCATTTTGAAACAAAATGGCGGATGAAGCTGGCCAACGAACTCGGTCGAGAGATTGGTATGTACTATGTACACACTGAATTACATCCAAATCGGTTCATAAATACGCCTTTTATCGCGTGACAAAATTCAGGACGTTTCAAAATATCAGCCACGCTAGAAATTCAAAATGCTATAACTCAGCCATTTTTTAAGATATAGACGAAACAAAAACTGCTCCGGAATCTTTGTATAAAGGTCAAATACATAAGAAAAAAATATTTTTTCATTTTTAATGTTTTGGTACCACATTTCAAGTTTTAAAATTTTTTAAAAATTTTAAATAGCCGCCATTTTGAAACAAAATGGCGGATGAAATGGCCAACGAACTCGGTCGAGACATTGGTATGTACTATGTACACAACGAATTACATCGAAATCGGTTCATAATTACGGGAGTTGCAGTGTGACATAGGTCAGATATATATATATATATATATATATATATATCAATTTTGAACGGAGGGTGGTTTCGGGGTCTGGGGGTCATGATCGATGAAAATATACTAAAATTTTTTGAAATCGCTTTCCTCCGAACGGCTGCAATAGGTAGCTTTTTTGTAAAGAAAGCTACCTAATAAAATTTCAGTTCCTGAATTTTGATGCAATAGTAGTATTTAAACAATATTAATAAAATCCATATGTATTTTCGAAAAGACAAAAAATGTCTTAAAAGTGGTACTAATTAAATGTAAAATCTACATTACTACAATTTAACTATTTAACTAGATTTTAGTTTAAGAAAAATCTCATTATAACTATTTTATTAATAATCAGAACTATTGTCAAGAAAAGCAAGTAAATACATTTATTTACCTATAATGATTAACACATTTGAAATTCAGAGCCTATCCAGGCAAAATTTTGGGCATTTTCACATAATTTTAATTAAAAGGGCTCTAATTAAAAGGTCCCCTCCCTTAAGTTTTCACAGAGTTCAATTTAATAAAAAGGGACCCTTCTCAAAATTCAAATTTACAAAAAAGATCCTTTATATAAACTTCACTTTCATAAAAGTAAACTCATCATAAACTTATCTTGTTAAAATTTGACATGCATATTTTATAAACAATAATTTGTTCAAAGAAAGAAAAAAATGTTAGAATGGGCTTATAAAAAAGCAAATTTTAATAAATTCATAATTTTCATTGTGATGTTTTATCTTTTACAAAATAAAAAGAAATTACATCAATCACTGCATATAAAATGCGAAATAAAAAAATACATAAATTTCTGCATATAAAGTATGTCCTTTTCTTTCCTTTTCCCTTCCAGAATTGGTAAAAAATGCTAATTGTCAAAAAATATGATCTTAAAATATTTTATTTTATGCTTGCTGGATGGCGCCACAAAATTATTTTTTAAACTGGGATGCAGTTTAAAGTTCAAACGTCAATTTGGTGTGCTCGAGCACGCATGCGCATGCTCTGTTTGGGGAAAGAGAAAACTGAACTTTTGGAATACCGGACAGCTGCGATTTATCCACTCGTTACACATATGAGGAGTCTGTGAGTAAGCCTTTCTCTGCAGGGGTTATTGCCCCGACATATTTTCTTTCTTTCAAAGAAAGTACTTTTGAATAGTATTTTGTTATGAACAATGAATAGATATCGTTCCCGGGTAAAGGGGGGGGGGGGGAGGGAAATCCGAACCGTAGCTCCAAGCTGTAAGCCTGATGGAGTGTTTTCCTATGGATGGCCGAAACCCTTCGTTAGTCCATCATTTTGACAGCAATTTAAAAAAACATTGATCAATGTTTATATTTATGCTTTAGTAAATCAAAAAATTGTAAGATTCTCAATATAGCTGCTTGGTTCAAAACATGACGATTTATAATAAATACAAAATATTAGTAACAGAAACACTATTTGTAATAACTATAATACCAATGGTAATAAAGATAATAATAATAATAATTAATGAATATATATGAAAAGAATTTACAATGGAAACAAAGAAGATAACAAAAAAAAAATCATAAATCATCGTCTGAAGAAGTGTCCGAGAGGTATGGATAATTATTTCTAAAAATGACTTCATTTTTCTCTATAAATCTCATTAGTGCTGATATTCTGTTCAAGAGAACAGGACTTTCACTAATATAATTAATCCAATCTGGAATCGCCATACTTCTGTGTTTTTTAACGTGGTAATATGTTGTCAGAGGACAATCCGGCACGTAGTGCAGTGAGGTGGAGGGGAGACCACATACACAAAGAGGGGTTTCACGTTTACCTATGTCGTAAAGATATTTCTGGAAAGGGCCGTGATTTGTGAAGAAAAGAAAAGGGTAACGATTATTTACGGTAAACTGAATGGGAACACTTGGTAATAAGTTTTCCCGGGCAAAGTAGCCATCTGGCCATTTTGCCCGATCTCTTTGTGGCCACTTTGCTCGGAATGACGCGATTGCAAAAACTGTGGTCTATCATCTCATATGCAGATTCAGTGTTTTCAAACGCACATCATTTAAAAGGTTGTTTCACACTGATGAAACAGCATAAGAGTAAATAATTATAACACTACAGATTATTTAGGTATAATCAGGAAATTGTACCACTTGCCTAAAATCAAAAATGTGACAAAACAATAAAATGAGTTCAGAACTTGAAAAATGTAGCCTTCCGCTTCAAAGTTGTAGACAATACTACCAGCATTTGTGATATCTGTTTCGCCCAGTTCCTACGTGACGGGGACACTATACCCCTTTAAGACCCGGAACACTTTCACTTTTAAATATTACATTCTTCTGGTTATTAACTCTATACTGATCCTAAAGACACTTAAAAAAATAATTACAAAAATTTTCGTGACCCCCTGGAGCGTGGAGAGTACCCGCACGAACGTGCGGGTTGGGCTTTATCTAAGAAAGCCACACCTGCACGATCGTACGGGTTGGGCTTTTCCTGTGAAATAATTACTTATAAAATGATTTTGGATGTATTGGCTGAAATACTGCAATGGAATCCTTACTGGCTCTAAAGTCTAAAAAAGGAGAAAAAAATAATATTGGAGTTATACTTATCGACTTCAAAAAATTCATATTTAATGAATTTAAAAATGTTTGCCTTATTTTAAAAAATTTTTATGATATCGATTTTATTTTTTCTATAAGTCTGAAACTTTTTAAAAGTAAAATTTAAGAAATGAAAGACATACCTGCAATTGCATGAAATCTAAAGGAGCAGAATGAGGTACAGAAATGAACTTCTTAACATCCCAAATGTATTGTTTTTTTTGTTTTTTGTTTTTTTTTTGTTGTTGTTGTTGTTTTCATTATCTTAGCCTCTGCCGAAACTGGCTTGGAGGTAGAACTTTGAGGAATGAGTTCAGGGGACTTTGATGAGGAAGAATGATCCAAAATTGCCTTTTCTTTAGAAATATTTGTATTTTTTTCTTCGTCGAGCCCATCTGAACTTGACTATCCTTCTGATAAATCTGCTTCAAATATTTTGTCCGCAACCTCTAAATTCAGAGTCTGATTTTTTCATCAATTGCAATATTTCTTCTTGTGTGAGAATTCTTTTCCGTTTAGGCACCTGAAAAAGTATTTTATTTTGCTTTGTTAAAAGTTAATAAAGTATTTAAAAAAATATCTTAGAAAATTTTATTAATTGAAAAGAAAAAAAAAGTAAAATTTAATTGAAAAAGAAAAATAATTCATCAATGACAACACCCAAGAAAATATGGCATTAATTATATAACAACATACTTCGTTTTCATTCTGGCTGTCACCAAAATTATTGAAACAGAAAAAAAAAATGAACATTGAGAAAGCTCTTACCTTTACAGTAGCACTGACTAACGTAACGCCCAAGTCGCACGATCGTGCGGGTAACGAAATCTGATGTCCTATGAGCAATATAAATAGTGTATATTTAATGCTTTTTATTATATTACACTTATTTATACATTAAAGCAAAAATATTTAAGCAATTAGAAATATACTGATAATTACCTTATTACGATAGATAAAATGATGAGCTGTTTTCGTTGCACTTGTAAACAAAGCTAATCATGCCGGCTAAAAGTAAAACATGTACTACAACCATCATCCGTTGATAAAAAATGATACTTTGCTCTTTTTGAAAAACCAAAACAATCGTTCGATTCGGGGTTTTATTACATACGACTGTTTCAGAAGCAGAAATTTACATGTATGTCTAACCCGCACGATCGTGCGGGTTGGGTCTTAAAGGGATACACAGGAAAAAAGTCAAATGGCCACTTTGCCCTTTCTGGCTACTTTACCTGTCCTTTCCCTATACGTTTTTACCTGAATTAAATTTTATCTTAACATGTGGTGTGTACAAAAGTCTTTAGTTATTATACAGGGCTGTACAAAAAAAAAAAAAAAAAAAAAAAGAGTGCATTTTTATCTACAGGCGAAAATTGCTAAAAGTGAATTTTCAAAATGAACTAAATTTTAGCAGGCTTTGTGCGTGTATGCAAATCTATAGACAGTAAACATGCCTGCACAAAATAATTAGACTACTTTTTTGTTTATGGAAGGCAATTGCTAAAACTGGATTTTTAAATTTGTTAGTTTTCTAAACTGTACTTACATATCTTCTTGCACCTTGTTTAACGGTGAAGTTACGTTAAAATTTTATAGACGTGTCAGAAAGTTCTTCACAATGCTTCTATGCTTGAAGCATGATTTTTCGTTCTTCGTTAAACTAAATAATTTTATAAGAAAACTAAATCATTTGTTTAATAAATTGCTTTGATGCAAATGCAATATTTGGTAGTTACCATTAATGTCCTGTCCTCGCGACAAAGATAATGGTATTTTACTCTTTTTTCCCCAATAATTATCCTATTTAGGATACCAAGAATGCAATGAACTACAATCTAAGTATAGAGCCCAAAAGTTTCCATAAATATACTCATTAAAATTATCACTTTGAGGAATTTTTATATATTTTCTGTATGTTCATTTATAAATAAAAACAGTCGTACAATTTGAGGAAATTCTAAAGTATTTAAAACAATAGTCCATTGCACTCACAACATCGAGTAAATTGTAGGCAATTGGTTTTATATAAATACTAGCTGACCCCACCCCCCGGCGTTGCCCGGGCCCGTGATTATTCCTTTAAATGAACCTCGAATTTGCATGATTTTATATCTTTAACTCCATTTTGTCTGAATTTATAATTTTAAATGACAAAAATCGCGAAAAGATATTGAATTGAAAGTGTATGTTATTTGGTATTTTATTTTCTGCGTACCGTAAACTGGGGTAACTTTGGCCCAAATTTCTCTGTTTCATGGCATGTTCAGCATCTCCATTCTCTTATTTTATTTAAAAAATGAATATCACGTTTTTTTTTTTGTTTGCTAAGAACATATGGAACCATACCATTATCATAAATTTGTCGACATTATTATTATTATTATTTTTTTTTTACGAAAAAATGTTTTTGAAAGTTTTGGGCCAATGTTACCTGAAATTGGGGTAACCTTTGCCTATGTGTTAAAACGAATGTTATAGGACCTACAACATGATGTATACCTTAAAATTATGTATTCAAATCAAATACAACTTGCTAAATGGTACACACAACAAAACAGTTATTTCACAAACACATTTAAAATATTAAAATCTACGTTTCGAATCGCTTCTGCGACCGTCATCAGGATAAAATGATGTTACACACAAGTCTAAAAGTTCAAAATGGGCATAAACGTCTAAGAGTAGAGAAGAATTCTTGACCGGAGAGTACGCAAACGTCATCAAGTTCCTATGGTTACCCAATGGAGCAAACCACAACAGTAAAATAACAGGAGGGGGGGATGACAAAATAACCAGACTGCATTAATTGATTATAATTATTATGTGGACAAATGTTACCCTATTGAAAAAGACGGTGGGAGAGGGAAGAAGTGTATACATGTAAAAAGACAGTAAATTAGCATATATTTTAATAAAAAAAGTATTACAAAACTCATAATTATTGCTGAACGTGTATTGTCCAGCTCTGGGACTGAATACTGGTTTCTCTTAGACAGACTAATTTGTAATTTATTATTTATAATTCGGGTGGACTAATTTATAAAACAATATCGTTCCACCATGAAGTCCGGTCGCTGTGGCTGATGCCAACACTTTTAACTTCTTTTCCATGCAGTGAACAACACAACCCTCCTTTGATTTAAAAGTAATCCTTCCGGGATAGATATTGCCATTAAATAGCACAAGTACAAAATTTATAACGTTACAGTCATCTTTGTCAATAGCTTTCTTGTTTGGTTCAGTTGGAACCAATACATTGGAGGAAATTTCAGCAAAATTATTTTTTTTAGGAGCACAAATGTCTATTTTCATAAGTATATCAAAAATAAACAAAAAAAAATTACTTCAAAAAACATCAATGTTTAAATTTAACAAACTAAGAAAAAGCTCTTCTTCAAATATAACATTTTTTATGCCTTGACAGGAAGTATATACAAACATTTAAATTATAATTGGTTGGGCCATAGTTGCCCCAAATGTTTGGCCAAAGTTACCCCAACTAGGAAAACGCTTTTTTTTTATCTCAGGAAAGACAACGCATAATCCTACATTAGACCTTGATCTACACTAATGAGGTTATAATAACACTTACTTACCAAGGTCCAAATGGATTAATTTACAGTTTGGCCGACAAAAGTTGTAAGAGCAAAATCCTCACCGTCTTCACACGTTTTTGTTTAACTGGTGCTTCCATGATGGAACCTCAGTGAATTACTTACAATGAAATACCAGCCTCAATCTAATGCTACCACCTATATTTTGAGACCAAAGCTTTGTAGATAACTCAAGCGATGTAGAAAATATAGCAGATTTAATCTTTTTTATCTCTTGTGCCAAAGTTACCCCAGTTTAAGGTAGTTTGATTTTTGCAGTCAATGCGTACCGAAAGCGAGCGAAACCGCGGCGAAATACTCAAGTTTTTACTGATTTCGTCGCAATTTTCACACATTTTATTTTGTAAAAAAATATTTCTACCCGTTCGAACGTTTAAAAATTTTTGTAGGTGATGTAAATCTGGGCTATTGAGATGCTCTAAAAAGATTGTGTTAAAATACGGGCGTTTAGTTACTTTTAGCGTAGAAAAAATATCGTCTCCGTGAGACGCGAAGTGACTTATGTCCGCCGGTATATTTGAAAGGGTTAAAATTCATATTTTTAAAAAACAACTGCACCACCGATGAGAAGAAGATTTCAGCTTTAAGAGCATATTTTTAGTTTGTCGGTACCTTTAAAATTGCGCCCTGGAGGAGCGTTGCCGTAAGGGAGAAATACGTTGTTCGGAGAAACGATCCCCCCCCCCTTTTTTTAAAGAGTTAACTGCGATATTTTTTTGAATTGATTGCGGCATGTGAAAGGTAACAGTATGATCTTTTGTAATTTTTAATTAATAAGCTAAGTAGAAATTAAAATTCTGAGTCTCAGGTACACCAGGAGAGTCTTTGGACAAACCTCTCACAAATCTTGAGCCTCGGACGTGATTTTGCTAGCCATCTCGACCAGACAGATAGACACACACACACAGAGCGAAACTTTCTTTTATTAGTATAGATAAGCATAATTTTAGAGGCAGGGCGTTTTTATTGTTTATAAAAATCATATTTATCAAAAACGCATTTAAAGTTTTTATTTTCGAAAATGTTTTTATCTCTGAAAAACTTTTAGAAATATTCACCTCAAATTCTTAAAACAGACCAGATTTTTATTATGCATATTCCTTAATCTCAGTATTAGGAGTAATTTTTTTCCTTAAGGCTGTTCCCAAATCCAAAGAAGCTAATTTCTGACATATTTCTGAATTCATTTTTGTTCGGAAAGGCATGAAATTGGCAGGTGTTCTTACTCAGAAACTATGTAATCGAATAGCGTTTTACATTTGTTGGTAAATGCAGAAGATCTTTCAAAAAGAAACTGTGAAAGTGGGCGTTTTGAGCCAAATTCCTAATTCGAGGCAGCGCGAGAAAGGGGAAAATCTTTGTTGTCGTGTGCAAGAATCGTTTATGCTCGATAAGTAATTTATTTATAAAAAAAATGGAAAACGCTATCAAATAACGCTATCGATTTCAAATCGCTTCAATACGAAACGATTCAGGCCTGCCAATTTTATGCTTTTACGTTTAAAAATGAGTCAGAAATTTTCGCAGGGAATTTGAAAAGCCTTTATACAGCAATTTTTGATTACTTAAAAACACACTTCCGGTTTGCAAAAGAAAACAAACAAAAAAAAAAAAAAAAGAGAGAAAAAAAGGCCAACTATACATTTCCAATGATAGTAAGAAGAAAGCGAAAGCTAATTTTACAATCTTTCAAAATAAACAAAAAATTTTGTTATATTTGCACGAAAGAGCTTATTCAAACGTAGTGGGATACCTGAAGTCAACTGAATCAACACTCTTTTCTTAGCACACTTTGAAGAAGAATTAGGAAACACATGCCGAAAAATAAAAAATTTTACAAATACAAAAATGTAAATATTGATTTGTTTAAAAAACCTGTAAAAAAGTATACATAAAATATACCCCAAAAAATTGATAGAATTAAGTATACTACCGTATACTTTTTGGTATAGAAAAAATAAATGCGTTGAAAAATGCGAAAAAAAATATGCTTGAGATTTTTCGCAATAAAAGATATTACATAACAAATGTACGAATTTAAATTTTCTAATAAAGTGAAACAAATATTCATTTGAGTAAATTTAAGCAAAAATCGTTGCGCCTAAAATTACGTAAACTTCTTCTAATCATAACGATAGCAATTTATGTATCAGACATTAACATTTAAATAATTAAATCAGTTTCTTCATTAATTCAATTTAGTAAATGTGTAATAAAGATCATTTTATTCCGTAGTGTGGAATCATATAGGGTAACTCTAGGATAGATGGCCATAGTTTTTAAAGATTGAAATAAAAATTCTTTGAATGCAAATACAAGAAATGTTTATGCATATTTGAAATCCTTATACATATACTCATCATATTTTGGTCAAAAAATAATTAAATATAGAGACCAAAAAGTGGGAAACAAAATTGAAATTAAAATGGCAGATGGCCATCTCTCCTTCAAGCCGAGGAGAGATCGGGATAGTCATCCAATACAAGAAAGAAAAAATGAAGTTAAAATAGCAGAAAATAACACATTCTATGTATTAAAATAGCAATTAAAGCCTTTGTGCAGGAATATTGAAATGCAGTAAACCAACGTTTAAAATGCACAAATAATGCGTGAAAAAGCAGCAAACAGCTGTTTCGAATCTACAGCGATATTCTTCTTCAGTGCAAGAGAGGGAAAAAAGGAACAGCGTGCTAGGAAAAGCAAGGCTGAGCAAAATGATAGACAGTAGATGTCGCTACTTGTCCACCCAGTCGTTTCCACTGCTTCTCTCTCATTGGTTGTTTCTGGGGCTTTCGCTACCCGCATAGGGTATATAAGACAGCGCGTCTCTGTCTATCATTTTGCTCAGCCTTGCTTTTCCTAGCACGCTGTTCCTTTTTTCCCTCTCTTGCACTGAAGAAGAATCTCGCTGTAGATTCGAAACAGCTGTTTGCTGCTTTTTCACGCATTATTTGTGCATTTTAAACGTTGGTTTACTGCATTTTAACATTCTATGTACTTAATGGTGAAAAACACATAGAAATTTGTAAAGATGCAATTATATCACGGAAAATAAGTGAATAAAATTTGAATAAACAAAATTTGAAGTGTAATTTCAATCCTTCACTTTTCGTAAAACTTTACCACATTTTCAGCAAAAATCTTGATAGTTTGTTCACGTTTCATGGAACTACTTCTGGCATGTTATGCATTGTGTCGCGTAATCCTTTTTGGTTATGGTATTATATTCTTCTCCACAACCAACACAGTGATCCTCATCCAATTATATAGAATCTAATAATTTCAATTCTAGTTCATCTTATTCACTGCTGGAAGTATCGTGTTTCTGATTTTTTTTTCTCGCGTTTATTTTAGACTTTTTCACGGCTTTAAGTTTATTTATCAACTTTATCTGTTTCTGGGACGAACGTTCCCGAAGTTTTTCAATATTTTCTGAAACAAAAGTACCATCGTTAGGCCATATTATATTACTGTTATTGAAATATTTGTATTAGTTAAAATTTAAATAATTATATCAATTAATGTAATTATAAACATAAAAATTGTATAATTATTTAAAAAATAATTATAATTAGTCAAAACCCTCATTCCGTATAACTTTAAAATATTGTTTATAGGTGGCCATCTCTCCTCTATTTCACGTGGCCATCTATCCTAAAATTGATGGACAGATTGTCATCAAATTTAAAGTGTCACTCCGCCATTGTTCGTCTTTGTTTTGGACTTAAAAGTAAATATTGGATTATATACGTGCCTTAAAAGTCCTTATAGTAAAAAAAAAAAAAATAATAATAGCATACGTAATGCAAAATATTCAGATACCTAACTCAACAAAAATATCCAACCACTAAATTAAATAAACATTAAAATTACACTTTCTTTTTATAATTGAAAAACACAGCTGTACGTCGCAATGAATGAACACGTTGAACTATTTCTTACGAACAAAGTTTATGCTGCAATCTATGATACAGTTTTTGAAATATTTAGACTGGCCATCTCTCCCAGAATTACCCTATTATTTAATTTAGAAATGAAGTTTGATAAGTTCTCTAAAGTCCTACCCACACCCATTAACTTCAGAACAGCGACAGCTATACTAATGAACATGGTCTTTTAGGTATAGTAAAGTGGCTATGCCCTACGCAGTAAGACCGCTTACAGTGCCACCTAATGCAAACTGCGGAGTTAGCGTTCATATCTCAAAAATGGTAATGGGAGATACTAGGAAAAAACTCAGTTACAAAGATGTAGGCCATCCTAGATTTAATATGCAATGATGACTTACATGTAAAAATAACTTTATTAGAAAACCTAAAATGTATTTTTTATATCCCATCACCAGGTAAAATACGCCCCTAGGCATGAAAAATTTTGCATTATAAGACAGACGCACATTTACAAATAAAACCAATACATGTAAGAAGGTGCAAATTATTTTAATAATAAAATAAAGTAAAGCATGATCAGTGTGTCCACCGTCTAAAGCAGGGGTGGCCAACTGTGGCACGCCGGACACCACTAAAATTTTACAGAAAAAGTCGACTTTTTGAATCGCAGAGATTCGATGATTAGATAAGGCAATGATTACTATAAAATTTTAGTGGTGTGGCGCGTGCCACAGTTGGCCACCCCTGGTCTAAAGATATGCAGAATTCATCATGCATTGCTGCTGATGGTCTGCACATTGAACATACTTAACTTGATGTTCTCATTAAAATAAACTTTACCTTGCTCACATGAGTTTTATTAGTAAATGCCGTATACCTTATAATGGCACATTTCTGCATGTAATTAGCGACGTATTTAAGCTGGTGATCAGATATAAGAAATTTACATTTCAGACTGAAATATTCATGCTTGTGTTCAAGAGCAGATTCTGAAGTCACACAGAATTGGTGAAATGTCACTGGCCTTCCTTTTCCAGCTTCCTTGAAGAACTGTTAAGTTTGTCCGATTCGTCTACGTTGGCCTAACAACTGACTGCTGGTTGGGCTAACGGCTAAAGATCTGAATTGATAATTGACCCAAAGCTACACTGATAATAATAATAAATTGTACTAATAATTTATCCTATTTTAATTAGAAACTTCAACTGATTTGTTGATTTTCTAATAAAACTTTTATAATTAATGAAGTTTATTTAATTACTGATTAAAGTAGCTCATAATTCGGTTTCTTGGTTTAAAAAATGTTTCGCCATTTATTGTTTGTATTTTGACAAATATCTCTAAAAGTGTTATGTAAAATAATTTTATTTTTATGACTATTAAGATTCAAGAATATGCGTTCTAAGTGTTCCAGTCTCTCAATAAAATATTTTTTAAAAACTTAATAGAATTATTTAACAAATCAGTTATAAACTTAATAGATCCAATTTCTGCTGACATCTGCACAGCTGTAGTAAATGTTGTTCATTTACTACAGTTTTTTTCAAAGCAAAATAGCACTTTTTAATGTGATCTATGTATATACACTGATTTCCAAAAATTAAGGAAAAATTACAAAAAGAGCGATAACTCGTTAAAAAATTAACCTATCCATATGAAATTTGGATATGTTGTTAACTAAAAGATGCTGATTAAAATTACAAAATGCAAATTAGTGGCGCTGCAATCGGATTGCGTTATCTGTGCGGAGCATAAAAATGCATGCTAGTAAGAGTACGGCTAGCAAGAGCTAGTAAGAGACGGCTAGTAAGAGTACGGTAAGAGTAGGGGAGAGTACGGCTGCTGGTGTGGCTGTAATTATGATATAAGAAAACTGAAATAGCCAATTCATTAGTATGACCTCGAGGTATCATTTGTACCCATAACTGCGATATAGAGCTATTGGAAGATTGGATGTAGGCGAAAGTCAGACAGAGGTGGCCAGATGGCTAAATGTGAGACCTTCTGTTTCTCATAGGCTTTGGTAACACTTTCAAACAACAGGTTTGGCTTCCAGAAGGTTCAGCGAAGGACAAGCAAGAGCTACGACAAGCACCGATGGCCGATATTTGCGGTTATGTGTACGAAGGAATAGAACAGCAACACCCTCACATCTTAAATCCGTTCTTGCTGCAGTCACCGGAAGGTTGGTATCAACGTCTACTGTACTTAGAAAGCTTCATGAAGGTGGTCTTTATGCGATGCGACCAGATACTTGTATGCCGCTCACCTCATTTAAGTTTAAGGGGGAACGTTTAAGGTGGGCACGTCAACATATCCACTGGACGGCTGATCAATGGAGGCGTGTTCTCGTCACAAATTAGTTCCAGTTTAGCATCCAAAGCCATAGTAGGCATTGTTTGATTTGGAGAGAACAGGGAACACACTATCATCCATCAAACATTCGCAAAAGAGATTCGTATGGGGGAGGCAGTATCTGTGTTTCGGATTATATCTCTTTGGGCAGACGTATAGATCCCCATGTCTTTCCACGTGGAACTGTGAATGCTCGCGTCCATAGAGATGACATTCTTGATGCTTATGTGCACTCTTATGCCGGTACAATAGGTAAAGATTTCCTGTTACAGGACGATAATGCTAGACCGCACAGGGTTCACATCGTAGAAGATTATCTCCAGCACCAAACAATTCAGCGCATGGAATGGTCAGCGCGATCACTGAACTTGAATCCCATTGAGCATCTTTGGGATGCTTTAGGTAGATGTGTCTCTGCTCTCAATCCCCCTCCTCAGACTCTTGCCACGCTTACAACTGCTTTACAAGAGAAATGGCTCGCACTTCCCAGCAAACTTATCGATCGCATAATTGATAGTATCACACTTCGCTGTATGTGCTGTATTGCTTCTAGGGGTGATCAGTGGCGGTCCGTGAGTGGATATATTTGGTGCACTAAATGTATAGATGCCCAATTTATTCTTTTCTTACCACTATTTTTTAAGGGAAGTCTTTGTCCTTTTTTATTGGCAAAACGTTCAGCCATTAAACAAGTAAAAGATTTCTTTAAAAAAATAATGGTAAGAAAAGAATAAAATTTTCAGCCATGCATTTACTGCCCCAAAAATAGCCAGCCACGAGCCGCCACTGGGGATGATCATACTCCATATTAAAGGTACTTTCCCTATACGAAACTGAGACATTTATTTTGTTTATTTTATAATTGTATTAATTTCTGAAACTCCACAATCGTCTGGTAATTTCTTTTAATGTTATTTTATACCTTACTATGTGTTATAAATTGTGTCTCAGTTTTATTAAAATCTACTTGTAACATTTTGAGTAATCGCTACTTCTGTTGTTTTTCCTTAATTTTTGGAAACCAGTGTATTTCCATCACTACACTCACACAAAATTTAGAATACGAACTTCATTCCAAAAATATTTATATCCAGAACAAAATATTTTTTTTTCGTACGGAAATAGAAATTTTGAAAACTAAAGCTTATTATTGTTTTTTTATTTTACGAAATAATAACATATTTTAGGAGTAAATTAAAGTTAATATGAAAATCAAGCTTTCTTGGGAAAATAATACTTATTAAAGTTGCAACATTTGGGATAAGGAGAGTCGGGGGGGGAAAGAGGTACTTTTTTTCATTGAGAAAAACAACTTGCTTACATTCTTAAAATGTTGAATTCATGCTGCATACTATAAAATATTCCTACAAAAAAAAAAAAATGCAACGAAAATATTCGCTTTAATGACAGGGTTCCCAGCGATATAGAAAGACAGGGAATTTCAAAGTAGTCAGGGAAAGTGAAGAAAATTTTAAAATAATTTCTTCTAATAAAATTATGAGATTTAAAGGGGACAAAAAATTCTCAAAGAAAAAAAATGCAAATTTTTTACTTGCTTAAAAAAATTAGAGGTTTTAGAGTTAAATACCGCAAACCGTATGTTTTTATCGTGATTAGATCCGGAGATATAACATTTTTTGTCTTTTGATTCCGCGCGAGACACGCCCTCTGACTCTAACTTTAACTTTCTTCATCCCAGAATGAATTTTTTCATGATTTGTCAACTTTGAAAGGATATATCTAAAATTCCTTATAAGGTATATGTATGAAAATTTCAACAGTTTTTGTATTATATTTTTAATAAATGTCTTCAAGATTTTTGATTTTGAGTGAGAATTGAGAAAATATGCAAATTAATGCAAAAGCCACCCAATTGCTAATTAATGAAAATCTTCACTTTTTCACTTTAAAATTTATCATGAACTTTATAATTAATATTTTTAAAAATCCTGAAGACAAAGTAAAATTACACATTTTCTGTACACAATAGTGCAGAAATTATGTAAATCACGCAAATGGTTCAAGAGTTATATCAAAAATTAATTTTTTTTAATTAATTTTTTTTTCGGTATCTTTTCACTTGCAATAGGATCATTATACAGACACATATTTTACAAAAAAAATTTCATTCGAAAATAACTATATATAAAAAATAGGATTTTATGTCCCGGACCCCCTAAAAGGAAAAAAAAATCCAATTTATCATAAATAACATTTATAAAAAATTCAAAGTTTTATTAAAGGGATTTTTTATATTTTCTTCTATTTTATATACAGTGGTGGCCAAAATTGTGGACACTTTTAGGTAGCTTTCATTACAAAAAGTAAAAAGCTACATATTGCAGCCGTCCGGAGGAAAACACTTCGGAAAATTTTGCTATATTTTCGCCGATCATGACTCCCAGATCCAAAAACCACCCTCCGTTAAAAAATTGACTTATATATATATATATATATATATATCATCATCATCATCATCATCAACCGTTTTCAATCCACTGCTGGATGTAGGTCTCCCCCAGATTTTTCCAATGTTTCCTGTCTAGTGCTTTAGTCATCCAATTTACACCGGCTACTTTCATGATTTCATCACTCCATCTTACTTGAGGTCGTCTTCTTGGCCGTTTTACATCTCTGGGATACCACTGTAGGGTGTTTGTGCTCCATCTATTGTCTTGTCTTCTTGCGATGTGCCCAGCCCGTTTCCATTTTAGCCGTTTAATTCTTTCAATGATGTCAAAAACTTTCGTCTGACTTCTTATCCAGGTTATTCTTTTTCTGTCTCTTCTAGTTATACCTAGCATACATCTTTCCATACTTCTCTGCGTTGTTTGTAATCATTGTACCATCCGTTTTGTTAGCGTCCATGTTTCTGCTCCATAAGTTAGGACAGGCAAAACACATTGGTTAAATACCTTTCTTTTCAAACAAAGAGGCATGTTACTCTTCAGAATAATATTGTTCTTCCCAAAAGCACTCCATCCATTTCTTATTCTTCTATTGATTTCATTCATGATACTATTATCAGATGATATTTCTTGCCCAAGGTACACATAACTTTGCACTTCTTTAATTTCAGTGTTGTGGTAGACGATTTTCATTTTTGATGCAAATGAATTGAACATCACCTTAGTCTTTTCCAAGTTTATTTTTAATCCCACATTAATGCTAGCTTCTGCCAAATCTTTTAGCATATTTTCCAATTCTTCAGGACTGTTACTGAAAATTAAAATGTCGTCAGCGAATCGGAGATGACTTAAATATTCCCCATTTATTCTAATCCCTTTGTTTTCCCAATCCAGCTTCTTGAAAATATTTTCTAAGACAGCAGTAAAAAGCTTAGGCGAAATGGTGTCTCCTTGTCTTACCCCTCTTCCAAGCTTGATCTTTGCTTTTCCTTTGTCCAAGCGGATGGTTGCTGTTGCTTTCTTGTAAATCTTCTTTATAATATTGATGTAAGGTTTGTCTATACCAATGTCCTCCAGAGATTCTACTACTGCTGATGTGTAGACCGAATCAAATGCTTTTTCATAATCAATAAAGGCAAGGCAAAGAGGTAAATTATATTCCTTATGTTTTTCTATGAGTTCCCTTACCGTTTGGATATGATCCATTGTGCTGAATCCACTTCGGAATCCTGCTTGTTCTCTAGGTTGAGCTGAGTCCAGAGCTGATTCAAGTCTTGTCGTTAAAACTTTGGTGAAAATTTTATAAATCACTGACAGTAAGCTGATTGGACTGTAGTTTTTAATGTTTTCCTTCTCTCTTTTCTTGTAAAAGTAGCACCATCACAGCATTATTCCAATCTTCTGGTACATCTGACTTCTGGAGACATTTGGAAAACAGTAAGGATAGCATTTTTGCAAATTCTTCTCCTGCTTCTGATAAGGTCGATTGTAATTCCATCTTCTCCGGCTCATTTACCTTTTTTCATAAATTTAATGGCTTGTAAAACTTCGTCTGTCGTCACTGGGATTATGGCATCGGTTTCTGTTAAGTTTTCTCGTGGATCACATAAGTTGATTTCCCTCTGATCTTCACATTTATATAAATCGTTATAGAATTTTTCGACAATGTGTACTATTTCTTTATTGATTTTGGTGATTGTTCCATCTGCCCTCTTTAGTGCAAAAATACCTTTTCTTCCAACACAAAGTTTTCGCCTAGCTGATTTTAAACTTTTGTTATCTTCTAGAATTTTCTTGAAAAGATCAGAGTTAAATTTTCTGATATCTTCTGTAACGCATTTTCTTACCGTTTTACATAATTCAGCATATTCAACTCTTGATTTAGGATCGTTTTTCTTCATTTTAAATTCTCTGCGTTTCTTCATCAATCTTCTTGTTTCTTCTGTTATTTTTTTTGTCCGCTTTACTTGTGCATCGCCGGCTATCTTCTTTGCAATATCTTGTAGAGTACTGGTTAGTTTCTTGTTCACTACTGTAACATCTTGCTCTTCTTCTAAAGCTGATTGAAGTACTTGGAAACGGTTTTTAAGTTCCAAATGGAATTCTTCTTTATGTTTCTGGAGATTTATTATATCGATTGATTTCTTTGAGTGTTGCAAAAGCTTCATTCTTTCCACTTTAGTATTTAACAGCAGTTTGCATCTAACCAACCTGTGATCACTTCCTGTATTGAAGTTATTGAGAACGCTGCAATCCTGAATAAGATGCTTTTTGTTTGTTAAGATGTAGTCGATTTCACTTGTTGAGCCATTTGCACAACGCCATGTCCATTTTCTTTGTGTCTTTTTCTTGAAAAATGAATTCATGATATACAACTGTTCACATTCTGCAAACTCAATCAATCTGTTTCCTCTTTCATTTCGCACCCCATATCCATGATTTCCTACTGATAACTCACCTTTCTCTTTTCCCCCAATTCTAGCATTCCAGTCTCCCTTTATTAATTTTATGTAGCATTTTCCCTTTTGATGCATTGAAGCTACTTCTTCATAGAAATCCTCAACTTCTTCATCAGTATAAGTTACTGTTGGTGCATAAACTTGGGTAATTTGCAGCTTGTATCTTCTGGACACTTGTATTACTAACCTTGCAACTCTATCTGATGCACTATCATATTCTATGATGTGATTCTTCCACCTTTTATGAATCAGAAATCCTAAACCGCTTGTTCTTCCATCTTCTGTGCCTCTGTAGTATAATACATGTCCGCTGGCAAGATCTATCTTCTCTTCTCCTTTTCTTCTTACTTCACATAATCCTAGGATGTCCCAGTTGATTCTTTCTAATTCTTCTTCAAGTTCCTGTAAACGATTTTCCGAAGATAGGGATCGTCCATTATACGTAGCCAAGGTCATCAACTTATGGCAGCCTAGCCGAGCCCGGTTATTCTTAGCACCCTCTGTCTTCATGTCTTTCTGATCGCTGCCGTAACCAGGAACATTCAGACCGCCGGGAATTAAGGGCCGTGATTTATTTTGGGAATTCATGGTAAAATAAGGGGGGTAGGTGGCCAAATTCCTCCACGCTGGCCAAGCGGGTTGGAGGAACCCCATCCGCGTTCGTTCCCCATGCACTAGGCAAGGGTACTAACAGGCTGTACCGGTGGAAGGTGCGGATTGGACATTAAGTCTCCGCTCCCAGTTGATTCCTTTAAGTCCTCCTCGAAGGCAATTAAAGGGTCTTCTCCTGGTTAATAAGCAGAGGCTATTAAACAGCCCATATATATATATATATAACCATTAATTAAATATTACCGACCATCATCAAAAACCGCAATATTGTGAATGAAAAGACAATAAAAATGGATACCACAAACCTATAATATACAACTGTATGTATAAAATAAAGTGCCTTATACTTAATTACAAGAATTAATATGGTAGAAAAAAAGAAGAATATGGATACCGAGAAAAATAATTGAAAAACTTATATATTGAATTACGTTTTCAAGAGTACAGAATTCAATGATATAAGCAAATCGGTTATTTTCTGTGAGAAAAAAGGCTAAAAGCAGAAAATTATATATATATATATATATATATATATATATATATATATATATATATATTCAATATATAAGCTTTTCCATTATTTGGCGGTGTCCACTTTCTTCGTTTTTCTTCCATAATAATTCTTATAATAAATTATTTGGCACTTTTTTTTTATATACTTACAGCTTTAATTCACAATATTACGGTTTTTGATGGTGGTAGGATATGTTTAATTATTGGTTATATATTAGCATTCAAATTACTATGATGCATTTGCGCAAGTAATTATGAATGTAAGCTTTTTATGATGTTTTTAAATATATCTTTTCATTTTGAATGTCAACAATTCATTTTGTAGTATTTTTTCCTTTTGGTATCTTATATATATTTATATATATTCCTAGGTCACTAAATGATTTAGCAATCTTTTAAATATTATACGCTTAGATTATTGCTGCAATAGCGCACTATCTATGTGTATTATCAATATGATTTCTACCATGTAGTTATCTGATACCTATTTTTGGATTCCATTAATTTTTTCATTCCTATCATTGCAAAGTTTTATTTAATGTTATTTAATTTTCTAGTTATAATTTTATCTGTATTTTCTTGTTGTAAGTGTATGATATTGTCCTATACAATCTCTATTTATTTTTTCTATAGCTTTACATAATTTATTCTGAAGAGATAATCATTATATATATATATATCAATATGGTAGTAATAATTATTTCTATTCATAGATTTAACGTTAATATGCTTTAGCAGTTTAATTCATATTACTTTGATCTGAGAAGTTAATTGGGAAAGCGTTTTGGTTGTCTTTGCAAGGTTATTGTTTTTCTAGGTTTTGGATGTTAGATGCGGTTATTTTTGACTTATTTGTTATAAAAATATCCAGTGGTTTCTTGCTTTTTTTAGTCTACGAAATTAGGGTTATCATTATTTGGTTATGGAAATTTTGAAGATCGTTTTTTGAGTTCTGCTTCTATTATTGTAAATATTGTATATATACATATATATATTTTTTTCATACTCAAGATTTATTATTTAATCAAGACTATTTAATTAAATTTTTAATTTTTATATTATTAAATTTTCTTATTTTTATTGCAATTATTGCATTTTCCAAACATAATTTTTATATGGCAGTTCTTAGTAAACATCTCGATCCTGGCAAGATACACTTAGCATCTATGCAGTGTAGTGCCCGGTACAGGAACAATAATTGGGTTGTACCTGGATCGTCATCCAGCGACCAATTATACGCTCCCCCTCGTCCTTTATTTTTTCGTAAGTGTTATGATGCTCGGTGCAAGACATGTCCATACGCTTCTCAGACACAAATTGTCTCAGATCCTAACTATTCTAGCTTTTGTAAAGCATTTAATGTTATATATTGTAGAAAGTGCAACATATGTAACATGAAATATATTGGTGAAACATCAGGTCCAATTCATAAACGTATCAATCATCATCGTTCAGACTCTAATAATAACAAAGCAAAAAATATACAATCTACAGCTGAAATTCAACATTTTCATAAACATAAATTTAAAAATACGACAATTGAAATCCTTCAAATTCTAAAAAATAAATCAGAACGTCTTTATATGGAATCATCATATATGAAATATTACAACACAATTTATCCTTATGGACTTAACAGTGAAGTATTTAACAGACCTGTCAAAGTCTTCATATCTATAAATAACAATATTGATTATTCTCCAATCTATCCTTCTCTTAATCATAATTTAAATTGTAAAACAACACGTAACAAACGTGGAAAGGGTTCATCATTAGTTGTAGTTTCCAAAAAATCTATCACTAAACAAATAAATGATCTTCAAAGTAAATATTTAGAGAATTATAACTGGTTGTTAATTCGAAAAAACATCTTTGCTATGAAAAAGAAACAGATTGGACAATATTTAAATGTATTTCTAAGTAAATCTTTCTCTAAACATTTCTCTGATATTTATTTTGACCTCATTATGACTAGGGTTAATCTTTTAAATATTAATTTACAAAAAAAACATAAAATACAAAACATGAATACTCAAATGATAATTACTTTTTCAAATCACATATTTAATAAAATTAATATCAATTCTATAATTAATGATAAAAATTGTTTTAAAACCATTAATAATCTTCATATATCAAAAACCTTTAAATATCCGAATACAATTGGTAGAAAGATTTTTAACTACAATACATTTTCAAAAAATACATCTGCTGCTAGTAATTTTCCGTGTAAATGCAATGACCCCACTCTAAAAAAATACATAAACAATGATCATGGACATATAATCACTGGAAATCTTGATATTGTTAATGATTTTAAATTGAAACAACTAATGGGTTATGGTACTAAATATAGACTTCCATCTAAATTTAATGTTAAATCTATTATCAAACAGTTTACATATGATATTGATATTTTTATTTATAAAATTTCTATCTCTTATAATAAGCCTATTGAATATTTTAATCAATGGGAAATATTAGTAATTGAAAAATTAACTATGGCTTTAAAATATAATATTGCTGATTTGGTTTCTATTAATACAAAGCATTTTTTCCAACAAATTACTAAATTACAAAAAAAAACTACGTTATAACATATGTAGACAAATCTCCTAATAATTATGCTATTATATGTAAATCTTATTATCACCAACTTCTTACAAATTGTATTTCTTCTAATATGTCATTTCAAAAAACTAATGAAAATGTAACTGTAAATAATCGTAAAATTCGAAGTTATTATAAACTATTAAATATTTTATCTACTAACTTTAATTATCCATATTTAGTTCTTATTACCAAATTTCATAAAACTCCAATTAAATTTAGGACTGTAACTATTGGTTGCAATACATATAATAATAAAGCCAATAAACTTCTCTTAAAAATTCTTAATCAAATATATGTACTTACTACAAATAATGATAATACACATTGTATAAAAAATAGCTATCAACTTGTCAATAGTTTAAAAAATCTTCATTGTGTATATAATATAACGACATATGACTTCAAAGATCTTTTTAATAATATAGACCTATTTGATTTACATAAAATTATAAATGAATTATTTAAAAAGTATTATAAAAAACTGGAATTACCATCTAATATAGATATTGCATATTTTAAATCTTTAACTAACTTCATTATCTATAATAATTATATATTGCAAGATAACACTTTATATTTACTGTATGTCGGTATACCACAAGGCGGTTGTACATCCAGTTTACTATCCGACTTATACTTATAACATTATGAACGTACTTTTACTAATAATACTCTACATTTATATCGTTATATTGATGACATAATTTTAATTGAAACTGAACAACCTGCAATTACTCAATTTCCAGTAGATTATCCCACTAATTTGGAATTAACGGAAAACCTCTTATCTAACAATACAATTAACTTCTTAGATCTTAAAATTACAATAAAAGACAACAAAACAATTACAGATTTATATGACAAACGTAAAGAATTTAAATTCAAAGTTAATACATTTACAAATTTTAAATATTGTCTACATCATTCTGTTTTTCGAAACATAATACTTAATCATTTATATAGAATAAAATGTTTATGTTCTTCTCCTCTAATTAACAATAATATTAAAAAACTACTTTATGATGCATTAAATCATGGTTTTCCAAAAAAATTCATATATTCATTAATATACAATTAGTACTTTACTTACATGATCTTTTAAAACAAATTAACACATGCGTAAACAAAATTACAAAAAAATATATAAAATAAAAAAATATATATAAAAAATTAAAAATTGTAAAATAATATAAAAATTTATTATAGGATGGATGGATGGGGGGTAGATGTTAGAGTACGGAGGAGGGTGGTGTTGTCTGGATAATACGCAATGGTTAATTTTAAAAAATGGGGCTTATGTATTATTACTATATTTTTGATACGTATTTTATAAGGATGTTGATTTGATATTTTGTATGTTATTGGCGACTTTCATTAATTTTATATTTAGCTTAATTATTGTTTTATCTTATTTACAATCATTTGTTATTAAATTTTAATTTACTCAGGACAATATCATATTAATTACTAATAGTTTGCCATTTTTATAGTGATTGATATACATATAAGTAGATTTAATATAAATAAAGTTATACTGTATGTATTAAAATGAGGTAATTATTTTTATTATTATTCCTCTATTCTTTTTAATATTGATCTATTTTCACTTTGTGTTAAAAAATTTATTATCGGTTTAATGTGTTTGAATGTCCCACACTCATACTTTTAGGATTTTTATGGCTGTATGAAAATAATCCACGCACTATATTTGAGATTTTAAGTAATGGGAATTTAAGTATCTGATAATCTTCTATATACCTCCATATGTTTATTTCCTGTTCATTTTATAATTATCTTATATAAAATTGTTTTCATTAACGATTTTTATATTATTTTTAATATATATTAATTATTATTGAATTTATTTTGTTTTATAGCATATAGCTATATGCTATATATTCTCAATGTTATAGCATTATTTAAATTCTTGGTGTAGTTTAAATGAGTAAGATAATAGAATATTTTGTTTCCTTTTTTTTATTTTATTAACAATAGTTTTTTTTTTAAATATATAGTGTGGTTTATATTAGGTTTATAATTATCTATATATAGGATTTGTTTGGTTTTGATGTTAAACAAAAATTTTTACATTCTTAGGATTTCAAAAGTTTATCTTGTGACATTTGAATCATAATAATACTACTAGATGGCAGCACCAAAATTTGTCTTTTGACAATAAGATATAACTTTTGTCTTCTGCAACTCTTTTTCAGTTATAAATTAATACACCAGGTGGACTTTTAAGCTAAATTTTGACGATATTGTTATATTGTTATTAATTAATTTAATAGTGCATTTCAGTTATTTTAAATAATGTAATTACTTTCTTTTTATTTTATTTTATATTATAGTAATTTTATTTTTCATGAGTTTTCAAAATGTATTAACTGCATCCTTTGGTCTCAATCACTGTGATTTCATAACTGTTTTATTCACCTTAATCTTTACGATATTTAGGGAGCCATGTGCGTGTGGATATATTGCAAAATACTGAAATATTAATCGGTATGTTGTGTATTATTTCTATTTTATATCCTATAAATATTTAAACAGGTTTTATTGATTTTTACATTTCATATTATTTGTTTTTATTCTGCTTTCATTTTTAATCTATTCACTTGATTATAATGGTTGTTTGGGCACAGGGAAAAATAATATTAGCTTTAGCTTATTTTTCTCACAGAAAACAACCATATTGCTTATATCATTGAATTCTGTGCCCTTGATAACGTAATTCAATATATAAGCTTTTCCATTATTTGTCGGTGTCCACTTTCTTCTTTTTTCTTCCATAATAATTCTTATAATAAATTATTTGGCACTTTTTTTTCTTTTTTTTTTAATACTTACAGCTTTAATTCACAATATTACGGTTTTTGATGGTGGTAGGATATGTTTAATTATTGGTTATATATATATATATATATATATATAGAATCATCATCATCACTGTTTTCAATCCACTACTGGATGTAGGTCTCCCCCAGATTTTTCCAATGTTTCTTGTCTAGTGCTTTAGTCATCCAATTTACACCGGCTACTTTTCTGATTTCATCACTCCATCTTACTTGAGGTCGTCTTCTTGGCCGTTTTAGATCTCTGGGATACCACTGTAGGGTGTTTGTGCTCCATCTATTGTCTTGCCTTCTTGCAATGTGCCCAGCCCATTTCCATTTTACCCTTTAATTCTTTCAATGATGTCAAAAACTTTCGTCTGACTTCTTATCCAGGTTATTATTTTTCTGTCTCTTCTAGTTATACCTAGCATACATCTTTCCATACTTCTCTGTGCTGTTTGTAATCTTTCTACCATCCGTTTTGTTAGCGTCCATGTTTCTGCTCCATAAGTTAGCACAGGCAAAACACATTGGTTAAATACCTTCCTTTTCAAACAAAGGGGCATGCTACTCTTCAGAATAATATTGTTCTTCCCAAAAGCACTCCATCCATTTCTTATTCTTCTATTGATTTCATTTATGATACTATTATCCGATGATATTTCCTGCCCAAGGTACACATAACTTTGCACTTCTTTAATTTCAGTGTTGTTGTAGACAATTTCCTTTTTTGATGCAAACGAATTGAACATCACCTTAGTCTTTTCCAAGTTTATTTTTAATCCCACATTAATGCTAGCTTCTGCCAAATCTTTTAGCATATTTTCCAATTCTTCAGGACTGTTACTGAAAATTAAAATGTCGTCAGCGAATCGCAGATGACTTAAATATTCCCCATTTATTCTAATCCCTTTGTTTTCCCAATCCAGCTTCTTGAAAATATTTTCTAAGACAGCCGTAAAAAACTTAGGCGAAATGGTGTCTCCTGGTCTTACCCCTCTTCCAAGCTTAATCTTTGCTTTTCATTTGTCCAAGCGGATGGTTGCTGTTGCTTTCTTGTAAATCTTCTTTATAATATTGATGTAAGGTTTGTCTATACCAATGTCCTCCAGAGATTCTACTACTGCTGATGTGTAGACCGAATCAAATGCTTTTTCATAATCAATAAAGGCAAGGCAAAGAGGTAAATTATATTCCTTATGTTTTTCAATGAGTTCCCTTACCGTTTGGATATGATCCATTGTGCTAAATCCACTTCGGAATCCTGCTTGTTCTCTAGGCTGAGCTGAGTCCAGAGCTGATTCAAGTCTTGTCGTTAAAACTTTGGTGAAATGTTTTAAAATCACTGATAGTAAGCTGATCGGACGGTAGTTTTTAATGTTTTCCTTCTCTCCTTTCTTGTAAAGTAGCACCATCACAGCATTATTCCTATAATCTGGTACATCTGACTTCTTGAGACATTTGGAAAACAGTAAGGATAGCATTTTTGCAAATTCTTCTTCTGCTTCTTTGATAAGGTCGATTGTAATTCCATCTTCTCCGGGGCATTTACCTTTTTTCATAAATTTAATGACTTGTAAAACTTCGTCTGTCATCACTGGGATTATGGCTTCGGTTTCTGTTAAGTTTTCGTATAGGTTGATTTCCCTTTGATCTTCACATTTATATAAATCGTTATAGAATTTTTCGACAATGTGTACTATTTCTTTATTGATTTTGGTGATTGTTCCATCTGCCCTCTCTAGTGCAAAAATACTTTTTCTTCCAACACAAAGTTTGCGCCTAGCTGATTTTAAACTTTTGTTATCATCTAGAATTTTCTTGACAAGATCAGAGTTAAATTTTCTCATATATTCTGTAACACATTTTTTACCGTTTTACATAATTCAGCATATTCAGCTCTTGATTTAGGATCGTTTTTCTTCATTTTAGATTATCTGCGTTTCTTCATGAATCTGCTTGTTTCTTCTGTTATTTTCTTTGTCTGCTTTACTTGTGCATCGCCGGCTATCTTCTTTGCAATATCTTGTAGAGTATTGGTTAGTTTCTTGTTCACTACTGTAACATCTGGCTCTTCTTCTAAAGTTGATTGAAGTACTTGGAAACGGTGTTTAAGTTCCAAATGGAATTCTTCTTTATGTTTCTGGAGATTTATTATATCGATTGATTTCTTTGAGTGTTGCAAAAGCTTCATTCTTTCCACTTTAGTATTTAACAGCAGTTTGCATCTAACCAACCTGTGGTCACTTCCTGTATTGAAGTTATTGAGAACCCTGCAATCCTGAATAAGATGCTTTTTGTTTGTTAAGATGTAGTCGATTTCACTTGTTGAGCCATATTTGCACAACGCCATGTCCATTTTCTTTGTGGCTTTTTCTTGAAAAATGAATTCATGATATACAACTGTTCACATTCTGCAAACTCAATCAATCTGTTTCCTCTTTCATTTCGCACCCCATATCCATGATTTCCTACTGATAACTCACCTTTCATTTTTTCTCCAATTCTAGCATTCCAGTCTCCCATTATTAATTTTATGTAGCATTATATATATCTGTATTTTGTCATGCTGTAAATCTCAAATTTTTGAGCCGATTTGGATGAAATTTTTCGTGTGCATAGTACATACTAACGTCTCGACCGAGTTCGTTGGCCAGCTTCATCCGCCATCTTGTTTCGAAATGGCGGCCATTTGAATTTTTGAAAAAAAAATCTGTTTTCTAACATTGTACACTTATAGAAAATATTACGTTTCACAAAATGCAAGCTCTTATGTATCATTTTAAACAGAATGTTAGAATCATTAAAAGACATTTTAAATTGTGACACAGTATAAGTTAACAATATAGGTTATTTTAAAGAGAAAGTTAGGAAACCTAAAAATTTCTAAAAGTGACAACAAAATTCAAATGGCTGCCATTTTGAAACACGATGGCGGATGAAGCTGGCCAACGAACTCGGTCGAGACATTAGTATGTACCATGCATATGAAACATTTAATCCAAATCGGTTAAAAAATTCGAGAGTTACGGCATGAAAAAATTCATATATAAAGTGTACCCTCGATATCTCGAACTTTGATGTCTCGAAAACCTTGATATGTCGAAAAATTATTTTTTCCCTTGATCTTACATATTCTTCTAATGTTAATTTTAATTCTTATCTCGAAGAGTTTTCTCTCAAAACCTTGTTATGTCGAATATTTTTCGAAGTAAAAAATGAATTTTTCCGAACAAATCGCCCTCCATTTGTGTCGAAGAAAATAGAGGTGTTTCCAAGAATCTCCTGATTATCTCTGTAAGGGGTCAGGTCAGGGACGATTCCGATATTTTCATTTGGTCACTTAAACGACAAACAAAGATGGAAAACAAGTGTTTCCTTGTCATATGGATGGCATTTTTGTATGTAATGCTCAGGAAATGTTGAAAACGATGACTTTACCACTATTTTTCGTACAGAAAAATTAGTTGAAGAACAATATCAGAAGAGAAGTCGCCAGGCCACGATACTCAACTTTAAGAAATTCTAGCAATGTAAAATCATTTATGTATTTACTAATTCTTGTCAACTTAATGCAATTATTTTCTACTGTATTTAAAAAAATTAAAATTATCATCTTGTATTTAGACTTGTCAACAATCATTAAATTTTTTACTTATTCTCGTTTATCATTACTCTAATTTTTATAATATTATTCCGTATCTTGTGTTTTTACGTGAATTTTTATGTTTTAGTTATGACCTTGTTATCTTGAAAACTCGCTATCTCGAAAATTTTTTAGCGTCCCTTCGACTTCGAGATATCGAGAGTATACTGTGTATATATATATATAAGTCAGCATTTCAACGGAAGGTGGTTTTTGGTATCTGGAAGTCACGATCGGTGAAAATATAGCAAAATTTCCCGAAGTGTTTCCCTTCGGATAGCTGCAATAGGTAGCTTTTTACTTTTTAAAATGAAAGCTACCTAAAAGTGTCCGCAATTTTGGCCACCATTGTATATGTATATACTGCGACTGTTCCTGTCAGCCTTCTGGTGAACCCAATACTCTGAAACCCGAGTTCTGATGGCCTGAGATGTTATTTAATACATATGTACTATTGATGTCCCAATTAAAAAAATTAAAAAAATATTTTAAAGCTTTTTTTGCGATTTCGTTCCACTGTTCGGTGGTACTTAAAAAGTACAGACTCAATTTATTAGCTCTAATTAACGAATAGTTAATTTAAATTTTACATTATTGCTGTATAAATCTTCTTATTTACTTTAATAATATAATAGAAAAATCGGTTCATTAATGAGATATATTTTTAAATTGATAATCTTGAGGCATCAAGGATTTAAAAAATTCACTTTAACAACGAGGAGTCTTTCTACGAGTTAAATGCTTTCTGTACAATTTTATAGGGATTTTGTGGAATAGTCACAACTCTACTCATATCATTTTTTAAAATATTGGTTTTAGTATTTTATAGAATTTGGAAATGAACAAATATGATGGTCTTATGAAATATAAATATAGAATTTTTTCAGAACTGAAACTTTCTATATTCCATATCTTTAAACATAAAAAAAAGCTGAACAGTTATAATTGTATAAGAAATTATTCAATCAAAAATATTTCTCTTCCATACAACAAATAATGCTTTTAGAACATGATAAAGCAAAATATCTATAACTCATCCTAAATTATATCACTGCCAATCGATGCAATATACTTGTTTTATAACACGTTTATTTAATGGTACTTTAAAATAACTGTCGGGCAGAGCTTAATTTCTAACAAAATAGCTACCGGTGCTCTAACTGTCTGCTGTAATAAAAACATAAATCTACCCCCCCCTCCCCCCGTATAACCTCTTGAGGGGCAGTGGGATATATTATACCGCACCTAATTTTAATAAAGATTTGCACCAGAAACTTTTTAATAAATTTCACTTTTATAACTGTGATGCAAAAATCATGCAAAACCGCTTTTATTTATTTTGAAGTAAATTGTTTCTAAAATTCCAGTGTGAATTCAACATTACAGAAACACAATTACTTGTTCCTGAAAGGGTTAACCTACACTCGTATATTTATATTTCATACATTATTTGTAAATTTTAAAACAATTTCTTTTCAGAATTTTTTTTAAAAATATATTGTAATTATTATATACATACTTATTTATAAATAATAAAATCTAATAAATAAACAACGCAAAAAGATTAAAATCATGAGTGGGGGAATTTTCAGAAAATCCTATTCGCCAAGGATTTCTTTGTATCAACTAGAAAAACACAACTTACAGGTTTCGGTGAGCGGTAAGTATTTATAAACTCTGGTGGGCTCCGACTAATATTTAAATATTTACTAAAAATAAAGAAGTACTGGAGCTACGTTTCTGTGAGTTTCAATGCAAAGTAAGTATCACGTGGACTTAATAAATTGATCAGTAAGAATATTTGACGAAAAGGAACAGAAAGCAGAGAGTAAATGTAACAAGATCACGAGTAAAAAAGGCAGATACGGTTGCGGTTGATTCTGGCATTCCTTGTCACCGTTTGAAACCATTTAGTCTATATTTGTGAACGCTAGGCAGAAGTATTTTCCTATATGTGCGACACGCTACGTTACATGTGTAAGCGCTTTGGTAGGAAAGAACGCAAAGAGTTTGAGATGGGAGGAACAGGAAAAAATAATTTAGGCTTCGGTATTTCGGAAGCGCTGTTCCACAGGTCTCCGGAGCGTTGTAGTTATAAGCTCCGGGGAATTCAGACGAATGTTTGAATAACCATTAAGAGCAAATAAGTACCCTAGCTGAACTTCGGTGAGCTCCAGGAAAATTAAGCGCTGCCGTGAGGACATAAAAGGTTAACAAGTACAATAATATTGGCCTGCGCAAACAATAATGTATAGTCGGGGGGGGGGGGGAATAAACACCCCCTACTAACTCTGCAACAAATTATTGTAGAAGAAAGTTACTGGTATCAAACGATTAGAAATAAAGTCTACTTTTAAATGATGTATATAAAATTTGCTTAGGGGGGGGGGGGGATCTACATATCAAAACGAATTCAAACTTCGTTTTTTTTTTTTTCAATAGCAATACCCAAATTTGACACCATAAATAGATTATACACCCTTCAATTAGACTAAATCCAAATTTTAATGAAATTCGTATGATTAGTTTCTAAGAAATTAATGGAATTGAAGTTCGGTACTCGAATGTTGAAATGCTACAGAATAAGTACGTCCCTTCTATTAATTTATTATTCCTTGCCAATAGGACAATTTCACTCGCTTAATATGCTTCGACTATTGTCATCCCATATGTTTCATTAAAATAAATAATTTTTTTTTTTTTTTTCAAATTATGCTTTTATGGACATCATAGACGAAACCGTCATTTTGACGTTTTTTTGCACATAATTCGTAAACTACTTGCAAGACAAATTTGAAATTCAGAATTTGCTTAAAGTAGGGCATAATAAACATAAATCTATAAAAAAAATGTAGGTTTCAATTCATATTTTTTTTCGAATATTAATTTAATAATTCATAATTCGTATTATCAAATTTTTAAAATTACAAATTCAGTGTAATTATGTTTGGGTTTTTTAGTATTATAATTAAACAACAAAATTATCACATTAGGATTATAATTTCAGGAGATATTAATAAAAATATGAAAATGCAATTTAACACATTATAAGCTCTAAATTTTGAATGTTTATAATTCAAAAACTTGTCATCCAAATGACTTGAAATTTGATTTATAGGCATAGGTTTAGCCGAAGATTTAAAATATATTGTCAGAAATGAGTGTTGCCACTGAAAAAAACAAAGTTTGGTCTGGTTTTGATTTGTAGATGACTCCTTAAGAAATTTTATATACATCTTTTAAAAGTAGATTTTTATTTCCAATCGTTTGGTACCTGTAAATTTTTTCTATTATAATTAGTTGCAGAGTTAGTGAAGGTGTTTACTTTTTTTTCCCCACGACTATACAATTAAGTCTGCAAAAGCTTTCATAAAACAATTACGTAGCAGAAAACGTCAACCAGTCGATTGAAATTAGCTGTGTGCTGAAGTATATGTTAATCATCCGAGTGGAGCTCATTCCAAATTGTACAATCGTGTTAGAATCTTTATAAGTGCTTAAAAGAATTAAAAGATAAACTGTAACTCTTGCCATAAGTAGTAAATACCATGTGATGGACAGATAAAAACTGCTGTTAAAATAAATTTTAAGGCAATAGCTTTGTCATTACAAGATAATAAATTCCTTTTAAATATTTTACATCGGGAATCAAATTCAACATACGTGCATGCTGAAATGGATTAAGGGATTATGGTGACATATAACTGTTGCATTTTACTATATTTTCTTTTTTATTTGTTATTAAAGTTTCATTGTCTTAAACTCTAATATTTTTTCTGATATTTCAGTATTAAAAAGCCATATTTAAGTGCGGTTTAATGATTTTTATGAAAGTTGGTGCGTGTGTGAAAAGACAGACACATACGCTCGTACCCTAGTAAAAGTTACAGGAGAATTCGGAGAAGAATATAGCGAATTCCGTTTGTCTTTTCAGAAAAACATCGCTTTCACCTTTTTTTTTTTTTTTTAGTTGTGTATTATATGTTTTTAGTCTGCAGGAACTCTAAAAAATCTGCAACGCCAGTCGCGGCGTCGCGCACATTCTGCCACGGGGCAACTTATGACATCGTGCTTTCGAACACTCGACCAGGTGGCAATCAGTAAATATTTCTTGGACGAATAACAATGTTTATGTTCACTTTGAAAAACGTCCAAGCGTGTGTGAAAGACTAAATTTCAACATCTTGGCGAAATAGGTTCGAAATGGTGTTATGGAGCTTGCATAGAGAACAGCAGTGATGTCATGAGTGACCAATGGGGAATAAGTTTTTAGTCCCTGGCTGAGGGCATGAGAAAAAGAAAGAAGTCAATGAGCTTTGGTGAGTGGATCTTGGTACTTGTCCTTCTTTAATTTGGAAAAAATCCGCCAGAAGGGGGCGCTGTAATAGCGAATTTTGTGTCATTTTGAATATTGCACCATCGAAAAGTGTATGAAGTTATGCATAGAATTGAAGCAAAATTTTTATGTATGTTTTCGATCATGGCAAGAAGGTCCTCCCTGAATTTGGAAAAATTCCGCCGGAAGGGGGCGCTGTAACAGCGATTTTGGCGCCATTTCAATATTGTATACCATTGAAAAGGGTATGAGAATAGAATTAAACCAAATTTTTTATATATATTTTTGGCCATGGCAAGAAGGTCCTCTCTGAATTTGGAAATATTCCGCCGAAAGAGGGGCACTATAATAGCGATGTTTGTGTAATTTTCTTGATTTTTCGTAGTTCTAATGTACACCGGCGGCTGATGAAGCGATGGGAACTTCCCGTTCCTGATAAGCCGACTATACGCGAACAGCTGATATACAACAGAATAACGGAAAACCATTGATTTTAATAAATATCATGATCGGCTAATGTTTTTACTCCGATTAATTGACTGAAGCGAAAATTTAAGATAAAGTCAAAGTTGATATAGTATTGAACTAATAAAAATGAAATATTGACATTTGTAACAACATTTTGAAATATTAAAATATATGAGATAGAAGAAAGTTTTGAGATTGGCACATCCAACTAGTTTTTAACTTACTATAATTTAACTGTTCTAATAATTAAAAATGTAAAATAACTAAAAGCGCACTTCCAGTAATTACGATTGTTTACGTAAAATTAAAATATGAAATTATTTATATTCTACAAACATCTCTTATCATACTGAGTATAGATCAGCTGGAAAATGCATAACACAATTAAAACAATCTTTTGTCAGTCCATGGCGATAGAGAGCATTTCTTACGAATTCTTTTGTGCAGCCCTGTATATGACCTATAGAATTTATGCCCGCCACATAACATGCAAAAATTTATTTAAAAACGCATACTTCGACTAAAAACGCACTTGCAGCACCTATTTGTCATAAAACTGAATTATTTTGTGTGGCTCTGTAAATGAACGATAAATGCTATACACGCGATATTTTACTGTAAGCATCATATAACACCTTAGTAATGTATAACAATTTCATTATGTTTGAAATAATTTAACATAATTTAAATGCATAGCAAACAATTTTTCCTTGTATACCATTATGTAACGGAATTATTTTGTGTGACTATAAATGAAGGATAAATACTTTGCAATCTATCTTTAAGGCTGTTCTCAAACCCAAAAGGCCAACTTCATGACATAAGTTTCAATTTATTTTTGTTCGGAAATGCATGAAACTAGCTTGTGTTGTTATTCAGAAACTATGTAATAATCAAGATGTTTTTCCCGTTTTTTTTTTTTTTTTTTTTTTTTTGCGAACGCAATATTAGTAAAATACTGTTAAAGTGAACGTTTTGAACCACGCGAAAAAAGAATAACCACTCAAGAAAGGGCAAAAAACGTATTTGTCACGTGATCATAATCGCTTATAACTCAATAGGTAATTTATTTATCAAAAAATGGAAAACACAGCTCGATTCCAAATCGCTTCCATGGTCAGGCTTTCCAATTTTATATCTTTCCGTTAAAAAACGATTTTGCAAATGTGTCAAAACAAAAAAAATGTGTTGCACTTGTTGAGCAGAGCAGTTCAGATTAGCCATAAGGAAAGGATCTTTTATTGCACCTCAGAACGAACATGCTGTAGTAAACCTCCGTAACATATATGAATTACATGAGAATCCTAGTGTATTTACGAGAGTTTGAGCACGGCCAGTAGAAGGACAGGTGACAGACAGACAAACGGAAGTCAAAAACTTTTTAACTATGTTCAAAAGTGTAAGAAACAAAGAAATTCTTCTGTAACTTTAGACTGCATATAATTTACCAATATATCAATGAAAGTGTAAATTTGCATGCATAAAAATACTGATGATTTTCTAACTGTACATGAAAAAACAGAAGCTGTTTGTGTTGGTCGTGCTTCAAATAAATTATTATGTATTGTATACGGCTATTTTTTATCGATGCACTTTAGCACAAGAGAACGCGTTTTTGAAAAACTGACTGGATACCTCCCGTCTTCCTCTGTACAAAATTTACGATGCAAGCACCAATTTCCTCCACCAATCTATAACAAGAAAAAAAAAATAGTGCATCAAGCATAGATTATGAAACACTTTCCAACACTTTCAGAATATTGCAATGCATACCTTCACCGTTTAAAAAGCTGAAAGAAGATATCGAAGAAAACAATTTATAAAATGCATTACACATTTGAAAAGTAGATTTCGGCAAATTACTATCCATAGCTCGAGAGGCATTCGTCGTGTACACCTGTACATAATCTATGTATACACTAAATACCCAGGTAGCACAAAGATATCGGCCAATATCAAAATATAATGTTGGCCAATGTCAAAATCTAATATTGGAAAACATTAAATGACCCCCCCTAAAATGATATTCCAGGAATATCATTTTTTGATATTTGGCAACGTTGGCCAATATTTTTCAACATCTGTAAACATCATTTTTTGACATTGAGCAATATCATTTTCCATCATTCCTGAATATCGTTTTCCGACATTCAGCAACATCATTTTCCATCATTCCTGAATATCATTTTCAGACATTCAGCAACATCATTTTCCATCATTCCTGAATATCATTTTCTAAGATTCAGCAATATTTTGCCCTGACATGTGTGGATATTTTTAAATGTGTTTTTTTAATGTTGAATGATGTTGGTTTCTTACATTCCTGAATATCTAGTTGTAACATTGTGCAATGTTTATTTAATATTTATGAATGTTATTTAGCTTTATAATGCATACATTGTCATACTTATTTTAGCCACTATTTAAATAAAAATACTTTAAATGTAGTACATTTAGAATATTTTTCCATAACATCAAAAATAAAAATTATTTTTTTCTTCTTAGAAAAAAAAAAAAGCAATTTTATTTTTGAAAATTATATTATTTTCTTAAGAAAAAATAAAATTTTATTTTTGATATGAGAAAAAATAATCTAAAAGCTCCAATTGTACTAATTTTTTTTATTATAAAGCATACTTAGTTAAATAGTGGTTAAAATAAGTATGACAGAGTATGCATTATAAAGCTAAATTGTTTTGGGTACTTTATTATAGTATTTTCAGTACTAATTTATATGGTGCATAAAAAAAAGTATGCATTATCAAACAATAGCCATGAAAAAGTGTTACTAGAAGCAAAAGATCAAGAAAATTAACTTTTAGTGCATGAACTCTTCTATGCAACCATTTTACTTAATTGTAGCTAATAATATATTCTAACAGTTTACACTTTCACTCTTTTTAAAATAGAGTAAATATTAAAAATAAACATTGCATAATGTTGTTACTTACAAATTTCAGGCTTTTTCAGGAGTAAGACTTTTATTAAAACTTTTTTGGCAGTTACGATTTTAAACTTATGGGTTATTCCATAAGTCAAAAAAGTTGGTTAGGAACTTATTTACTTTAACAATTCCTTTTTACGCTTTTCTGTAAACAAAGTTGCTTATAAGCAACTCTGTTTTATTTTATGCTGGAGAAGAAAATACTAGTTCACAATATACATCACATTTTGATCATGTATCAAAGCTTAAAGCTTTTTTTTCTCTCTCCCCCCCCCCCCCCCCCAATTCAGAGAATTTTTTGAAAAAAAAAAGTACCTGGAATTGATCATTTAAAAGACATCATAACAATTTCTTTCTAGAAGTTCATACTACTGTACACAGTTATAGAGTTGGATAACCATCTCTGACTTGGTGTTGATAGCAGCTGATTTTTTAGCCATACTTTTGACTGGAAAAATTATCTATTTTGTGAATAATCAGTTTTTTTTTCTTCTCCTTAAACAACTTTTTCATATTAAAAAAATTAAGTTCACTGTTTTATAACAGCATTTGGAAGATATGATCTGTCAGATTATTTTTGAGCAGTATATAGGATAGTGTAACTTTGGATTTTTGTAAGCAAATATTTTTAATTGAAAAGTTTTAAAAAATTAATAAAAATGTATTTCAGAGCAAGTGAGAGAATTCTTCCACATTCTTTTTTTCTACAATTTAAATTTTGTGTTGATAGTTGGGAATAACTTTCAAGAATAGCAACAAATTAGTTTGAACAGGCAAAGAAAGCTATTTCAAATTTATTTATAAATTGTTTGTGTTTCATTCTTTCTCTGTGTTGCTTTATACTTTTCAGTAGACTTGTGCAAAATATTCCCTTGACTAAATGAATCTAAAATTATATTAACACTAGAACGTCCAGCTGGTGTCAATTCAGCACCGATCAAATGACAAAATGTCGATTTGAACCAAAATTGTTTTCGTAAAATTAATTGAATTGTAACTATAGAAAACTTGGTTGAATAAATAAGTGAAATTGTTTTAAATAAAAATTCTGGTGCTAAAATGTTTTTATTAAGATTTGGTCAAATTTCCGGACGTTCTAGTGTTAATTTATGATCACATATTAGCAATGTCTCTGTATTCGAAAGTTGCTGGGCAAATTTTGAAGATCTTATATTGGGAGAAAACTTTTCAGGTTGTTATTCTTATACATACTTTTGTTGTATTAAGAGACTACACTATCACGAGAAGAAACGCTCACACAAATGTTAATCCTATATAAGCTCTTTACAGATTTCTCACTTACATTTTTAATCCTTTTGATTTTTTTTTTTTTTTTTTTCATAGGATACTTGAGGTCAATATTCAGTTTTGTAAAAACTGTAACCAAAATAAAAAAGTACAAATGCACAACATTGAATGACTCAGGTATCCCATGAAAAAAAAAAAAAAATACATAAAGCAAAATGAAAACGATAAATCTGTCAGTGTAGGCTCATACAAAAATATACTTTTAATAATACTTCACAAAGTTCAATAAAATAGGTCCTTCAACGAAACGAAAAACACTCTTCAATTATTTTTTTTCCCAAGATTTTACAGTGTGTAATTTTACAAACTTCACCAGAAAGGTAAACTTGATCGGATTTGAGTAAGAGATTTCATCTTTTGTTGTAGAATGTAGCACCCTGCCATTTTTAAAAATAGTCTACGCAAATATTTTCTTTACGACAGATTTCTATTTATCTGCAAGTCATAAAACCACTGGAAATTAATGTTAAATTTGCATTTTTTTTTTTAAATGTTACTAAACTTGGTACCTTTATCTCTTAGAACAATGTCACTTTACTATTGAACTAGTATCCTATTTCTGCTGCAACAGTAACTTATTGTTGACTAGCAATCTGCCTTTTTTTTTCTGCAGTGAATTTCTATTTTTATAGGAATATTGTATACAATAGGGCAAATTAAAAGTTTTTTGTTTGATTAGACACATTTAACATCCTCCTGTTATATTTCGATATTTTCATAAAATTAGACATGCTTCTAAATTAAAGGAAAAATAGAAATATTACAGCTGCTAACTTTTCAATATTTATCAAAACAATATTTCAAATATAATTTTAAATCAGATTTTTTTAAAAAAAATTAATACTTTTTTTTTCATTGGGAAAAAAATTGAAGGTTAGTAGCTATGCAAATTAGAAATAAAAACTCAAAATTTAATACACACAAAGGAAATGCTGTTTAAGGGGACTCTTCACTCACTTGAAAACAACCATTCCCTAATGTTAAACCTATGGGCAGGTTGTTTTCGAATTTCTTGTCTAAATTTAATGTTTTCAAATGATTTTTTTTTTTTTAATAGGAAGTCGATTTTTAATATGGCTATTTACTACTTTTTCAATTTCAGTTTTTTTTAAGGTACTTTTACTTTCAGAACTGGTTTCAAAAGTGAGAGTACCTTCACTAGAAAAAATCTGCAACCAATATCGAAAAAGTACAAATGAATAGAGCTAAATTATCTTATGCAAATACTAGTTTAAAAATATTCAAATTTAAACCAGAAACTTGAAAACGACCTGCCCATAGGTTTAACATTAGCAAACAAGTGTTTTCAAGTGAATGAAGAGTTAAGACTTTCTCAATTCAAAGTTATTGATGCAGGAATCAATATTTATATTTAATATCCATAACTTCACAAATTAAAAATATGTATGCAAATTGTGCTATTTTAACAAATTAAGATTTCCTAAATAATATCACAAAAAATCTCATATTTTAAGATTTTATTCAGTTTCAGTAAAGGTTAAGGAAGTCTACTAAAGTGTAATCTGATGGCCGAATCTTCCTTTTATTCCAGTCCGAAGCACCAGCTAATGATTTCCCAAACATCTCTGCCAAGTCTTCCCTTTCAGCTCCTTTAAATTTTAAAGAAGCTGCAGCTACAAAGAAATAAAAAACACTATTAGTTTTAATAAGTCTAAATCACAAGGGGAAAAAAGCATCTACACATATGAATAATTCACATCGTAGAAATAGAGATATAGATCTCAAACTTTGTCTTTGAATACAAATCATTTAAATTTGATTGTTTGCCTGAAATTTACTATTACTTGTGGCTCTTGGCATCTTAATTTATGCAAGATATTCTATTTATCATGAAAGTAAGATTAAAATTATTTTTAAGGATATCCTAGAATCAAACATAAACACGGTATAAGGATAGTGACTTATTGAATTGAATTCTATTCTGTAAGTGCTCAATAATTTAGTGAATTAAGACAAATATTTGAAGAAAAGGGGGATCAATAGGCATATAAGCAAAAAATGCAAGGATAAAATGAGAGACTTCATATAATATTTGCCTTCAGACAAACTTTCCACTACATATACCTGCAAGTTAATTTCGGAAATAAATTACATTAAAAACTAATTTTTATCATATATATACATACACAGTAGAAGATCTTTATAATGCACAACTTCTCAGGTGTAAAAAATGAATTTTTCTGTTAAGAAGCAACTGTATTTTCGCATTGTAAAAAATTGCTATTCTCTAGAATACTAAATTTGATCAACTTTATCTCCTTAATTCAGCTTTTTAATGAAATAATTGCTATTATTACAATACAAATTTTTGAAAATGAGTAATACAGTGAATGATTGTGTGCAGGCATATTTGCATCAAGTTTATAAAGTAAATTTAGCAATGATCTATACAATGCAAAAACTTCACATGATGGTCACTTATATCTATTGAAAAATTGGTACACAAATGTGTATCAAAAGAAACATGTGACATATACTTACTTATTAATAGGTAAAAAGGAAAAAATAGTAATGGAAAACAGCATGAAAAATTAGAAATATGTCCATATAACCTAACATCATTTGCTATATGGATAAGATTATGTACATTATATACTAAGGAACTTTCGCCATATATCATTTTCATATCTTCAACAAATGATTTAAGAAGTTTTTCCACAAAATCAATATATGCTTCTTGTTTGGAATAAATAGGATTAGATAAAATACTAATTCCAACATGCAAACATAAAAAATGAACATACAATCTTGTTGGTAAAATATCTTTCAAGACAATAGGGCCCAAATATAAAATAAACTGACGAAATTCAGTCGCTTTCCACGTATCAATAAATTTTAAGGATCTTGGTTTTCTACTGAATTCATGGGGCATTAAATCTGTAAAAACAGCAAGTTTTTCAGAAATTTGGTCCACATTCTTCTGGCTAATTCGAAGACTACCTTTTTTTTTTCTTTTCACCATTACGCATCCAATAAAAAAGTAATTTACGCATTACTCCCAAATCAACTAAATGCATGCAGTCCAGTGGAAATTTTGATACTAATCCTGAATTTGGAAAAACTATGTCTAGAAGTGGAGTTTTACCAACATGGTGTTGCGGTTGTGCCAAAGAAAAAAAATCACTGTCGGATCGTAGATGGCTGTCTATTTCCAAAAATTTTACATGTCCATTAACTACAACTCCTTTTTGCAGACACTTTCCACAACCATAATATGAATTATGATTTTTAATGCATTTAACAAATGCTCTTGCAGGTGCATCACAATTAAAATTTAAAATATCAAAGTGATAGAATGTAGAGTTATGCATAAACCCATTTTCTTTCAAATCCCTAACCTCAGAAATAAAATCCTTTAAAAAGGTGTCCAAGGATGTTGGTTTAGATTCACCATAATGGCAAGCAATAACAAATGGGGACAGTTTCAAGTTCGAAACCACTACACCTAACATAGGCCAAAACTGTGCCCTCGTACTTTTACATAATGGCAATCCATCAACATTTATTCTCAGCATAATTTTTTCATCAGGGCAAATTTCTTTTAAATCCAGTTTGCTAAGATAGGACTTAATGCCAAAATAGGAGTATTCTACTTTTCCATTTTTTTTAATGTCACTTTTTCTGCATGTTTACTTTAAGGTTCTACTGTCAGTAGGAAGATCTGGATGATAGTCTTTTAGTATTTTTAATAAACTACTTACAGCATTATTTTTTACCTTATATTTTACTGACCAATACCTAAGTTTATTTCTCAAAGATTCATTTGATGAAGCTGATGCTAAACTAAATTCATTTATACTAGAAAGTGCATCGTCCTGTATTTCAGATGAGTAAAAAAAATCACTCGCTGATTCCTAATGAAAAATCGCTCTCAGATTCCTCAGATGAAAAATCATTTGGCGATTCCTCAGACAAAAAACTCTTTTTAGAGAGACTCGGGTTATCAGAACTATTAAAGAAATATAAATTAGTCAAAAGAAAATGATGCATTTTAATATAATAAATCAATGTAAAAAATATACATATAAAAATAAATAAAACTATATATTAAAAGACCCAATTTAAGCTACCTAACAGGATTTGCACTTTCTACAGCATCAGTTTCACAACGAGGCAGTTTTGCAGATTTTACCAAATCATTTACTTGTTCTTGAAGCAATGCACTTTCAATTTACTTCTTAGCTTTACGTTTAATATTTTTCATACCTGGCATTTTCAATTCAGAGAAAAATTCAAAAACCCACACATACAGGTGAATAAACTGGATCAAGTATGATGGTGAAGTGCTAAAACAGGATGAGAGAGCATTCATAGAGTAACCAATTATTAAATAATCATTCAGCTATGCAAAATAATAATCATATATTCAGTTTTTAAAAAATGACATTTGTCAAAAGCAAAATTTACTAAATATTAAGCTAAGCCAGCTAATCAGCCGAATAGAAAAAAATCTGCAGATAGATTCAATACTGAGCATATTTTTACAAAACATTTGAAATTTTATTCCATCTAATGTTAAATATGAATTAGAAAAGTAATTCAGGATTATTTCAAACCAAAATTATTGTTTTGTGAAAAAAACCTAAAAATCAATGGCTTTCAAGAAACTAGGATAGATGTGCCAGTAATGGACACCCTTCAATGTTTTTGTTTTATAAAACATAACCAATAAAAATTTAGCATATATTTTTTTTTCATAACCCTCCTCCCCTCCCCTTGCATGTTTTATAACCTGGATTATTGTTGACACTTTTTTAATCAAACCAATCAGGAAGCAAAAAACGTTTCAAATTTCCACTGTTTTTCAATGAAAAACATAATGAACATGCTAAGAGTTTAATAAATTCATTTATTAAATAGTCTAATAGTATATCTTCTTTATCTTTCCTGCAAAATTTGCATGTTTTTATTTTGACAGGAGTAGAAAACTTTGAATTTTATAAAATGGCCATTTACAAAATCTCATTCATTTTTAAGGTTAAGACCTGCGTTCAATACTGAATGCTTAATTAGCCAATTTCTAGTAATGGACACACCGTATAGACATTGCTAAAAATGCAATTTCAGTAAAGTGCATAAAATCTGTTAACTGACAACCTAAGTAATCAAATTTAATTTTTAAAAATTGCACTTACCAGAATATAATAACACCAAAATTTTTATAAAAAGCTGCTTTTAATTTCATGTAAATAAAATTTTCAATAATTAAAAAAAAAAAAAATCATAACTCTGCCTTACATATTTTATAATCTGGCAATTAATAAAACAAATAAGGGAGCAGAGAATACTATTGTTTATGGACATAGTAGAAAGAGGGGGGGGGGGGAGGCGGTCATCGGGCTCAATCTCTACCCATTTAAATTAAAAAAATTAAGTTACAGAAGTTCTAGTTACTACAAGTAATATATCAAATAGTTTTGGGTGTTTTAACTGTTAAAAATAGTGGGAAATATACAAATATATGCATTAATATTTCAAAACTTTTTTTCAGGTTGTTTTTTATTACCCCTCTAAACCCTACACAGTCTCAATAACTTGATAACTGTAATCCCCCTGTCATTTAGTATTTTAAAACTGAAAATTAAATATTGATCAAATAACCAAAATATTATCTTGTGATAATCATAATTTAAACAGTTAATAATTCTCAAATATTTAATTATTGATATCCTACTTTTGTTAAATTTAATGGAAAATAACTATTTTGTTTTATTAGTATGCTTTCATTAAATTCTGGTTCTAAATATTAAATATTAATCAAATAACCAAAATATTATCTTGTGATAATCATAATTTAAACAGTAAATTATTGATATCCTAATTTTGTTAAATTTAATGGAAAATAACTATTTTGTTTCATTAGTATGCTTTCATTAAATTCTGGTTCTAAATACAGCAAAAAACAATTTATATCTATTACTTTTTGTGGTGTGTCCACTGGAATTTTGGGTGTTTTGAAGTATTTCTGTTATTTACAATTAAATTTTGATCCATATTGGGAAATGAGACCATGAGAATGGTTATAAATATTGTTGATAGATTAATATTGAAAAAAAAAACTGGAATATAATAATTATTATTAATTAAAAAATAATTTAAGAAATTCCTATTGGCACATCATCATGTATTTTTACTTTAATTTGGATTTTGGAAATTATTTAAGTATTGCGCAGCAGCACAATACTTATTTATTTCCAGTGTCACTTCTCAATGTTAATTTAACATGGAAAAGCCTATGGAGATCATAACTTTTTCATTTTTTCTTCCCACCTTTTTGTCCCTGATGCCACTAATTTTTTATTCTTTACTAATTCTAATGGTATTATAAATTTAAAGTGTAAAAAAGTTTGCCTGATGTCAGGGTCAAAACGAATGGTAAAATGCCTTTGCATATGGGTGAATTATAACCCAGAGAGAAACATGAGCAAATTCTTTTTTTTTTACATTATTCAAATATTTTTCTTAATAATTCCAATTTTCGCTTTTTTCATTGAAAATCAACTGACATTTTTCATAGAGAATGTAACATTTTTACTTCATTGTTGCAAAAATTTCTAAAGCCGTAATAATAATTTATTTCTATTTAGTTGAAAGATTTTCACGTGAAATATTAAATTGAGCTAATTTTTGTTTTCAAAAATTAAAAAGGTGAATATGGCGTCATAGTGGAAATAAAATGGATATTTTCAGAATAAGTTTTTGCTTTGGTCAAGTTTATATTTTAGTAAAAAGTTTCTACTGGATAGCTATTTTTACGCAGGTAGCGAACTTAGTGGGGAATTAAATAACTTAAATTTAAAATGTATTTCTTTTTCCCCAGATGAGAACTATTTATAGAATAAGGTTTAAAAATTTAAGTAAAACTTTTATTTTTTACTGTATCACAGCTATAATATTGTTAAATATTAGTAGTAAGGATTCAACACAATTTACATTTACATTCATAGCGCTCCTGAGTGGGAAATAGGGTATCTAAATTTAAGTGAAGTTAATATTTTATGTTGTGATTATAGATTTTTTACGTTCAGATTAAAAGTTTTTGTCCAAACTACCGCAACCTGCATTACTACAGTGGTGAAACATTTTGAATTACACATTGGTAAACTGCATCCCACATTGTGATGCAATACCGCATACATCAAAGCCTGATGATGATACTCTCTATTAATTTTGAAATGCATTCGTCTGAGTGCAGTAGTTATTAAAAAACTTGACATATTAAACAAAAACATAATTTGAAGAAGAAATTAAAAAAACAATTTATTTCCTACATTGTTTAAGCCCGAGAAGGGACAGATATTAAGTTATTTCATTCAATTAGTTCTACATTTAATGTTAAATTTTTGTAACAAATTAGTTAAGTTTTGTATTTTGCATGCATCTTATCATTTTATGCACAATTCTCATAAACATAATACAAAATCTGCAATACAAATATTTTCAATTAAAAATGGAAGAAGTCTAAGATTTATTTCGATTTCATTTGAACGGAATCTAATTTTTTCGGGTGTTTTAAGTATCATATTGTATGAATTTTATTTTTATTTTTTAATCTTCAATTGCCTTAACTAATTTGTTACAAAAATTTAACATTAAATGTAGAACTAATTGAATGAAATAACTTAATATCTGTCCCTTCTCGGGCTTAAACAATGTAGGAAATATTTATTTTTTTTGTTAATTTCTTTTTCAAATTATGTTTTTGTTTAATATAATTTAAATTAACTAACAATGCAGAGATTATAAGTTTTGACTTTAAAAAAAAAATCCTCAATATCAGTTTTCTTTTCCTTTTAAAATTATTTGTAAAGCATAAGACCACAATGATCAGAAACACTGAGTTTTTTATACAAAGTAGTACACCTAATATCGGTATATCAATGAAAATAATTGGACTTCTATATATATATATTTTTTAATCCGCTCATGCTACATGTATTACAAAAGAGATACCTGAAAATGTTTGTAATTTAATTCTATACATTATTACATCGCGCTAGAATATCCAGGCAAAATTTTGGGGGTTTTAGGAAATTCACAAAATTAAGTAAGTCCCTTCACAAAAAAATATACTCTTCATTAATTATTTTAATTTTGTTAGGTCTAAAAGAAGTTCACTAAAGAAAACTTACACAAGACATTAAAAGAGTCTCGATTAGAACTTGATTAACTGCATTTTCATTTTTCGTTACAAAATACTAGTTTTCACGAAAGTATAATAAATATCATAAAAATAACTTTATATTTCACAAAACGCATTCCAAGGGAAAAACTCTACATCGACCACTGATATATGATACTTAAAATTGCATATTAAAACATACACGTTACAGAACATGCCTTTATACATGCATTTTATTTTTTAAAGAAATAAGAAAAAATGACATTACTTACCGTTTACGATCCTTGTTAAAGGGCTTCTGATATTTATGTTTAAAGAGCTGTCAAACAGAAAAAATGAAACTTACAGACAGCTTCTATTGTAAAAAAATATGGATGAGTCGACAAAAGGCTTACCGCGAAAGCCAAGCGATATTGTAGGGCCGTTCGTTCACTTCAGTTCACATTTACGAACTTCGCTGGATACGGATGTCGACAGATATTTGTAGATGTCCGATAGTTCCTATGAATGTCGCTGGATACCGCTGAATGTTGTAACTGCGATATCAGTTTTACAACATTGGCCAATGTCAATCAGATATTCAAAATAAAGTATTAAAAAATTATGTTTCTTAAAAAAACGCAAACTTGTTAAATTTTATTTTGCAGCATATTATTTCTATATTACAATGTTATAAACAATACAAACAATTCTTGTAAATGCTTTATTTTGAACACTAACTTTAAGTTACGTCAGTAAATATCGGCGAATGTCGTAAATTGGATGTTCGACATTCACTGACATTCAAAATATTGGCCGATATTGGTAGGAACATCGGCCAATATCCGTGTGCTACCTGGGTAGTACACTAAAATTTAGCTTAGTTACAAAACACATAACACAGTCGAAAATTCACCTTCAGCAATTTCGGCCTCTTTACGGAAATGTGCTCGAATAATTTTGTACAGCCCGGTATATTATTTTCAGATTTTAAACATGCCTCATATTAAACTAATATTTAATTCAAGAAAAAAAAGTAACACAACTAGAAATGTATTTTAATAAATTATTATCTATAGACGGCAATATATCCAGTTCTTTGCGTGTATGAATTTATTATCTCCCCGTATATGAATCTATTTACATTCTACAAACATACCATATAGTAAATACTGTATACAAAGTATAGCTCATCTGGAAAATTCTTCACTCAATTAAAAATCACCTTTAAGCAATTCGCGCTGATACACAAGAATGCTTACGAATTATTTTGTGTAGCCCTGTGTGTGATCTATAGAATTTATACACACCACGTAGTATGGAAAAATTTAGATAAACTTAAAAACGCATACCGCAATTGAAAACATTACTTTCAGAATGTATCGCTCATTAATCGCACGAAATATTTTCTGTGTCCCCAAAACGAAAACATAACTGTTACGCACGCCATATTCTAATGTAAGCATCTTGTAGTGCACCTCAATAATGTATATAAATTTCATTATGTTTGAAATAGTGTAACATTAAAATATGCTGCAAACAATTTTTCCCGGTAGACTGTAACGGTATTCATTTGCGTGACCCTGATAATGAACGATAAACGCTTTGCACTCCATATTCTACAGAAAGCATGTTTTAGTGCACTTCAGAAATTCATATCAATTTCATTATGTTTGAAATAATATAACATCATTAAAATACACCGCAAACGATTTTCCCCATATACCATAGTGTAATGGGATTCTTTTGAGTGTCCAGGCCCGTAGCCAGGTAGGGGCGAGGTCGGGCAAAGCCCGACCTGGAAAATGTTTTGCCCGACCTAGCACATTCCGATAAAAACATTAAATTTCCATTTTCCCCCCACTTCTTGTCCAAACCAAAATGAAGCTGGGCATTCTGATAATTTTTTCACTCAGTATTTCCCTTTAAAAAAATTTATGTAATACAACATCAAATTTCTATTTTTCTTCCTTCATGTCAGTCCTTGCCCTCTACCCCTAAATTTCCTTTCTAGATTGCAAACAAAAATAGCAAAATTTCATCTATAAAGCTTTTTAGCAGACCTGTCGAGAATTGCTCCATTGTGCGTTCCTCGCTTTTTCTCTTTGTAGAAATTATCCCTAACCGCTTCAACAACAAATCGGGATCGGGTTTAAAGCTTGCTTTCTTTATACAATTGTCACAATAAGAAATTTATCGTTAGGAGGCGGAGTTGAAACCAAAGGCATCTGAAACTAACGTTGAAGCAGCCCACAATACTGTTTCTTTAACTTGAATTTGCTGTACATGACAGTTAAATATTTGTTTCAGGGAAACTTGATCCGATTACAACAAACTCCAAAGGGCATCCCCCCCCCCCCATGTGAAAATACAAAATAGATAATGGAAGGTATGTCCCTTCATCTCTTCAACTGTCTCCCACTCCACTAAAATTTTTTTAAAATGGCGTTTCTAAAATAAACCAATCGTTATTTCAAATTTAAACAATACAATATGTCAGATTACTTACGATTTTACAAATCCAAATTTTTTAATTACTGACACATTCATAAAGTCATTTGTATTCTTAAATTCAAAAATGTTACAGATGCTTTTATTAAGAAACGAAGAAACTGAATGCACTGTTTAATGAAACTGTTTTGCACTTTTTCTTAAAAGCAAATCAGTTTCAAATGTGGTCGTCAAAGTTGCCATTATAAGCCAATTTTTTCAAGGTGATAGCCTGATACAGACCATCATAAGATAGAAATCAATTACAACTCAAAGTGTAATGCATTTATTGAAAAGTGAAAAACGGTATACGATGCCAATTCCTAATTAAAAGAAAAAAAAATATTTACGTTATGCCCAGGGCCGTAGGAAAGTCTTTTGAGGCCACCCACAAACATTTTTTTCAGCTCCCCCCTCCCCCTCTAAGATTTTGGAGAAATATCCATATTTAATTTTGCTATCCGAGTTCCATTTTATAACAACACCAGTGGAGCTTCGCTGGGTGATTTTTTCAAAGCGAAACTCAAATTAAACCAATTTAGAGTTGGGTTGAACTGCTTTCGGCAACGTACACCCTTTGGGGATATTCCCGCTCAGATCTCGAATCGAACAAACCTTGAATTGTTGCAAATTTTTAGTTCTACCCGGATTAAATTAAAATTTTCAACGTTTTGTTCATGCTGCTACAGGAACAGATTTGATATTCTTACAACGTGAATTTAATCAAAGCACTAGCAAAATTTAACTAAGAAACCTCCCATCTAGGAAAAAATATATAAAAAAATCGCCGCAGAATACGAAAGAATCCAAAAATTTATAAAGAAATATCGAAGTTCATAGGGAGCAAAATTTACTATATTGTGCTAAAAGATTGAAACCTGATTTTTTATTTACGAATGCTAAAAAAATTACCAGAAAAACAGCTAAAAATTCTCGAAAAATTCAAAAATAGCAGAGAACAAAATTTGGCAAGAATAAAAAAAAGTTTCAGACTGAATTCCCTTTCCAAATATTAAATACCGCCACAAGAAAGCACTAAATATTGCACGAAAAAAAAAAAAAATAATATGGAAGTCTTTTCGTATTTTCTGTTTTTTCTTCAGTTTGACAATGCCATCCGCATGGCCCAGACATATTTTTTTTTAAGCAGAAAATATTCACTTATAATAACTTGTTTTTGCTTTGAACGGTGCCTTTAATTAAAAAAAATATATAGATAGAGAGAGAGGGAGATTTACTAAATCGAAAAAATTACCTTTAGGATGTCGTTTTCCGAACTTGATGAAAATGTATCTTTATATTGAAGGATGTTAGGTAATTTTTACGAAAAATGGGCAAGTCAAAGTTTTTTTTTTGTGCGTGTGTGTGTTTGAACGAAAAAAAAAAACCTTCAATCCATTTATTTATTTATTTATTTGAGAATATAAAAGGAATCCGGTTCAATCTTTTATCCCAATATAGTAAATTTTGCCCTCTGCGGCGTTTTATTCGCCTTCTGCGGTGTTTTTTTAACATCCCTAAAAGGAATCAAGTTTAAGTCCTTTAGTTCAATATAGAAAATTTATCCTTTTCAATTTCTGAATTTTTTTACGAACATTTTATGTGATTTTTAGAGTATTTTTTTTTTTTTAATTTCACATTCAATCATTTGGCTCGATATAGACAAATTTTGCTCTCGGCGATTTTTGAATTTTTCTCCAATTTTTTATCTGATTTATACCCCCTTTTTCGCGTTTTGCGAAGACTTTTTGACAAGTTTTTTTGAAACCGAAGAATTATCCAGTAGATTTTGCTGCTGTTATGATTAAGCTGAAGGTGGGAAAATAACAAATTGGCTCCTGTAGCAAGGTGAACGACGATTGTGGAAAATTTAACTTTTACCTGGAGACTATAATTTTTATCGAAAGAAAAATTACAATAATTCAAGGATTGTTTGATTCAAGATCAGATAGGTTATATCCCGAACGGGTTTACGCTGCGGAAGGCAGTGGGGCCCCAAGGGGCAACCTCATTCCAAATAGGTTCTTTTTTTCAAAAAAGCAACCGGCAAAGCAAACGAAGCTTCTGCTAGTAGATTAAATAATTACAGAATATAATTTATGTATAATTTGCAAATGCACAGCACACAGATGTCTGCTTATTTGGACCCCCAACGGATTAAAAAGCACATTTTTTAAAAACATTTGAATAACAATAATGAAGCCTGAAAGTTTTGAATCTTGGGTTCCAACTTTTCCTCCATTTAATATGGGACCCTAAAAAAGACATTTTAAAGAGTATTTAGAACCTGCAAAATTTCTTTCATCTGGGCACCTTTAAAAAAGAATGGTGACTATAGAAAGAAGCGCACGTCTGTTTTGGTTGAAGAAAATAATAGTATTAAGGAAGTTTTGAACCTGATTGGGGGCCCCAACGAGATTAAAAAGCACATTTTTTGAACATTTGAATAAAAAAATGGTGGCTACAAGTTTTAAATCCTGGATTCCAACTTTTCCTCACTTTGATACATCCCCCCCCCCCAAAAAAAAAGACAATTTAAAAAAAATTAGATCCTGCAAAATTTCTTTCATCTGGGCACCTTTAAAAAAATAGTGGCTACAGAAAGGAAGCACATTATCTGTTTTGGTTGATGGAAGTAATTGCATTAAGGAACTTTTGAAGCTTATTGGGACCCCCAGCGAGATTAAAAAGCATATTTTTTAAACATTTGAATAAAAAATATGGGGCCTATAAGCTTTGAATCTTGAGTTCCAACTTTTCTTTATTTTTATAGGGGCCCCCCAAAAAAACAATTAAAAAACAAATTAGAGCCTGCAAAATTTCTTTCATCACCTTTGAAAAGAACATTAACTATAGAAAGAAAGCACAATTTTTTTTAAGTTTTCAAACTTCTTGGGGCCCCTGATGTGATTAAAAAGCATATTTTTTTTTAAAAATTTGAATAAAAAATTTGGCCTAAATGTTTTGAATCTTGGGTTCTAACTTTTCCTCACTTTTATAGAAGGCCCTAAAAAAGACATTTCAAAAAGAATTTAGAGCTTACAAAATTTCTTTCATCTGAGCACTTTTAAAAAGAACGTTGGCTATAGAAAGAAAATGCATATCTGTTTTAGTTGAAAGAAGTAATAGTATTAATGAAGTTTTGAACCTTTGGTTTCATCTTTTACTCCCATTTATAGGGAGCCCCAAAAAGACTAAAATACCATTATATTTTTAAAATAGAATTTAGAGCCTTCAAAAGCTCTTCCATCTGGGCACCTTTATAAAGAATAGTGGATATAGACGGAAAGCGCATATCTGTTTTCTAAATCTGACCAAGATCTTTGACAAAAAATGAATTTAGTTACAAAAACTTAAAATGTTATTAAAAAATACATTAAAAAATAATTATAAAATTTAAAAAATATTATTCGGCTCAAAGGTACAATAATTTAATACTGGGCCCCTGACTTTGCTCATCCTTCCCCCCCTAAATGGGTGGGGGTATAGGGGGCGGTTCCTACGGTCAAATATCTTATTTAACTTTAATATATTTTTATTATTTCTCTGAAGAAACTTTAAAAATTTCATACTCACTTTAAAAATATCTTATATTTTAAATGAAAAAAAAAAAATCCCTAAAATTTCAATGCATATTTTTGAAGAACTACAAATAAGATATAGAAAAAAAAAATGAAGAAATAATCTGCCACCCCTGGAAAAATCTTTGCCCTACCTGGAAGTATGGTCTAGCTACGGGCCTGTGAGTGTCCCTGTGAACAATCTACAAATGCTACACACTCCATTTTCAATAGCGAACATGCAATAACATCGAGAAATTACATGGCAATTTGTGCATTTTTGCTAGAAAGAACACGGAGAGACGCCATACAGGCAAACCGTGCTCATACTTTTCAACTGTGTTGAAAAGTAGATCGAGATTCTTTGTCGAATACGTTTAACAAAGAATAAATGAAAATTTACTAAGAATCTTAGTTTTTCCTGTATTTTTACAGAAATTTGAACAGTGTAGGAAAGCTTTTAGGTAAACCTAAAACTTATTTTTAATGGGTGAAACCAGTGAAGTGGGAAGAACTGTCTATTTGCGCGGTTCCGCTGTCTCCAAAGGGATCTCAAATTAAGAGGTGTAATTTTGCCATTAGGATGAAAGTAGGGGGTAATTTCATTCATTGTTCTACTAAATGAGGAACTGTTATTGATTGCAAAAATAATATGGAGTGAAATTAATGTCCGGTGCAAGGATGACGTAATAAAAGCGGGGGTGAAACTCGTGAGGTCAGTGTTCTGTATAGTGTATAGTAAATATAGCGATGGATAATACAGTAACATTGAAAATAGAGTAGAAAGTAAGTTCAGGTAATATTTTCATGATTCTTTTAAATGTGGAATTTATTCAGTTAATGTATTAAGCGTTTAAAACAATAATATTCAGTAGATATTCAATTAGTAAAGTAAGAATTTATATACTTCTTTCTTTTATTCTTCCATATTTATTATATATATGATGATATATTTGTACTTTTTTTGTATTCCAAAAAAACTAGGAACTATCACTTATTTTTCCATTGTTTTTGAATTTGGGTTTTCATAAGTATATAACGAATTAAATCTCTCTGTGATATTTTACATAAATTTTCATTATTCAGGTATTCATCGGCAAAAAGCTAATAATATGCCGTAAACCTGTACACCGTAAAAAAAAAAAAAAAAAAAAAAAAAAAAAAAAAAAAAAAAAAAAAAAGTTTTCAGAAAAAATGTAAAACAAATTTCAATTATTATTTTTCATTTAAAATGAACCAGAAATTAATATTTTTTTACATCCAGTGAAAAAAGCAACTTATTTCCATATTGGGCAGATTATTAAGGAATATATGTAGGATTTGTAGACACATAGAACCGTATAACGCCAGACGCGATACGTGATAAATCCGCTACGGTTCGGCCACTACTGGAGATGCTTAACCTCTCAGGGTCAAAATACTTCTATTCGTAAAATACTGAAATGTTTGAATGACGCCAGAATTTAAAAGCAAATTTATTTCAAAAGAAGTAAAAGCTATTCTTCACGTTCTTAATAAAATTAAAATTTTCATAGCAAAATTCTGGTGTCAATGTGGCATTTGTCAATTAAAAGGGCGGTGGTATGTTTATGAAACCGTTTAATATTAATTCCCAAATTCCACAATGGCACCAGAAATTTGGTATAAAAATTGCCGTTTATTATGTATGTAAAATATAGTCTTTTTCTTATTCTCAAATAAATTTGTTCGTAAATTCCGTTGTCATTCATTCATTTCAACATTTTCGCAATGGAAGTGCTTTGACCCTGAAAGGGGTTAAACATTCTTTTAATGGCGTGTAGGGAATTTTTGGGATTAGGAATATTTTTTTCGTATTATGTCATATATATTCACAAGTACAGTCAATAATAATAATAATAATAATAAAGGTTCACCTGTCTTATTTCAAATAAAAAATTTCAAAGTACAAAGTAAATTGCTTAAAAGGCGCAAAGGCCAACATAGTGAAAAAGATTCCAAGCCGGGACTCGAACCCGGGCCATCAGTATAGCGCACTGACGTTCTACCGACTAAACCACTTGGAACGATACCCAGCACGGAAAATTTCTCACTATTATATGTTGGCAAGGCTACAAACGCAGCACAAGATGGAATATTCAAGATAGAAATGTATTCCATGTATTAATATAGTTTCTATCGATGCTGGATTTAATTATGTTCCGTGTTTGCCCAAGTTCGGTGGATCACGTTGAATATTCCATCTTGTGCTGCGTTTGTAGCCTTGCCAACATATAATAGTGAGAAATTTTCCGTGCTGGGTATCGTTCCAAGTGGTTTAGTCGGTAGAACGTCAGTGCGCTATACTGATGGCCCGGGTTCGAGTCCCGGCTTGGAATCTTTTTCACTATGTTGGCCTTTGCGCCTTTTAAGCAATTTACCTTGTACTTTGAAATTTGTTTTTCATTTGAAATATTGTATGCAAGGCGAAGGTTTCCCTCTGGAATAATTTCCATGTATTAGTACACCTGTCTTTTTTCGTATGTCGCTCATGATAAAATCACAGCAAAGGTGTCTTTATGCTCGGAAAAATGTCTTCTTTCAAAATAGGAATTTAAATTTAAAAATAGATGTCGTATGCATAGCAAAAATAGCACCAACTTTGTTTATTTTTTAAATGGTAACACCCGCATTTGACAACCTATTCGAATTCCTTGGATCGAGGCAGCCCAGAAAAAGGTATATCTATTTCTTATTAAACTTCATAAAGTTATAAAAGAAAATATATTAGGTGTGTATCTCCAAATTAAAAAAAATAAATTAAATTATCGCAGGAAAAATTGTCAGGAACACACCAGTAACATTGTAAAGGTAATTTGTGTATAAAGTAAATTAAAATAAACTCTCATCTCCCACATTTTATTTAAAAAGATCTTCATATAAATTTTCTGGCTCCTGTTTTCAAATTTTTTATGTGTGATTGAACGGTCACAGAATACAGTCCCTTATGACGTACGAAAAGCAAAATTTCACTATTTTTTGAAAAACAGTAATTGGAATGAACTATAAACTTACACACCCATATTTTTGACGATGCTCATTCTGTTTATGTAAAAACTGACGTAGGTATTCATATATTTTTTTTAATTTATTAATAATTTTTATAATAAAATTTTTGAGTAATCATTTGAGTAAAATATAAGAAGCCTAAATTATGTTTGGGTCCATCCAATGTATCTCACTGAAAACAAAAAAGTTAAATCGGATGATGCTTTGGGACGATATAAATTGAAGTTTGTCACATGAATTTAAAATTAGCATCCTCAAATTTTGGTCTTTCCTAACTCCATGAAAATTTATAAAAATATGAAAACTATATACTTTTCCAGGCTGATTTCATCAAAGAAACTCCAATAAAATGTCAAAAGTGAGTGTTACTGATTAAAATAAACGGTCAAGTGCGAGTATTACTCGGCACAGAGGGTTCCGTACAATAATATATGAATTAGTAAGTGTATTATTAAAAAAAAAATACCGTTGCTAAAAGAATACTAAGACTTTGTGAAAACTATACAACGTAGGGTTTTGTATAGGTGTATGGTATACAGGGTGCAAAGGAAAGTCCCTCTGAAAATACTTGCGAACGGAGATAGCTACAGCTAATAAGTGAGGTAACGGTACAGTAAAGCTACTACGTCCGACTTAATGCAAACGACAGCAGCACCCCTAGTAGCGAAATTTGGAAGATAGCCATTGCAAATCGAAAACGAAAAGAGGTAGAGCAAATTTTCCAATTAGAAAGTTTTAGAGCATCAATTAATTAGTACGAAACGACATTTGGTTCACACGGATAAGGTAAATCATCGCCTGCGTACCCAAAAATGTGAGAAATCGATGAGCGACGCTTCTACTTTGCTATTCACATTCTGGAATTGTAGCAGTGAAAATTTGTAGATTGTGACGTTGTACTGTGCTGTAATGTCTGCAAAGATTCAATTTCCAATGCATTTGAAATTTTAGAATAACCCTTTCAGGGCCAGAAGACTTCTGTTCGTAAACTAATGAATTAATTGACTGACACCAGAATATTCAAACGAATTTCTCTGAAAACAAAAACCCGCTAATTTGTACTTTCATTACAAAAGTAAAATTGTATTAAAATATTCTTGATGCCTTTTGTCAGTTTTGGAATTAAAATTAGGTGGCTAGACCGTCTAGCCACCGCCCTTGAAAGGGTTAAATCGATGTCGTCGTATTGAAGAGGCTTGCAATAGACGTTCCATGCTGATAAATGTGCATGCAGAATTACTCTCACGAGTACAAACGTGTATCGTGAGCAATGGCCAACTTTTCGAACATACTGAGTATTAATTTTTTATCACTGTGAGACAGTTTGTCTTATTTTGTGTGTGTGATGTTATCAAAATGTATTGAGATAAGTACGTATTTATAGCATAAATTGTGCGTATTTCTTCATACTTCTGGCTATTCCATTGAAACGTTTACACAAAATGGAGTGCATCGATTTCGGACGTTTTTTTGGTAAACAGACGAAGATTTATCTTATCCATGTAAACCAAATGTCGTATTCTATTAATTAATTGATGCTCTAAAACTTTTTAACTGGAAAATTTGCTCTGTCTCTTTTCGTTTTCGATTTGCAGTGGCTATCTTCCGAATTTCGCCACTAGGGGTCGCTGCTGTAGTTTTCATTAAATCGGGCTTAGTCGCTTTAATGTACCGTTACCTCCCTTGCATAGCTGTAGCTCTCTCCGTTCACAAGTATTTTCAGGTTAAAGGGACTTTCCTTTGCACCCTGTATACTAGAAAAGTATAAAAGGATATACCATGAAAGTTCAAAGATATATGGAACCTAAATAAAAGCAAATACAGTAAACTCCGCCTAAGGCGGAATCGGTTGAGACTGAGAAAATTTTCCGTGGTAGACAATATTCCGGCTTATGCAAAAAAGGTCCCCCCCCCGCCCCCCCCCCCCAAAAAAAATCTCGATTTTTGATTATTTTTCATTGATTTTCCTGACTCGAAAATCGATTGAAAACTGAAGTTCTGTAAAATCCTTTGTCTTTATAGGTAAATGAGAAACGCTATTCAATTTCTTAGTACCGCTGTAATACATATGCGAATTGGAGGTTTACACACACAAAAAGTAATAAACTTCGAGAATGAGACAGAACGCTATAATTTTGAATTTGAGTACAACCTTAAAATATAATATATTGTACTTTAGAAAATATGTATTTTCATAAATTTGCGTTCTACTAGAAATAATAACTTTTAAATGCAATTTTGTATAGGAAAAAATGTCATAAACAAGAATTCCTAAAAATTTAAACAGTTTCTGCTTCTTTTGAATTAACTTTTTCAAAGTGTTACGGAATTTAACTGACATCCTTGACATTGAGTACTTGACTTAACAGTTTTAAAGTTCGATAAACGAAATGCCTTTCATTTTTAAAATATCTTTTTTTCCGCCTTATGCAAAACTTTAGTTTCGGTGGGACCTTAAAATCCTTTCCGTTTCCGCGTTAGACAGATTCCGCCTTATGCAGCATGAGTTAGTGTAATTTTCTATGGTTTCGCCGGGACTTGAAGAATTTTCCGCGGTAGACAAATTTCCGGCTTACACAGAGTCCGCCTTAGGCAGAATTTACTGTATAGCTATTCTGTATATTTGTTATTCCATATAGGTTTTTAGTTAACCTTTAAAGACATTGTAGGTGTATTGAGAGAGCCACTCAATGGAAACTAGTCACGAATCCCATGGTATTTATGTGATTAATTCTCATTAAATTAGTCTGTTTTTAACAATTTAACGTTTATTGCTTTTATACTGCTACTGGGTATTGCATTAGATAAATATATTCTTAAAATTCGTTATCTAGGCTTTAAAAGCCAATGGAGCACAGAGTACGCCGCGCCGTCTCTGTCATTATGTATGTCCAAACCATCCGTGTCTTTAAGGGTTAATATCTCGGTTAATTATCGACGATTTTTTTTTCGAAATTCATGATCAACAATGCTTTTATTCTTCTGCTACGATAGGTGCCTCCAGCTCTGCTCAACGCTTTTGCTGAAGCTCCTAAATCGAAATTTGAGTGCAACGGGAAAATGTGATTTTCTCAAAAACTGTGTGATGTAGGGTAATCGCTATAATTTTCCTGCAAGGTTTAAATTAATGTCTACTACCTCTAATTTTTTCTTCGTTTTAGTTTCAATAGATTCGGAGTTAAATGGGGTGGGGGGACATATTTTTGCACTACATTTTCCACCATAACTTTGAAAATATAATACCTAAAATTAAATGAAATATATTTTTGATTTCAGCGTTACGAAAGCTTTCACACGATATACAAAGAAAAGATTTTTTTTTTCAAGTAACATAATTAGCCCCTCTACATTTTTCCTAAATATATTTATGAATATTTATTAATCTGTAAATAGGTTGGTCAATTGTCTTTATTACTTCCCTGAATTTGAACTTTCCACGTTGCATAGTTTACGAGTAAAAGGGCTGTGACAGACCAGACAGACAGACAGACACAGGAGTGATCTTATAATGGTTCCGTTTTTACTTTTTAAGTACGGAACCCTAAAAAAATGATTAGGGTGCAATTTTTAATATGTAGATGACCCCTATTTAAAAAAAAATTCATTTCTTATTCTGAAAGAAGATATTATTCCGAGTCAAATGATACCTTTGGTATGATTTTATCGTAAACGGTCTACGAATAAAGGCTGGCACATTTTTCTTTTCTTTTCTTTTTTCACTGGCTGTACAATATTATATACCAAGCTCTAAAAATTGTGAAATGTTTCTTGATATAGCAAGAAGTGTTACGAAAATATAATATTACCTCTTCAGAATTACCCACGATTTCGAAAAGCATTCCTTTATTTTCAGAAACCCCAGAAACCAAAAGACTTCCGACATTTAAAGAAGTATTTCTGAAACAGAAGTTTATTTTGCTGACCATAATTTTCGGAAATGATTTGGAGTAGCTTTCACAGTGTATGTATCAGTTTACTCAAACTGGTATCAACATAAAACATCGGTTTTCTGGATGCTATCAGTTCTCAAGTAAACATTTTCAGCTGCATAAGAGAATTTATAGATGCAATGATTAAAAAAAATAATTTTCATTTTCGACTGTTAATTGAAGATGTTTGTTAAATATGAAAACGTTTACTTGAGAATTGAGAGCATCCAAAAAAGCACTATTTCGAGTTTATACTGGATTGAAAAACCGATTAAGACACTGTGTAACGTTTCCAAAAATTACTGTAACATAAGAGCTTTTTTCAGAAATGTTTCTTAAAATTTCATAAATATATTGGCTTATGGGGTTTCTGAAGATACAGACGCGCTTTTCGGATGCATTGGTAACTTAGAAAAGGTTACATTGTGTTTTCGTAAACACTTTCTTGATAGATCAAGCAGCATTTCTCTCTTTCTCTTCTTTTTTCTTTTTACATTGCTCCATTTGTCGTCATCGTTTATCCCTATATATTCGCTCGCAGTTATATATATATTTATTTTTTTTCATTTGAATGACTTTACAAATGAATGTCCGATATGAAAGCCTTGACCCAGTATTAATTATTTCGTAATTTACAGTTTCTGAGTTACATTCACAATTTTGACCCAACTCAACGGAGCAGCCAACTGTCAAATTTGTATCTAAAGTGATAAACCAAAAGCGCCCCCCCCCCCCCCCAAAAAAAAAGAAAGAAAAATCTGATTGTTGCTGAAAGTGCGCGCGCGCGTGTGTGTGTGTTGGATAGAGAGGAATCTCACGGCATCGTACCTCTCCTTCAACCTAGCAACCAACCCAGTGAAATAATTTTTCATACCACTGATTTCACGTGTACGTATATGGCTTATACGTAGCAGCGTTTCAGTAGCCGACTATCGAACATAAGGCAAGCTAAGAGCTCGACACCATAATCATCCGGCAATTTAAACCCATTGTTATTCATATACAAATTGCATTTTCTTTAATAATGCTACAGGATAATTCAAGCAATATTTAGTGCACCGAGCATATTTTTTAATGTAACACTACATTTCCCCAGTGCTCGAAGTCAGTTTTCAAATGTGCTCTCCAGGCTTCTCCCCTTACTAACTGTAACATTATACTTTTTTTAAATAGAAGTTTATAAACTTTAATCATGTGTAACTATTTTTTAATTTTGGTTAAATCTGATAAGACTAACATTCATTTATATTCTACTACAGTCGTCCCCGTTTAAACGAATGTTGACGGTTCCAGAAATAATATTTGATTAAGCGGGATATTTTATTAAACGGGAAATCATAACTGTAATATTTAATGCGTAACAAAAAGGCAAAATAACCATCTACGGTATAGTTAATTAACAACATAATAAATCGTTAATAGAATAACATAAACTAAAATAAATGCAAATGCTAATATAAAGTAAAGACGTATTATTTTAATGTCAGTACATAAATTTATATAATTTACATCACACTTAATGGGGGTTCGTTTGAGTTTGGTTAAAACTTTGCTACTTTTAACTCACGTTACTTATACAGCCTTAATATAATCGTATAAAGTGGTTTGTTTAAGTGGAATTTTAAAGGAGTAAATATCGAGTTATTTTTCGAATAAGTGAAAAATATCAGAACTACTATCTCAAGTCTGGAAGTGACGGTGCATTGCCATTAAAGCCTGGTTAACAGCAAGAAGTGATGGTGGGGAGATCATTTGACCTGTGCATTATACACCTGCCGGCCGAAATCATTGCAGGAAGAACTGAAAAATTGTTTTCAGCATAAAGGAACTGAAAAGGACAAAAGGTTAAGGGGGTAGGATACCTTTGAACACATCGAAAAAGTAAAAAATATCGCTATGTTCCAAGCTTCAAAACTTGTGTAATAAGTCAAAAATAAAAATCAAACTTCATTTATATGTAAAGCTCATATTTAAATTTATATTTAAAAAATATATATTTATATATAAATCTCATATTTAAATTTATATTTAAAAAATATATATATACTTGTAAATTCATAAATAAATATTGAAATGATAAGTTTAAAAATATATGATAATAAGAGAAAAAAATCTTGCGCGCATGATAAAATCTGAAAATATGCATATGAAGAATAAAGTTTGGTGAAAATAAATACATAATAGTGTTACCTTTATACTAAAACCAAAATATTTGTAAAAAATATTGACTACATTAAAAGATTATCAAAAAAATAATTTTTTTCTTTTTTTAAAAAATATTTTCAAAGAACAAAAACAGAAAAAAATAAAAAAATTACCTTTTTCTGGTTTTAAGTTTTAGATAATACAGAAATGAATATGTGGTAAAAATTTTCTTTTGATTGCCATGCATAGTGTTTTAGTAACACTGCGCGCAGTGTCAAAATTCATCGTTTTGAATAAACGCAACACAAAGTTTAATTTCCCCATGCAGTCTTAATATGTAGTCTTAACAAAACTGCCATAATTAGTAAACTAATGGGATTTTTTTAATGCGGTTTTTTGCATATTGTTCAGAAATGATTACGGAAGCAAAATATGTATTAAAAAAATTCGAAAATTTTGAGGGTTTAAAGGTATCCTACCCCCTTAAAGGAAATTCCAGCTGAAAGGTGCTTTTCGTGCCTATTTTCAAACATCGGTCACACAGTTGTTATTCGATTAAGCGGGGAGGTTCGTAAAAGGTATTTGGTTTAAACAGGGGAAAATAACATAGAACCAATAGGAATAAATTCGGTTCCGGAGGATTCTATTCGAATGAGCGGGGTATTCGATTATCCGTGACCCGATTAAGTGGGGAGGACTGTATAACTTTTTTATTACTCATTCAAGTTTTTCTAAAAGACTTAACAAGCATAAACAAATGCATTTTCATTACTCATAAGTACAATTAAGCCCAGATATTTTTAGCTTGGAAGATTATGCTTTAAGTTACAACAACAACAAAAAAAAAAAGAAGAAATTTTCTGAGCTCAAAGTTCCGATTCAAATAATTTGAAAAAGAAAAATCTAGTTAAAAAGAAAGGGCACGCGTTACCCACGCACCAGTTTTATTGTTGAAGGTTAATGGTAATGGAGGCATGGTGCGGATGTAATTCAGCAATAGAAAATGATATCTTGACCGAAAGTGTCCACGAAGTGTGAATAATGTGATAAACAAAAACTGGCATCTCTTTATCATCCAAAGCAGAAGCCGGCTAGTTCCGTTGTTGAGGAAGCTGCCAATGATAATGATGACTAACAAAACTGTTTATTTGGACTGTACTTCTTGCGACGTCTGCCACGTGACAAACCGTTAATGGGGGCCCCCTCTCTAATTAAGCAGCGAGGTCGAATCTGTGTTCTCCGGGTCGGCCCCGTTCTCATGGGTGTTCGCACCGGATGAAAGCATCGGGCAGGCATCCTGTCTTCACGGTCCCTACGTAGGATGTCGGCCGTGAAATATGACGTCACGGACACTTGTCGCATCTGAGGATCTTTTTTGCGTCAGTTCTGCGAAATTCAAACGTAGTATCGGCTAGGAGAAGATTTACCGGGAATTCACCGTGAAAGTGTTTATTTGAATGACATTTTAATGGAATAAAAATCGACGAGGAAGTGAATACACAATCGTTATATGGAAAAATTTCACTTTTTACATATTTTTTTTTCTCCTGTATCCGGATTTCTCCTATATCGTGCATAATTCTTTGAATTATTTCGCTCTTCCTTGTCCAGATTTCATCAAGGACAGTTTATAATAATTTTTTAAAGAGTTTTGTTAGTTAACAATCAAGCTCCAAGTAAACAAATTGAAGATGAAATAAAATTGGTTTTATCAAAATTATTCGTCATGTAAGACCATATTTCTATCATCGAACTCCTAAGAAATAGGATGCATGCATACAAAAAGATTTAATTTGCAGTTTTAGAATGTATTAAAACACGGAATTTTGACTTGAAAAATATTTTGTCTTTGGTTCAACATAATTGAAACTTAAATATTTGCTTAAAATTTTGCAAATTTGAAAGTGAAGTGGCAAATGCAATTACTAGTGGTCCAGATTTATTTTTAGGAATGATTAAATTTACAACAAATACTCGGAAGAAAGAATCAAGGAACTACAAAATTTTGACCAATGCTTTTGAAATTATACACAATTTTTTTATGGATCAAAGCTTGATTAATTGACTTTCGCAGTCAAATTTCATACAAAAATTAGGTAAGTGGAATTAAATATTAATTTATCTGCATTTTTTTTTTTTTATAAAAAATATGATTAAAGAAGAATAGTCATATTTAGTTTACATACTGTTACACTCTAATGTCTAGAATTTTAATGAATTTATATTTTATTGTTAAATACATGTTTTAGACGTATAATATATCTTTAACAAAATGCTTTTAATTTATGATTTTTCGTGGATAAATAATTATATATTTTTTAAATCTCAATTTTAATAAAAATCCGATACATGGACATTGTGGCAAATAATTTTTAATAAATAAAAAATTTTCGCTGGTGCAGCTATATGTTGGAGATTTCACCTTTGAAGTTAAAATAAAAGCACTTTTGTCGTCAAAAGCATGAATAACAGGATTTTTATAATTTTTTTCAAAACACCTTAAATTAAAATGTAATCATTTTTATTGTGTTTGGGAATTTTTAACAAGATTTTAAAAATAATAATACTTAATTTTTTAGCTTCGTATCTTAATATACTTTTTAATAGATAAAAAAAAAAGTTCTTATTCTTTATTATTTTGTTCTTTTTAATTAATTTATTTACTTCGCAAAATAGCAATTTGAAAACTCAAGATAATTTAAACAAAATATGCAGCGAAACTTAAAAATTATCTGCTTTAAATATGATCTATATATAGAGAGACATGATATTTAAAGTATGTATAGTATATACTATATATAAACTATATATAGTCTCAATTATAATTTATAGTAAATTATGTTTTTAAATATTACATACTCTTACATCTGCGATATCTTTAATTTATATTTTGTATTTCACGTTAAAGTGAAATACTTTTCATGTATTTTATTTATCAGAATGTTATTGTGGCTCCGTTTCAAACTACAACCGTTTATAAATGAAGCAAAACTATAAACTGTAAGCAATTGCATTCATTTAAAATGTATTTGAAGAGGGAGTGATGCATTAATTTTCACGTACTCGTTTTAGTTTATTAGTTTATTTAGCGAAAATTTCCAGATTCCTCAATGACATTTCATATTTTTCTAACTGAAAAAGGCTTTTTCATCTTTCCGCCATTTGATATTTCATCTGGTGGCTTTTCATTCACTTGAATCTGAGCAAGTGCATGTATTTTTTAATATTATAAAATCAGATAGCTATTAAGCCTAGACATATGAGAGTGTGGTATTCTTTTATGAAACTCGGCGAAAACTATCTTGATTTTTTTACGGGGAAACAGTGCTTTAAAGTTATTCAGTACTAAAATTAACAGTGAAAAGTAATACAAAAAAGAGCAAAATAAATTGACTGTTAAACAAATTATTATTTATTCCTTAACTTCTATTTGATAAAATCCATTCTTTTCCCGCCGTCATTGTCAAACTAAACCGTGACGAAAAGGATGAACTTTGTAAACTCGGAGAGACTTACTACACAGGGATCAGAAAGATCACGGTTCAGTCCCTCCGCATCTTTACTTTCTCGGGATGCTAAACGACACGGGGATTTTTTTTCCAGCAAAACATGTATTCTACACGCTCTTTGTTGATGTTTTCAACCACGCACTTAGCGGGAGTCTTCAGTAAATATGAACACAGCTTTAATATGCTATATTAAAAACATATTTATATACAGTTTTACATGCGAAATAGTTTAGTTATTTTGTACAAGGCTAGATATAAACAAAAATGACAGAAAAAGATATAGCTTCTTAAAATCGTAACATTATGAAGAAAAGCGCTTGGTTTCAAGCGCAATTTTATATCTCTTCTTTTTAAGAGGAGCATAATCTTGATCACCAGAAAGGTAGCAAGTAAATATACTAATATTACATTTCATCTTTCCGATATTTTAAGATATTCTTGAATTTTAAGAAGTTAAGTTTATTAAATTGTTAAACATTTTATTTTATTTTAATAAAGACTAAAGTAAACCCGTTCTTCTGACGGAGAGAATGCAAAAAAAAATAACTCCATAGAAAGTCGTAGCGCTTACATCAATGAATGTAAAAGTATATCGGCCATTTCATCCATAAAAATGAAACATATTACATCGATTGCTTAAAGGAGATGTACGTTTCACTTTTATTTCAACCTTGACTAAAATTAAAGTCTCTCATCACAAGGGTAATTTTTCAGAGATAAACGAAACATTGAAACTATTAAAGGGGTGAAATAGCGAAAATCCATCACTAAAATTGAGTAATTTTTAAAAGAAAACTTGCATTTTCATACTTGAAATTTTATTTTTTTATTTTCTCAAAAGAAAAAAAAAATGTATCATTGTTAGTGTCTCCGTGTTGCGTAAAGAAACAAAAGGGAGAAACAAAATAATTGTTTGTAGGTCGACGTTTGCTAAAAGTCAAAGCAAAAACTATACGTATTATGTTTTTTTAATTAAAAGTGTTTTTTAAATTAATCAATAAAATTCGTAAATTCGTTTCAGTTTTGGGATAAACTTTATCTGAAAGTGCATTTTTAATTATATTCTGTCATGTAAAGACTGAAATTATGCGATCTTTAGAAATGGAGATGCAAAGGTTGAACACAATACCTATTGTAACAATCCAGTAAAAAATCCCTTCAAAATTAATTTAAAAATCTAATTTGAATTTAAAAAAAAATCTCTTCGATTGGTTCTTGGTACACATTAGAGTACCTCTGTACCCAATTTCACACTGCTGTCCTTATCCATGAAGGCGTAAGACCGTATACGCAGATAAAAAGACTGGCAAACTCTGTTTTGTTAATTTGGATTACTGGAATATGAAATAAAAATGATAATCTTTTAAGTTCAGTTTGAACCAAACAATAAAATTTATCGATTCAAAAACGGAATTAAGTTATCTTAGTTGAACTAGTTACATACTCAAGATAAACACTGTTTTGCCTGAGATAATTTAGTCTGCGTTCCTTACAAGAATACATATTATTAAAAAATAGAATTTGATCAAAATTTATTCAAACTGAAATAATGTGCGTAAAATTATTTTAAAAATATGCCTAATAACATACTAGGTTTCTTCAATCAGCTTTTCAACAATTTACTTCAAATAAAATTTTTCTTCATAAATTTAATTTTAAACATGGTTTTACCAGAGATGAAATTAGCTTTCAATGTGACTTCTTTTAAACTTTAACTAAATAAGAAGATAAACCTGGGATTCCCGGGTTACAGAATATTGATTAAAACCATCAAATATATTTTTCAGTTGTTAACATCTTTTTTTCTCTGCACAAACTAAAGGCACAGCTATGAATGAGGTATTTTTCGAAAGGTTCTCACATACAGTAAAACACGTTGTTTAATTTTTTTTTAATGCAGTTAATCAAAAATAATGAAAAAATGGATCAGCAAATATCAAAGATAGTGGTGAGAAAGCCTAGCAAGGGTTTATATATATATTTTCTTATGATAACTCTAATAGATTTTTTACATGATATATATATATTATTAGAATGTCCATTAAAAATACTAAAAATCATATTTATATGAAAAATAGCAATAATGCGTTGAAATAAAATTTTGAAACTTATTAAAAGCGATACTTTCATATTGGCCTCGAGCCAGGAGTTAACAGCCGAAGAAATCGCTTTTTGCATTCAGCCTTTTTTATTCTGTTCACTTCAGTGGTTTAAGCTCATACGATAACCATTATATGTTTTAAATTCGTGATTTATTTTATTTTATTCTTTTATTCATTGATTGATGAATGTTTCAATTTCGTTATGGAATATAAGCTGGAAACAAATGATGAACTATTTACAGAAATTTAGGTGCAAACAGATTTACATCTCGTAAATAGTCTGCACGTGATAGAGATAGATTTGAAAAAAAAAATCATGCTTGAAAATTATTTTAAAAACAATAAAAAGTGAGTAAATTGCGATACAATTATTAAACAAATTGCGATTCGGTTTTAAAGCAAATTGCATTAGAAAGTACATTTTCCCCCCTATACGACAATGTAAAAATCGAAAATGTGCGGTATTTAGAATTTTAAAAAATTGCAATAAAAGTTCAGCAATGTTAAATTCAATCATCTGCTGTTACCACCGTCAAAATTACGTTAGCGTTACGCACGGGCACGTTTGTCTTTTATAATATAGATAAATATATCTTATCTTATTTTGACACAACTTGGACTCTCTTATAGACAGATTCCAGAAAGCTAGTTGAAGTCGAAACATCAATTGAGGCGTACTGTAGAAAAGAGAGCGATCAGGATTTTGGTTTGTCTTGCAGTAGCTGTCGCAAAAAGAATCCGAATTACTTGAAATTTGGCAGATAATTGCGTGGGATATCAAATGAGCTGTATAGTTTTTGGTATAATTTTATTAATTCGTTCGAATAAGACTGAGCATTTTCTTTCAAGTTTTAATGCTTTTCTGTGGCCAACCAGCAGTTTTTATGAGTATTCAAACAATTTTAAAATTTCATAATGCACTGAAAAGAAAATGACGTATTTGCAGCAGTAATTCATTTAAATATTAAATTACAGACTCCAAAATTAGGTTGAAAGGGAAAAAAAAGATTGACATTAAAAATTTACCAAAATTTTCCAGTAATTTGACAATATTTAAAACTAAGTAAATATACTATTAATAATCAAAAAATATTTTAGTTTATTTCACCATTTTAATTGTTAGTATGAATAATTGTTCAGTTATTAATTCTTATTACTATAGTCGAATAATATTTAAGGTATATTTTTGTTTTACCATAGCAACCAAGAATAATAACTAAAAAAATAATAATCACATTTTTTTATATGTATAATTGTGTTGTAATCAACAATATTATTATTTATACATTTACAATGAAATATTAAATACAGGGTGCCCCGAAAAGTGATCTACCCACTTTATAAATTGGTAGAGCGCACTTCATCAAACATTTTGTTATGTTGAAAACCAGGATCGCAATTCATTTACACTGGTGTGCGAAACTTAAGCAACCATCATAAAATGCTAATTTTCGAGCGCGCTAATACTTAAAAGAAAATAACATAATTCAAATAATATGTACTATTCCTACAGCGCAGCTAGTCGATGTGACATCTCCTTCACGTCACACATGGTCACAAGTGTGGCAGTCACTACGGTGAAACTACGGTGATATCTTTCACCGTCTCATTATTAGCCTCAAATAATCGTCATATGTTGACTCCACTGACAAGTCACTGTGACTGTTGCTTTTTGATGAGTCACCAGATAAAATTACAATGAGGTCACCCTGTGATTCTCATGTGACTATCCTTTGAAGACTCAATTTTGAAATAATCGTGAGCATCGCATTATAATGAGCTACCATATAATGTCACAGTGAAGTCACGTGGTGACTTCAGGTGAGCGAGACTCTACTGTGAAGTCATCATTGCGCTCCTTTGTGAAAAGTCGCTAGATAATTTCATTTTCTTTCACTTGGGAACTCGTCACAAAACAGCTGTCATGATGACTTTACAACGGAGTCTCAAAATGACGGTCGGTCATATGAGAGTCACTAGGTGACTTCATTGTGAAGTCTGTTGCTCGTCATAAAACAGCAGTCATAATGACTTCTCAGTGGAGTGACCAATTGGGAGTAAGAATGAGATGAATAAAAGATATCACATTTCAGTTCGTTGTAGTGATTGTGATGCTTGTGACCATTTGTGACGTCAAAGTGAGTTCACATGGACTGACTGTGCTGTTAGGGTAGTACTTATTTTCTATATTTGATGTTTGTAGAATTTTCTTTTGAGTACTCACGTGTTCAAAAATTAGCATTTTGTGACTGTTACTTAAGTTTTGCACACTAGTGTATTTAGTAAAAAATATAGGTGACTAGCTCCATTACAAACCCGGATTTTTGTTCATAATTTTATAAATACAGAACATACTGTAACGATGTTTCAACAGTCTTACATTACTTTCTTAAAAATGTGATGATTTTACAAGAAATTCTGGAAATGGTCACCATCTGCATCCAAACAGCATTAAGTTAGATGGTATTTTATATATACTAGCAGGGATGACCGACCTAAGCTCAGTCAAAATTAGCCTGGTGTTCAATTCGATATTTCATTCTCACCGTATCATTCTTGCTGTTTAGATACAATTGGCATGATCCTGAGACATAGTGACCCAAAATGACCCACTAACCGAACTTTTTCGAACATGCGACCTAACCAATGTTTTTCTTGAACCCGAAAACGATAGAATACAAAATTTAGTCAAAATCGTTGAAGTAGTTTTATAGATAAAATTAGCTTGACAGACGGTAACCCAAAAGGGGCCCACTAATCTAAATTTATCGAACACGTGACCTATCCCAATAGTCTTCTCGTGCTGGGAAACGCTGTAATAAAAAATTTTGTTAAAATCGTTTGAGGCGTTTTTTAGATGCAATTAGCTTGACCCACAGTGTCCTAAAAAGGACCCACTAATCGAATTTTCTGGAACATGTGACTTAGCCCAATGGTCTTCTCATGCTCAGAAACGATATAAAATTTTGTTAAAATGTTTTGAGCCGTATTTTTAAATACAATTAGCTTGACTCACAGTGACCCAAAAATGATCCACTAATCGAATTTTCTCGAATATGTGACTTAGCCCAATGGTCTTCTCATCTTCAGAAAAGATATAATATAATATTTTGTCAAAATGTTTTGAGCCGTTTTTTAGATACAATTAGCTTAACCCACAGTGACCTCAAAATAACCCAGTAATCGATTTTTCTCGAACATGTGACTTAGCCCACATGTCTTCTCATGCCCAGAAACGACATAATACAAAATTTTTTCAAAATGTTTTGAGCCGTTTTTTAGATACAATTAGTTTGACCCACAATGACCCCAAAATGACCCAGTAATTGATTTTTCTCGAAAAATTTGACTTAGCCCACACGTCTTATCATGCCCAGGAACGATATAATACAAACTTTTGTCAAAATTGTTTGAGTCGTTTTTTAGATACAATTAGCTTGATCCACAGTGACCCAAAAATGACCCAGTAATTGATTTTTCTCGAACATGTGACATAGCCCACACGTCTTCTCATGCCCAGGAGCGATATAATACAAATTTTTGTCAAAATTGTTTGAGTCGTTTTTTTAGATACAATTAGCTTGACCCACAGTGACCCAAAAATGACCCACAAATCGAATTTTCTCGAGCATGTGACTTAGCACAATGGTCTTCTCATGCCCAGGAACGGCATAATACAAAATTTTGTCAAAATCATTTGATTCGTTTTTTAGGTACAATTAGCTTGACCCACAGTGATTCAAAATGACCCACTAATCAATTTTTCTCGAACATGTGACTTCTCGAACATGCCCAATGGTCATCTCATGCTCAGAAGCGAGATAATATAAAATTTTGTCAAAATGTTTTGAGTCTTTTTATATTCAATTAGCTTGCGCTTGACCCATTGTGACCCAAAATGACCCACTAATCGAATTTTCTCGAACACGCGACCTTGCCCAATGGTGTTCTCGTGCCCGAAAACGATAGAAAACAAAATTTCGTCAAAATCCTTAGAGCCGTTTTCTAGATAAACATAGTTTGACCCACGGTGACCCAAAAATGACTCACTAATTGAATTTTATCTAGCATGTGACTTAGCCCATTGGTCTTCTCGTAATCCAAAACAGTAGATTACAAAATTTAATCAAAATCGTTAGAGTCCTTTTTTTAGATAAAATTAGCTTGACCCGAAGTGACCCCAAAATGATCCAGTAATCGAAATTTCTCGAACATGTGACCTAGCCCAATAATTTTCTCGTACCCAAAAACGGTTGGATATAAATTTTAGTCAAAATCGATTGAGCCGTTTTTTAGACATAACTAGATTGACCCTAACCAATTATGACCCAAAATGGCCCACTAATCGAATTTTCTCTAATACATGACCTAGCGCAATGGTCTTCTCGTGCCCGAAAATGGTAAAATACAAAATTTAGTCAAAATCGTTAGAGCCGTTTTTGAGATAAAATTTACACACACACACACACAATTTTTGCTCGTATTATAATATAAGATTTCGAAATATAGCTCAAAATACATAGAATACCACTGACCTTTTTGCAGTGCACTTCCAGTACTTTACTTTCTATGATATCATCGCATTTCAGGCAAAGCAAAGGCGTTTAGTTGAATATTTTGTTAATTATTTCCTTCGCTGTTAAATTATAAACATAAATACGAGTTCAATTTAAACTATTGAAAACTGTATTTATGACTGAAAAAAGAGGATTACGACGCTGGTTTCCCACACAAAAAATGTTTGTTACAGTGTGTTTTACCGCCTCTTAAATTTTGTACACGACTTTTTTGTATCTATGTTTGGGACACACAGTATGTATAGTGTAAAATTTTATTATTTTTTTTTTTTCGTAAATAAATGGAGACTTCGAAACATAAAATTGTGATTAAAATTGTAACATAAAAGTAGGCGATTATATATATACTAATATTAATTACCATTTTGATACAAAGTAAAATTACAATATTTCATTAATAAAAAATCCCTACCGGCTCGGCCTACAGGCGGAGGTAGATTTCGAAGTTAAGTCTTTCACCAACAAAAACTAAAACAAGATTAAAGATAAATCCAGTTTAACAATTTTATCTGGCCACTTTTAACGAATTTTTAATTTCATTTTTCTGTAAGAACTGGTTTTATCAGAATCATATTAAGGCGGTATTAAAAAAAATATTTTTCCACGCTCAGCAACTCGAAGTTTTCTGACACTTTTTCAGACTCATTATTAAAAGTAAAAACATGAAACTTGCTCACGTGATTTTTTGAAGAGATTTATAAGCTATTATTTAGTGCACACCCTTAATGCGATAATTCTGAACCAGCGCTTTTATTTTGCGTTCAATTAATTAGAACTTGATTTACAAAAAATTATTTTCTCAGTACGGCCATATTTTTCGTTTCCAGCACTATCGCTTCGGGAAAATCGGTTCAAAATGCTCAATTTGACAGCATTTTTTGAAATATATTCTGCCTTTTTTCAAAAAATTGACCAATACAGCACATTATATAGTTTCTAAATAAGAGAACCTACCAATTGGATGCGTTTGAGAACAAAAATGAATTTAAAAGTGAGTCAGAAAACAACCCGTTTGAATTTGTGCACACCCTTAATGCGATAATTTTTTCGTCAACCCCTATTTGTGTTTAATTTGTTTTAGCTGCAGGAGTTGGCCCTATCAAAAACTTGTCAGTATGAAAGTTGTAGATAATATTGAGAAGTTGTATAATAAATTTAAGCGGATTGCATATCTTGTAAAATGACGAAGTTATGAATTTTATTTCTTCTTCAATCCCCCTTTTTTTTTTTCGTTTTTATTTTTTTTTTTTTCGGTAAGAGTTGATCCTATCAAAAACTTGTCAGTATAAAAATTGTAGATAATATCAAGAATATTGATAATAAGTTTAAGTGAATTTTATATCTTAAGAACTGACGAAGCTATGATTTTTTTTCTGCCTAAAATACTATTTTTTTCGCCCCTTGAGCCCATTTTTAATTTTATCAAAAATCTGTGATACATACATTTTTGCCCCTTTTCCTAGAAGTAATAATAACTTTAAACTGATTTGGTATGTATTATAATTAATAATTTATGGGGGTTTTCGGTTTTCACAAAACCCCTCCCTATTTCCGCCCCCTTGGTCGGATTTCTCCCAATAACGAAATTGGGCGAGATTTCTTGCCACTTGATTTTATGTATCAGTTTGGAAGAGATTTGTGCAGAATTATGGAAGTTATCGTGTCCATAAAAAAGTGATATATAAATATAGATAGATAGAAAAAGGTTTCAACTTGGGCTAGTTTTGGGTTCTAGGGGACATGATCGGCGTAGATCTGCAAAATGTTTTCAGAAATTCCAACATAGGGGAGAATGTAATAGGTAGTATTTCCTGCGAAATATACCTGAAAACCTGTTTTCGGGAGATTTTAGTTATACTTTTTCTGACGAAATAAACTAGCATTTATTTAGATAAAAGCTCTCTTTCAGATATTAAGGAATGACTAATAAAACTGTTTTTTTTTTTTTTCAAGCAAAAATTATAAAAACGTTGGAGTTTTAAATTTTTACTTAGAAAAGATAAATTAGCTTTAAGTCTCGTAAGGGTAAGCTCATAGTATAGTAGGCCAATGAAAACAAAAGAGAGAACGCACCATACATTTTAATCTCCAAATCGATACAGGGAAAAACGGAAATAGCCATTCGAATGGAAATTATGTATTCTTCCAATTTGTGTTAAAAATAAACTAAGTTTAGGGGTCATCTTCATGCTGAAATTGTACCAAACTCTGAATTTTTCAGCATGAACACCTAATTTTTACATCATATTTGGCTTTTAGATAAATTTTACATCGATACCAAAATGAGAAATCATTCGATCAAGTAGTTTAGTAACCATATAGGTTTAAAATTTGGAACTCCTAATGTTAAATTCATTTGTACATGTTGGCAAAATATTTTGCTATGCGGGTAGTTTTTTAAGCTTAACTCAAGAACTACTTAACGGAATGATTTGTAATTTTAAATTCCCAATTGTAAAGCTTCTAGAAATCGATTTCTGTTAAAAAAAAATTCATAGGTTGCAATTCATGTTTTTCTCGAAAAATAAATCAAAAAATATATTTTTTCGAAAAAATTATGAACTGTAATTTACAATTTTTTAAAACAGAAATTAATTTCAATAAGCTTCAAATATGAATACAAAATTACAGCCCATTCCGAAAAGTGTTCTTGAATTATTCTTAAAAAATCTCCTGGCATTGGGATCTGTTTTGCAAAAATTACAAATGAATTTAACAATAGATGTTCCAAAGTTTAAACCTCCATACTTCCTAAACTACTTGATCGAACGCCTTCCCATTTGTATCACAAAGTAAAATGTTCCGAAAAATGGAAATATAGTCTCAAAATTATCTGTTGTACTGAAATTTTGAAGGTTTTCTGCAATTTCAGTATGAAAAGCGACCCCCTAAGCTTTTTTTTCTTAACGTAAATTGAAAGAAGACATAATTTTCAGTCGAATATATGTTGCCATTTTTTTCTGGGACAATTTGGTGATTAAAATATATGGTGTGTTCTTTCTTTCTTCCTTTTTTATTTTCCGCTGATTGTACATTTCTACTTTCATAAGTAAGTATTTAATAAGTGTATTATCATGTTATGCAATTTCATTAACTTTTACAACACTGCAGACGTTTAGTTGCAGATAGTATCGTTATTAGGATAGCATGAAACCTCCTGTACAGTCGTGGAAAAAAAGTAAACACCCCTTACTAACTCTGTAAAAAATTATCGTAGAAGAAAGTTACTGGTACCACACGATTGGTAATAAAGTCTACTTTTAAATGATGTATATAAAATTTGTTTAGGGAGCCATCAACATATTAAAACGAACCATAACTTTGTTTTTTTCAATAGCAGTACACAATTCTGATAGCATAAATGAACTCTACATCCTTCAATTAGCATAAAAACAATTTTTTACGCAATTCATACGATAAGTTTCCGAGAAATTACTGTATTTACTCGTGTATACCGCGCACGCGTGTATAACGCGCATACTGGAACTGTACGAGAAAAAATGGCGATTTTTTTATCTCGTGTATAACGCGCACAATAAATTTGACATGCAAGTGAATGAATGACCAAATGAATTTTAGTAAAAAACGTCGAAAAAAAATGTTACATCAGGCCAGGAAATAAGGCGAAAATCTACTTTTAGACTTTGGGTACGAAGTGAGTGTGGGAGTTAGTGTAATAAGGTAGGAGTGAGTGACGTATCATGCTGTGGTGACGTCACTCGCTTAACGAAATACTTGAGAGCGTCCTTTGACAACGTGCGAGTAAGATGGAGAATCGATGTAGTTATACTGCGATATTTAAGTTGAAATCAGTTCAGTATTCAAAAGAAAATGGTCACCGACCTTCAAGTCGGAAGAACAAAGTGTGCGAGAGCGGCGGGATATGGAAGAAAAACTGAAAAAAGCACCTACAAAAAGCGTGCTGTTCAGGGGGAAATCGTGTAAATATCCGCAAGTTCAGCAACAGTTTTTAACTCACGTAACGGATTTGCGACGTTCGGGATACTCAGTCTCGACGGAAATGTTACTATTCGAGGCCTGTAAAGTAGCTATGAAAATGAATTTCAAAAGAAGATTGCAAAGAGAGTCATAGCTAGGTGAGATGGTTTATGATCCGTAACAGTGTCTTTACCAAGAGAACAAATACGCTATCGCTGAAGCTGGCGGAAGAATACAAAAAACAGGGTACCAAGTTCTTCCAGTACGTTATAAGGCTACGAAAACAAAAAGGATATCAGATGTCGCAAATCGGAAATGCAGATCAAACTCCATTGTGGTTTTATATGCTGGAAGCCACAAACGTTCATCATGTTGGAGAAAGAAGTGGTCAAGTGCGCACAACAAGAGCAGACAAGCAACAATGTCCGTTATGCTGGCCAATACAACTGACGGCCGCAAGTTGACACCATATGTGATTTTTAAACGTAAAACTATCCAAAAGAGTCTTTTCCAGTCAACATAATTGCAAGAGCACAGAAAAAAGGGTGGATGATGGATAAGCTCACGAAACATTGGATTAACGTTTTGTGAGAATGTCGGCTAGGTGTTTTATGTCCGCCATCATGCTGGTCCTGGAAAGCTTCTGTGGACACATGACACCTGGAGTAAAAGCGAAAATTCGTCGCTCAAGTGATTTGGTTGTAATACCAGGTGGGATGACGAAAGTGCTGCAATCCTTAGATGTTGTCATGAACTGAGCATTTAAGATTGCATTTCATCATGCCTACAATCGGTGAATCACAACAACAGATCATAACTTCACTCCAAGTGACAGAATGAAGCATGCGTCTCTCTCAACTGCATGTGAAGCTTGGAAATCCATCGCAACCGAGATCATAATAAAGAGCTTCAAAGTGACAGGAATTTCCGATCAGATGGATGGAGCTGAAGACGATGTAATTTACGAGGATATTGACTTTGCCAGTGATAACGGGGATAACAGCAGTAGCGGCAATGAGAATTGCTAATTAGCGTTTAAATAATGTTACTAGCGGTGTTGTAAAAAAAGTTCAAGGAGTGAAATATAGATGCAGCAATACATCGATTAAGTAAGGATTTTCCAGTTTTAATTTCTTCTTTGTTTACTTTTTTAATTCATATGTATGTCGTGTAATTACATCCAGCAGTAAAAAAATATTCCGTGTATAACGCGCACCCGCGATTTTTGCCCTAAATTTTTTTTTTAAAAAAAAAGTGCGCGTTATACACGAGTAAATACGGTAATTATTTTAAAACGAGTATATTTTAGGGGCTGTATCCAAACTGAAGTTCGGTATTGGATTGTTGACCGAGAGAGTTCCCTTCTTGATAAAGGCATCTTAAGCGCCACTCAAGCAGTCATTGAAGACTGCTAGATTACAGGATAGTATAAGTAATTTCAAAATATCTAGTCACTTCTATCGCAAAACTTAAACCATCATTTTGCCGTTTTTAAGCATAATTTGAAAACTACTTTGAAGAAAAATGTAACATTTTGGATTTCCATAAAGCAGGACTTAATAAATCTAAATCCATCAAAAAAATTGTAGGTTGTAATTCATATTTTTTTCGAATATTAATTTCATAATTCATATCATAAAATTATAAAAATTGCAAATTCAACGTATTTATGTTTGAGTATTTCGGTATTATTGTTACACAAAAAGTTAACACATTAGGAACATAATTTCAGGAGATATTAATAAAAATATGAAAATGTAATTTAACATTAGAAGCGCCAAATTTTGAATGTTTATAATTCAAAAACTTATCATTCAAATGACTTGAAACTTGGTGTCTAGGCATAGTTTGATCCAAAGATTTGAAATACCTTGTTAAAATTGGGTATTGCCATTGAAAAAAATGAAGTTTGGATTCGTTTTAATATGTAAATGGCCCCCTAAGCAAATTTTATATACGTCATTTAAAAGTAGACTTTATTTCCAATCGTTCGGTACCAGTAACTTTCTTCTACGATAATTGTTGAGGAGTTAGTAGACGGTGTTTACTTTTTTTCCACGACTGTACAATTTTAATAAAATCATTGTCTAAAACGCCATAGATAGATATAATGATTTGAAATAACAACATTATTCGAAATTATGAACATAAAATTCATGAGACAACGGATGGTTCTCAGGGGGTGGGAGGGGGGGGGGGAGTTTCCCCTGAAGAAAAGTGATTTTTAAAAAGATTTCTCAAGAATAAGCAGCGCAACAGTATGAACAGTGTTCACAGTAAGAATCCTTAAAAGTCAGATATCCCGAATTTTCCGGAAATCTCGTGCGCATATAAATCTTATATATAACACACACAAAAATGGCGGATTGCAGGATTTTAGATATTATGTAAAGTCAGATCAAAATAAAAGTACGCCATGAACTGACGCTCAGACTTCCGATCTGTATATTTACTAGTTTTAGAGATTTTACTAAAACATTGGTTACTTCATTGTAAAAAAGTATTGTAAAAACTATATTATGTTCGAGAATTATTTTTTATATGAATCGTTAACTTATAGGGTGGTTATAAAGAAACTTTACCCTTGTATGAGACCATAGGGACTGTATACCATTCAAAGAAACGGGGTGAATTTCAGGTGTAGATATTTTAAGAAATGGGTACGAGAATTAGGGGAAGAATAACAATTGAGCTACCGCACGATTACAGTGACAATTTTTTAAATTTTTTTAAATGGAAACACTCATTATTTATTCAACGCAAAATGATCTTTACATGAAGAACGATTAATGGCATTGAAACGTACCTATAGCACTAGAAAGGGCTACTTAAAGCTAACGCAAAATGACCATTTAGTGCTCCACATAGGCTGCAAGAACATTTTTGTCACATTGTTAACTATTGCCATTTCGTGTTTTCGTAATCGCCACGATCACCCGAAAAACTGCAATGAATTTCTGTCTCTTAGAATATTTAAATCTCGGGGTATTACACATCGAATCTACAAAGTGCATATGACATGAATAACGCCATTAAACGTGATATTCTGCATTGTCTTCATGACTTCATTTATTGTTTCCCACAATCTTCAGCACGCAATGTGTCATACTCTATGAAGACAAACATTTGAAAATCTTGAAATCCGACTAAAGTTACTTTTTTTTTTGTCGCCTAGGTGGGATCATTAGTTATTCTCACTGCTGTTCTTTGTATTTGTTTTAAGACGTCATTTCATGGCTACAGGAACCGTTTTAAGATCATTTATGGTTTTTCACTGTGAATATCATTTTGCGATAATAATAAAGTGGTCATTGTTATTTCAAATCTTCAAATTTTGTCACTGTAGCCTTAACTACGCGAATTCGATTCTTGCTCTTTATGTCCATGCTTTAAAATACGCTCATCAAAAATGGCATCCTTGTATCCTTAAAAGGTACGGTCGCCAGGTACTTATATATCGACAAAGTCCTTTTTTTATCACCACCCTGCATACATAACTGTTTATTTAAAGGGGTCCGGGACACATTTTAAAATAATTTTATTTATTGAGTTAAAATTTTCAATTTTTTTGTGATGGATAACCATATAATTTGTAAACAAAATCATATGCTAAAACTTCTCCTAATTTATTTAAAAACGTTTTAAATTTAAAATTTGTTAAAAAAGTGGGGTACTTTAAACTCGTTGTAACTCGAAATATTATACGTAGAATTTAATTTCTTTTTCATTTAAATAAACGTAAATATTTAGTTATTAATTGTGATTCAGCATGTTTAAAATATTAATTAAAAAAAATAAAAATATTTAAAGTAAAAATTAAAAAAAATTAACTTAAAAAAATCATATTTTTAAAAGTAAATATTTTTTTTTTCAAATTTGCTAAATCAAAATTAAAGTAAAACAATTGAAAAAAGACATGTTCCACGTTTGAACCAATAATCTTTAACGGTTCTTGACTTATAACAATTTAAAGGCGAGAAATAGTGAAAGAAAACCATCATGAAGAAAAACGCATTTTCACAGGAATTTTCACGCATTTTCTACGGCAACTATTCCTGAACGTTAGATTTTGAAAACAAACGTTTTAACAGGAAATAAACGTAATATTTCCTATTCTAATTAAGATAGAAACATGATTTAAACGCATTTTAGGCCGAGTAAAACAGAGAAATATTTAATGAAAAAAAATTTTTTTTTAGAAAATTTGAAGGTTTTTGTGTCCCAGACCACCTTAAGCAAAAAATGGTAGAAAAATAACAACGAAAAGATCCCAAACTTATTTTTGTCTCTATTGTGCGACAACAATAAGCGGTTTGTTTAAAATCTCTATAACTTTTGAGATTAACCTTGCTGCATTATAAAAAGCGATATAAAAGACATGACTTCAAGAAATTTCGTAGAAAAGTTCTTTGGTTGCTAAAAACTAAATAATTAAGGCTAGAACATTGAGGATTAATTTGTACCTCAACGACTGTTTCGCAGCTGCATTATCAATAAAAATTTCATAATGCAGGGTTGTAAAATTCCAGTTTCATTTTTATTGAAAAACTACCTATGTCTTAAGCAATTACGTGATTCATTAATCAAGATATTAAAATAGTATTAACATTGATTGTAATATAATTACTGCTTTTCAAAATTAATGTACATTTTAGCCTGTAACTTTTCATTGATTTTGCTGCAATTGTTAAAATGTTACATTTTTAAGAATGCGCGTTTTGGATTTTTTTTTTTAAGTGTTCACTTTTGCAAAAGTTAGATTTTAATGTGTGTGAAATAATTTATTTGAAATATTTCCCATTTTTTATATAAACGAAATTGAAATTTGTCTCATTTATAAACGCAAAAATAAAGGTGTGCAATAAATTTGAAAAAAAAAAGTATCATAAAATCAAATTCTGAAATTGTTGCAAGCAAAATACAAAATAATCTAATGATTATTTTGTATTTTGTTTGTAATGCAAAAGCACTTTCGCCTGTACTATTTTTATACTTCGTAATACCACGAAACTAATTAATTACGTTAACTGAACACGACTTCTTGGAACTGAATTAACTGAATTGAAATTCCACTGTCGCCTAACCAATGAGATAGAGTGAGGAAATAATTGCTGTTGATAAGTTAGAAAAGAAGTAATTTTCGTCATCGCACATTTATTTAGAATATTTACGAAGTTTTAACAAACAGAAAGGGATTATCAGCAGAATATGCAATGTTTTATTAGGTTTGTGTCTGTTGGTGTATTTATTTTATTTTTTTCATTTAACGGCAAGGCCTTTTTTTTCTATTAAAAGATAAACAGGTGAAAATCGAAGACAGTGAGGGGGAAAAAGTAGATTTCTCTATATGAAAACCATTCCGAATCACTCCACAATAATATTTAAATTAAAATGTTAATTTCCTGCATAAGCCAAATGCAACACTATACTAAAGCAGACACACTTTTTGCGTGGATTATATGTACCATACTTTTCGCGCATGCCGTGCTCTCGTGTAACACGTGCATCCTGACTTTTAATAGTTCCTTTTGAGCAAAAAAAAAAAAAAAAAAAACACTCTATAAAAATATGAGAAAATGATTTCAAGCAGATTTTGCTCTATTAAAATGTAGCAATTGTAATTGTAATTGCACAATATTTGTAAAGTATTGCTTCATGATTTCGTATATTGAAATAAAAAATGATTGTCCATCGATTATGTAAACTGAGGGAAGTTATAACGATTATACAGACTGAGAGTAGTGATTATGAAACCTCACACATAAACCTGAAGTTTATTGTTATTAGCTATTAAAACAATACAAAGAAACGTACAAATAATATTATTATCTGATAGCAATATTATTGGTAAATAATACCTTTATATAATTAGTACTAATAATCTAATTAACATTAATAATATTTTATATACTATTACGGGCATTCAAATCACAAATCATCATGTATGACATGTAGCTCTGATTTTTAAATTAATTTTTGGAATAAAAAAAAACTGTGTGGCATACCCGAAAAAATAAGATAATAGACGATAAATTATCGATTTTTTATTAATATTTTGTCAATTGTAAATCATGAGAAAAACACTGAAAAACTCGGTAGCAGATGTAAGTGAATTTGTTGTAAAATATCCAAAAATAAGAAAATGCAACAACCAGAAAAAAATTAAGAATATGGACAAATGTAAACGAATAAATATTTTACTATTAAATTGAATTTAAATTTTAAAAAACACTATATATGTGAGTGTGTGTCTATACCTTGGAAGATGATTAAGCTAGAAATATTTAGAAAAATATCCTCGCTATCAAACCAACAGCTTTCGGGGGGAAATGTTCTCCTATCTTATACGTTTGAAAAATAAGTAGTTTATTTCTTTTAACCCTTTCGCAACGAGCGTCCCTTTTAATCTTTTATCAGCAGTATTGCAAATAAGAAAATCTTACCCTAATTTAATCTCATAAATCCTGCGATTAAATAAGGCTAAAATAACACTTAGAAATTACTGGTAGAAAAAATGAAGGATTCCGATCACCCTATACGTTGCATATACGCGAAAGGGTTAAGGGAACTAAAACTAAGTATATATATATGTGATAGATAGATATAGGTTTCATGTTAACGTCAACATTTTAAAATTTTATTCACTTAAACTGTACTCCTGCATATAGCCAATAATTGTTAATCGTTGTTATTTAGCAACTTAGTAATCTGTTATGGGTTTCTATTGGGTTGATCGGAAAGTCATGTCGTATTTTGCTAACATATGTCTTTAGTGCGTTTTTTTGAGTAGAAGTGCCATGCGCATGCACCTCACTGAAATACTAGATAAGGTCACACTTCTAACCCATTCAATAAACAGGAAATTGTTCGATTCGACTGAGTTGGGTAGATTTTATACGGATTTGAAAATGGGGGAAAAACTGCTGGTTTTCGCTATATTTTGTTTTTTTTATTTCCGCAAGGCAAGAATGCGACGCAAGCTTGTGAAAATTTGCGTAAAGTTTATGAGGACGATGCTCTAACGACACGTCAGTACCAGCAGTGGTTTGCAAAATTCCGTTCTGGCGATTTTGATGTGAATGTTGCGCCTCGGTCAGGAAGGTCATTGGAGGCTGACAATGACGAAACAAAGGCAATGGTTGAGTCTAACCGACACGAGAGATTTCAGATGCACTAGATATTGCTCAATCAACCGTTCATGACCATTTAAAGAAGCTCGGATTCGTAAGCAAGCTTGAAGTTTGGGTTTCTCATGAGCTGAAGGAAATCCATTTGATGAAGCCGTTTGAGCATCTGCCATTCCCTTCTTAAATGTGAAGAAAACGACCATTTTCTGAAGCGTATGGTCACTGGCGACGAGAAATGGATTGTTTACAATAACGTCGTACGCAAGCGGTGTTGGAGAAAACGCGATGAACCACCTCAATCAACGTCCAAAGCGAACATTCACCAGAAAAAGGTCATGCTGTCATTGTGGTGGGATTTCAAAACTGTTCTGCATTTTGAGCTCTTACCAAAGAATCAAACGATTAATTCAGCCGTGTACTCTCAGCAATTGGACAAATTGAACAATGCAATCAATCAAAAGCGGCCAGAATTCCTGAATCGTAAAGGCGTTGTGTTCCACCGCGACAACGCCAGACCACACACGAGTTTTGTCACCCGCAAAAAGCTGTTGAAGCTTGGTTTGGGATGTGTTGCCCCACCCACCATACTCACTTGACCTTGAACTTTCAGATTACCATTTGTTCCGCTGTTTGCAGAATTCCTTGAATCGTAAAACATTCGATTCCGATGACGCTATAAATCGGCATCTGGTACAATTTTTCGCTTCTAAAGACATGTCATTCTACTAGCGTGGAATTATGAACCTTGTTGAGCAATGGCGAAAGGTGATCGAACAAAATAGCCAATACATTATTGATTGAATTCTTATTTTTATAGGAATAAATCACCTTTGAAAAACATAGTAAAAATACGACATGACTTTCCGATCAACCCATTACCTCCAATGCAATCATGAAAAGTTTTTTGTGGCTTTCGGAAGTATTCCACAATTTTCTAAATTTGGTTTTGCTTCTTGGCATAAACTGCTGACCGTTTTTCGTGTCATTGCCATCATTACAGAGCTCCATTTACACCTGGTAATGAAAATTTGAGCTATTATTTCCCAGCCACCTTCCCATCATCTGAATAGGACTTAATACATAATTTCATTGTAGGTGTTAAACCTTTGAATGGCGGTGGGATATTATATATTCCACTTAATTTTAATCCCCAAATGCTCCAATGACACCAGAATATTGTTTTTAATATGTATGTTATTTTCAAATAAATTTGTTCGTAAATCATGATGTCATTTATCCGTTTCATCATTTTAGCAAGAGAAGTACTTTGCCACTGAAGGGATTAAATCGAAAATACATTTGTAAGAATTCGACGCTATTTTTAATTATAAATATTCTCGAATAACCTTTAAAACAGTTAACGTGTTTTCCAGTGTATAAAACAGACTGTTTTACCCTTAAAATGCTTCTTAAAAATAGGTTGTATGTTATATAATGAAGATACTTATTTTTTTTCTCACACTCTCTTCGATAATTCTCATGTTTGTACGTTGTGTACATTGCGCTTTTGTTAGTATTTTATTTTAAAATAGAAAAAAAGAGAGATAATTATTTACATTGACTAACATAATTTATAGATGATGCTATTTAATCTTAGAAAATTAATACTTTCATAAGTTAATTCTACCAATTAGATATTTATGTGCTACTGAAGTTCTAACATAAAACATTTTTTTAATGTAAGTTCATGTGATATTATATTTGTATTTAATTAAATATTTAGCTTTAATTATAAAAATTAGCTCATAAGGGATATTAAACTATATTGTAAAAAAATGTTTCTTAAAACTAGAAAAATATAATATAATAACGAACGAAAATATATAATAGCCACTTCCGAGTTGCTCACGATTTCGAAAGAAATGTCTGAAACAAATATGTTTTCAAAATTTAAAAAAGCATTAAAAAAATCTGCCACAGATCTTTAGAAACGTTTCTGATTAGGTTTAAGGTATATTTATTAATACATTTGCTCAACCCGGAAGATAAGTTTTTGGGATGTTATTCATTGTCAAAGAGTTTTCATTCATTTTTTTCATGAGATTATTCATTGTTTTCATGTTCAACAAACATAATAAATTAACAACTTTAACGTTAATATTAAAATTAATATTACTTTATTATTCTTGAATGTATAAATTCGATTACGCAACTGAAAATAATTAATTGTGAATTGGATAGCATATCCTAAAAACCGTGATTTGAGAAAACTAATTAATACACTATAAAAACTACTCGGAAACATTTCCGAAAATTAATGGCAGCTAAAGAAATGCGTTTATAAATGCTTCTTTAAACCTCGAATATATATTGATTTCTAAGATTTTTAAAGATAAAGCTTGCTTTTCGGAATCGTGGGTAACTTGGAAGAGGTTATTTTATGTTTTTGTTCGTGGTTGTTTTACATTTTCGTAGAATCAGAATAATTTGTCAGCGGACATTTATCTATTTTAATGAAATGAAGTGTGTGTTTGCGTGTGTGTGGGTCGCTTTTTTCAAAGTTCATTTTTTTATTTTCAAGGTTTCTTTCCCTAAAAAAATGCGTTAAATTTTCTTATGCGTCTTATATACCGGGACATGCGGTATATATGTTTTCCTTACTTCAAACAGAAATAGTATAGTCTTAAAGGTAATGACAAGAAATTAGAGGATTTATTTTAATAAAGCCCTTTGTGGTTAATACGCACAAAAATAAATATGAATAGAAATGAACTCTACCATTGCAAAAGTCTGAGATATCCAATAGAACACTTTCTCTGAAAGTATGTCTTAAAGCATGCGTCATTTGTTTACTATATTACTATTTGCTCAACATGGATCGACTTAAATGACCAATGACTTCTTCAGTAAACTTATACATAAAAAATCGCATTACTTTCTAAACTTGTCTAAAATTTGTCTTATGCTTTCTCTAATGCAGGGTAATTTAACACATTAGCCATGCGAAAAACTTTCTCAGAATCATAGCTCGAAAACAATAGACTGGAGCAGAACTTGCCCCGAATGGGTTGTTTTTCTATAACCCCATTCTTATCGAATTTCACTTCAAAAATTCAATGTTTTGTGCTAAAGGATTAACTTAACTGATGTAGAGAATGGCCAATTAGTGATAGTTATCCCCGATTAGATGAAAAAATTACCGTTTCCTTGTTTCCGCTTTGCAGGTCTCAGTCATGCTGGAAACATTATAAAAATATCAGTGTTTCAACATAGTTATTACACTTCTTGAACAATCTTTTGGATTTACCAGTTTATGTAAGAATTTGAATGTAAATACACGGACCTACTCGATTTCCCTCGCTTGATGGTATGATGGTTGATCGAAGAACCGCTTCAGGACTGGTTCAAGATTCTCATTATAATGCACAGCTATATATTGTCATATGGGTTAAGATGGTTCTCATAAAAATGCATGTCGCGTGTACTGCATGATGTATATTAGAGGTTCGGCCGTACAAAACAATCTAACTAAGAGTACGTACTGAGAATGGATACGTTCGTGTAAAACATGTGAATCTAGCAGGAATAAGGTGGTGTGTTCAAAACACGGGAATATGGATATTCATGTTTGTGATTGTAAGTTTATATAGCGTCAAGAATGGAGTATTATTGTCAGTATACTAGTGTGAATTTTATTTATTTTGAAAGCAAGTTAAACTATTTGATTTATTGATTAAATATTCTATTACTCATACTGAAGTAACTCGATATGAAAATAGTAAAAAAAAATCTTAGTGTATAATTTAAAAAATATATTTTTTATAATTCTTGAAATTTATTTTCATAATATGCTGCTTTACTTGTTTAAGCTTATATTATGCTTTTTAAATTGTTTATCTTAACATTTTGATTTTCTTGAACTTTGATCTGACTGCCGTTGTTTTTTAAAGTCATATATATATATATAACTGAACTCAAGTAAATTATGTTTTACATATGCTTTAATTTCATTTCTACTTTTATTAGGTTTTTAAGAAACAAAATTAATGAATATTTGAACAATTTATGCACTACTTTTGCATTATTTATACTTTTCTACGCAATTTTAAAGAGAAAAAAAAATCAAATTATTTTTTGTTTTTAATGGAGTTCAATAAATCGAATTATAATGATAAAATTTAGAAATGGTAGAAAAAAAGTAATGAAAGAACTGTTTATCTTTATGGTGATAAGAGATTTCAGTCGCCAAAAAAGTAAAATTTTCACGCAAATTATATTAATATAGAATGGATCAAGTCATGGTTTTTCGCTTACTATTTTGTAAGCTGGAAAATTAAATCAAGTATTTTCTATTGGGATTTGTTGCGAATTTCCAATAAAATTACACTTTCTTCTGAATTTGTTTTATTATAAAATAAATATTTATTTTAAAAGATAAGATTTTCTCGAAAATAGCAAAACTGGTACTTAATTAATAAAAAAAAAGAAAAAAAAAATCTCAGTTTTTCTAAAGGTATATTTTTCTGACTTCGAACGATTTCTTTTACATTTCATCGTCCATTTTCCTTCTTTTGCTAAAAGCTTAATTAGTTCGAACGTGCAATTTGCAAATTTAATAAAACTTGTAAGACTATGAGACCTTTTGTCTAGAGACCTCGCGCTGCTGTGAAGTAACTTAATTTTGTTGCGTTATAAATTCATTTATTTTGGGAGCACTGCATTTCTGGAAAAAAATAATTTTCCTGAAACAGTTATCAATACTTATATTCATGGTTACAGTAATTTTTTTTACCACTTGAACAATCTTATGGGATGAAAAAATCGTAGCAATTAAAAGTTTGCTTTAGCATAGTTCACTTAAGTTAGGTTCTAGGCATGTCAAAATTTATAAGTTGTTTAAAAAAGCAAAAAAAGAGAAGAACACTAACTATTTTATGCATATGATTTAACGTATGTTTAGAAATAGAAAGCAAAAAATAGTTTTCGCTTATGATTTGAGTAACTGGGTAATTAATTCAAATCGCATTGTCTGTATAAATGTTATTTGCTTTATATGCACAGATATTAACTTTTCAAAACTAAGAAGAGATGGTAAATCGTTAATACTGAATATGATTAATTCAACTTATAACAAAGGGTAATTTTTCACGAAGAAGAAATTTCAGTTTTGTTATTTTCATTAAAATATTCAGCCGTTCTATATTCATCTATGATATTGCGGGCTTGGACTCTTTTTAAAACTGCTCTGTTTGCATCTTTATATATAATATCTTAAAGTGCTAAAATTATGCAACATCTGTGTCGAACCAATATATATATATATTTTAATTAACTACAATTCAATCAGTTTTAAAATATTTGAGCTGTTTGTTTTACTTCTGACATTTATTTTTATGCTATGATTTATTATTTAAAAACATATTTGAGAAACTTGTAACTTTTTCCTGCTCATATGTTTTCAATTACAATCATGCCTCTCTAACTAAGCAAATATGTATATTATCAATTGTTATTTCTTTACATTTTATTGCTTTTTATAAATATAGTGTGTAACATAAAATTTCCACTATTTATTCTTTTAGTTTAATCACAGTTCAATGTTTAATGTTTCAGATCCAGTTCTTACTTTTTATTCATTTTTTAAATAGGATTTGGTTGAAAATGCGTTATGTTATAAACGTTACAACCATTTACGAGATTAAATGCATGCGTATGAGCATGCTTATATTTATATGTATGTGTGCTCTTCCAAAAATATTTGAATTATAATTATATATCTTTTAAGAAACATATGACCTAATACATAAGAGTAACTTTAAAAAATAATGTATTTAGACTATGGACAAAATACCGAATTGTGGGTATAAAATTTTGTCATTTGGCATCGACTACTTTTCCTACAGAACTGTGTTCTAGGTTGCCTTTTTAGAGGAAGTAATTCAAATTTTCATTGTGAAATCTATGTTTACTAAAAATAACATTATTTCTTACGCACTCTTTGCACTATTAGTATTTGAATATTTTTGGCAGCGTATATGAGTGCATGCTCTCTCTTTCACTCACTCACTGATTTACTCACTCACTCTTTCACACATACGCACATGAAATTCAAACAGCTACCTCGTCAAAAAATGAACAAAATTGATGACTGCATTTTTAAATATTTTATCAAGTACCAGATTTCTTATACATATATAGATTGGAAGTAGAATTGAATAAGAGACATCGTCCAGGCAAGGTGAAAAATGAGCATTTGTTTAAAATAAAATAATCACCAATCAGTATATCAATTTAAAATGAACATTTGCATAAAATAAAATAAATGTACATTTTAATAATTATTTTCGTTTTTGCAACTCTATTAATTCCAGTTTTGATATTTTGTACTCGCTCGCAAACAGTGCAAGAGAATAATTGACATTTCGAGGTAAAATTAGATCACGAAATTTAATAGTTTCCGTTCTCTTGGGTTAAAGATATGAGTATCATCTTCATTAATTTTGATTAACTACTGTTTTTAACAAGTCTGTGGCATTGAATAGCTTTTAGTATTCCGACCTTATCATTTCTGATGGAAAAGTTCTTATTTTCTATTTTTCTAAGTCCATGCATGATATTTCATATAATTACATCTGTTATTTTAAATTCTCATTGTCTAAGAGCAGAAAAGTTAAGCTTTCTTATTAATGAATATTTTATTTTCATTATTTATTCTATCTCCTATTTTATTATTTTATATATCCTTTAAATACGATGGACAGAACATGTATTTATTTAAAATAGACGTACTTAGATATTAATCAAAAAATACTTCGTGTTTTAAAGTAAACAAAAATAATTAAAATGGGTAACATTGTTAAATGATTAATTCATCCAAGAAAACAACAACAACAACAAAAAAAACATTTTCGATTTCTTCTATCAGTTTTGAGAACTCGTAGGAGAAACAAAATGTATATTATATACCAACGAAAAAAGCTTACATAAAATTAAAAAATAATTAAGTACTGAAATGAATCACGACAGAGCTTATTTAACTAATAAGAATTTAACTGCATTCATAGCTTCAGAAATTAATGAAACTGTCATTGAGCATAGAACATAGAAATCATGTTTTCTCGTCAAAGATAGATCATTGTTCTGTCAATTCAATAGTTCCTCACGGCTGAAAAGACGAATAATGTGATCCTTTAAAAAGTAGGCATCTACTTCTTCCAGACGTAATTGTTAAAATATTTAATTCCAAAATTAATCTCTAAATTTATTTTCATTCCGTAGTTATTTTCCAAGAAAATAAGAATACTCAATCTTTAGAGAAATAATAATTTGTCATTTCTTTAAATTCGAAAAAGGGGAAACATCTCCTTATATTCCAATTTTATGTTGTAAAGGTATATTATAATAGTACTAAGCTTTACAAGTTGTTCAAATACCACAACCTTCTTAGGTGTATTTTAACATTTCTTTTTATAAAGGGCGATTCCATTGCCTTGTGTGGGACATTTAGATTAATTTTTCATGAAAACTTTTGCAGTTATGAAACTTATTTACGGTTAAAAACTTTTAAATTGTTGACCTAGCATGAGTACTCTACGTATGGGATATTATAAATAAAAAAAAAAAATCATTCACGTTTTTAAATGAAAACAAAAATTAATAAATTAGAGCGAGCTGTCACGGCAGGACATACTATTGGACAGTACTTTTCAAATGTTTTGCTTCTAAAAAGAAATTATCTTAATCTGCTGTGTTTAAACAACTGTAGATTTTTTTCATGTATTTTCTAACTCCTTACAAATCATTCATTATGTTGTTTGTTTTAAAAAGTAACATTTAGTACAAGTAGTAATTTTTCTAATAGATGTCATGTGCAGGACATTCTTGTCACCTGTGGGACAAAGTGTGAATTCCTAATTATAAAAAAAGTAATCAATTCCTTATTAACTGAAAAAGTTAATTTAACATTTATTTAACAAAATCGCTATCTTAATATGAGGAAACAGTTTTGAAATTAACAAAATGTATTATTTAAACCAAAATCAAATTTTGATGAAAGAAATTGTATGAAAAAAATATCAACAAAATAGTAAAAGTAAATTATTAATGACAAAAGAAGTTTTATTGTTTTGTTTTAAATGTTTGAATGCATATTTATATATATATTCAAATTTATAAGAGCCTATTAGCAACAATTGGCACAGAAATAGCTTTTACTATTATTTCTTCATGTTTGTACGAAATTTTATCTCGATGTTGGGCCATTTGAAATAATCTCAGATTTTTTACTCTTCTGTGACTTTTATAAAAATGTATTCTTATTTTATTAGCAATTTTTCCTGGATAAAGCTTGTCCTCATAATTCGCAATAATCCATTTTTCAAATTTTAGATCTTCATTAGAAATTAAGGTTGTTGAATTGTTTGACTCAAATGTAAAAGTTTCTTTAGACTGGCAGTAGGTATGACAAACTATGTTTCTCTCCTTGTGTTCAATGATATGGAAGCTTGATTTTCCTTTGATAATAGTTAAATTTCTTCAAGGATTTTTCTTATGCATTCTTTCTTCAATTTCCTATTTTTTAATGTAGAATATCTTTATGCTCTGAACTGTAAAAAACCCACTGTAAATTAGCCAGAACAAACTCGATCACAGTGAAGGTGCTGTATCTTTCTTTGGTTTCCTGACTATATAAACATGGAAAATACAGTAGTTGCGTAAAATTGCCAGCACTTGTGCTGGCAATTTTACGCAACTACTGTATTTTCTATGTTTATATAGTCAGGAAACCAAAGAAAGCTACAGCACATTCACTGTGATCGAGTTTGTGCGCGAGATGAACAGTATTTTGTACTGTAAAAATGTCGTTTTTTTTTTTTTTTTTACAGTGTGTGAAAAATTGCCTGTTAAGTCAGCAAAATCTTTATCAGATTAAACTATATGCATTTTGCTCTAACTCGTCATCTTTTGGTGCACAAGTGCTTTTACATTACCACCCATCCCATCAATTACTCCTTTTCCATGTGAATGTTTTTCCTCCATACTTTTCTCCGATAAAAAGTTTTTCCGTGTAATTTATTTTTAAACTTAGAGGGATGCTTTTGTCTGAGGGAAACTTTTACTAATAAAGAAATTCGGTAAAAGAAAGATAGTATCTTTGTCTTTATTTGTGGTATTTGAACATATGGGATAAGTATGATAGTTATCATTCAAGGAAAAAAAAAGCTGCAGCAGTGAACAAAAACGCACTTATCCACGACCCCAAAGCACTTTGTACTTTGTTCTGATTGATACTTGGAGGAAAATGACATTCCAAAGACAAATTGCAAAATTCTTATGTGTTTGCTTCTCTGTTTTATCCTTGTTAAATTTCATATAATGGAGTCTTTTAATATTTACATGATTCATTATTTAAGTCATATTTCCCATTATAATTTCATATTCAACTCTAGTTTGCGATCTTTTGGGTATGCACAGTATGCAGTTGAATTTTGCCATCTATATTCTCTCTTGTCTTTCACAAAACAAGTTTATTTGTATCACTAGGAATTGTAACTAGCTTTTCCATCACAACATTTGTCACACGATAAATACACCTGTTTACTAAACAAAAGAACATTCTAAAAATATATGCTAATAACATTCATATTTAGTATTTAGAATTATTTCTATTCGAAATGTCCCACACGTGATGTACGCGTGGGGCAGTATAATATATTGGCTTATTAATTTCTAAATTGATATTATTTAAAAATATTGTTGGAAGACGTTTATACATAATAAGGTTCTTTATAAGCCACAACCATTTTAAAATATAATTATTGGTTCAGTACCAATTTAAAAAACTAGTACTGATATTGTGTCACGTGTGAGACATAAATTTACAGCAACTTTTATTTGTAATAACATAACTTATATTGTAGTAAAATTCTCAAAACATTGCATAAAATGGAAAATTAACTTGCATATGATAAATTGTAACAGCAAAAATCCCAAAGTCAAAAAGAAAACAAAATTAGATTATTTTGAAGTCAATGCTTTTTTAACCGCGTGGTATTCCGATGATGTCGGATATCTTTGAAGCACTGTTTCCATTCGCAAAAGTGAAATATTGAAAAACTATTCCAAGATATGTATTATTTGGAGTTTAAAAAATAACTTGAGTAACTTATATAATTATTTTTACAATATTTTTTTCTGCTGAAAAATGTCTTGTTTTTCATGGAATGGCCCTAAAGCATTAAAAATTATTCATTAAACATCGGTATTTTTCAATATGTGTTGCTAATAATCATGCAGCTGCAAAAATATCAAATAATAATCAGGATTTGATTGTTGCTTAAAAATCTATTTCTTAAAAATACATCATAAATGTTATCATCAAAATCTTTACAACATGTAGAATTATATCATTTAGCTATTTAGCATTTTTATTATTCAATCTCCGTGTTATCAAATGCATTTCTACCACAGCACTCATCCAACAGATTTTTGCAAATTTACCATATTTTAAAATAAGGAAACTTTTACTATATGGCAAACAAGTCATTTAGAGGTTTAGAGAATTCACTAAATATGTAAAAATTAAAAAGATAGAATATTTGTGGCTATTTAAAATAGTTTTTCTTTTTTGCAAAAAGAATGGGCTAAATTTTTGTTGCTAAACATTTTAAGCCATTACCTAATTGGTATTGTGAATTTATTATTTTCTTTACTAATGGGAAACTCACTAACGTCACCCTTTCGAATTTTCCGAAAGTTTCAATAGTTTTTAAAACAATTCATACAAGTTATTTTGTTTTAGTAGAAATAATTTTTAAGTAATAAAAATAATCTACAGGCAATTGTTTATTTACCTCGAATATTACATTTCTTTTTTTCATTTGATGGTATAAAAAATACTTTAAAATATTGAATTGACCTGTTTTGAAATGAATAACATTAACAAACTAATCGTTATATTAACTTTCTTTTAATGCTTTGTCGTTTTATATGAAGAACAGTTTATTGCACATATTTAAAATAATGTAATATTGTACCATAATTTATGTAACATAAAAATCGCGAATTTTGAAGCTAAAGGTAATTTATTTTCATGCCGCAATTTTTATTTTACATGCTGTACAAATATCAATTTTATTACATAATTCCTTCATTCCTTTCGGTTTAAAGATTCTTTCTTCCTTAACCACATATTATAGACAAATATCAAATAAATATGAAGTAACATGGAGTATTAACGCAAAGTTCTGCAAAAATCAATATTTTTTTAATGTATTTCAAATTATTAACGCAAATTATTCCTATGAACACTGGAAGTTTACTCTGTTTAGAAAAGTTCTCTATAGGTACGAAAGTATTTTCAACGAATAAAATATAATTAGTAAGGAAAACTTAAAAAAACTAAGCAAATAAAATCAAATAAAATCTATTAAAACGTAGTATCAAAATACAAAAAATAAAATAAAATAAAATAAAATAAAATAAAATAAAATAAAAAAATAATAATCCATTTTCGTTTCTGTCTTAGCAGGTGCACTCCCTATTGTAATAGTATTTTTTCACCGGGACCATGAATTTCAGGTTCCATTATCGCAGGTTTTACAGGAGTCCCTCGACTTACGTATTATGCGACTTACGTAAATTCGCAGTTACGTAATAAATCTCGAAAATTACATTTATGAACACACAAGCGCATTTCTTATGCATTTGCATACTTTTTATAATTATTTTATAAATAAAATAGGCAGATAAAAACCACAACCATAATATTGTTTTATATATTAGTGAGAGTTATATTTTTATTAGGATATACAATCAAATCTTTAACAAACCTAACTCAAATCTAATTAAAATAAGACAAAAAATCTGGGGTTCAAACCTTAACAATTATGTTAGCTGAATTCAAATCAGAACGAAAGCTCATTTTAAAGATTCGATGAAGAGGAACAAGCGTATTTTTTCTTCTAGCTTCACCTGTTCGTTTCATGTAGATTGAAAATTGTTTAAATCAGTTCATCAATGTTAAATTTATAAATCCCACATTCCACAACAGGTTTTTTGAAAAGTGTTCTTTAAGTTTGTTTTTATATTTTTTCATACGTTTATAGCTTTTATTAGAATAAATACTGCTACATGATGCTTTATTTATAAAATAATACTGTTTAAGTAATATATATTTATATACAGGGTGGTTATAATTAAACTTCCCTTATAAACAGCATCCTACAGCGCAAACGGGTGAACGGAATGCAATGAAATTTGGTATATAGACTATACATGAGATCCGCTCACAGAATTTCGAAAAAAAAAATAAATAGTTCCAAAATGTCCACCAGAGGGCGCCTTTTCCGAAAAACATTAAATTTAACAATAAACAGCCAAAAAAGCCGGTTTTACATTTTATTACTCGTAATTTTTGTTCTGGATTGTTAATATTGTTTCTGAATTCCGTTTTGGTCGTTTAATATACTACTAATTTTTAATATATACTACTGATACAGAACTAAACAAACATTCTACTAAACAGAAATTGGTTGCAATTATACTAAATAATATCTTACTATATATCATAAATAGTTGTTCATCTGAAAAATGGTATAAATAAAAGTGGCTGAATCAGTGTAAGTTAAACAAAATTATCATATTCTACATATTTAAGGCAACTGAATACTTAAACCGCATACATTTTGTCATTTCCCGAACTGTTTCTTTGCTCTTATCTGCACTTCAAGTGATTAGGAAACTAAAACGTCTTATCATCTGTGTATTTTTTTTTATGTCTTATCCCTTTGGGTATCAAATCAATAGTTCAGCTGTTAGGCATACAAACAGAAACAAGTTAATAATGCTAGTACATATTGAATTTGTGAATTTTGCAATGCCGAAGAGCGGCGATTTATGTTTGTTCCAGAATGTATTGGGGCATTTTATACATACATATGAATTCCACGTGGTCAGATTTTATCCAATTGGTAAGTTATTTAAATATTATTTTAAAAATAAAAATCGCCAGACGGAGTTTAAGTTTTCGAAAAGTATTCATGCGAGTGAATGTAATATTTAGTGACTTTAGATCCAATTTATACATTTTATTTGCTTTTACCTTTTATCATGTGTCATGTATGCACGCGGGCTCATGTTATTATATCGGGAAATATTTTAATAAAATGTTGCTATATTATTTTATACAGAGATATAGATAATCGAAATTTATATTATATATTTTCTGTTTTTTCTTGTGTAAACATCTTCCCATATTTACATATTTAACAAAAATCCAAAGACTTTTATAACGTGGGGAAAGGGGGGGGGGTAATACATTCATTTTATCGAACAAATATAAATTAAAACAGATGCACAGAAACCCAAAATTTACATTAAAATCTTAAAACAATTTATTGCATAAATTTTCTATTCTGTATGTAATTTGTAAAAATATTATTCTATTTGACGCAAATATATAGATATAAACTGCGCTGTACTACCGAAATATAATAAGCACATAATTTAAGAATGTATAGCTGTTTTACAAATTCATTTTTATTTTATTTATTTTTTAATATTGATTAACTCACTCTACAAACTTCAGCCTTTCTGGCATAATTTAAAAGTACTAAATATATTGTAGAAAAAACGACTCAAAATCTTTCTTTGGATTCCTTCCAACTTTTACATATAAATCAATTTTATTTTAATGTCAAGCGTGCTCTGTATTCCGCATTTCATCAAAAAGACATTGCCCACCCACGGTAGGAAGGCAAAGCCGGTCATGAAATTTTTTGAATGCGGATATTAATAAACCGGAACAAAAACATTCGGCAGATGTGGGTAATAAGACAGTCAAGTTAAAGAATGCTTGAAAGAAGTTTTTATAAACCTGTAATTTAAAATCGATTCAAAGCATTGTTTTAGAAAACTAGCAATTTTCAAGAGCATGAAATCTTTCTTATCATTTGTTTTCCTGTATTTTTGCAAATAACAGAAAATTAACTCATACATAGTTGCTCATGGAAATCTGCATTCCACTTTTCACCATTCAGGATTTATTTTTGTATTTTCTTAAGGGGGGCGCCACAAAAGTAGAGATATCCTATGGAAATCAGCTGATACTGACTATCTTTTATTTGGGATCTACTAAAGCTAAATAACTACACTTTTTACTATCATTAAGATATTTTAATTAGCTATATTTTAATCGCTTTGTTTTCTATGAAATCAATTCCTTTTTAGTAACGGTAATTTAACCCATTGCGATTCAACAACACCTATTGAAAAATATTTACCCAGATGTTAGAATACATCATTTTAAACATGTAAAAAATAATTAAAAAATTTTAGTGCATAAATATAGAAAAATTATTGACTAAAAGGTACTTTATCCACATCTGCAAAAAACATAAAATTACATACTTCTCATAAATATTATAATTTTCTAATACAAATTTGTAATGTATACGAATTTACCTTTGTACAAAATATATTTTTATTCAATTTTTATTAATCTATCTCAAGCCTTTTAGTTTTACAAAATTTACGAAGTTAATTTTATCCATAACGATGCTAAACTTCTCAAATGATAAATAAAACTTTGGGATGAAAAATTAACTCAGTATCGCTATCTGTTGAGAGTTCTATGAACAATTTATATTAACTGATGTGTTGGAAGATAGCAGCAATAAATAAAATTGTATTTCAAAGCGCACTGTACACAGGGCCTGTTTATCCAAAAGGCACGCAAAGCACGAGCTTCCCCTCTAAAATTTAAGAGGGCCCCCAAAATGGCTGTGAAATGTTTCCTCTAATTCCTATTTTTATTTTTAATATTTTTGGAAGGGAAATTTTGCCTAATTTAAGACATAATTCATACTGCTTCAGGAAAATTATTTAACCGGGAAATAGGAATGTAATGAACAGGATGTTAATTAATAATATTGCATCCTAATGTGCTGGTTTGAAACGACCTGGTTAATTGAGCACACAACAACTATATGTACGCAAACTACCTGTAGTATAACCAGTATAAACAAAGAACATAAAATACTGTTTAATGAAATATGCGTGAACTTGGTTATGAACCCGGGAATAATATTTGTAGCATTAATGAGTTTTCAAGTATGGTAGAATTTAGAGAACTTTTGCCAAATGAAAGGGGTCCCCAAAATTATACTGTGCTTCTCCAAGATTCAGAGCTTAAGCGGGCCCTGACTGTACAAATAGCATTGAGTTTTGGGTATGTTGTACAGTGCGCAGCAAAAGTTTAGACAATGATGAATTATGCTTCTGTACTGAGAAGAATGAAACGAATTGTTGTAACTCAACTGTCATACATTACTGGGGCGTTATCCTTCATTCACAAACAATAAATTTTAATTTATACAGTTTACATAATATATAACGACAAAAAGACAAATTTAACATTGTGGCAAAAGTATAGACAATCTGTCTGTTAACAGAAAAATATCCATAAATTAAAATCGAACTGCACCTACATTGTCTGCTATTAATGCAAAAATGTGACTTTCCATCGAAAAAAATAAATCCCGCATCGCTTGGGGGTCTATCTCGTACCAAACACGTTCAAAAGCAGATCTAAGTTCATTTACAGAGGAGTATTGTCAAAAAATTGCATAAACCGAATGAGATATGATGCCACAAAAGTTTTCGATTGGGTTCAGATCAGGGCTACACGCGGGCCAGTCGAGAACAGTAATATTTTGAGAGTTAAACCAATTTTTTTAATTTGTATGCAACGTGAATAGACGCATTATTTTGCTCAAATACATACTTTGGAAGAGCTAAAAGTTCACCAAATGGCTGTAAATTGTTTTCCAATGTATATATGAAGTCTTACGCTGCTTGGCGATCATTGAAAAACTCCAGAGATACTTGAGAATTAAAACAAAATCAGGCCCAAATCATTAACCCTTTCGAGGGCAAAGGACACCTAATTTTAATTCCAAAAGTGACAAACGGCACCAAGAATATTTAATTAAAATTTTCCTTTTATAATATACGTGAAAATAAGCAATTTCATAAATTCTAATAGCTTCGTTTATAAATTCTGGTGTCAGTCCATTATTTCATCTGTTTATAAACAGAATTACTCCGCGACCGACTCACTTTTAATGCGATTAGCAATCATCATTTGTCTAGATGCCAGTTTAGGGATCCTTCTATAATCTCGTTTTCTGACCACACGAGACCTTCCAGATCTATGTTTTGCTTTGAAAGAGTCACCCTTAGACAGTACTTGATAGACAGTCTTCTTTGGGCGATTCAAAGTAGCTGAAATTTCTGCAACAGTCTTCCCTTTCGATTTCAGCTTCCATGCTTTAATTACTTCATTTGACTGAAAATTTTTAGCTCGCGGCATCTTCACTAACCGATACTATCGCGAGGTGCACTTAAATACTTCATGCATGTGACGTCATAAGTTTGAAATCTGCGTTTTTCCGTGAGCAGTTGCGAAAAATCACAAAAGTGTCTAAACTTTTGCAATATGCAAATTTCACTTTTTTCAGTTAAATTAAATAATATACTACATTAAAACCGTTATTTCTGTCCTAAAACGTTTAAAATATATTTAAAAATAAGTACAGCCATTTGTATAACCCAAGTGTTCGTATTTTTTATTTAAAGGTTAAATATCACCAGTGTATATACTTTTGCTGAGGACTGTATGCAACGCCGTGATTATGAAGGGTTAAAATAAAACCTAGAATACTTTGTTTGCGAAATGACGTTATTGAAGTTTTTCTTGCCTAAATATCAATTTATTCTTTATCTATACTGTAAAAAATATTTGAAATCTCTTCATTACTTACAGAGAAAAAGTTACTTCAATATCATTTTGTTTTCCATCGGCTTTCCCAAATGTTGTTGTCCCTTTAAATAAACTTCACTGAATGTGATATACAACTTTTTAGATATTAGATTAAAATTCCGTTGTAACTATTCACTTATGTCAACTGTTTCTCAAATTTTAGAACTAAGAATTGGTTTTATATGTTACATGAAATAAAAGTTACCAACGTATTACATTTTTAAGGACGTAGATCACCTTCAGAAGCTCGATATTGCTTAATTTTAACACAATATTAAAAAATTCTTGGATCTCTAAATAATATTTCTTCAAATTAAATAATTTTTTTTGTGTAAATTGTAAAAATCTTTGTTCCTGTTTTCCTTTAACTATTTTTAAAGAAAAATAATTAGAAATTAGTTTAATTAAGGCATGCTAATTAAGGATTTTTTAAAAGATAATTTGGCATACATGTGTTGCGCGCAGCATTATTAAAAATATATTCTATATATCCAGTTGATATTAGCTATATATATTCGTAAAATATTGTACTTTAACTTCAACCTAAAATAATAATCAAATTTACAGATGGAGTTATTTTTTCAGCGATTAAACATTAAAATACAAAATTTATGATAAAATTTCAATAAAAATTTTTAAAATAAATAAATATGTTACAAGTACTTACTTAAAAATAGGTAGAGGTTATAAAACTATGTAAAATACAATATAATACAAAATATTAAGTTTCTACGTTACATATGTAGTTTGGGAAATAGGACGCGCGGAATGTCAAAAATATGTGTTTTGAGAAAAATGACTTCAAAATTCAAGCTTACCACAATTTGGATAGGTATCGCTCCACATGTTTTATCATAAAAGCAGTTCTAATTGGAGTATCGTCATAATTTTTCTTTTTAAAGTTTTGTAGCGTGTCATCTCTATATAATAAAAGGCAGTGTAACGCATCCGGGGCGAACCCATCAATCTTACCAGTCTCCGATAAGATGGAGCCACGTTAGGCTTAATTTTGATTTGAGATGTATATGAGAAAACTTATCTGCCTAAATACAAATCTTTTCTACCTGAAATGCCTTCTGTTCAAAATTATTTTCTATAAAAGATTCAAAACTAACAAAATTTCAATGATTTAAGCAACCAATTCAGAAAACAAACGTAGCGCACTTCGTGCGTAAAACGTAAATAAGAAGCTGTGGTAGAGAGTCATTCCTTTTGTGATTCATTGAAAAAAAATTTAAACCATGGAGCTATGAAGATTAAAGGAGACGACATAAATGACATCACTTGAAGCTGTCCCACACCTGCTGTGTGACGTCAGCCGCGGGTAAACAGAAGAAAAACACCATTAGGCGTGAAGAACACTTTAACAATGCTTCCCCTTCATTCTTTCGGATGGGGTTCAATCCGAGATACCTATTTATTAATCAATATACATATAAAACAAAATTTGGAGGGGGGAGAGGGGGGGGGGGGGGGGTAAACGATAAAAATACAATTTCAAAGTGTTATTAAAAAAATAGTATTATTTCAATAGTTGCAGCAGACTGTTTTAATTACGCAGTTTTATTGCATATTTGCTAAATTTTTGTTTTATGAAGAAATCTTAATTTTTTTATAGTATATTAGCCGAAAATCCTGGTTTACCAAGAAATAGTGTAAATGCTAATTGTGTGTTTATTAGAACATAAACTAGCCGAACTTTGCTCATCTAAACGCTTCCATATTGTCAATTATTTTTTATCAGTTTTTCAAATTTTAAGTGAAAAACACAATTTTTACCGACCGTCCTAGGACGGGCATTTACACTGGTTCTTTAATAATAGACAAGAAAAATGACTTTTTAAAAACTTTTAAGATGATCTCTTTCCTCAAGTGAAAAGAAATAAAAGTACAGATAATAAAGAATGAAAATGATTTCACTATCGCATGGAAAAGTTATAATTAGGCTTATTAAAAAGTGATCATACTCAGAATTATCTGTTTTAACCCTTTATTCTCTGACAGCATTTTAAAGTACTATAATTAATATGTATTAAAATTCATGCAACAGATCCACTGGCGGTAACACAAATTTCAAAATGCTTCTAAATCTGTGCTTAATTTAATATTTTATGTGTTAAAAGCTGACGAACTGTGAGTTAGGTTTTAACATTTCACATTAAATTAAGTATGTATTTTAGAAATATTTCGTCAACTAAGAGAAAAAGAGACGTCTTTTAAGAAGAGCACATAGAAAAAAGAAGTTAAAAATATTAATTTCCTGAGGAGATATTTTAAATATATGAATGAATATGTCCATAGGTTTAACATTAGCGGTGGGAATTTGGAAGTTGACTGACTTACAGCCTTAACTTTCATTGTTTACGGAGCGATGAAGCTCATTGAATAATAAGATATTTCCACGTAAGTGGTATGTAATACACGCCAAGTTTTAAGAGAAAATGTTACACTTGTTGCACCTTTATCGCCTAGTCTCAAACTAAATTCTCTACTTTGACTATTTTATGTAAGGTATAGAAATTCAAGGTATTCTTTATCATATTACAAAGGTTGGAATAAATATATATATTTTTTGTTAAAAAGCGGTAGAAAATGCTATCGGAGTTTTGAACCGACTTCCCGGACATTATTAAGTGGCCATGAAGTGATAATGCAGAATTAAAGATATATCAAAGTTGTAAAAAATCATGTTTTTCCATTGATTGTACCTTGAATGTGAATATTTAAAAATTTCACGCGTATAAGAAAGGAAATGAAATTTTAAATGTGCCCGAAAGATTTGCGTTGTCAAACCAGGAAAACAAATAATTGAGGAATGAGCTTATCACAATCTACAGTTATTTTCCATATCTTCTGTTTATTGTTTGTTTTAAGCCACTGCCTTTTGGCATATTATGTAAAACGCATTAATTATATACATTAATCTTAGTGTTTTTTCTTCTTTTTTTAATAATGAATAACAAGATACATGTGTTTTCAAATTATTCCAACTAATGTATGGCAGTATTAACTCTTTCGATTAAACTCTAAATATGAGTAGTCAAAACCTTGCATTTCAGAAAATATTTTCTATAATATACAATAAGCTAGATAGGGGAGAGGGGGGTACCTTTGAACACTGTAAATATTTTCCTTTAAATAAATTATATTTTTTAAATATATACGGCAGCACAGTACTACTGCTTCAATGTAACAAGAATACAAAGCTTTACTATTTTGCATGCACACTACTGACTAAGCAAGATATGAATATTTTGCTTTCTTGAATCTGAACTTAACAAAATAAAGTTGTAAGCTTTTTGTTGATAATCTTGTATCCCTAAAATTATAATTTACTATTTAATAACTAAATAAAGATGTTAGCTTTAACTTATAAGATTTGTTTTATTCGAATTCTCAAACCTAATTGAGTAAAAAGTTGTAATGCTAAACTCCATGTGATGGGGCACCATTGAACGAAAAAGTTGGGGCACCATTGAACAATTAAAACTATGAAGTAAAGAGTTATAGATGTATCTAAATATTATTATTGTTGAAATTTTTTTTAAATATGAAAATTAAGAATTTAATTGTTTTTATACTTAATATGAAAGTCGTACTGATGCAGGGTTTCAACTACAGGCAAATTCAGGACACACAACAATAATTCATGATTAAACAGATTTCTCTGACAAACCCTATACTGTTTCATTTATAATGGTAAACATTATTTCTGGATTTCATAAAACAGTGTTTTATCCTTTTTCTATAACAATTTGAATGAAAATGATTTCCTTTTAGTTCAATTTCATGCAAAAAGAATTGCAAAAGAACATGCAAAAAGAACATTGGTCAGATTAAATTCCTTAATGCCAGGTTTATTCGTAAAACAGAACATACGATATATTTTCCAGAGGCATCAGATATTAATTTGGTGGATTTTAAGGATATTATATAAAAAAATTGCCACAATTAAACATAATTGGAGGGATTCTCCGTTGTGTCTCAACAATGTGCTTTGATGAATACAAATTTGGTTAAATAATAAAAATTAGTAATTTCAGTTAAATGTAATTGTGTAATTTTATTCTTATTATTTTATATTTTGGAAAGATATGAAATTTTTAATAAAAACTGTCAATATTTTCATATTAGATGTAAATTTCCAACTGGGCTGTTTACCAATTAGAATAATTGTGTTAATATTAATCTAGAATATTTTTATATTTTGTTTATTTGTTCAAAGGTGCCCCTAGCTTGTTCAAAGGTACCCCTACTTGGGGCAGGTTTGAACAGAAAACTTTCAGCTTTAGCCTCACAGCATATTTAATTTGTATTAAAAACTGTAATTTTTTATTTCATATGATGCAGAATTACATTCTTTCTTTCACGAAATATTTAAAATTCAATAAATATAATTCAAGTAAGAAATATGTGGATTTTTTAAAAAAATGTTCAAAGGTGCCCCCCTCTCCCCTATTTGGAACAAGAGAAACTTTCATTCTTATATACGCAATTTTCTTTCTTTTTATTAAGGAGTTTTATTTCGGAAAGTACTTACTATTATGTATAATAATTTTTTTATTATATAAGGGGAGAGTTTACCTTAAAATTGGTCAAAAAATCGATTTTTCTTTTTTATTATTAAATGAAAATCTGTTTAATTGTGAATATTTCGACACCTCATTTTTTCCCATACGATAATTATATCGCGAGATATTGTAAATGTTGTTAATGCACTCAGCCAGGGCCGAAACTAGCCTTTTTTGCACCGGGGCAAACATGGATTTTGACGCCCCACGCCCCCCTCTTCCGAAAAGTATATTTACAAAGAGAATTTTACTAATTTTCTAACAGCCGACTTATTTTAAAATTTAAAATATGTAATCATAAAATATGTAATACTGAACTACGTAATCTACAACGGCAGATCCAAGGTACAGGTCAGGGGGGTCATGACTCCCCTCTGAACACCAAGAAAAATATTCTAAAGATCACTTTTAAAATGAAATATACAGTAGAGTCCCGCTTAACCGAGTTTCTGCTTTAACCAAGTTATTTTCTTCTGATGGACTGAAGGCTTCCATTATTATGAAGCAGCCATTATAAATGAAGTGTTAGGTGAAGTTGAAAGAGCAGTCGTAATTTTTTTTTCTCCCATTTTGACCAGAAAATCAGAGTTCTAACTTTTTAGTAGCTGCTCTTTCATCTTCACCTAGCCCTTTATTTATAATGGCTGCTTCATAATAATGAAAACCGTCAGTCCATCAAAAGAAAATGATCCATTCCAAAGGTATAATCCTTCATTTGGCGCCCCTTCGTTCTGGCGCCCGGGGCACGTGCCACCTCTGCCCCCCCCCCCCCTTAGTTTCGGCCCTTCACTCAGCGTAAATACCCACACAAATTAAAACTTTAAATGTTTTTTTCTCCATGTTCATATTTTCTTCACTTTCATGTTTTAAAAATGCCAAGGCTTTTTTTGTATTTGAGATAGAGATTTAAACTGTTTTGTACATGTTATTTATTATATATCTGATAAATCTGCGCATGGAATTATCCTTCAGGTTTGTCCTTATTTTTTAAAAAATAAAATTAGGAAGATGTGTTAGATTTCATCGTTTTACACTACATATATAAGTAAAGTATATTAAATGTAAAATTGGATGTATCTAAAAATCCATGCGCAGTCTTGTGTAATACACATTAGAAAATATTTTTTTAAAAATTGGGCAAAAATATCAATGTTTAAAAAAGTGTAGGTTAAAAAATTCAATTTTTTATAAACTTTTTTTTTAAATTTTTACTTAAATATGCAGTTATCTTTTTTTAAATGTACTTTTATTTGAACACTGAAATGCAGTGAGTTCACCATTTGAACCATATTTTTTAAAATAAACAAATTGTTGAAAAGGTAAACTGCCTGCTTAAAACAAGCTAACTTGTTAAATTTCATGTGTCAAGAATAAATAGTTTTATCCGATTTATGATCTTTATATGCTTGATTTCACTGGCGCCCAGAAATTTACGAGAAAATGACACTATGATTGATATCGCAATTCTTTCCAATCCGTACATCAATCCTTTATCTCAATAATAGTAGTTACAACAAATATCATTGTACTGCTCCGTCGCATGTAAATAATGTATTCTGAGATCATAGTTATGAGATTTATTCGATAGTGTATCTAAAACATTGATCGATAACTAACCATTTGCATTCTTATTTTTAAAAAGACTGAGCATTACTTGCGTTATCTTTACTTGCTAAATATCTTCAGGCATTTCACTTTCACAAAAATAAAAAAAAAAGTTCCTATACGAACATTCAAGCATTCTCCGATTATTTGTTTTAAGATATTCTGAATAAAGAAAAAGAAAGAGAGGGAAGCAAGATAAAGCTTATCTTACATTACAGAAAGTAGTTGTAACACTTTCTTAGAATTGACGCATGCCTTGTCAGTATACTTGAAATTAAAAAGACAATAAGCATAGTCTTTTTGTGTCCAAGTAATTAAAAATGGGCATTTTCACTGTTAGAATCAATCTCTATTGAGTTATCAGTATCATTAAATTGCCTAACGTTGCATTCTTTGTTTTAACGACATCACATTAACTTAATATGCAAGATAACTCCTGTCAATGACAATATAGAATAATACACTGTAGAGTAATTAAAATACATTTCTAAAATTATGTAATAAATACTTTTAATCTTTTTAAGTTATGAATATTATAAATAGAACATGATAAATACCGGCCGTACCAAAGTCGATGTAATAGTAGTTATCCCTAAAACTGCTAGTGTTGTTTTGCAAGGATCTGTATATATATTTAAATAATAAACAATTAAATTTAAAAAATCAAAAAACCCTACTGCGTAAAAATCGAACTAATTAATTATTTCTCATCAATGTAAAACTATTTTTTTTTTCAATTCCTACTATTAGCTCACACTCTCGCTATATATATCTTGTTCAAATTTTCAATCGTTAATAAAATACTTATTATTCATCCAATCAAGCTCAAATAATTTTTTTAAACTTGTAGTGGATGACACTTGATGTTAATCCAGTTTTTTTTCAAATATTAATTCATTAATTAAATTAAATTAATTAATTTTAAATAATCGAGGGAGCCCTCTTCTTGATCAAGGCATTTTAAGCGTCACTCAAGAGAAAAGAAGAATGGGAGAAAAAAAAATTCTGTTATTGACCTAAGTAGGAATTGACTTAAAATATTTTTTTTATATTACTTGTGTATATTACTTACTATTTTTTTATTTACTTGTATTGATGACTTTTAAATTGTGTTTAACTGTTAGTTCCTATCTATAAACACAGTTTTGATGAGGTCTATAGATGTCTATGATGGTTAGAGTTGCAGTAAAACTAGAGATCCTACATACACAACTTCCAGGTTGTGTAATATTTTAACGGAGCTTCTGACTGTAAAACAGTCAATGAAACATCGTCTTCATTTTGAAAGACCTATCCAATGATATGCCACTCAATAGGGTGCGTAATTTTTTTCGTCTCTCCCGCCATTTTGTATTTTACGGCCGCCATTTTGAATTAATAAAAACAAAACCTAGCCTATAACCATAGGGCCGTTAAGACGAATTGATAGAGACCTCATTCATTAAAATCCATCCAGCCGTTGGGATGTTTCGAGGGTATAAAGAAATCCACTTACACAGATACGCGTGAAATACATAACCCTTCTTTTCAGTCGAGTAAAAAGACAATGTTTTATACGGTCCCTTTTCCTATCCTATAACTTATATTTTGAAAAACGTTTCCTGCATCTAAGAAACATAAAAAAAACCCTATCCTTTTACGATCAAAACATACCGAGTTATGATACTTTGAATTTTATGAATCTTCAGCCTTTTCCGGCACTAAAAATACGTCTTTCTGTCTGCGTCTTTACGTTTACATTAGAAAACTAATTGAAAAGAATGTAAAAAATGATTGAAATCGGTTTTAATTTTCTAACGTTATCGAGTTCCATATATATATATATATATTAACCCTTACATTTCCGCAAGGATGAAATTTTTCTGAAATATATCATTTTTTTTTTTCGCCATCTTGGACTATAAATTTGAAGTGTACAAAACAAGTTGATTTTTTAAATAGGTTATTATGGTCTGAAAAGACATCATGCAAGCCGAAGAATGTGACACGGCTCTAAACCAAAACATACAAACATCCAAGTTTGAGTTCGAACTGTTTTATCTTTCATATGCTAATCTAAATTTCGTATTTCGAATGAAACTTACTTTTGTGTTAAATAGAACGTGTGCGGCTATAATGTATGTAAAAAAATAAATAAATAAATAAATAAAAAATGTTACAGCATGCTAATCTCTTTTGTTATTAACTTGTGTGATTTGTAAAGATAAGTAGGTTTGTGTCAAACTATTTGTAATATTAAAAACTTTGCAGCTTTCACCAATAAATAAAATTATTTTTCATTCTAGATTAACCGCTGAAAATTTTTTTTAGTTTTTATATTGTAATACGAAATCAAATCTACCTGTATAACAATAATATGAAGAAATGTCAAAAACATTGTTGTTTAAAAGAAGTCATTAAGCATTTTAAATCAAATCTGTATTAGAAATACACTACTCAAAACAATTAGGGAAGCACATGCTTTTAACGAAATTACGCAAATATTTACACCGATAAGTAACGTAAAATAAAACATCCATAATTTAAAGTGCTGTAGAAAACAGATAAAGAAAAAATTCACATGTAAATTAAAGTTTATGACGTCAAAAACTAGAAAACGGAAATAAATGCAGAAATCTGGATTTTGCAGAAACATCTGTTTCACTGCCTTATTTGTAAAATTCAATTGCTCAGCTTGTGTTTTGAGAAAAGGTGGCTTGAAAATTTCACAACAACATGATTTACCGCAATCCATGGCTTGGCGTGTTATCGGGACATTTGAATTTTAGGAAACACAACGAAGTGTAGTGTACGCTGTTGGAGTCGCAAGATGTGTCCATGAAAGGCTGTGGAATCGATTCCAAGACACATGGAGTGGTTGTCATCGACAAGTACAAGGTCTAAAATGTGCTAACACAGAAACTGATGACCGATATATCCTGTTAACATCAGCCCGTCCAGACGGAACGGGCAATGCTACTCAGCTGCAAACACAGTTGTTCTTGGCCAAAGGACGAAGGGTGTCCAGCCAAACAGTCCGAAATAGGCTTCATCAGGGTGGTCTCTATACACGTAAGCCAATGGTCTGTATTCCGTTGACCTCAAGCCACTGTGTGGCCCAAAGAAGGTGGGGAACAGAACATCGAGTTTGGAGGCAACGTTGTTGGAGTCAAACTCTGTTTACAGACGAGTCCCGATTCAGTCTGGATGTGACATCTGATGTGTTTTGGCATGGAGAGAAAGAAGCACTCAAAATAATCCCACATTCGTTCGTGAAAGATCACATTACAGACAAGGTGGGCCGTTGCTATTGGCTGGAATCAGCATAGGTGGACGTACGCGCCTGCATATCATTCGGAATGCCACTTTGACGGTCCGAAGTTATACAGACGAGATACTGAGACCTCATGTCGTATATTGTGTTGCAGCAATTAGTGATTTCTTTTTTCCATGCATGATAATTCCAGACTTCATACAGTTCGTCTTGCGGAAAACATGCTTGAAGCTAAAACAATACAGCGTATGGAATGACCAGCATGCTCTCCTGACCTAAATCCGATCGAGCATGTTTGGGACATACTCATATAACGCATTGCTGCAAGACCGAGGCCTCCTTTTACTGTCCGGGACTTGGAGATTTCATTTCTTGAACAGTGGAACAGTATTCCTCAAAGTCTTATCGATAACATCATCGCATCCATCGAAAACAGATGTGCAGCAGTCTTAGCTGTTCGAGGAGACCACACGCCATATTAAAAATCTTGCATCATTTCTAAATAATACTTTTTTTTTATCATTTACATGAAACCAAATTGTTGCCCTAAACCATCTTTTCATGTTCTTTTCATCTTTTCAAAGAATAAAAGCTCCCTTACAATTTTTTTCCGTCTTTTTTCTGTATTGCGAATTGATACACGTATACTATCCATTTTATGCCCATACATGACTGTCTTGCACTGTTCTCTTCACTTTTTTGCTTGCTCCCCTAATTTTTTTGAGCAGTGTATATAGGAAAAGGAAAGAAAAACCATTCAAAAACTCGGTTCAAACGTTAGAACTATAAGCATTTGAAAAACTTCCGATAGCAGTAAATCATATTTCATTAATTCAAGAAAATATGTAATATTTACTATTGGTAAAATATTATCTAATAATCATATAGACTATTTCTAATACAGTATTGAATACAGTAACAGTGATTATAACACGAATAAATACTATGTTTGCATAAATAAAGCCATTAACATTAATAATATAAATAATATATCATAAATGTTATAAATTTCCAAGTGGGTCAAAAAAGACCCAGATTTGATTGAAATTGATTTGATTGAAAGATTTGATTTGGTTGAAAAGATTATTCACCCACTTGGAAATTTACAACAGTTATGATTTATTTACTAATTGAATTATTGTGCTAAAAATTAATCTAATATATCATAGGGCAAATATACACTCTTCGACATTAAAGAAATAGGGTAATGCACTATAAAATGCACATTTTGCCCAGTATTAATGTTTTGCGCTTTTTTTTGTGTGTGTGCGTGTGTGAGGGGGGAAGACACTGGTGAAATCTGGGAGAATAATTACTTTAATACTGAGAATTTCTTATCTTTGGAATCAATTTAAAAGGAAAAAATGATTATTTATTCAAACGGAATCTATACTGAATAAAAGAAATCATTATATTACATGGAAATAAATCGGAGAATTAAAAATTTTAATATCTGCTTTAAAGCTGATTGGCAAAACCGAAGGCAAATATCTCGCGGAGAGGTATGCTGGAATAGTTTGCCCCGTAAATAAGTCCATTCCTTTCCTGCAATTCTGCCAACAATGCTACATAATAAAACAACGACACGCAAAAATAAAAGGTGCTAAATACGAACAATGAATACTTAAAAATACATTGTTGTTATTTCCAATTATAGAAGAAGAAAACTCTGAAACTATGTGTGCATCTATAGTGATATTATAATCAAAAGTTTCCACGTTTGATTGAAGTTAATATATTTCTTTGTATATGGCGAAAATTTGCCTTTCTTTTACGATAGTGGCTTACTCAGTCTCATGCGCAATAAATAATTCACGTCTAGCTACTTCCTTATTTTTATAATGAGAATACAATTTTTTTAATTTGTATTACAATCAGCGTTTTTCACTCTCTCTTGTTCACAAAGACATTGTGATATCCCAAATACATAAGAAAGATTTAAATGTTCTTTTTGTTTACTTGATACTAAAATTCCGTAAAAGTTAGAAAATTTATCCGAGCAAAAGTAACAACAAAATACGTTTTCATGCAGTTTTGTGGACAAAATATTGTATATGAAACCTTCCCCAAATCCGACACTAATTTCCGTGTTCAAAACGCTACAACATTACTATAATTATGCAAAAATATAGTTTTCATTAGTCAGTCAAATGACTTCAGAGTTTTCCACCCGAATATCTCTTTCTCTTTTTTTAGTTCTTTCCTCGAAGAGCAATATCATTTGATTATAATAAATGTTCTTTATTTTGGCTTATTTGCTAAACTTAATTATTTTGCAGGTTTCTACTGATTTCCAAAATGACGTTCTCTTATGACAACTGGCCTTCCGTGGATCCGGTCACCACACTTCCCAGCATACTGGAACGGCGAGGACTTCTCTATTTCTCAGCATTTTGCGTCATAGTCATCATTATAGTTGGACTAACGGGTAATGCACTGACCATCATTGCTTTGGTGCGTTGTCCGCGGGTCCGTAGTGCTACAGCAGCCTTCATCATCAGCTTAAGTGTTGCGGACTTCATATTTTGCTGCATCAATTTACCATTTTCAGCCTCCAGATTCATTAACCACAAGTGGGTTCATGGGGATACACTGTGTGTGTTATTTCCATTCCTTCGATACGTAAATGTAGGTCTATCACTTCTCTCCATCACTGCCATCGCCATTAATCGATACATCCTCATCGTGCACCCTTCACTTTACCCTAAGGTATTGTTATTTATTTTATTTTATGTTTAATCACATACTTGATATAATAAACAAATGGAAAAATGCATTTTAAAAAAAGCGAAAAAAATAAGTAAAATTCTCTATTAGTGACTCGAAGCAAAATTCTGATATTAACTATACAAGCTTAATTGGTACTTATGATTTTTTCCCCTCAAATCTGTTCTTGACATATTTAATCACAGTTTTTATTACCAATTGGAATCTTTAATCAGGCTCATTGAACAATAAAAAAAAAAAAAAAAAAAAAAAAAAGAGCGAGAGAGAGCGAGAGAGAGAAGTACTAGGCAGGTTTACAAGCCTGTCTAGGGAAATGATTTTTCACGCTTAGAGCATACCTTACAATCTTCCTTTTTTTAAATAAAATTTTGTTTATTTAAAAATATATATATTGTTATAACTATGTCAATTTTTCTTATTTATTGTATCTTGACGTACATGTATAGGAAGTATACATTCCATATATTAGAAGTCTCATTTGACAATTTGGCAAATGTAGTAAAATACATATAATTATATAATTTAGCTATTGTAACTTAGTATTTTGGTGTTCTTAAAATAGGGTAAATAGTAAAGGGAAAAAATAGCGTCAGAAATCCCACAAAGAGAAAGATTTGAAATTATACAGAAGTATGGAACTAGAAAGATAATGGAAACAAATGTGCCGCATTAGAAATAAATGAGAGGCACTAGCAATAAATGATATAAACTAAATTGATATAACTATTTTTTGTATCAAAATGAGAAAGAAAATTTACAATACCGATATGATAAACTATTTATAAAAATGTTCTTAATAATGCACATAAATAATACATATACGTATAAGTTGAAGGCTATTTTTAATTTTACATACCAACTAATTTGTGAGTAATTTTATGGATTATAAACTTATTTTCTTAGAAACATAATTAAACCTAATTCATTCAAAATTTCTCTGGTCCTTTTATAACGTGAAAAAACTGAGATTTTCTTTCTTTATTTTCTTTGTGATATGTTTACTAATTTATTTATGAACAATTCACTCGTAAAAGATTCATTTCACAAATCCCTTGTCATCGGCATGATTCCATCACTGATGAATTTAAGCAAGCAATAAGCTATTGAGAAAAAGAAAACGCGCAGACAGCGAAGCGTTTCCAAAGATAGCAGCAAAAGGTGGAGTAACACAGATCAGTGGGTAAAAAAACAAGTTATAGATTTCGTTGCTTGACATGCATTTTGCGGATGAGGGATGAAAGGAAAGTAAATCTAATCACACAAACTACCGCCTAAGATAAAAGAAAATCAAAATTGGATTTTCATGTCTCATATACACGAGTAGATTTAAAAAATGAAATAAAAATGTGTTTCGATATGTCTACTGAATATTTTGTCTTCTTCCTTCTTTCATCTCACGCACGCTGTATGATTTTTTTAAAAAAAGCCCAGTTTACATTTTTTTAATAATACTTCCATAGTTTGTTTTTTATACAAATTAAAAAAAGATTGTACAAACTTCAAGGGGTGGTAGGGCACACTACAAGATACGTTTATTGATTTAAAAAAAAAATCATGGTCACAATCCACTTATTGAATTAGAAAATAAAGGTGCCTCTAAGTCGAACACTGATTTTTATTCATAACTTTAAAAATAAATATTTTATTGAAATTATTAAAACACTCACATTGCTTTCTGTGAAATACGACGCTACTACGAAAATTGCTTGAAATGACCCCCTTACGCCTCTAAAAAATGTTGAGTTGGACATACCATATTTCAGAACTTTGGCGACTGATCATTACATACTCATGTGCAGCAATGCATTAATTTTCCATCATCATCTGATATCTAGTCAATTTTTTCTCAAATTTATTATATAAAATATTATTTTGTCTCATTTGCTCGACATTAAGACGTTATCATTTCATTTATTATCTGGTTTCATTAACCTTAAAAAATTGCTTATGATTTAAAAAATGGAGATTCACTGGTAGGTTATATTTATTAAGATGTTATACACACACACACATATATATATAGTGAGTCTACTTTCTGAAGTTTTGGATCCTAGTACATAATTGAGGTATTGTGCTCTAATAATTTTTAATATCCTGTGTGAGCCGTTTCTTTCTTTAGATCTCTTGTTTTTTTTTTATCATTTATTTTCTTTTATGATGCGCTATTAGGCGCTAAATATTGTCATTTTATGCTTAATGCCGACAAAATTGGATGAAATAACGCATCTTCACTATGAATTAACTTGGAAGTTCCTCTGATGATTCTGTGGGTTATTCATAGTTTCTTATTTTACATACTGGTTTCCTATGTTCATATCTTGTTCATCTTTAGTATTTTACCAGTTTGTTCATATATTTGTGATTTCATATTTATTATATATATATATATATATACACTGGCCTCCAAAAGTTAAGGTACAGGGACTGGATGCTTTCGATTGCACACGTTTTGTCGAATATCTACCAACATTATTGGCTAATTGTTCTTGAACTTCTAGGATGTAAAGAACATGTTTGATTTTGATTTTATATTTCTCGGTGAAGATTTATCGGGGGGGGGGGGGGGAAGGGAGGGGGGTACAATTAGGGGGCTAATAATAAATTTAATAATAAAATAATATTTGCGATCACCTATGTAACAGAAAAGGCTGGAAATGGTTTGCCACTGTGGTAAATGACTATTTGGGTCCTGTTCAACGTTTGTATGCATTTGTGTAAGCATAGCACTCATATTCGTGAAGATGTTAACGTTTTTGTGAAAAATTCAAAAGTTTTTTGTTTTTAGCATACAGAGTTTTCAACCAAATTTAACACAACTTTCCGAAAATTTGCCAAAGAAAAGTAGCAACAGTATACTGCAATTAAAACATGAATATATTGAATATTTGATGAGATATGGGCATTTTTATGAGATAATTTTTAACTGCACATGCGCGGAAGATTTCAAAATTTTTATTTCATAATTTGGTAGTCAGTATTTTGGGGCAACTTCTATAAAAAGTTCAGTCAAATGTTGTGAAAACTTAGAAAGATATAGTGAGCTGATTGAAAAGTTGTGGAAAATCCCTTATAATAAAGCTATTTTTAGGAAGCAACTCAGTATATCGACCCTATCTTTGTGAATTTTCGCTATATTTGACTGGACTTTTTATATAAGTTGCCCTAAATAGCTGACTACCAAATTACATAATAAAACATTTAGGATCTTCCACGCATGCGTAGTTAAAAATTATTTCACACAAATGCCCATATCTCATCAAATATTCAATATATTCATGTTTTAATTGCAGTAACTGTTGCTACTGTTGTTTGTCAGGTTTTTGGAAAGTTGTGAAATTTGGTTGAAAACTCTGTATGCTATAAACAAAAAACTTTTGAATTTTTCACAAAAACGTTAACATCTTCACGAATATGAGTGCTATGCTTACACAAATGCATACAAACGTTGAACAGGACCCAAATAGTCATTTACCACAGTGACAAATCTTTTCCAGCCTTTTCTGTTACATAGGTGATCGCAAATATTATTTTATTAATAAATTTATTATTAGCACCCTAATTGTATCCCCCGATAAATCTTCACCGAGAAATATAAAATCAAACATGTTCTTTACATCCTAGAAGTTCAAGAACATTCGCCAATAATGTTGGTAGATATTCGACAAAACGTGTGCAATCAAAAGCATCCAGTCCCTGTACCTTAACTTTTGGAGGCCAGTGTGTACAGGGTGGTCATAAAAAAACTTTGCCGATATATGGAACTCTAGCGGCCGTTCCGTTTAACCGATCGAGATGAGCTTTCAGATATAGTTATTCAGGGGTATGAGCTCGAGATTCTGTGAACGGCAACAAATTGGCACGCACGGTTACGGTTATAGGTACAGAAACTCGAAATTTTCGAATGGCAACGCCCATTTTTTTTCATCGCAAAATGCTCAGCGTATGCGAAAACCCTAAATAGCGCTGGAACGGTACGTGTATCGCAATAAACGGACGCGTTATGCATGCACAAAAAACAGCTCAACGAACGGCCAAAAACAACACGATCGGGGCGCACGGTGGAAATATGCATATGACAAGGGAAAGACACCAATCACAGAACGCCGTTCGACAGATAATCAGCGTAGAAAACGGATTCTTACCTCTATCATATGCAAATTTCCTCCGTGCGGCCCGATCGTGTTGTTTTTGGTCGTTCGCTGAGCTGTTTTTTGTGCGTGCATAACGCGTCCGTTTATTGCGATACACGTACCGTTCCAGCGTTATTTAGGGTTTTCGCATACGCTGAGCATTTTGCGATGAAAAAAAATGGGCGTTGCCATTCGAAAATTTCGAGTTTCTGTACCTATAACCGTAACCGTGCTTGCCCATTTGTTGCCGTTCACAGAATCTCGAGCTCATACCCCTGAATAACTATATCTGAAAGCTCATCTCGATCGGTTAAACGGAACGGCCGTTAGAGTTCCATATATCGGCAAAGTTTTTTTATGACCACCCTGTATATCTGCATATTGATAACATTTTGCTGACTGTGGAATAATTTTTAAAGGTAAGAACTATATTTTAGCATATTATATATATATATATTAGAGAGGGGGTCTGTCCATTATTACCTCCGACCTCCCCTGCAATTTAAAATGATCAAGCTTTAAACGGAAAAATAATACAGTTAAAATTGAATACTGCTTGGTGCACAAATTCTGTAACATCTTAGGAAAAGTATTTCATGCATCCAACAGCATGTTAAAAGTTAATTTGATATTAAACTGAATACATAGTAACATACCAATATGAATATAATTCTATAGGTATTTAAAATAATGACATTATTATATAAGATGTGCAAGTGAAAAAGGAATTTCAAGCTACCTTTTAAAAAAAAATTACTGCAAATTAGAAGCAACATTTAAATTAAAAAATAAAGAAAAATTACAAAATGTAAAACGTGACATTTTATATTAATCAGTTAATTTTATTAAAGAATCAATTTTTGTTTTATATGAGACATTCTTTCTTTCACAATTTTCAAACTATTCAGTTATTTTGGAACAATAATTTTGTTTTTTTAACTCTGCGAAATTTTCTTTAAAATGATGCAAGATTTAATAAATTTTAAATTGAAGTCAATTTTAAAATTATGATTATACACTCAAAACACATGTTCGGAAACTTCTGAATTAACCATTATAGCAATTATATTATTTGTCACTTGAAATGAGACGTTGATTTTGAATGTGGAGCAAGCCCAGTTAGGTATCGCTAGATATTTAATGGTTTTCGTTTAAATGGGTGTTTAAAAATCTTCGTAAGCAGTCATAGACTTACGTTATATTTTTTGTGGTCATATTTCATGCAAATTTGATATGCAAATAATGGTTATGCCGTGTTAACTGCAAAAATGACGGTTTTGATATGCGCAATGTACTTCTGTCTTTTGCAAAAGCAATGAATTGTTGAATTCGTTGATTTTCTTTGAATGGAGTATAATTATAATAACAAAAAATCTAATATGTTATTTCATTTATTTATTTTATTTCTATGTTTCATTCTTCTTTAGAAAAGTTATAGTAAAACAAAAATAATTAATTTAATTTTATAGGAAAATGTGGGGAAATATTCAGTAATAAATCCTATGCAAATAATTATATTTTATTTCTTAATTTAGCTAACGACGATTTTTAAAGCATTCATGATGAAATTAAGATTGTTTTTCTTAATATTATGCAACATAAAAAAAAAAAAAAATTCTGCTTAAAGTGAACTTGCTGACATTCAAAATTAACGCGTTTGAAATATCTTTGGCCAAATAAATTGCTAGTAACAAATTTATACTGATATCGTGAATTGATATAAAAAAATATGTTAATTTGTAATAAGATTTGGCTTTAACTAGTTAGTTTCAACAAATGAACTTGCCCCACTTTCAGAATTTAGGGATTAAATACCGTATTAGGATATTTACAAAATCTTCCATATTAAGCAGAAACTTACTTGTTCTTTTTAAAAAGAAAAACAGCTATTTTTAATATAAAGTTAGAAAAAAAAAATTGCCAATCCCGTTTTGAACATTAAACCATTATATCAAAATGGGATACAATCTCTTCGCAGGGTTTTACAAAATATTTTTTTCATTTATAAATTTGCTTGATGTTAAACATGGTTGTAATCGCCTCAAATAATTTCTTAAGAAAAAAAAAGAGGCATGAAAAATCATCTTGTGTTGCATGATTACGATGAAAATGTCTCGCATTTACCTGGTGGAATGAATGAATGATATAACTATCAAAATTGCTTTTTCTTAAGGTAACCACACGGTCTGAAATCCATTTCTAAAAGCTTCATATATGCGAATTATAGCTCATTCCGCCAAATAGTTTTTGAGTTATGCTTTGAAACTACCCAAATTGCAATCGGTTTTGGATCGATTAAATATGAATTTAACATTAGGAGTTCCAAGCTTTAAACCTTCATAATTTCTAAACTATTCGACCAAAAGATTCCTCGTTTGCTATCCAAAGGTAAAATTTGCCAAATAATCCAAATATTATGTAAAAATTAGATTTTGTATTAAAAATTTTTAAGTTTGGTGCAATTTTTATATGTAGACGACCTGTAATCAAAATTTAAGTACAGCATTAATTAGAAGACGTTACTAATCGATTATTACCAGTTTTATACGATGGTATGCGGAAGAGTTATAATAGGGATGTTTTTTTTTCTTTTCTTCTTTTGGACGACTGTACTTTCTAAAAAATTACTAAAATGGATCCAATATAATTCCCTAAAATAAATGAAGTATGATACATTCATTAATCAACCTCACAGTCAAAACATATATAATTGAACTTATTTCTAATTATTTTAAAGTAATTAAAAAATGCTTGTTGATACTGGTAAATACCGGATTAATGATACATATACATACGTTAAAGGAATGGCGGAATTAATGTTAGATTTTAAATAATCTAGAAAAATTTATTTTTCTTATCAGTTATGACATCAGTAGAACATATTATCTCATCAGATTAGCACTAATCCCCCTTACACACACACACACACACAGGCACATACAGAGAGAAATAGCGTGTTCGTGGGGGGAGGGACAAACATATTTTTTGTCGAAACAAATTATGGAAATCAACAAACAAATTTGTATTTTATTCCTTATTATAACCGAAAACTCTTTTGCAAGTTTAGCTTCCATTTGTGTTATTGGGTGACCTATAAAACGAGAATGAAAGGAAATCGATTAAAGTCTCTTTATCTAAATCCGTGTTTTTCCACCTGTGTACTACGACACACAAATGAGCCGCTAGCCGGGTGTAGCAAAAATACAAAGTTATCTGTTAAAATTTTATAGCTTCACTTTTTTGCACTGAATAATCAAAGATAGAAATATATATTTTTTTAAGTTAAAAAGACTAACATTATACTTGAGAAAAACTTAGAAGATACAGGAGGATTCTATTTCAACTAGAATATTCATCAATGAAGAAAAAAAAAGTAGTGGATGCACTAATTATAAAAATATTTTAACAACAACAAGTGGAAGATATGGGGCAAAATCGTTTTGAAATAGCTGATATTGAAGTACATTTTTATAAAGAACGACCAAAGCGATTTCGATATTAAAAAAAATAAGTTTAGCAACATGAAAACTATAAACTGGTTGTTCTGTAAGTAATAAAAATCAAAAGTTAGTTATGCGTCTGTAATTCTAAGTTATTTTTAAATTAACGTTACTAAAAAAGGAATTGATTTCCGAGAAAAATAAAACGATCAAAAAATAGCAATGTATACTACCGTAATATATATGCATAATAAATAATAATTATTATTATTGAAATCGCTACAGTTGTTCCCAAGAAAAAAGTACATCAATATAAGGTGTTTTCCATAGGAATTCGTAACTGTTGTTGCCTTCGTAAATCCTCTTTATATATTTAAAAAAAAATAGATTAAAAAATTTAAAGGTTGGCTATTTTAGTATGACTGTATCAATATTTTCCATAATAAAATAATGTTCGAAAATTTGTATTTTAATAGCTGTTGTATCGCAGAAACCTAATTAAATGGAAGTGCGTAACTAAATGTGTCACTAATCCAAAAGTGTTGAGAAAACCCGATCTAAAAGTTGAATTTTATTTCATTTAATATATGTGGATGCTCTCCTAACTCATGATAATTAATGATCATGAGCTAAGAATAATATTTTTTTAATACAAAAGAAAATCGCACGCAACTTTTTGTTAGAAAAAAAAATACACTGTTCATCCATGCATTAACTGAATCGTGTCAGATTTGTCACGGAGTAATTTTGCATAGAAACTAAATGTTCACTCCTGCGATGCTAATGATAGACATTGTAACTTATAGCAACAAATATTGTGCTTCGAAAATTTTACACTTTGAGTGGCAATTGTCGCTCAGATTCAAAAAGCTTTACTTATGTCAAAAAAATGAATTTTTGGGTGGTATTTTTTACCGCTGATGCGTAAAACAAAATATTGGACGTTAAATGCTTTCTCTTTGGTCGTGCAATTTTGGTACGCAAATTATGAGTTCATGCACGAAACAATATGTCAGTATTATATTACAGAATATCATCATCAATGCAATTCTGTGTAATATGGCATAATTTGACATTTAAAGTAAGATGTATTATCTCTAGTTTACTAAGTGGACTGTGTTATGTAGAAAAGTACGAAGTTATAAAGCTGCATTGAGATGGATCGGCATACTGTCACTTCAGATTGTGTCTTTCTATATGAGGGCGTGAGATTTAGAACTCGCCTTATCCAGAAAATAAAATTTTGAAAAATCGCGAAAACTCTCTAACTGTGTCCATTGGTTTTCGTTGTAAACCAAGACTTTACAATTGCAGAAATACAGGATAAAACTAGTCTTTTTGCAGATTGTTGTGCTTTTTCGGTGCATGTATACCAATAGAATAGATTGATAGAGAAAACACGATTTTTAAAATTTTGGATAAGGCGATATTTGAAACTCACGTCCTCATATGTAAAAAAAAACACAGAAGAATACAAAAACATGGAATATTTTAATCTCATTGTAACAGTCAAATTTTAGACAATATTTTTATCTTTTTAGCTGTGTTCCGTCATTTTCGTATAAAATATTCCAAATTGTGAAAATACTTCTAATCTGACAGATAAATCAGTTATTTTTCCGGCTTGTTCGGATTACATATGCGATTATAAAAAAAAAAAAAATAATAATACTAAAAACATGGTAATATCTGTAATGTTTTACAGTATATTTCCATTTTTATATTATAGAGTTAATGTACAGTTAACATTTCAAAATTTCTTCTACATAAAATATTAAAATCATGTAATAACTTCCAAAAATGACCTTAAAATTGTGTCATTGTTAGGGTTCAATATAGCCAAATAAAAAGTCATGACCTGGTATTCATTTAAGGCTCCCCTTCTTATTACTCTCACAAAAATTAAACATTCTTTCTCTATGCCTAAGATTATAGATTAAACTTAAAAAAGTCCTTCCGGCCAGTGCCGGGAGGAAGAGGTAGCTTTCATAATCCTTATTTTAAAAAAGCCAACTTATATCATGCAAACACACGAAGCTCAATTTAGTGGAAACCGAATATAGGAGATTCAATACTAATTTTTATCAATATAATGAATGAGAATTTCGCGAAATTAATCAGCTTTATCCAAGCTGATTTTCTTTAAAGTAACTTATATTTGGCTGTCAAATTCGGCAATTTCTTAAAGTGCCTGTCATTTTAAGACAACATGGTGGATGAGGCTAAGCAGTGAACTTGGTCGACACCTTAGTAATTGCTGTGCACATGCTCACTCACATCGGAATCTGTTAATATATAGGAGTGCTGTCGCATGCAAAAAATCAGATTTTTCAAAATGTCACCCACAATAGAAATTGAAACTGCTATATCTGAGCCATTTTTTAAGGTAAAGACAAACAAAAAAGGCTCCTGAATCCTTATATCAAGATCAAATACTTAAGAAAGAAACCTTTTTCAATTTCTAATTTTTTTGCACCTCACTTTAAATATATATATATTTTTTTAATTTAATGGCCGCCATTTTGAAACAAGATGGCTGATGAATCTGGCCAGCGAACTTGGTCGAGGTGTTGATGTATACTATCCACATGCCTTCTTACATCGAAATAGGCGAATACGTGTGTTATCGCGTGACAAATACAAGATCGTTTCAAAATGTTAGCCATGCTAGAAATTCAAAGTGCTATAAATCAACCATTTTTTAAGATATCAACAAAAGAACAAATTTTCAGAAACAAAAACTGCTCCGGAATCTTTGTATCAACGCCAAACACATAAAAAAAAATCTTTTTCATTTTCCAATTTTTTAATACCTCATTTTGAATTTTAAATTTAATTTTTTTTAAATGGCAACCCTTTTGAAACAAGATGGCGAATGAAGCTGGCCAACGAACTCGGTCGAGACATTGGTATGTACTATGTACAGACCAAGTTACATCCAAATAGGTTCATAAATACGCCTGTTATCGCGTGACAAAAATCAGGTCGTTTTAAAATGTCAGCCACAAGAGAAATTCAAAATGCTATTACTCAGCCATTTTTTTTTTAGATATAGACGAAAGAAAAACTGTTCCGGAATCTTTGTATTAAGGTCAAACACATACAAAAAAAAATCTTTTTCATTTTCCAATTTTTTGGTATCTCATTTAATTTTTTTTATTTTTTAATTTTTTTAAATGGCTGCCATTTTGAAACAAGATGGCAGATGAAGCTGGCCAACGAACTCAGTCGAGGTATTTGTATGTACTATGTACACACCAAGGTACATCCAAGTCGGTTCATAAATACGCCTGTTATTACGTGAGAAAAATCAGGACTTTTCAAAATGTCAGCCACGCTAGAAATTCAAAATGCTATAACTCAGCCATTTCTTAAGATATAGACGAAACAAAAACTGCTCCCGAATTTTTTTATCAAGGTCAAACACATAAGAAGAAAATATTTTTTCAATTTTCAATTTTTGGTACCACATTTCAAATTTAAATTTTTCTTAAAAATTTAAATGGCCGCCATTTTTAAACAAGATGGCGGGTGAAGCTGGCCAACGAACCCGGTCGAGATATTGGTATGTACTATGTATAAACGAAGTTACATCCAAATCGGTTCATAAATACGCCTTTTATCGCGTGACAAAATTCAGGACGTTTCAAAATGTCAGCCACGCTAGAAATTCAAATAGCTATAACTCAGCCATTTTTTAAGATATAGACGAAACAAAAACTGCTCCGGAATCTTTGTATAAAGGTCAAATACATAAGAAAAAAATATTTTTCCATTTTTAATTTTTTAGTACCACATTTCAAGTTTTAAATTTTTTTAAAAATTTTAAATGGCCGCCATTTTGAAACAAAACGGCGGATGAAGCTGGCCAACGAACTCGGTCGAGAGATTGGTATGTACTATGTACACACCGAATTACATCCAAATCGGTTCATAAATACGCCTTTTATCGCGTGACAAAATTCAGGACGTTTCAAAATGTCAGCCACGCTAGAAATTCAAATAGCTATAACTCAGCCATTTTTTAAGATATAGACGAAACAAAAACTGCTCCGGAATCTTTGTATAAAGGTCAAATACATAAGAAAAAAATATTTTTCCATTTTTAATTTTTTAGTACCACATTTCAAGTTTTAAATTTTTTTAAAAATTTTAAATGGCCGCCATTTTGAAACAAAACGGCGGATGAAGCTGGCCAACGAACTCGGTCGAGACATTGGTATGTACTATGTACACACCGAATTACATCGAAATCGGTTCATAATTACGGGAGTTACAGTGTGACATAGGTCAGATATATATATATATATATATATATATATATATATATATATATATATATATATATATATATCAATTTTGAACGGAGGGTGGTTTCGGGGTCTGGGGGTCATGATCGATGAAAATATACCAAAATTTTTTGAAATCGCTTTCCTCCGAACGGCTGCAATAGGTAGCTTTTTTGTAAAGAAAGCTACCTAAAAAAATAAATACATGTTTAGATTTTTTTTTACATCTCTATTTCTTTATATATATATTAAATCTTATTCTACTTTCAAAGTATAAATTGTTGACTGTCATCAATACAACGTCAAAACAGATTTAAAGTATCTGCTTTACGAAAACTACATACCAAAACTGTGGCTCCCAAAAGGATGGGCTCCAGAGTCCAGTTCCAGTTCTCCCATACTTTAATCAGGCCCTGGTCTTAAACTCAGTATTGGTGTACTCTAGTCATTTAAATAAGTTATAAAAATATTTTTTACTTAAAATTTAGCCCGCATATGAAATAATTGATATGCGGGCTGAAACACCAATGATTTTTTTAAAAATTATTATTAATAATTTTAGTAAACTCATGTGGCAGTTAAAATATGTGCATAATGTTTTTCAAAAATTCAAGATCTATTTTTAATTATCTTTTATCTAATTCGCATCTGCAATACTTTTCATCGAATAAACATCTTATAATTAACTCTGTAAGATATTTATTTGGTGAAAAAAAATTTAATTAAATTTTTTTTAATTAAATAAAAAACTAGTTTTTAAAAATCATAAACTTTGAAACGTCTAATGCAGTAGATTTTAGGTTGTTTCAATTTCATATTCTCGCAAACATGAACAATCTTGCAAAATTTTATAAATGTATATTAAATATTTTTCATAATAAGATTCAATATTGCTTATAATAGAATAAAAAGTAAATAATAATAATAATTGTAAAAAAAAAAAAAATGTCCTTTTCTCACTTTACCTCCCACAATCACATTTATTTTAAATTCACCGTGTTATAATTATTTAATTGGTGCATCATAAATGAACGATTTTTGGCCAATATGAAAGTTGGAGTGATCTTTTATATCATAATTAGTAATTTTAAACTAACTGTAGAGAGAATTAATAATTTTTTCAAAAAAGTAAATTCTAATAAATCTCAAAAAAGTAAATTCTAATATATTTATTTAACTAATTTCTGGAACAAATATGAATTGCATCCTATTACGAATTTTTTAACCGAAATCGGTTTTTAGAAGCTTCAAATATACAAATCGAAAACTGCAATTAGCATTGCAATAAGTTTCGCAATAATTACAAATGAATTTACCATTAGGATTTTCGAACTTTAAACTTTCATAATTCCTAAACTATTGGATCGAATTTGCTACCATTTGTTATTCTAAGGTAAAATTTACTGGAGAATCAAAATTTGATGGCAAAATTAGGTGTTCGTATTGAAAATTTCAGAGTAGTCCAATTTCAGCATGAAGATGACTTCTAAGCTTATTATTTAACGTAAATTAAAAGAATGTATAATTTCTAGTCGAATGACATGATTACTGATTTGGGAACACGGTACGTCGTAGAGTACATAAATATGAAATATCAATGTAATTTCCGTATATTTAGGTTTGTTTAAACTTAAAAGAATGTTAGTTATGTGTGTTTTTTTTTGTAATCATCATATAAAGACCTTTTATTTCATGCTAATCTCAGTAAGGTTGAAAGAAAAGAATTTCTCCGGACCTTTTGAAGCATGTTGTCAATCGTATAAGATTTATCGAGACAATATATGCCGGAGAAATCATATATGCCGGTATATACCGATATATGCCGGTATTATTAGAATCGTGTGCCGGGGTATTCATACGATTCTAATAATACCAGATTTGTTGAAATTGATTAATTTAGAAACACATAACTTTTCTTGGCACCCCAAAATCGGGTAAAAGTTTTTTTTTTTTTTTTTTTTTTTTTTTTTAGCGGAAATTTAAAAATTTTTTATTTTTTACATTTATGCATGAAGATCAATAGCTTCTTCCATTAACCTTGTCTAGTTTTCTTAAATCGCAAGTGAAATATTTTCAGAAACTGAAACTTCTAAAAGATTAACATTTATTACCATTTTCTGAAAGTTTGCAAATTTTTATGCAGTGGCTATTTTTTTTATTTTGAAATATGCATGTCTGGTTGCATGATTACAAGCAATGTTACTCAACGACTATCATCTCATTCTCTACAGGTATATCGAAAGCGCTATATTGCAGCCATGGTTATCTTCATCTGGTGTTTTGCGACAGCTATGATCCTCCCTACACTGCTAGGCAAATGGGGACGATTTGGCTATGATCCAGCCATCCTGAACTGTTCAATTTTAGAAACTAATGGCCAATCATCCAAGACATTTTTGTTTGTGTTTGGATTTGTCGTCCCTTGTCTGGCCATAGCGATTTGTTATGCAAGAATCTTCTGGGTTGTGAGGAAGAGCAGAACCCGCGTGCAAAAGCATTCTGCATCTGAGACTAGTGCCCAAAGAAAAGATCGGGAAGCGAAGAGGAAGAAGGAAGAGTGGAGGGTTACCAGGATGGTACTCATCATCTTTTGCTCCTTTCTTCTCTGTTACCTGCCGATCACAATAGTAAAAGTAAGTATTTTTAAAGATTTCATAATTTTAAACTTCTCTTTTGAAATTGTTTAAATAAGCATAACTTTATTACATTATAAAATATAGACGTTTATAGATGTATACATTGTTTAAATTAATTAAACTGTTTGAGGATCAAATTATCAAATATAAGGTAGCCATAAAATAAGTAACTCATTCAAAGATGTCTATAGCATAAACTCCAGTCTAGATATCAACCTGAAAATGGCACTGCTGCAGTCGTAAAAAACCAGAGGGTATACGCTATAAGCAGAGGGTATACGCTAGTCATGAACTTTCATGGCTAGAATATATGTATAGCTTTATTTAAAAAACAGGGGGTATACGGAGCTGCTTAAAAAAAAATCCAGAACGTATACGGCGTATATCTCCATGTCCGTATACTCTGCACTATGCCGCTGGAAATTGCATTAAGTGGGTGCTGTATGAAGTAGATGGTATCTTGACTAGAGCTTGCTCAAATTTCTATTAGCTTGAAATCCTGGCATACAACTAGTTACGCTACTCGGGTTTCACTAGTTTCATTCGTTATTCACATGTCATATTGAATAGAAATTGTAAGAGTTATGATGTTAATAAATCTTTATTATCATAAAATTGTATTTATGAATGTGATTTTTCAACTAGAAGCAGAGAATTGTACCCAGAGGACCAAAATGTGAACTATTTCTTAAACCCCACCTCGCTTCCTCATGGTTCATTTCGTGCAGATATAAAGTTTCAATGAAATATCTTGACTAGAATTCGTGTTAGACCTATCTGAATAAGCGTCAATTATATTTTATATCCACCTTGTATTTCTCTTTTTGTTACATCACAGTGCGTGCATGACACGTACGGAAATGTAAAATTCTAGTTCCTTTTTTAGTGTATTATCGCTGTTTTGCCTACTCTCTTGTCTTCTAACGCCATATTATTTTTAAAATATCATAATATAAACGTAAAAAAGCTTGATTTAATTCATTTGATCCGATTCATTTTAATTCATTTGCGGTATTTTATAGTTTGGATTAAATGAAGGTTTCTTGTGCCATTTCGTTTTAATTTTGTATTAGTGTTGATTTTATAGAGAAAGTTAAGAAATTATTAAACCATTTAGAGCTACGTGTAGTATGCAAAACAACCTTTTTGAAATTGGTTCTTTCAAATTTTAGCACTTCAGAAAATTTACGAATGGTGTGAATTTAAAAGATAAATGCAGTTAAAAATGCAGTTAATTTTGAATGATTACTGAATGCAGATCTAAATTATTATGATAATTATTCACATAAATATTCTGTTTACTTTTATATTATACTTTTTTTTTAAATCTTTTATTTATTTATTTATTGACAAAAATATTAGGTTAGGTCTCTTATCTCGGTAATTTTAGCATTTATTTGAGAACTAAAAGCACAGTGAATTGAAGTCAAACACATATTTTAAATAATTTAATGAAAATTAAACGTAATCAATTAACAAACTTACAGCAAGTGATGGGAGGTTGAATTGCCCAGATGATCTCCTCGAGCAGCCCAGATCTGGCTGCTCTTCCAAGAGATAAATAGACGACCATCAAGGCTCTGCCAATTTGACAAAGAACTGCCTGCATGAAAATGATTTGTCAAAGAACTGCCCTTATTGGCGGATGTTGTTTAATTATGAAACAAACTTTAACAATTTTTAAAGTTCGCTTCATAATTGAAATAAAAAAATTGAAAACTAAACTAAAATCACAAAATAAATAATTTAATTAATCAACCTCGTAGAAGAACAAATATAAACCTACATTTAAGGCTTTTCTCAAGTTCACTGCTCAACAAGTGCGAAACTTTCTGACACAATGGCGTACACACTTTTAAACGTAAAGGTGTAAAATTGGCAGACCTAACTATGGGAGACATTTAGAATCGAAATGATTTTTCCATTTTTGATAAATAAATTACCTATCGAGTTATAAGCGTTTTTGATCACGTGACAAGGCGTTTTTCTCCCTTCGCTGACTGTTTTTCCTATTTTCGTCGGGAAATTCGGTTCAAAGCGCCAACTTTGACAGAATTTTCTGAAAGATCTATTGTGTTTACAAAAACGGAAAACGTCTTTCGATTACATAGTTTCCGAATAACAACACCTGCCAGTTTCATGCATTTCGAACAAAAATGAATTAAAACTTATGTCATAAATTTGCCCCTTTGGATTTGAGAACAGCCTTAATATAAAACAGTATTGATATTTTTAACAAGTTTCATGGTGCATATACAAGTAAATGAATTCACGTGAATCAAACTAGATCATTTGCTTGTAAACGTGTAAAAAAACCCGCTTCACTGGAGAACTGTCTTTCCCATCATTTCCACTCACATGACTTGATCAATGGTTTATTAAAAAGTGTTAATTTGTTACGGTCTTCTATTTTGCACTTTTAAATGGAATTTACGTTAACACTCGTCCTGCAAAGATCGTATGATTGGTACCGCCAATTAAAATGACAAATTTCAAATTAACTATTTTTAAGTGAACTCTTGAGTCTATTTTATGCTTCACAGCACTCATTTCAAGCATGCATGCTTGAATTCCAATCACTTTGCTTAGAAGTGAAAATATTTTTTGAGACCTGTTTAATAACAGAGGTCATGCATTATGACAGAATTCCACTAGTGACATTATACTTGTGTTCTATAAGGCTATAGCCATGAAATATATAAAAATAAAATAAATATTTACATTATATTTGGCACATGCATTACGAAAATTTTATTTTTCTTATTAGTAACAATAGTAAGCTAACGAGAATAAAAGAAATCTGTGAATTTTACATATCCGACTATTTTACCTCGAAATATTAACAATATCTTGTTATAAAGAATGAATTTTCAAACAAAATTTCTAAAATAACGCATAAATAATATTTTTATACTTTTAATTTATTTAACCATTTCGGGTCCCTTTTTGTGGATAATTACTTTCAGGTTTAAAAAAATTAAAACTAACTATACAACTGACAAAAATTAAGGTTTATTGAAATTTAAGGAATATGTTATTTACTGAAATCTAATTAATACAGTTATTTTTCGTAACTGACACTAAGATACAGAAAATTTTTTAAGACGTTTCAAAAATGCATTACAACAGGTTTAAATAGATGTAACAACGAGCATTTTTCCCTCCTTATTTATCATAAATTATTATTGAATCGGACAAGAAGACACTATTTTTAAATTTAAAGAATGAAAACATGTTTTAAATAAAAGTCTTAGCAACGATGCATAATGCTTTAAGAAAACTTTTATTATTATTATTATTAAATTGTGAAACATAAATAAAGTGATAATAGTAAATGTAAAGACATATATAATGATTACTACATGCATATAATGGCAAAAGTAATTATAAAGTCAAAGTAATATTGAATGTAATGACATATCTTATTAATTAGGACACCTTAACCCTAAAGATTTTAGGCTGTTTTAAGGTACAAAGTCACTACTTTGATACTTTCAGGAATTTCAGCTTGTTTTAGTGTAAAAACAAATGTATTGTCCCTTTTCTAGCGATATTCTAAAAATTTTTGATATATACATTCACCCCTCCCAAATACTAATCCTAGATGCACCACTGCATAGACAGGTTTGTCTAGATGTTGTATCAATAGAAGAAATTTCTGTAAAAGATTCTCTCTTTGATATCCCTTATGCTCAATATTTGCAATTAAAAAAAATCTAATAAAAACACATGTACAAGAAAAAAATGTGATTTTTTTCTACATAAAAATCCTTATAACTCTTCGGTGTTACGTCATAATTTTTATTTACCATCGTCCTCTAAAAATATGCGTTTTAAAGGTTATGGTTCTTTGGACACTTTTTAAGTACTTCAAGCAGGGATTCTCGTTCTACACAGTTTATATGGTTGCGTCCGAACACCCGGTATTTAAAATTTAAATAATGATTATACCAGCTTCATCTTAGTATATATTTTTTTACATAATCCGATTTTTAAAGGTATGAAAATGATGTGTTAAGAAATTATAAGACCACTAAAAATAAACTTCATATTACCTGATACTGATGATTGAATGAAATGTCAATGCGTCAATTCTTTTAATGCCATTAAACAGAAAAGCAAAATCCAAGTTTTTATTTTGTATTTAGGATTTCTTCAAAGATTAAAAGAATTAGAGAAGAAAGTGGGAAAAATTTAACTTAATAATTTTTTTCAAAAGTAATAAAATTGATTGTAAATCTGAAAGCGAAGTTGGTATTTTAATGAAACATTCGAAATCTATGATTATAAATACAAAAGAATATGCCAAAAAGCACAATATGATACGAGAAAGAAGGGTTTTCAGTTTCTAAACAAAAATAATTCTTTCCACGCGTAAAATTTCAAAATATATTGCACTGTTAAAAATTTTGCAGCATTCTGGCAGGTCATTCGACCGTTTTTTGAAAAAACGGTTTCAAAACCATAATTTAACTATATTCTGATCATAAAATGGCCAATAATATGGTCAGAATAGTGTTAAATATACGGTTGTGTAAGCGTTTTCGGAAAAAACGGTTAAATGACCTGCCAGAATGCTGCAAATTTTTAACAGTGTGGGAAACGAATATCTTATGTCAATACAGTGTCAAGCAGAAGGAATTGATAAGAGACTTGAACAGGCAAAAATTTAATGGCAGTGACGAAAAAAAAAAAATATATATATATATACGTACAATGTAGTGAAAAATGGTTTAATTTTGTTGTCTAGATTAATAAAAATTTACTAGCGTATTTTGAGGCAAAAATATAACGATGGTTTTAATCACCAAATGGTTAGAAACCTTATTACCATAGAGACAATGCTTTCTGAAAATTAAAATCGTAATCTTATTGCAAATTACTAAATGAATAAACTAAAATTTATCAGATAATTTTTTTCGATCGTCATATGCCATTTGAAATTTGTGGTGCTTATTTGAAATTTCAGCAGAATAATTTTATTCGTCATGCCTCAAAATCTACTCAGAATTCATCTTAAACAGAAAAATAAATGTTTTCTAGAATTCCTTAACTGAAATATTGATTTAACCCCTTAAAGAGCGGTGGTTCATTTTTGGACCACTTAATTTTGATCTCTAAATTCCACATTGACACCAGAATTATGGAATCAAAATTTTCCTTGTATTAACTACACGAGAAAAGCTTTTACCTATGTTCAAATAAATTTAGCTGTAAATTCTGGTGTCAGTCAATCATTTCAGCATTTTACGAGTATAAGTACTTTGCCCCTGAAAGGGTTAAGCTCATTCGAAAAAAGCTTTTGGATAAGTTGACTTATCAGCAGAGAAGACTCCTGCTATTCAAACTGGGCATTCTCTTTCCCACCACTCTTCCCAATTAACTATCTTTACTGTAGTTTTATGGTAATTTTTACGACTAAGTGAAGCGGTCATTATTCTTCTGAAGAGTGGTGCAATAGAGCACGCGCAGTTTTAAGTAGCAGGATTCGTCACTGATGATCAGATTTATCTGAACAACACTCACAAGTTAAACCAGAGTCTTTGGCGGTGAATTTAGATTTTATAACTCATTCTATTCGTCTCATTGAGCTTAGGCATTTGATACCTCGCATATGTGCTATTGAGTTTTAACAATGACAGGAGGCCGGATCAAAGTTCAAAATTATGTTCATTAAAAAACAGTTGCCGTCAAAGAAATAAATATGATTTAAGTTTACTTGTGGTTCTTACACAGCCATATATTGGTGGTAACTACTTTATGCTTATATTACAGTGGAACCCCGCTAATTCGGACCCCGTTAATTCGGATATCCGGATAATCCGGATCGGCCTGGTTGATTTTTTTTTTCAAGTTTGACACGCGATCGGCAAATTTCCATAACATTCATTTATTTCATCCACGTATTCTGAATAAAAAAGTATTTTCTGAAATCTTTAGAAGAATACCTTAAGCATTCTTATTTAAACTATTTGATGTTATCCTTCAAAGAAACAACAATGTATCATTTTAAGTTTGGCAATTTTATGGTTCCGGGTGTTACAAAATATGTAAAATCGTGCAACTTGCCCATAAAAGCTGCCCTCCTAATTGATAATGCCCCGACACACCCCGAAGAAAGTCAACTGACAAATAGAAACATAGCGGTAAAGTTTTTACCACCTAATGTGGCAGCGCTGGTAGGTACAGCCAATGGATCAAGGGGTTCTTCAGAACATTAAGGAAGTTTATAAAAGACAAATGCCGAATGAACTTTTAGAAGATGATGGAGAATATGTGAGTGGTAGAGATTCTCAAATTAATCGATATCACGAAAGTAATCTATATGATTGCTGAATCTTGGGATCGGGGTGCTGAGAGTACTCTCCAAAAGTCGTGGAAGAATTTATGGCTTGCAAATTGTGATCTCTCGAATAATAAGCTTGACACAGAAAGAGGAATAAGCGAGAATGAAAGAGAAATTACACCTGAAGATTTTGTGAGCATGTTAAAAAAAATTGATGGTTGCTCAGATGTTGATATCAACGACATTAGCAATTGGTTAGAAGAAAAAAATAACGAAGGTTACGCTTCACTTATAGATGACTAAATAATCGCTTTGTGCACAGCTGAAGAAAATGAAAATGAAGATGATACAGACGAAAACACCATTATCAATGATGATCAACCAAAAGTTTTTAGCCATAATAAAGCAACGTCTCATTTAGAACAATTAATGGTTTCTTTTGAACGTCAGGTGGAGACTACGAACTACTTATGCTCAAGCGGATGCATGAACGTGCGGCCCGCAAAAGGTATACAAAACTGGCACAGCAGAAGATTACAAACTTTATAATTACAAAGTAAACATTTTTTACTGTCTATAAATATTCAATATGTTTAATATAAAGGTGATTTTCTGTAAGTATATTCTATTTTATTTCATTTTTTCTCATTATCCGGATAATCCGGATTTTTGATAATCCGGATTGTGTCTGGTCCCAATTAATCCGAATTTTCGGGGTTTTACTGTATTACGGTTATTATACGATATTGCAACAGCATATAAATTGTTGGTATGCTATTTGACAGGCAGGTTTTTTCAAGTTATGAAGTCCCCGTCTCATTTTGTTCGTCCAGTCAATACCTTTTCCCGAGTTACGAGCAAAATCAACGCCCACTAAATAAGGGAGAAAGCCTTGACACGCGTCACGAAAACGTCACACAAAGCAGGGAAAACAAAGAAAAAAATTCAAACAACTTGCATGTTTCGCTTTCTTTGACTCGTGGAATCGTTAATTATTATTAGAAAATAAGAATTGATAGTTCCACGAATCAAAGGAATCGAAACATGCAAGTTGTTTGATTTTTTTTTTTTTTTTTGCCTGTTTTGTGTGACGTTTTCGTGACGCGTGTCAAGGCTTTCTCCCTTATCTAGAGGACGCTGGCAAAATCCTTTGCGTCCGCATATTGCCGGTTCTTTTCCCTCGTCAGTTTTTCCGTCACTTCGAGTTTTGCGGAACTTCTGCGTACGGTCAGGGCCTGATTACCAATGGGACAAACTTCTACCAGTAAAAGGAATAAATTTTTTTTTTCCTTATTCATGACAGCAATTTTGCATGAATCAAAAATAAGTCAATCGTCAAAAATAAGATGAAATTTTCTATTAAAATTTACTGGTGGAAGTTTGCCCCGTTGGCAATCAGGCCCTGCGTACGGTTGCGTACGAAGGGGTTTTCTGCTATTGTCATATTTTTGGTAACTTTCGTTATTCAAATTTTACGGTAAATGTTTCGAGAAACTAATGGATTAGTGTTTTTTATTTATTGTGTTGAAATGTAATGTCATAGAAGGTGGTATGTGACTTTAGCTCTTCCTTATTTATAAAACCTGAAATTTCTTCTGCAATTAGGTTACTATTTTAGATTATGAATATATTTTTTTTTCATATTCTTCTTATATTCTACGTTTTCAGTGTGTACTTAGAAAATACGTCTGTTTTTGTTTTTAAATTGCGAACTTCTTAATCAGCTGATAATATTCTTCGCTGTGCTTAAGGCTGCTAGTCACTCAGCTTCCGAATTCCCCTCCGTATGTTAAGGCTATGGGCGTTGGATGCATTTTTATATTCAAAATATCTCCACAGGAAATTAATATTTTTAACTTCTTCTTTCAGTGATCTCTTCTTAAAGGATGTCACTTTTTTTCTTAGTTCACAAAATATTTCTAAAATCTATGCTTAATTTAATATTTTTTTAAAAACTGACGGACTGGGAGTAAAATGTTAACACTTCATATAAAATTAAGCGTACATTTTAGAAATATTTTGAAAATTAAGAAAAGAAGAGACATCTTTTAAGAAGTGTTCACAGAAAAAAGAAGTTAGAAATATAAATTTCTTGCGGAGATATTTTGAATATAAAAATTCATCAAACGACCATAGACTTAACATTACCGAGGAGAATTCGGAAGCTGAGTGCCTAGCAGCCTTAAGTGGGCTGGTCACTCAGCTTCCGATTTCCTCTCACTAATGTAAAATCTATGGGAATTTGATGCATTCCTATATTTAAAATATCTCCTCGGGAAATTAATGTTTTTAACTTCTATTTTTGTGTACACTTCCTAAAAGATGTCTCTTTTTTCTTAGTTCTCAAAATATTTCTAAAGTATAGACTTAATTTTATAGGAAGTGTTAAAATCTTACTCAGAGCCCGCTTTTAACACATAAAATATTAAATTCAGCATAGATTTTGGAAATATTTTGAAAACTAAGAAAAAAAAGAGGCATCCTTAAGAAGAGTACACAGAAAAAATATGTTAAAAATATGAATTTCCCGAAGAGATATTTTAAATATACGAATGCATCAAAAGTCCATACATTTTACATAACGGAGGAGAATTCCGAAGCTGGGTGACCAGCCGCTTTAACCAGCTATTGTGCGAGTTTAACCTTCTCCTAAGGGAGAAAGCCTTGACACGCGTCACGAAAACAACACACAAAGTCGGGAAAAGAAGAAAAAAATCGAACAACTTGCATGTTTCATTTTATTTGGCTCGTGGAATTATTAATTATTATTAGAAAATAAGATTAATAATTTCGCGAGCCAAAGAAATCGAAACATGCAAGTTGCACTAATTTTTTTCTTTGTTTTGCCTGCTTTGTGTAACGTTTTCGTGACGCGTGTCAAGTCTCTCTCCCTTATCTAAATGGCGTTAGTTTAACTTGCTTGAACCAACCCCTGCTACTATTCAATTTTAAACTGAATTTTCTTCAATTATTATAAAGATTGTACGAAGTTTCTTTAAAAGTTATGAGACTCTTGAAACTTCAAAAATAAAGTTTTGGTCTTCGAGACCCATGTTAGCATCATGTTCAAACAAAAGAACGTCGTTCGACTTCTCTTTGAGAAATATCCGCATGAGCCGAAAGTCGCATTTACTGCGAAAGACCAAATTACAGCTAACAATCTCACTGAACTCTTTGAATCAGCGGTAAGTTTTGAGTAAGAAGAATTAAATATTTCCCTCATGACTAGGAGCAATGTCATAAAGCTTCAATCATTGGCATACTATCAGTTCGTATCCTTTAAGTTCACCCCTATTTTCAACTATGGATTTACCAAAGGAGGCTACATTTATAAAGATGAAAATTATGTCATCCCTACAGACAACTGTTTTAAAATTCAAGAAAAGAAGCCGACCTGTTTTGATTGCGTCGTCGAGTCAGCTGAAGAAGAAGCCTTTGCTTGTTGTGCTCACCTCACTGCGAGAAATATTTTTGCTTTATTCACTTCTTCGGAAAGAACAATGTGTCAAAAATTGATTATCATCAATGTATGGCTGTGTAAGAGCCATAAGTAAACTTAAATCATACTTATTTCTTTGACGGCAACTGTTTTTCAATAAACAAAATTTTGAACTTTGAACCGGCCTCCTGTCATTGTTAAAACTCAATAGCACATATTCGAGGTATCAAATTACTAAGCTCAATGAGACGAATTGAATGAGCTATAAAAATCTAAATTCACCGCCAAGGACTCTGGTGCCTTTACTTGCCAGTTTTCTTCTAACAATGGGCAGAATTTGCTGTTGTAAACAAATGGAGTAATATTTTGTTCGAGGTTGTTAGACAAAAATTCGGACTAATTTCCTATTCATTTATCATAAAATTCTTATTAACATACAAGTGGTCTATAATTTATTAACAGTATTTTTTCACAGATTTTTGATTATCTATGATTCCGATTTATAAAATCTATTTATATTTGATATTGTATGATATTACCTTTTTTTATTAAAAAAATTACCATTAATAATAATTTTATGTTATATAATATAATATATTAAGCGATGCTTGATTTTTAACTGAATTTTTTTGTTTATAATGAAAGCTCAAAAATTTTAAGTGGTCTTATGTTTTATTAACAAACTGGGAAACGTTATTGATATTCGTTTCCCTTTCATAAAAAAGTTGATGTTTCTGTAATGTATTTTCTGTGAAGAAAAATAGAATTTAAAACTATAAATGACAATAGTTTTTTTTTCTGTTTTCTTTTCTTTATTATTTATTTATTTTTTGTGCCATATTACAATCAAGTATTACGCCGTGTAAAATTCTATAGTAAAAAATTTCGGGAAATTCCTAATTTCGTGCATAGATTCTGCTTTCAAAGAGATACAAGCTGTTCATGTTGAAAAAAAATTTCAAATATGCAGACTGAAGTAATATAGACAAAAGTATGACAAGCAAAACGGCTTGCAACTTTTTCATTTTAGTTTGACAATAAAACTGTAATTTAAAACTGTGATGGCATTAAAAAGCGTGTTATTCTAAAATACTGACTTTAAAATAATAATAATAATTCTTAATATTTAGCTCGGACCAAGTCAAAGCTAATTTATTAGGATCCTTGATGTCTTACTTAGAAAATTAAAACTCCATTTATTGCTCTTAAAAATCATTTTGGTTTCAATGAATTTTAACCCGGGAGAACTGGCTAATGAGAATTTCTCTCACGGTGCCCAATTGCTTTTCTTTTGCTTTACATTCGCTTAATATCATTTTTTCTGCTTGACTAAGTACTTTTACTCACAAATAGGTAAAATAATTGAAATAGCGTTTTTAAATTTTAATTAAAATGGAAAAATGGTTTAAATAAGAGTCTTAAAAAAGTACGACGTTGAGGGAAAATCTCATGCAGCGAGTTCTCCCGGGCTAAGAATTAATTATTTTTAATTCTCCAAGACAGCAGAAAATGTGAAGAAACTCCAATTACGATTCAAAGATAGAGAAAAATATTTATTGGGCTCAATCCTAGCCCGCTTCATGCATGATTGTCTATAAACCCATGCTACACGCCAGAAAAGCCAAAACAAAATTACACATTAAATATGAATGCATGAATTCCCGGATTCTCTATTCCAGAAATAAACCTTCTAAGTGACAACTTAGTATTTCCTACTCACTGCTTCTTTTTTGTCTTAAATCACGAACATGAAATGTCATCCTGTTTAAGTTACTTTAACATCATAAAATGGCCACTCTTCAGTAATTTCTGTGATTTAAGTGCTTTTAGTTTAAAGAAAATGTACAATTATGTTTTTCACTAAATCCGAAAATTCTTTCAAAGTGTATAATCAAATCAGCTAATGGCCAACTGAAGCTGTCAACATATATTAAAAAAAAAACAGAAGCTTTTTTTTTTTTTAATTTTAGAGGGCCGCATTAAAATCTCGCTATGTCAATTTACCGTGAACTTTGATCTTATAACACAGAAGCTTACTTTTAATTCTTTGCTAATTTATTTATTATATTTATAGCTATCCAGTCGAGATTAAAGCCATTTCCTTTTCTAGGCCTATCCGGAATGGACTATAAAACCTGATAAAGGTTAATAGAGGATATTTAAATTTGCATGAAGCAAAACATAATTATCTAGTAATAGTGCTGATAATGTCTCGTGACAGTTGGAAGAGCATGAGTAGTAATATTTTGTTTTGCGAAAAAAATGAGTTTTGGTACAGATCAACAAATAAAATATCATTTTAAAATTATTTCAGTTACTAATTTAAGAAGAGTTGTTAAAAAAAAAAAAAAAAAAAAGCTAAGCGGCTTTAAATCCTTCAGATAACCACCTTGGCCATTGACTATTCTAAGCAGACTATAAATATTACCTTCTGTGACTGCACATTACATATTTATAACCATTCATTACAACGAAGTTAATCGTAGTTTATTGGCCTAGAAGCCACACTGCAACAATCCTTATGCGAGACAATGACGATTTCATTTATTATAAATGTTCAAAGATGATAAGATATTACAGTTCTTAAAGGAGGACTTCTAAAAGAAATTAAAATTAAGGACATCATTTTCGATAACGAATGTGCCGTACTTCACTTCAACACGCGTACTTATGCTTCATAGTCATATGAACCTGCTAACGAAGTTACAGTACGGATAGTTAAACTAAGATATATAGATATTTAGAAAGAAGGATAATTTATCATCAGATCCTAATGAAATTAAAATGTCTATTTTTTTCCCTATCCATCAGCTTACTAGTGGAAAACCGAAAATCGAAAATAAATGAAACATTTTACCACAGATTATTCGATTACGTAATATCTTCAGAAACACTCGGCCAAGTACCTCACTTAAATAATATACATAAAAAGTAGAATTCTTTTCTAACAAAGAAATAACTTATAGATAATTTCAATTGGTTGTAATACAAAAATCTATACTTAAGCTGTAACACTACTCAGATTGGTTCAAATTTTCGATTGTATTTATTTATTTATATATTTATTTAGTTTTGTCATTGCTTAAAATGTTTTTTATACACGCGAAATTCCTATTTTATTGGTTATAAATCCATATCGAAAGGGAAAGGACAATTTTGAAGTTATAGTACTGCTAACTCGCGCCACAGTTGGTAAATCTTAGCGAAAACTTTAGGCGCATTCTTTTCTTTCTTTTCAGAACCGCAATTTCTAAGAAAGTGGATAATATCTCCGAAAATTTAAAACCAATCACCTTCTTTATTTCTGAAAATTACTTGTCACATATTTTTCTAATGAAATACGCGTGATTTTTTTCAAAGTATTGATATCTCGCTGTTCCGTGTAACTTTAAGTAAAGAAATTTGTGGTTGAAAATTTACGTTTCACTAAAATTGCATACTTTTTAAAACGGTTATGTAATTCAGTAGCTTTTGGGCAAGAAGTACCATTGAGAAACCTTTAGTAATTTAATACAGCTTTTACTTTTTCTTATTTTGATAAAACGAGATCGCAAAGTTACTTATTCTATAACTCGTTATAAATGAGTAAATAACGTGAATAGTTTTTCTTCGTTATACTAGAATTCAATTGTACGAACATGCATGTTTTGTTTGACCCAAAACTGCCACAATTATCACTTTACATGCGAGTTAAAACCCATTATATTTCAAATTATATATTTAGAAAATTTCCGCCGCATTATTTTCTCCCTTAATGTCTGGTAGATGTATTAGAAAAATTATGTAGGAAAAATTATGTAGGAAAAATAGGATATTTAGAAAGATTTTGTTAGTTAATGATTAAAATGGACTTATTAAATAGATAAATATATACGTCTTTGTAAAATGTGTGCAATAATATTTAGGTTAATTAACATTTTTTTATGTTTTATTTCTTAGAAATTGATAACAGTAAATATAATTATGGTTTTATTCATAGTTGCCAAAATTTACGCTTTTTTCCCACCACTAATTTTGAACAGAAAAATTTGTTAAGTCACTCAAAATTTATGATTAAAGAAACTATTTTTTTTTCTTTTTTACTACTGGAAAAGAGAGGTTTAAGGAAAAATTGAAAAAGTTAACAATTATGTTTTATCTGTAAATGAGAGATTTTTTAACATAAAATTTCCATAACCATATCCATAAAATTTCCATCCTTTAAACAGCATAAAAGATATCCATATGTAAACGTTTAAGGAAATAAATTTTACATATGATATTGATATTTTTATTTATAAAATTTCTATCTCTTATAATAAGCCTATTGAATATTTTAATCAATGGAAGATATTAGTAATTGAAAAATTAACTATGGCTTTAAAAAATAATATTGCTGATTTGGTTTCTATTAATACACAGCATTATTTCCAACAAATTACTAAATTACAAAAAAACTTCGTTATTACATATGTAGACAAATCTCCTAACAATTATGCTATTATATGTAAATCATATTATCACCAACTTCTTACAAATTCTATTTCTTCTAATAAGTCTTTTCAAATAACTAATGAAACTGTTATTGTAAATAATCGTAAAATTCGAAGTTATTATAAACTTTTAAATATTTTATCTACTAATTTTAATTATCCATATTTAGTTCTTATTCCCAAATTTCATAAAACTCCTATTAAATTTAGGACTGTTACTATTGGTTGTAATACATATAATAATAAAGCCAATACACTTCTCTTAAAAATTCTTAATCAAATATATGAACTTACTACAAACAATGATAATACACATTGTATAAAAAATAGCTATCAACTTGTTAAGATTATAAAAAATCTTCATTCTGTTTGTAATATAACGACATATGACTTCAAAGATCTTTTTAATAATATAGACCTATTAGATTTACATAAAATTATAAATGCATTATTTAAAAAGTATTATAAAAAACTGGAATTACCATCTTATATAGATATTGCATATTTTAAATCTTTAACTAACTTCATTATCTATAATAATTATATATTGCAAGATAATACTTTATATTTACAGAATGTCGGTATACCACAAGGCGGTTGTACTTCCAGCTTACTCTCAGACTTATACTTATCTCATTATGAACGCAATTTTACTAATAATAATCTACATTTATATCGTTATATTGATGACATCATTTTAATTGAAACTGATCAATCTGCAATTACTCGATTTCCAGTTGATTATCCCACTAATTTGGAATTAACGGAAAACCTTTTATCTAACAATACAATTAACTTCTTAGATCTAAAAATTACAATAAAAGACAATAAAACAATCACAGATTTGTTTGACAAACGTAAAGAATTTAAATTCACAGTTAATACATTTACAAATTTTAAATCTTGTCTACATCATTCTGTATTTCGTAATATAATACTTAATCATTTATATAGAATAAAATGTTTATGTTCTTCTCCTCTAATTAACAATAATATTAAAAAACTAATTTATGATGCATTAAATCATGGTTTTCCAAAAAAATTCATATATTCATTAATATACAATTAGTACTTTTCTTACATGATCTATAAACACAAATTAACACATGCGTAAACAAAATTACAAAAAAATTATATAAAAAAAAAAAAAAAAATATCTATAAAAAATTAAAAATTGTAAAAGAATATAAAAAAATATTATAGGATGGTTGGGTGGGTAGATGTTAGAGTACGGAGGAGGGTGGTGTTGTCTGGATAATACGCAATGGTTAATTATTTATAAAAAAAAAAAAAAAAAGCGGGGCTCTTGTATTATTACTATTTTCTTGTTATGTATTTTATGTGTATGTTGATTTGATATTTTATATGTAAGTTGGAGATTTTCATTAATATTATAATTAGCTTAATTATTCATTAATCTAATTTACAATTATTTGATATTAAATTTTAATTTACTTAGGACAATATCATATTAATTACTAATAGTATGCCACTCTTAGTTTAATGTTTTTGATTGTCCCATATTCATTCTTTATGGATTTTTATGGATGTCTGAAAATAATCCACATTCTATATTTGTGCGTTTTAAGTAATGGGATTTTAAGTATTATTTAACCTTCTATATACTTCCACATGTTTGTTATTTCCTGTTCATTATATAAATATCTTATATATAATTCATAAAAAATAATTTTTAGATAATTTTTAATAATTATTTATATTAATTACTGCTGAATTTATTTTGTTTTATAGCATATAGATATATGCTATATATTATCAATGTTCTAACATTATTTAAACTCTTAGTTTACTTTAAATAATTTAGCTAATAGAACATATTGTATGCTTTTAAATATTATTAACAATAGTTTTAAATACTTTGTGTGATTTATATTAGGTTTATAATTCTCTATATATAAGGATTTGTTTGGTTTTGCTGTTTAAACAGTTATTTACATTCACAAGCTTGCAAATTTTTATCTTGCGATAGATGTTTAATATAATTATTAATAGATGGCAGCACTAAAATTGTATTTTCAGATTGCTTTAATTTTTATTTTTCTAGCTCCATTTCAGTTATAATTTATACATCCAGGGTGTATTTTTAGCTAAATTTTGACGATATTGTTAAACTGTTATCTATTAATTTCATAGTGCATTTTAAATAATGTAATTAATATCTATTTATCTTATATTAGATTAAATTTGTTTTACAAGGTCTTTCAAATTTTATTTCAAAATGTATTAACTGCATCCTTTGGTATCATTTACTGTGATTTCTTAACTGTTTTATTCACCTTTATCTTTTTGATATACTGGAAGACATGTGCACATGGATTTTTGTCAAATACTGAAATATTAATCGGTATGGTATTTATTATTTCTATTTTATATCCTATAAATATTTAAATACGTTTTATTGATTCTTCCATTTCATATTATTTGTTTCTATTCTGCTTTTATTTTTAATCAATTCACTTGATTTTAGTGGTTGTTCTATAATTCTCTATGTATAAGGATTTGTTTGGTTTTGCTGTTTAAACAGTTATTTACATTCAAAAGCTTGCAAATTTTTATCTTGCGATAGTTGTTTAATATAATTATTCATAGATGGCAGCACTAAAATTGTATCTTTCAGTTTGCTATATTTTTAATTATTCTAGCTCCATTTCAGTTACAAATAATACACCAGGGTGTATTTTTAGCTAAATTTTTACGATATTGTTAAACTGTTATCTATTAATTTAATAGTGCATTTTAAATAATGTAATTAATATCTATTTATTTTATATTAGATTTAATTTGTTTTACATGGTATTTCAAATTTTATTTTAAAATGTATTAACTGCATCCTTTGGTATCATTTACTGTGATTTCTTAACTGTTTTATTCGCCTTAATCTCTTTGATATACTGGCAGACATGTGCACATGGATTTTTGTAAAATACTGAAATATTAATCGGTATGGTGTTTATTATTTCTATTTTATATCCTATAAATATTTAAATACGTTTTATTGATTCTTCCATTTCATATTATTTGTTTCTATTCTGCTTTCATTTTTAATCAATTCACTTGATTTTAGTGGTTGTTCGGGCACAGGGGAAAATTAATTTTAGCTTTAGCTTATTTTTCCAACAGAAAACAACCATTTTGCTTATATCATTGAATTCTGTGCCCTCGATAACGTAATTCAATGTATAAGCTTTTCAATTTATGTCGGTGTCCACTTTTTTCTTTTTTCTTCCATAATAATTCTTATAATATTTTTTAATACTTACAGCTTTAATTCATAATAATTGACGGTGGCAGGTTATGTTTAATTAATGGTAATATATATATATATATGTGTGTGTGTGTGTGTGTGTGTGTGTATGTGTGTGTGTGTGTGTGTGCGTGTGTGTATGTGTGTGTTTCAAGTATTTATCCTATAACACTGGTCAAAATTCTCCACCTGATTACTATGAAGACTACTGAATTATTCCTTAAGTTTAAATGTAACTATTTATTCCCACAATTTTTTTTAAAAGATTCCCATCTCAGAAATACGAAGTTACAAGACGTTCTACTCAACGCAAATTTACCACATTGTAGTTGAAGCACATTTTGTCGTTACAAACGCTGCACAAATATAGAAAATAATACGTTGCATTTTAGCATGTCGCGTAGTTGAAAGCTTAACAGAATTTATGGAGGCAAAAAATTCACGAGGTGTCTCCGCAACAGAAGTAAGCACAAAAGCAAGTCGTCGAAAAGGATTTTTATTCAATCCACATATTCGGAAAGACCCCTTAATATAAAAACGTTCACAATAGATCTTTAACTTAATAATTAAACATAAAAAATAGTTAATTCTTGTGACTCAGCAAAAATTAATGATTTGGCTGAATGATTTTCATTCAACCACAATTATAATACATTATTACACTTTAAATTTTAAACAAATAATACAGCATGTACTAGTAAACAATAAATTGACAAATTACAAAGATAATAATCAATTTTCCATGGGTAACAGACAAATTTTTGAAATTGGTCTCTTGAAAACTCCTCGTTGTTTTTATTTTACTACTCTAAAATTCTGCATGCATTATGTAATGATGTACACTCATGACATCTAACACTAAAATTAAATTTTTAAATGCTGCAAGAATTTATTTATTTTCTCATAGCTCAGAAATACTTTATTTTAAAAGTATTTAAAGGTTAACTCACTCGATTTTATCAAAATAAAACTCAAACCTTCTGGATAAAATAAATGTCATTTAAATAACTCAAATAACATCTATGCACTCTCAAACACATTTTTGTATAAATATTTTCTTTGATAAACACATAATACATTCAATCAAACAGAAATTAGCTTAATTTTACATATTTACACTCAAAATATCTCATAAAACCTATTGCATTGAGAAAATATAAAAACTTTTTACAAAATTTATAGCATAAAACATGCAACAATTATGAATTGTTTTCCTACATATTACACGACCATTTAAAGGCCAAAACTTCAGCCTTAACTGAAAAGTAAAGCTTGTGGACCTAAATGTAAATATCGTTTATGAAAATATTCTACTATCATTTGAGTAAGTTTACTTTTATTATGTAGTAAAATTGGAAATTTTTGGTTGGCATTTAAGTTACTATTCGCTAACCTACCTCCTACTCTTAGAAGACCTTCTTTATCAAGAAATGGATGGAGGTTTTTTAGCTGACTTTTATGATTAATATTGCCTAATTTTTGCAAGGATTTTATTTCCTTGTCAAAAAACTCACGTTGAACACTTTTTAACAAAAAACTTTCTGCTTTGTTGAGCTCTTCGAGGTCCAGAGGACCCTCCCTTTTTTTTTTTTTTTTTTTTTTTTTTTTTTAACAATTACTAAGAAACCTGAAAATAAATCCTAAAATACGAATTATTTTATAATAGTTATTATTTAATCAATTATATCATGCACAAAAGAATTAATAGAAACTGTAAAAACAGATATGCTTTTAAAGTCACTTATATTAATATTTTTCAGTTCGTTTGAAAAGTCATTGGAATTAACTGCTGCAGGAATATTTGTATTGAGATAGTCTTTTTCCTTTAGGAACAATGGACCACTCAACCATAACTCATTTGAGAATAGCTTATCAGAAATAACTCCTCTTGTTAGAAGGTCAGCAGGGTTATGCTGAGATGGAACATGTCGCCACTGCATTCCCTCAGTTAGTTCTTGTATTGTAGAAATCCTATTCGCAACAAAAGTTTTTAGAACGTATGGTTCTTTTTTAATCCAGGATAATACTATCATGGAATCGAACCACAAGAAGATTTTATTTTTACACTAATCTTGAGCGAAGAAATCACTCGTTTAATAAGCTTTGTCAATAAAACTGCTGCTCAAAGCTCAAGTTTTGGAACAGTTAATTGCTTTAAGGGAGAAACTCTGGATTTACTTGTCACTAATTTTACAGACACTTGACCTGATTCTGCCACTGATTTGCATTAAATTACCGCACCATAGGCTGCTTCAGACGCGTCGCTGAAACCATGTAACTTGATCATAATTGCATCTTTCAATAAAATACATCTACTAATCTCAAATTTATTAATTAATTGTAGGGTATCAGAAAACTCTCTCCATTCCTTTGCCTCTTAGCGTTGTTATTTGTTTTTGGGAAATGTATAGTTTTATGATGACGTTTTTTACAAAAGCACGTGTACTTTGATGGACAATTTGCAACTGAATGTGAATTTAAACAATTAAAGCATAACTTGTTACTTTTTATAACGTCTACCTTTTCATTGACAGTTAATTTTAAATAATGCGGGCATTTTGAAAGAGTGGGATGTTCGTGGCAAAAAATACAACTTAATGTTTTAACATCTGATAAAAATACTTTAGATACACTTTTGGGAGTTAGTATATTTACGATTAACACTAAAATTCTCAGTAAGAGATTTTCCGCATGATGTGAAATATAAATCAATCTCTCGTTCCAATTCTTCTGGTAAAAATCATTTATCTCCTTGTCTCACACTAATGTGGGAAGCTGTTTCTTTATCTAATGTTTGATATAATTTATCCGATACTATGAGTTGTTTTAGACTCTCGAAATTGGAGACATTTCTTAAATTTAAATAATATTCCCAGTTTGTCGTTAGACGTGAAGCAAACTGTACATGAGTCTCATTTGGTTGTTTAACAGCTTTTCTAAATTGCTCTAAGCAAAAATAAGGTGTTGGTTGAAATTCTTTTAACACTAATTCTTTTATTTTTGCATAATTCTCGATATCACTATCATGTAAGTAAGTTATTATGTTTGATGCTTTGTCCCCTAATAAATTTAACAGAATTTCTGCTTTATATTGTTCTGGAACATTTTTAGTCTTAAAGGCTCGTTCTAAAGAACAAAAGAAAAAACCCCCATCCTTCAGGACGTATAAGAATTTTTACATTCAAAGTTCGAATAGTTTTTATCAATTGATCTAACAATTCTAATTTTATTTCACTCTCATTAATATTAGATTTAGCTTCAGATTTAATTTTAGCCAGTTCTAATTCATTTTTTGATCTTTCAAGTTTGATTTTTTCCAGATCTAATTGCTTTTGCTCCAGATCAATTCGCCTTTGCTCCTCATGTTTACGATTTTCAATAATACTATTTGCTATTTCTGTCACAAAAGCTGGTTTATTTCTATGCATTACACTGTCTTCAATAATAACGTTTAAATCAGCAGTTGTAATTCTTTCGTTAGTATTTAGATTTATTTCAGTGGCTATAAGCCTTAAATCCTCTTTCTTTGCGCCTTTAAACACTGTTCAATATATGTATATAACAGTAAAGATAAGAAAAATCACATTCACTTACTTTTTGAATAAGCTTTTGGTGAATTTCGTAGCACTCCGTAAGGCTTGGTGGCGTCACGGGGACGTCGTTGTGAAGTCACACTGTGATTTTGTGACCGTCGATGTGAAGTCATAGTGACTAGAATGCGAAGTCGTTATGACCGTTTTAGAGGTCGTTTGTGACGTCACATTGTGACCACTCTGTGAAATCATGGTGTGACAAATTTGTGAAAAGTGTGTCATTTGTGACTATTTTGGCATTAACTTTGTGACGAACCTGTGACGAAAGCGACAATGCTTTGAAGTCACACTGTGACCAATTTGTGAAATATGTGTCATTTGTGACGAACTTGTCATAAACACTGTGATGATTTCAAATGACAATCAAATTTCGAATTAATTGCTTAAAAGGCGCAAATAGTGAAAAAGATTCCAGTCTGGGACTCGAACCCGGGCCATCAGTACAGCGCACTGACATTCTACCGACTAAACCACATGGAACGATACCCAGGCTGGAAAATTTCTCACTATTACATGTTGGCGACGCTACAAACGCAGCACAAGATGAAATATTTAGCGTGAGCCACCAACATGATGCAAACACGAAACTTAATTAAATCCAGCATCGATTGAAATTATATTAATACTTGGAATTTTTTCCAGAGAACTTTTTCCATTCGCCTTGCATGCAATATTTCAAATGAAAATCAAATTTCAAATTAATTTCTTAAAAGGCAATTTTAATTTGAAATGTTGTATGCAAGGCGAATGTTTCTCCCTGGAAAAATTTCCAAGTATTAATATAGTTTCAATCGATGCTGGATTTAATTAAGTTTCGTGTTTACCCCATGTCGGTGGCTCAGGATAAATATTCCATCTTGTGCTGCGTTTGTAGCCTTACCAACATGTAATAGTGAAAAATTTTACAGGCTGGTTGTCGTTCCATATGGTTTAGTCGGTAGAATGCCAGTGTGCTGTACTGGTGGCCCGGGTTCGAGTCCCGGCATGGAATCTTTTTCACTATGTTGGCCTTTGCGCCTTTTAAGCTATTAATTTGAAATTTGATTTTCATTTGAAATATTGTATATAAGGCGAATGATTCTCTCTGTAAAATTTTCTAAGTATTAATACAGCGATGAATTTTAAAATAAACTTTTGTTGTAAATATAAAATCTTATCTTTTTACCGTACTTTTTAGCAAAATATCGCTATTTTGGAGTCCTATTCTTCTAAAACATTTAAAATTTTCCACTTAAAAAACAATCCTTATCAACTGACATATTTTTTTTATTAAGTTCTATGCTTGATATGCTTGATATTGAGTTCAAGCTTGATATTTAGAATGTGTAAGTTTTTTAATTTGTTGTGATTTGTCATTGCTTTATTAAATATGAACATAGAGACTAACGAATATTAATACAACTATTATTTATAGAACGGCATGAAGGGCCATATTTATTTAAATTTTTTATTCCCGTGTATATTGTATTTTGTGAATATGAGCTAAATAGATTAGGAAAATACTGATCTGGGAAATAGAAAAAACGAGTAAGAAAAATCATGCGTTAAGCATAGATTATAAAATACTTTCCAACACTTTCTGAATGCTTTAACAAGACATTGTAATTTAGGGAAATAACGTAAATAAGATGACTAAGTAAACATTTTAGAAAACGCATAAAACATTTGAAAAACTGATTTAAGCAGTTACCGTCCATAGCCAAATATGTTTTCCAATTCTTTTGAACAGCCCTGTATTTGATCTGTAGGTTGATACACTGAAAAAAATGAAGTACTCAAAAATGAGTAAACCGACGTACTCATATCGAATTGAATATTTTTGGGTCAAAAATGAACCTATGCTTTCTCTATTTTGAAACATCACATGTTATCAAACCCAAACAAACGAATAATTTTGTACCCTGTAATGGTTCATTTCATTTATGGCGGCATAAATGATGTTTATTAATGTAAATATTAAATTATGCACAGTATTTTAAAAATAATTTAAAAGTTATTGGATATAATGCTCTTGTCATAAAAATATGTCTCCCCCCGGGATTGCACTTATACTCTAAAGCGAAAGCTGGGTTCCCGGGGCGGTCATCCCTATCATCCCTGTCATAAAAATATTCGATTTGAGTATCTTGTTAAGAATTTTGCTATTTTTCTTAATAAATAACCAATTAAACATTTCTTGTTAATAACTTTGAACGGGAAATAAATGTCAGTACATTTTTACTTTAAATTTTAGGGGGGGGGGGGGTTGGTGGGGGCAGTACATAACGATTCATATTTGATCACAACCATGGAATAAAAAATGAGTACATGTGTTTCTCAACTTTGAGTACATTTGGATCGGAGCTATTTTGAGTATGTGACGCATTTAAAATTGAGTACTTTTTATTCAATTTTGAGTACACATTTTTTTAAGTATATATATACTATATAATGGGAAAATTTAGTTTAGCAAGAAAACGCCTAACAGGTTGAAATTCTTTTTCAGCAATTTATACTAATGTATGGAAACATACTTGAATACTTTTGTAGAACCCTGTAGTTTACCTAGAATCTTTATTACACGACACTATTTAGTTAAAATTTAATTCAAACTAAGGCACTCTTAAAACTGCTGAAATCACATTTCCAGAAATTATAATATATAGAGATAGACGGCCATGTATCCAATCCTTTACGTGACCCTGTATATCATTTTATCTATATTCTACAAACATTTCTTATTAAATTAAATGCAGTTCAGCGAAAAAAGCATAACTCATTTAAAAACCACCTTTAAGCAATTTGCGCCCATACCCAGTAATTCTTACGAATACTTTTGTATAGCCCTGTATAGGAATTATAGCATTTATATACACCATATACTATGCATAAATATAGTGAATCCTAAAAGCGCATATCATAATTAAAAATACATTTCCAGCAATCATCGCTAATGAACAGTACTTCGGATACAATATAGTATCTGAAATATTTTGTGTGTCCCTGTAAATGCTATATACGTATTATTCGTATTATACATGAAATAATTTATAGTATGTAAACCTCAGCGACACATGTCAATTTCATTATATATGAAATAGATTAACATAATTAAAGTATGCCGAAAACAGTTCCCTCCACCCCTATATCATTATGTATTTCAATTCCTTTTTTAGCCCTGTAAATGAACAATAACTATTCTTTGCATCGCATAGTCAGCATAATGCATATTTTAGTGCAATTCATAAATGCATATCAATTTTATTCTGTTTGAAAGCGTGCGTAAAATCATTAAAAATCATTTGAAACGATTTTTTTCTCATAGGCTGTAATGTAACGGAAATCTTTTGGCTGCCCCTGTAAATGAACTAAGCATGCTACAAACTTCATTACAAATAGGTACCGCGCTATGGTAAACATCAATAATATCCAAAATTTCAGGGCAATCCGAGTATATTTACGAGAGTTGGAGTGCGGACAGACTGCTAGACGGACAGACGGAGAGACAAACCGAAGTCATAAGCACTTTTCAACTTTGTGTCCTATATTATGTATCCTGTATTATATGAACTTTTAAAATATATATACTAATAAAGCAGTTTAATCTATAACTTCCTATCAGGCATCGAAAACACTTTATTTCAATGCTTAAATATCATATTTTACTTTTTAGTGCCAATAATTACGCGTATCATAAACGTAGAAAATGAATTTACAATAGAAGAAAATTTAATAACCGATTCGGAATGTCTATAATTAAATGTTTGATTAAAATCACAGACAGAAAAAATGCTTACATACAATTTAAAAAAATAAATATACCAATTTGAAAAACACTAAAGGCTAATTCCATACGTACTTTTAGTGTAAGTAACATGCTACGATTTTTGGTTACCGGTATTTTAGAACGGAAATATGTGACTTATTTTATCGGAGATATGTCATTAATTGAATAAGGCCAAGCAAACTTTTAGAAAATAACGGTGGCAAACAAGCACATCGGTTATACGCTATGTGACTTACACTACAAATACCCATGGAACTAGCCTAAAAATAATAATTAGTATTTATAATTGTACTATTAAACAACAGCAAACTACAATAGATAAATTAAATACATTATTAGATTTAACAATATCTCAAAAATATTTCCATATGGTATAAGGATTTCCTATTATTTTATAATTTTGGCAAATGTTAAATCTGAAAACATTGGTTTGAAGATTTAGGATTTTAACAGATAATTTAAAATATTATTAGCACTAAAAGAAAAATCTTTCAAATGTTTCACTACTGTAATATGTAAAAATTCATTTTCCCAGCATAATGTTAATTTCTAATCTGAAACAGTTTTGTAATCTCATGATAATCGAACATCATATTTAACCCCAAAATAATAATAACTACAAGTGTTAGTAATCAAAAAATAGTAAGAAGCCGAAAAAAAATTCCAAATCATTGTACAACACATTTTCATTCCCAAGTAAGTGTAAATTAATGTTTATATTAATTCCAGTATGAATGTAGGTATGAATCAGTCTCTGCGCAGTTTTTTTTTCAAGCGATGGCAGATTAAGATATTTTTCTTTACAGTTATCGAATTGGAAAATATCGCTTCTGACAATCCAGATCAGTCTCTTACAAATATAACATAAAACGATTTAACTCATAATATACAAATCAGGAATAAAGTATTTAAATTAAATAAGACTTACATATACGTTCCATTAATATCCGTGTATCCTAAAATGGCGGAAGTCATTTGCTTATCTTAAAGTGTTGTAGACGTGATGATGTTCTAAACAGTGAACTATTTCCCGCGTCTTCTCATATTTATTTTTCTGTGGGCAGACGATTTTCAGCAGATGGTCTGTTACAGATTATTTGTTTTTGTATACAAGAGATTTGGAACTTGAATGCGCAGTAATTTTGTGAAAGTATCATTAATTAAAATTTTGTATTTGCAGAAAATTCCAATGTATTTAACCTTTTCTTTTTATCCGTACCAAATAATTCAAGTTAAAATGTATTGTAAAGTTCCTTTTTTGTAAATAATTATAATAATAATATTCATAATTAGAGTTTATTAGATAAAACATTGTTTACATTTTTAAAAGGTGTAAAAATAAATTTAAAAAAATGAAAAAAAAAGGGGTGTCATTATTACCATTAAAGTAAAGTTTGTTTCACACGTAATCAATACAAAATATCTTCTTAATAAATAAAAAAATATTATCGAGGATAAAAAAAATTTCTTTGTCAATCTGTCATTCTTTTCATATTAATTTTCTGTAAAATAACCTTTTTTTAAGTCATATCTCTAAAATACAGATTTTAAATACGAATAAATAATTATATCATGGGTTTTGCACAAATTTTGTACGTTTATTTTATTTTCGAAAAATGCTAATTTTATTTAAAAAGTCTGAAAGAAGTAGAATTTATGACTTGAATGCAAATTATAAATCAAGAAATGCATAGATGACTAAACTCTGAAGACTCTTTCTACGTGCTCATTAAAAGGTGCAGATTTAACTGTAATAGAAAATTTTTAGTTTGAAACCACAACAGTGTTTCGAATAACCCTGGTCGGTAAAAAAAAAATAAATAAATAAATAAATTTCCTCTCAGCAAACTAAATATGTAACGTGTACAAATTTAATATTCCTAATTCTAAATATATTACCCAAATTGCTCCAGCACGTATCATTTTTCCAAGAAACACTTTTATAATAATGCCAATCAGTGAAGGATTATTACATTAAATTGCAATGCTAGATAAAATTGAAATCATGACAAAGTATGCATTCACTGTCTTAGATATCAAATTGATAAAATATAGACTGAAAATTTAGTTTATTAATGCATGTATCGTGCATTTTATTTATTATACCCCCCCCCCTTTTGTGACAGAATTTACCATTTGCTATCCACTAATATATTAGGTAGCTTTCATTACGAAAAGCTACCTATTGCAGCCGTTCGGAGGAAAACGATTCCGAAAAATTTTGGTATATTTTCACCGATCATGACCACCCTTGATATATATATATAAAATTTATATATATATATATATATATATCATGAATAGATTTGGATAAAATTTCGTGTGTACATAGTACATACCAATGTCTCGACCGAGTTCGTTGGCCAGCTTCATCCGCCATCTTGTTTCAAAATGGCGGCCATTTAAAAAAATTTTAAAAATTTTAAATTTAAAATGAGGTACAAAAACTTAGACATTGAAAAATATTTTTTCTTATGTGTTTGACCTTGATACAAAGATTCTGGAGCATTTTTAGTTTCGTCTATATCTTAAAAAATGGCTGAGTTATAGCACTTTGAATTTCTAGCATGGCTGACATTTTGAAACGATCTGATTTTTGTCACCCGATAATACACGTATTTATGAACCGATTTGGATGTGACAAAGAATGTGCATAGTACATAGCAATGTCTGGACCGAGTTCGTTGGCCAGTCTCATCCGCCATCTTGTTTCAAAATGGCGGCCATTTAAGTTTTTTTTTAAATTTAAAATTTTAAATGAGGCACAAAAAAATTAGACATTGAAAAATAGTTTTTCTTATGTGTTTGGGCTTGATACAAAGATTCTGGAGCATTTTTAGTTTCGTCTATATCTTAAAAAATGGCTGAGTTATAGCACTTTGAATTTCTAGCATGGCTAACATTTTGAAACGATCTGATTTTTGTCACGCGATAATACACGTATTTATGAACCTATTTGGATGTGGCAAAGAATGTGCATATTACATAGCTATGTCTCGACCGAATTCGTTGGCCAGCCTCATCCGCCATCTTGTTTCAAAATGTCGGCCATTTAAAAATTTTTTAATTTAAAATTTTAAATGAGGCACAAAAAAATTAGACATTGAAAAATATTTTTCCTTATGTGTTTGGGCTTGATACAAAGATTCTGGAGCATTTTTAGTTTCGTCTATATCTTAAAAAACGGCTGAGTTATAGCACTTTGAATTTCTTGCATGGCTGACATTTTGAAACGATCTGATTTTTGTCACGCGATAATACACGTATTTATGAACCGATTTGTGTGTGAAAAGGAATGTGCATAGTACATAGCAATGTCTCGACCAAGTTCGTTGGCCAGCCTCATGCGCCGTCTTGTTTAAAAATGGCGGCCATTTAAAAATTTAAAAAAAATTAAAATTTAAAAGTGAGATACAAAATAATTAGAAATTGAGAAAGATTTTTTTACTTATGTGTTTGAGCTTGATACAAAGATTCCGGAGCATTTTTTGTTTCGTCTATGTCTTCAAAAATGACTGAGTTATAGCACTTTGAATTTCTAGCATGGCTGACATTTTCAAACGATCTGATTTTGTCACGCGACAACACGCGTATTTATGAACCGATTAGGATGTGACAAGGCATCTGCATAGTACATAGCAATCTCTCGGCCGAGTTCGTTTGCTAACTTCATCCGCCATCTTGTTTCAAAATGGCGGCGATCTAAAAATTTAAAAAAAAATTAATTTAAAATGAAGTACAAAAAAAGTTAGAAATTGAAAAAGATTTTTTTCTTATGTATTTCAGCTTGTTACAAAGATTCCGGATTATTTTTGTTTTGCCTTTATCGAAAAAAAAGCCGAGACACAGCAGTTTGAATTTCGAATGTGTGTGACATTTTAAAAAATCTGATTTTTTGCCTGCAACAGCACTCGCATACATCAACCGATTTAGATATGAGTGAGCATGTGCACAGTAATTACTAAGGTCTCGACCAAGTTCATTGGTGAGCTTTGTTGCACCCATTATGTTGTTTTAAAATGGCGGGCTATCACCGATAATTCGGGTTAATATAATTCGGGATATGACCGAATTTTGCGACAAATATAAATCACTTTAATAAAACCAGCTTTGATAACGCTGACTAATTTCGCGAAATTCTCATTCATATTCAATTTAGACAAAAATTAGTATTTAATCTTCTGTAATCGGGTTCCACTAATTTGAGCTCCGTGTGTTTGAATAATATAATCTGGCTTTTAAAAAATAAGGAATATGAAAGCTACCTCTTCCTCCCGGCACTGGCCGGAAGGACTTTTTTCATTCCTTACGCCGCTGTAACTCGGGACTTTTTAAAATATTTCTCTTCATTTTCAAAGATTTTTGAAGTTCATATTTTTGTCACAATGTGACTTACAATATGGTGTTTTTTTGTCACGTATGTGACGTGACGTATGTTACATAGTAGTGTCATAACAGTGACGTCACAATTTTTTTTAATTGCCAGAAAAATATATTTTTATAGTAAATAACGTTTTGAAGAATTTTCGTAATTTTTTAAAGTTTTCTAAGAAGTTCACATCTCAGTCACAATGTGACATCACTGAGTGGTGGCATTTTGGTCACAGATGTGACGTGACTACAGTGACTTACAGTGACGTCACAACGACGTCACCGTGACCATGCATGCTATGAGGGACAGAACTCTTATCACTTATCATTCATGTCGGCGTTTCACTCAACTTAAAATTTTATTTTAGAAGCTCGTTGTCCAGGCTGCTTCTCCAGCTCGACGGACCATTATGTTATTTCATATTAAATACTCACAAATACTCAAAATAACAAAACTTCAGTGCACTGTTTTTATTAAATAACATCGCAAGATAGCCGCTCGTGGCTACCTCTTTCACCAAAACATTCTATAAACTCGTATAAACAAACGCAGACGATAAAAATCATTGCCAATAATACAAAGCATAAAAACGACCGAACACATATATGTTTCTAAGAAGTTGCGAGATTTTGAAGCACTTAAAAAAAACACAGAAATCTGGGCTCTGGCCTCGTGTCGTGCAAACGGTTTAATAGTAAGTGTGTAAGATCAAGGTATCTGCAATGCAACAAAAGTGAATATCCAATAGCATCACCACCTCATCACCACCTGGCATCACCACCAGGGCTATCTTAATAATAGTTATATCAAGATGGCCTTGCTCAAACAGCAGATCGCGATGACGGACATTGAACGGGTGTAAATGGATCCTGAAAAGCGCGCGAAACATTCGATAGGGTCTTTAAAACGCATGCAAAATCTTGATAAAAGGAATAGAACGTATCGAATCGAATGTAAACAAGTAAGAAAAATCATGCGTTAAGCATAGATTATGAAACACTTTCCAACACTTCCTGAATGCTTTAACAAAACTTCGTTATTTAGGGAAATAAGGTATATAAGTGAACTAAGTAAACATATAAAACATTTGGAAAACTGATTTCAGCAGTTACCATCCATAGCAAATATGTATTCCAATTCTTTTGAACAGCCCTGTATTTGATCTGTAGGTTGATATATATATACTATATAATGGAGAAATTTAGTTTAGCAAGAAAACACATAACAGGTTGAAATTTCTCTTTCAGCAATTTATACTAATAGATTTAAACATACTTGTATACTTTTGTAAAACTCTGCAGTTAACCTAATACCTTTAATACACGCCACTATTTAGCTAAAGAGTTTAATTCAAAGTAAAACACTCTTAAAACTACCGGAATCACATTTCCAGAAATTATCATTTATAGACGGCCATGTATCCAATTCTTTGCGTGACCCTGTATGTCATTTTATATATGTTTTACAAACATTTCTTAGTAAACCAAATGCGGTTCAGCGTAAAAATGCCTAACTCATTTAAAAAATCACCTTTAAGCAATTTGAAATCATACCCAGTAACCATTACGAATTCTTTTGAGTAGCCCTGTATATCAATTACAGCATTTATACACACCATATACAATGCATAAATATAGTGAAACATAAAAGCACATAACATAATTAAAAATGCATTTCCAGCAATCATCGCTACTTTACAGTACTTCGGGTACAATATAGTATCTGAAATCTTTTGTGTGTCCCTGTAAATACTCTGCATTTCGTATTATCCATGAAATAAGTTATAGTAAACCTTAGCGACGTATATCTATTTCATTATACATGTAATAGTTTAACATAATTAAAATACGCCGGAAAAAATTCCCTCCACTTCTATATCATTATGTAAAGGAATTCTTTTGTGCGGCCCTGTAAATGAATAATAACTATTTTTTGGGCCGCATATTGTACAGAAAATGCATATTTTAGTCAACTTGATAAATGCATATCAATTTATTATGTTTGAAAGCATGTAATATCATTAAAAATCATTTTAAACGATTTTTCCCCATAGGCCGTAATGTAACGGAAAACTTTTGACTGTCCCTGTAAATGAACTAAACATGCTACAAACTTCATTTGCAATAGGGTTCGTGCTATGGTAGAGCTCACTAACATCTAAAAATTTCAGAACGATCCGAGTATATTTACGGGAGTTAGAGCGCGTACAGACGGCCAGATGGACAGACGGACAGACGGCCAGACGGACAGACAAACTGAAGTCATAAACACTTTTCAACTTTGTTGGAAACTGTTAAAAAGAAAGAGTATTATTGGTGTCCGATCAAAACCAATTTAAAAGAGGAAAATGTAGGGGAAAAAAAGTATGAGGCGCATTGAAAATGAAATACTATATTTTAAGACAAAATAAATAAAATTAAATGGGATAAAAAATTAGAAAATATTTAATATAGGTTAAAATTTTGACTATACTATATGTGTGTGTGTGTATATATATACCGAGTGTCCCAAAAATGACTGATGGATTTTAAAATTCAATAACTTGCAAATGGTGACAAATATTAAAAAAATTCTTGCAGGAGTGTTATGTAAGATGTCAAGAGTTTTTAGGCTGTGATTCTTAGATTTAGTTACAAATAGCATCGATAGATGGCACTGTAAGCAACAACCGCTAAATCCAGGCTCAATTTTTCGACCTCTCTCTTCTTCCATGGGAAAAAGGGAGATTAAAATATATTCAATGGATCCCGAAGTACCAAAAATCGGGTCTGGATTGAGTGCATATTGCTCTCAGCGCCATCTATTGTTTGAATTTCAAACTAAAATCAAGAATCACGGTACAAGAACTCCTGACATCGTACATAACCCTCCTGCAAGAATTTTTTTAATATCTGTCACAGTTTGGAAGTTATTGAATTTTAAAATCCATCAGTCATTTTTGGGACACCCGGTATATACTACGGTGCTTCCCCTTGCGCTCTTCATTTGTGCAACAGCGGACCTTCAACAGAATAACGCATTGTAAACTTGTTCCCAATGCGATTGGTGGAAACACACTGTAATATAACTCAATAACAAATTTGAAATTCTTGGGTTTAACAGCATTTTTAGATATTTAAATTGTGTACGGTCTGACAGGCCGGCAGATAGATTTATTGCATATTGCATCTATCTTACGTTTGGTACTTTATGTAACGGCTTAGTTTTTTTTTTAAGTATAAGCAATGAATTGTTAATTTACAGTTATTTCCGTATTCTTAATTGAAAATTTTGTTTGCATGAGAAATGAGTTTAAATTCAAAGTAATCATCGCCTCATGTCTGGAAAAAAGTAATCCTGGACATGCAATCCATAGCTGCCAACCTTCCACTAATCTTCCGTAATGTCTGGATTAATTTGACCCAGGTTAGCCACTTTCGTACCAGAAAATTTATTTCTTGAATCTTTATTTATTTAATTCAAGGTTTCTATGTGAAATTCATTTAATTTCGTTTCTTCAAAAAATTTCTGGTTCGAAACGTATTAAACCGGGGTCAAATTAACGCACGTTTTACGGAAGATTAGTTTGAGGTTGGCACCTATGGCAATCTTTGAAAGCGGGGAAATGCTACGAATTATGAAAAAATGATCTTTTTTCTTATATATTATGCTTGAGATATTGTTCTGTCTGTTTACTAATTAAAATATAAACTTTTTCCTGTCAAAATGTATCAATTACACAAGATTTTAGAAGATGAACAAAAAAAGTTGTATTAACCCTCCTAGTAGTATCTTTTAATATTTTCTGAGCATTCTTAGTTTTACATGATTTGAACTAGAAATTTAATTTTATTATTTATATGTAATTTCTTCCTAAAAGGTGGCTATTTAACTTCATATATTATGTATAAATAATTTATTTTTTCTGGTTTGAAACATTAAAACTTTCAATCTAGAAAATAACTGGGGTCAAATAAGAGCCCAATGGTACTAGGAGGGTTAATGTGGTATTACTGATTTAATAGGATTTTCACTGAATTAACATGTTATCACCAAGTTGGCAATATATTTATGATGTACTTTCAGTGCCAAATTTGGTAACGTTTTACCTAAGGTTACAGAGGTAGGCAATCGTTTGGTTACTTCTGGCGTTTTTCCTACATTTTTCTCTAGCACAAACACGAATGGCAGATGTACTTTCTGTGTATTGAAGCCCTCAGTATTTTCCGAAAAAGGAGCTAAAATTTCAAACTGTTTGAAAATTGTTCAAACAATATTCTGTACTTCTAATAATAACTCTTCATAAACGATAATATTTTCGTCATGGTTTTGTAAAGGAACTGTAAATGCCATTTATAATATTTTCAGCAGGGAACACAATCGTGATATAGCTCAATACGATATACAAACTTCGTTCATTTTGAAATAATTGAATGTCAATAAAATATATTTCGATAAATTATACCCATGGACGTTAACGTGCACCATAGCTGCCAACTTTTATGCCTTTTCTTACCAATATTTTTGAAAAGAAACTTTTAGCATATTTAATCGTAGATTTTTCTCGATTTAAAAAGGCAAATTTTAAAATCTTAAAATAGTGGTAACAAAAAGCGTAAAAGTTAGCAGCTATGCTGTACGCATTATATTGTGTAACCTTGTAAAAAAAAAAAAAAAAAAAAAAAACATTAGCGTGAAAAAAGATACCAAGTTCCCATCGGAATGTTTTCTATTCTAAAAAATATTGGAAATATAATCTAATGGTAAATCGTAAGTTCCTTTACTATATTGAACTCGGAGTCTAGTATTTAGATATCGAACGTTGAATGCAAATATCCATACTCGAATTTGTCATATTTGTTTTTTCACTTAAAATTTATTTATGACAGGATTTAATGACTACTTTTCCATAATGCATGTTATAGCGAGTATGATTTCGTGTAAAAGTGATTCGATTAACCCTTTAAGATGTTCACATTAATTTTAAAGGATTTCGTAAGGCAATATCACTGACGTTTGATGACATTTTTTGGCAGTAGATTCGATCACAGAAGATAAGTCTTTTATATTTTACCTAAGAAAATGTCATACCAAATTCAAACATGAGTAGTTGCTTATAACAGATTTTCCCGCGCTGCTTATTAAATACTGGATTGGAGTAAAAGAAAGTTGAGTTCAATCTGTCCAAGCTAATTTTAACTTATTGTCATATGAGAAAACATAAAAAAATCCATGTTAAAATTTTGTTTAAGTAATTTCCACCAGGGCTTTACCAGTGAAAAAAAAGGGGCATTAAATGTAAAAGTTTTTATCAAAACATAAATTTGACCATGGTTGAAGCTTATTTTAAAGTTTTATTTTAAAACAAACATTTTTATTTCATTTTAATTACCCTCTTTACCGCCAGAGCGCACTAAAAAATAAAATAGTGTTTAATCTGACCGACATATTTTTAACATGAGTATGACATCATACAGTAAAACATAAAAAATCAATTGTATTTAAAGTTTGGTTCCTCTATTTCTAGCTAAGGGCGTTATCGGCGTCGAAGAAAAATTAGTTCAATCTATGTTATATAAATTTTAATTGAAGTATGACTGACATATGAGAAAACAAAACAAAAAATACCGTTCTGAAATTTTAGTTATGCAATTTCCTCCCAAGGGCACTGCCAGCGTAAAAAACTTATAACAACATTTATTATATTGGGCGCTATAAATAACAATAAAATTCTGTTGAGTCTCTTCAACCAACTTTTTACTTTAGTAGGAATGTCATAATGTGAAACATAAAAAGTAAATTTTATTTGAATTTAGTTACCCTATTTCTTGTCGGGGGGGGGGGGGGGGGTATAAACTCAACAGAAAATTGTGTAGAATCTGTACTACGAATTTTTAACTTCAGCACGACTCTCACGCAGTGAAACATAAAAAAATCAATTTTATTTAAATTTGGCTAATCAATTTCTTGCTAGGGGGCGTTATTAGCGTAAATGAAAGTTGAGTTGAATCTGTCTAACCCAATTGTAAATCGGAGTACAATATCCATGTGAGAAAACATTTTAAAAAATCCATTTTAAAATTTTAATTATGTAATTTCTGACCAGGAGCGCTGTATAAAAACTATAATGTGATTTTTTTTTTTTTTTTTTTTTTTAGCAGAACGTAAATTTGACCGTAGCAGACTCTTATTCTGAAGATGTCACAACAAAAAATATAAAATAAATTTTATTTAAATTAAATTGAATTCTTTCCCGCAAAGGGGTTCTACAAACAAAAATAATTTGTGTTAAATCTGTGCAACTTTTTTAAAATTTGAGTACGGCTACATACAGTAAAACATAAAAAATAAATTTTATTTAAATTTAGTTACACTATTTCTCTCCAACAGTAGCCATAACCGCAGCAGGAAATTCTATTGAATACCTATTTTTCACTTCAATACAACTGTGATACAGTAAAATATAAAAAATCAATTTTATTTATATTTGGTTACTGTATTTATTGCAAAGGGGGGTTATCAGAGTAAAAGAACATTGAGTTGAATCTGACTTGTCTGATTTTAACTTGGAGTATGGTTGCCATATCATGAAAACACCAGAAAATGCATTTTTAAATTTTAGCTATGCAATTGCCCACTAGGGGGCGCTGTCTGCGTAAAAAAAACTGTAATGTAAAAATTTTTATCAATGCAAATTTGACAATGGCGGAAGCTTATTCTAAAAATTTGAGTGACATTTGGTCGTGGGAAGTAAGTTAAATTTCGTTCCAAAAGTTAGTTGAAGACATACATAGAATTCATGAAGCAAAATAAATTAAATAAAGATAATAGATCTTCAAACAAGTAATTGTTGATAAAGTGTAATGCATCTGAATTATTTTGTATTGTCCTGTAAAAGACCATGTTACAGCCTATATTTTCACTGGAGAACATCCCGCAATAAGTCTTAGAAACATATACAAATTTTTGCAGACTTTCAAATAATTTAATAACACTAAAACATATTTTAAGTAATTTCCTCACATTAACGGTAGTTTAATCGAATTACTTTGTATGGCCCTGTAAAATGACTATAAAGGCTATATTATAAGAAATCTTCAAGAAAATAAATGCTGTAGGTGGCCGCATACAAAAATTCCATTAATATCAGTGATCGACAAATCTCTATTTAAGTGTTTCATAAAATCGTTTCATTAGGATTCTATACACAGGGTGACCGAAAAGTCTGGAAACGGTCGAATAACTCGAGAAATGCACATCGGATTGAAAAACGGAAAAATACGTTTTAAATATTTTTTTTAAAGCTATTCAGTGATACCAAAATTGACCACCACCCCGACCCCTGGTGATCAGAGGGGAGTGGGGAGGGGGGGAGGTCCAACTTTGAAATCTTGAATAAGAACCATCATTTGTTATTGCAGATTCGGATCCTACGAGAAAAAATACGTAACTTTTGTATATAACAATTTATTTTTCGAATAATCGTAGATGACGATGTAATTGAGCAAAATGCGGCGTTAGAACAACACCCCGAATCGTGAGAGGCAAGGGGAATCACGGTCATGAAGCATCCCGAAGGGAGTAGGAAGCTATTACGACGAAGCCGTTGTTCTTAGGTAACGCTTAAAGTAGAAGATTCATTTAGAATTTAAGCATTAACCATTATAGTCCCCTTACTGCACACGATGGATGGAGAAAAGCAGCATTTTTCTGGAAGTGAGCTTGTGTTTAGCTTCTATATTTTTAAATTTTTAAATCAGAACTTCAATGGAAAGTAGGATTTTCTGCTCAGCAAAGGAATCTGACGGCATTTTGCTCGACTACATCGCCATCTACGATGATCCGAAAAAAGAAAGTTAAATACAAAAAGTTATGCATTTTTTCTCGTAGAATCCGAATCTGCATTAAAAAAATGGTGCTTCTTATTCAATATTTCAAAGTTTGACTCCTTCTGACCCCCAGGGGGTCGGTGTGTGAGTTAACTTTGTTATCACTGAATAGTTTTTAAAGAAATATTTAACACGCTTTTTTCCGTTTTCAATCCGCTGTGTATTTCTCGAGTTATTCGACTGTTTCCAGACTTTTCGGACATCCTGCGTATGTAGGGTATATATGCCCATTAGATAGACAACAATTATAACTGGAAACAAATGAAAGATGTACTCATACCCGTTATGATACAAGCAGATGTATGAACCACGATTAAGAACATCCAAAATAAAAAGGAAAATAAATGTTAACTAAAATAAATAAGAATTTGAATTATAAATAAAATTATTGTGTTCATTTATATCCATATGAAACTGGTTAGGATAGTAGTGCTATTTCTATGAACCTCAAACTATATGCCCTGTACATGAGAAAATAATTGAACTGCTGCGATGCAGCCATTTTGAAGTGAAGGTAATGAGCTTCTCGTGACATATTTCAGAATTGCTGTAGTTCATTATATTAATTTTTCAAAAACCATTTTTCCTGAATTGTGTCACTTTTAAAATGTGCTTACAAACTTAATTTTCATGAATCTGTGGTTGAGTTTGTTATTCCTTACTTCATTTCAGTAATGTAAGAAGTTTTCTTTATACTAAATTTCAATTAATGTAATTGGTTTCTTTTTCTCGTTGCAGGTGTCCGACCAACATGTGCAGAGACCGGAACTGCACATTGTGGGCTATTTGCTTATTTACTTAAGTGCTTGTATCAACCCTGTCATCTATGGAATTACGAATAAACAATATCGTCAAGCATATAAAACTGTTCTGCTGTGTAAAAGGCCTCGCGCTTTGAGTTTCAGCGGCGGACACCCACCTCAACAGCAACATGATGATTCAACAGGACTGCGTACTACAATCTCCCTCGTCACAACCGTACCCAGTGTTTCTGTTGGCCCAGATTCTGTATTTATGGAAGAAAAAACTGTCTAACTACCAACTGATCGTCTTCAGCAATTCAGTTTGATTACATATCATTAAATGCTTTGGAAAATAATATGGTATATAGCATTTAACTTCAAAGAAATAGAAATATGTGCAATCTAAAAATTATCAGTGTATATTTTTGGGGTAGCAAAGTTTACTTCTTTTACTGGAGGATGCTCCCTTGGTGAAATGTTGGGTATATGTATTTTTTTATTTTATCAAGAACAAACAAGTTTTTTTTGTTTGTTTTTGACAAACGCCACAATAAAATTTAGGGTTAAATAAAATGTTTTGTGTTATATATTTTCTATCTCAAAGATTTTTTTTTTAATTTTGTACACTTTTTATGTCTGTTGATAAATAAAATGATTTTACAGAAACCAAATTATCTGTTCTGAGTTCTAGATTACACAGTTATAACTATGTTAGTATGTTATGTATAAATATTAAAACTAACTATATATATTTATAATATGAAATTTTTTATACTTATGACAGACTGAGTATAAAATTGCACGCAGAGCGCAATATGCACACAAAGAAAGAAGATTACTCATGCATTTTAAATTATATTGAAGAGATCTTCAGAAAGAATAATCAAGAAGGTGATTAAGTAATAGAAAAAATGCTTCATCGACAACTTTTAAACTGAATGTGTATGGGAACGTCCACTGTTACTCTTGTGACCACCAGAGCAAATTTCCATATGTATTTCCAATTCTTTTATTACAAAATATATTTAAGATAAATTTGATGCAACTTCTTAAAAATACATGTACCCTACTTTCATAAACCATACACAATTTGTAACAAACAGCATTTTACTTGGCTAGATAATAATTGAAAATTTTGTTACTCGTGACCACAAAAAAATGCAATTTTCAAAAATTGCGTTTGCCGCAGAAATTTTGTGAATTATATGAGACTATAGAAATAAAATTTACAGAATACAGCAGAGTAATTATATCTTTTTAAAAAGCATTAATCATTGAACTCATCTGATAACACAAGAATTAGTTTCATTTGATTTTGCAAAATGCTAAGTGTTACTCTTGTGACATTTTGTCCATAATGTAATTTTAGCAAAAATTCAGTTTAAATACTAAACAAAATAATTAAAATAAGTTAAACAAAATTATATTCCATACAGAACAACTTTTAATGATGGTTTAATTTTAAAATAACATAAAATAATATAAAAAATTCTAAAATTAACAAACACAATAACCACATAGCAACCTCTCAGTTTCTGCTACTTAACAGAATAAGTCATTGTCTTCATTATCAATAATATCACTTGCAACTTCTCCAGTATCATGATTTACCTAATGAAACACAAATTCTTTGTACGAATCATGTTAGCGTAAGGTCTGTAGTACATAGTGTCATTTTTCATGGTTTTAACAAATTGTATTTGTTGAATGCCCTTCGCTGTTGGTATTTTCTCGCAAAGTGATGAAACTTTATTGTTTTATTTCTTTTGACAAAATAAACAGTATATCTTAGAATTGCTTTTTTAGCACGCACGTCATTCCATATATATCATTATACAACAACACAAAATAAATCTACAGCATCTATTCCAGGAGTATTTGGAAAAAAAAATATATGCCCAATTAAGTCAATTAAGAAAGGAGTCTGATTCATTCCAGGCATATTTGCATAGTTATATATATATTTTTTTTAATTGGAAAGCACAACCATCATATAAAAAAGTAAAACAGATACAGTGTAGGAAAATAAAAATTCCCTTAACGATGCAATGTTGAAATTTTACATACGAAAGCATTTACAAAAAATTGATTATGAGTTACATTGTCTAAAATAATAGCATAAGATTTTACTTTATTGGGATCATACTAAATAAAAAGCTGAAAATACAGTCGCTTGTGGATTTGACCAGTAATGTAGTATTTCATACCAAAATTTCGTCTTGGCATGAAAATAAAACAGTTTCCAGAAAATCCACTGGCATAACTATTCTTTGAGAAATGGTTATTTTTTTTGGCATTACGAAAATAATCCCTTGTACAAGTTTCAATGAATGTGTGCCACAGAAATGGATTTAGTTGCTTTCGAAAGTTTTTAAACAATCAGAAATGATTTCTTTAACTGTTACTTTTTCAAAACGTTTATCAACGTTTTGACAAAGTAACAGTATTGAGAAGATGTTGATAAACGTTTTGTCAATAGCAAAACGTCTATCAACGTTTTTCTATTTACAATAACCTATAAGAATTTCTGTATTATGGACTTCCGTTTCAAGTAATTCTTCGATGTTATCTCCGCAAATTAGACATTCGTAATTCCAAAATTCTAATTATCATGTATCTCGGCAGACAAAGTCATTAAATCCATCACAGGAATGTTTAATGCAGGAAATACACCAGTTACTACATTATGAATTGCTTGAATGTTTTCGTGACAGCAACAAATGGAGCTATTCTGATGAGTAATTTTCATTGTTTTATGAGACTAGGATTTAAAGCTGCAAAGGAATCTCCAATTTTTCAATTTAGGAAAGCTTCTTTAAACAAAAAACGTATTCTCTTATTAAATGTCTCCTAGAATTGATGAAATTATGTTACCTTTTTCACGCTTAACTAACGTAGATTTAGCTGAAGAATGACCTCTTCTTAAATATTCATCGACATGAATTTCTCCAAAGCTGTGGAGTTAGATTTTTTCCGTTACAGTATCTGAGGTTAGCTAGTTCTCTACTTTTTCCTTTTCTTAATATTTCCATATTCTTGCTGAAGCTTTTGCTGGTTCTAAGACTCTTCTTCACCTTATCGTAATATATTTTGTTTTGTTTCTTTCTCACAACAACATATTCAATTTCATTCTTATTTTTTCTCTACAATTTTTGGCGCTTAGCAGAAATTTTCCTGCTCTTTAAAACAATGCCGTGTATAAGAAGCGTGTATTAAAATCTTGCTTTAAAATATACTATAAGAATCCTTTCCATAAGAGTTACTATAAGAACCTCTGTAGGTTATACAGCAGAATTTAGTAAACGAAGCTTTAGAAAACCTATAAATTATCTAATCAAAGACCATGTACTTCAAACCAAAAGAAAGCACACAAAAATGATACGAGTTGATTTGTTTTATTATATCTTTAATTACTTGTCATGATTTTTTTATAATCTTAAGTAATACCAAAAATGAATAAAAATAAATCCACCCATTAAGAAAACACTAATAAAGATAATTTATCTTCCTTAAAATTTACAAAATAACCTTAGTTATAGCTAAAACTATTTCAAGAACTGCTCTAATAACAGAGAAAAAACAACAAAACTTTAAGCATGCTGTTTGTTTTGGTTGTAACGGAATTTTATATCAAACTATCGACAAAAGTATTATGTGTTACTCTTGTGACACAGACGTTTGTTACTCTTGTGACATCTCCCCAGAGCCTATTCCATGCATAGAATAAACAAAATATTTAATGTAAAATATGTCTTACACCGTGAAATCAGAGAATTAGAAGTTTTGGGTAAAAATTTTAAGTAGTTTTTTATTTATTAAAACTTTTGTATGTTTTCCGTTACTCTTGTGACATTTAAGTATTAACATTTAAATACAGCCAAAAATATATTAAAGACATTATCTAAAAGGTTTTATCTATGTAGATCTTAAAGATGTGATAATAGTTTGTTGATTTGAACGTATAGTAATTTAATTGAATTCTAAAAAGAAAAAAATCATACATTTCAATAAATTGTATTTTAAGCTCAAATGTAAATGTAGTTTTATACTGTTAGTATCCAGCTCATTTTCAGTAAACACTTGCTCTTATGAAATTAAAACTTACAAATTCATATACTTCAACTCTTTAGCTTTAAATTTATGTATCACACTTATATTTCCGTTTAAAAAAATTTTTCAGCAAAAATTTTTTCTGCCGTGGACGTTCCCGTATCACAATATGTATAATAACCACTTATAAACAGATTAAGCTAAATAATGCTATAAAAAGTGATAAAATATCTTTATTTAGACTAACGAATGTTTCATCGCACAAACGGCGACATTTTCAAAATCATTCATGATAGAAATATTTTCACAAAATTTTAAAAACAATAACTTGGTAAACAATCTCTCGTAACTTTGTTACGAGACACACATAACAAAGTTATTGTTTTTAAACCAATAAGTTTAAAAACAAAAAAGTTGTTTAAACCAAGTTATTGTTTTACCAATTTATTGTTTTTAAAATTTTGTGAAAATATTTCTATCATGAATGATTTTGAAAATGTCGCCGTTTGTGCGATGAAGCGTTCGTTAGCCTAAATAAAGATATTTTATCACTTTTTATAGCATTATTTAGCTTAATCTGAATGTGTAGCAGATCAAAATTTTTATTTCCAAGATAAACCCAAACATTTTGATATGTGTGTCACCCATAATTAGGATGACCAAATTTTACAAAGGTTTTCTGATAGGGCTTTTAAAAACTTTCATAATTTAAAAAATTATCATTCTTTAAGCTTTATTATTATTACTTTTGTTCCACAAATTTTTCCGTGCAAGTGTTTTAAAAGAACTTTTCAAGTGTTTTAAAACAAAAACTGCTGGAGCTGCGTCAACTACCGTCCTGAAATTTCAGGAAGTCCTCAAATTTCGAAAATGTTTAGTCACCTTGCTGTCATAATGTTCAATGTTTGAAAGGTATCCCTCATTCGTTGTAAAATTTATTTTCAATTAATTTTAATGATGTAAGTTTAAATATTGTACATACGTTTATTCAAAATAACGGTGAAATTTTCTTTATAGCTACAGTTTTATTAATTATACGTTATTGAAAAAACTGAAAAGGATTTACTTTCAAAACTTTTAAAAGCAGCTACAACTGAAACTTACTTAAAACATTTTAAAAGTATGTAAAGTTAGTAATTGTGTCAAGTTAGTGTAAGTTTTTACCGTCTGTTCATTTTTAACCGACTGAAAATAAGGGTTATGTGTTTCACGCGTATCTGTGTATGTAGATTTCTTTATACCCTCGAAACATCCCAACGGCTGGATGGAAATGAGAAAGGTCTCTATCGATTTGCCTTTACCGTCCGATGGTTAAAGGCTAATTTTTGTTTTAATAAATTCAAAATGGCGGTAGAGACGAAAAAAAAAAATTACGCACCCTATTGAGTGGCATATCATTGGATAGGTCTTTCAAAATGAAGACGATGTTTCATTGACTATTTTAGAGTCAGAAGCTCCGTTTAAATATTACACACCCTGGAAATTGTGTAGGTAGGATCTCTAGCTTTACTCCAACTCTAACCATCATAGACATATATAAGCCTCATCAAAACAGTATTTATAGATAGGAACTAACAATTAAACACAACTTAAAAGTCATTAATACAAGCAAATAAAAAAAGGGTAGTAATATAAAAAAAATAGTTTCACATTGATGAGAAATAATTAAGACGAATGAGAAATAGTTCGCTTTTTACGCAGTCGTGTTTTTTGACTTTTTAAATTTCATTTTCATTGTATTTAAATTTTAAAAGCAGACATGAAATATTGTAAAGTAATTTGAGAGCATTGATACATTACCCTATATAGTAAAAGACACGATTTTAGGTATGCTTTATACATCTGACCGGCAATTGTGTTGTACTTCGGTAAATATATGCATATACAAGGTGTCCCTGAATTCATGAAACAAGAAAAAGGGATTATAGTGCACAACTAGTCTGTCTGACCGAATTACTGTGCACTTTTAGCACTTCTAGTGTCACAATTGTCATGATATTGTTATCACGATGCCAGCGCAACACTCAATGTCATCACATTTTATGCGCAAAACAAGGTGTGTTTGCTGAAAATTTCATTACAATATCCCAAGGAGGGTACACGCTTTAGATTTGTAAGGAGTATAGCACCAACGGTTTCGTATAATAACCTTCGCCTTATTTAAACTTTTTTAAAAAGTTCACAAATTATGCGATTATATAAGGCGAAGATTACTGTCCAGAGTAATCTAGTGGTACTATAATACTCTATAAGTGGTACTATACTCTTTTGTAATCTCAAGGGTTGACGCACTCCTACACGGGCCGACATTATTAGGCTTTGGCAAAAATCAATGAAATCAGGCCCGATCCGACGTGGCTAGACTCAATTTCTAAAAAAGAGAGCCTATATTTCTTAACTAAACTAACATTTTCAAACTATTAAAAGTCTTTTAAACAAATATTTCATACACATTTATATATTTAAAGAAAATGTTTCAGCTTATATGTTCTCAACCCATGTAATACGAAATAAGAACGTTATTGATTATACTTTACATTCAAATAAAACTCATTATAAAAATTAACGTAGTTTAAGACCCGATGAGCGGTGGCCCTGAATAAATAAATCAATAAGATAACTTACGTAAGATAAATGTACCAATATATACATACGGATACGTCACATAGATATTCCTTTATGAAGTCTGAAAGAGATATGCAAATATATTGCCCTAAGAGTCAGTTAAAACAATCATAATTTTGAAGTATTATACAAAAAAGTACATTTTTATAAATATTTTTCTGTAATTTAATAAACCAAAGCAAAATTCTGAAGATACCGTTAAACAAATATACAAAATCACAATTATTTTTAAAATAAAGAATGCCAGCCCGACACAACCCGAAAAAAATGAGTTTCAGGTCCGGGCCGGCCAAGTCAGTTCAGACCTCTAACCCTGATATCTTCATTATGTTAAATTTATGTACGAAAACTTTGGTTAAGTTTGGAGAGAGACCTCTATTTTGGCCTAAACTAATAGAATGCGATCAGAGATTTCTGTGGCAAATTATTGTTCATCTTGCTGTGTACTGTCCCCCTCTTTCCTTTTCTTTTTATTTTTCCGTGAATTTAGGAACACTTTTATATTGGTCTTAATTTGCTATTTTGAAATTAAAAATACAACTATCACTATTTTTTTATTTCTACAGAAAATAAAACTCCGGTAAAATATCTATACCAATAAAAGAAAGTTTCGCCCTGCGTGTGTATCTGTCTGTCAGTGATGGCTAGCGAAAGATACCGCACCTAGAATTCTGAAAATTTGGGTGAGGGTAGTCCAAGGCAGGTTCTGATGTACTTGAGTCTCAGAGTTTTTATTTTTTGCTAATTAGACGATATATTAATTAAAACTCATCTAAAAATCCTTCTTTTTTTCACAAATCGGTAAACGCGCCCGCGTATGCTCAGTTCCGATTTTTCTTGAACGACCACGCAGAGAAGACGGAAAGTACGAGGTTGGCAGATTTTTTTAACGTTTTTCTTAATGAACTATGGACAAATCGTGTAAAACACGGAAAAATGTGTGGCATAATGTTTAGAACACCACAATCCAATCGAAAAAATATTAAAGTTAACTCTTTGAAAAAAATTAATTACTAATTCTCAAATTCATGGTTTTTTTTTTTTATTTCCCCATTTTACGAACCTAGTATTCCTCTTTTCTTGTTGGGAAGAAAGGAGAATCTGCGCATCGACCGAAGGAGGGGCTGCAGCAGCTTTGACCAGCTCATCTGCACGCTTGTTGTAGGCGAACAAACGTGGGCTGTGATACAGGGCATATGGACTCTGATTCCACTACCTTTAACTAGAATCATGGTCTCATCAACTACTCTGTAACGTGGCACAGGAGAAAAAAAGAGCTTGAAACCCCAATCTCGAATTCGTGAACATATCGAGTTTGCCGACACCTTTCAGCAGAGCATCGGTATAAAAACGGTCGCTTCATCGGTCACCGGAACTGGATTTCCTCGACGATCCCCTCTCTGTTAGCAAAAAGAAAAGCGCACTCCAATTTTCCTTTCTATAGATTAGATCCTTCCGTATAATATATATACTGTATCCTTCGTATTAGATCCGAAATCCACGGGATTCTTTAGAGATCGTCACAACTAGGCGTCTTTTTCCAAATCTCTATCCAATCTTAGCTGAGATTGGTTCCTTCAAAGCTCTCTCACCATCGAGCGAAGGTTTGGAAGTCTCGCTCGAGCTTAGCCTGGAAGTCTAGGATCAAAATACCGGACAAGACATTCAACGCGTCGGTTGACAACGGTCTGTAGCATTTGGTGACGCATAGCAAAATGCCTAGCTGATAGCGTTGGAGTCTTCTGCAAAGATAAATTTTATTCGAATACCAAATAGGAACCACATTCAAGACTATACGCTCGGATACCGCGTAGCAGACTGCCTTGCGCAGCTATCCTAGATCTGCAACTATCCTACTCAACTTGAAATGGACTTTCGTAGCTATCTCCTTGATGAGATCCAAATGAGGCATCCATCTGTAGTCCCAGTCAGATTACACCTAGGTACTTGATTTGTTTGTAAAACTTCACCTTATGGCCGTCCATCCAAACTACATGAAAAGACGCATTCTCCATCTTTCCCTTATGTGGAATGACTGTGTACAGGCACTTCTAATAGCTAAACTCCAAGCCACATTTAACTGCCCAAGCGTGGATCTCTACGAGAACCCCCCCGGACAATATCTGCGAACCTGTAAACAGCAGGACTACGTGCCGGGATAAATATGTCATTGGTAAAGACCAGAATAGTCCAAATTCAACGCGAGCTTATATCCGGAAAATGCAATGTGCTCTTTTTTTACGGGAGTTGTTAAAATAGTATCGTATATCATTTTTGTGGTCTGTTCTGTACTAGGGCAACATGCATCTGTCATAATATATATTTACATAATTTTAATTTTTAAGCTAACTTTATGTAAGATTTTTAATTATATTTTTTGAATAATTATAAACCAAAAACAGAGAGGCAGCTGAACGAAATGCTACTTAATCAAACAATCGCATAAGTAAAAATAAATATATAATGTATTTAATAAAATAAAATTGCTTTTTAACGTTCAGTAACGTCATGTTTTTGTTGTTGCCCCTGGGACTGTTATATTATTTACGTATCTAAAATATATTTGCATTTACAAGTAAAAAAAAAAAAAAAAAAAAAAAGCTTACCTTTATTTTTGGTGTAGATTTAAAGTCAAAATCATATAAAATAAATATAAACTGATTAAAAATCAATTAATTGATTAACACTAGAAAGATGGGGAATTTTACTCAAATTTTATAAAAATATTTCGCACCAAAATTTTTATTTTAAATTATTAACTTATTTATTTAACTAGTTTTTTCCTTATTACCTTTTAAACTAGTTTTATAAAGAAATTTCTGGTAAGAACCTAAATATATTCATTCGGTAGCGGTCAAAATGACCGCTCACCGTCTTTCTAGTGTTAAGAAACGTAAATTAACCCTTTCTATCGAGTCCCACCCATAATATATACTTTTCTAAGATTAGAAACATTGTTTTAAAAGATTTATCTACGCCATAAGTATTTATAATACGAAAATTTGAGAACTCCTTTTACAAATTACAAGTTTTTTAGTATGCTACGGAAAACGGTAACACAACTAAAGCTCGAAAATTCGATGTTGGCGAGTTTTGTATACGATTATGGATTGACGAAGAATAAAAATTGAAAGAAATTCCAATCGCAGAAATGAGCTTTTCGTGAAAAACTTTGTAGATTCTTAGAAATAGAGCAGCAAACGTTTGTTTGTACAACAGATTTAAGGCACTCACGTTACGCAGATTCTGGAGAAATGCTTTGATTGGAAGCTTCCCAAACAGGACGCCAAAAAAACATCGGTCAAGAATACTTCAAAGATAGTTATTGCTTGGTGTTATTCTATATCTTGGTGATCAGAAGGAAAACGGCGCTGCACTGTCTCAGAAGATGCCTGAAGTAAAGGGTGTTTTTTTAGAGGTGTGTGTTTGAAATTGGCAACACTTTTTTTAGTCACAGTCAGTTTGACAGCTGACAGATGATTTGTGCTCAGTATGTTTTTCCATTTCACCCTGAATAGATTTACGCAAGAACAACGCTTGCAAATTGCGCAAAAAGCAATCAATTTACTGCGGGAGACATTCGGTGAGCACATGATTCGTGTAATGGACCTGTGAACTGATCTCCGCGGTCATGTGATCTCACACCAATGAATTATTTTCTGTGGGGATATGTGAAGTCGCTGATCTACGCCGATAAACCACAGACGTTGGACCACTTGGAAATCAACATTCGCCGGGTTATTACTGATATACGGCCCCAGTTGCTTGATAAAGTGGTCGAAAATTGGACTTCCAGATTGCGCTTCATTCAATCCAGCCGCGGCGCCCATATGCCTAAAATCATTTTTAAACACTAATGGCATAAAAATCTTATTTAATAAAACCAATATCAAGGCCATTAACATTATTTTTATGTGAAGTATTTCGGTTTAAATTTGCATACCTCTAAAAAAACACCCTTTATATAATGAAGAACAGTTAGCCCAATTCTTTCGATACGTTATAAATCTGCGACAAAGGAATAACTACATGTCGCAAATTACATACAGCAATGCGGACAAAACTTCACAATGATATATGCCAGAATCAATGACCATACAAATTCATCCCACTGTAGATAAGTCATTGCAAGTGCAAACAATATGAGCAGACGACAACGATGCATCGTTATGGTACCTGGCCATTACAGCTGATGAATAGCTTTGCTTCCAAATTCAAAATTCAAAGGATGAGTTTCCTTCCAGCACCATCGTAAGGGCTCTAGGAAAACGAAGGATTGGGAGCTCATGAAGAACTAGATTAATGTCATTTGAAATCATCGAAAAGGTGCTTTAATGCAACAAAAGTCAATGCTTATTTTAAGACAGCTTCTGTGGGCGCACTACTGCTGATGATGAAAAGAAAATTTGTCGTTCATCAGATCTAGTAGTGATACATGGTGGTGGTGTAGCACCTAGATGTTGTCTTTAATCTTCTATTTCGGCATAACTAAAGTATATGGATGATGTCCGCCCCGCATGAAAGTACATCATACGAGAGAATCAAATTGTTACCACTGTTGATCGTCTGTGCGTGGATTCTCAAATCTCTGAATTCTGTCCCTGTACTGATTCTACCTTGAACTCGGGGCTTGACCTGACCATACGTCAAAAGCAGGTCCCTAAGGTGGGAGCTTCCCCTGTACTGAAGGACATTAAAAAATTCAAAGTGACAGGATAGGAAATATGATGGATGGAAAATAACATGATATAATATATGAAAATATAGACAATGTCAGTGACGATTTAGGCAAAAGTGGCAATAGTGGCGGTGACTCATGTGCTTTTGACAGTTTTGATTAACTGCATTTAGGGAATTTTGAAAGTGTGTATATTTTTATTTGTCTCGTGTTTTAATTGTACCATCAAATAAACATTTGTGTTGCATTTCTACTTTGGTAAGTTTTGACTCGTTTTTCTTTTTTTTTTTTTAGTAATGTCAATTTAAGGTAAAATAAACCATTTGGTTTTTTTTTCGGCGATTTTGGACAGAAAACTCGGAAGTGTGTAATTACTTTGTATTTGCTCATAATAAAAAAACTGGAGCACGTAAATGTGCAATCATTTCATTTATTTTATATTACTTTTATATTTGTAAAATTTTACCGCAATATCTAGGTGTGATTGAGTTATAGCATGATCAGTTTAATATAACTGTCGGAAATATTCCGCGTATAAAGCGCACACTGCTTTTTAGTTCTAAAATTTTGGAGAAATTGTCCGAATTTTACAGGATAAAATATGATATTTTATAAAATTTATGAAGCAAAATAAGGTTTTTTTTGTAAGGAATGTAAAACGAATTAATAAGGGGAGGTTTAATAAGTACACTGTAAAAAAAGGGCAAATATTTCTTAATCTTGGAAAATATAAAATGCCCACAAAACTAATATATATAACAACCTCTTCCGAGTTACACACGATTCCGAAAAGCATTCTTTATCTTCAGAAACCCCAGAAACTAATATACTGTCGAGATTCAAAGGAACATTTATAAAAACAAAATTTCTTTTGCAGGCACTGAATTTCGGAAACGTTTTAGAGTACTTGTTATAGTGTATTATTCCATTTCGTAACCCATAACATAGGTTTTTTTAATCCTATCCATTCTCAAGTAAACATTTTTCATGTTCAACAAACATGTTTTACAGTCGCATGATAAATTAACAGCGTTCATATTAACATTAACATTATTATAGTTTTGTTACTCTTGCATGCATAAATTTACTTACGCAGCCGAAAGTGTTTAATCGAGAATGAATAGCATCCTGAAAATCGATATTCCGGTTTGAGAAAATTGATTAAGACACTATAAAAACTACTCGAAAACGTTTCTGAAAATCATTGGCAGCGAAAGAAGCTGTTATTATCGTACTTCTTTAAATCTCGAAAATATATTGGTGTCTGAGTTTTCTAAAGATAAAGAACACTTTTCGGAATCATGTGTAACTCGGAAAGGGTAATTGCATGTTTCCGTATGTTAAGAATCATTTTTCTTTTTTACAGTGCATAGATTTTTGGATCTCAATAGCTTTTTCTGTTTTTGACGTTTTGATCATTTTAATATAATTTTTTAGCTATACTGATTACTTCTCTGATTTATTTTTGTCTGGAGATTGTTTAACCCTTTCAGGGGTAAAGCATTTTCAATGCTAAAGTATTGAATTAAATGAATGGCACCGGAATTTGCCAACAAATTTATTTGTAAATAAGAAAAAAGGCTATATTTCACATAGATACTAAATGGAAAATATTTTACCAAAATTCTGGTGCCATTGTGGCGCTTGGGAATTAAAATTCAGTGGTTTCATAAACGTATCATTGCCCCTGAAAGGATTAAGCGTATTATAAAATATCAGAAACATAGGTTTATGTACACAATTTAACATGTTTCAATTGTATCAATGATTTTTTTTTTCGATTTAAATGCTCATAAAAGCCAAGTTGATTTTTGAAAAGTTAATATGTGAAAAAACGAAAAAAGAAAAAAAAAAAAAAAAAAAAAGCTTCAAAACATACAAACAAATCAAATACTTGAAGATTACATACTAAAAATATGAAACGATTACTTAAATATTTAAAAACAAATAGCAACCTAAATCAAAAGATTATGAAATATGCATTTTAATGAAAAGTGTTGCTAGATTTTATTTTCATTTTCACACTGAAACCTATGATACTGGCAAAATTATATCGCAAATATTATAATTCAAATGTTTTTGTCAAATATACTATATCCTCTTAAATCTGATGCTTTCAAAATTTTGCGACGTTACGCCATACATATACATAAAATATAATTAAGGAACAACAGTGTTAGTAGCTTAATATTCCTTTGTATTTATGACATTTTAAGATTACATGACGTTTTGTACATGATTATGCAATCTAAAAATCAATGAATGATGTAATGGAGAATAATGACAAAGAGTGGTATAAACATATTTCATCGCTACGGGAGGCGTATAATGAAGATTTTTATATTCTTTACAGAATATAGACCTCTTGCTAAGCTAATAAGATGTTATGCTAAAAATTTTTATGAAAAGACTCATTCAAATTTAACAAAATTATTAAGTTATAAATAATTATTAATTTATAATATTAAAATATTATAAATTAAGTTATGCTAAAAAATTTTATGAAAAGACTCATTCGAATTTAACAAAATTATAATTAAAATAGATGATACACAAAATTTCAATTACATTATGCTTTCAAATCTGTATAATTTTGGAATTAAGGGACAGTTCACCTCGCCTAAAAAAAAAAAAAAAAAAACTGTTTTTTTATTAACTTTATACCTAAACTATATAAAATATTGTTATACAAAATACACTTCCAAGTTCAGAATCAATCAAATTAATTATTAAAAGACATTTTAGTAATTAAAATAGACTGTTTAGTTATAAAAATGAGACATAAGTGGTTAAACGAAGGTAATTTCGGTTCTGATTATTTTGATAGGATATTTATGTTTCCATATCCATAGATCCCAATACTTACGCTTTTTTGCACCCCAAAAATTGAATAGAAATTTTTGCTTTATTTAATTCTGTCCTGCTTAAAGTACCTCCGTTGCTAAAATGTTGAAATAATTGAATTACACCGGGACTTCCGAACAAATTTATTTGAAAATAAGTAAAATCTTTTCTTCAGATAACAAACTAAAAGGCAAAAATTCATTTTAAAATACTGGTGCCGTTGTGGTGTTTGGGGATTAAAATTAAGAGGGACAGAATTTAACCCACCATGCCGGAAAGGGTTAATCGGAAGATTTCGGAGATTAGAAAAGGTAAATTTTACTATTCAATTTATGCGGTACAAAAAAAGCAAAAGAGTTGGCAGCAGTGTTGCCAGATTGGGGACTTTTTTAATTCAGATTATTTGACTGTCACCACTTTTTTTAAATAGTATAATTCGCTTTATTTTTCAGAATTTTTAATCTATTTTGAAATAGGCCGAATATTTCTATTAAAAAAAACACGGTGACTATCAAGTATCTGGGGACAAAAAAGTCCCCAAACTGGCAACACTGGTTGGCAGCTATGCATACCATTTTGTTTGGAAAATATATCACAACAAAATCTGCGCGATTATATACAGTAAAACCGCGGTTATCCGAAAAGCACGGGACCAAAGCATTTTCGGTTAGCCGGGGTTCCATAAGAATTTTTTGAAAAACCTGGAGGCTTATGGTGAAAGCTTGTTTGATGAAAAGCTGTGATCGATATATTGAAGTACAAGAAGATGCAACAGCATCAAATGTGTTGTTAATTAAAAGGTGGCGTGATAAAGCAGCATTAAAATGATGCAAACTTGAAAAACAAAAGAAAATCACAACATATTTTGTAAAAAAAATTAAGTGTCTTACGTGTCTATCTAATAAAGTGCCCGAAATTACGCAATGGACAAAATAAGTAAGTTGACTCTGTTTATTATTTTCATAAAGAACAAGAACTAGAGGTCTGCACGGGCCCGGGCTTGGCCCGAAGCCCGTACCCGGCCCGGCCCGCGGGCCGGGCCGGCGGAATGAAGGCGAATTTTCCAACGGGCCGGGCCGGCAGAATTGGGGCAATTTTTTCAACGGGCCGGGCCGGGCGGGCAAAAAAATTGAACGGGCCTGCAGGGCCGGGCCGATAAAAAAAATTAATCGGGCCTATCGGCCCGATATAAGAATTTAAGCGAAGCACAGATAAAATACGAGCCATTTTCAATGAATATGATTTTCTCGAGAAGTTTAAATGTGCGTCACGAGCCGATGCGAGTTTAACAACATCAATACAGATATGTAACATGTCCATCGTAGAGATCGGCATCGTACAGTTACAAGATGTCTGAATACGTGTTTAATTTTTTTTCAGCAGACTCGTGCCGGGACGGAACTGGTCTTAGTCGATCTCAGGATGTGTAGGACAGGCATTATGTTTTGTAAAAGTATTAATAGTGATAATGAACTTCTGTTAACAGTATCTTTGGAAATATACCTTAAGGGGTTCTCATATTCACTGCTCAACAATGCGAAACTTTCAAACACATTTTCTGACTCATTTTTTACTATAAAGGCATAAAATTCACAGGCCTGACTATTGAAGGCATTTGGAAACGAATAGCTTTCTCCATATTTGATAAATTATTTACAGAGATAACAGAGATTCTTGTCATGTGACTGTACGTTTTTCTCCTTTCCTGTGCTATCACGTCCGGAAATTCGATTCATAACGCTAACTTTGGCAGTATTTTCAGAGAAAGATATATTGCTTTTATCTATGAAAAAGACGGCATTTACATAGTTTCTGAATAAGAAAACCTGCCAATCTTACGCGTTTCCGAAAAAAATGAATTCTCAAATGTGTCGAAATGTAACTTCTTTCGATTTGAGAAAAGCCTTAAAAATGAGAGAAATATTTCCGCAAATCTACTTTTTATCATACAGCTTCAAAAGGTATCATGTTTTTAATCCTTTATTCTGAACTACATTAACTTTTTAATAAATCCTTATTGGAATTTCGAAATGTCTGTAGAGACAATTACTAAAACACTGTGTAATCGTTAATGTTTACTATTGTGTGTTTTCTGCTTTGCGAACACATAGTAATCTAAAATATACTGTAAAATTTTCCCATAAATATGTACGTAGTATTCATTAAAAGAATATTAATTGTATGTCCAGAAAAAACGGATTTTTTTTTGTAGAAATTGAATCGGGCCGGGCCGGGCTCGGGCCGAACTTTCAATTTTTACACTGGGCCGGGCTAAGATAGCTTTCGTTCGGCCGGGCCGAGCCCGGGCCCGGGAATTCCGACCCGTGCAGACCTCTAACAAGAACATGCTTTTTAAACACTATTTCTACCAGTGTCCAATAACACCTTTCAAAGTTTTGATTTTTACTTATTTTACTTTTACTTTTTAAAGATAATAAGTATTAAAACAACTCTTCAATGTACTAAAAATGATTCGGAATTGTTTTGTTCTAAAACTTACAAATAAAATAAAAATCATAAATCAAAATATGTTAAAAGGTGTCATTTGACATCAGTCAAAATAATGTTGACAATAAATTTTTTCACGTTTAAAAAGGGCTTTGAGGAATTTTAAGGTCTTTCGGTTAAGCCACATTTCGGATAACCGGGGTTCTACTGTATTTAAAAATTTTAAACACTTTTATCTCGGAATACTAATTTTGATACTGCGCAAAGGATTTCTTTATAACTACTTTATGAAATTTCTTGAAAATTTTGGAAATTAAATATTTGAGATTTTTATGGACTGAATCTAAAATCTTTTACATGAAAATTTCAAACTTAATGTGAAGAAATATATTTACTAGGATGTCTTTAAGAGTTTTCTGGATAACAACATTTAAATTTTATAAAATATCTCCTAGATTTTAATTCATTTTATAAATAGTTATTATATTCATAAGTTATGAAAATTTCATATCCTTTTATTCAGAAGTTTGTGAAGCTATTATGCGTGTAGTAACTATAATTAGTATTATAAGAAATAAGCATTTAAAACTTTTGAGATAAAGAAAAACAGATGAAAATGCATTCACTCTTTGTTAGATTGTTTTAAAAGAAAAAAGCACAAAAACAAATTAGGAATCGAAATATTCAGAGTTAAAAGAGCTTTGGCTTAATATAAAAAGTGAAAATTTTATTTTATTAAGGCGATTCTCAAATCCCCAGCTCAACAACGTGGAACTTTCTAATACATTATGTGACTCATTTTTAAACGTAAAGGTATAAAATTGGCAGGGCTAACTATTGAAGAGATTTGGAATCGAAATGCGTTTTCTTCAATTTTTTAATTAACAAACTACTTATCGAGCTATAAGCAATCGTGGTCACGTGACTACCAGTTTTTTTTCCTTTTTCGCGGTGACACGTCAGGAAATTCGGTTCAAAACGCTCGTTTAGCAGTATTTTCTGAAAGATCTTCTACCTTTATCAAAATGCGGAAAACGTCTTTCGATCGCATAGTTTCTGAATACGAACACCTGCGAATTTCATGGATTTCCGAGCAAAAATGAATTAGAAATGTGTCAGAAAGTAGCTTCTTTGGATTTGAGAACAGCCTTAACAAGTTAAAGGTGATCTGTCTGCAATTAATCCGTCAATTCTATTCAACTTTTCAAGATTATATTAAAAATATGTTATAGTTAAATCGATTTCTGATAATTAGGTTATAAATGATTAAACTAAATACTTTATTAAATTATCAATTTGTAAATATTCACTTTTATAAATTATTGGATCATTAATTAAACTGAAATATTTTTTCCGAATAGCAAGTGTAATATGCGTTATCAGATTAATTCTAATATAACTACATGTTCAACTTGTCATTAATTCTTTGCCCAGGATAAGTGTACTGTAGTCTGTTACTCTTCAGAGCTGGATTTACCTATTTTTTAATTAATTAATTTTATTTATTTATTTATTTATTTGGCCAAGCGAACTTGGAGGCATTTTACAAATTCAAACGAAAACAACATTTATTTTTACTCTCTTCTATTTATAATAGAAAAAAGTATTGCAATCGAAAAAATTTTGTACTTCCTGTTTTCAACGGATTTTTACGTTTAAGAGGTCCGAGATCTCGGAAAACACGTTTTTACAAAATCTATCTGTCCGTGTGTATGTGTGTCTTCTTTGTATCATCGACAAGTGAATGAAGTTATGCATAGGATTGAACTAAACTTCATATTTATGGTTTTGACTATGGCCAGCAGGTCCCAGTTGAAATTGAGGATATTCCGCCGGAAGGAGGCGCTGTGCTACCGATTTTTGCACCATTTTACTTATTGTATCATTGGAAAGTGTACGAAGTTTTGCATATAACTCAACCAAATTTTATATATATGTGTTTGTCTATGGCTGTCAGGTCCCAGTTGAATTTGGAGATATTCCCCCGTAAGGTGATGCTGTTATAGCGATTTTTGTGCGATTTATTTTTGTCATCGGAAAGTGTATGAAGTTACAGGCAGATATGAACCAAACTTCATAGATACATTTTTTCCTACGGCCGACAGGTCCCAGTTGAAAGTGGGGATGTTCCCCCGTATGGGGCTGCTGTCATAGCGATTTTTGTGCGATTTTTCTTTTGTATCATCGGAAACAGTGTTGATTTCAGGGGGTGGCCCGGGGGGGACATTCCCCCCCGGAGCACTGAGATGTCCCCCCCGGAAGATTTGAGATATTGTCTTTTCAATGGTCAAAAAGTGCAATTTCCCCCCCGGAACTTTCTAATGTCCCCCCCGGAGCCACAGAAATCCCTCCCGGAGAAAAGTGTCTGAATTCAACACTGATCGGAAAGTGTATGAAGTTATGGATAGAATGGAACTAAACTTCATATATACATTTTTTCCTATGGACGTCAGGTCCCAGTTGAAAAAGGGGACATTCTCTCCGAAGGGGACGCTGTGGTAGCGATTTTTGTGCAGTTTTCTTGACTTTTGGCTTTTAAGGGTACAAATAATAAATATTTTCGACAAAATTTCATAATTAAATGTAAAATCATCGGCCGAGGTTTAGATAAAATTTTGAAGAAATTCATCCTGAAGGTAGCGCTGAAAGAGCGAATTGTGTTCGAATTTTAGAACGGGCGTGGTAGCTGTTGAAAAAAAAAAATCGTATTAAATTACCTAGTTGTCTAATCTAAGTTGAATTTACATATTTGTAATAAGCAAAAATTTTCAGGTTTTTTAATATATCACCAGTTGGTAGACTTCGTTACGAAATTCACTCCCGCCACCACGGTTTAAAAAAAGTTATTCACAAAAATCTTGAAGTGTAATAAAAAAATAAATAACAGATTTTTGAAGTATTTACTACGATAGAACAAAGTTTTTGGATTGGCACATCCAGCTAGTTAGTTTTCTTTTAGTAAAATTTTAAGATTTTAAAAGTTAATATTATTGTTGGATAATAGGTTTTCCGTTAAGGCTGTTTTCAAATCCAAAAGGACAACTTTGTGACATAAGTTTTAATTTATTTTTGTTTGGAAATGCATGAAACTAGCAGGTGTTGTTGTTCAGAAACTATGTAATCAAACTGTTTTTTCCGGTTTTTTTTTTTTTTTTTTTTTTTTTTTTTTTGCAAACGCAATTGATCTTTCAGAAAATATTGGCAAAGTTGGCGTTTTGTACAGAAGTTCCCAAAGAAAGATTGAAAAATCCGTCGGCGAAGGAAGAAAAACGTCTTTGTCACGTGATCAAAATCGCTTATAACTGAATTGGTAATTTATTCATCAAAATATGAGAAAGCACAGTTCGATTCTAAATAGCTCCCATAGTCAGGCCTTCCAATTTTATATCTTTCCGTTAAAAAATGACTTTGTAAATGTGTCATTGGAATCTGTTTTGCAACGATTTGAAATTTTAATTTAACATTTGAAGTTCCAAAGTTCGTATTTACATAAAACCTAAACTACTTGACCGAATCACTTCTCGTTTGGTACTACATAATACTAATTAGTAGACATTATTACTAATCTCTTGGTACCAGTGACATTTTTATACGATGATTGCAGAGTTAGTTTGGAATATCCTTTTCTTCCCACGGCTGTACATCCCTTCAATTCAACTCTCGCAACCTGCCCAACATAATGTGGCAAGTTTTACACACTGCTTTTGCATGTTGTTCAAATCGTTGAGATACGTTACTTACTAAAGAAGAATTTGATCTTATGACATATAATAATAAAACTCACCAATCAGTTATAAATTAGAACCATTAAAGAAGAAATTGTTTATTTAAAATATTTACAAAAACATTTGTAATTAACTTAATTGTATTATTTTTACTGATAAACATTACTTGTTCATAATTGCATATTAATAGTTTTTTGTTATTAAAAAAAAGAAATTCTTTTCTTGAGCACCTTATAATGTATATAACTTGTCCAATTACAGTGTGTACCAACTCGCCTTATATCCCGCGTTCTGGTTTCACAATTTCTTCATATTAAGGCTGTTCTCAAATCAACACTAACAACCTTCTGACATATTTTTAAATTCATTTTTGTCCGCAAACCAACATAATATTGACAGGTGCTCTTATTGAACACTCTCTTTTCTTTTTCTTTAGCAAAAAATGCGTCAGAAAGTAACTTGTTTGGATTTGAAAATAGCCTTCCTTAAGATTAAGACTACAATAACATTTCAAACACTTTATAACATGATAAATGTGCATAATGTTAAAAGTTTTACATTTCTTTATAAGGTTTATTCTTTATAGTAAAAAAATATTTTTCAATCAATAGAGCAAAGTTAGGGGCTGTGCATATATAACGAAATTACTTTAATGTGGATATAAAGTTGATTGATTAAAAATTGATATAAAGTTTTTTCATGTATAATAGTTATATTTTATTGACTTCTTATTCTTTGAATCAGTAAAGAATGTGAATAATAAGTGTATAATCATATCTGTATATCACTGCAAACGTATTAAAAGTAAAGGAAAGAAAAAAATTGTAAAAATAAAAAGAATTTTTAGACACTGATAACAATATCATTTCAGGAGGAAGAGGAGGGGGGGTTGTTCGATGAATGATAACGTATGATATCGGAAGAGGGAATGAGTCCGAAATTACCGTATACTATTTGATAACGTTGTATATGTACAGCCCCTTTCTGCAAATTTATCAAAACAAAGTGATATACATTCTAATCTGTTCAAAGCATAAATTTTATATTACATTCACGAGTAGATTGCTCTATGTTTTAGTCCTGCATGAGTAATACCGTTTATTTGCATCTCCACTACAACTACTAAGACATAAGGAGAGTATCGCTGCGTTTAGAAAAGAAAAGTGCTACCTCTCAATCTAAAGCAATAAAATGTGGTTCTTAACAAAAGTACGGGAGATTCAACAATGAAAAGGTGATAAGAAGATTAGATTGAACTTGAAGTAAACTTCTTCTTCTTGCAGGATGTCCAGCAGTTTCCTTGTAAAGCCATTAAAGATGAAAAACGCCGCGTGGCCATAAGAAAAGACGCCGACATTGAAAGTAGTTCAATGATACATATATCTGGGCCTTATAGTGGGCCATATCTATACGTGCTACATCCCCCCAACAACCTCATGCCTTTATTATTTAGTAATGTCAAGAACTGTGTGACAAAATGCGGAACAATTAGGCAAGGGCACCCATATGATTATTTTTAGGGGGGAGGTGCTATTTGAGTTTTTCTCGCGATCTTTTGGGGAAATTTGCATTTTTCGCGATCCTTTGACAAAATTTGCGTTTTTTCTGCGATTCTTTGACGAAATTTACATTTTTCGGCTATTTGACGACAATCGCATTTTCAACATGATCCTTGAACGAAATTTGCGTTTTTCCGCGATTCTTTGACGAATTTTGCGTTTTGCGATTCTTTGCGAAAATTGGATTTGCCTGCGATCTTTTGACGAAATTTGCGTTTTTTCGCAATCCTTTAACGATATTTGTGCTTTTTCGCGTTTCTTTGACGAAATTCGCATTTTTCCCGTGATTCTTGAACGAAATTTACGTTTTTTGCGGTCCTTTGACGAAATTTGAGCTTTCTTTTGCAATCTATTGACGAAATTTGAGTTTTTTCCGCAATTCTTTCGAAAATTCGTGTCTTCCCCATGATCCTTGAACGAAATTCGCGTTGTTTTGCGATCTTTTGACGAATTTCATCTTTTTCCCCGTGATCCTTTGACGATATTTGTGTTTTTTTTTCGCGATTCTTTGACGAAATTCGCATTTTTCCCCGTGATTCTTGAACAAATTCACGTTTTTTTGCGATCTTTTGATGAAATTTGAGTTTTCTTTTGCAATCTATTGACAAAATTTGAGTTTTTTCCGCAATTCTTGGAAAATGCGCGTTTTCCCCATGATCCTTGAACGAAATTCGCGTTGTTTTGCGATATTTTGACGAATTTCATCCTTTTCCCGTGATCCTTTGACGAAATTGGTGATTTTTTTTTCTGCGAACGATTGACGAAATTGTTTTTTTTTCTTTTTTTTTCCCAGTGACCAGCATTTGTCAAAATTCGTGACATTTTGTATGTCCGAATTATCGGAAAATTCGGAACATAATCACCTTCACCACTGGCCTGGGGGCATAAAATGAGGGACTCACAACCATAGTAGACCAAGTCCATTTTGAAAAAAAAATGAGATAGTCCATTTAGAAGGTGCATAAAATCTGTTTATCCACTCCCGCAGTAAGCATAGTCTGTAAACAGATGACATATGTATGAGAAAGTATGCGAAAATAGATTTGGTTCAGTGTGGGAATGGATAAAACAGATTTTATGTACCTTCTAAATGAGTAGCTCATTTTGTTTTTCAAAATGGACTTGGCCTACTATGGTTGTGAACCCCTCAAATGACCTTCCTACAGCGCAAATTTTTGGCAGAATTGTCTATAATTTAATATGGCTGTCATAGTAAAGGGAAAAATATAGTTTCTGCGAGGAGATCATTTATCATGACATTCTAACCACAGTATTTGCTTTTCCACATATTAAATCATGTTCTTGCATCTGTCTCCAAATTCTGAATATTATAAAAATGAGATAGCTCCTTGATTTCTTTGACAAAAACCTTTTTTTCCATGTTTTTCATCATATTGTGATGAAGTAAAATTGCTTTGAATGGCGTTTCTTTTCGATTAAAAAAACCTTGACACAGGGGGTATAATTAAAGAGTCTATATATGGATTTAGAAATGATGGTTTTTAATATTCAAGAGGATTGGTGATAAGAAGATTCGAACGGTGAGATTATCTAGTAGACGTTCTATGCATTTTGATATCGATTTCTTACAATTACAATTTTCATTGGCTCCATGAAAATTTCTGAAAATTCTTCTTCTGATTCCAGCCTGTGCATAAGAAAATCTCAAGAACTTCCATCTTTATGTTCTGATAAACCGAATGCAAATCTTGATCTACAGATTGTAATTTGTTACAACTGGCTCCAGATAGAAAGAACATCGAGAAATTATTTTGAGATATACAATAAACTTTACAGATGGCGTTACAGCATCTAAATGAAAGGCTTGCGAGCGTGTTTCTTGGTTCGTACTATAGTCTAGAGAAAGATTACAGAGATTTTCTTTAACAGTGGCAAAATGATTAGAAAAATGTGGTATGGACTTATACTTTTCTCTCCCCATTGTTTCACATAGACTAGGAAAATGTGATTTACAAGAATTATAAGATTTCAGGTCGACGAAAATTATTTTGTCTTATTCTGTTAGACTTCAGATAGAATTTTCGGGTACTGGCTGGGTACAATCTGACACATTCAGGATTAAGTGTTATAATCTTATAGGGGAAAAACCCCACACAGTAACACCAGCTAAGATAAAAATTGTGTAAAACGGAATTTATTTCCTATCTTGTGTTTCGATCTTTCTAAAAAGGAGACTATTTGAAAGGACTAATTAAAAACTTGTGAAAACAGAACTAGTCTAAAACAAAATCCAGGTTTAAAAGAAAAAAATCATCCTTAGGACAAAAGGAATTCCCAACAAGTATACCTGCTGAGACGGAAGCCCGTCTAAATCAGAAATTTCTTCCGGTGCCTTATGACCTTATCGAGGCAGGTTTTATTAAGCTTTGTTTCTACACGATAAAGTTAAAATTTTCACATCCTTCAACTGATTTATATTTTAAAAAGTTTGACAAACCAAAATCTAAGGAGGGGGGGGGGGACTCAAGTCCCACTTTGCCCCTCCATATGGGCGCCCTTGCAATTAGGACATTTTGATTCATTCTCTCAGACATATCTCAATCGGCCTCATAAAATATAACATACTTTTCTTTCATACTATTAAATTTGTGTGACTGAACTAATACTCTATAAAACGTAGCATTACGTAAACGTAGCTGCATTTGTGAGTAATTAACAATATTTGTATGTTCACAAATGTTTCTCAAACAATATTACGCTGAAAAAATACCACTCTGAAAACTGGAATACAGCAAAAAATGGAGCCTTTTATTTAAGCCGTTTTCAAATCCAGAATGGATACGTTCTGACACAGTCTTTTCATTTTTTAGTCCTAAATGCATGAAAATTACAGGTATTCACAGATTAAAAAATCAAATATAATTTATCTTTCTCTCTCTCTCTCTCTCTCTTTTTTATTTTCGCAGATTACCTTTGTAACCATGAGATGGCAGCACTGCATGTCAATATTTAACCCGAAAAATTCTTTTATTTTATAATAAACATTTCTCTTTGCTAAAGAAAATCTTTATGTATGTGCTGTCAAAAATCTAGTTTTAGGCCGATTTCCAGGGCGCAATATTTCAGGAAAAGTCACCATGAGGCAAGAATCGATTACAACTCAATAAATTTATCGAAATATGAAATAAAACCTTCAATTCCACACCACTTTCAGAGTCATGGTTGCTGATTTCATGCTTTTATGCATGAAATGTGTTAGAAAGTTTAATATTAATGAGTGGGGGAAAAATGCTTTTTGAGAAATGCGTTAATAAATGTTTTTATTCTCCAAATAATAATCTCAATTATTTCTACTAAGATCAAAAATTAAAATGAACTTCCTCATTTCTTGTTTTTAGTAACGGAGTTCTCTATTTATTTATTTTAGAGAAAATTATAAAATCACCCTAACTCTGCCATTTTACGATTAGCAACCGTTATCATTCCAAGAGTTATGAGGGAACCCGGGGCCCAAGTGTGAAAAAAAAATAAAAATTTTGTTCTGTAGCATTTCAGTCACTAAAGTACATATTATATTACTATTTTTTCATATTGGTTTTAAACAGAATTACTCTGATATCCTAAAATACCCCTTTTAAAAGACAAAGATTGTATTTTAAGACCATGATTTACGGGATTATTATTATTCTATGTCAAACGATTTATTATTATTCTATGTCAAATGATTTATTATATTTAATAAATGAACAATATTCTTTTTTTTTACTGAAATAAATTGGTTTATCCGTGCCGTGTTAAATTAAAATAAATTTACAGAGAAAAAAAGTAATCAAAGAAAAGAAAATAGAAAATGAGATATATTACATTTATAACCATGGGATGGCAGCACTGAATATCAGAATTCAATAAGATTTAAACTGAAAAATTATTTTATTTTTATAATAAATATTTTTCTTTGGCAAAAAGTAATCTAATATATGTGTAACTACAGTAACAATTTCAAACCAGCATACTCTTTCCATTTTAGTAATATGTCTCTGGCTCTTTTTTTTTTTTTTTTAATCTTCAGAAACTCACGAGAAAACTATCGTAAGCTCAGACTCTTTACATCATCTAATTGTCATTTTACCCAGGGCTTACAATGAAGCCAGGGACTGAAATAATATCGTGTTCTGTAGTATTTTAATAACCATTACACAAGTTTTTTTGCTATTTAGTTAGCTCAGTGATTTTAACAGAATTAGTGTGAAATCAAGAAACACATTTTCCAAAAGACCGCGGTAAATCCGTAAGGGTTTTGGGGGATTTGAATTATATTTTTATTATTATTTATTTGTTTATTTGACAAAAATAAACTTTAAACAATTACGAAAAAGGATTGCCTTTGTTTTCGAAAATAAATTGGATTGTTCGCATTGAGTTAAATTAAGGCAGCTTTGCGAAAGAGGGTGATTAATGGAAATAAATTTGGAGAGGTTACTATTTACATTGCCTATGTAACACTAGATGGCAGCACTAAATTTCAAAAATTAATACATTTACACTAAAAAGATACTATAAAACGATTTGAAGAGTTTTCAACCAATACAATGTTCCCCCATTTTTTTTTTTTTTTTTTTTTTTTTTTTTTTTTATGAAACAGAAAAAATGTGCAGTTTTCGGTAGTGCCCTCCTCTGAGAATGGTTGTAAGATAAGAGACTACTGAAAACCTCACAAACATAACTGGCGAGTAAAATCCGTTTGCGGAAGTCTCCGTCCGAGTCCGATAGTTCCATATGAGTTGAGTTGATTTTTGACGGCCGATTATCTACTCGAGGGATATAGGACTCCGTGGGGGTCTTTCTAAGGAACTTGTATTTACACATGGAAAATCCAAGGTTTCGAAGAAAACCACGAAAACTCCGAAACGGTTAGGCTGACGCACAGTGGATCAATCCTTAAGAAAATGCGAACATAGAGCAAAAAAAATAATCATCAAATAACTAATTTTTTCCAATGAAATATTTTAAAAGAATATCTAAAAAATATGAATATATGTTTATTTTTTAAATTATACAAAATTATATGGTATTTGTATTGTATAGCTCGGAATATACACCTTTCAGCAGAGGAATTTTTCTGCGAATTTTAGTGATTTTTTGCCTAGCTCAGAAATGGAACTTAAGTAACCTCTACTAATAACTCATTTAAAATATCATTATTCATTTCTTAAAACATATTTTAAACCCCTACTGACTACATTTTGATTGAATTTTATGTCTCATTCGATTCTACATCATGAACAACACATATAGAATTAACGGTATCATAATCTTCAAAATTGCGTTACTTAAATTGTTTAAAGTTGTTTGAAATTTCAAACACATGTTAGTATTCCTGAAAGCCTGTACTTTAATGTGGCATAGAGGATTTTTTGCGCAAACCTGCGCGTTTTCGAAATAAAGGGACTTGAAGCGGCTATTACGTAATTTTCCGTTTCCAGAAAACGTGTTAAATTGGGTGTACACAAAAATATTTTTTTAAGAAGATTATGCTGTAAGAAATTTTTAGGATGAAATGATGTAAAAAACTAATTTAACATTAAACTACGAAACTAAATTTAATATACTCGTATCTCGTGTTATATAAACGTTTGCAAGAAAATCCAGAAAAGTGCAAAGTCTCTCACAGGGTTAAATGCACTGTAATAAATGGATGCGCTGCTATGTCAGTGATAAAGTGTTATATTTAAAGTAAAAGTTCCAATGCGTCTAGAAATTTTCTGTTTCTTTGAACGTTTTTTGTTTTGTGTCTAATACTGGAAATCAAAGCGTCAGATGTTATTAGCAAATGGTGCAATAAATCTTCGTTACATGCTCTTCGACTTATTTTTCTCTTATGGGACTCCCGGTACCTTCAAAACTCTTTATTTCGAGCTTCACAAGTTTCTTCCAATAATTATCTAACTGGAACAGCAAAATTTATAATCATATCCTTTCCATGAGTTAGTAATTTATGTACAGAAGGTGGCATATAATACCAACAGTACTTTGAGGCATATTGTTTAGCTGTTCCCAATGCGAAATTGCCAAATTTTTCGGCATTAATTATTTCGTCACAGGCGATCATTTGCATTATAATTGCAAAACTTTTAATAAGTTCTTTATCCAATCCAGTGATCTCAACTGTCTTTTCAAACTCAGTCCTTGCAGGTTTCCATCGTGCGTCAAATCAAACCACTTCCCTGTTTAACAACATGTATTAGCAAACCTAATTCTTTTCTGAATTCACGTTGAATTTTTCTTCTTGATTCTTCTTAATTTAGTTTCGCCAGAAATATCCTCTCCGAAACATTGAGTTAGTCGTTCGGGAGTTAGTAATTCGTTCAGGAGTTTCGGTTACGTCTGAAAAAAGATTTTTGTGATGTTGATTCCAGCAAATTTTCAACTGCAAATGGTTTAAGCTCATTACCAACTTCAAAGGAACACAGAAGTGAAGAATAGTTTTTATTATTCAAACGATCTAATTTTCGTTCAGATTTCAGCCAGCTATCTTTTGCATTTACACAAAAAATACGTAAACGCTCCTTTAATTTTTCTTCATCAATTTCTGAGGCAATTAGTCCACACCGTTCACTTACAAAACTAAGCATTGATTTTTCATAACTAATACTATTATTTAAATTCTTCAGAAACAGAAAAAAATCTCTCTTTGTTATCATATTTCAAAAGAATATGAGAAAAAAGACAAAATGAAATAATCTTGTTTCAAATAAAAAGAAATATGCTAAAATTAATATTACTACAAGATAATTTTAAAAAACTCAAACCCAATAATAACAAATATGCACTGAAATAAGTTCTAAAATGTTGCAGTTTTGTAGAACGATTTTAAAGAGTTATGTAAATATCTCATATGTTGCCAATTAAAAATTAAATAAATGCTTTAAATATTCCACAAATGTCTATTTGGATATAAGTAAAAACTGCATGCTTTGCTTTTCCAGTTTATTTTAGTTATTCATCATCTCCCTAAACTTTTTGTTTGCGACAAAAAAAGCGCGAAATTGTTCTTAAAAACCATGCAGATACTTTCAGTACCATTTATTTTACTCATTTAAACCTAAATATAACAAAAAACAGCATATATATAGGCTTACACTATCGTGATAATCCTATGTTCGACATCGCCTATACTTTGATCCACTGTGCGATGGGCGCGATTGGGATCGAGCCCAGCGCCTCCCGTCTACCAGCTTCGAGAGCAGAACCTCTCAGCCACTGGTGGGGCCCGATAGTTCGATATGAAAAACCTTCTAATATATATTCTCTACTTAGAATTTATATACCCGGAGGAAAAAAATTGGAAAACGGAGAATCCCATCACCTCACGAATGGCCATAAGTGAGGCTAGGGGAGGAGGGTGCTCGGGTCCACCCTCTCATTATATAGATAAAGTTTTTTAATCCTTTTAATGACACTTAAAAATGTAATCGAACATTAAAGGTGTTCTCAAATCCAAAAGGGCAACTTTCAGACATAAGTTTTAATTTATTTTTGTTCGAAAAAGCATGAAACAAGCTAGTGTTGTTGTTCAGAAACTATGTCATCGAACTGTTTTTCCCATTTTTTTTTTTTTTTTTTTTTTTTTTTTTGCAAACGCAATAGATCTTTCAGAAAAGAGTGTCAAAGTGGATGTTTTGAACTGAGTTTCCTCGCGAACGGAGAATAAGTACTCAAGAGCAGGCGAAAACGTGTTTGTCACGTGATCAAATTCGCTTGTAACTCAATAGGTATTTGATTGATCAAAAAATGGAAAAAACAGTTCAATTCCAAATCGGTTCCAAGGCCAGACTTTCTAATTTTATATCTTTCCGTTAAAAAATGAATGTGTAAATGTGTCAAAATGTTTTGCGCTTCTTGGGCAGAGCAGTCAAGAACAGCCTTAAATAACCCCTTTTAAAGATGCATAATAGAATTTTAATGTTTTGTTGCAACTAACAATGTTCTTTATTTAGAAAAATGATTTATCCGAATCATCTATGAATTTACTTTCAAAAGTACGATGAAAAGGAATTTTAGCTGACAATTTCAATTAAACGAGTTGTAATTATTCAAAGTGAGGGAAAATGTGTCCAGTCTGGGAATAGAACCCAGCACGATTCTGGCTAAAATTACCAGTGCTCTACCACAAGAGCTACCTGTACAATAACCAGGTCAAGTTTTAGTTAGGACATTTTTTCATTCAGAGAAAAGAATTACAACTCATATGCTTTATTTGCCAATCGGTATGATTGTGTTAAAATAATGAATTTCAGCACATGTTATTACATTTGTAACCGTGATATAAGTTTACCTTACTCTTTGTTACCTTTTTATTGATTGAAGGGCTACTTCACTCAAGCGAAAACACCCGTTCGCTAATGTTAATCCAATGAAAGGAAATTTTAAAGATAGCTCATTTGCATTTCAATATTTTAAAATAATTTTTTTTTTTTTTTTTTTTTTTTTTTTTTTTTTTTTTTTTTTACAATTGGGTATCTCAGTTCGATCTGTAAAAAAGCCGTTTTTTACTTTTTCAATTTTCTTTTCAGGTTTTTTTAATGAGAATACTTGCACTTTCGAAACCAGTTCCGAAAGTAAAAGTATCCTAATAAAAAATCTGTAAACAAAATTGAAAAAGTAAAAAACGGTCTTTGTACACATCGATCTCACCTATCCAATGCAAAAAAAAAAAAAAAAAAAAAAAAAAAAAATCGTTTAAAAATGTTGAAATGCAAACGAGAAGAGACGAACCCGGAAATACGCTCATTCAAAGATTTTCAGAAATGCTGCAACGTCATCTGAAGTACTTATCTTGTGTCTGAAATTGATATCCAGTCTGAAGTTAGTTGTGAATAAAATACAATCTTTAGGTTATGATTTTGGGCAAGGTTCGCCGAACATGTCACTCCTTCGGGGATCGATAAAATGAGTACAAAGTTTGCTTGAGAACTAAATACTGAGGGCCCCGTGTTAGGCTGACTACCTGACCGGGTCGTACGCTGTATAGCACCGCAGGCCCCATGTTCAAGAAAACAGGGCTGAACACTCTAGGCCAAGATCCTTAATGGATTTTTGAGCCACAGGTTTAGTTTTAATTTTAGTTTATGATTTGCATTTTGTCCATCAATGCATGTCATAAGAAGTTCAAATTGACGAGTAATTTAATAAAACTTATTTTATGTTATTTACAGATATTTCTTTATTTATGTGACTAATGCTTTCTAAAAGGCTTTATTTAGAGTAATTGCTCCAATAATGGAATATGGTGGTATTTAAAATTTACTTTTTTGTGCCAGATGCGGTTTTACGAGCCACGGTCCCCTGAAGGACAAATTTATATTCATTCATGTATTTTCGTATTCGCTATGTTTACTTTGGGGTTTTCAGGAAAACGCTCTCCTGCCTTCCTTTAAAAATATTCTATATGCTCATATTTGTCTTTGTTTCCTATATCTTCAAAAAAAAAAAAAAAAAAATTAAATAAAAATAAATGTCTTATTAAATTTAATGTCACTAATCTTTTATTTGTCGATATACATCTTTCACTATGAAGTGGATACGATTTTTTCAGACTTTTTAGCCTTTGTGTATCCTTCTTGTTCAAAATAAGAAGCCTTTCAGTTTAAATTTTAATGTAGACCTACGTAGTATGATAAAAAAAAAAAATCACCTTAACGTGTTCCTCTTAAGTTTTAAATATTATAATGAAGATGGCAAAATTTTTCTTCAAGTAGATTTTTTAGTTTTTAGGTTTATTTTTAAACGACTTAAAATATAAGGATATATTTTGTAAAAACGCACAACGTCGGCATATCTACTTTCTAGTGGTAAAAACCGTATTTTCTAAATATTTTATGTAATGAGCCACTGGCGCAGCGAAGGGGGGAAGGGGGTTAAAATCCCTGCCAGAGCTACAAAAATTACTATAATTACCGTTTATATGAATTACTTGTTAAGCAAACTAGCCACTTTTATGAATCAAAACTAAGGTTCTCATATTAAAATTGTTTATCTTATTTGGAATCCGTGGCTTTGCTGAATCAAATTCTATTCAGCAAAGTGATTCAATTAAACAGTGAATATACGAATATTGTATTTAAAACTGTAAAAGCGTACATTACATGCATTGGTGAGAACTTGCCATTTGTTTTGAAAAAGGGCAGTGATCACATTTTCGAGATGTTTTAGTCTAAGGGAATGATCATTGCCTGCCCTGCCGTATACAAACTTTGAGTTTAAATATTATATACAGTGTACGGTTTTTTAACTGCATTTCTGTCTTTGCTCCGTTCGAAACGATAATAGACCATCGACTCCCAGACAAAAACATAAAACATACGCTTTATAGATCTCTTTCAGCTTCAAACTTCTTGTTATAGAGGTCTTATACGGGCCGAAATTTCCGCACCCGAGCGCAAACCGGCCCGGTATAAAAAGCGAAAATTTCGGCCCAAGTTCAGGCCGGCCCGAACATAAAATTTATTGGCCCGGCTTGGCATAAAATCTAAAAGTTCGGCCTGGCCCATACAAAAACTTAACTAGCCCTGCCCGACTGAATTGCTACAAAATACAGATTTTTATGCCAATATGGTTTAAAAATGTCTTGCACGAGGAGTTCTGGCAAAAAATACTTATTTTAGCTTTTTTCATATATGTATTCTTCATTTTTTTTTTAAAGTGTCCTGGGATGCGATATTTATTTTGTTAATGAATCTCTATTCGTATGTTATTAACTCTGTTATTATTAATATATTTAATTTATATTCCATGACTTGGACATTTAAAAATACCACATTGCTGTTGATCACATTGCTATAGGACAATGTGGTTTGTCCTATATTGGACAAACTAAATGAAAACTCCGTTACAGAATCAAAGAACACGTAAACTATGAAAAGAAAAAGGAATTGCAAAAATCCTCTATTGCTTCTCATTGCTGGGGGGAGGGACATAATTTCAATTTTCACTCAGCTACCATTGTTAAGAAATGCACTACTCCCCTTAGATTAGACTTTTTTGAAGCTGTTCATATCCATAGATTTAAAAACTCCTTGGTTAATGATTTGTCTGTACCTTACATCTCAACTTTCTGGGTGGATTTGTTGTGTTATGACATTTCATTTCCGCTTTGATTGCATTGGCTGTTGGAATTTGATGATCTTTTGGTATTGTGTTTTCTGATATGTGGGTTTTCGCCGTATATGTAGTTGGGAAGATATTGTTTTTATTGATTTTATACACTGATGATCTGAGTCTTGAAACTCACGAAACGTATACGTCTGTTCACATTACCTTATGTATTTTATTGTGTGTTTAAACTTTGATTTTTGGTGATTTAATTCTACATGTTATATTATCTATGTAGAAATATAAGGACTGTAGAAGTCGTACAATAACAAGGCCAAACATATTAGTGGCGGTCAACATTTAAAGTAGGAAAAATGAAACACCCTCCGAGAAAGATTGGAGAGTTGTAAAAATATTAATATCTAAATTCTACAATAGGATTCAATTTAGTAATTAGCACCGAAGAATCCCCCCCCCCCCCCTCCCATTTTGGAAAACTACACCGACGCAGATTGAGCCGGCGACACGAGAACAAGGAGATCAACGTCTTGCAATTAATTTTTATTGTGAAAGAATCCAATACGACGGATAACCATACTCCAATCTTGAATTTCGCAATCGTCCGGAGAGGCCAAATACGTAGCAGCAGCAAGTCGTGCAAACCAGGAAATTATATGTTTATTTAAATTACTGGATGATCTCAACATAGGGTAGACCGGGGCTAGTTGGCCCTCTTTTTCTTCTAATAATTTTTTAAAAATTACAACTCAACATTTTAAATTTCTTTTTATGTTACCACTATCAGTGTACTTTCAGGAAAAAGTCACAATAGTAAAACTTGAAAATATTAACTATAAGTATTAGTTTAGAAGCTCAAATTGACACCAAGTCGCTTGGGCCAACCTGTTCCGATTGCGGGGTAAGCTGGCTTACGTCACTTTTTAATGTTCTGATAGTGTAGAAGTTTAAGAAAGGATCAATATTTTACCAAATCTTAATTTTTATTTCTTGCGAACGAAAACACAATATGACCTCCTAAATTAAAATAAAAATTTTAAATATTAAAACTGTGAGTTACTCAAATTATTAATTTCGACCAAAAATTGCTTTAAAAATTGATTTTATTTTCTCATAAACAATGTCTTTAATACATTACGGAGCAGTAATAAATTTTAATAAAGACATGCTAGGTGTAAAACACCGTAAATCTTAGAGTACGGTAATTTAAGAAATCATTCAACCTTAATCAGGTGATTTATTATAAGCACCAGATGATAAATAAATTATATCAAGTCCTGTGTACATCTGTTAAGTGCAATAATTCTTTTCTTTCGTTTATTATATTTTTCTAACGCATCATTCCCTTCAAATTTCTGTCAGGAAAATTTAATATTACTTCATGATGCTTTGGATAATACCAGCTTCTTTGAAATAATGATAATTTTCGTTTACATAAAACATTAATTCCTAATTAAGTATAAAAAACCGAGTTTGTTTATCATGAAATATATATATTATTGATTACATTCATGATTTATTATTGGTATAATGAGATTTAGATAATCTAATGAGTTAGGATATAGCAATGTGCTTGATATAATTATGTTGGATGATATCATTTTTTATATTTTTTGTTTGAACTGCTGATCTTTATTAACGGTAAAGGAAGTGTAGTTCTATTCTGTCTGTGCACGGTTAAAAATTTGCAGCATTCTGGCAGGTCATTTGACCGTTTTTTCCGAAAACGGTTACACAACCGTAATTTTAACACTATTCTGACCATATTATTGGCCATTTTATGGTCAGAATATAGTTAAATTATGGTTATGAAACCGTTTTTTCAAAGAACGGTCGAATGACTTGCCAGAATGCTGCAAAATGTTTAACAGTATGGAAGGGACAACGTGTCTCTTAAAGGAAAAGATATTTTTTGATAATTAAAAATTTTTCCTGAAACTGCTCTTTTTATGGATTATGAGGACAAAAAGGATTATTTAGTTTCAATGAATAACTATCCACACTGTTAAAAATTTGCAGCATTCTGTCCAGTCATTTGACCGTTTTTATCGAAAACGGTTGCACATCCGTATTTTAACACTATTCTGACCATATTATTGGCCATTTTATGATCAGAATATAGTTAAATTATGGTTATGAAACTGTATTTTCAAAAAACGGTCAAATGACTGGACATAATGCTGCAAATTTTTAACAGTGAAAGTAAGAGGTATTCACTTTATAAAATGTGATGTTATTAAAGTATTATTTGTGGCAAACTCTTGCCTGGACGGGGGAACAAGGGGATTTTATTAATAATTGAGAAATATCAGAATCGGGTATATTTTGATTGTTAGATTTGTTACTTTTAGTGGTAGTATGTAACACTAGGAGGCCGAGCTTTTAAATAGAGTTCGTAAGAAATACTACCTATTGCAATCTCCCATATGTTGGAATTTTTTAAAAACTTTTGCAGATCTGCAACGATCATGACCCCTTAGAGCCCAAAACCACCTCCAGTTCAAATCTTTATCCATCTCTCTCTATATACATATATTTTACTTTTCTATAGACACAATAACATATCCAATCAGTTTAAAATTTTCAAAACTTCTAGGAAAAGGGACAAAAAATTACGCATGACAGATTTTTGATATGATTAAAAATGGCTTCAAGGAGTGCAAATAATAGGGTTTTCAGAAGGAAAATAATCCTAACTTCGTCAATTCACACGATATCAAATTCACTTCAATTTATCATTAATCCCCTTAATATTACCTACAACTTTTGTATTGACAAGCTTTTGACAGGAGCAACTCTTACAGAAAAAAAAGAAATTAAAAACAAAAAAAATCTGTGTGTGTGTGTGTGTGGACAGGGGGGGGGGGGGTGTATAAGAAAAAACAATCACATTTCCCTCAGTCCGTTAACTTCTTGGTGAAATTAGTACTTAACTTCGAAATCTACCTGCGCCTGTAGGCCAAGCCAACAGGAATATTTCTATAATTATGAAAGTTATAAATGTTTTTGTACAACAGGAGCAGCTGATTTAATTTGGGGAATAGGTAAACAACATAATAACTTCATTTTTTAAAAAGATTGACTGGAATAACCAGGAAAGCAACTAATAAAATAATTCCTTACTATTAATTGATAATAAATTAATTAAAATAATAATAAATGTTTATTAAAATAATTCATTAAAACTATCAAAATTCCAATATCCCAGAGCCAAATTCCTGTGTCAAATGGGCCAACTAACCCCGTATCGCCATTTTTGTTTTTCATGTCTGTCAGGAATTATTCTGAAAGTATTTCAATAAAAAAAACATACCCCACAATAACTACGAACATTTATTTTTCTGAATTATTGTATATCAAAATCTTAAATGTAATCTACAAACAAATAAAAAACGATTATTTGTAAGAGAGGAAATTTACTCACCTTTGCAAAATTTTGAAAATTCTCAATAATTCTTTAACGGACGCTCTGCCTTCAATGGTGCAGATGTTGGAGGAGGAAAGCGAAGCAATGCATACTTGGCTGGACTGACAATGTCATCTAATGTAAAGTTTAAAAAATATCGCGACTGGGCCAACATGCCCCTATGGCCAACTAGCCCCGGTTTACCCTACCCCAAAATTACCGGTAACAGTGTATGAGGATAATATGTCATCTATAAAAATAATCGAATCTGATAAATATTCAAACAAATCTAAACATATTGATATTAAATACCATGCAATTAAACACCAAAATAAAAATGGAACTATTTAATAGCAATATTGTTCAATCAAACTGATGATTGTCGATATATTGACGAAACTAAAACCCAAACCTGATTTTCGGGAAAATAGACAGAAATTAAAATAGAAATTGCAAGACAATCTTAATTAGGCGCTCAGGGGGGGGGGGGATATTAAAAGATGTGCAATAACGTAATCACAAGTTAATTCCAGTCATAAACTGTCATCTGCTGTCAGCATAAAAGAAAGTATATAAACTGATAAATGAACGTGTTATAAATAACGATATTTTTTCAACCAAGTTGTGCAATACTTAGCGATTATTTATTTATCAAATGAAGTGATTTTCCCCAGAGTCTTTTCTCCAATAAATAAACTGTTATGAACATTGGTAAACTATCAAAGACATTACACATACGCTTATGTTATAATAACAATATTTTTCTCTTACTTTAAAATGTGATTTCATTGTGAAAGGAGCTCGATGTTTGCTCCGCATATTTTTTATTTATCCCATATTAAAAGCCCTTTTTCTCTTCATAAAATGCAGTTTATAATCCAGTTGTGTTTAGCTCCAATAGATTAATTATGGGATATGAGCAACAGAGTATCAGACGTCAAGGATTAGGGAAGGTAAGCTGATTTACTTACCTATACACTTTTGTCGAATAAACAAACAAACTAAACGAGGATTAGATAGTACTCAAGCAAATTATTTTGTTAGTTGTTTTAAGAAATCTGCTAACACATGGAACGATAAAATGCATTTTAGACAGATTCCCATCTTAGCAGATACACCATCTATTATAAATATGCTGTTCTTACCAGGACTATGAAATTTTCCCTTTAAGAAAAGATTCCTTTATTGATAACTTTCGTTTTCACATGTTTTATTGCATATGTATCTCTAATTTCGTGTTCTTGACGTTTAGATGTATCTGTATTTCCACAAAACACAGTTACAGAAAAAAAGGCGTTTTCTGAGGAGTTTTCTCTTATTGATTATTATGCCGGCTCCATATATGAAGAGCTCGGAGCGGAAGTTTCCAGGTTCAATCCTAAGATAGTCTAAATAGGCAGAAGGGGAGGATAGCAAAGTTTTTAGAGCTACTGAACAACAACGACAATTCGTCAACTTCACTTCAAAACTCTTAACTGAAAGAACATGTGTTTCTTCGCAGTATTGCAAAAACTTGCCAATACTTGATAAAATAAAACATAACCTGTAAAAATGAAACGCGTCCACGACGAAATCGTGCCTTAAATGGAAATTTTTATGAACAGAGAAAAAAAAGTTTATACTGCACTAGCTTAACTGCTAAGACGGAATTTTTCTCATTCCCTCAATTCAATTAAAACAAAATGTGTTTACACGGTACATCTATTTTTGAAGAGCACCGGGGACGGAGGATTCATGACCCCCCCCCCCATGACCACCCCCTTGCTTCCGCCATTGTAACTAATGGCGTTAATGTATTTTCTGTTTATTTGAGAAAATAAAGGGGGAGGAGGGTGTGTAAAATGTGAAAATATAACATTTTGCACATTTATTATAACTATGTGAGATAACGTAGTTATTTTCTTGGGGCAGCACAATAGTACTTGAGGGTGGGGTAGGAGATACACAAAAGCTCTTTTCTAGAGAACTTGAAAATGTGAGCCATCACGTTTACTAAATACAAGAAATATATTAAGACTGTTCTCAACTGCTTTGCTGAACAAGCGCAAAACGTTTTGACACATTTACAAATTCATTTTTTAACGGAAAGATATAAAATTGGAAATCCTGACCATGGAACTGATTTGGAATCGGACAGTGTTTTCCCTTTTCGACCAATAAATTATTTATTGAGTTATAAATGATTTTGATCACACGACAAACACATTTTTCTCCCGTTTTTGAGTGGTTATTCTTCTTTCGCGCGGAAATTCGGTTCAAAACGCCCACTTTGACGCCATTTTCTGAAAGATCTATTGCGTTTGCAAAAAAAAAAAACGGAAAAAACAGCTTGATTACATAGTTTCTGAACAACAGCATCTGCTAGTTTTATGCAAATCCGAACAAAAATAAATTGAAACTTATGTCATAAAGTTGCCCTTTTGGATTTGAGAACAGCCTTAATGATATTAGTATAAGCTAGAGGTATCAACTAGCTATTGAAAATTTGTTTAAGGTTTATCAGTCAACTATTTCCGAAAAAAAATCTTCCTTTTTGCACTGTCACTTCAACAGCTTCATTGTGAGATAACTTTCCGAAAAAAAATTACGTTTAAATAAATTTTTCATTCTTAAAAGAAAATTCTTGAGGAAATTCATTCTTATAAAGACAATTTGTGACTAATGTATAATGAAATTAACATAAAAGATGCCTTTATAAAATAAGATAATTTCAGCAATATTTTCACAGTCTTATGTCCTAAGTTTCATAAAAATTGTTGCTTTAGTTTCCCAAGATGTGTACTTGGCCAGTTTTCTTCGACTACATTTCAGATTTATGTACACGTACAGTCCTTTCCTTGTCTCCAGCATTCCAGCAAATTCATTTTGCGCCAGGGGTGAAAAATGCTATTCATTTCCTTATACAGATAGAGCAAATTTTGTCAAATTTAGCGTCTGCTAACGATCTACCCTTCGCACAACATTTACCGAGACTCTAGCTCCTACCTAGCTCTATGATAACTGTAAATTGTAATATATATATAATTTGTGATTTCAAATTTATTATATATATATGTGTGTGTGTGTGTGTATGTGTATGTGTGTGTGTGTGTAAATCAAAATCATTAAATCGTGATTTCGATTTTCTCAATGTGATTATAGAGTTCACTTTTTAGTTATAAAATTTTGAATACTTTGCAGTTGAAACTTTTTTGAAAATTCGTCACTTTAAATAATTATATCAATTTCTGAGAAAGTCATTGGATCAGCATATTCTCTAAAAAACAGATTAATCATTTATTTATGTTTCCTATTCTTTCTTTCAGAGCAGAGCAAAAAGAAGACTTTTTCTGCCACAGTTTATTTGAGAAACTACAAAAGCATTGATTTTTCCTTGAATTATATATTTTTTTAAATTTCATTTGGCAGTACTTCGACATAAAACGGATGTTATTTTACTCGTTGACCACGACTTGATAAAAATATTTATAATGAAAGATAATGAGAACGGCATCCTGATTAAATATAAACATGTGCAATGCATGTTTGCCTCCTGTGACCTGAGGACAAGAATTTTTTTTTTTCTGTAACATATTAAAACCTATGGCCATACGGTTCATAATAACGCATCAGTCTCCGCCGTCATGCGACCGATTATTATTATTATTATTATTTCTTTTTCTTTCTTTCTTTCTTTCTTTTTTTTTTATCGACTTCGCCCGTGCTTTTCCTATGCATATACAAGTTTTATCAAACTATCTTTTGACTATACAAGATATTTTAATACAAAATACTTCTAATTTTTCAAAGAACCATAAAATTAACTAGACTTTTTTATTAACTAAAATAGCTGTTTAATGATAAAGCTGAGCAACAAGCGCAAAACGTTTTGATACATTTACAAATTCATTTTTCAACAGAAAGATATAAAATTGGAAAGCCTGACCATGGAAGCGATTTGAAATCGAACTGTGTTTTCCATTTTTTGATCAACAAAGGACCTATTGAGTTATAAGCGATTTTGATCGCGTAACACGGCATTTTTCTTCCCTTACTGACTGGATTTTCTTCTTTCGTTCGGAAGTTCAGTTCAAAATGCCAACTTTGACAGTATTTTCTGAAAGATCTATTGCGTTTACAAGAAAATGGAAAAAACAGTTCGATGACATAGTTTCTGAATAACAACACCTTCTATTCATGCGTTTCCAAACAAAAATGAATTAAAACTTATGTCAGAAAGATGACACTTTGGATTTGAGAACAGCCTTAATGAATCTGTAGGTAAACCGTACATTTGCCAATGCTAAAAACCTTTACTCTCTCAGATCACTAACCTTCCAATAGCCGAAAAATATAAATCTTAATTATATGGAACAGCATCAGATTGGAAGGAATTTTTTACACCAATAATATATGACTTGAAATCAAGCTTCAAAATCTGAATAAGATGTTTATTTCAAAAAGAAGATTTTGATAATAAAATTCTTTTAATGTGATATAATGATGTCAGGTACAATGTGGCAAAAATATCAGGACAGGAAGCTTAAAAGAGAGAGAAAAGATACGGGGTATCTCAAAAACTTTCAAACAATCTAGATATATCCCTTTTTACCTGCTGGAGATCAGTATGGCAATCTAAATTGCATGTGTGTTCAAAATAAGGTAGTAAATAAGATGTTAAGGCTGTTCTCAAATCCAAATCGGCAACTTTATGACATAAGTTTGAATTTATTTTTGTTCGGAAATGCACGAAACTAGCAGGTGTTGTTGTTCAGAAACTATGTAATCGAGCTGTTTCTTCTATTTTTTTTTTTTTTTTTTTTTTTTTTTTTGCAAACGCAATAGATCTTTCAGAAAATAGTGTCAAAGTTGGCGTTTTGAACCGAATTTCCGCGCGACAGTCGAATGACCACTCAAGAAAGGGCGAAAAACATGTTTGTCACGTGGTCAAAATCGCTTATAACTCAATAAGTAATTTATTGATCAAAAAATGGAAATCACAGTTCGATTCCAAATCGCTTCCATGGTCAGGCTTTCCCATTTTATATCTTTCTGTTAAAAAATGAATTTTTAAATGTGTCAAAACGTTTTGCTCTTGTTGAGAAGAGCAGTTCAGAACAGTCTTAATGAAATAGTCCTGCCATTCATTTTTTCAAAAAATACACTTTTTAAATTTTCATAGGACCTCTTTCCTTTGACAAAACTGGTCAATTAGATTTCTTTCCCATTTGTTGCAACAAATACAAGATCCGTACAAAAAATCTGCATATCCATATCTTTAAAATTGAATGAGCTGTGCTTAATTGAAAATCGCATATTGTTAATTAGGTGACATACCAAATTAGAAATGTAAATCCACGTGATATTCTAAGAAAGACAAAACATTTACGATAATATATATCAAGTTGTCCGTCAACGAAAGATAGTCTATGCTTTTACATTATTAGCGGCAAATATTTTCAGAAGCATTATTAGAAAAACTCTGTTATTTATTGGAGTTGAGGAGAAACCACTCCGAGAACACTTTGTAAATTGAGCCGAAAATATTCTAGTAATGTCTGTAATCTGTAAAATTTCTAACCGATTTTTCATTATTTTTTAAAAAGTAATTTTCAAGCACTTATTTTTTTAATATATCAACACGTGACGTGGCAATACAATTTGTTTACTACTATAATTTAAAGTAATATTTTCAGTACTACAAAACAAAAGAGAAACAGAGTTTCACCTTAATTTGTGATTTATAGCCTAAGCTTAGGTGGACATCTTGTAGGGTTTATAAAGTTAATTTTAAAATGCATGTATGTAAGGGGGCTGCTGAATATTAAATAAACGGTCAAGTGCGAGTGTTACTCGCGCACAGAGGGTTTCGTACAATGATATATGAATTAGCAAGTGTATTATTAAAAAATACCGTTGCTTAAAGAATACTAAGACTTTGTAAAAACTTATACAACGTAGGGTTGTTTATAGCTGTGTAGTATACAGTGTGCAAAGGAAAGTCCCTTTAACCTGAAAATACTTGCGAACGGAGAGAGAGCTACAGCTATGCAAGTGAGGTAACAGTATAGTAAAGCGACTATGCCCGACCTAATGCAAATGACATCAGCACCCCTAGTGTCGAAATTTGGAAGATAGCCATTGCAAATCGAAAACGAAAAGAGGTAGAGCAAATTCTCCAATTAGAAAGTTTTAGAGCATCAATTAATTAGTACGAAACGACATTTGGTTCACACGGATAAGATAAATCGTCGTCTGCATACCCAAAAATGTCCAAAATCGATGAGCGACGATTCTACTTTGCCTATTCACATTCCGGAAATGTAGCAGTGCACAATTGCAGATTGTGACGTTGTACTGTGCTGTAATGTCTGTAAAGATTTAATTTCCAATGCATTTAAAATTTTAGAATAACCCTTTCAGGGCCAGAAGAATTCTGTTCTTAAACTAATGAAATAATTGACTGACACCAGAATATTCAAATATGTGGGACAATAATCTTTATTACTTCCCCGAAGTTGAACTTTGCACGTTGCATAGTTTACGAATAAAAGGGCTGTGACAGACAGACAGACAGACAGACAGACAGACAGACAGACAGACAGACACAGGAGTGATCTTATAATGGTTCCGTTTTTACTTTTTAAGTACGGAACCCTAAAAAGAGCGTTTTTAACGATACATATTCAAATTAATTTAATTTAAAAATTGCATTTTAAGAGCAAAATTTAACTAGGTCCGCAAACATTCCCCACTGACCCAAATATTTCTAATCCAGCCGTGACACGAGTTATCTCGTGGGTGGCAATCAACGGGTTAACAGCATCAACAACGGTTTTAGAAAGTTAAACAAGCAATTTTCAAGTAGGCGAAATCTCCTGCATCGTAAATATATATGATTACAGGAGGAATTATTTTTCTTATGAGCTGGGAATTTAATGTAAATATTATTATTTCGAATTTCCGCACAGCAACCCACAGTTCCCCTTTTTCAATACCTGGTGTATCTCCGCTGTCATTCAGCGAGCGGCGTTTTACCTTTGCTGTTGTATGCAATTCCTTTATAATAACCATAGTAACATGTAATTTTCCAAGGTCGATTCGATGCAGTAATCTTTTTGATGTTCTTTGGTCTCTCAGTTTACTTTCATTCCTTCAGACCTTTAAAGTTTTCGTACTTAATAATAGTATTTAAATAAAGTCCATACTCGGTGCAAAACATTATAATTATCAATAATGACAACGTTTTTATGTACCAAAAATTTGGTGCTTAAAAACGTTGTCATTATTGACAATTATAATAATAATTAGCAGTCGATAATGATGACTGGCAATAATAAAATTATAAGAATCAGTCTGCGTAGTCACATCGATGCAAACGAATTGGTAAAATAATTGATAACGATAGAGAATAAAAGTTCGTAAGATTCGAAACTTCCAGGCTCGGACATGGTATAAAAGCTAAAATTTCGGCATGGATCTGGTCTGGGGCCGTGCAAAAGCTTTATTTGTCCAGTTCGCCCCGGTAGAAAAGTTAACAGTTAGTCCAGCGCCCGGCCCGTGTAAATGTCAATAAAATCAATCTTTACTCGACCCGACTGTACAAAAACACACCCATATTTCTTAAGGCTGTTCTCAAATCCAAAGGGTCAACTTTCTGACATAAGTTTTAATTCATTTTTGTTTGGAAACGCATGAAACTAGCAGGTGCTGTTATTCAGAAACTATGTCATCGAACTGTTTTTTCTGTTTTGTAAACTCAATAGATCTTTCAGAAAATACTGTCAAAGTTGGCATTTTGAACTGAACTTCCAAACAAAAGAAGAAAATCCAGTCAGTAAGGGGAGAAAAATGCCGTGTCACGTGATCAAAATCGCCTATAACTCAATAGGTCATTTATTGATGAAAAAATGGAAAACACAGTTCTATTCCAAATCGCTTCCATGGTCAGGCTTTCCAATTTTATATCTTTCCGTTGAAAAATAAATTTATAAGTGCGTCAAAACGTTTTGCGCTTGTTGAGCAGAGCAGTCGAGAACAGCCTTAAGGCTGTTCCCAAATCCAAAAGGACAACTTTATGACATAAGTTTCAATTTATTTTTGTTCGGAAATGCAGGAAACTAGCAGGTAATCGAACTGTTTCTTCCATTTTTATTTTTTATTTTATTTTATTTTATTTTATTTTTTTGCGAACGCAATAGATCTTTCAGAAAATTGTGTCAAAAGGGCCGTTTAGAACCAAATTTCCACGTGAAAGAAAAATAACTACTCAAGGAAGGGTGAAAACGTCTTTGTCACGTGACCAAAATCGCTTATAACTCGATGGGTAATTTATTTATCAAAAAATGGAATACACAGTTCGATTCCAAATCGCTTCCATATTCAGGCCTTCCAATTTTATATCTTTCCATTAAAAAAATCAATTTGTAAATGTGTCAAAACGTTTTGCGTTTGTGGAGCAGAGCAGTTGAGAACAGCTTTAACCAACGTTATCTTACAATTAAAATACTGTTTAAAGAAAATTACATACACATTTCCGTAAAAATTTTAAAGTACAGCATTTTTCAGATTATGTGTTCGAAATCCATATGGAAAACACAATGAATTGATGATACTTGCAATGATCCAATTACACAATTAAATACAAGAACTCGCCTTAAAAATATTAATGTACAGACGTGTGAAAATTATTAGAATAATTGCGAAATTTACATTAAAATCTTGTTATATTAAAGAAATAATACATTTAAAAAATATTAATACATTTAATATTTAGTGTGCATCCTTTTGTTTTTTATTAAAGATTCGATGCGTCTTGGCATACTTTGTATGAGTTTTTGGCAATTAATTTGTATTTCGTTGTCATTATGCTAAATTTGCATGAGTTTTACTATCAGAACATTCTTTTTTGTGATGTTGCATTTCTTTAATTTAATTGAAGAAAACACTTCCATGGCCTGGAAACAGTCCAGATATGAGCCCCATAGAGAACCTTTGGGACATTGTAAAGAAAAAATTATAGAAATGCAACATCACAAACAAGACTGGTCTGATAGAAAGACTTGTCCAAATTTGGCATCATGACAACGAAATGCAAATTAATTGCCAAAAACTTATACAAAGTATGCCAAGACAAGTATGCCATCATTTCTTTAATAAAAAACAAGGGGATGCACACTAAATATTAAATGCATCAATATTTTTTAAATATTTCTTTAATATAACAAGTTTTTTATGTAAATTTCACAATCATTCTAATAATTTTCACACGTCTGTACTTTAAAGTGAAAGACAAACATGTTTATAGAAAATCAAATTTTGAAGCTTTAATAAAGAAAAAGGATTTTTGAGCGGGAGGTTGCACTCATCGGCCCAAAAAGTAGGTCAACGTCTGGATTTTGTTCTTTCATATAAAGAATAAAGTACACAAACACTGGATTTACCCACTTATTATTCATAGTTTTTACTATAAAAATATTCTTATTAAACAACAATTATTAAAACTGATGGCGATATTATCAGTTCTACATAAGAATGCTGTGCGCGCAATAACCGTAGCTGTGTAGTGCACAGCTTGTCAATGTTATCTCTGAAAACAAAATCAGATTTTTCAGTAAACATTGAATTTGGGGGGAAGGGAGCAGGAGGGGGGGGGGCATGAACTTATTTTCAGTGAAATTGAACGAAATTTGGTTAAATGTTATAATCGTTTGTAAAAAGTTTTTTCGCCCTTTCTCCTCTAATTTCAAGATGGATTAAAAATTATTATTATTATGATTATTATTTTTAACGTTTTCTGATACCACAAAATAAATAATCTTTAATTTCCAAAAAGAAAAAAGGTTGGTTAGTTAATCCATTTAAACGCTACATTACACGGCCCTCTGAAAAATATCGTTTTAAGAAAAAACGCGCTTAAGATTTTATTAAAAAAAAAAAAAAAAAAGAGTATAGAAATATAGCTAATCGTTATATAAAAAAATATATTTAAATGTAAAAAAAATCTATTAGTGTTTTCACCTATCTTCTGTAACCCGGTAAGCTGGTTATCTCTAGTATTTTTACATGAATAATTTCTTTTTCAATTATAACTGTTCAGCTTTCTTGATGTTGCTGACGCATATCACATAGAGCGAAGTTTTTTGTTCTAAAGAAATTCTATGATTTATATTGATTTATAAACAAATAATTCTATAAAATAATGAAAACAGCATTTTAAAAAGAAATGATTTAAGAGATTTATAAGTTTTTCACAAAACTACCCATTTGATTTATTAAATTTACTAAGCGAAAGCTTTATAAAATTTAAATTTAATGTTAGAGATCTTTTAACGGATTTTTAAAACCTCGGTAAAAATTCTTTGGAAGATGACATTTTTATTAATTCATTATTTAGTGTATAAAAGGTTAAAATATTAGTTTTGGATAAAAACGCTTATTTATTGCAAATAAAATTTTCAATATTTTCTCTCTGGGTCTTGTCATATTCAAATATCCAAACTCTTACGCTTTTATCTGTTTATTTTTTGGAAGAATTTTTAAAATTTGACATAAAATGAATCTTTATGATATACTATATAAAAGAGCCATTGAAAAAGTCTAGAAAGAAAGTGTAATCGTCAATGTGTTTAAAATTCTTAAACTTATCCAAAAAAGCCCTTTTATGATAACCATTAACTTCTAGAAATTCATACCAATAGTTAAGGGGACGCTCCACCGATGCACATTTTCGCCTCGTCGATTGCAAAAATGCTGAAAAATAATTTGGTGACTACTCATTACCTAATATAATTATTAAAATATGGTTTTCACTACAAGAAAGGTGACGCCAGAAGCCGAATTAGTGGGATTTTTTTTTTTTTTTTTTTTTTTTTATCTCCCCTTCAATTTTAAGTATTTTTTTAGAAACCTGTAAGACTTTGAAATTTTACTTGTGGAAAATTTTCCAATTTTATCTTCTTTGTCGAGAAAGAGGATTGTAATTTCCAGATGCAGATGTGGTCACTACACTCACCGCTCGTGAAATTAAGTAATCTCTCTGTTCTAAAAAAAGAGGGGGTTATCAACGCTGTCGCTGGCGTTCATGAATTTTTTGTGACCGCAGGTCTTTCTTCGCTTACATTACTAAAACTATAGCATATGAAAAAAAAAATGAAAATTAATAGTTTTATTAAGAAACGATCGATAAACATGCTGAAGAAGACAATTTTTAAATTAAAGAATTGTTTTTAGCGCTATTTAATGGTGAGGTTGGTCAAAACAGTTCCGTTAAAGAAGTTTTATAGGATCCAAAACTATGAATAGGAGTAGGGGAGAAAGGAGAGTTAGACCCCAGCAGGCGGATTGCGGATTGAGGAGGAGGGAGTAATCCACCTTGCGGATGAAAGAGGAGGGTGGAATCCACATGGGGGTGGTAAGGGAGACTTATTCTATATAGGAGGGGGCTTAATTTTTGAGGGGGCTTAATTTTTGAGAGGGGCTTATTTTTTTTTTCCAAATTGATTTAGTGTTAGAATGGAAATATCATACTATAACATAGGGAGTTAAAAGTTTTCGAAAGAGTGTTTGAGGGGTCTACATTTTTGAGTGGGGCTTATTTTTAGGGGGGCTTATTTTTTTTTTTTTTTTTTTTTTTTTTTTTTTTTCGAATCGACATAGAGTAGAAATGGAAATATCATACTATAATATAGTGAGTTAGATCTTTTCGAAAGGGAGTTTGAGGGGTCTAAATTTTTTAATGGGCTAAATTTTTGAGGGGGGGGCTTATTTTTATGGGGGCTTAATTTTTTTTGTCGAATCGACATAGAGTAGAAATGTAAATATCATACTATAACATAGAGATGTATGTATTTTCGAAAGGGAGTTTGAGGGACATAATTCTTTAGAGGGGCTTATTTTTAGGGGGGGGGGGGCTTAATTTTTAAGGGCGATTAATTTTTTTTCTTTTTTCTGAATTGTCTTAGAATTTGAATGAAGATAAAAATGTCTTATGTTTTCTGAAGAAAATTTTTGATGCTGCCATCTGTATGCGGTAGTGCGAATTTATTATTAAAAATAGTATTTTATTTTTGAAAAGTTTTGAGGAAGGTTTGAACCTGCAAAATAGTCTCTTGGCTCGATGATATGTTGAAGACTTAACTAATCGAGCCAAGAAACTATGTCTAAATGTTTAGATTTTAGATGTTTCAAAACAAAAATTGTATTCCCCCTTCTGTATGTGCAAAGAGAGGTTGGTTTCTTACGATAACTCATTAATACCTATTTTAACTGCTCACTTTGCGAATTCCTTTAATGTATATGATTTTTATTTTTCGTTTAACTGATTTTATCGATTTTACATATGATAGTTTGATTATTTTACCAAGCTAAGGTTTCAAACCTGCGAACTCCGATTATAATCTAATTTTTGTAACTGATAAGCTATCCACTATTCAATCCGCGTCCCATCATTTACTAACTTACTTTTGAACACTATATATTTTTAAAAAATACCTACCTCTCCCTCTTTCTTATACTTGGGAAGTTAATGCAATTTATGTTTATATTGAAGAAATGATTAATTTTCGATATTTCTTTAATAAGCAACTCATTTTTTAGATCGATTAGAAGGCTACCAAACGATTTAAATTAAGCATTGTTTTTACCAGTATTAATCCACCTAAGTTTAGAATTGCACTTTTAGGTAGCTTTCTTTACAAAAAAGCTACCTATTGCAGCCGTTCGGAGGAAAGCGATTTCAAAAAATTTTGGTATATTTTCATCGATCATGACCCCCAGACCCCGAAACCACCCTCCGTTCAAAATTGATATATATATATATATATATATATATATATATATATATATATATCTGACCTATGTCACACTGTAACTCCCGTAATTATGAACCGATTTCGATGAAATTTGGTGTGTACATAGTACATACCAATGTCTCGACCGAGTTCGTTGGCCAGCGTCATCCGCCGTTTTGTTTCAAAATGGCGGCCCTTTAAAATTTTAAAAAAAAATTTAAAACTTGAAATGTGGTACCAAAAAATTAAAAATGGAAAAATATTTTTTTCTTATGTATTTGACCTTTATACAAAGATTCCGGAGCAGATTTTGTTTCGTCTATATCTTAAAAATTGGCTGAATTATAGCATTTTGAATTTCTAGCGTGGCTGACATTTTGAAACGTCCTGAATTTTGTCACGCGATAAAAGGCGTATTTATGAACCGATTTGGATGTAATTCGGTGTGTACATAGTACATACCAATCTCTCGACCGAGTTCGTTGGCCAGCTTCATCCGCCATTTTGTTTCAAAATGGCGGCCATTTAAAATTTTTTTAAAAATGTAAAAATTGAAATGTGGTACCAAAAAATTGAAAATGGAAAAATATTTTTTTCTTATGTATTTGACCTTTATACAAAGATTTCGGAGCAGTTTTTGTTTCGTCTATATCTTAAAAAATGGCTGAGTTATAGCATTTTGAATTTCTAGCGTGGCTGACATTTTGAAACGTCCTGAATTTTGTCACGCGATAAAAGGCGTATTTATGAACCGATTTGGATGTAACTTCGTTTATACATAGTACATACCAATGTCTCGACCGGGTTCGTTGGCCAGCTTCACCCGCCATCTTGTTTAAAAATGGCGGCCATTTAAATTTTTAAGAAAAATTTAAATTTGAAATGTGGCACCAAAAATTGAAAATTGAAAAAATATTTTCTTCTTATGTGTTTGACCTTGATAAAAAGATTCGGGAGCAGTTTTTGTTTCGTCTATATCTTAAGAAATGGCTGAGTTATAGCATTTTGAATTTCTAGCGTTGCTGACATTTTGAAACGTCCTGATTTTTCTCACGTAATAACAGGCGTATTTATGAACCGACTTGGATGTACCTTGGTGTGTACATAGTACATACAAATATCTCGACCGAGTTCGTTGGCCAGCTTCATCCGCCATCTTGTTTCAAAATGGCGGCTATTTAAAAAAATTAAAAAATTTAAATGAGATACCAAAAAATTGGAAAATGAAAAAGATTTTTTTGTATGTGTTTGTCCTTAATACAAAGATTCCGGAACAGTTTTTCTTTCGTCTATATCTAAAAAAAAATGGCTGAGTAATAGCATTTTGAATTTCTCTTGTGGCTGACATTTTAAAACGACCTGATTTTTGTCACGCGATAACAGGCGTATTTATGAACCTATTTGGATGTAACTTGGTCTGTACATAGTACATACCAATGTCTCGAGCGAGTTCGTTGGCCAGCTTCATTCGCCATCTTGTTTCAAAGGGGTTGCCATTTAAAAAAATTAAATTTAAAATTCAAAATGAGGTATTAAAAAATTGGAAAATGAAAAAGATTTTTTTTATGTGTTTGGCCTTGATACAAAGATTCCGGAGCAGTTTTTGTTTCTGAAAATTTGTTCTTTTGTTGATATCTTAAAAAATGGTTGATTTATAGCTCTTTGAATTTCTAGCATGGCTAACATTTTGAAATGATCTTGTATTTGTCACGCGATAACACGCGTATTCGCCTATTTCGATGTAAGAAGGCATGTGGATAGTATACATCAACACCTCGACCAAGTTCGCTGGCCAGATTCATCAGCCATCTTGTTTCAAAATGGCGGCCATTAAATTAAAAAATATATATATATTTAAAGTGAGGTGCAAAAAAATTAGAAATTGAAAAAGGTTTCTTTCTTAAGTATTTGATCTTGATATAAGGATTCAGGAGCATTTTTTGTTTGTCTTTACCTTAAAAAATGGCTCAGATATAGCAGTTTCAATTTCTATTGTGGGTGACATTTTAAAAAAATCTGATTTTTTGCATGCGACAGCACTCCTATATATTAACCGATTCCGATGTGAGTGAGCATGTGCACAGCAATTACTAAGGTCTCGACCAAGTTCACTGCTTAGCCTCATCCACCATGTTGTCTTAAAATGACAGGCACTTTAAGAAATTCCCGAATTTGGTAGCCAAATATAAGTTACTTTAAAGAAAAGCAGCTTGGATAAAGCTGACTAATTTCGCGAAATTCTCATTCATTATATTGATAAAAATTAGTATTGAATCTCCTATATTCGGTTTCCACTAAATTGAGCTTCGTGTGTTTGCATGATATAAGTTGGCTTTTTTTAAATAAGGATTATGAAAGCTACCTCTTCCTCCCGGCACTGGCCGGAAGGACTTTTTCTTGTGAACCATATCATATTCATTTAATAGTCTGAAATTTCAAATACACTTCCTAAACCCCATTATCAACTTTGCTCACTATCTTTCACAAACATCCGCTATGTATAATCAGCTTTTTTCAACAGAAAATAGCTAATATGTAAATAATGATTTTAGAAGAGATTATTTCACTTGTTTACAGATTTTAAATGAAAGTTTGAAATATTTGTCAGATTTTCTATTTATCAATTATTATAAATTGAATCAGCTCATAGTTTGTTATTGCAATAGATAATTATATGATGATTCTACATTAGTTCTAATGAATTTTAAAACCGCTGCTTCACTTCAACTCATTCTTTTATACAGTTTAATAAATTTAGTATGAATTAAACCATTGGTTTGTCATATATTTCACTGAAATAATAAAATTAATTTGTAAAACCTTAGAATGACGAATTCAAAAACGTAACGTGATGAATCATATACTTTTTAAACATTTCATAAATACCTTTGGATTGATTCACTTCCTGTGAACTTCCTACACATACTTTTTTCTGCCACGTGTTTTTCTGAAATTTTTGCACCAATCATATTACATGATTTGCACTATCGTAATAATTTTTTAACATGCGCCCCCTATGATTATATATAAAATTGAATGAAACGAGACTTTTTCATTAGTGTTTGCTATTTTTTGAGTGTGTGAAGACGTTTTTTTCACTTAGGATAATATGGCTAGTTTTCAAGATGGACATTCTACTATGTTAAGCGATGATGTATCACGTTTGAATAATCAATCTTTTTCATCAAGATTAGATGATCAAGACATGGGATTAACAATACAACCTAAAGTAGAACCCGTTTCAGATAATGAAGCGGAATCCTCCTCATCAGAACTGAAGAAACAGAAGCCACGATTTTTGTGTACTGTTTGCAACAAATCATTTTCACGAAAAGGCATTTTAAAACAACATTTGATAATTCATTCAGAAGAATGGCCATTTGTTTGTGACATCTGCTAAAAAGCATTCTCTAGAAAGGCTATTTTGAATCGTCATAAACTATCCCATTTAAAGATTCCTTCAAAACATAAATGTGATTCGTGCGGTGAAGCGTTCTCAAGAAAGTATGACTTATTAAAACACATGAAGATCCACAAGTCTTCCAAAAAGGATAAATGTATACAGCGTAGTGAAATGTTTAATCCCAAGTCCGATGTTTTATATCATTTGAAAACTTCACAGAGAGTTAGATGCAAAATTGATAATTCATCCTCTTTAAAAGATATGTTTTTTGAGAAGGTTAAGCATTTTAAAAGGCAAAATGCGTTAAACATATTTACTAAAACTGTAATCAAATCTAACGAGGAGAATGCTACAGACTTTAACACATTTTTTAATAGTATTCAATCGGACGTTTTAAACGAATTAGACTATCATATTCAAGTTAAAAGATCGATGAAATGGTATGCAAGTGTTCAAGTTGTTGTATATCGCATAACACAGGAGGGTGACTTAGAGGCTGCCACTCCCTATTTCCTTTCAAAAACTGTACTTGAATGGACGAATCAAAACTTATCTGAGCATGTTGAGGATGCCTATGCAAAAATTATCAAGTACTATGAGAAGTCTACCAGACGTGGTTTTAATTGGACATTAGATAGAATATTGAATTTAGTACTATCTACTTTTAAAATATAACATGGTTTGAAATGTTTATACCTTTTTTGAAATATGTGTACTCATCTTTTCACTATTGTAACTATTGAAAATGACGAATAAATAATGTGTTAATGGAAAAGCTTTTGTCTTTTTTATTTTTGTTAGAACAATTTGTGATTTTTAATAATTCATGAAGTCGTAACGACTTTACTTAATTTTTTTTTCAATTTCTTATCAAATGAATAATGAGTTAACCATTTTTTATTAATTTCGTATTGAAAGTCTGAAATTATACATTGAATTAGTTATTTTTCAATATTTCTAATTTATTATAATTATTTTTAAAGTTTAATATATCACTTGTCGTTTGTATAAACAACTGTCATTGTTTATTAATAATAATATTATCATTTATTACCATACAATTCTTTAAAAAAGCGTAGAACCATTAACATAATATATCATTCACCACTTTTTTAAAAACTGTTACCTTGTGTTGCCATTGAATTCTTCAAAACAAAAAAGAATAAAACTAAAATCATTATCATTAAATATCATACACCACTTATATAAAAATTGTTACATTGTGTTGCCATACAATTCTTCAAAAAAGAATAAAACTAAAACCATTAACATTAAATATCATACACTGCATATATAAAAATCGTTACCTTGTGTTGCCATACTATTCTTCAAAAAAGGATAAAACCATTGACATAATATATCATTCACCACTTAAATAAACTGTTTATATATATATATTTCTTTAGACTTAAACTAAAATTAATGACATTACTAATTCTTTCAAGTGTTTATCTGTAACCAAACTTTTACCAGAAAATTGGATTTAAAAAAACCCTGATTTATGGTTCAACCTTTCACTATAAAATTGGATTTAAAAAATCCTGATTTATGGTTCAACCTTTCACCAGAAAATTGGATTTATAAAAAACCTGAATCATGGTTTAACATTTCACTAATATAATGGTATTTATGAAAGCACCAATAAACTGGTGAAACTTATCACCTACATCTTGGTTGCAGCTAAATTTCAGCGACTGTTAACCATTTTCGTGGTGAAACATCGCACTTTATTTTTAACAGTGCATAATTTCCCAAGACGAATTTTTTCAAGAACCTACTATTGTCCAAGAGGTTTCTGACTCCCAACCAAGCAACCTTTCTAAAGCAAGTGATGAATTACAAAGCGCCACTCCACCTACGAATGTCATTCCACAGTGTAAAACAACCAAATCCAGTCATCCTATTGTATTTCGAGAAGAACTCAGTGACTGTATCTTTTTAATTTTAAAATTGCATAATAGACAATTTCATATTCATATTCGAGAGTTTAAGCGCAGTGGGCTTACTAGTGAAGAAATTCTAACGAAAAATGGAATTATTATGGATTTTAACAGCTGGTTCGAATTTTGCAAGAAAATATTTTCATTTAATTTGAGATATAAAAGTTCCTCATTTGTTTCTAATGACATGATATTAGTGTTAAATTTTAATAATTCTATCATGCGAATTAAAAATTTAAAGAATTATTCTCACATTGACTTAAACGAGTATCAATTGGTGAAATTAAAAGAAAAAATATATGATTTGAATAAGGAACTTCTTCAGCATATATATGTAAACCATATACCAAGCTTAATTAGGCAGAAATGTATCATTGGTCATATATCTACAGAAAATGAACTCATGTTGCAGTCTAAACTTATAACGTGTATTGAGAATAATGTATTGACTATACTAAACCGCATTTTTGAATGTGATGGATGTATTTTTAATCAGAAATCTGAAAGCCCTCATTCCTGTTATATATTAAATAATCGACAAAAATTTGAAAAACTAGGAGAGATGTTATTAACACTTATAGATTTAGATTTTGTTATTTCCTCATTTTTAAACGGAGTGGATTGTGTTAGTGAAAACTTTTTATCAAACATTCATGTAGAAACAATTCAAAACGAATTGTTTAAAATAATAAAATAAAATGTATTGCTATCCTTTTTTAATACGTGTGTGTTTATTTTTTCCAAAGTGTATGTTTATTTTGTTATGTCTTTTAGAACTTTTAATAGGGTGTTAGACTTAAATTTGCATATGTATAACTAAAAGAAATCAACAATTCTTTAGCAATTAAAAAAAAAAAACACAAGTTTAAAATATTAAACTAATAATCTTAATACTATAATTTCTACTTTATAAAACAAAAAAAATATATAAAACTTAATTATATAAAAAAAGTTTTCAATAATAATAATCAGTTTACAAAATTAAAAAAAGTTTTCAATAATAATAATCAGTTTACAAAATTAAAAAATTAAAAAGAAAAATTAAACTCAACTAAAAAATATTTGAAAAGTTTAAAAAAAAAGTTTTAAAAATTAAAAATCTTTCTAAAAATAAAAAAAAAACTAATTAAAAAATATTAAAAAGTTTTCAAAATTAAAAAGTTAAACTAACTTAAAAAAAAACTCGGAAAAAAATTAAGTTATCAAAATTTAAAAAAAAAATAAAAAAAATTAATAAATTAACTTTTCAAAAGTGAGTTTACCTATCTGTATATGTATACATGTATGTGACTTTCATTATGTTTTAGTTTAATAATTTATGTCTTCTTTTTATCCTCTAAAAGTGTTAAATTAATGTACACGTAATAAAAAATATTTGTAAATAAAATTAAAAAACAAAAAATAACTTATCAAAATATAAAAAAATAAATAAATAAATAAAAAATGTATTCAAAATTTAAAAAAAATTATAAATAAAAAAAAAGTTTTCAAAATTAAAAAAAAACTTTGTAAATAAAAAAAAAGTTTCAAAAAAAATATAAGTAAAAAAAAAAGTTAAAAAAAATTGTAACTAAAAAATAACTTATCAAAATATAAAAATAAAACAAAAAGATTTCAAAATTTAAAAAAAAAGTTTGTAAATAAAAAAAAGTTTTCAAAATTAGAAAAAAAATGTAAATAAAAAAGTTTTCAAAATTACAAAAAAAAAAAACTTTGTAAATTAAAAAAAATGTATTAAAAAGTTTATAAAATTAAACTGTTTAAAAAAAAAACTGAAAAAAGTTTTCAAAATTAAGATATTAAAATTTTTAAAAAAATAAAAAACTTAATAAATTATGTTATCAAAAGTCAGTTTACCTATCTGTATATGTATGTGACTTTCATAATTAAAAAGTTATCAAAAAGTTCAATTAGATGACAAATACAAGTATACAATCATTCATATATCAATCAGTCATAATAATTAATCAATCAATCATATCAATTTACCAATTAATGATATCAATCATATCAATTAATCAATAAGTCAAACCAATTAATCATATTAATCAACCAAACAATCATATTAATCAATCAAACAATAATATCAATTAATCCTAGCGATCATATTTATTCGATTTTTACGATTTTATACGATTAATCATATTAATCATATCATTCAATCATAAAAATCATTTTAATCATATTAATCAATCATATCAGTCAATCATATCAATCAATCAATCATATTAATCAATCAATCAATCATATTAATCATATCAATCAAGATATCAAATACAAATATTCATACAAATAAATCCTATCAATTGCAGTTCGAGTATTACAAGTTAGTATAATAACCTTATAAGAATGTTTTGAATTAATACAATGATTAACTACCAACATTTTGTAACGGTACATTTTTTTTTCAAAAGCAATGTATGATTATATTTTCTAGTTTTAAAAAATATTTAAAATGCTTTTGAAAGTTAACAAAATTATTTTTCAAAAGTGTTAAAAATATTACAAGCTGCTAAAACCTACAATTTAACAAGAATGAGTTGATCCATATTTCATTTCTATTTGCATATGTGTACATGTATACGGATTCCTCCTGTCAATTATGTTCTGTAGTATACACTTCAAAAAAATTATATAAAAAACATTAAATTAAAATATTCTTTAGTTATTAAAAAGTTTAAAAAAATGAACAATTTTTTAAATATTATAAGATAACAAAAATTATTTTATAATTTATTAAAAGTGAATTTACCTATCTCTATATATGCGTTTAATAATATAAATATTTTTTATGTTAACATTCTACCCACATTTTATTTTATAGTCATACACATAAAAAAAAACAAACCCCCCCCCCAAAAAAAAAAACCAATCTATTATTAAATTTTTCAATTTAAAAATTTAATACATTATACTTAAACATTCGTATAAAAATAACGAACTTACCGTACTTGAACTCAAAAAAGAGATGGTGAGCTTATCATGTGTTAGACTGTGACTTAATCAATTAGATATCACGTGCCTCCCTCATGTCTTTTGTCTTATCTACAATCAGATTGTATTATCAATTACATGATCTAACTGATATGAGTCTATACCAAGACACTAACCATTTACACTTTAGTCATCGAATATGTAGGTCGGATATTTTTTTGAAAGTATTTTATGTTGTGGAATCTTAAGCAAAATGATATCAAATATTTGCAAATAAAATCCTATTAAAATCTTTCTCGCAATTGTGAACAAAGATTAATTTTCATATTGTTTAAGTATAATCATTGATTATTTAACTGGATAATAATATTTTTAGAAGTAACGTAAATTTCTTATAAAAGCGGAAATATTTATTGCATCATTCATAGAATTCAAGTTTGAATACTGACCAAGTTTTTTAAACTTGTATAAACACTTTATACTAGAATATATACTAGTTTTTACTAAGTACTAGTACATACAAAATACTAGTATAAATTATACAAGTTTTAAAAGTTTTATTGTTTGGTTGAATGATATTATTGTTTGATTGATTAATATGATTAATTGATTGGTTTGATTTATTGATTAATTGGTATGATTGATATTATTGTTTGGTTGATTAATATGATTAATTGGTTTGACTTATTGATTAATTGATATGATTGATATCATTAATTGGTAAATTGATATGATTGATTGATTAATTGTTATGACTGATTGATATATGAATGATTGTATACTTGTATTTGTTATCTAATTGAACTTTTTTGATAACTTTTTAATTATGAAAGTGACATACATATACAGATAGGTAAATTGACTTTTGATAACAGAATTTATTAAGTTTTTTTATTTTTTTTAAATTTTAATAACTTAATTTTGAAAACTTTTTTCAGTTTTTTTTAAACTGTTTAAATTTATAAACTTTTTAATACATTTTTTTTAATTTACAAAGTTTTTTTTTTGTAATTTTGAAAAAATTATTTTATTTACTTTTTTTTCTAATTTTGAAAACTTATTTTTTATTTACAAACTTTTTTTTTTAATTTTGAAATCTTTTTGTTTTATTTTTATATTTTGATAAGTTATTTTTTAGTTACAATTTTTTTTAAACTTTTTTTTTTTACTTATATTTTTTTTAAACTTTTTTTTTATTTACAAAGTTTTTTTTTTTATTTTGAAATTTTTTTTTAAATTTATAATTTTTTTTTAATTTTGAATACAATTTTATTTATTTATTTATTTTTTTATATTTTGATAAGTTATTTTTTGTTTTTTAATTTTATTTACAAATATATTTTATTACGTGTATATTAATTTAACACTTTTAGAGGATAAAAAGAAGATACAAATTATTAAACTAAAACATAATGAAAGTCACATACATGTATACATATACAGATAGGTAAACTCACTTTTGAAAAGTTAATTTATTAGTTTTTTTAATTTTTTTTTTAAATTTTGATAACTTAATTTTTTTCCGAGTTTTTTTAAGTTTTTTTTTTAACTTTTTAATTTTGAAAACTTTTTAATATTTTTTTAATTAGTTTTTTTTTTATTTTTATAAAGATTTTTTAATTAAAAAAATTTTTTTTTTAAATTTTCAAATATTTTTTAGTTGAGTTTAATTTTTTTTTAAATTTTTTAATTTTGTAAACTGATTATTATTATTGAAAACTTTTTTTAATTTTGTAAACTGATTATTATTATTGAAAACTTTTTTTAATTTTGTAAACTGATTATTATTATTGAAAACATTTTTATATAATTAAGTTTTATAATTTTTTTTTTTGTTTTAGAAAGTAGAAAGTATAGTATTAAGATTATTAGTTTAATATTTTAAACTTGTGTTTTTTTTTTTTTATTGCTAAAGAATTGTTGATTTCTTTTAGTTATACATATGCAAATTTAAGTCTAACACCCTATTAAAAGTTCTAAAAGACATAACAAAATAAACATACACTTTGGAAAAAATAAACACACACGTATTAAAAAAGGATAGCAATACATTTTATTTTATTATTTTAAACAATTCGTTTTGAATTGTTTCTACATGAATGTTTGATAAAAAGTTTTCACTAACACAATCCACTCCGTTTAAAAATGAGGAAATAACAAAATCTAAATCTATAAGTGTTAATAACATCTCTCCTAGTTTTTCAAATTTTTGTCGATTATTTAATATATAACAGGAATGAGGGCTTTCAGATTTCTGATTAAAAATACATCCATCACATTCAAAAATGCGGTTTAGTATAGTCAATACATTATTCTCAATACACGTTATAAGTTTAGACTGCAACATGAGTTCATTTTCTGTAGATATATGACCAATGATACATTTCTGCCTAATTAAGCTTGGTATATGGTTTACATATATATGCTGAAGAAGTTCCTTATTCAAATCATATATTTTTTCTTTTAATTTCACCAATTGATACTCGTTTAAGTCAATGTGAGAATAATTCTTTAAATTTTTAATTCGCCTGATAGAATTATTAAAATTTAACACTAATATCTTGTTATTAGAAACAAATGAGGAACTTTTATATCTCAAATTAAATGAAAATATTTTCTTGCAAAATTCGAACCAGCTGTTAACATCCATAATAATTCCATTTTTCGTTAGAATTTCTTCACCAGTAAGCCCACTGCGCTTAAACTCTCGAATATGAATATGAAATTGTATATTATGCAATTTTAAAATTAAAAAGATACAGTCACTGAGTTCTTCTCGAAATACAATAGGATGACTGGATTTGGTTGTTTTACACTGTGGAATGACATTCGTAGGTGGAGTGGCGCTTTGTAATTCATCACTTGCTTTAGAAAGGTTGCTTGGTTGGGAGTCAGAAACCTCTTGGACAATAGTAGGTTCTTGAAAAAATTCGTCTTGGGAAATTATGCACTGTTAAAAATAAAGTGCGATGTTTCACCACGAAAATGGTTAACAGTCGCTGAAATTTAGCTGCAACCAAGATGTAGGTGATAAGTTTCACCAGTTTATTGGTGCTTTCATAAATACCATTATATTAGTGAAATGTTAAACCATGATTCAGGTTTTTTATAAATCCAATTTTCTGGTGAAAGGTTGAACCATAAATCAGGATTTTTTAAATCCAATTTTATAGTGAAAGGTTGAACCATAAATCAGGGTTTTTTTAAATCCAATTTTCTGGTAAAAGTTTGAACCATAATTCAGTTTTTTTTAAATCGAATTTTCTGGTAAAAGGTTGAACCACAAATCAGGATTGTTTTTAAATCCAATTTTCTGGTGAAAGGTTTAACCATGATTCAGAGTTTTTTAAATAACATTTTCTGGTGAAATGTTAAATCATAATTCAAGGTTTTCTCTATTCCAATTTTGGTTGAACCACGATTCAGGATTTTCTCTCATCTTTATGAGGAAAGGTTACACCGGATTGTAGTTTTCTTTCCCCCCCCCCCCTCACTTTGGTTTTCAATTTATCATTTTATTGTATAATAAACAAAATTTCAGATTATGCGAGATTATATTGCAGTAGGGAAAGCATATATATATATTTTTTCATTAAACCGAACATTATTAAATTTTTAATTATTGATTCGATTGTCTTTGAAACATATTTAAAAAACAGATGTAAACCAGTTTGATCTAATTTGATTTCACAAAGTAACTGCATTTTTTTTTTCTTCTCACAAATATTACCATTCTGTCATTGTACTTTTTGGAATATTTCTCTGCACTCACTTACACTTAGTCCATTTAGTGCTTGCTCATTCACAAAAAAATATTAAAAAAATAATAATAATTTTCTTAGATTTAAATGCATACCCAGTTTTTATTATATTTTAATTTAAACAATGGCTGAATGAATTTCTTCAACCAATATTAATTTTTGCACAGGTTTGAAAAAGTTTTTTCCACAATGCAGTTAGCTGCTGCTTTCATGATCTGTAATTGTTTTTTTTTTTTTTTTTTTTTTTAATTGTTGTGAATCTATAAATGGGCGATTCCATGGAGAGTTTCACACACATAACGCAGGCTTTAATTTGCATTTATTCAATTATTTATTAAATTTTAATGTTAATTCTGATTTTAAGTGGTATGGTAAATAAGTTATTGATATATTTTTAAATTTAAATGTGTGGCAATAAAACTCACAGAAGTATATCATTTAATTTCATTACTCAAAATGTGCTTTTTTTCTACTTCAGAAAAAAAAGCACAGTTTGAGTAATTAAATTATATATTTCTGTGAGTTTTACTTACACACATTTAAACTAAAAAATATGTTAACTTATTTACCATACCACCTAAAATCAGAATTAACATTAAAATATAATAAATAATTCAATAAATGCAAATTAAAGCCTGCGTTATGTGTGTGACTCTCCACATGGAATCGCCCAGATGCTGAAATTTTTATATTATACAGTTTTGAAATTTTTACCTTCTTTTCACAAAACAAAAAATAAAAGTATTTTAATTAGCAAAAAATATTTATAGACATTTCTGCATATACTTAATATAAAGGTACAATTGTTACACATATGAAAATTTCACATATTTTCACTATTTTAAGTTACATAATTTTTAATAGTACTATTTTTGAACAGTAAAATTGACTAAAAAAAAATTAATTTTTCTACTGTTGCTGACATATATCGACAGTAACAATCTAAGCAATCCACTTCCCCTTTTCCTCAAATTGAATTATTGTCACATAATTTTCATTTTTACGTCGTTAAAAGGGGGGGGGGGTGCAATGTGAAATGCAATTAAATTAAATCTGTATTTCAATTTACTGATTTTTCATAGTTTTAAAAATAATTTTCAAGCATGATTCTTTTAAAAATTTATACTGCACACAGCTCGATTATGCAAAATTAGCTCATTTGGATATAAAAACAACAACAAAAAAAAAAACCTCAGAATTTGTTTCTGTTTAACATTCAATAATGAATATGACACTTTTCAATAAATAAAGACAAAACATAACGGATACATAATAAAAGTATATGCGTAAACACTGAAATAATCAGCATGAAAAAGGCAGCTATAAGTAGCAGAATCCATTTAACCTCTAATATCAGCTAATACAAAAGTATTACTTTAAATTTTAAAGCTTTTTTTAAATACATAATGTACATCCATAGTATATTAAATACTTACTTTGAAGGGTTAATTTAATAACAGCAGTGTCGCCACCAAGCGACTAATTATTGTTACATATATATTTTTTCAGTATTCCTAAATGATAATCTATGATGACAATTTATTTATTTTTTAACAATACTCGTAGAGAAGAAAAATATTCACCAACAGCAGCCTTGCAATAGCTGAAAAAAGAAATGATTACAGGCACAATTAAATAGCAACACATTTAAGTTGGTTTGCGGTATGCCGCTCCATTTATTGAAAATACAAATTATATAATCATTAGATTATATGTATAGTATGTCAGACTAATATTTATTGTAATATAATATCATTTTACATAGAGTTTCTCTCAGACAGTTTTAGGAGGGTGCTGCACTCTGACCATTCAGGTCATCAAATATTTAAATTCTTGAAGCTTAGTATATTCTGAATCAGGATTTCAGTCAGGTAAAATGGAAGAGATCCAAGCATCAGGTTAATTTCTCCACCTGTTTTAAATGAAAGAGTAAATATTTTAAGACATAAAATTGTTTCTTCTGCAGACATAACAATAAAAGTCAAATTTCACACAGGGGAAATAATCAAAAAATTAAACAGCATATAATTCAAATCTCTTTTACAAGGAAATCTTCAGCATTTGAAAAATCAATCAGTGTTCAAAATCATTGATGGTCCACTGGTCAGAGAAAACCAAAAATGATATTGGACATTGGACCACTAATTTGAAAATTTTAGTAGTCAGCAGGATCAATAACTTGTTCCCCCTTCTCTCACAGGGTCACACTCACAGGTAAACTTAAGTTTTCCCGTCTCAGAGAAAACCACAACCAAGCAAAAATCACACAATTTTATTTATTTAAAAAAAATAAATAAAACTGCATTAAACGTAAACCTTAGTCAATTGAAATATTGGAAATATCTAAATAATTTTATAGTTTTTCTTTATGTACTGTTTATTTAATTTTTAGTCATAATTTTACATTTTATTATGTTGAAAATTTTGGATAACTGCAAAGTAAGTTTGTAAGAAAAGACTGCAGAATTCTCCAATTGTTAGGTAGAAGAAGAATATTGTGAAATTCTTGAATCAAATGTGGAAAAATATTGCAAAAAGTGTCAGCTGGTTGAGGAAAAAAATTCGTCAGTTGTGATTAACAAAAACTGACGTTTGCCATTTGGCTGCAATAGGGTGTCAACGATTTTAATCAGTTGATTTAAATCAACGATTAAATCATGATTTTAATCAACTGATTTTTTTTTAAATCATTGATTAAAAACACAAATTTTCTAAATTTTAAAACGACATATAAAATTATTAAAATCTAAGATGAACAGAAGTAGAAAACCAAAATAATAAGTGGCATTTTTAGAAAAGACGATACTCTTCGTTTTATGATTTTGAATTTTTATGAGCGAATGTTATTAATCATGGTCAAATGTTTATAAAATTGAATTAAGACACTCTATTCATTCAAGGAATGCAGTAATTCCCTCACAAAACAAAATAATCATGAATGTAAATGATGTTATATCAAATACAGGGTGTAAAAAAATCATGATTTAAAAAAAAAAAATTGATTTTTTTTATTTAAATCGGATTTTTTTTATTTTTTTTCCTGTGTTAGAATATTAAACATCTACCAAGAATTAAGCATTTCAAAAATGAATAACCCTCCAATAACATAATCTGTTTTTTTTTTGCTTTAATTAATAAAATTTTAATTATGTAATTATAGAAATTAAAAAAAACTGCAAATTAAAAATTTCTTTAGTAGCATATAACATTAGGTGCACTAATATTTTGTAATAATTATATAAACCAATATTAAATACTCCTTATATTTTAAAGTTATTGATAAATTGCAAATTTATGATACAGATTAAATTTAGTGATTATTAAACAATTAACTGTTTAATTAAGAACACAATCTACATTTTTGAAAAAGTGGTTGAAAAAAAGGTGATAAATAATCGTTTGATAAATTCATAAAGCGGCCAATAATTTTACACAGGTTCTAAAGCATATTTATGTCAAATTGATCAAAAATTGTAGCAATGTATACAGCAAACTCACACATAATTTATAAATAGATTATAAAAATTGTATTTTGAAATTTAAATCAGATTGTTTCCCCACAACATTAAAATATCTGAGTAGCTACTAAATATTATAATATTTTGAAGTTATTTAACATTTAGTTAGATGTTTTTTTAAATGTATAATACTTCTTTTTACACAGTTTAACATTGTTATAATTAACAATAACAAATATTACAGTTTTTACAAGTGATTTAGTGATAATTTTCATTACTGATTATAATGCTTTTTTACTCTATTTCAAAAAATCAGAAAATATGTGATTTTATCATCTGATTTAAATCAGTTGATTAAAATCACTGACACTCTATTGCTATGTTTATTGTATATAAAAGAATGAATAATTTGATTATTAAAAGGAAATTCTGACATTGTAAGTTATATTAGATTATATGTTTAAATTATATGTTTCCCCATGTTAGACCATCATTCCCTCACACATTGCTATTATCTCAAATATCTACCACTAATGAGCAGTAGCAGTCTAGCATCCTTCACAGAGAAGAATCTATTTTGAGCACTTGTCAGTCCAGCAACATAAATTGGTGGTGTAAGATTTTGTTAATTTTACAGAATTTTTTTTTAGTCAGTATATCCGGAAGCGTTTTTATTAGCAGTCATTCCCTCACACAGAATATTCATTTTTTTTGTAAATATCAAAAATTTTAATTTTATCATACATTATATATTAAGTGTTTCTCTTAAAGGAAACAGTTTGGATTTCTTCATAATTTTGCATTTCCCCCCTACAACTAGTAAAAATGTCTTATTTCATCATTCCCTCACATTTTTTATTTTATTTTTTCCACAAATTTTTATTTTATTTTTTTTGTTAAGTCAAATTTTTAAAACAATTTCTGTTGCTATTAAAATCTTCAATAATTGTCTGATTTCTTACCATTTATCTAATTTTTATGAAAATTTACATATGCATCATTCAAGTCAGACTGCTGGCCAAATTTGCAAGTATTGTAGAGAACAACCCAAGTCACAATACCTGCAGAAACTATCCAAATTATGTTCATCTCAGATTTGAATACTTTTATGTCATTTTAAACATTTAGAAAATTTTTGATTTTAATCAATGATTTTTAAAAAAAAATCACTTTATTAAAATCATGATTCAAATCGCTGATTTAAATCATTGACATCCTGATCAAATATAAAGACAATAATAGAAAAAAAAATCTGGATACATGTAACTTTTAAAAACTATGCTTAAAATTCATATAAATCTTTTTTTTATTATTTTGTTTGTATAAATTACTTTAAACATGGTAACTAATGTTTAAGATACTGATAGAGATATATATTATAAGTTTTTAAAAGTAATAAGTTGCATTTTTAGAAAAGGCGATACTCTTCGTTTTATGAATTTGAATTTTTATGAGAGAATGTGATTATTTATGGTCAAATGTTTATAAAATTGAATAAGGCACTCTATTCATTCAAGGAATGCAGTAATTCCCTCAGAAAACAAAATTATCATGAATGTAAATGATGTTACATCAAATATAAAGACAGTAATAGAAAAAAAAAATCTGGATACATGTAACTTTTTCAAAACAATGCTTAAAATTCATATAAATCTCTTTTTTTTATTATTTTGTTTGTATAAATTTCTTTAAACATGGTAACTAATGTTTAAGATACTGATAGAGATATATATTATAAGTTTTTAAAAGTAATAAGTTGCATTTTTAGAAAAGGCGATACTTTTCGTTTTATGAATTTGAATTTTTATGAGCGAATGTTGTTATTCATCGTCAAATGTTTATAAAATTGAATTATGGCACTCTATTCATTCAAGGAATGCAGTAATTCCCTCAGAAAACAAAATTATCATGAATGTAAATGATGTTACATCAAATATAAAGACAATAATAGAAAGAAAAAAAAATCTGGATACATGGAACTTTTTAAAAACAATGCTTAAAATTCATATAAATCTCTTTTTTTTATTATTTTGTTTGTATAAATTACTTTAAACATGGTAACTAATGTTTAAGATACTGATAGAGATATATATTATAAGTTTTTAAAAGTAATAAGTTGCATTTTTAGAAAAGGCGATACTCTTCGTTTTATGAATTTGAATTTTTATGAGAGAATGTGATTATTTATGGTCAAAGGTCAAATGTTTATAAAATTGAAAAAGGCACTCTATTCATTCAAGGAATGCAGTAATTCCCTCACAAAACAAAATTATCATGAATGTAAATGATGTTACATCAAATATAAAGACAATAATAGAAAAAAAAAAAAATCTGGATACATGTAACTTTTTCAAAACAATGCTTAAAATTCATATAAATCTCTTTTTTTTATTATTTTGTTTGTATAAATTACTTTAAACATGGTAACTAATGTTTAAGATACTGATAGAGATATATATTATAAGTTTTTAAAAGTAATAAGTTGCATTTTTAGAAAAGGCGATACTCTTCGTTTTATGAATTTGAATTTTTATGAGCGAATGTTGTTATTCATCGTCAAATGTTTATAAAATTGAATTATGGCACTCTATTCATTCAAGGAATGCAGTAATTCCCTCAGAAAACAAAATTATCATGAATGTAAATGATGTTACATCAAATATAAAGACAATAATAGAAAAAAAAAATCTGGATACATGTAACTTTTTCAAAACAATGCTTAAAATTCATATAAATCTCTTTTTTTTTATTATTTTGTTTGTATAAATTACTTTAAGCATGGTAACTAATGTTTAAGATACTGATAGAGATATATATTATAAGTTTTTAAAAGTAATAAGTTGCATTTTTAGAAAAGGCGATACTCTTCGTTTTATGAATTTGAATTTTTTGAGCGAATGTTGTTATTCATCGTCAAATGTTTATAAAATTGAATTATGGCACTCTATTCATTCAAGGAATGCAGTAATTCCCTCACAAAACAAAATTATCATGAATGTAAATGATGTTACATCAAATATAAAGACAATAATAGAAAGAAAAAAAAATCTGGATACATGGAACTTTTTAAAAACAAAGCTTAAAATTCATATAAATCTCTTTTTTTTATTATTTTGTTTGTATAAATTACTTTAAACATGGTAACTAATGTTTAAGATACTGATAGAGATATATATTATAAGTTTTTAAAAGTAATAAGTTGCATTTTTAGAAAAGGCGATACTCTTCGTTTTATGAATTTGAATTTTTATGAGAGAATGTGATTATTTATGGTCAAATGTTTATAAAATTGAATAAGGCACTCTATTCATTCAAGGAATGCAGTAATTCCCTCACAAAACAAAATTATCATGAATGTAAATGATGTTACATCAAATATAAAGACAATAAGAGAAAAAAAAAATCTGGATACATGTAACTTTTTAAAAACAATGCTTAAAATTCATATAAATCTCTTTTTTTTATTATTTTGTTTGTATAAATTACTTTAAACATGGTAACTAATGATTAAGATACTGATAGAGATATATATTATAAGTTTTTAAAAGCAATAAGTTGCATTTTTAGAAAAAGCGATACTCTTCGTTTTATGAATTTGAATTTTTATGAGAGAATGTGATTATTTATGGTCAAATGTTTATAAAATTGAAAAAGGCACTCTATTCATTCAAGGAATGCAGTAATTCCCTCACAAAACAAAATTATCATGAATGTAAATGATGTTACATCAAATATAAAGACAATAATAGAAAAAAAAAATCTGGATACATGGAACTTTTTAAAAACAATGCTTAAAATTCATATAAATCTCTTTTTTTTATTATTATTCTGTTTGTATAAATTACTTTAAACATGGTAACTAATGTTTAAGATACTGATAGAGATATATATTATAAGTTTTTAAAAGTAATAAGTTGCATTTTTAGTAAAAGCGATACTCTTCGTTTTATGAATTTGAATTTTTATGAGAGAATGTGATTATTTATGGTCAAATGTTTATAAAATTGAATAAGGCACTCTATTCATTCAAGGAATGCAGTAATTCCCTCACAAAACAAAATTATCATGAATGTAAATGATGTTACATCAAATATAAAGACAATAAGAGAAAAAAAAAATCTGGATACATGTAACTTTTTAAAAACAATGCTTAAAATTCATATAAATCTCTTTTTTTTATTATTTTGTTTGTATAAATTACTTTAAACGTGGTAACTAATGTTTAAGATACTGATAGAGATATATATTATAAGTTTTTAAAAGCAATAAGTTGCATTTTTAGAAAAAGCGATACTCTTCGTTTTATGAATTTGAATTTTTATGAGAGAATGTGATTATTTATGGTCAAATGTTTATAAAATTGAATAAGGCACTCTATTCATTCAAGGAATGCAGTAATTCCCTCACAAAACAAAATTATCATGAATGTAAATGATGTTATATCAAATATAAAGACAATAGAAAAAAGTCCTTCCGGCCAGTGCCGGGAGGAAGAGGTAGCTTTCATATTCCTTATTTTAAAAAAGCCAACTTATATTATTCAAACACACGAAGCTCAATTTAGTGGAAACTGAATATAGGAGATTCAATACTAATTTTTATCAATACTAAATCATTATGAATGGGAATTTCGCGAAATTAGTCAGCTTTATCCAAGCTGCTTTTATTTAAAGTAACTTATATTTGGCTGCCAAATTCGGCTATTTCTTAAAGTGCCTGCCATTTTAAGACAACATGGTGGATGAGGCTAACCAGTGAACTTGGTCGAGACCTTAGTAATTGTTGTGCACATGCTCACTCACATCGGAATCGGTTGATATATATAAGTGCTGTCGCAGGCAAAAAATCAGATTTTTCAAAATGTCACTCTCATTAGAAATTGAAACTGCTATATCTGAGCCATTTTGTAAGATAAAGACAAACAAAAAATGCTCATGAATCCTTATATCAAGTTCAAATACTTAAGAAAGAAACCTTTTTCAATTTCTAATTTTTTTGCACCTCACTTTAAATATAATTTTTTTTTTAATTTAATGGCCACCATTTTGAAACAAGATGGCTGATGAAGCTGGCCAGCGAACTTGGTCGAGATATTGCTGCATACTATTCACATGCCTTCTTACATCGAAATAGGCGAATACGTGTGTTATCGCGTGACAAATACAAGATCGTATCAAAATGTTAGCCATGCTAGAAATTCAGAGTGCTATAATTCAAACATTTTTTAAGATATAAACAAAAGAACAAATTTTGAGAAACAAAAACTTCTCCGGAAAATTTGTATCAAGACCAAACACATAAAAAAAAATCTTTTTCATTTTCTAATTTTTTAATACCTCATTTTAAATTTTAAATTTAATTTTTTTTAATGGCAACCCTTTTGAAACAAGATGGCGAATGAAGCTGGCCAACGAACTCGGTCTAGACTTTGGTATGTACTATGTACAGACCAAGTTACATCCAAATCGGTTCATAAATACGCCTCTTATCGCGTGACAAAAATCAGGTCGTTTTAAAATGTCAGCCACAATAGAAATTCAAAATGCTATAACTCAGCCATTTTTTTAGGTATAGACGAAACAAAAACTGTTCCGGAATATTTGTATTAAGGTCAAACACATACAAAAAAAATATTTTTCATTTTCCAATTTTTTGGAAGCTAATTTAAATTTAAAATTTATTTAAATGGCCGCCATTTTGAAACAAGATGGCGGATGAAGCTGGCCAACGAACTCGGTCGAGATATTTGTATGTACCATGTACACACCAAGTTACATCCAAATCGGTTCATAAATACGCCTGTTAACGCGTGACATAAATCAGGTCGTTTCAAATTGTCAGCCACGCTAGAAATTCAAAATGCTATAACTCAGCCATTTTTTAAGATATAGACGAAACAAAAACTGCTCCCGAATCTTTTTATCAAGGTCAAACACATAAGTAAACAATATTTTTTCAATTTTCAATTTTTTGGTACCACATTTCAAATTTAAATTTTTCTTAAAAATTTAAATGGCCGCCATTTTTAAACAAGATGACGGATGAAGCTGGCCAACGAACTCGGTCGAGACATTAGTATGTACTATGTATAAACGAAGTTACATCCAAATCGGTTCATAAATACGCCTTTTATTGCGTGACGAAATTCAGGACGTTTCAAAATATCAGCCACGCTAGAAATTCAAAATGCTATAACTCAGCCACTTTTTAAGATATAGACGAAACAAAAACTGCTCCCGAATCTTCTTATCAAGGTCAAACACATAAGAAAAAAATATTTTTTCAATTTTAAATTTTTTGGTACAACATTTCAAATTTAAATTTTTCTTAAAAATTTAAATGGCCGCCATTTTTAAACAAGATGACGGATGAAGCTGGCCAACGAACTCGGTCGAGACATTAGTATGTACTATGTATAAACGAAGTTACATCCAAATCGGTTCATAAATACGCCTTTTATTGCGTGACAAAATTCAGGACGTTTCAAAATATCAGCCACGCTAGAAATTCAAAATGCTATAACTCAGCCACTTTTTAAGATATAGACGAAACAAAAACTGCTCCCGAATCTTCTTATCAAGGTCAAACACATAAAAAAAATATTTTTTCAATTTTCAATTTTTTGGTACAACATTTCAAATTTAAATTTTTCTTAAAAATTTAAATGGCCGCCATTTTTAAACAAGATGGCGGATGAAGCTGGCCAACGAACTCGGTCGAGACATTAGTATGTACTATGTATAAACGAAGTTACATCCAAATCGGTTCATAAATACGCCTTTTATCGCGTGACAAAATTCAGGACGTTTCAAAATGTCAGCCACGCTAGAAATTCAAAATGCTATAACTCAGCCATTTTTTAAGATATAGACGAAACAAAAACTGCTCCAGAATCTTTGCCTAAAGGTCAAATACATAAGAAAAAAATATTTTTCCATTTTCAATTTTTTGGTACCACTTTTCAAATTTTAAATTTTTTTAAAAATTTTAAATGGCTGCCATTTTGAAACAAAATAGCGGATGAAGTTGGCCAACGAACTCGGTCGAGACATTGGTATTTACTATGTACATACCGAATTACATCCAAATCGGTTTATAAATACGAGAGTTACAGTGTGACAAAGGTCAGATATATATATATATATATCAATTTTGAACGGAGGGTGGTTTCGGGGTCTGGGGGTCATGATCGATGAAAATATACCAAAATGTTTTGAAATCGCTTTCCTCCGAACGGCTGCAATAGGTAGCTTTTTGTAATGAAAGCTACCTAAAAAAAAACTGGATACATGTAACTTTTTAAAAACAATGCTTAAAATTCATATAAATCTCTTTTTTTTATTATTATTCTGTTTGTATAAATTGCTTTCAACATGGTAACTAATGTTTAAGATACTGATAGAGATATATATTATAAGTTTTTAAAAGTAATAAGTTGCATTTTTAGAAAAAGCGATACTCTTCGTTTTATGAATTTGAATTTTTATGAGAGAATGTTATTATTCATCGTCAAATGTTTATAAAATTGAATTAAGGCACTCTATTCATTCAAGGAATGCAGTAATTCCCTCACAAAACAAAATTATCATGAATGTAAATGATGTTACATCAAATATAAAGACAATAATAGAAAAAAAAAAAATCTGGATACATGTAACTTTTTCAAAACAATGCTTAAAATTCATATAAATCTCTTTTTTTATTATTTTGTTTGTATAAATTACTTTAAACATGGTAACTAATGTTTAAGATACTGATAGAGATATATATTATAAGTTTTTAAAAGTAATAAGTTGCATTTTTAGAAAAGGCGATACTCTTCGTTTTATGAATTTGAATTTTTATGAGAGAATGTGATTATTTATGGTCAAATGTTTATAAAATTGAATAAGGCACTCTATTCATTCAAGGAATGCAGTAACTCCCTCACAAAACAAAATTATCATGAATGTAAATGATGTTACATCAAATATAAAGACAATAAGAAAAAAAAAATCTGGATACATGTAACTTTTTCAAAACAATGCTTAAATTTCATATAAATTTCTTTTTATTATTATTATTATTTTGTTTGTATAAATTGCTTTAAACATGGTAACTAATGTTTAAGATACTGATAGAGATATATATTATAAGTTTTTAAAAGTAATAAGTTGCATTTTTAGAAAAGGCGATACTCTTCGTTTTATGAATTTGAATTTTTATGAGAGAATGTGATTATTTATGGTCAAATGTTTATAAAATTGAATAAGGCACTCTATTCATTCAAGGAATGCAGTAACTCCCTCACAAAACAAAATTATCATGAATGTAAATGATGTTACATCAAATATAAAGACAATAAGAGAAAAAAAAAAATCTGGATACATGTAACTTTTTAAAAACAATGCTTAAAATTCATATAAATCTCTTTTTTTTATTATTTTGTTTGTATAAATTACTTTAAACATGGTAACTAATGTTTAAGATACTGATAGAGATATATATTATAAGTTTTTAAAAGTAATAAGTTGCATTTTTAGAAAAGGCGATACTCTTCGTTTTATGAATTTGAATTTTTATGAGCGAATGTTGTTATTCATCGTCAAATGTTTATAAAATTGAATTAAGGCACTCTATTCATTCAAGGAATGCAGTAATTCCCTCACAAAACAAAATTATCATGAATGTAAATGATGTTACATCAAATATAAAGACAATAATAGAAAAAAAAAAATCTGGATACATGTAACTTTTTCAAAACAATGCTTAAAATTCATATAAATCTTTTTTATTATTTTGTTTGTATAAATTATTTTAAACATGGTAACTAATGTTTAAGATACTGATAGAGATATATATTATAAGTTTTTAAAAGTAATAAGTTGCATTTTTAGAAAAGGCGATACTCTTCGTTTTATGAATTTGAATTTTTATGAGCGAATGTTATTATTCATCGTCAAATGTTTATAAAATTGAATTATGGCACTCTATTCATTCAAGGAATGCAGTAATTCCCTCAGAAAACAAAATTATCATGAATGTAAATGATGTTACATCAAATATAAAGACAGTAGAAAAAAAAATCTGGATACATTTAACTTTTTAAAAACAATGCTTAAAATTCATATAAATCTCTTTTTTTTATTATTTTGTTTGTATAAATTACTTTAAACATGGTAACTAATGTTTAAGATACTGATAGAGATATATATTATAAGTTTTTAAAAGTAAAAAGTTGCATGTTTAGAAAAGGCGATACTCTTCGTTTTATGAATTTGAATTTTTATGAGATAATGTTATTATTCATGATCAAATGTTTATAAAATTGAGTTAAGACACTCTATTCATTCAAGGAATGCACTATTTCACTCACAAAATAGAATTTATACCACACATTAAAACAATAATTCAAACGAATTTCGCTTCGGATATAATGCAGATCGGAAATACTTTAGGCTTAAGCAAAATATTCAGCATTTGCCGGTAAAAGAAATACGTTGATACGAAATTTTGTTTACGAGAGTTACAGTAAAACATTATTATGTGTATAACAGTAAAATAAACAATCACTAGTGCACTTACTTCGAGTATTTCATGGATTGACATGGCGAAAAACTAAACCTGGATACCAGTATCCACGTTTCTGCTTGAGATATCCAAGTTTTGATTCGGCATCGGCAGAGCGGAAGACGCCATTAAAGTTTATCGATTGTTGCCACTCAACGATAACAAATGTTGAACCATAATTTCGGATATAGTGCATCCGACATGTAATTATCTTTTCCAGACATTTTTACTTGAACGAAAAACATGGTGAAACCTCCTCCTTAATCCAGTTTTCTGGAGAAAAGTTAAACCTTTATTTTTAACAGTGTGTTACTAGCTGGGGTCGAGGTTAAAGCCGATTCAAAATTCATGTCTTTGAAAAATATATACAAATAGTCCTCGACAGAAATTGACTCTTGACATGAATTCTCGAAAGATGTAGTATCATCACCAAAGTTAGAGATAAAAAAATTCATATCGATTTCAGATTTCACATTCGGTGAGTAATCAGTAGTGGATAAATCACGTGATATTGTCCCACAGTCAGTGTTTAATAAATTAGGAATTTCCAATCTTGGTACATTTAATTCACTCGCGGAAGTGGGATCATTAGGTTCTTCTAAACGTTGATACTTTGAAGAAGAAGCCACTTTGTCGGAAGATCTTTTTAACATATTTACTACAGAACCCATTTTCAAAAAATAAAGGTAACATTAGATGAAGTTAGAACAAAAATCAGTTGGAAACTGAATGTTTAGAAACAACACATCCCTTAATATACGTTAAAAATCATTATCGGTTACAGATAAACACTTGAAAGAATTAGTAATGTCATTAATTTTAGTTTCAGTCTAAAGAAATATATATATATTAACAGTTTATTTAAGTGGTGAATGATATATTATGTCAATGGTTTTATCCTTTTTTGAAGAGTAGTATGGCAACACAAGGTAACGATTTTTATATATGCAGTGTATGATATTTAATGTTAATGGTTTTAGTTTTATTCTTTTTTGAAGAATTGTATGGCAACACAAGGTAACAATTTTTATATAAGTGGTGTATGATATTTAATGATAATGATTTTAGTTTTATTCTTTTTTGTTTTGAAGAATTCAATGGCAACACAAGGTAACAGTTTTTAAAAAAGTGGTGAATGATATATTATGTTAATGGTTCTACGCTTTTTTAAAGAATTGTATGGTAATAAATGATAATATTATTATTAATAAACAATGACAGTTGTTTATACAAACGACAAGTGATATATTAAACTTTAAAAATAATTATAATAAATTAGAAATATTGAAAAATAACTAATTCAATGTATAATTTCAAACTTTCAATACGAAATTAATAAAAAATGGTTAACTCTTTATTCATTTGATAAGAAATTGAAAAAAAAAAAAATTAAGTAAAGTCGTTACGACTTCATGAATTATTAAAAATCACAAATTGTTCTAACAAAAATAAAAAAGACAAAAGCTTTTCCATAAACACATTATTTATTCGTCATTTTCAATAGTTACAATAGTGAAAACATGAGTACACATATTTCAAAAAGGTATAAACATTTCAAACCATGTTATATTTTAAAAGTAGATAGTTCTAAATTCAATATTCTATCTAATGTCCAATTAAAACCACGTCTGGTAGACTTCTCATAGGACTTGATAATTTTTGCAAAGGCATCCTCAACATGCTCAGATAAGTTTTGATTCGTCCATTCAAGTACAGTTTTTGAAAGGAAATAGGGAGTGGCAGCCTCTAAGCCACCCTCCTGTGTTATGCGATATACAACAACTTGAACACTTGCATACCATTTCATCGATGTTTTAACTTGAATCTGATAGTTTAATTCGTTTAAAACGTCCGATTGAATACTATTAAAAAATGTGTTAAAGTCTGTAGCTTTCTCCTAGTTAGAGTTGATTACAGTTTTAGTAAATATGTTTAACGCATTTTGCCTTTTAAAATGCTTAACCTTCTCAAAAAACATATCTTTTAAAGAGGATGAATTATCAATTTTGCATCTAACTCTCTGTGAAGTTTTCAAATGATATAAAACATCGGACTTGGGATTAAACATTTCACTACGCTGTATACATTTATCCTTTTTGGAAGACTTGTGTATCTTCATGTGCTTTAATAAGTCATACTTTCTTGAGAACGCTTCACCGCACGAATCACATTTATGTTTTGAAGGAATCTTTAAATAGGATAGTTTATGACGATTCAAAATAGCCTTTCTAGAGAATGCTTTTTGGCAGATGTCACAAACAAATGGCCTTTCTTCAGAATGAATCATCAAATGTTGTTTTAAATTGCCTTTTCGTGAAAAAGTTTTGCTGCAAACAGTACACAAAAAAAGTGGCTTCTTTTTCTTCAGTTCTGATGAGGAGGATTCCACTTCATTATCTGAAACGGGTTCTACTTTAGGTTGTATTGTTAATCCCATGTCTTGATCATCTAATCTTGAGGAAAAAGATTGATTATTCAAGCGTGATACATCATCGCTTAACATAGTAGAATGTCCATCTTGAAAACTAGCCATATTATCCTAAGTGAAAAAAACGTCTTCACACACTCAAAAAATAGCAAACACTAATGAAAAAGTCTCGTTTCATTCAATCTATATATATAAAAGAAAGTCTGGATTTTGTATTAATCAACGCGCAGCCAAAACTACTGAACCTAAAATCTTGAAAATCGGGGTAAAAATACTTCTTATGATATAGAGTGCCGCTAAGAAAGGATTTTCTAAAATTCCACCCCTAAGGGGGGTAAAAAATCGAACGAACTTTAAATAAATTCCTTAAAAATCTGATTTAATAGTTATTTTTCAACTGATAACATATTTTGGTGTATTTTTGTATGGTGAATCGAATGGTACTAACTAAATTCTTTTAAGCCCAGTAGGTCGAGAGATATTTCATATTTTTCTAATTTGGCGCTATCTTCGGAGCCAAAACCGGAATTTTTCAAGTGATAATTTCTAAAAACTCATTCTTTTCATTCTGTTACTATAGCAAGGGAAAAAAATCAAATTGAATAATTTTTAACCAATCCTTTTGGTTAAATAAAAACAACTTCGTCAATTAGAAAAAAAAAAAAAATTCAAACGCCTCAAAAACTAAAACTAAATAATAATAATAAAAAAAACAACTGTGGTACTTTTTCGTTCTAATTTTCGTCACGATACCATGTCAAAATGTATGGTATCCCGCTATTTATTTCAACCCTAATCGTGCAAACGATTTTTATTGCAAATCGTGCCACACATTAACATTTGCTAATTGTTGAACGTGAATATTTTTATGCAAGAATTTTTAATGATGGGATTTATTTTATTTCATCATAATCTCGCAAAACTTTTTAATTTGTTATTTTTTGAATAGAAAATATTTATTACTGACACTGATATAGATTTTACCATTTCGCAGTTATCTGATGATGAGGAAGCTACAATAAAATTATTTCAGAAGTTAGGAATTATACTTATAAAAATGTTTTGTTCAGAAAACCATGAATTTATTTATTTATTTAACTGAATAACAAACATACGACTTGTGTGCTTGACATAAAGCCCGCTTATAAGTCGGAGACAAGATAGCACAAGGAAATATTACAACACAAGAGAAATACACCCTGGGAGTTCCACACAAAGTGTGTGTGCAATGGAACCAGCGGGAATCGAACCCACAAACTCTTGCGCACAAGCGATTAGCTGACTGGTGCTTTGACCACTCAGCCGCATAGACCCAAAACCATGAATGTCTTCATTGAAAGGATGAAATGTTTACTGCAATGTGAGACATACGTATTACGTACGCCATGCTTCAGTAGTAAAAGACATTTACAAATTCAAGACTGCAGTTTAAATTGACTATATTTTATTACTTGCAAAATATTTATTTATTCTTATATTTTAAGTATTTATTTTGGTGCCCGTCGACCAATTTCGCCAAATTATATAAATCGCCAAACCACTCGCCAAATTATACAAATTGACATAATTTTTATTTTAAATAACGAAAGAACAAATAAATTAGTATAACATTAATAAAAATACATTTGAAACGTCGAAATAAAAATCACTTGATGACGTAAATACGTGTAACTTGCTTAAAGTCAAGTGAATGTGACATTTATGATTAACCATTATTGACATTTAATCTTATAGTTTGGCAGTAGATTTTTGGTCAACGGGATAACCAAGTAGTACCATTATTTTTATTGATTTAAACAAATGGTAGGTCAAAGTCTGTAATTTTCAAAAGTTTTATTTTTTAAATGCTCATTTTTTTTATCAACAAAATAATTTTAGGTAGCTTTCTTTACAAAAAAGCTACCTATTGCAGCCGTTCGGAGGAAAGCGATTTCAAAAAATTTTGGTATATTTTCATCGATCATGACCCCCAGACCCCGAAACCACCCTCCGTTCAAAATTTATATATATATATATATATATATATATATATATGACCTATGTCACACTGTAACTCCCGTAATTATGAACCGATTTCGATGTAATTCGGTGTGTACATAGTACATACCAATGTCTCGACCGAGTTCGTTGGCCAGCTTCATCCGCCGTTTTGTTTCAAAATGGCGGCCATTTAAAATTTTTAAAAAAATTTAAAATTTGATATGTGGTACCAAAAAATTAAAAATGGAAAAATATTTTTTTCTTATGTATTTGACCTTTATACAAAGATTCCGGAGCAGTTTTTGTTTCGTCTATATCTTACAAAATGGCTGAGTTATAGCATTTTGAATTTCTAGCGTGGCTGACATTTTGAAACGTCCTGAATTTTGTCACGCGATAAAAGGCGTATTTATGAACCGATTTGGATGTAATTCGGTGTGTACATAGTACATACCAATCTCTCGACCGAGTTCGTTGGCCAGCTTCATCCGCCCTTTTGTTTCAAAATGGCGGCCATTTAAATTTTTTTTCTTAATTTAAAATTTGAAATGTGGTACCAAAAAATTGAAAATGGAAAAATATTTTTTTCTTATGTATTTGACCTTTATACAAAGATTTCGGAGCAGTTTTTGTTTTGTCTATATCTTAAAAAATGGCTGAGTTATAGCATTTTGAATTTCTAGCGTGGCTGACATTTTGAAACGTCCTGAATTTTGTCACGCGATAAAAGGCGTATTTACGAACCGATTTGGATGTAACTTCGTTTATACATAGTACATACCAATGTCTCGACCGGGTTCGTTGGCCAGCTTCACCCGCCATCTTGTTTAAAAATGGCGGCCATTTAAATTTTTAAGAAAAATTTAAATTTGAAATGTGGTACCAAAAATTGAAAATTGAAAAAATATTTTCTTCTTATGTGTTTGACCTTGATAAAAAGATTCGGGAGCAGTTTTTGTTTCGTCTATATCTTAAGAAATGGCTGAGTTATAGCATTTTGAATTTCTAGCGTGGCTGACATTTTGAAACGTCCTGATTTTTCTCACGTAATAACAGGCGTATTTATGAACCGACTTGGATGTACCTTGGTGTGTACATAGTACATACAAATATCTCGACCGAGTTCGTTGGCCAGCTTCATCCTCCATCTTGTTTCAAAATGGCGGCCATTTAAAAAAATTAAAAAATAAAAAAATTTAAATGAGATACCAAAAAATTGGAAAATGAAAAAGATTTTTTTTGTATGTGTTTGACCTTAATACAAAGATTCCGGAACAGTTTTTCTTTCGTCTATATCTAAAAAAAAATGGCTGAGTAATAGCATTTTGAATTTCTCTTGTGGCTGACATTTTAAAACGACCTGATTTTTGTCACGCTATAACAGGCATATTTATGAACCTATTTGGATGTAACTTGGTCTGTACATAGTACATACCAATGTCTCGACCGAGTTCGTTGGCCAGCTTCATTCGCCATCTTGTTTCAAAAGGGTTGCCATTAAAAAAAATTAAATTTAAAATTCAAAATGAGGTATTAAAAAATTGGAAAATGAAAAAGATTTTTTTATGTGTTTGGCCTTGATACAAAGATTCCGGAGCAGTTTTTGTTTATGAAAATTTGTTCTTTTGTTGATATCTTAAAAAATGGTTGATTTATAGCACTTTGAATTTCTAGCATGGCTAACATTTTGAAACGATCTTGTATTTGTCACGCGATAACACACGTATTCGCCTATTTCGATGTAAGAAGGCATGTGGATAGTATACATCAACACCTCGACCAAGTTCGCTGGCCAGATTCATCAGCCATCTTGTTTCAAAATGGCGGCCATTAAATTAAAAAAAATATATATATTTAAAGTGAGGTGCAAAAAAATTAGAAATTGAAAAAGGTTTCTTTCTTAAGTATTTGATCTTGATATAAGGATTCAGGAGCATTTTTTGTTTGTCTTTACCTTAAAAAATGGCTCAGATATAGCAGTTTCAATTTCTATTGTGGGTGACATTTTGAAAAATCTGATTTTTTGCATGCGACAGCACTCCTATATATTAACCGATTCCGATGTGAGTGAGCATGTGCACAGCAATTACTAAGGTCTCGACCAAGTTCACTGCTTAGCCTCATCCACCATGTTGTCTTAAAATGACAGGCACTTTAAGAAATTGCCGAATTTGGCAGCCAAATATAAGTTACTTTAAAGAAAAGCAGCTTGTATAAAGCTGACTAATTTCGCGAAATTCTCATTCATTATATTGATAAAAATTAGTATTGAATCTCCTATATTCGGTTTCCACTAAATTGAGCTTCGTGTGTTTGCATGATATAAGTTGGCTTTTTTTAAATAAGGATTATGAAAGCTACCTCTTCCTCCCGGCACTGGCCGGAAGGACTTTTTTTTTTCAAATGTATCATTTTATTTTTGTGCCAACTAATACGCTTGGTGACAATGGTGTTGGCATAACAGGGAAATACCAAAACAGTAACTGATTTTATTTCAAATGTAAAGAAAAAGGTTTAATGAGCAATAAATATTGTAAATATGACTATAACTCAGATTCTACTGAACATAATTTTGTAGAACTTCCACTGTTAAATAGTAAATTTGGTGTATAAATGATTTAATGTAAAAACCATCATTCTAAGTTGCTACGGGAGTTCTAAAATTAGGTTAACTGGATTATGAAAGATTTCAAGTCAACTAATTAAATGCATAGTAAGTTAGATAATATTTCAGGTATTTTTTCAATATTTATCATATCATTCTGTGTTATTTAGTTACGGAGCTATGCGGAAAAAGTTCTCAGTGGTGCAGTAAAGAAAATTGGAAGCTATACGCTACAGAGATAGGGTATACTAGAGAGTACATATGGTATAGTTATGGAAGTTGAGCTGAGTTCCTTAAAAAATTCAGAAGTGATGCAGTATATACCTACCCCTACCTCCCAGAGAGTTCTATAATCAAGTTAACGCGATTATGAAAGTTATATTTAACTATCTCAATATATATATATAATGCAAAGAGAAATTTCATTCCGGCCGCTTATATATTGAGTTCTGCTGAATAGATTTTGACGAGACTTACATTGTTACTTAGATAATTTTTCAGAAAAGATGTTAGTATAAAACATAACGTTCTACGTTGCTTAGTTAAATAGTTATGGGGAAAGTTCTAAATCAGATGAACCGAATTATGAAAGATTTGCTTTTTTTAAAGGTTCCACTGAATGAATTTTTATGGGATTTAAACTATTAATTAGATCATTTTTAGGGAAGGTTTCGGTATATTTTCCAGTTTAAAAGATTCTGCTAAGTGGATTTCGATGCAACTTGATCGGTTAGTTAATGTTCCAGTGAATGTTTTAGTATAAATCACATATCATTTGCTGTTGCTTGGTTGTTAGGTTGCTTGATTGTAGAATTATAGATGAAAGTTCTAGAATCAGGCGAACCCAATTATTATGAACGATCAGCCTTTTCAATAAGTCCAATTAACAGATTCTGGTGAGACTTGCATTGGTAATTTTTCATGAACGCTTTTAGTATATTACATATTGTTCTATTGTTCTTTACCGAATCCTACTCTAACAGATCAACTAAAGAAATTGGTCCTTAACAGTCTAAATTTTGTATGACTCAATAAAAGATATAATAGCGTAATGACATTCATATTGCTTTCAGCAATTCGGTTGGGTACACCAGGTAAATGTCCATATTGCTTTAAAACGCATGAACAAATTCACAGATATATTTTGTTTCATTCAAGATTTCTTTAGAAAAACCGACCAGCGTAGCGGGCGAAGGCGGCTAGTTTTATATATAATCATAGGGGGCGCATGTTAAAAAATTATTACGATAGTGCAAATCATGTAATATGATTGGTGCAAAAATTTCAGAAAAACACGTGGCAGAAAAAAGTATGTGTAGGAAGTTCACAGGAAGTGAATCAATCCAAAGGTATTTATGAAATGTTTAAAAAGTATATGATTCATCACGTTACGTTTTTGAATTCGTCATTCTAAGGTTTTACAAATTAATTTTATTATTTCAGTGAAATATATGACAAACCAATGGTTTAATTCACACTAAATTTATTAAACTGTATAAAAGAATGAGTTGAAGTGAAGCAGCGGTTTTAAAATTCATTAGAACTAATGTAGAATCATCAAATAATTATCTATTGCAATAACAAACTATGAGCTGATTCAATTTATAATAATTGATAAATAGAAAATCTGACAAATATTTCAAACTTTCATTTAAAATCTGTAAACAAGTGAAATAATCTCTTCTAAAATCATTATTTACATATTAGCTATTTTCTGTTGAAAAAAGCTGATTATACATAGCGGATTTTTGTGAAAGATAGTGAGCAAAGTTGATAATGGGGTTTAGGAAGTGTATTTGAAATTTCAGACGATTAAATGAATATGATATGGTTCACAAGAAAAAGTGCAATTCTAAACTTAGGTGGATTAATACTGGTAAAAACAATGTTTAATTTAAATCGTTTGGTAGCCTTCTAATCGATCTAAAAAATGAGTTGCTTATTAAAGAAATATCGAAAATTAATCATTTCTTCAATATAAACATAAATTGCATTAACTTCCCAAGTATAAGAAAGAGGGAGAGGTAGGTATTTTTTAAAAATATATAGTGTTCAAAAGTAAGTTAGTAAATGACGGGACGCGGATTGAATAGTGGATAGATTATCAGTTACAAAAATTAGATTTGAATCGGAGTTCGCAGGTTTGAAACCTTAGCTTGGTAAAATAATCAAACTATCATATGTAAAATCGATAAAATCAGTTAAACGAAAAATAAAAATCATATACATTAAAGGAATTCGCAAAGTGAGCAGTTAAAATAGGTATTAATGAGTTATCTTAAGAAACCAACCTCTCTTTGCACATACAGAAGGGGGAATACAATTTTTGTTTTGAAACATCTAAAATCTAAACATATAGACATAGTTTCTTGGCTCGATTAGTTAAGTCTTCAACATATCATCAAGCCAAGAGACTATTTTGCAGGTTCAAACCTTCCTCAAAACTTTTCAAAAATAAAATACTCTTTTTAATAATAAATTCGCACTACCGCATACAGATGGCAGCATCAAAAATTTTCTTCAGAAAACATAAGCCATTTTTATCTTCATTCAAATTCTAAGACAATTCAGAAAAAAGAAAAAAAATTAATCGCCCTTAAAAATTAAGCCCCCCCCCTAAAAATAAGCCCCTCTAAAGAATTATGTCCCTCAAACTCCCTTTCGAAAATACATACATCTCTATGTTATAGTATGATATTTCCATATCTACTCTATGTCGATTCGAAAAAAAAAAAATTAAGCCCCCCTAAAAATAAGCCCCCCCCCCTCAAAAATTTAGCCCATTGAAAAATTTAGACACCTCAAACTCCCTTTCGAAAAGATCTAACTCACTATGTTATAGTATGATATTTCCATTTCTACTCTATGTCGATTCGAAAAAAAAAAAAAAAAAAAAAAAAATTAACCCCCCCTAAAAATAAGCCCCACTCAAAAATGTAGACCCCTCAAACACTCTTTCGAAAACTTTTAACTCCCTATATTATGTTATAGTATGATATTTCCATACTAACACTAAATCAATTTGAAAATAAATAAATAAATAAATAAATAAGCCCCTCTCAAAATTTAAGCCCCCTCAAAAATTAAGCCCCCACCAACATTTAGCCCCTCCTACTATAGAATAAGTCTCCCTTACCACCCCCAGGTGGATTCCACCCTCCTCTTTCATCCGCAAGGTGGATTACTCCCTCCTTCTCAATCCGCAATCCGCCTGCTGGGGTCTAACTCTCCTTTCTCCCCTACTAATAGGAATTAAACCATCTTTTCCAGGCACGTATACTTGAAGAGCTTGCGGTGTACAATGTGCAATCAGCTTTTAAATTTGACTAATTTTTTAAGGGCTTTTTTTTCATTTTTTATTCAAAATTTTATTATCTCAATAGAGATTTATTTCATATTTCGAAAAAGTCTTTTTTTTTTTTTTTTAATCTATTGCTGCCAAATTTCAAAACAGCGCAAATGGTATTTCCTTTCAATTGAAAAATGTATTTACACGTGAATCTTAAAAATAGAAAGAAAACTTTAAAATAATAATTAAATTATTGCGTGTTAAAATTACTGAATGGAGGAAATCACGGCATATTTAAAAAATCCCTGCCGGCCCGGCCTATAGGCGGAGGTAGTTTTCGAAGATAAGTATACTAATTTCACAAACAAAAACCAAATCATGATTAGAGATAAACCCACTTTAACAATTTTATCTGGCCGCTTTTGACGAGTATTTTTTCATTTTTATATAATAACTGGTTTTATCAGAATCATGTTAGGGCGGTATTCAAAAAAAATTACTTTTCCATGCTCAACAACTCGAAATTTTCTGGCATAACTCCAGATTCATTTTTAATAGGAAAAACATGAAACTTGTTGACGTGATTTTTGAAGAGATTTATAAGCGACCTGTGTTTTTAATTTTTGTTCAATTAATTAAAACTTGATACATAAACAATTATAATCTCAGTATGACAATATTTTTCGTTTCTAACACAATCGCTTCGGGAAATTCCGTTCAAAATGCCCACTTTGACATCATTTTTTGAAATATATTCTGCCTCTGTCAAAAAATCGATCATTACGATACATTATATAGTTTCTGAATAAGCGAATCTACCAATTGGATGCGTTTGAGAGCAAAAATGGATTTAAAAATGAGTCAGAAAATAAGCAGTTTGGATTTGAACACTCCCTTAATACACTGTTAAAAATAAAGGTTTAACTTTTCTCCAAAAAACTGGATTAAGGAGGAGGTTTCACCATGTTTTTCGTTCAAGTAAAAATGTCTGGAAAAGATAATTACATGTCGGATGCACTATATCCGAAATTATGGTTCAACATTTGTTATCGTTGAGTGGCAACAATCGATAAACTTTAATGGCGTCTTCCGCTCTGCCGATGCCGAATCAAAACTTGGATATCTCAAGCAGAAACGTGGGTACTGGTATCCAGGTTTAGTTTTTCGCCATGTCAATACATGAAATACTCGAAGTAAGAGCACTAGTGATTGTTTATTTTACTGTTATACACATAATAATGTTTTACTGTAACTCTCGTAAACAAAATTTCGTATCAACGTATTTCTTTTACCGGCAAATGCTGAATATTTTGCTTAAGCCTAAAGTATTTCCGATCTGCATTATATCCGAAGCGAAATTCGTTTGAATTACTGTTTTAATGTGTGGTATAAATTCTATTTTGTGAGTGAAATAGTGCATTCCTTGAATGAATAGAGTGTCTTAACTCAATTTTATTAACATTTGATCATGAATAATAACATTCTCTCATAAAAATTCAAATTCATAAAACGAAGAGTATCGCCTTTTCTAAACATGCAACATTTTACTTTTAAAAACTTATAATATATATCTCTATCAGTATCTTAAACATTAGTTACCATGTTTAAAGTAATTTATACAAACAAAATAATAAAAAAAAGAGATTTATATGAATTTTAAGCATTGTTTTTAAAAAGTTGCATGTATCCAGATTTTTTTTTCTTTCTATTATTGTCTTTATATTTGATGTAACATCATTTACATTCATGATAATTTTGTTTTCTGAGGGAATTACTGCATTCCTTGAATGAATAGAGTGCCATAATTCAATTTTATAAACATTTGACGATGAATAACAACATTCGCTCATAAAAATTCAAATTCATAAAACGAAGAGTATCGCTTTTTCTAAAAATGCAACTTGTTGCTTTTAAAAACTTACAATATATATCTCTATCAGTATCTTAAACATTAGTTACCATGTTTAAAGTAATTTATACAAACAAAATAATAAAAAAAAGAGATTTATATGAATTTTAAGCATTGTTTTGAAAAAGTTACATGTATCCAGATTTTTTTTTTTTATATTATTGTCTTTATATTTGATGTAACATCATTTACATTCATGATAATTTTGTTTTGTGAGGGAATTACTGCATTCCTTGAATGAATAGAGTGCCTTATTCAATTTTATAAACATTTGACCATAAATAATCACATTCTCTCATACAAATTCAAATTCATAAAACGAAGAGTATCGCCTTTTCTAAAAATGCAACTTATTACTTTTAAAAACTTATAATATATATCTCTATCAGTATCTTAAACATTAGTTACCATGTTTAAAGTAATTTATACAAACAAAATAATAAAAAAAAGAGATTTATATGAATTTTAAGCATTGTTTTTAAAAAGTTGCATGTATCCAGATTTTTTTTTCTTTCTATTATTGTCTTTATATTTGATGTAACATCATTTACATTCATGATAATTTTGTTTTCTGAGGGAATTACTGCATTCCTTGAATGAATAGAGTGCCATAATTCAATTTTATAAACATTTGACGATGAATAACAACATTCGCTCATAAAAATTCAAATTCATAAAACGAAGAGTATCGCTTTTTCTAAAAATGCAACTTGTTGCTTTTAAAAACTTATAATATATATCTCTATCAGTATCTTAAACATTAGTTACCATGTTTAAAGTAATTTATACAAACAAAATAATAAAAAAAAGAGATTTATATGAATTTTAAGCATTGTTTTTAAAAAGTTACATGTATCCAGATTTTTTTTTCTCTTATTGTCTGTATATTTAACATCATTTACATTCATGATAATTTTGTTTTGTGAGGGAATTACTGCATTCCTTGAATGAATAGAGTGCCTTATTCAATTTTATAAACATTTGATCATAAATAATCACATTCTCTCATAAAAATTCAAATTCATAAAACGAAGAGTATCGCCTTTTCTAAAAATGCAACTTATTACTTTTAAAAACTTATAATATATATCTCTATCAGTATCTTAAACATTAGTTACCATGTTTAAAGTAATTTATACAAACAAAATAATAAAAAAAAGAGATTTATATGAATTTTAAGCATTGTTTTGAAAAAGTTACATGTATCCAGATTTTTTTTTTCTATAATTGTCTTTATATTTGATGTAACATCATTTACATTCGTGATAATTTTGTTTTGTGAGGGAATTACTGCATTCCTTGAATGAATAGAGTGCCTTATTCAATTTTATAAACATTTGACCATAAATAATCACATTCTCTCATAAAAATTCAAATTCATAAAACGAAGAGTATCGCCTTTTCTAAAAATGCAACTTATTACTTTTAAAAACTTATAATATATATCTCTATCAGTATCTTAAACATTAGTTACCATGTTTAAAGTAATTTATACAAACAAAATAATAAAAAAAAGAGATTTATATGAATTTTAAGCATTGTTTTTAAAAAGTTACATGTATCCAGATTTTTTTTTTCTATTATTGTCTTTATATTTGATGTAACATCATTTACATTCATGATAATTTTGTTTTGTGAGGGAATTACTGCATTCCTTGAATGAATAGAGTGCCTTATTCAATTTTATAAACATTTGACCATAAATAATCACATTCTCTCATAAAAATTCAAATTCATAAAACGAAGAGTATCGCCTTTTCTAAAAATGCAACTTATTACTTTTAAAAACTTATAATATATATCTCTATCAGTATCTTAAACATTAGTTACCATGTTTAAAGTAATTTATACAAACAAAATAATAAAAAAAAAGAGATTTATATGAATTTTAAGCATTGTTTTGAAAAAGTTACATGTATCCAGATTTTTTTTTTCTATTATTGTCTTTATATTTGATGTAACATCATTTACATTCATGATAATTTTGTTTTGTGAGGGAATTACTGCATTCCTTGAATGAATAGAGTGCCATAATTCAATTTTATAAACATTTGACGATGGATAACAACATTCGCTCATAAAAATTCAAATTCATAAAACGAAGAGTATCGCCTTTTCTAAAAATGCAACTTATTACTTTTAAAAACTTATAATATATATCTCTATCAGTATCTTAATATATAATGTATGATAAAATTAAAATTTTTGATATTTACAAAAAAAATGAATATTCTGTGTGAGGGAATGACTGCTAATAAAAACGCTTCCGGATATACTGACTAAAAAAAAATTCCGTAAAATTAACAAAATCTTACACCACCAATTTATGTTGCTGGACTGAGAAGTGCTCAAAATAGCTTCTTCTCTGTGAAGGATGCTAGACTGCTACTGCTCATTAGTGGTAGATATTTGAGATAATAGCAATGTGTGAGGGAATGATGGTCTAACATGGGGAAACATATAATTTAAACATATAATCTAATATAACTTACAATGTCAGAATTTCCTTTTAATAATCAAATTATTCATTCTTTTATATACAATAAACATAGCAATAGAGTGTCAGTGATTTTAATCAACTGATTTAAATCAGATGATAAAATCACATATTTTCTGATTTTTTGAAATAGAGTAAAAAAGCATTATAATCAGTAATGAAAATTATCACTAAATCACTTGTAAAAAACTGTAATATTTGTTATTGTTAATTATAACAATGTTAAACTGTGTAAAAAGAAGTATTATACATTTAAAAAAACATCTAACTAAATGTTAAATAACTTCAAAATATTATAATATTTAGTAGCTATTGAGATATTTTAATGTTGTGGGGAAACAATCTGATTTAAATTTCAAAATACAATTTTTGTAATCTATTTATAAATTATGTGTGAGTTTGCTGTATACATTGCTACAATTTTTGATCAATTTGACATAAATATGCTTTAGAACCTGTGTAAAATTATTGGCCGCTTTATGAAATTATCAAACGATTATTTATCACCTTTTTTTCAACCACTTTTTCAAAAATGTAGATTGTGTTCTTAATTAAACAGTTAATTGTTTAATAATCACTAAATTTAATCTGTATCATAAATTTGCAATTTATCAATAACTTTAAAATATAAGGAGTATTTAATATTGGTTTATATAATTATTACAAAATATTAGTGCACCTAATGTTATATGCTACTAAAGAAATTTTTAATTTGCAGTTTTTTTTTTAAAAATTCCATAATTACATAATTAAAATTTTATTAATTAAAGCAAAAAAAAAACAGATTATGTTATTGGAGGGTTATTCATTTTTGAAATGCTTAATTCTTGGTAGATGTTTAATATTCTAACACAGGGAAAAAAATAAAAAAAATCCGATTTAAATAAAAAAAAATCAGATTTTTTTTAAATCATGATTTTTTTACACCCTGTATTTGATATAACATCATTTACATTCATGATTATTTTGTTTTGTGAGGGAATTACTGCATTCCTTGAATGAATAGAGTGTCTTAATTCAATTTTATAAACATTTGACCATGATTAATAGCATTCGCTCATAAAAATTCAAAATCATAAAACGAAGAGTATTGTCTTTTCTAAAAATGCCACTTATTATTTTGGTTTTCTACTTCTGTTCATCTTAGATTTTAATAATTTTATATGTCATTTTAAAATTTAGAAAATTTGTGTTTTTAATCAATGATTTAAAAAAAAAAATCAGTTGATTAAAATCATGATTTAATCGTTGATTTAAATCAACTGATTAAAATCGTTGACACCCTATTGCAGCCAAATGGCAAACGTCAGTTTTTGTTAATCACAATTGACGAATTTTTTTCCTCAACCAGCTGACACTTTTTGCAATATTTTTCCACATTTGATTCAAGAATTTCACAATATTCTCCTTCTACCTAACAATTGGAGAATTCTGCAGTCTTTTCTTACAAACTTACTTTGCAGTTATCCAAAATTTTCAACATAATAAAATGTAAAATTATGACTAAAAATTAAATAAACAGTACATAAAGAAAAACTATAAAATTATTTAGATATTTCCAATATTTCAATTGACTAAGGTTTACGTTTAATGCAGTTTTATTTATTTATTTTTTTAAATAAATAAAATTGTGTGATTTTTGCTTGGTTGTGGTTTTCTCTGAGACGGGAAAACTTAAGTTTACCTGTGAGTGTGACCCTGTGAGAGAAGGGGGAACAAGTTATTGATCCTGCTAACTACTAAAATTTTCAAATTAGTGGTCCAATGTCCAATATCATTTTTGGTTTTCTCTGACCAGTGGACCATCAATGATTTCGAACACTGATTGATTTTTCAAATGCTGAAGATTTCCTTGTAAAAGAGATTTTAATTATATGCTGTTTAATTTTTTGATTATTTCCCCTGTGTGAAATTTGACTTTTATTGTTATGTCTGCACAAGAAACAATTTTATGTCTTAAAATATTTACTCTTTCATTTAAAGCAGGTGGAGAAATTAACCTGATGCTTGGATCTCTTCCATTTTACCTGACTGAAATCCTGATTCAGAATATACTAAGCTTCAAGAATTTAAATATTTGATGACCTGAATGGTCAGACAGAGTGCAGCACCCTCCTAAAACTGTCTGAGAGAAACTCTATGTAAAATGATATTATATTACAATAAATATTAGTCTGACATACTATACATATAATCTAATGATTATATAATTTGTATTTTCAATAAATGGAGCGGCATACCGCAAACCAACTTAAATGTGTTGCTATTTAATTGTGCCTGTAATCATTTCTTTTTTCAGCTATTGCAAGGCTGCTGTTGGTCAATATTTTTCTTCTCTACGAGTATTGTTAAAAAATAAATAAATTGTCATCATAGATTATCATTTAGGAATACTGAAAAAATATATATGTAACAATAATTAGTCGCTTGGTGGCGACACTGCTGTTATTAAATTAACCCTTCAAAGTAAGTATTTAATATACTATGGATGTACATTGTGTATTTAAAAAAAGCTTTAAAATTTAAAGTAATACTTTTGTATTAGCTGATATTAGATGTTAAATGGATTCTGTTACTTATAGCTGCCTTTTTCATGCTGATTATTTCAGTGTTTACGCATATACTTTTATTATGTATCCGTTATGTTTTGTCTTTATTTATTGAAAAGTGTCATATTCATTATTGAATGTTAAACAGAAACAAATTCTGAGGTTTTTTTTTTTGTTGTTGTTTTTTTTATATCCAAATGAGCTAATTTTGCATAATCGAGCTGTGTGCAGTATAAATTTTTAAAAGAATCATGCTTGAAAATTATTTTTAAAACTATGAAAAATCAGTAAATTGAAATACAGATTTAATTTAATTGCATTTCACATTGCAACCCCCCCCCCTTTTAACGACGTAAAAATGAAAATTATGTGACAATAATTCAATTTGAGGAAAAGGGGAAGTGGATTGCTTAGATTGTTACTGTCGATATATGTCAGCAACAGTAGAAAAATTAATTTTTTTTTAGTCAATTTTACTGTTCAAAAATAGTACTATTAAAAATTATGTAACTTAAAATAGTGAAAATATGTGAAATTTTCATATGTGTAACAATTGTACCTTTATATTAAGTATATGCAGAAATGTCTATAAATATTTTTTGCTAATTAAAATACTTTTATTTTTTGTTTTGTGAAAAGAAGGTAAAAATTTGAAAACTGTATAATATAAAAATTTCAGCATCTGGGCGATTCCATGTGGAGAGTCACACACATAACGCAGGCTTTAATTTGCATTTATTCAGTTATTTATTATATTTTAATGTTAATTCTGATTTTAGGTGGTATGGTAAATAAGTTATTAACATATTTTTTACTTTAAATGTGTGTAAGTAAAACTCACAGAAATATATAATTTAATTACTCAAACTGTGCTTTTTTTTCTGAAGTAGAAAAAAAGCACATTTTGAGTAATGAAATTAAATGATATACTTCTGTGAGTTTTATTGCCACACATTTAAATTAAAAAATATATCAATAACTTATTTACCATACCACTTAAAATCAGAATTAACATTAAAATTTAATAAATAATTGAACAAATGCAAATTAAAGCCTGCGTTATGTGTGTGAAACTCTCCATGGAATCGCCCATCTATAGATTCACAACAATTAAAAAAAAAAAAAAACAATTACAGATCATGAAAGCAGCAGCTAAATACATTGTGGAAAAAACTTTTTCAAACCTGTGCAAAAATTAATATTGGTTGAAGAAATTCATTCAGCCATTGTTTAAATTAAAATATAATAAAAACTGGGTATGCATTTGCATTGTGGAAAAAACTTTTTCAAACCTGTGCAAAAATTAATATTGGTTGAAGAAATTCATTCAGCCATTGTTTAAATTAAAATATAATAAAAACTGGGTATGCATTTAAATCTAAGAAAATTATTATTTTTTTTTTAATATTTTTTTGTGAATAAGCAAGCACTAAATGGACTAAGTGTAAGTGAGTGCAGAGAAATATTCCAAAAAGTACAATGACAGAATGGTAATATTTGTGAGAAGAAAAAAAAATGCAGTTACTTTGTGAAATCAAATTAGATCAAACTGGTTTACATTTGTTTTTTAAATATGTTTCAAAGACAATCGAATCAATAATTAAAAATTTAATAATGTTCGGTTTAATGAAAAAATATATATATATTCTTTCCCTACTGCAATATAATCTCGCATAATCTGAAATTTTTTTTATTATACAATAAAATGATAAATTGAAAACCAAAGTGAGGGGGAAAAAAAAGAAAACTACAATCCGGTGTAACCTTTCCTCATAAAGATGAGAGAAAATCCTGAATCGTGGTTCAACCAAAATTGGAATAGAGAAAACCTTGAATTATGATTTAACATTTCACCAGAAAATGTTATTTTAAAAAACTCTGAATCATGGTTAAACCTTTCACCAGAAAATTGGATTTAAAAACAATCCTGATTTGTGGTTCAACCTTTTATCAGAAAATTCGATTTAAAAAAAAACTGAATTATGGTTCAAACTTTTACCAGAAAATTGGATTTAAAAAAACCCTGATTTATGGTTCAACCTTTCACTATAAAATTGGATTAAAAAAATCCTAATTTATGGTTCAACGTTTCATCAGAAAATTGGATTTATAGAAAACCTGAATCATGGTTTAACATTTCACTAATATAATGGTATTTATGAAAGCACCAATAAACTGGTGAAACTTATCACCTATATCTTGGTTGCAGCTAAATTTCAGCGACTTTTAACCATTTTCGTGGTGAAACATCGCACTTTATTTTTAACAGTGTACGATGATTTTTCCAACACAATCCGCTTCGGGAAATTCGGTTCAAAAGGCCCACTTTGACAGCTTGTTTTAAAATATATTCTGCCTCTATCAAAAAATTGACCATTACGGTACATTATATAGATTCTGAGTAAGAAAAGGTACCAATTGGAAGCCTTTGAGAGTAAAAATGAATTGTAAAATGAGTCAGAAAATAAGCAGTTTGGATTTGAATACACCCTTACTAAGATGATTTTTTTTCTTCAACCGCTATGTATTTTTAATTTGTTTTTGCTGTAAGAATTGGTCCTATCCAAAACTTGTCTATATAGTTGTTGTAGACAATATTAAGAAGATATATGATAAATTCATGGGGATTTTAAATCTTGTGAATTGACGGAGTTATGGAAATTTTTCTTCTTCAACCCCCCTTTTTTGTTTTCGTTTTTAATTTTTTTTGCGGTACGAATTCGTCCTATCAAAAACTTGTGAACATAAAAGTTCTAGATAATGTTAAGGAGATTCATGATAAAATTAATTGGATTTGACAGCTTGAGAATTGACGAAGTTATGAATTGTTTTCTCCCAAAAACCTTATTTTTTGAGCCCATTTTTAACTTTATCAAAAATCTGTGATACATAAATTTTTGGCCCTATTTTTAGAAGTAATAAAAACTTTAAACTGATTCGATATGTACAAAATTTAAGAAGTTATGGGGTTTTTTCGGTTTTCACAAAACCCCTCCCTATTTCCATCCCGTTGATCCGATTTTGCCCATTAACGAACTCGACCGAGATTTTATGCCCCTTGATTTTATGTATCAGTTTGGAAGAGATTGGTGCAGAATTGTGGAAGTTATCGTGTCCAGAAAAAAGTGATATATATAGATAGATACATACATACATAGATAGATAGATAGATACATAGATAGATAAAGTTTTTTACTGAGGGTGGTTTTGGGCTCTAGGGGTCATGATCGGTGTAGATCTGCAAAATATTTTAAGAAATTCCAACATAGGAACGACGCCAATAGGTAGTATTTCATACGAAATCTACCTAAAAGCCCAAATAATAATATTGCCAAGCAGTTTCAGTTTTAAAACATATTTACACAAAAGATTAATTTCGCATTTCGAAAATGTCGTTTTTTACCTATTATTGTCAAAATTTAAAATATCGCGAAAAATAGTGTTTCTTTTCAATTAAAATTGTATTTAGACGTGAATATTAAACAGAGAAAGAAATTACGTCATATTTAAAACGGTACATTTGAAACGTCTTATTTAAAATAATTTTCTTATAACGTCTTTAAAAATTCCGGGACGGTGTGACATTGTTTACTTAGCAATTTTATAAAAGTTGATTTTCAAAAGTTTAATTGATATTTTTTAACCCTTTGCACTTGAGGGCTTCGGAGCGGAGACATAATCTTTCTTTGCAAAATTTGTTTTTGGCACCAGTAATAAAGGAAAATAAAATGTATTTTAATTAATCAGTGCATTTTTGAAACTGTGTACTTGAACGAAACTTCTTTTAAAAAAGTGGTGTCGATCGAATAAAATTTGTGTAAGAGACGCTGAGCGCAAAGGGTTAATCAATTACGAAAACAGTCGTTAGCTGTCGCGACACAGGACTATAGCGAGTGAGAAATCTCAGGAGGTGTTCTGAAATATTTTGTGTCTTTAACACCATTTAACAATCCACATCTCTTATGCAAACTAAATACAGTAAAACCTGGAAAAACGAAACTGTCAATTAAGGAACCGTTTATAACACAACATGTCTATAACGGATTTTTTTTTTTAAATAACAAAATTCTTAAACGAAAAAAAATCATGATCCGGGGAAAGGAATACAAAACAAATTAGGAGCGGTGTATTTGCTAAGACGAGAACCTAAAGAATTTTCCCTCATCCCGCGAGAGTATCTCTAGCAGGTTTTTACGGTATATAATGCAAAATATAAATTGAATCTGATACCCAATAAATAAAATAATTTCATTCAAATTTTAAAAAGAAGATATCGAGCATTTTACACTGGTTAGGGTGAATATTCCAATTCTCAAAGCCTATTATTGTTTTGACTTTATTTAGCATATATTTTGGAAAATGTAGTATCAATAAATAATTTCTGATTACATTCACGATTGATATAATAAGAAAAAATTAATAACTGGAGTTAAAACAATTTTTAAATAATTTATTAGTACTTGACAAATGTAGAGTGAAGACAAATCATGCATTGAACTCTAATTTAGGTTATACTTTATAATTTATTACATTATAGTGCTTGCTTTTGACCTTCTTTAATTCAATCCATTCAGAAGTAATGTGTATTAATAAAAGAAAGTTATCTGTATGTGTCCGGAACGGCCAGTAATATCTACCGTACGTAAATGTATCAAAATTTCTGTGAGGATAGTCCAAAGCAAGTCGTGATGCCCCTGAAGCTCAGACTTTTCTTTTTTGTTAATTAACCTCTATATAATAATTAAAAATAACAATAAACATCACAAAATGGCCCGAAAAGTCGCAGCGCGGTGACCGAAATCCCATTCCACAGTTTTCGAATGAGGGAAGAACGGATTAATCATTACTTTTCTTTCCATTTTTCGTGGCCTGCATCGGCCAGATGAACGGAGATAACGGAAAAGAAAAATATATGTGCCTTATTATCATGATTTTATCTTTCTAGCGGTGCAATCCGTTTAAAAATTATTAATATTAGCTCTTTGAAAGAAATTTGCACGTAAATGTATCAAAATTTCTGTGAGGATAGTCCAAAGCAAGTCGTGATGCCTCTGAAGCTCAGACTTTTCTTTTTTGTTAATTAACCTCTATATATTAATTAAAAATAACAATAAACATCACAAAATGGCCCGAAAAGTCGCAGCGCGGTGACCGAAATCCCATTCCACAGTTTTCGAATGAGGGAAGAACGGATTAATCATTACTTTTCTTTCCATTTTTCGTGGCCTGCATCGGCCAGATGAACGGAGATAACGGAAAAGAAAAATATATGTGCCTTATTATCATACTTTTATCTTTCTAGCGGTGCAATCCGTTTAAAAATTATTACTATTAGCTCTTTGAAAGAAATTTTTTTCGAAATGTCATTTTTCGCTCGCACCCCATCTTTCGCAGTTCTCGTCCATTCGAAATAGGAGAAAATAAAAAATACTAGCTTAAATCTGATACTATCCTCGCTACGACGGTGCAATACGTTTTAAAAAATATGAATATCAACCTTTTCAAAATAAAAAAAAAATTATTTGAACGACGTTTCAGATGTTTTTTGCATTTTACTGCAATGTTGAAAAATCGGCATCTATTGGATTAAAATACGAAAAAAAAAAAAAAAAATGTCCACTTATTCAGCGTTCATTTTTAGGGTTTCGTTCATCTGACGAAACCCTATTCGTCTCGCTCCTCTGTTTGTCTGTCTGTCCGTTCTCAGAAACTATATATGTTGGAGACTTGAAATTTTGCATACTTATAGCTGAACACCTCACATCAAACGAAAAATTCTAAAATTTTGAAAAAGTCTTATATTTAACTCTCTGGGGTCCAACTTGTGTATTTTAATCTTTTTGTTGTAACTGAGCCCTAATTAAGTTGAAGACTTAAAATTTTGCATACTTATAGCTGAATACATCACATCAAACGATAAATGATAAAATTTTGAAACAGTCTTATAATTAACCCTCTGGGTTCTAACTTGTGTATTTTAATCTTTTTGTTCTAACTGAGCCCCTAATTAAGTTTAAGACTTGAAATTTTACATACTTATAGCTGAACACCTCACATCAAACGGCAAATCATAAAATTTTGAAAAAGTCGTATATTTAACCCTCTGGGCTCCAACTTGTGTATTTTAAACTTTTTGTTCTAACTGAGCCCCTAATTAAGTTGAATGCTTGAAATTTTGCATACTTATAGCTGAACACATCACATCGAATGACAAATCATAAAATTTTGAAAAAGTCTTATATTTAACCCTCTGGGCTCTAACTTGTGTATTTTAATCTTTTTGTTCTAACTGAGCTCCTAATTAAGTTTAAGACTTGAAATTTTGCATATTTATAGCTGAACACCTCACATAAAACGACAAATCATAAAAATTTTAAAAAGTTTTATATTTAACCCTCTGGGCTCTAAGTTGTGTATTTTAAGCTTTGTTTTCTAACTGAGCCCCTATTTAAGTTGAAGACTTGAAATTTTGCATACGTATAGCAGAACACTTGCGATCACACGAAAAATCATAAAATTTTCAAAAAGTCTTATATTATTTACCCACCGGGATCTAAATTGTGTATTTTAAGCAATTTTTCTAACCTTCCCCCATTGCACCCGGTGGGTAGTTTTCTAACTTTTGCCGACACCACTTCGACCACTCTTTCATATTATGCACATAGCCTTACATATTTCAGTTCCACTTTTTACAGCCAGGATCCGCCTACCTATCTCGGGTGTTATAGGCCTGATCCCCTCGACTAATATACCTACGGATAGGTCGTAAAACGAAGTTTCGTTCGGACAGAGGTTTGTGTAGAATAGAGTGCGCCACCTGGTGGCGAAATGTGGAACTAACAGATTTCGCAAAAGGATAAAATGTTTTGAAATGAATATTAAACGAAACCGTCTGTGCGATCTGTGATCACACTTACCCACTTGTTCTTTCGAATGGTGCAATTTGTTTGAAAAAAATAGTAACATTAATCTTTAAAAAAAAAAAAAATTCTTTTCCGAAAGTCACTTCGCGACTGTTATTTGTTCTGCATAATTTAAAAATGTGCCTCGGCTTCCAAAAACAAAACATACTCACCTTAAGTGCTCATTTGGTTTTAAAACGACATCTCTGGTTAAAAGAAATATTAATACTAATCCTTCAAAAAAAAATAATACTCGAACTCACTTCCGGCTTCTGTTTTTATAACCCATAGGATTAGCATTAGGCACATATTCATTAAAAAGTAAACTTAATTTTATGCAGTTACTCTAAAATTTAAATACAATATACAAGAATATGATTCATAAATTATGCGATTTAGGGCGAAAATAATCAGTTTGAAAATAAAAATAAAAAATCCCACAGGGTACTCTTATTCAAACTTACAAGGTGAACTTATTTTTGCTCTAATGCTCTAAAATTTTAATACCTTAAGCTAACCTTTTAGCTGTTCTAGAAATATTAAGATTTGGGAGTAAATAATCAGCCAGAAAATAAAAAATTCAGTTTCAAACTTTTAGCCATAATATAGTAAATGTTCTACTCCACGATGTTTGAAGTTTTTGCAATTTTCAATGAAATTTTTAACTATATTTCTTGCGTTCTAAGGCGTTTTTTGACATTCGCATAAGGAATTCGGTTTCAAATATTTAGTCTAACATAGTACATTTTGTCTTCCGCGATTTTCAATGCAATTTTTAGCGTTTTTTTAAACCGATTTTTACACCGATTTTTTTAAATATTCGTGAAAGATTTACGGTGACAATGTACTACATCGTACTGCATTTTGTCCTCTACTATTTTTGAATTTTTGAGAATTTTTTGTGGCTTTTTTGAGGGTTTTTTTATTAATTTTGCGCCGATATTTTCACATTAGTAAAAGGAATCAGGTTTTAATTTTTTAGCCTACTAAGTATATTATATCATCTTTTCAATAAAGTTTATTCCGAATCCTTACAGCAATTTTCGAATTTTTCGCGATTTTCTTTTTAAATTTTGCGGCTATATATATACATATATATATTTTTTTGAAATTCGTAAAAAAACCTGTTTATTTTTTTTTTTTTTAGATCAATATAATAAATTTTTATCCTCTCTTATTATGGAAATTATAGACATTTTTTATGCGACTTTTAGCGGTTCTTTTCGGTTTCGTACTTAAAAAGTGAAAACGGAACCATTAAAAGATCAGTCTTGTCTGTCTGTCCGTCTGTCACAGCCGTTTTTCTCGAAAACTATATATGGGACGTGGGAAGTTCAAACTTGGCAGAGTTATAAAGGGTTTTGAGCCGCATATTTATAGATTATTAAAAAATCAAAAATATTTTTAGGAAAAATTTGAGGAGCTAGTTAAATTATTTGAAAAAAAAAAATGTTTTGTATATCACGTGGGGTATCTTTAGAAAGCACCGAACTCAAAATATATTTGTTTTAATTTTAGGCGTAATACTTTCAGATATATATTGTCGAAAATGTACAGCAAAAATATGCTCCCATCTCTATTTCTGAATCTATTGAAAGTAAAATTATGAAAAAGTTAGCGTTTGTAGGAGTTTATTTAAACCATGCAGGAAACTCTAGCGATTATCCTAGCTCACATAGTTTTTGAGAAAATCGTATTTTTCCGTTACACACAAACTTTACTTTGTGGGTGCTCAGAGCGGGAGCTGAGGGCTGAGGGGTTGGCCATTAGCAGAGATATTAATTAAAAAAACCTATGTAGGAAAACACAGACGGATCAAGGCTACCTTGAAACTATTGACCTCCTTTCGAAGCGTGCTTGGCATAATGCCAAGTTTAAACTTTGTAAAGGGTCTTTGTTTTAAATAAGGGGAATCATAGTAATAAATAGTCAACGGTTTTCATTCGATTGCATTCAATTATTGAAAAATAAGCTGTGATTTTTTTTCGCAACTTTTTATAATTATATATATATATATATATATATATATATATATATATTTTAAAACATATCTGAATTTAATGACTGTTAAAAAACTGTTATCTGTGTAAAAAATCTAATGTCGATATTCTTAAATACATTTATCAGAGAAAATGACTTACATTTTTAGAGGATAACAAAGAAAAAAAAAGAAAAGAATGACAGAAACGAAAAAAAAATGTTTAAGAATGCTTACATGTCTTTTCTGAACTTCGATTGTCCAAAATCATTCGTCGTTGACATGTCCATCTCCGCCTCTTACTTTTCTTGAGATCCCTTTTCTTTTGTTTATAACCACAGAACGCTTGGAAAAGAAAGGCCAGTTGACATATTTATAGTTTTTTGTCGGGTAAACTCTGGTAAAAGCAAATAAACACTGCCGACAACTTGCCGCTTCAGAAATTCATTTCTGAATTGAATGGATAAATGAGCACTATACTTGGTTTGATAGACGTAAACATACGCTCAAACATATGGCAATAACTGCAATTTAACCATGGGATGTTTTCAAAGTAACGATCAAGTTCCTAAACCACATCGAATCTTTTTATAAAAAGTAAACTTTGAGTGTTTCACTATCTTACTCGCATAATCATGTAGCCTCTCGTATTCGACAGCAATACTTATGATAAAACAATAATAAACCTCTTTTTTCCTCTGCTGAACTAATTTATGTTCACCCTGTTTATATCGCTGACCCACAAGAAAAGGGACACATCTCGACAAAAGTAAATTTCACAGGAGAAAGAAAAGAAGATTTGCATATTTTTTACTGTAACATGAAATTATAGCGCTTAGCTCGGCATGCAGCAGTAAAAACGTACATAAAAGCATAAAATCCTTAAGGCTGTTCTCAGGGCCTGATTAATGCACGGGCCCTGGGACACCAATTTCAGATTTCAGGGGCCCACAAATGTGTGTGTATTTTCTCACAATTTAAGTTTTTCCCCTGTTTGCATTTTATATTTTGGTCCCTGACGTAAAAACAAAATTTTACTGTAATAAAAAACCTCCATATTTAATTTTTCTGTAAAAGTCCTTTTCAATTTGAGAGTACCTATAATTTTCAAAACTTGCCGTATCCAGAAAATCAAATTTGGGGGAAATGCCAAAACTGCATGCTGTGTCTATTGGTTGTGAAAAAATTGTGAAAAATTGTAAGAAAAGAGTAGTTTTAAAATGTTCTTACATTTTTTTAAAGAAAGTTTTCAAATTTTACCACAAGGATTTTATTTTTTTTCATGATAAAATCATTTCTCTTCATAAAATCATTTAAGACTGTTCTCAAATCCAAAGGGTCAACTTTCTAACGTAAGTTTTAATTCCTTTTTGTTTGGAAACGCATGAAACTAGAAGGTGTTATTCAGAAACTATGCCATCGAAATGTTTTTTCCGTTTTCTTGAAAACGCAACAGATCTTTCAGAAAATACTGTCAAAGTTGGCATTTTGAACTGAACTTCCCAACGGAAGAAGAAAATCCAGTCAGTAAGGTGAGAAAATGCCGTGTCACGTGATCAAAATCGCTTATAACACAATAGGTCATTTATTGATCAAAAAAATGGAAAACACAGTCGATTCCAAATCGCTTCTATGGTCAAGCTCTCCAATTTTATATCTTTCCGTTAAAAAATGGATTTGTAAATGTGTCAAAACATTTTGCGCTTGTTGAGCAGAGCAGTTGAGAACAGCCTTAAGGTTGTTCTCAAACCCAAAGGGACACCTTTATGACACAAGTTTTAATGGATTTTTGCTCGGAAATGCATGAAATTCGCAGATCTTGTTATTCAAAAACTATGTAATGGAAAGACGTTTTCCATTTTTCGGTAAACGTAAAAGTTTTTTCTGAAAATACCGCGAAATTTGGCATTTTGAACCGAATTTCCGGACAAAAGGAGAAAAATCAGGCAGAGAGAGAGGGAGGAAAATCGGTTGTAGAGAGCCGTGATGAAATTTGCCTGTAACTCGATAGGTAATTTATTTATCAAAAAACGGAAAACTCATTTCGTTTCCAAAAACACTTCATTTGTCAGCACTGCCAATTTTGTGCCTCCACATTTAAAAAATAACTTAATCGTGACGAGCAGTGCACTTGAGAACCGCCTTAATAATATTTTAAAAAGCTGTCGTAAAATATTCAAGTAAAAAAAAAAAAGTTCAAAGGGTTCTGAGACCCTTTAAGACTCCTGTCCCAGCAGGCAGAGACACTCGCGAGCTAATTCTAAACCTATGGGGAGGTTATTTTCTAATATCTCGTTTGCATTTCGGCACTTTTAGTTATTATTATTATTATTATTATGCATTGGATAGCTGAGGTCCATCGCTACATTGCTCCTTTTTTACTTTCTCGATTTTGGTTTCAGATATTTTTTTTATAAAGTTATTTTCACTTTCGAAACCGGTTCCGAAAATGAAAGTGTCGTTCTAAAAAATACCTGCAACCAAAATTGAAAAAGTAAAAAAAGTAAAGGACGTCAGCTATCCAATTAAAATATATATATATATATGTATTTAAAAATGTCGAAATCCAAACGCGATATTAGAAAATAACCTCCCCATAGGTTTAGCATTAGCTCATGAGTGTCTTCGTCTACAGGGACAGGAGCCTTAAGCTATTTATATATTTTTCTTTTCTTTTCGATTTAGAATCTAGCTGTGCTATATGGACACTTTGAAGTTTTATCCTGCAGAGATGCATAATAGGATAAAAAATAGCGAATTAGCGAGTTTTATTTTCAAAATCTATATTCAATTACTGCGCGCTCGCAAGTACTCTGAAGTACAGACGCAGAACGCGATTTATATACGTGTGAGGCAAGTTATTTATAAAACTTTGTTGTCGGAAAAGTGCAATTAAATGGAGTAGTCAAGACTACAAGAAAATTTTTTGATGTTAAAATGTATTAGTATGATTTTTTAATCTTAATAGTTAAGTCGGTATGCTCAAAAAATAATTTTTAGCAGATCAACAGCGCAAAATTTGGTATATTCATAAAGTTATTTATAACGTAAATGTATGAAACGTGTAGACGTCATGACCGACGATTGATTTGAAATCGAAAAGAGCTTTCCATTTTTTGATAAATGTATTACATCTGGTGTTATAGTAGATTGTTGTTTCATGACGAACTTTTCCGAGTAATCAGCTTCGAAAATCGGCTTAAAACTTCAAATTTTCCACATTTATCTCAAAATCACTTTGCCTTTATAGAAAAAGAGAAAAAGCTATTTGATTTATTAGTTTCCGAATAAGGACATCACCTACACACGTCGTCGGTTGCAGAATGAAATTGTCTTCGTGTAAGTATCAGAAAGTATCCAGTTTGGATTTCAGAATATCCTTAAGGCTTTCCTCAAATTTAAAGGGATGCTCAATTTTCTGACACATTCTTTAACTACTTTTTGTTATCAAACGAATGAAATTGGCAGGTTCTTTTATTCAGAAACTCTGTAATCGAACGATTTTTCCCACTTTTTGGTTAACTTAGAAGATTTTTCAGAAAATACTATACAAATTTGCGTTTTGAACCGAATTACTGGAAGCGACAGCGCTGGAAAGGGAAAAAACTGCCGTTCTTAGAGAACGATCGCTTATATCTGAAGCTGTAATTCATTTATCTGAAAATGGAAAACTGTTTTATGGTAAATAAATTCAATAATCATGTCTGCAAGTTTCATGATTTTGTATTTAACAAATCCCTGCCGGCCCGGCCTACAGGCGGAGATGAATTTCGAAGTTAAGTATACTAATTTCACCAAAAAAACTAAATCATGATTAGCGATAAACCCACTTTAACAATTTTATCAGACCGCTTTTCACGAGTTTTAATTTCATTTTAATATAAGAGCTGGTTTTATCAGAATCATGTTAGGTGGTATTAAAAAAAAATACTTTTCTATGCTCAAGAACTCGAAATTTTCGAAAAAATATTAAACTTGCTGACGTGATTTTTGAAGAGATTTATAAGCGACCTGTGTTTTTATTTTTCGTTCAATTAATTAAAACCTGATTTATAAACAATTATTTTCTCAGTAGGATAATATATTTCGTTTCCAACACAAACGCTTAGGGAAATTCGGTTCAAAACGCCCACTTTGACACAATTTTTTGAAATATATTCTGCCTCTATCAACAAATCGATCATTACGGTATATTATATTGTTTCTGAATAAGAGAACCTGCCAATTGGATGTGTTTGAGAGCAAAAGTGAATTTAAAAATGAGTTAGAAAATAAACAGTTTGGATTTGAATACACACTTTATACGATGATTTTTTTCTTCAACCACTATGTATTTTTAATTTGTTTTTGCTGTAAGAATTGGTCCTATCAAAAACTTGTCAATATAAATGTTGTAGATAATATTAAGAAGATATGTAATAAATTCATGTGGATTTTATATCTTGTGAATTGGAGAAGTTATGGATTTTTTCTTCTTCAACTCCCCCTTTTTGTTTTCGTTTTTAATTTTTTTTTTCAGTACGAATTGGTCCTATCAAAAACTTGTCAATTTAAAAGTTGTAGATAATATTAAGAAGATTTATAATAAATTTAATTGGATTCGATATCTTGAGAACTGACGAAGTTATGACTTTTTTTCTCTCTAAAACCCTATTTTTAATTGAGCCCATTGAGCCCATTTAATTGAGCCCCTTGAGTCCATTTTTAATTTTATCAAAAATTTTCTGTGATACATAAATTTTTGGCCCAATTTGTAGAAGTAATAAAAACTTTAAACTGATTTGATATGTACAAAAATTAAGACGTTATGGGGTTTTTATTTTGGTTTTCACAAAACCCCTCCCTATTTCCACCCTCTTGGTCCGATTTTGCCCATTAACGAACTTGACCGAGATTTTATGCCCTTTGATTTTATATATCAGAATGGAAGAGATTTGTACAGAATTATGGAAGTTATGGTGTCCAGAAGAAAGTGATATATATATATATTATTGTCATTTCATTCATAATCAGAATTTTTGATGGTGGTCGGCAATGTTTATTTAATGGTTATATATATATATATGTATAATCATAATAGTTTTTAAAATAAAATAATAGATGGCAGCACCATAAATTTTGTATTTTTAAATAGCCTCTATTAAAGTCATAATTTTAATTTTTTACACTAGGTGGTAATTAACGCTGATTATTGGCAATGTTGTAAAATTGTTATTATACAATTTAAAATTGTTTTTAGGTATTATAAATAATGTAATTATTTTTTATTTATATTATATTAATTATATTTATCACAGCATTTCAACATGAATTAACTGACTCCATAGCTTTTAATTTCTGTGTTAACTTAACTGTTTTATTCACCGTAATCTTATCATGCTTTTTGGATTCCATGTGAGGGAATATATTTTGAAAATCTACTGGGAATTAATACGGTATGTTTTGTGAGATTTCTATTGTTATAAATTAAATATTTAATGGGTTGTAGTTTTTTCCATTTCATGCCAATTGATAATGTTCTGTATTCATCTTGAAACTATTATTTTGATTATATTGGTTGTTTGAGTACAGGGGAAATTTTTTTTTCAGCTTATAGCTTTTTTCCCGCAGAAAACAACCGATTTACTTATATCATTGAATTCTGTACTCTTGAAAACGTAATTCAATATATAAGTTTTTCAATTTTTTCGGAATCCATATTCTTCTTTTTTTCTTCCATGTTAATTCTTGTAATTAGGTATACGGTACTTTATTTTACACATACAGTTCTATATTGTTGGTTTATGGTGTGTAGTCAATCATTCACAATATTGCAGTTTTTGATGATGGTCGGTAATGTTTAATTAATGGTTATATATATATATATATATAGATAGATAGATATATATATAGATAGATAGATGGAAAGATAGATAGAAAGATTTTTACTGAGGGTAGTTTTGGGTTCTAAGGGTCATGATCGGTGTAGATCTGCAAAAAATTTTCAGAAATTCCAACATAGGAGAGAATGTAATAGGTAGTATTTCATACGAAATCTACCTAAAATGAGTCAGAAATGGGTCAGAAAGTTTCACGATGTTGAGCTCAGAAAACATTTTATTGAAAATCACTGGAAGGGAGCAGGTCATAAGGTCTCGCCTTTTCGGTCGTGGTGTTTCGACCCCTTGCCAGAGCGTTGAAATTTTGTGTGCGTGAACAACGTGACATAATTTTACAGAGGATATTGTCGGTTTTTTAAACCGAAGTCCCCCTAAATTTTAGTACAGCGCGAATATGACGACCAAATAACCACAAACACTTATAACTTGGATCAAAATTATTGCAGCTCACACAAATTTCGTAAGTTAAACGTAATCGTTTTAAGGGGAGAGGAGGGAAGGGGCTCTGTTGATCTCTTTATATAAGCTCCCGTATTTTAATGTATTATAAATATAAATTCCTGACAACTTAAAAAACTTATAGCTCGAGTTGTAATCATCGTAGAACACTTATATTTAATATGGTAAACGTAATCTTTATGAAGGGGGGAAGGACTTTATCTGTTTTCTTAACCGAAGCCCTCTATATTTTAGTATCGAGCGAATATAAGGGCCCGATAACCGCAAACACTTATAACTCGGATCCAAATTGTCGCTGCCCTCAGAAATTTCGTTTGAAAAAGTTAAATGTTATGAAAAATAAATCCTCTAATTTTTCGCATACGATTATAGCTTTTTTCTCTAACAAACTATTGCCACTAAATAAAATTGATAGGTATAGAAATGTGAAACAAAATTTTTATTATTAAAAAAAGGCATAAGATTTATACAACAATTTAAATTCAAAAATTTGTAAAAAGAATTATTTAAAAAATATATATTTCCTTAAACCTTTAGGGTTTATTTGATTTCGACAAATATTATTTTTTTCGACGAGAATCGTGATTTATTTGCTTTCTTTTTCTGTGGTCAGTTGCCACATTTTTTATTTGTCTTCAAAAGTTTCGAAGCAAACAAATATTACGTTTACCATACAAAATATCATATATATTTTATAATATTTTATAATAATTTTTATAAATATCATATATATTTTTGTCAGAACTTTTTTACGATAATTACAGCTCGAGTTATAAGTTTATATGTTGTCACGACCTTATACTTATGTTACACTAAAATAAAGGGGCTTCTATAAAATAGACAGGGGCCCCTTTCCCTTAAAAAGATTACATTTATCGTACAAAATTTGTGGGCTGCGACCATTTGTATCCGAATTATAAGTTTTTGTGGTTATCCGGCCCTTATATTCGCGCTATACTAAGATTTAAATACTTCGGTTAAAAAAACTGACAAAGTCCCCCCCCTCCCCCCCCCCTTTAAAAAGATTACGCTTATCATACAAAATATAAATGTTTTACTATAATTACAGCTCAAGGTATAAGTGTTTTAAGTACTTTATGTTTATAATGCACTAAAATATGGGGGACTTCTTTAAAATATCCCCCCTTTCTAAAACGATTATGTTTACCATACGAAATTTGCGTCGGTTGCGAGAATTTGGATCTGAGTTATAGGTATTTGCAGTTATCGGGCATTTATATTCGCGCTATACTAAAATTAAAAAAAATATATATCGAGAATTCAGTTAAAAAACTGACAATGTTCCCTATGAAATTTTGCCACATTGTTCATTCACACAACATTTTAGCATGCTGTGACAATTTGATCACGAGTTACAAGAGTTTAAATTTCTGGGGCTCTTATATTGAGCTTTTTATAAAATTTAGAGGTTTTGATAAAAAATGATAATGACCCCTCATGTTGAACCATACAATCTTTGGTGGGCCTGCGACAATTAGAGTCTGATCTGAGTTATAGGGTGGGGAGAACGAAATGACATCGGGACCGAAAAATTGGGAACGAAACATTGAGACCGAAACGTCGGGACGAAACACCGGGACCGAAACGGCGAGACCGAAGTGTTGGGACCAAAGTATTCGGACCGAAATGTCATGTACGTCGATTCTGAAAATTACTGTTATTCAACGTGAATCTCTGCATAATAAACGTCTAATGTATCGAGATTCTAAGTTTAAAAGGAAAAGAAACAATTAACTAAATTGAAAGAAAAATATTTGAAAGAAAGAAGAACTTTTAAAATCGCCTTGTAACTTTTGGTCCACTGTGTATAATACCGAAAATAGCATACAACCAATGAAACATAAATCTGATTTTTAATTTAAGGTTGTTCTTAACTGCTCTGCTCAACAAGCGCAAAAGTTTTGACACATTTACAAATACATTTTTTAACGGAAAGATATAAAATTGGTAGGCCTGACTATGGAAGCGATTTGGAATCGAACTTTGTTTTCCCTTTTTGATAAATAAATTACCTATTGAGTTATAAGCGATTTTGATCACGTGGCGAAGACTTCCCCCCCCCCCCTTCCCTGAGTGGTTATTCTTCTTTCGCGCGGAAATTCGGTTCAAAACGCCCACTTTTACAATATTTTCTGAAAGATCTATTGCGTTTGCAAAAAAAAAACGGAAAAAACAGTTCGATTATATGGTACCTGAACAACAACACCTGCAAGTTTCATGCATTTCCGAACAAAAATAAATTAAAACTTATGTCATAAAGTTGCCCTTTTGGATTTGAGAACAGCCTTAATGATATTAGTATAAGCTAGAGGTATCAACTAGCTATTGGAAATTTGTTTAAGGTTTATCAGTCAACTATTTCCGAAAAAAAATCTTCCTTTTTGCACTGTCACTTCAACAGTTTCATTGTGAGATAACTTTCCAAAAACAAATTACGTTTAAATAAATTTGGATATCTGTCAGAATTTTTTCCCCATTTAGAGAACACCTGTCAATGACACATGAACTGTTTCGCTGCATCCCATTAAAAATGCTTAATAAGTATTATATAACTGGTTTTCTCTTTTGTTTGCAATGAAAAACAATTTAAATATATAAAAGAATCTTAACTTAAATTGGATGTCTCTAAAAACAATAATAATCTTCGTTTAAATATTGCGTATCGGTGACATTAAGTGTTTGATTAAGTATCTTGAGAAATATTATATTTTTCTTTCTTATTTGTCAGACAATATCTACAGAATCTTTCAAAAATAATCTATTAATGGACCATTTAAAAGACACTGAACTTAATTTTTGTATTCTAAAGAAGTTCAAATTTAATGATGATGATGAACGTTTTTATTTCTAATGAAAATTACTGGAGTTTGCATTGTTTTATATTGACAAGCATTATATCTAAAAATACTTGCAAAAAATGTATTTACAGATTGTTTCAAAGGCGTTGAATTTAATTTATGTTTTCTAAAGTAGCTAAGGTTCAAGAGCAACAATGAATGTTTTATAAAGGTGAAAATTATTGCAAATTTTATTGCTTTTTGTGGATCCGCAGCTATGATTTTAGGAGACCATGGGCGTACATTTGATTCGGGTCTCCCATGTGTAAAATGTGAAAAGATGTGAATAAATTATTTGTAATGTAATAGCTTATGTAACTTTTAAATGTAATGTTAATTAGAATTTCAATACCACAAACAAGGGTAAATTATTATGCACAACTCATAGAAATACCCTTCATTCGACATAATCTTGAGGGGAAAAAGGCTTCGAAAAATGTTTTATTTAAAAAAATAACTATATTAGGGCACGGCCATAATTTTATAGTGTACTGGGCACAGACTTGATACAGGGTTCCCATGCGTAAAATATGCAGTAAGGTGAAGTTTTATGCGTTTAATCTCTTGTGTAACTTTTAAATGTAATTTTAATTAGATATTTTAATGCCATAAGAAAGCTAAACTATTTTGTACATCAGCTCATAGATATATTCTTCATTTAACATATTCTTGGAAGGAAAAGATGTTTAGGAATATTTTGTCTAAAAAATAACACATTTTATGTATGTACAAGTAATAGTACAAGTACACAGATGACAGGATGCATTTATAATAAAACTGAAACCGCAGTAAATGCATTTTACATTCCACATTTGGCGAGCTTTGTAAAGTGGTAATAGAATAGTACCAGTAAGGGGACGAGAAAGGTTTGAAATGACGAAAAATATGTAATTATTATAATTATTTTTTAATTATTTGAATCTTTAAGAATGCCGTACAGTATTTCAAAATTACGGTCACACGAAACGCACGCGTTGAGCCGCACAAACCGGCGATACCTGCAAAGGCAAAACTTAAAACTCAATTTATGGTAAGACTGTTTTTCAGTGGTTTTGCCACGATAACTTTTGAACAAGATTTATACGTTTCTTTTTTTTTTTTTTTCTTTTAAGTAAATTAAATTCTCTACAAACTATGCTTTGAAAACATGCGCATTTTTTTTTTTTTTTTTACATTTTAACAAAAATCATGATACATTTTAACCCCTTGAAGGGCGGTGATGCGGCTATGGCCTCCCATAATATTAATCCCTAATTGCCACATAATAAGGCACCCGATTTTTTTTTTTTTATTTCACTTTTATTAAGTACACGAAAATGTACTTTTAGTTGTTCACAAATAAATTTTCTTGCAAATACTGGTGTCATTCAATTATTTCAACATTTTACCAATACAAGTACCTTGCCTCTGAAAGAGTTATGGATGTTGAATTTTGTGTTATATATATTTTTTTTTACAAATTTCTGTTTACTTTACAATAATCGAGAGACGACGTAATAGGCTGTATATATATTAAAAAATGACGACTCAAAAGTATGGAAACTGGGCTTCAAAATCGTGGCAAAACTAGTTTTGCAACAGTAATTTTGTCGTAAGATATAAAATAAAATATTTTGTTATTGTTTTTTACAATTTAACATTTTTTTTTTTTTAGTCAATTTTTCGTCACTACAAACCTATCTAGTCCCTTTAGTCAGAATAGGTCTAATGCTTTGCAAAAGAGTTCACAATGTTGACAATTTCTTTTTTTCATGAACTAGTACAGTTACATCTCAGTGTCAGAAAAACTACTTTTTTATTGTATCCAACAACAACTACAACTTACTTTATCGAAAAGTAGTGCCTACAAACTACTTTTCAAAAGAAGTCACTGCTTGGGAACTTTCTGATTTTGTGAAACGATTCAATTTACACTCCAAATTGAAGACACGAACTAAATAATAAAGTGACTCCTCGTTACATCGCACCTTCCAGAATATAATTAAATAAGTCCGATATAACCGAGGGTATTAAAAAATTAAGAAAGGTAACATAAAAAAAAATTTGCTTGTCTGCAAAATGTTAGTTTATATTCCCATTACAAATTTCATAGCAAAATTAAAAGAGATATACGTAATACAATTAATATTTGAATACAGTTACGTAACCCTTTATATCCTAAATTAAGAATTCGTGAATATTTCATCTTCTAAAGCATTTTTTGTGAATTTTCGAAACTACATTAGAAGATTTACAAAATCATTTAATAAATTTTAGAAGGATTTTGTCAATTAGAATTAATTAATTAAATTTGAATTTATAGGGATTTTGTGCAATATTTATAACTCAACTCAAATCTTTTATTTAATTTTTTTTTTTTGGTATTTTATAGAATTAGAAAATATAATGCTCTTACAATAGCAATATTAGAAACATTTCCTAACTAAAACTTTCCCCCCACAATCTTTCAACGTCAAGAAAGCTGAAAAGATGAAAATGTAAAAGAATTCATCCTTTTAAAAATATTTTTGTTTTGTGCAACCGATAATTCTTTTGGAATAAGATAAAGTACAGTACCTATAACTCATTCTAAACAGTATTGCTACTAATCGATGTATTAAATTAATTTTATAACGAGTTATTTTAATGGTACTTTAAAGTACCGTCGGGGCATAAAGGATTAAAAAATCTGGTGTGACTCCCGCTCGACTTTTCTAACACTTTACAGAATACTTAGGGTTCAAATAAGTAATGAAAATGTAGATCCTACTTTTACAAAGGTGACCACTGTGGACCTGAAAATGTGAAGAATTTATAATTATTATTATTATATATATAATGGCGCAAAGTGTATAACGCTTCCGGAGGGAACTCATCCGGATCTTGATAATCTTTCGTTAAAATCAGCCAATTTATTTCGGCCGTGTTAGGCTTAAGCATTCCGATGCCGTATTATAAGTTGAACAGCTGCCTTATTTAATCTACGTTGTATAACATATATCCTCCTTCAGTTTTTAAAAACCTTCAAAAACTATAAAATCATCATATATATTAAAACGCAAAGGTAAAATTTTAAGTAGACTCATTTCGGGACATCTGCACATGCTCCAACCCTGTTCAATTTAGAGAGACTGAGAACGAGTTCTCGGTGGCTGAACGGTCTAAAGCAGCAGTTTAAAGAGCCGATATTTTGTAGTGGATAGCAGGTTCGAACCCAACGCCCGGCAAAATGATTTCTGTAATATTTTTCGCGATAAGTTATTTCAATAATGACATATTTTATTGAAAGGAGAAGTTATATGATTTTTATTTTATTATTATTTGAATGCTTTATAATTAAATTTAACGCTGAGCAATATTTAAAATAATAATAATAATAATAATTTTATATTTAAAATATTTAAGCTAAAATATTTTTAATGTAATTATCAATTAAATAAATTGAGCTGATCTACAATTTTTGATCTTCTGACCATTATCAAGAATATATGTGTGTGTCAGAAAGAAAAGTTTGCCTTTCTTTTCCTTAAAAAAAGAAAACGGAAAGAAAGAAAGATATTCATATAAGAACTATTAAAAAAATTACCTTGATATCCATTGTTTCATATTTAAAAAAATGTATAAAAATGTAAAATAAAATTCAAGTAATAAAAATTATATGCAGCACAAAGTTTCAAATTTGGGTTTTTAGAGAATGAGACTGATAAAAATAAAATTTATGGCAGCTTTTAATGGTCATGTAGTTAAAAAATCATAATAAATAAATAAAATAAATACTGTTATTTTTTCGAAAAAATGAGACCATAGTAAATAAAAATAAATGCTCTACCCACTATTTTTAATTAAATTTCTGGTAAAAAGAAGAATAATTGGTTCTAAATTATAAAGTTAAAATTATGTGACTTCATTGAATATGTTTGGATGACTCCTCTATCGCTTTAAAGAAATAGGAATGACTTATGCAATATAGAAATTTGTCACAATTTCAATAATTAATTTAGAAGCAATTCACTAAAAATTCAAGAATTTTTCTAATGAAACATTAAAGTTATTTACCGTCAAATCTAGACGGGTACCATCTAGTTTATAATACGCACATACATCCACGCATATCTATGGAATCATTGTAAAAATACTTAAAACGGGTACAGGGCACCTCAAAATGTGAAAATATACCAATATTTTCATAATTGGATTTTTACCGTGATTACAATTCTTTCCTTTGTATCTGTACTGAAAGTAAAAATGTGACTAAATCACGGCTAAATTTTATATATATAAATGAGTGATATAACGAGGGGCTACTCTTGTATGTAACATGTTTATGCACAATCATACACTGCATAAATTTTATTTTCTATTCCTACAGTAATGATTGCATTGGGCTATAAATATTTCCGTTGGCATGTTTTTACCGATAGATTTGTTTACTTAACTATCTAATACACTTTTAATATGTTAATTGTATTTGTATTAAGTTATGTTGAGAATTAATTACATTGAGTTGTCTAATTTTATAATCCAGAAAATTAAAGAAAAACGACTCTAAAAGCAAACAATAAATAAATCTTGTAAATAAAGCAATTCCAAATAATAAAAAAACCCAGCATTAAAACATGACGACCAAATAACGAGCAAACAGACAAGTGTTGTCAGAAAGAAAATAAATTCGTTTGGTGATAGGTTAGTACTTGTTTCCTGCAGAAAGTGCCAAAGAGAGAAATCTATGACCTCATGCTATGTGTTGCTATACACTGTAACTGAGATTTTCAGCTGAGATTCGGAAATTGTCGAGCAGAACAAATTTTACACAAAAGAAGTGTTTCGGCTACTTCATTTACAGAATGGTGCTCTTTTTTCCACTGAAGTAGCGTTAAAAGTAGCTCCCGTTCTCTCTACAAACTACTGCGTTTTAATCGCGCTAATCGCTACACCACAACATTGTTCAATACATAGAGCGCTACACTACACACTACTATAGAACATAGCGACTGCAGTAGTTTCGCTATTTGTAGCACACCACTTCCGACTCCTGGTTACATCTTATTCAAGTACAAATTAAAACTTTGTAAATCACAAAATTTTACACTGCTGAGGTCAACTACTGATTTGACAGCCCCTCCCTCTCCCTTTAATTTGAGCCCTTTTTCTGTATCCCATGTGCCCACATCTTAATCTGACCCTGTGTTTTATTTTGACAATTGAGTATTCTTATTTTTTTATTCTGTACATTTTTAGTTGGAATGTAATTACTCCAGATAAAATAAAGTTTAGAATTTTTTTTATTTGTCAAATTATACATTGAAATAAGAGTATCTTTTACAATTTTTCCATCGATTTCAAATAACACACATTTTCTTTAAATTTAGCATTTTACCTAGTAACGGAAATTACGTGAGCTGCTGAACAATCTCGTGTACACGCGGAAGACGCGAGTGCCAAATCCATGGAAACAACTGCAATTTCACTGGAAAATATGGAAACAATATTTTTAATTCTAGTGATTATTTAAGTATAAACAGCTGCCAACTTCCCTAGTTTTTATAAATCACTATTTTTGAATAGTAATCTTAGTATTATTTAATCGCACAATTTCTGTTGTTTAATAAAGCAAATCCTGAAATCGTAGTGTCAGAAAAAAAATATAGAGTTGGCAGCTATGCGAATGCTATTATAAGCTCCTATAGAGGTAAATATCAAAATTCCCCATCTTCTTTACGAGATAAATGGTACAATAACTTGAATTTGAATAGCCATAGGGTACCATACCTCATCGAATTCATTGCGTGAATTGTGTGATACGATTTTTATGTTCTAGAAATTGGACAGAATGGAAAATACTCTCAAAACATATATACGAATAAATTGCATCGTTCAGTTTCATATTTTATCATTCATTCCAATTAATAAACCATTTCATTTCTATTCATTTTTGAATAGAAACATCTTGGGTCGTAACTGTAAGGGGGAAGGGTGGGCTGCGCCCCCCACCCCTAGCATTCTCTGGAGTCTTCTCAAGATTTTATAATATTTTAATAATAATAGTATAATTATTATTTGAAAATATTTTTAAACTTTATTGTGAACATATTTTTAAATTATCATAAAATATAAATATACAAAAAATGTGTAAAACTAAGAAAGAATCATTTTAGGTATAGTGTTTTATTATTATTTATGATAAAGTATTAAATATGTCAAACAATCATATTGAAAAGTGACTTTTTTCTACCGCCAAGCTGTATTTATCACTGAGATAAAAATTAACCAGACCTTCCAATAGGAGATGAAAGATTTAATAAATTCTACTTTAATTACATGTTATTTGCTAGGATCTCTGGGTCGTGAAAGGCTATAGGTATATCTTTTTAACATGTAAATAACCTTGTCACAGTACGCCCAATCCATTGTTGCGTGTGTCTCATACAACTAAATTATTTCCGTACATAAAGCAGTGGCGCAGCGAAGGAGGGAGGGGGGGGGGGGGTAAGGTCGTGGTTAAAAATTTATACAGAGATTTTAAAAAAAGATTAAAAAATACAGAGATTTAAAAAAAAAAAAAAAAAAAGATAGTTATTGTCGCTTATATGTATCACTGATTAATGAAATGAGTCGCTTTTATGAAACACTTAAAACCGAAATCAATATTTGTATCTTTGCCTTAAGGCTGTTCTCAAATCCAAAAGGGCAATTTTATCACATAAGTTTTAATTTATTTTTGTTCGAAAATGCATGAAAATAGCAGGTGTTGTTGTTCAGAAACTATAAAGTTGTCGAAAGAAGAATAATTACTCAAGAAACGGTGAAAAACGTGTTTGTCACGTGATCAAAATCGCTTGTATCTCAATAGGTATTTTATTGATCAAAAAAGGGAAAACACAGTTCGATTCCACATGGCTTCCATAGTCAGGCTTCCAATTTTATATCTTTCCGTTAAAAAATGAATTTGTAAATGTGTCAAAACTTTTTGCGCTTGTTGAGCAGAGCAGTTGAGAACAGCCTTAATATGAATAAACGCTTTATTGAATCAAATTCTACTCAATAAACGTTTTTCATTGAAATGGCAGTTATTGTATTTAAAAATGGAAAAAGCTCATAATAGATGCCTGTGAAAATTTGTCATTTGTTTTCACAAGTACCAGCGTTCGCATTATCAGGAATAAGCTGTAGGTTATATGAATGATCATTTCTTGTTCAATTTCTGCACACCTGGGGGGGGGGGGGGAGTACTTTTAAATGAATTTTCCCTTTTCTTTTTTTTCCGAAATGTGACTGCACCATCGAATTCCACGAAAAGAATTTAAATGGAATTTTCGCTGTTTTGTTTGCTACAGTCAGGGGAAGTTGTTCTAAATGCAGTAAACGCTGTGTAACGGAGTATTGTGTGTAACGGAAGCCTGTCTTAACTGGAAACATTTTATTGTCACGACGGAAGAAAAACATACAATTATACCTACTAAGGCGGAAACTTGTTTAAAACTATAATTTTTCCGGTCCTTAGCGATTCTATTTTCGCATGTTTTACTGTATAACTAAATACATTATAAATTGTTATTATAGTTAGGTCTGTAGAAATGTTTTTCGATAGCCTATTGGCCAGAGGAGTCTGTCCTGCGCCTACTTTTTATTCCGCAGATTTGGGCCGGGATCGGTTCTTACTATTTTTACTGCAGCCTTGGGCCGGTCTGAGGTTGGACCTCATTCTTTTCCGGCCCGGGACTAGTCTAATGAAAGAAAATTGGCCCGACATTGTGTCATAGAGGTAATTTTCTTGTAATAATAACAGTGATGGTGTACACTTGTCTAACGAAATCGTTAGAAATTTAATTTGTTTTAATAAATATCGTAAAAATATTCTATTAAAGATCTACCTTTTCTTATATATACATATATAACTTTTAAAATTATGATTTTCTTTAATCATCTTTTTCTTTCATTCTAAACTACATTAATTTTTCAATACGTGTTTATGTAAGTTATTGTTTCTAAATGATCACTAATATTGTTATTCCGCGTAATCTGTTGTACCTTAAAATGTTTATATAAATATGTATGCAATTTTCTTTTAAAAGAACTTTAATTATAGGTTAATGTTGGTTAAGAAATGTTGGCATGTTTTAAAGAAATTGGGACGGACCGGATTCATAAACTACGAAAAGATAAACACCAGCCGGAACCGAATAAAATATTTGGCCTTTAGAACAGGCCTAGCACGGCCAATAAAGTTTGCATGAGGATCTGGGTTAAACTTTTAGCTTTTATAACGAACTGAGCCTGGTTGAGTGTGGGTTTGGAAGATTTTTCCTGGCAGACCACTTTCCCTGGAAACCAGAAACGCTGTGTGTTTACACTGGGAGTAAAAATATAAAAAGCAGCACAGCGTACTAAAAAAAAAAAAAAATGGAAGCAGCATACAAAAATGGCATTGGACAGCCATAAAATGGCAGAGTATGTGCCATTCATAGAATATGTTGTTTTAAAAAAAGATTGAACAAACTTTAAGAGGTGGAAGAATTAGTAAATAATTTTTGCTTAGTAAACCGGAGACGCAACCCATTTATTCTAGCAAAAATATAAGGCATCTACTTCAAGCGGAACATTGACTTTTATGCAGACGTTTAACAGCAATAAAATATGTTAAGTCTGTTCTCAAATTCTTTTATTGGAAAATGAAAATAAAAAACTGTTCGATTACAAATCCTTTAAATAATCATTCCTGCAAGTGTCCTGCTTTTACGTTTAAAATTGAATAAGAAAATGTGGCAGAAAGTTTTGTGTTATTCAGCGGAAAAAAAATATTTTTTCAGATTTGCCTTAACAAAATTTTCAACAGACTTAACTTTTTCACGAACGCATAAAAGATGCTGGAACTGCACAGTAATTCGACCAGTGAAAATGTATTGAAATTCAACTACATTCCGAAATATGGAGCTTCTAATTCAGTACCGTTTGGATAAAGAAGTTATATTAGATGTATTTAGGTTCTTTCGTTAGGATGCAGGTTTTGATAACTTCCGCCAATTTTGTGATATCGTTACATCTGACATAAAGAAAGGTATGTCTTTGGTTAAGTTTCGTTAAAATAGCTTCATTATTTTTTAATTTTTGAACAAGTATTCATGTTCTGCTCGGAGGGAAACACCCCGTGCTTTTGATTGAACAAATGAATTGCGAATCTAGTTTCACACAAAAATTATTTACTCTAGTATGCTCTTCCATCACTTAAAATTTGTCTTATCTTTCTTGAAACAATTTTCATAAATGTAATATTAGTTTTATGTTATTTCAGTGTACATTTTACGTTTTGTAACTGTAAGATAGTAATAAGTAGTGAGTATATAACTATCCATCGATAGCCAAACCTCACTAGGGTCAAATTCTGGCTGCGCCGTTTCATAAAGAATTTAGCCCAAGCTTTTATGTCACATAACTTTTTGTAGAAGTCGCAATCATTTATCGTAACATACAGAATATTTTTTTTCGCCTATTTAAAAACAAATAATTTCTATACGATGCGGGTGTGATATAAAAAAAGACATAGATTTTCACTTTGTAATGCATACTTCTAAATATCTGCGAATTATGAGCAAATATGTCAATTTTATTCCTTAGTCTGCGACGAGAAAATTTTATCCACATGTCGGTTAAAGTCTGTTGTCACAACGGCCGGATGATACCGAAAATCTTATTTTGTCTAGAACTCATGTGCAGTGCACTCCTGTTCAATGTTTATTAGATTGACCGCAAACTTAGGCGCCTGTAAGAAATACGATTTCAAGAAGAGGTAGGAAGTGGAAAGTCATCTGCTCACTTCGATCTTCTTATTAAAACCGTAGGGTAAGTATTTTTTATAAATAAATGAGTAAATAAAAAGGGAGTTTTGTATAATTATTCAATCTAGTTTTAAACTAAAAATTTCTTCTTTATTCATTAATTTCAATATACAGTAGAGTCTCATTTTATAATAATATGGATATTAATCTTAATTTAATATATAGAAGAGAAATGGAAGGTATAAATGAGAAAATAATTATATACATACATAAATTTAATTGCAGGAAGATGTATGTACAGCAACAACTAAAACTTCTCATCGGGTCAGATAACCCGATTCTAACCGAACATGTTGGCTATTGGCTCTAAAATTTTGCTGTGGATCGGGTTGATTCTGTTTCCATTTTCTGGTCAACTCAGATTAGAGTTTTGTTTCTTGGGAGTGGATTCGAGTACGTCAAATTTCACCAAAGAAAAGTCCAGATTATTGTTTCAAAAGAAAAAAAAATACTTGTATATGAATGAATATATCTATGCATTCATTTTTCTAAATATAAAATTGATTTTAGAGATATGATTGCAGACTATTTTCCTGAATTGTTTTAAATTATGGATTGGTTTTCATTTCATTTGATGCAGGTTCGACAAAAAACATCTTGTCAATTTTGGGTTGGGCATAACTCGGACCGTGCAGGGTTGTAGCTAACAATTCGTGTTTAGGAATTTAAAAAAACCTTGCAAATCAGAATATTGATTTACTTGATAATTTAAACTTGATTGTATAATTAGACTGAACAATTTGAATACATTAGTTATAAAAGGTCTCTACGGGCCGAAATTTTCAGGTCCGGGCCTGGCCCGACTCATAGAAAGAAAGTTCGGCCCGGTTCGGTATAAAAGTTAAAACATCGCCCCGAGCCCAGCCCGGCCCGGCCAGGTATAAAAATTAAAAGTTCGACCCGAGTCTGGTCTTGTATAAAATCTAAAAGTTCGGACCGGAAAAAAGTTAAAATCTCGGCCCGAGTCCGACCCAGTCCGTCGGAATTTTTACAAAACATGGATTTTTAGTCGATTTTATTTAAAGGAGGAGTTCTGACCAAAAATACGTATTTTAGCCCTTTTTTTCATGTTCATAATCTTCATTTTTAAAGAAGCGCCCTAGGTTGCGATATACGTTTTTTTAATAAATCTCTATCTGTATGTAAATGTTTCAGCTATAATTAATATCGTTAATCAAAAAAATTATGTATTGGATACTTAAAATTTTTAAAAATATGCTATACAGTAATATCTTCTTAGACAGATTCGCATAGGAAAGAAAAAAAAAATGCGTTATAAAGAAATTCTCTTCTTAGCAGGTGTAAATGTATTATGTTCTTTTCTCACGTATCATTATATTCACTTTGCATGGATCAATAATTTTTTTCGTATAAGACAGGATTCCGTCATAGGCTGGTTCTTTTTCACAAGTTTTATTGTATTTTAATATTATTACCTAGAAATCTACTATTCTTTAAAACGAATAAATTTTAATGTTTAATTGTAGAATAATGTCGATTTAAAAATGTATATACTTTTCGCAAAAATTTTTGGACCGGGCCAAATGTTACTGATTTTTGCACGGACCCAGGCCATGTTGAGACTATGATTTTAATATGGGCTGGATCGAGCCCGGGATTGAAAATATCGGCTTATGAAGACCTAGAGAGACTGAAACCTGTCCCATCTCGGTACGGAAAAGAGAAGTTAGGCTCGGCCTGGCCCTATCCTTCAGAAAAAAGTAAGGCCAGAGCTCGATCCGGAAAGAGTAGGGTATAGGGCCGGCCATTCCCGACCTGATCCATCCCGAGTGCTATGAAGAAAAAGAGCCTCGTGCAGACCTCTAAATTTTGGCTGTTTCGAAATAAGCATGAACTTAAAGATTTTTCTTTAACGTCAACAAGACTTTGTTTTATAATTGAGCTGATATTAAAATAATGAACTTTTATACTCTAATCTAAGCTATTTTGAAAGTTTCCCTTTAACTTACGTTTTTCATGAGAATTTTGTATTTCAGTTTTAGTCTCAGATTTAAATTCTGTATCTTATTAGAAGTTAGAAGACCAAGCTGTCTGGTTTCGATCAATAAACACTCTAAAAAAAAAATAAAAAAATACTTGAGTTGAAAGTGTTTCTTCAATTGCTTTTATTATTATTATTTAAAACACGAAAATTCCTGTTTTGATTTGCCCATTTCTCCCCCAAAATACAGAAAATTCATTAATCTAACATAAAAATTACTTGAAGTTGCATTTTTGTCAAATCACAGGGGTGTTCCCGTAACTGTGCTGTTTGTTACTTTTTTGAATTAGAAACTGATTTTTTACGCATGTTTGTTTTCCTCCAAAACACGACAAGTTCGTGAACTGAAGCTTAATTTTTTTTGTTAATTCTCCAGTCAAAAGACGGAAATTTCTTCAAATAATAGAAAAATCTGTTCCAATCACAGGTGCGTTCCGGCAACTTGCTGACTGCACATTTTACGTTTGGCGAAATGTTTTCTTGAGAGTGCACGTAATAATAATTGAACTTTTTCAAAAACGGCTGCATTGCAAAATAAGGTAAAAAAATTAAACACTGTATTTATAAAGTGAGCATTATTGTCATAAACACTGTAAATTGAAATGTCTGAAATTCAGGCACTTAAGCGTCTGAAATTCAGGCACTTGAGCGTCTGAAACGGAGTGTTCATTTTTCAGACATTTTAAAATATCTTAATTTTTTTCAGACACTTTTTGCGTGTGAATTTTAGACACTTCAAACGTCTGAATCGCAGCCGTTTCTTTTTGCAAGCATGATACGCAGCCATGTTTGACCACAATGGATCCTGGAAAAATATTTGGCCATGGTCCTTCCCCTCCATCCCCATACAGCCTCATTTTAGAGGCTCTCAAAGTTGGTATGCAATTTTCGTAAAGCTGATAATTTAAATCTTTTTCGACATTGTACTGATTATAATCAATATTTTGAACTTCTACATAGTAGAATAAGATTTTAAAAAAATGTTTATCTAAATACAATAAAACCTCTCAATAGGGGGCTACTACGGAATTTGTCTGCCATTCGTTGCCGAGGTGCCCGTGATCGAGAGGTTTTACTGAATTTAGATTTTTTTTTAATTTATTTAGTTTTTAATCTTATTCTACTTTAAAAGTTCAAAATATTGATTATAATCAATACAATGTCTAAACAAATTCAAAATAAAAGCTTTACAAAAATTGCATATTTAATTTGGGGCCCCTAGAAGCGTAGGAGGAGGTGAGGGGATACTGCCCAGTTTTCTCATGGTTTAATCAAGTACTTCTTCTACAAAAAGTCCAACCCTGGATTATAGTTCGCTAAATAGGGGTGTTCGATATTCGGGAGTGTCCGTTACGAAGGTTAATATACATTCTCTAATATCGGACACCTTTATTGAGCGACAACCTTTTTTAATCCACAACTCAGACATATTTGTTTATTTTTACCTCACAAAACCGCTGTTGAGAACTTTTACAGTATTTCGATAAATATATTTATTTTGTTCCTAATCATGTCCTACTCTAAAAGTTCAAAATATTCATTATAATCAGTGCAATGTCGAAAGATTAAAATATATATATATATATATATTACGAAAATTGCATACAATTGCGAAAAATTTGCTTTACGAAAATTACATGACAAATCCCCCCTCCCCTCCCAACACACACAAAAACATATATAAAAAATAAAAATACATGTTATAGGATGCACGACCTTTGAATATCTCGAAACGATAAAAAACAAAGCCTTTTCAAAGTACCAAAACGCAAATAATATGCAATTAAGATCTTTCTTTTCTTCCCTTTCTGCCTAAAATATATATTCTTAACTATAATATTATCTACAAAAATAAATGTTGTATATACAAAATTAATATCTAAATTTTAAATGTAAATTAATGTATTTAAATTTAAATGTATCACTAATGCGTAAATTAAAATCTAAGTGCTGCGCGCATGATAAAATTCTAAATTATGCATATAGAAATCAATTTTTTAACAAAATAGTACCGTAGCACATCTACTTCTAAACTAAATCCAAAACATACACAAAAAGTTTTGTTTAAAATTCAATTTTAGCACAAAATAAAAAAAAGTAAAAAATTTCAAGTTTTTCAAGTTCAAACAAATAAATAAACAAAAGGTTTTTTTAAACGCTTTTTAAAGTTTCGATATCTATGGATCTTCAACTCACCGTCTATAAATGATTATAACTCAAGAAATAATGCAGATTTTTGAATGGGGTTGCATAATGTGGTTTTTTGCATATTGTTGAGAAATTTTAAAACATTCAGAATAAAACAGAAACCGAAAACTGATTTTTTGAAAGTTTAAAGGTCCTGTGCCCTCTTAAAAATTAGGTTTTTTTAAAATTTATATCTACATATGGGCAATTTTTAAAAAATATAGATCAGATGATAATCACAAGAGCTATTTAACTATTAATAAATAAATATTATATTTTAATAAGATAAAGAAAAAATTATTTCCAGTTTCAAAACTTTGTTTGTCTTAAATCTACACATAATTAGTAAAGCCTAATAAAATAGCTAAAGAGATCAAGTGTAATCATTCTCTAAATCATTAGAGTTTTATTGGCATTATATATTTTTTTCTCCTTCCAGTATAGTGACGTCAGATGATTCATCGGCGGTTTTGTTTACGATAGGGAAAATCGAATGATATGATTGAATAACGGCGTTGAATGGATGTTCAAACTGTATTCTTGTAAATACTTATAATTAAGCATACATAATATAACAATTAAAAACAGCTATTAAATGGTGATGGTTGCTATAAGACATGGGCATTCCAGTACATATAACATAATAAAATTTTGAAAAATATAGAAACCGAAGTAAACATTCACAAATGACGTCACAGAAGAAGACTTAGTACTGTGTAAGTTAGGGGTGCACAACCTTTTTAAGAGAAGGGCCACTTACAAGAATTTTTGGGTTGTCGAGGGCCACATCAATAACACGGAGAAAATTCTATTTCGAGGAGGTGATCTGTGTTCTATAATCAGATAAAAAATATGGTTTCAGAGGGGGGGGGGGGTTACCCCTCTAGGTTCCACTACCCAGTCAACATATTCAATTCAGTTGGTAAGGATGTATCAACAGTGTTTATGTTTGCATATATAAACAGATATAGAAATGATTACTTTCAAGAAGTGATAATATTTCTTCACTTTTTTCGGGAAAGTAAATTTTATTTTATTAAAAATGCTAAAAAACAAACTTAGGCATGAAAGTGGCTAGTGCCGAAAAAAAAAGTGAGAACTTTATGAACGAAAGGGAAGAGAGAGGGGGGGGAGAAGCCGATCAATCAAATTCGATATTTTTCCGTGCCTGATCAAAGAAATTTGCGACTTTTCCGCACCCAATTGACAAAATTCGCAATTTTTCCGCAACCGATTGACAAAGTTCGCTTTTTCCGCACTTAATCGACGAAATTCTCTATTTTTCCGCTCCTAATTGAGAAAATTTACGATTTTTCCACGCGTGATCGAGAAAATTTGCAATATTTTCGTGCCCAGCCAACAGAATTTGCGATTTTTTAAGCCCAATCGACGAAATTTGCGATTTTTCCCGCCCCTGATCGACAAAATTCGCGATTTTTCCACTCCCGATCAACGAAATTCGCGATTCTTAACTGACTGATGAAATTTGCAATTCTATCCCGCGCCAAATTCACGAAATTCGCGATTTTTTCTCGCAAAAAACTGCCAAAACTCACGATTATTCCGCTGCCGATCAACGAAAGTTTCAATTTTTCCACGCATCATCGACAAAATTCGCAATTTTTTCGTACCCGATGAATGAAATTTGCGATTTTTCCGCAACTGACCGACAAAATTCGCGATTTTTTCATGACCGACCAACGACATTTGCGAATTTTCCGCGCCTGATCGACGAAATTTGCGATTTTCCGCTCCCGATCAACGATATTCGCGATTTTTCTCTCGGGAAATAGACGAAACAGGCGATTTTTCCGCAGCCGATGAACAAAATTTGCAATTTTTCCGCGCATCATCAACAACACTGACGATTTTTACGTGCCCGATCAATGAAATTCGCGATTTTTTCGCGCCTGATCGACGAAATTTGCAATTTTCCGCGCCCGATCAACGAAATTCGTGAGTTTTCTCGCGATAAACAGGCGGTATTGACAATTTTTCCGGAGCCGATGAACAAAATTTGCACTTTTTCCGACCATATCATCGACAAAACTGACGATTTTTCCGCGCCTGAAAGACGAAATTGGCTATTTTTCTGTGTCCGACCTATGAAATTCCCTATTCTTAACTGTCTGATGAAATTTTCAATTATCCCGCGGCAAATTGACGAAATTCACGATTTTTCCTGTGATCTATTGACAAAAATTGCAGTTTTTTTCAGTTATAAATTAACGAAATTCGCGGGCCACACGTTAACCCATCGCGGACCACAGGTTGTGCATCCCTAGTGTAAGTCAATAAATTCAATAACCGCAAAAACATCCTGTATACTCATCAAAACTGATTTTAAGGATAACATTGGTTAGAAAATATTATAGAAACATGATTGCAAATGTTTTTAAGAACAGAAACGTAATTATTAGCAAGATAAAATTTTAACATGGAAATCCTATAGACAAAATGCTTTAAACAATTTTTGGCATAAGTCAGAAACTAATAAAGCTAGAGACTTATGTGAGGGCTCCATTTAAAGAGAAAACATTTACGGCGAGTTTGCGATACATGATCTAGGTCCCACTTACCTGGAAAAAGGTGTAAGGTATCCAAAATTATACCCGCACAGGGGACGTCAATTTCAACTGGTGATTAGGTTAATGGTCCGTGAGGGATAAATACTTGTATCGTTTAAAACGAATATTCCTTTATACATCCGGCTAACTATATTAAAAGGGTGAAATTATTTCACTCTCAAAACATAAACCGCCAGACAAAAGCTTCTGTTTACCAGATTTGACGAAACGAAAGCTAATAACACTGTATTATTGATAAATTTAATACCGATTAACACTAAGCCGATACGAATTAACTCACAGAACAATGGCGGATCTAAGGGGGGGCGAGGGGGCGATCGCCCCTTCTTGGGCAAATAAAGGGTTGCAAAACGGCATTATGCATCCTCACGGGAAATGACTTGGGGGCGAAGCTCGAACACAGGGTGACCCGACCCGGGTCGCGCCAGTTTAAATCCACGACACTCGGCCTGGGTAAGGTCTCTCTTTCAAAGCCGGGCAGTGCCCTGATTTAAAATTTTTCTGCAAATTCGAGTCGGGCCAGACTTCTTTTTTTTTTCCAGGTCGAGCCTGGCCTGGACTTCATTCTTCCTAGAGGTCTGCACTGGCCAAAATTTCCAGATTGGGGCTCGTCCTGGAATAAAAGTTAAACGTTTGGTCCGTGTCAGCCCGTATGATAAGCAGTATTGGCCCGACCGCGACCCATGCACTTCTCTAAATTCTCCTCCCCGAGCCCAAGTTGGTCTGGCATCTTACTTATTTGTTATTCATAAAATTATATTTATGTTGTACATTTTTTAGCGAAATCTTTAAAAATTTTATTTGATTTGATAAGTTACATAAATGCATTTTTAAAAATCTACTTTTTTTCGTTATAGAGCTGAAATTGTGATTTTCTTTTATCACCCGTTTCTTTCATTCTAAACTGATTTTCTTACTGGATTTTCATTTGAATGTATTTGACAAAGTAATGTTTTTTACGTAGTGTTTATGTACATAATTGCCTAAATAGTCATTAATATTAATATTTTTCTGCACTATTCATGAATTTCGAAGATAATCTAAAATATAATATAAGCATAAGTAAGTGTGCTTTATGAATAATTTTAATTGCAAATTTCAGCCTGGGTTGGAGTCGATATTTTAGCTTTTATACCGAGCCGGGCCAATAATTTTTTGTGTGTGTGGGTTGGACCTGGAAATTTCAGCCCGGGTAAAACTCTAACTGACATATCGAAGCCAGCTTTATTTTTTCTTTAAATGCTTCTTTCAGCCATCATCCCATAACTACTGAATATACCGGGTGTTCTAAAATGGACCGACTGATTTTAAATACAATCCAATAACTTGCAAATGGCGACAGCTATTTAAAAAATTACTTGAAGGAGGGTTATGCTGTTTCGCTTTTCATCCCGCGATTTCCACGGCCAATGTAAAAGTGGCGAAATTTGCGCAACCCGCAATTTCCGCAGCAAATCTTTTTTATGATCTAATTATATTTAAAAAGAAACTCCTTCACAAAGATTTTGGACGTGTTTGAACTCCAAAATATATGCAGATTTGAAATATGTAATAAAATAATGGCGCAATTTTTAACCTATTTTCATTAAAAAAAAAAAAAATGTATATATATACGCAGCGAGAGGATTAAAGCAATCGGTTCCAAAAATTTAAAAAATTCATCAATTCAAAAATTCGGATAAAAATAATCACAAATTTTGACAAATGGTCCCCATAAAAAATCTGTTTCGTCAATCGTTCGCAGAAAACAACTTTAATTTCGCCAAAGAATCGCGGAAAAAACGCGAATTTGGTCAAAGGGCCACGGGCCACGGAAAAAACGCGAAACTCTTCAAATGATCACGGCAAACGCAAATTTCGTCAAAGGATCGCAGAGAAAACGCTATTTTTATCAAATAACCACGAAAAACGCGAATTTCGTCAAATGATCGCGAAAAAATGCAAATTTCATCGAAGAACCGCGAATTACATCAAAAGGTCGCGAAAGAAACGCAAATTTTGCCAAAGGATCACGAAGAAAACAGAAATTTCGTCAAAGGACGGCGGAGAAAACGCGAATTTTGTCAAAGAATCGCTTAAAAAACGAGAATATTGTCTAAGGATCTCTGAATAAACATGATTTTCGTCATGGGATTGCTGAAGAAACGCAAGTTTTGTCAAAGGGTTGCGGAAAAAACGTAAATTTCGTCAAAGAATAATGGAAAAAATGCGAATTTCATCAAAAAGCTACGGAAAAACACGAATTTTATCAAACGGCTGCGAAAGCACGCGAATTTCCTCAAACAGTTGCGGAAAAACACGAATTTCGTCAAAGAGTCGTGGAAGAAATGTAAATTTTATCAAAGAGTCGTGGGGAAAAAAGTGGTCTCTTTAGAAAATAGCACACATACATGCATCTATATTTATTATTATAGGTATAGCTTTTAATCTGAAATAATATACTGAACTCACTTTTGAAGAAAATGGGTTAACCCAAACCCAGCTTGCAAGAATCTACACTCAGACTCAAATCGACCCGAATCGAAAACAGCTAATCCGACCTGCAACAAAAATAATTAGTTCCAGGAGGGAATGCCCCCCCCCCCCCCCACTTCTGCTCTAACATTTCAGAAACTTTTATTTGAATTTTGGATTTTTTTTTTTTTTTTACTGAGAATCACCTTTGATCAAGAGTTTTTTTTACTGGGACTTTTAGTTTCATTTCCTAATAGCGACGACAGATGGCGCTGCAGGCAATAGGCGCTACATCGGTGCCCGATTTAAGACTATTGTTTGCAGCGCCATCTATCACTACTATTGTAAAGTAAAATCAAGAATCGCAGTAAAAAACCTCCTGACATCTTACATAACCCTCCTGCAAGTTTTTTTTAATTGCTGTTACCATTTGCAAGTTACTGAACTTTAAAATCAGTCGATCCATCTTAGGGGACCCGGTATGTTTTTTAATAAGCTTCAAAGCATTCTTTACTGAATTACAACTCATCTTAGATATAAAAAGACAAGCATTCTTATACCAAATTAGTATTTTTTACATAATCTTGAAATTTAAAAAGTATTATTAAATAATTGTTTCGGCGTGCCCGTTATGGAGCTTTTACTGTATATAGTTTTTATCTTCAAAAATATTTAGACTTTCTTTTCAAAATTCGGGTCGGATCGAACCCTTCTCGCAAGAGTGAAAATCCACTCCGAAACTGACCCAAACCCGAAATAATGTATGTCATTCTGCCCCAAACCCAACGCGCTAGAGCGCAGCAAAAAAGTAAAAGTCAACCCGACCCGCAGCAAAAAAGTAGATATTAACCCGACCCACAGCAAAAAGTAGAATTCAACCGTACCTAAACGCGACCCACAGCAAAAAGTATAAGTGAACCCGACCAGTTGCAAAAAATAGAAGTCAACCGGTCACAAACCCGACTCATAGCAAAAAGTTGAAGTAACACGACCCGCCCATCAGATTGAAGTCTCCAAATTTTTAAAATCGCCCCCCCCCCCCCCTTGAGGACTCTCCAGATACGCCCTTGTCACAGAACTTCACAATCCACAAAATATGAATCAAATAAAAATAAATTGTTAATTAAAAACTACGCGAACATAACAGACAATGCTCAGTTTGGATTACAAACACAAACGAATATAAAATTCGAATAAATAAATCTAAAACTCATGGGCAACTGAGAGTGCCCCTGGTGGCTAATGCGGAAAGGAATCGGCAATGTGTCTTAAAAATAAGATGTTAAGAGATTTTTCAGACGCTTTCTCAGTTTGTTTGTACCATAATCATAGCAAGACACTTATGTACCTTAAATTAAGACATCTATTATGTCTGAATTTTCAGATTAAGGCAATTAAGTGACTGAAATTCTTTTTCAGTCAGATATGTGTCTAAATTTAAGACGACTCTATTTGCAGTGAAATTACTGTTATTACTAATATTTAAAAAACTCTAGTTCGACTAATTCCTTCCACATCATTCCTTTATGAATAAAGTATAATTCACATACATTCAATACGAAGAAAGGAAGCTATATTTAATACAGCAACCTGTTAAGATGGAACGGCAAAGAATCGGAAGAACTTTCCAATTTAAACAGGATTTAATCTTAGCAAATACTGTTCCTTTATAATTGTATAGTACTGTTTTAGACGATATTACGAAATTTTTCAGTTTAAAGCATTATTCCGTTATACTGGTTCCGTTTCAACAGGTTTTATTTTAGTGCATAGTATGTCCCGATTTTCAAGCGCCTGTCCCGCTTTTTTTCTCTCTCTGTCCCACTTTTTGCGATTCTAGACCTGACAACACTACTTACGAGCCAAGTTCGAGTTAGCTCAATTTTACAAAAATAATGTCTAAGCTATTGTTTTAGATCAAAAATTATATATTTAAATATGAATGAGTCGCTTTACATGTTTATTTTTTACATAAAAGATAGAATTGATATTAGGGATATGATTGCAGACTATTTTTTCAAAACTGTATCAAATTATACAGGGTGATTAAAAAAAGATGGGAAAATTTTAAGAGGTGATAGTACACACCCAAACAAACATTTTGTATCAAAGAATGCATGGTCGAAAACTAAACGTAAAAAAGTTAGAGGGCGCCAAAAGTTATGTTCTTATACGAGGCAAAAACACACAATGAACGATTAAGTTAAGTTACGAAAATAAATTTAATGGCATTTGATTACAATAAGTGCTCAAAACATTGACCGGCAGCTGTTATGCACGCAGTACAACGGCGAAGAACAGATTGGCGAATTTTCTGAAACACACCAGGCACCCCCGCGCTCGCCAGATCTTTCATGTCTCGATTTTTTTTGTGGGGACAGCTAAAGGCTCTTGTGAATGAGACTCCCATTGAATCCGCAGAAGAACTTGTCGCCAAGCTTTCGGCTGCTGTAGGGGAAGTTCGCGATATGCCTGGTGTGTTTCAGAAAATTCGCCAATCTGTTCTTCGCCGTTGTACTGCGTGCATAACAGCTGCCGGTCAATGTTTTTAGCACTTATTGCAATCAAATGTCATTAAATTTGTTTTCGTAACTTAACTTAATCGTTCATTGAGTGTTTTTGCCTCTTATAAGAACATAACTTTTGGCGCCCTCTAACTTTTTTACGTTTAGTTTTCGACCATGCATTCTTTGATACAAAATGTTTGTTTGGGTGTGTACTATCACCTCTTAAAAATTTTCCCATCTTTTTTGAATCACCCTGTATAGATCTCTTTTGTGTCGAGTCGGGTTCGGGATGAAGTGTTTCGGTTTACGGTCAATAGAAAAATTGTTGTCGGGTTTTGGATCAACGAAAATTTTTTGGTAGGTTTCTGATTGACTTTAAGTTGAATGTTTGGGTCGGGTATAACACAACCCGCTCAGGAATCTATTTTAGATGAAAAATTGTATTTGAATATGAATGACTCCTTGCATGTTTATTTTCCTATATAAAAGACAACATTAATATTGGAGATATGATTACATATTATTTTTCTATAATTACATTTTATTTTGAATCAATTTTCTCTGATTCCGAGTTTCAGGTTGGGATTGGAATTAAGTATTTCGGGTTTGATCGGTTTGCGGGTAGACGGAATATTTTTGGTTGTGTTCGGTTCGGGTTGCAACTTGGTTTTAAATAAAATTTGCAGGGCTGCAAATTTTAATTATTACCCAGGCAGGACCTTTAACTGTTTGTTTTCACGATGATACTTTCACTAACAAATTTAAATAATTTTAAATTAAAATAGTTTTTGGTCACTTCATGAGCTTTCGGTAGGGATTTCTCAACTGTTTTTTTTTTTTTTTTTCAGTTGCCTCGGACATTAAAATACACGCTCAACCCGGCCTGAACATTCGAAAAAATTGATTACCCACCTCACCTGATGCGGGTTTCTAGGCCTTTGCTTTTTCTTAAGAGGCTAAACATATTTAGCCTCTATACACCTCTATAGCCTCTATATTATACATACAAATTTACATAATTGTTTTCACTTCTTAGTTTTTAGCGTCAAGGGCAGCTTCCCAGCATCCCCCGTGCCCCCCCCCCCCCCCCCAGTCCGTGCAATCTTCTCCGAAGGCATATCCGTCCCTTGGCTTTGATTTTTCGCCTAACATTTTGTCAAAAGATACGTATATATGCATAAGCCTTCCTGACCTGAGATATGTCATTAGCCTAGAGTAAAAGACCGACAGGAGGATATGTGGACCCACTCCAAAGACTTTTTTGCAATTGGTATCTCTTTACATCTTTTATCTATAAAATTAATTGAAAAAATATATATTAGAACAGTTAAAAGGCGTCCCTAGATTTTGGCTAGCATTTGATTATTATTTAGACATATTTATTTATTTTGCCAATTTGGCAAATTTTTTTATTCAAAAATCCACCACTATTCCCGATTAGTAATATTTGGCTTTATTTAATTTGCCATTAGATAAGACGAAAATAGTGGTATTTTTTTATTTATTAAAAAATATCAATGCTAGTCTACCATCAGATTTCTTTTAAGAGGCTACTTCAGTCAAATGAAAAGACGCATCCGCTAACGCTAATCCTATGGAAGAAATTTATAAAGCTATCTCGGTCGCATTTCAATATTTTTAAATGATTTCTTTTGCATTGAATAGTTGAGATCGATCTGTATGCAGGCCGTTTTTTGCTTTTTCGATTTTGATTGCAGATATTTTTTATGAGGAGGCTTTTACTTTCGAAACCGGTTCCGAAAATGAAAGTGTCCTCATAAGAAATACCTGTAAACAAAATCGAAAAAGTAAACAACGGCCTTTGTACAGATCAATCTCAACTATTCAATGCAAAAGAAATCATTTAAAAATATTGAAATGCGACCGAGATATCTTTACAAATTTCCTCCATAGGATTAGCATTAGCAAACGGGTCTTTTTGTTTGACTGAAGTAGCCTCTTAAGGGGCGGTGTGATCCGCAGTGGTTCGATTCATAACCGGAGAGCTGTTCCATACTTTGTCGCTCACACACAGCTGTGTATGTGCCACATATGTGCACGTAAAATCTGTAATATTGAATGACGTCTTATTGGATGTTGCTGGGTGGAAGAAGAGTTCGAATCAGAGTTTTTCCTTTCGAGTAATGCTCAAAAGTGTGGAAACCTTTTCTTTTGTGGATTCGTCTGCCTATAAAGATTAGGTGACTAGTGAGGTGTTTCAAAAATAACCTTAAGAGTTTTCTTTTCAATTTATTTATCTACACTATTCTATGACCCGAGTTTAATGAAAGAAACTTTTACCGAACTCGGGCTTCAGGACAAAGCCGGATTCGTGGAGACCTCTAATATATATTATGAATTCGCCCCCCCCCCCTGTCGGGGATACAGTGCTCCCCGCCGGGTGAGTTCTGTCGCCACCCCTGTATACAGCACATCCAACATAAAACATATATGAATTTTTTCTATATCTGTACTTCTCATTGAAGTATTAAATGAGGATATTCATGTGTAATAAGACAGCATGTTTCCCATGGCTCAAATTACCTGAATCAACTACAGATGTTTCGAGTATACTTGCAGGAAATGAAACTACTACTCCAAACATGTGAATGTGACAAGCGGCTGCTTGGATTTCATCCTCAATTACGAATGAATAATTTTGTAAAAAATCAATGTCTAAGACTATTTTCCCCAAAACAAGGTTATTTTTCATTCTCTTGAAATTCTTGATGTAGCAATGTTTTATATAGTGATGCCTGTATGACTTTTAATCAATATCACGCCCGCAGCAATTCAAATTCAGAATAAGAGTGTCCCAGAAAATACTGTTACCATTACAAAGCATCATAACTCATGAAATAATTGAGATAAATGTTCACTTTTTTCTAAGTGCTATTTTCAGCATCTGAATTTTTGTTTGCATTCACAGTTGTTGGTATTACGATTATAAAATTAATTGTACTGTGTGTACGATTTACGACAGTACGAGAGCATTTTTGTGCAATATTGCATGAGTCATAATGTTCTGTAATAATAACAGGATTTTGTGGACACCTAGATATCATTACCTTTAGCACTTTAATGTAAAGAACTGGGGATGCAAACTAAAATTTAAATACTGACCAACACTTAGAAAAAAAAAAAAAAGGCCCGAACATTTATCTCAAACATTTCAGCGTTATAAAGCATTATAAAGGTAACAGGGTGGTCATCTTGTATGTCACACACGCAACACAAAATAATAACATTTTAAAAATCTATAAAAACCTTTTCTTGCTGCAAGTGAATACTACTTACTAAACTATTTTTAAATCAGAAGTATCATTTTAAATTGTTCAACGATTCACCAGTAAGAAAAATAAACATCACTTTTCTATCTCGGATGCGACAAAAATTAATAGAAATTAAATATGCTTACAATTGCTAATGGAATGCAGTAAAATTTTATCCATATTTGCAAAGGGCCCATGGGCAAACGTCCCGTTTTATTATTATTATTTTTTTTAATCGCCGTAAAATCTTGAGTTCTGCGTTAATGGGAAACGCTGTTAAGTTTATACTTTTTATACTAGCCACATATAAATTATTCAATAAAATTTCTTAGATATGCCATAACTTTTATAATTAAAATTACAGAAATTTATAAATGTTTCTGTTTATAACAGAAGAAATAATAGCAGCAAAAGTAACTAAATAATATACCATTAAAATATTATGTTTTTAGAATTTAGGACGTGAGTTACAAAACTCGCCTTATCCAAAATTTTAAAAATTGTGTTATCGCTATCAATCTATTCTTTTGGTAAACCTACACCGAAAAAATACAACAATCTGCAAAAAAAACTAGTTTTATTCCGCATTTCTGGGTTTTGTTAATCTTGGTTTACAATCAAGACCAATAACCGCAGCTAAAGGTTTTTCGTGATTTCCCAAAATTTGATTTTCTGGATAAGGCGAGTTTTGAAACTCACGTCCTCAATAACAGAAAATACCAAAAGGGACTTAGCATAGCTGCCAACATTTACGCTTTTTTGCTACCACTAAAATTTAACTGAGATATTCTCCTTGTTTAATCGTGAGATTTCGACGATTAAATAAGACAATATTTTCTATATAATTTTAGTGGTAAGAAAAAAGCGTAAAACTTGGCAGCTATGGACTTAGTACAATGTGATATTTGTGAACGTAGTTGTTCACATACTTCGACCAGGAGGGATCAAAAAATTACGAAAGAAATTTTAGATTATCTTATATTATAATGCGAGCAAAAATTGTGTGTGTGTGTGTGTGTGTGTGTGTAATTTTATCTTAAAAACGGCTCTAACGATTTTTACGAAATTTTGTATTTTACCATTTTCGGGCATGATAAGACCATTGGGCTAGGTCACGTGTTCAGGAAAATTAGATTAGTGGATCATTTTGGGTCGTAATGGGTCAAGGTCAAGCTAATTATATCTAAAAAACGGCTCAATCGATTTTGACCAAATTTCACATCCAACCGTTTTTCGACACGAAGAAACTATTGGGCTAGGTCACATGTTCGAGAAACTTCGATTAGTGGGTCATTTTGGGGTCACTGTGGGTCAAGCCAAATTTATCTAAAAAACGGCTCTAACGATTTTCACTAAACTCTATATTCTACAGTTTTGGATTACGAGAAAACTATTGGGATAAGTCACATGTTCGAGAAAATTCGATTAGTGGGTCATTTTTGGGTCACCATGGGTCAGGGTAAAGTTAATTATATCTAGAGAACGGCTCAATCGATTTTGACTAAATTTTGTATCTAACCATTTTCGGGCACTAAAAGATATTGGGATGGGTCTTGCTTTCGAAAAAATTCGATTAGTTGGTCATTTTGGGTCATAATGGGTCAGGGTCAAACTAATTATATCTAGAGATCGGCTCAATCGATTTTGACGAAATTTTGTATTTTACCATTTTCGGGCATGATAAGACCATTGGGCTAGGTCACGTGTTCGAGAAAATTCGATTAGTGGGTCAATTTGGGTCGTAATGGGTCAAGGTCAAGCTAATTATATCTAAAAACGGCTCAATCGATTTTGACCAAATTTCACATCTAACCGTTTTTCGATACGAAGAAACATTTGGGCTAGGTCACATGTTCAAGAAACTTCGATTAGTGGGTCATTTTTGGGTCACTGTGGGTCAAGCCAATTTTATCTAAAAAACGGCTCTAACGATTTTCACTAAACTCTATATTCTACAGTTTTGGATTGCGAGAAAACTATTGGGCTAAGTCACATGTTCGAGAAAATTCGATTAGTGGGTCAGTTTTGGGTCACCATGGGTCAAGCTAAGTTTATCTAGATAACTTTAACGATTTTGATGAAATTTTGCACCCTTCTGTTTTCGGGCACGAAAAGACCATTGGGATGGGTCTCGTGTTCGAGAAAATTCCATTAGTGGGTCATTTTTGGTCATAATGGGTCAGGGTCAAGTTAATTATATCTAGAGAAGGGCTCAATCGATTTTGACCAAATTTCACATCCAAACGTTTTTCGACACTAAGAAACTATCGGGCTAGGTCAATTGTTCGAGAAACTTCGATTAGTGGGTCATTTTTGGGTCACTATGGGTCAACCGAAGTCACATGTTCGAGAAAATTCGATTAGGCGGTCATTTTTGGGTCACCGTAGGTCAAGCTAAGTTTATCTAGATAACTTTTTTAACGATTTTGACGAAATTTTGCACCCTACTGTTTTCAGGCACGAAAAGACCATTGGGATGCGTCTCGTGTTTGAGAAAATTCTCTCGTGTTCGAGAAAATTCGATTAGTGGGTCATTTTGGGTCATTTTGTGTCATTTTGGGTCAGGGTCAAACTAATTACATCTAGAGAACGGCTTAGTCGATTTTGATGAAATTTTGTATCTAACCATTTTCGGGCACGAAAAGATCATTGGGATGGATCGCGTGTTCGAGAAAATTCGATTAGTGGGTCATTTTGAGTCAGGGTCAAGCTAATTACATCTAAAAAAATGGCTCAAGACATTTTCACAAAATTTTTTAATATACGGCCGTTTCTGGTAATAAGAGGACCATTGGGCTAAGTCACATGTTCGAGAAAATTCAATTAGTGGGCCATTTTGGGTGACAATGGGCCAGGGTTAAGCTAATTGAATCTAGAAACATGCTCAAAACATTTTGACCAAATTTTATATTACCTATACCGTTTCTGGGCATGAGAACAGAATTGGGCTAAGTCACATGTTCGAGAAAATTCGATTAGTGGGTCATTTTTGGTCACAATGGCTCAGGGTCCAGCTAATTGTACCTAAAAAAAAGGCTTAAACGATTTGGAATAAATTTTGTATTCTATCGTTTTTGTGCTCGAGAAGACAATTGGGCTAGGTCACGTGTTCGAGAAAATTAGATTAGTGGGTCAATTTGGGTCGTAATGGGTCAAGGTCAAGCTAATTATATCTAAAAAACGGCTCAATCGATTTTGACCAAATTTCACATCTAACCGTTTTTCGATACGAAGAAACTTTTGGGCTAGGTCACATGTTCGAGAAACTTCGATTAGTGGGTCATTTTTGGGTCACTGTGGGTCAAGCCAATTTTATCTAAAAAACGGCTCTAACGATTTTCACTAAACTATATATTCTACAATTTTGGATTACGAGAAAACTATTGGGCTAAGTCACATGTTCGAGAAAATTCGATTAGTGGGTCATTTTTGGGTCACCGTGGGTCAAGCTAAGTTTATCTAGATAACTTATTTAACGATTTTGACGAAATTTTGCACCCTACTGTTTTCGGGCACGAACAGACCATTGGGATGGGTCTTGCTTTCGAAATAATTCGATTAGTGGGTCATTCTAGGTCATAATGGGTCAGGGTCAAACTAATTATTTCTATCGATTTCGACGAAATTTTGTATTTTACCATTTTCGGCCATGATAAGACCATTGGGCTAGGTCACGTGTTTGAGAAAATTCGATTAGAGAGTCATTTTGGGTCGTAATTGGTCAATGTGAAGCTAATTATATCTAAAAAACGGCTCAATCGATTTTGTCCAAATTTCACATCCAACCGTTTTTCGACACGAAGAAACTATTGGGTTAGGTCACATGTTCGAGAAACTTCAATTAGTGGGTTATTTCTGGGTCACTATGGATCAAGCCAAATTTATCTAAAAAACGGCTCTAACGATTTTCACTAAAATCTATATTCTGCAGTTTTGGATTACGAGAAAACTATATGGCTAAGTCACATGGTCGAGAAAATTCGATTAGTGGGTCATTTTTGGGTCACCATGGGTCAAGCTAAGTTTATCGATATAACTTTAACGATTTTGACGAAATTTTGCACCCTACTGTTTTCGGGCACTAAAAGACCATTGGGATGGGTCTCGTGTTCGAGAAAATTCCACTAGTGGGTCATTTTTGGTCATAATGGGTCAGGGTCAAGTTAATTATATCTAGAGAACGGCTCAATCGATTTTTACCAAATTTCACATCCAACCGTTTTTCGACACAAAGAAACTATTAGGCTAGGTCAATTGTTCGAGAAACTGCGATTAGTGGGTCATTTTTGCGTCACTATGGGTCAAGCCAATTTTATCTAAAAAACGGCTCTAACGATTTTCACTAAACTCTATATTCTACAGTTTTGGATTACGAGAAAACTATTGGGCTAAGTCACATGTTCGAGAAAATTCAATTAGTGGGCCATTTTGGGTCACAATGGTCCAGGGTTAAGCTAATTGAATCTAGAAACATGCTCAAAATATTTTGACCAAATTTTACATTACGTATACCGTTTCTGGGCATGACAAGAGAATTGGGATAAGTCACATGTTCGAGAAAATTCGATTAGTGGGTCATTTTGGGTCACAATGGGTCAGGGTCCAGCTAATTGTATCTAAAAAACGGCTTAAACGATTTGGAATAAATTTTGTATTCTATCATTTTTGTGCTCAAGAAGACCAGCGGGCTCGGTCACGTTCTCGAGAAAATTCGATTAGTGGGTCATTTTGGGTCGTAATGGGTCAAGGTCAAGCTAATTATATCTAAAAAACGTCTCAATCGATTTTGACCAAATTTCACATCTAACCGTTTTTCGATACGAAGAAACTTTTGGGCTAGGTCACATGTTCGAGAAACTTCGATTCTGGGTCACTTTGGGTCACTGTGGGTCAAGCCAATTTTATCTAAAAAACGGCTCTAACGATTTTCACTAAACTCTATATTCTGCAGTTTTGGATTACGAGAAAATTATTGGGCTAAGTCACATGTTGGAGAAAATTCGATTAGTGGGTCATTTTTGGGTCACCGTGGGTCAAGCTAAGTTTATCTAGATAACTTCTTTAACGATTTTGACGAAATTTTGCACCCTACTGTTATCGGGCACGATAAGACCATTCGGGTGGGTCTCGTGTTCGAGAAAATTACATTAGAGGATCATTTTTGGTCATAATGGGTCAGGGTAGAGTTAATTATATCTAGAGAACGGCTCAATCGATTTTGACTAAATTTTGTATCTAACCATTTTCGGGCACTAAAAGATCATTGGGATAGGTCTTGCTTTCGAAAAAGTTAGATTAGTGGGTCATTTTGGGTCATAATGGGTCAGGGTCAAACTAACTATATCTAGAGATCGGCTCAATCGATTTTGACGAAATTTTGTATTTTACCATTTTTGGGAAGGATAAGACCATTGGGCTAGGTCACGTGTTCGAGAAAATTCGATTAGAGTGTCATTTTGGGTCGTAATAGGTGAAGGTCAAGCTAATTATATCTACAAAACGGCTTAATCGATTTTGACCAAATTTCACATCCAACCGTTTTTAGACACGAAGAAACTATTGGGCTAGGTCACATGTTCGAGAAACTTCGATTAGTGGGTTACTTCTGGGTCACTATGGGTCAAGCCAATTTTATCTAAAAAACGGCTCTAACGATTTTCTCTAAACTCTATATTCTACAGTTTTGGATTACGAGAAAACTATTGGGATAAGTCACATGTTCGAGAAAATTCGATTAGTGGGTCATTTTTGGGTCACCATGGGTCAAGCTAAGTTTATCGAGATAACTTCTTTAACGATTTTGACGAAATTTTGCACCCTACTGTCTTAGGGCACGAAAAGACCATTGGGATGCGTTTCGTGTTTGAGAAAATTTCATTAGTGGGTCATTTTGGGTCATAATGGGTCAGGGTCAAACTAATTATATCTAGAGAACGGCTCAATCGATTTTGACTAAATTTTGTATCTAACCATTTTCGGACACGAAAAGATCATTGGGATGAATCTCGTGTTAAAGAAAATTCGATTAGTGGGTCATTTTGGGTCAAAATGGGTCAGGGTCCAGCTAATTGTATCTAAGAAACGGCTTAAACGATTTGGAATAAATTTTGTATTCTATCGTTTTTGTGCTCGAGAAGACCATTGGGCTAGGTCACGTGTTCGAGAAAATTCGATTAGTGGGTCATTTTGGGTCGTAATGGGTCAAGGTCAAGCTAATTATATCTAAAAAACGGCTCAATCGAATTTGACCAAATTTCACATCAAACCGTTTTTCGATATGAAGAAACTTTTGGACTAGGTCACATGTTCGAGAAACTTCGATTAGTGGGTCATTTTGGGGTCACTGTGGGTCAAGCCAATTTTATCTAAAAAACGGCTCTAACGATTTTCACTAAACTCTATATTCTACAGTTTTGGATTACGAGAAACTATTGGGCTAAGTCACATATTCGAGAAAATTTGATTAGTGGGTCATTTTTGGGTCACCGCGTGTCAAGCTAAGTTTATCTAGATAACTTCTTTAACGATTTTGACTAAATTTTGCACCCTACTGTTTTCGGGCACGAAAAGACCATTGGGATGAATCTCCGTGTTCGAGAAAATTCGATTAGTGGGTCATTTTGGGTCAAAATGGGTCAGGGTCCAGCTAATTGTATCTAAAAAACGGCTTAAAATATTTGGAATAAATTTTGTATTCTATCGTTTTTGTGCTCGAGAAGACAATTGGGCTAGGTCACGTGTTCGAGAAAATTCGATTAGTGGGTCATTTTGGGTCGTAATGGGTCAAGGTCAAGCTAATTATATCTAAAAAACGGCTTAGTCGATTTTGATTAAATTTTGTATCTAACCATTTTCGGGCACGAAAAGATCATTGGGATGGATCGCGTGTTCGAGAAAATTCGATTAGTGGGTCATTTTGAGTCATTTTGGGTCAGGGTCTAACTAATTATATCTAGAGAACGGCTTAGTCGATTTTCATTAAATTTTGTATCTAACCATTTTCGGGCACTAAAAGATCATTGGGATGGGCCACGTGTTCAAGAAAATTCGATTAGTGGGTCATTATGGGTCAGGGTCAAGCTAATTACATCTAAAAATGGCTCAAGACATTTTCTCAACATTTTATAATATACGGCCGTTTCTGGTAATGAGAGGACCATTGGATTAAGTCACATGTTCGAGAAAATAAATTAGTGGCCCATTTTGGGTCACAATGGGCCAGGGTTAAGCTAATTTAATCTAGAAACATGCTCAAAACTTTTTGACCAAATTTTATATTACGTATACCGTTTCTGGGCATGAGAAGAGAATTGGGCTAAGTCACATGTTCGAGAAAATTCGATTAGTGGGGCATTTTGGGTCACAATGGGTCAGGTTCCAGCCAATTGTATCTAAAAAACGGCTTAAACTATTTAGAATAAATTTTGTATTCTATCGTTTTTGTGCTCGAGAAGACCATTGGGCTCGGTCACGTGTTCGAGAAAATTCGATTAGTGGGTCATTTTGGGTCGTAATGGGTCAAGGTCAAGCTAATTATATCTAAAAAACGGCTCAATCGATTTTGACCAAATTTCACATCTAACCGTTCTTCGATACGAAGAAACTTTTGGGCTAGGTCACATGTTCGAGAAACTTAGATTAGTGGGTCATTTTGGGGTCACTGTGGGTCAAACCAATTTTATCTAAAAAACGGCTCTAACGATTTTCACTAAACTGTATATTCTGCAGTTTTGGATTACGAGAAAACTATTGGGCTAAGTCACATGTTCGAGAAAATTCAATTAGTGGGTCATTTTTGGGTCACCGTGGGTCAAGCTAAGTTTATCTAGATAACTTCTTTAACGATTTTGACGAAATTTTGCACCCTACTGTTATCGGGCACGAAAAGACCATTCGGATGGGTCTCGTGTTCTAGAAAATTACATTAGAGGGTCACTTTGGGTCATAATGGGTCAGGGTAAAGTTAATTATATCTAGAGAACGGCTTAATCAATTCTGACTAAATTTTGTGTCTAACCATTTTCGGGCACTAAAAGATCATTGGGATGGGTCTTGCTTTCGAAAAAGTTAGATTAGTGGGTCATTTTGGTTCATAATGGGTCAGGGTCAAACTAATTATATCTAGAGAACGGCTTAGTCGGTTTTGATTAAATTTTGTATCTAAGCATTTTCGGGCACTAAAAGATCATTGGGATGATGGGTCACGTGTTCAAGAAAATTCGATTAGTGGGACATTATGGGTCAGGGTCAAGCTAATTACATCTAAAAATGGCTCAAGACATTCTCACAAAATTTTTTAATATACGGCCGTTTCTTGTAATGAGAGGTCCATTGGGCTAAGTCACATGTTCGAGAAAATTCAATTAGTGGGTCATTTAGGGCACAATGTGCCAGGGTTAAGCTAATTGAATCTAGAAACATGCTCAAAACATTTTGACCAAATTTTATATTATGTATACCGTTTCTGGGCATGAGAAGAGAATTGGGCTAAGTCACATGTTCGAGAAAATTCGATTAGTGGGTCATTTTGGGTCACAATGGGTCAGGGTCCAGCTAATTGTATCTAAAATACGGCTTAAACGATTTTGACCAAATTTCACATCTTACCGTTTTTCGATACGAAGAAACTTTTGGGCTAGGTCACATGTTCGAGAAACTTCGATTAGTGGGTCATTTTGGGGTCACTGTGGGTCCAGCCAATTTTTTCTAAAAAACGGCTCTAATGATTTTCACTAAACTCTATATTCTACAGTTTTGGATTACGAGAAAACTATTGGGCTAAGTCACATGTTCGAGAAAATTCGATTAGTGGGTCATTTTTGGGTCACCATGGTTCAAGCTAAGTTTATCTAGATAACTTTAACGATTTTGACGAAATTTTGCACCCTACTGTTTTCGGGCACGAAAAGACCATTGGGATCCGTCTCGTGTTTGAGAAAATTCTATTAGTGGGTCATTTTGGGTCGTAATGGGTCAGGGTCAAACTAATTATATCTAGAGAACGGCTTAGTCGATTTTGACTAAATTTTGTATATAACCATTTTCGGGCACGAAAAGATCATTGGGATGGATCGCGTGTTCGAGAAAATTCTATTAGTGGGTCATTTTGGGTCATTTTGGGTCAGGGTCAAACTAATTATACCTAGAGAACGGCTTAGTCGATTTTGATTAAATTTTGTATCTAACCATTTTCGGGCACTAAGAGATCATTGGGATGGGTCAGGTGTTCAAGAAAATTCGATTAGTGGGTCATTATGGGTCAGGGTCAAGCTAATTACATCTAAAAAAATGGCTCAAGACATTTTCACAAAATTTTTTAATATACGGCCGTTTCTGGTGATGAGAGGACCATTGGGCTAAGTCACATGTTCGAGAAAATTCAATTAGTGGGCCATTTTGGGTCACAATCGGCCAGGGTTAAGCTAATTGAATCTAGAAACATGCTCAAAACATTTTGACCAAATTTTATATTACGTATACCGTTTCTGGGCATGAGAAGAGAATTGGGCTAAGTCACATGTTCAAGAAAATTCGATTAGTGGGTCATTTTGGGTCACAATGGGTCAGGGTCCAGCTAATTGTATCTAAAAAACGGCTTAAACGATTTGGAATAAATTTTGTATTCTATCGTTTTTGTGCTCGAGAAGACCATTGGGCTAGGTCGCATGTTCGAGAAAATTCGATTAGCGGGAAATTTTGGATCACAATGGATCAGGGTCAAGCTAATTGTATTTAAAAAGCGCTTCAAAACATTTTGACATAATTTTGTACAATGCCGTTTCTGAGCATGATAAGAGCATTGTGCAGGGTCGCATGTTCGAGAAAATTCAATCAATGGGTCATTTTGGGTCATAATGGATCAGAATCAAGCTAACTGTATCTAAAAAACCGCACAAAAGATTTTGACAAAACTTTGTACTACACCGTTTCTGGACGAGATAAAAACATTGGGCTGGGTCGCATGCTCAAGAAAATTCTATTAGTGGGTTATTTTGGTGATAATGGGTCGGGGTCAAGCTAACGGCATCTCAAAAAGGTTCAAACAATTTCGGCAATTTGTTTTGTTATACCGTTTCGCAGTACAAAGGACCATTGAAATAGCTCACATCTGTTAATGAATTTCGGTTAGTGGTTTTTTGAATCAACGTGGATCAAGCTTATTTTACCTAGAAAACGACTAACGATTTTCACTAAATTTTGTATTCCATCGTTTTCAGGCTCGAGAAGAGCATTGTGATGGGTCGGATGTTCGAAAAAACTCGATTAGTGGGTCATTTTGGGTTACTATGTTTCATGGTCAAGCTAATTGCATCTAAAACAGCAAGAATGATTCAGTGGGAAATATATATCGAGATAAACAGAAAGCTAATTTTGACCGAGGTTAGCTCGGTCATTCCTGCTAGTGTACATAATTTAAGTAAACTGAAAGAAAAACAATATATATAATATAGTCTGTTATTTTGTACGTTTTATTTCATTCATCGATACTGACCCTAGTTTATTCCATTGGAAAATAGACGATTGGAAGAAAATTTTTATGGTTCGTTTAATCATATTTGGAAGTTGAGGTATGTTTTTAACGGTGATACGCCCATTTTATTGAAAGTTACTTTTAAAGTTTAATTCTTTTTAATTAAAATGAGTTAGTTTCGTTTCAGTAATGCTAATACTTGGCCATGCGATTCAGTTTTATCGATGATTAAGAAAAAATTTCTCGGACAAACATAAAAAGAGGAAAAGTAACTTCCAGGTTTCTTCTTCAAAATTGTTAAAACTACATTTATTTATTTAAAATTAAATTTTCTTTTTTTAATAGTAGAACAATGTTTCTTTTTTTCCTCTTTTATTATTTTCATGTTCTTCTACAAAGATAACTTGTCTTTATAAGACAGAATTTTGTTCAAAATAGCCATTGAGATACAAAGGTTTTTATAGTTCTGTACAAATAACAAAACTTTTCCCTGTTCGTCTTTGCGTTACAGTTACCGATATTGTTTAGTTCAGAGTTGGGCAAATTTGTAATCTCAATTGTCCGCAATGTAATTACAAGTTAATTGTATGTAATTGATTAAAGCTACATACATTCAAACGCAGAAATTTTGTCAAATATTGGATGGGACCGGTTCCGGACGCTGTGCTGCAACAATTGTTTACGACATGTAATTTTAACTATAATTAATTACATACAATTAAATTGTAATTACAAATTTGCCCAACTCTGGTTTAGTTCAAATAAACCATTTAGAAATGCCATATTTGGGCAACAAATGAACACTTGTTCGTAAAGTAACTCAACTCGAAAAACATATTTGAGGTATTAGTACGACTAAAAAGAATATTCCCAATATGTCATTAGAAGCACGTTTATATATTTTTTATAAATGGGCGAAATCGAAGGAATTCTTCAAATCTTCTGTTATGCAGTTCTATTATCTTCGAGATTTCAACGAATAGGTTGCAACGTCGCTCATGCTATTTGGCAATCTATAAAAAGAACTTGGTTTCATGGTCGAGGACGTTTTCAGTTTTTGAGTTTTTTTAGTTGCGTCATTTTATGAATAAGTGAAACAGATAGTCTATTAATTTTCTTCATTTGTAAATATAAATGAGTAGCTGTGCTCTCAATTAGAAAACGTTAAACGTCGTTACTGTCTCTTTCGACGACCCCTAACTAAATATGTGTCTTCAAACTTGTTATCTGAAAATTGTTTCACACCACAAATTCTGAAAGGTAACCTTCGCCTTATTAAGTCCAAAGTTTCTGTCATTAAATAAATATATTTTTTCTATTTTAAAATTGTGGTAGCTTTGTGAACAGCGGGCCACATGTTGAAGACCCGTATTTTAAAGTAAACTATTTCCAAAATTGCATATAGCTTCACAAATATTTATAGAGGAAGTAAAACATAAAAACAATTTAATGCTTTCGCGACATGCTTGTGCATTTTGATACACGTGTTGGACATTGGCGTAGAGGGGGAATTCTGACATGAATACCATGATTTGAGAAAGTTTTCAACTCCTAATATATTCCCTTCACTACTCCAGTGTATTTTACATTTACAAAGGAAATGTAAGTACAGCATCAGAAGTGGCTTAGTATGTTAAAAGCTAAATTAAGCATTTAATCTGCTAAATATATGCTCAGCTTATGAACCTAGAACTTTAAGATAATTTTGTGAAAGAACATTTATTCTAAATTACGGAATTCAGCGAAACTGCCTGATTTCTAAAGACATGTGTGGTCCGAATGATTGAGAAAAAGCTTTAAAGATATCATCGGTTGAAGTGGGAAGGCGTGAAATAAGCGACAAGGTAAACGCCATACAGATAGCAGCAGCTGTGAAGAAAGACATGAAACAAGTGATGGCGTATCATATTACAAAACAGCAAATCCAGACGATTCGGCTAAGATAAGATGAGTTCACAGAGAAAAGTCAAATAGAGAGTCGAAAAAAAATGAAACTGAATACTAAGAGTTTATATCAAAGGAGAAGATTAACTCAAAGCTTTTTACTCTAGATTATATCTTCATCTTTCTCACCTTTTTGACCAAACAGTTTAACCAAGGAAATTGTACAAACGACTGAACAGGACTGTCAAACAGCCGAAGTTGGTGCAGTAATGTTATGCTTAAATCTTTTGTATAAATGAAAGAACCCATTGACACTTTTGAACGTATTTCGGCTTGGTGTGTGTGTGTGTGGGGGGGGGGGGGGTCGTGCATTTTTGAATTCGCATGAAAAATATGTTGGTTCACATACTCGTCTCGAAATCTCACAGTTGCTACGGAAGTAAATGGTGCAGTTTTCATTTTCAGTGGCAGACAGGGCCTTTTGAAACTTAACTGAATACCACTTTACTGGCCCGTGGTTCTCTGTCTGTCGTTTTAATTTCTCTTCAATGTTGGGAATACCGTCTTCTAAAAATAATCGCAGATTATGTTGATTTTCCGCAGTGGGAAAAATGACGAATGTTTTCAAAACGTTTTTGAATTGCTCTTCCGCATCACTTGGTTCGGACACAGTATTTTCATCAAAATTTCCTTGGGGTGGTGATGAGTTAAATCTTTTTCTTTTAGATGGCTGAGAGACTTCATCATTGACGGGAATATTAGCTGTCTGGTACCGATTTTTTATGCAGCACGAATTCTCGTGTTTCTTCCAAAGAGACAACGTTTGATAAGTTTTGCCACAGAACATACATTTTTTCAACTCAACAGTATTTTTATGAACGCGAAGTTCATGATCTTTTAGATATCGAAGCAGTTTAAAGGATTGTTCCACATTCTTCATCATCTTATTGGATGCCTCCGTCGCTATTAGCATGCAATGGTTTCTTGAACTTATCAAGTACGAAAACTCTTTACCGCACACCTCGCATTGTTATGATTTAGTCTAAAATTAAAGTAAAAATAAATAAGAGTTTAATTTTTCTATTTTAAATTTTAAGAATACGCTTCTGTTTTAAAATAACACTGTCATTTTCTGAGACTGTATTTTACATTACTGAAGCATCTTTTGTACTGAATCATTTGTACTATTAGGGGATCTAGCGATTGCAAGGTGTTAACTGGGGCCAACATAATGTGATGATTCATGAAGAAAGTGTGACGCAACGGAAGCAAAACCCATCGCAGTACTGGTTTCCTCGACCGATAAAAGCCATTCATCAATAAAGTTAAGGGGGGGGGGGGGGGTGGAGAATAATAATTTTTCTACATTTATTAAAAATCGTTCATCTTAACATATTACTCCTAACACACACATCTATAAATACATAAATTTTTAAACACCTCTTCGAAATATTTTTAGATAGCACATTGAAAAGAGAATGAAAGGTACACGTAGAAATACATGAATTTAAATTATAATTTAATAATAATTTAATATAATTTAATATGATAGTTATAATATAATAATACTATAATAATAAAATAGTTAAAAATAATTATTTTTAAAAATAGACACAAAAACAAATCTTGTTGCAAGCAAATTTATAGACATTGTAATTTTTTAATTAAAATTATTTCACCTAAGCAAGAAAAAATAGTCACACATAAATTAAACACTTTTTATTTAATTCAATTCATATTTACTACCTCAAAAATTAATATTTGTTTGTTTGTTTTTTAAGCTTTTATGTTAAGAAATATATTAAAACATATATAGTATATTATATCCATTTCTCGTTTAAACGTAATTCATTTAAGTGACAAATAATAATAATCCTTTTTAACATATCCTCTTTATTTAAAGCATAGCGGTAACATCGTTCGCAGATAAACAATTCTTAAATTAGTTCATTTAATCAAAATTTTTTGTTATTCACATATACTTTCACGAAATATACAGGGTTGTTATAATTAAAGTTCGCCTATTCAGAAGGCTCTAGAGCCGATTCTATGGCTCCAAACGAAACAAAATTTCACTAGTACGTAGTTGAAGAGATGCGCTCTGCGAAAATCGAAAAAAAAAATTAGTTACATTTTTCGTCAGTAGGTGGCGCTACGCCAATATTTAAGGCGATGTTTGCAGATTTATTATATCAATTTCAGTCAATCCAGACGAAGCACTCAAATTTAAAAGTTTCAACAAACTTCGAGGAACTGCGAATTGTTATAATTAAAGTTCACCTAATCAGACAGCTCTAGAGATGAACTATGACTCCAGACAATACAGAAAAATGAATATAATTTCTTATGATGTAATCTGCATCAACAAAAATAAAACATGTCGCTCGGCAACGAGGAAATAACGAAGAATAACATTACGCATGCTCAATGAATCCTGCACCATTTTCAATAACGCATTTCATTCTCAGAATTGTGATTTCTACAGCATTGCATAAACTGTCCTGGGAGAGTGAGCGAATGTGAAGTCTAATACTGTCTTTCAGATCAGAGATTGTCTGACATCTGTTTTTAGATACAGAATCTTTCAAAAATCCCCACAACCAAAAATCGCATGGTGTTAGATCAGGGGATCGTGGTGGCCAGACTGTTTGAAAATAACGACTTATGATGTGGTCTTCTGTAAAATGGCTTGTTAAGAAAGTCCGAACTTCTCTAGTAATGTGCGGTGGTGCACCGTCTTGCATAAACACGATATTTTGAAGGCAGCCTCGCTGTTGCAGCTCCGGAATCAGAAAATTTGACAACATATTGAGATATCTTCTCCCATTTACGGAACATGTAATGGGTTCTGTGGATGTTAGTTCCTCAAAAAAATATGACCCTATCATAAACGTAGCTGTGAAACCGCACCACGCGGTCACTTTAGCTGCATGCAGTGGAACTTCTTGGACAACATTAGGATTCTCTTTCGCCCAAATTCGACAGTTGTGTGTGTTCACTTGTCCGTTTAAATAAAAATGCACTTTATCAGTCCATAGAATATTCCAGGGCCAAGAATTTTCCACATTCATTCGTGCAAGAAACTGTAGTGAAAATGATAGCCGACTTTCGGTATCACCCTGTATTAGTTGGTGCACCCTCTGAATCTTGTATGGATAGTAGCGCAAAATTTGACGCATCGCTTTTCTCACAGTGAAAATCGGCATATCGACTTCATTCGCAATAGCTGGCACACTTCCATTACCAAATGATGACTGGCTTGCTAAATCCACGGCAGCAGTAGCAATATCTTCAATGCTAGAAATGTCTACCTTTTTTCGTCCTCTGTCAGGAAGAATGTCGAGTTATCCTGTTTCCTCGAACTTTTTAATCATTTTGTGAACTCCACGATCCGACATTGGTCCACGTCTAACATCTTTTAGTTTCCGGAATTCTCGAAGAGCTGCAGCTGCGTTGCTGTTATTTTGATAAAATAACTTTACAAGAAGTGCCTTTTCTTTCAAAGTTACCATTCTCCATAAAGCATAGATTGAAATGCTTTTTAGAAACAATCAACTGTTCCAGGGTCAAAGAAATCACAGACACACTTTATAAGCATGTTTTAAATCGTCAGGTGGTTAGAAGGGTATTTCAACTTTTCGAAGTTGCGACGTCACTTTGACGTCGTTCGTCGAAAGTTTGAATAAAATGTGATCTTTTTCAAGCGTGGGGTGAAATTTTGTGATTTTGTGTGTTTCATCTGGATTGACCGAAATTGATATAACGAATCTGAAAAAAGTTTACTTTTACCAACTGTGAAATAAAATTTGCTGTATTTTGTTTTTTACAAAATAAAGGAATCTGCAAATATCGGCTTAAATATTGACGCAGCGCCACCTATTGACAAACATTTTAACTATTTTTTTTCGATTTTAGCAGAGCGCATCTCTTCAACTACGTACTAGTGAAATTTTGTTTCGTTTGGAGCCATAGAACCGGCTCTAGAGCCTTCTGAATAGGCGAACTTTAATTATAACAACCCTGTATATTAAAACATATTTTGTATATAAAAAGATATTCAGTATATGTATATTAAAACATATTTAGCATATAAAAACCCTTTCAATACATCATTTCTGGTTTAAACTTTATTCATCAAAGTGAAAAATAAAATTACTTTTTAAGATAATCTGTTTAATAAATCATGACTTAAAATTTAATTTCAGTCAAAGCAAATCTCTAACGTAATTTTTAAAGAAAACATTTTGCTAAAACACTTTTTAATAAACATTTCTTAAATTACTTCACTTAAGCAAGAAAAAAAATATTCAAACATTAATCGAACACTTTTATTTATTTCAATTCATAATGCTTCCTGTTTATCTTTCAAACTTTTATGCAAGAAAAAATCGTCATTCACACATATATTTTTTTAAGAAATACAAAGTGGCGCTAACATGATGGTGAAAAACGTATTTCGATAATTACATAACGTAATGAGTAATCGCCTACTTAAATTTATTCATTAAGATGAGATTTCACGGGGAGAAACCGTGAAGCGGCTTATTAAAATCGGTGCTGGCTGTAGTGGCGGACGAGGTGGTCAAATGCTCTAGGCCCCACCCGAAGTATGTGAAACCTATTCAGCTAAACATTACTTTTGAGTTAAAATAAACTCAAGAATTTAATAGTTTTAATGTATATTATGAATGCAAAATCAATTTAAACTTTCTAGTTTCAACTCGCGTGAGAAAAAGACCTCACAAAAAACTCATCCACCAGTAGTTTTCCAACTGCCACTATTGTTTGAAAATGCATGTTTCATTGTTTAAAAAACATCGCTATATTTAATAAAGTAAAAAAAATCTCATTATAAACAAATAAATATTCTTCTTAAAAAGCAACTATAAGACGTTTGTTTTACTTCATCTAATATTTACTCCATGCAGAAAAGCATTTATCTATCTATAGATGAAAAGATTTATTCTTTTAAAAAATCCTTTTCTTTTCGTAAAAGTTACCTTTTTTATTTGAAAAAAAAAAAAAATGGGTATTGGTGTTTTTGTTATGACCGATTACCTACGTGACGGATATAGGCCAAAGGGGGATGGATCGCTCTCCGGTGGTGGGGGTGGGGTATTTCTAAGGGAACTTAACTCGTATTTACGCAAGCTAGGCCAGGTTAAAAAAAAAATCATTGAAAAGTCTGAACGGCTAAGCCGATATGAACGCGAAATGCGTTTGATCCCAGCACCCCCCATCTAATTTGTGAGAGCAGAAGATCTCAGCTGATGATTAAGTCGAAAAAATAAGATAAGTAGATATACGTTATAAATATAAACTTACGTTTAAAATGATAAATTTTTTCAGGAACATTGAAGATAACACTCACGAATTTTCCACAAGAAAACTTGTAATACGTACATTTTTCTATCTTAAAATAGTATATCCAAGCATTTAATTAAAAAATATTTTTCTGATAATTTTAAAAATTGTTTTATATGCATAATATCCTAAAATATGGTTAGAAACTGAATAATACACAAAACAGTTGTATATTTTTAAATATTTCATGTTTGATTCAAAAATATACATAAAATTGTTATAAAAGAGACATCAGCTAAACATAAAAACATATGGCTTATATTAATTTCTACTTTTAAAAAAAGCATCGCCTAAATCTAAAATATGCCTAGGTAAATATGCAGCTCCCATTTCTATCATCCGTTTTAAAGAATTTTACCTTTCGGTAGTCTAAATAGACTGTCTCCTGTTATCGTTAACATCTGCAAAAATAAATTCTTAGAATGTAACTAGCAAAAGTGTATACAATTTTCTTTTATAGAAAGATGGGTTTTTTTATATTTAGATTTGTCAGACAATTTTTATGGTTACTTACTGAATGATTCTTAAACGTTTTCTCCTGTTACTCCTTTAAGATCTCATTATTATTATTATTATTATTATTATTATTTAATTTATGAATAAGCCGATTACATTTTGTTTGATATCGTGTGGATACAATTGCATAAACTCTATATATTCTTCCGGGCTGATTTGATTAAAGGACCTCAAATACATTGTCAAAAGTGAGTGTTACTATTTTATAAAAGACATTTGGTGCAGTTTTTAGTGTGTAACCCCCCCCCCCCCGCCTCCCCAAAGCCTAATCTCTCTATAGCGTTGCAATAGTTAATAGTACACATTATTACCAATCCATTGGTAACAATATCAATTTTATAAGGCAATTTGTGGCAGAATTAGGGGGTATACTTTTTTCCTTCCACGACTGTACATTAAAAGAAAATAAAATCCTATTCGCAAAATAATCGCTAGGGTTCACTTTTTTCTTTTCCTTTTCTTTTTTTTTTTCTCCTTGAAGGACAATAACTCATATGCCCTTTGTTACGGATTCTCAGGAATTCTTACAAAGGGTCATTGTCAACAAAGCAATTTGAACATTATATATTTTTGAAAATTAATATATTTTTTTCTCTTTAAAATTGGATTCTATTGTATTTAGATAATGTCTCTAAATAATAAAATACAATCAGAAAACGTTTTTCTAATGCTAAACACACAAAAATAAAATTTTTAATTTCAAGTAGGCAGGGGAATGACATTTTATGCAGAGAAATAACAAACAGGTATAACTACAAACTATTTCTTTTATTTCACAAAACGTGATAGTAAGTAATAAGAAAACATTATTAGAAACTATAAATTACACCTCACAAGTTGTTTTATTTAAAAAAAAGGGGGGGGGGGGGATCTCAAACGTAAAGTTTATCGGCCCGAGATCCATATGGTATGGGTTCAGTGATTTTTTTTCTCTTATATCGTCGGACCTATATAAGGATAAATCACGCTAGGCGGGTCACTTATTTATTTTTTTTGTTATGTTTCGTTTTAAATTTCGTTAAACAATCCTTTTTTTTTTTTTTTTTTTTTTTTTTTTTTTGACACATTTTGGAATTTGCATCGTCTTTCACAAATCCTATAACTTTATTTGTTAATTTATTTGTAATAAAAAATCCAGTTTTGTTCGACCGTATTTCAAATCATAAAACTCTTTTAGCTTGTGCACGGTCAAACTCGATCCCTTATACGGCCGTAACAAACAGTCAAAACCCCTTTGTTTTCGGGGAATCATACTTTCGCTCCGGAGAATTGCAGGGGGCGCTTTTAACTACTGTGCCTAATCGGAAATTTCGTTATCTTTCTCTACTCTTCCTACTCTACTCTTGTGTTTTTTTTAGGTATAACTTGATTGAAAGTGTGATTTTTGATTTCTTTATTTAGTAAAAAATGGTTCATTGGTGTGTTCTATATTGTACTTCCGATTCGCTGAAAAAAATTCCAGGAATTTCTTTCCATGAATTTCCTTCAAATTTGGACTTAAGAATTAAATGTTTTTATCAAAAAATTCTTTCTCAAGAAATTTTTTAAAGTTTGCTTAATTTTCATTTTATGATTTTTACTGTATATTTTATTGCAAAAATTCTCAATGTTTGAAATATAACCAAGAAATTGAACGTGCATATATCTACAGATACATTTATCTATATGAGTATGGTAAATAACCTTACGAATTAATGTTTTTAAATTCTGAAAAAAATATTCTGTAATTTCTAACCAGTGTTCTAAACCTTCTGCAAAAGCTATTCTGGGATGAATGGAGTATATAATATTGAAAGAAAATAAACGACTTATTGATTCTCTAAAATTATTCTCTTATTTATTTATTTTGTTTCCTTGTATTTCATGATCACAACCACAATTTACTGAAAATCGTTCGCAATGCACAGATATATATATATATTGCAAATAATTAAGAATCGTGTAAATATCCATGTTTTGAAAAAAAAAAATCGATATAATTTGATTGCCGGATATTGGCGAAAAGGCTTGCTTATTTTGTCGATATTATGAAGCATGTAAATATATTTTTATTTTTATCCTGTAGTTTAATACCATGACTGTCCGAAGATAAAATATTCAATTTTATATGTAAGTGTGTTGATTTTCTATATCTATATGCTTGTAATTTCAGATCAACACATACAATGGCGAAATGCCAAATTTATTGAAAATTGTTTGCAATGCACATATATCTATATTTTTTAAATAATTAAGAATCGTGTAAGTTTCCATGTTTAAAAGAAAAAAAATTGATATGATTTCTTGCCGGATGTTGGCGAAAAGGTTTGCTTATTTTGTTTATATTATGAAACATGTAAATATATTTTGTTTTTATCGTATTAATACAATGACTGTCCACAGTTAAAATATTTAATTTTATATGTAAGTTTGTTATTTTTCTATATGCTTGTATATTTCAGATCAACACATTTAATGGCCAAAATTATTGAAAATTGTTTCCAAATGTTACATATATCTATATTTTTTAAATAATTAAGAATAGTGCAAAATAATCGATGTACTGAATATTGTGTAGATATTAAAAAAAAAAAGAAAAAAAAAAGGTATTATGTTTTTTATACTATGACTGTCCAGAATTCGAATATTTGATTTTACAATTTCCCTTAAAATAAAATTATTTTTTTATTTTTTTTCCTAAACATAATAGAAATCTATAATAATTATTATTTTTCTATTTCCCAATACACTTCATCTTCTGTACCTCCAATGTTTAAAATTATTGAAACAATTGTCCGCAATCAACTTTATATACCTATATTTTCATCCGAAGTATGGTGTAAAAATAATTAAATGTTCTAAAAAGTTATCCTGATTTGAGTAGAGTTTGGTTTTTTGAAAAAGTTTTGGTTAATTTTCTATTTTGAAACTAATAAATATTATTAAAAAAAACTTTTACTGTGTAATTTACGGTCATAATTCTCAATGTTTCAAATAATCAAGAATTTAAATGTAAATAAAAGTAAAAATTTGCTTATAATTTTTGTTTTTAATGTTATAGTAGAGTGTTAATTAAAATATTTTTAATTGCTTAAAGCATTGGATTTATTTATCTCTAAATCTTTTAGTTTTTCCTGTTTATAGTATAAAGAACGCCGAGGGAAAATATACATATAATATATATCTTTTATAACGCATATAGAGCGAGGTTTTACGTATTTTTATATGTAAAAGTAACATTTAATAAGCATTACTTACAGTAGAGAAACTCTATTTACAGTAAGTATTCACGCCATCTGCCGGTGAGAGTAGAACATTAATGATTCCGAAACTAAGGGGAATGGACCATATTCTCCCTTTTGGTTCGAGACTACAAAAATTCGTCTGCTTGGGAATAACATTCATAACCGCGTCATTGAAAGGCATTGTGGTTAGAAAATTTATGCTTTTATTTCATTTTCATACGAACTTTTAGACTATTTCAGTGACAGGTATGAGTTATACATGAATTCTTTTCTCTATTTTAAAGCAATTGCATGCACATTTTTCATCTTATTTATAAAATGAAAATTTAAAATTTTTATTAATAAGTATGTATGGATTTTAATTAGTATGTATATAAGTATTGATCGAAAATAATTCGTACAGAATAAATCTGCAGTGTTTTACGCATGCATTTATCTGTATTTATGCTGCATCAAATGACACAATAACGAAACAAACGCGCTAGCCGCTATTTTTATACCACGTGATTCCCCGGGGCTGACGTACTGGGCTACCGTGGTTGAAAGTCACGTGACAGTCGCGGTCTTACCCAATATGCACTGACGCGCAGCTATACACAAAGCAATTCGATTACATTGTTTTTTAACGGTTGTGTGTTTATTACCCTCTTATCAAATGATAGATATAAACGCAATTTTCATTGCGATTCTCATAATTTATTGTTTTCTGTGAAACTGATATTATTTAGTAACGTCTCATGGACAAATTATGATGTGATCCCGGACCCGGCTGTGTTAAAGACATCAACTGAATGTAAGTATTAAACATTTTTCCATTTTAGACCTATGCATTGATATGATTGTGTAAGCTTTGTATGCTTTAAATATACGTAAATAGCGTTTATTTTGAATGAATTTATCCTTTCCTACACTATTTATTTTAAATTAATTTGTCCCTTCCTGCACTATTTATTCTAAAAGCTGTTCACTTATTAATGTAAGCAATATAGGAACAAAGTTTTTCTCAAGCTCGTGTTATTTTTAAGTATTCAATAAGTAGAATTAATATCATTGGTGTACTAAATACCAATGATTTTAATACGGACAGATTTTAATATTATATATTAAAATAATCATTAGTAAGACGTCTGTGTAAAATTTTGTATTTACGATGATTTCTAGATTACAAAGAGCTCGGTTGATTTTTGTTTGTTTATTTATTTATTTATTTTTTACTTTCGACAGCATTATAGTTGGTTACAAATTGTTTTATTTAATATACTTAAAATGATGTCGGTGTTTTTAACTTTTTATAAGATTTTACAATCATAATCCAGCTGCCAGGGAAAATTTTTGGTGAATAAATATCAATTTGTATATATTCTCTGTGCTAAAACTGTTTTAGTTTCGTTTTTAACTATTATGCTCTGATGTAAATACTGAGCACGTTTAGTATTTTTAATCAACGTTTTGCATGTTTATTAATAAAATACTTATTTTAGGACTAAAGCTTTTCAAGATTTTATATTTAAAATAAAATAGAAATCTGATGATCGTGTATAATTTTCGTGCATAAATATTGATAGGTACTTAAGGTATAAAGATTCTGTTCGAAAAAAAAAATCTCTCATTTCTTTTTCCTTCTTTCGACAATCTTTTATTTTCTAACCCAATAATTAAAAATTGTGCTGTAGCTTTAAAATTTTTGTATGTTAAATAAATAATTCTTATGTACTATGTTAAATCTCCGTGTATTTATAATGATTATTTCAATGATATAAGTAGCTCAGTTGATTTTTTTTTTCGCTTTTGAAAACATTATACTTCTCTACAATTTATTTTATTTAATATACTTAAAATATGCCAGTGCTTTGAAAAGTTTCCATAAGATTCGACAATCATAAATCCGCTGCTTAGAAAGCAACAAATTTTATAAAATTAAAGGTTGAGTTGGATGGGATCGTAATCTTAAGCCGAGACAATAATGTATTTTGATCAATTTTAATGTTAACACAATTATTTTAATTGGTAATTAAATCATATGAATTGTAATTTTCCAATTGAGTGAAAAAGTGCCTAGGCCAGGTTTTGAACTAGTGACCTTTGGCGTAAACTGCTAGTGCTCTGTTCTGAGCTATCATAGACAAAGCTGGCGTCCACAATTCACTCGCTTAACTTTTTCATGAGAGCATCTTGTTTGTTATCTGAAAATGCTCAACCTTAATACCAGGTGATGGAACTCTAAATAAATGCTGGATACATAATTACACTTGATTAACTTGGAGTTCATTGTTTTTGCTCTTATCAAAAGGTTACCCGAGTGAATTGTGGCCGTCAGGTTTGTCCAGGATAGCTCAGTTAGCAGAACATTGGCAGCTTAAGCCATAGGTCCCTGATTCAAATTTTACTCTGGACACTTTTTTTTTTACTTAGTTATAAAATTATAACTCAATAATCTACTTCGTAAATTGATTTCTTTATAAGAAATAAATTGTTTTGTTCAAAACTGTCGAGGAATTCTTAGCCAAGTGCAGGGAAGGGGCCGGCACCTGGAAAATCTAAACCCCTGCACAATGAAGCTATGGATGAGACGACAGGTGTCAGGTTCAAATAACCGACAAAGGCCCAAAAAATATTTTATATAATATAATATATTTTAAAAAATAAATGCGTATATTTTTTAAAATAGTAATTTTAATAGTTTAACAATTTTGCATATTCCATAGCTGTTATATTAAGAGTGTTCACAGATTTTAAATTTTCTCGTTCAATAATGTACTTCTTTCTAAAAAAAAATCTGAAATCATTTTTATCTGAAGGAGTTGGAACTTACAGGCTGCGAAACATGAAAATTTCAGCCTATAAGTACAAAGAATTGAACATTTTTAATTTTAATTTAGTCATAATACATTCTTGAAGTATAATTGTCTATTCCCTGATGATTACCTTTCAGTGATTAGCATATCGTTAAAAATGATTTAAAATGCTATACATGGCTATATTTTCTGAAAGATCGCATGCATTTGTTAGAAATTCAGACGCACTGTTTGTTTTCTTGTATCTTCATTAGATTAGCAAATGTTATGCATTTACGAATGAAAGTGCATTTGTAAATAATATGTCAGAAAGTAATATTAGGTAGCTTTCATTACAAAAAGCTACCTATTGCAGCCGTTCGGAGGAAAGCAATTTCAAAAAATTTTGGTATATTTTCTTCGATCATGACCACCAGAACCCGAAACCACCCTCCGTTCAAAATTGATATATATATATATATAACCATTAATTAAACATAACCTACCACCATCAAAAACCGTAATATTATGAATTAAAGCTGTAAGCATAAATATATATATATATATATTGGAAATGAGATTGTTTTTGAGTACTGTTTCTCTGTTTTGTACATATTGTATATAAATTTATATTTCATACTCAAGATATTTAATATTAAATTTAATCAAGACTAATTTAATTTCATTTATTATTGATTTTTATATTATTATATTTTCTTATTTTTTGCAAATATTGCATTTTCCAAAAAAATTTTTATATGGCAGTTCTTGGTAAACATCTTGATCCTGGCAAGATACACATAGCATCTATGCAGTGTAGTGCCCGGTACAGGAACAATAACGGGGTTGTTCCTGGATCGTCATCCAGTGACCATTTATACTCTCCCCCTCGACCTTTACTTTTACGTAAGTGTTTAGATGCTCGGTGCAAGACATGTCCATATGCTTCTCAGACACAAATTGTCTCAGATCCGAATTATTCAAATTTTTGTAAAGCATTTAATGTTATTTATTGCATAAAGTGCAACTTATGTAACATGAAATATATAGGTGAAACATCAGGTCCAATTCATAAACGTATCAATCAACATCGTTCAGACTCTAATAAAAACAAAGCAAAAAATCTACAGTCTACAGCTGAAATTGAACATTTTCATAAGCATCAATTTAAAAATACGACAATTGAAATCCTTCAAATTCTAAAAAATAAATCAGAACGGCTTTATATGGAGTCATCATACATGAAATATTACAACACAATTTATCCTTATGGACTTAATAGTGAAATATTTAATCGACCTGTCAAAGTCTTCACATCCATAAATAACACTATTGATTATTCTCCAATTTATCTTACTCTTAATCATAATTTAAATTGTAAAACAACACGAAACAAACGTGGAAAGGGTTCATCACCAGTTGTAGTTTCTAAAAAATATATTACTAAACAAATTAATGATCTTCAAAGTAAATATTTAAAGCATTATAATTGGTTATTAATTCGAAAATACATATTTGCTATTAAAAAGAAACAGATTGTACAACATTTAAATGTATTTCTAAGTAAATCTTTCTCTAAACATTTTTCTGATATTTATTTTGATCTCATTATGACTAGGGTTAATCTTTTAAATATTAATTTACAAAAAAAAAAAAAAAAAAAAAAAAAAAAAAAAAAAAAACATAAAATTCTTAATACGAATACTCAAATGATAATAACTTTTTCAAATCATATATTTAATAAAATTAATATCAATTCTATAATTAACGATAAAAACTGTTATTTTCCTATTAATAATCTTCAAATATCAAAAACCTTTAAATATCCGAATACAATTGGTAGAAAGATTTTTAACTACAATACATTTTCAAAAAATACATCTGCTGCAAGTAATTTTCCGTGTAAATGCAATGACCCATATCTAAAAAAATATATAAACAATGATCATGGACATATAATCACTGGAAATCTTAATATTGTTAATGATTTTAAATTGAAAAAACTAATGGGTTTTGGTACTAAATATAGACTTCCATCTAAATTTACTGTTAAATCTATTATCAAACAGTTTACATATGATATAGATATTTTTATATATAAAATTTCAATCTATTACAATAAACCTATTGCATATTTTAATCAATGGAAAATATTAGTAATTGAAAAATTAACTATGACTTTAAAAAATAATATTTCTGATTTGGTTTCTATTAACACAAAGCATTTTTTCCAACAAATTACTAAATTACAAAAAAACTACGTTATTACATATGTAGACAAATCTCCTAATAATTATGCAATCATATGTAAATCTTATTATCACCAACTTCTTACAACCTGTATTTCTTCTAATAAATCTTTTCAAAAAACTAATGAAAATGTAATCGTAAATAATCGTAAAATTCAAAGTTATTATAAACTATTAAATATTCTATCTACTAACTTTAATTATCCTTATTTAGTTCTTATTCCCAAATTTCATAAAACTCCAATTAAATTTAGGACTGTAACTATTGGTTGCAATACATATAATAATAAAGCCAATAAACTTCTATTAAAAATTCTTAATCAAATATTTATACTTACTACAAACAATGATAATACACATTGTATAAAAAATAGCTATCAACTGGTCAATATTTTAAAACATCTTCATTGTGCATATAATATAACGACATATGACTTCAAAGATCTTTTTAATAATATAGACTTATTAGATTTACATAATATTATAAATGCATTATTTAAAAAGTATTATAAAAAACTGGAATTACCATCTAATATTGATATAGCATATTTTAAATCATTAACAAACTTCATTATATATAATAATTATATATTGCAAGATAACACATTATATTTACAGCACGTTGGTATACCACAAGGTGGTTGTACATCCAGTTTATTATCAGACTTATACTTATATCACTATGAACGTACTTTTACTAATAATAATTTACATTTATATCGTTATATTGATGACATAATTTTAATTGCCACTGATCAATCTAAAATTTCTAAATTTCCAGTTGATTATCCCACTAATTTGGAATTAACGGAAAACCTCTTATCTAACAATACTATTAACTTCTTAGATCTTAAAATTACAATAAAAGACAACAAAACAATAACAGATTTATATGATAAACGTAAAGAATTTAAATTCAAAGTTAATACATTTACAAATTTTAAATCTTGTCTTCATCATTCTGTATATCGAAATATACTACTTAATCATTTATATAGAATAAAATGTTTATGTTCTTCTCATCTAATTAACAATAATATTAAAAAACTAATTTATGATGCATTAAATCATGGTTTTCCAAAAAAAATTCATATATTCATTAATATACAATTAGTACTTACATGATCTTAAAAAAAAAAAAAAAAAAAATTAACACATGCGTAAGCAAAATTACAAAAAAAATTTATAAAATAAAAAAAATATTTATAAAAAATTAAAAACTAAAATGATAATAAAAAATTTCTATAGGATGGTTGGGTGGGTAGATGTTAGAGTACGGAGGAGGGTGGTGTTGTCTGGATAATACGCAATGGTTAATTTTTAAAAAATGATGGGTCTTTAGTATTATTACTACATTTCTAATACGTATTTTATATGGATGTTGATTTGATGTTTTATATGTAATTTGTGACTTTTCTTTTTATTTCAATTCATATTAAATTTAACTTGTTTAACACTAGAACGCCCGGAAATTTTACTCAAGTTTCATAAAAATATTTTTCACCAGAATTTTTATTTAAAATTATTTGACTGATTTTTTTAACGTAAATCTGCGTTTTTAAAATATAACTTATTTTGTGAAAGAATTTCTGGTTACAATTGACATTTAATCATATGGTCGGAGTTGAATCGACTCCTTCCGGGCGTTCTAGTGTTAATCAAATTCAATATTAACTTGTTTTTAAAATTTAGTCTACTCAGGACAATGTCGTATTAATTAATAATAGTATACCATCTTTTTAGTGATTATTATACATATAGGTTTATTTGGTATAACTAATGTTATGCTGTATGTATTAAAATTGGGTAAATAGTTTTTATTATTATTCCTCTATACTTTTTAATATTGTTTTATTTTCAACTTTGTATTCCATGATTAATTATCGGTTTAATTTGTTTTATTGTCACAATCATATTTTTTTTAGCTTTTTTATGGCTAATTATGAAGATAATTCACACACTATATTTGTGATCTTTAGGATATTGGGAATTTTAGAATCTGACAATCTTCTATAAACATCCATTTTTTATTTATTTATTTATTTATTTTCTTTCCTGTTAATTTTTTATATATAATGAAAATTATTCAGGTTTTTCCATTTTATGCCATTTGATGGTGTTCTGTTTTTGTCTTGGGACTATTCTTTTGGTTCTATTGGCTGTTCGGGTACAGGAGAAAAAAATTTCAGCTTTTAGTTTTTTTTCACAGAAAACAACCGATTTGCTTATATCATTGAATTCTGTACTCTTGAAAACGTAATTCAGTATATAAGATTTTAAATTTTTTCGGAATCCATATTCTTCATTTTTTTATTCTTCCTTATTGGTTCTTATAATTAAGTATAAGGTACTTTATTTTATACATACAGTTCTATATTATAGGTTTGTGGCATCCATTTTTGTTATCAATTCATTCACAATAATGTGGCTTTTGATGATGGTCGGTAATGTATATTTAATGGTTATATATATATATATATATATATCTGACCTTTGTCACACTGTAACTCTCGTATTTATTAACCGATTTCGATGTAATTCGGTGTGTACATAGTACATACTAATGTCTCGGCCGAGTTCGTTGGCCAGCTTCATCCGCCCTTTTTTTCAAAATGGCGGTCATTTAAAAATTTTAAAAAAATTTGAAATTTGAAATGTGGTACCAAAAAATTGAAAATGGAAAAATATTTTTTTCTTATGTATTTGACCTTTATACAAAGATTCCGGAGCAGTTTTTGTTTCGTCTATATCTAAAAAATGGCTGAGTTATAGCATTTTGAATTTCTAGCGTGGCTGACATTTTGAAACGTCCTGAATTTTGTCACGCGATAAAAGGCGTATTTATGAGCCGATTTGGATGTAACTTCATTTATACACAGTACATACCAACGTCTCGACTGAGTTCATTGGCCAACTTCATCCGCCATCTTCTTTAAAAATGGCGGCCATTTAAATTTTTAAGAAAAATTTAAATTTGAAATGTGGTACCAAAAAACTGAATATTGAAAAAAATATTTTTTTCTTGTGTGTTTGACCTTGATAAAAAGATTCGGGAGCAGTTTTTGTTTCGTCTATATCTTAAAAAATGGCTGAGTTATAGCATTTTGAATTTCTAGCGTGGCTGACATTTTGAAACGTCCTGATATTTGTCACGTGATAACAGGCGTATTTATGAAACGATTTGGATGTACCTTGGTGTGTACATAGTACATACAAATATCTCGACCGAGTTCGTTGGCCAGCTTCATCCGCCATCTTGTTTCAAAATGGCGGCCATTTAAAAAAAAATTTAAAAATTTAAAATTTAAAATGAGATACCAAAAAATTAGAAAATGAAAAAGATTTTTTTCGTATGTGTTTGACCTTAATACAAAGATTCCGGAACAGTTTTTATTTCGTCTACATCTAAAAAAATTCCTGAGTTATAGCATTTTGAATTTCTATTGTGGCTGACATTTTAAAACGACCTGATTTTGTCACGCGATAACAGGCGTATTTATGAACCGATTTGGATGTAACTTGGTCTGTACATAGTACATACCAATGTCTCGACCGAGTTCGTTGGCCAGCTTCATTCGCCATCTTGTTTCAAAAGGGTTGTCATTTAAAAAAAATTAAATTTAAAATTTAAAATGAGGTATTAAAAAATTGGAAAATGAAAAGGTTATCTTTTAGGTAGCTTTCTTTACAAAAAAGCTACCTATTGCAGCCGTTCGGAGGAAAGCGATTTCAAAAAATTTTGGTATATTTTCATCGATCATGACCCCCAGACCCCGAAACCACCCTCCGTTCAAAATTGATATATATATATATATATATATATATATATCTGACTTATGTCACACTGTAACTCCCGTAATTATGAACCGATTTCGATGTAATTCGGTGTGTACATAGTACATACCAATGTCTCGACCGAGTTCGTTGGCCAGCTTCATCCGCCGTTTTGTTTCAAAATGGCGGCCATTTAAAATTTTTAAAAAATTTTAAAACTTGAAATGTGGTACCAAAAAATTAAAAATGGAAAAATATTTTTTTCTTATGTATTTGATCTTTATACAAAGATTCCGGAGCAGTTTTTGTTTCGTCTATATCTTAAAAAATGGCTGAGTTATAGCATTTTGAATTTCTAGCGTTTAAAACGTCCTGTATTTTGTCAAGCAATAAAAGGCGTATTTATGAACCGATTTGGATGTAATTCAGTGTGTGCATAGTACATACCAATCTCTCGACCGAGTTCGTTGGCCAGCTTCATCCGCGATTTTGTTTCAAAATGGCGGCCATTTAAAATTTAAAAAAAAAATTTTAACTTGAAATGTGGTACCAAAAAATTAAAAATGGAAAAATATTTTTTTCTTATGTATTTGACCTTTATACAAAGATTCCGGAGCAGTTTTTGTTTCGTCTATATCTTAAAAAATGGCTGAGTTATAGCATTTTGAATTTCTAGCGTGGCTGACATTTTGAAACGTCCTGAAATTTGTCACGCGATAAAAGGCGTATTTATGAACCGATTTGGATGTAATTCAGTGTGTACATAGTACATACCAATCTCTCGACCGAGTTCGTTGGCCAGCTTCATCCGCCATTTTGCTTCAAAATGGCGGCCATTTAAAAATTTTTTTAATTTAAATTTGAAATGTGGTACCAAAAAATGGAAAATGGAAAAATATTTTTTCTTATGTATTTGACCTTTATACAAAGATTTCGGAGCAGTTTTTGTTTCGTCTATATCTTAAAAAATGGCTGAGTTATAGCATTTTGAATTTCTAATGTGGCTGACATTTTGAAACGTCCTGAATTTTGTCACGCGATAAAAGGCGTATTTATGAACCGATTTGGATGTAACTTCGTTTATACATAGTACATACCAATGTCTCGAACGGGTTCGTTGGTCAGCTTCATCCGCCATCTTGTTTAAAAATGGTGGCCATATAATCTTTTAAGAAAAATTTAAATTTGAAATGTGGTACCAAAAAATTAAAAATTGAAAAAATATTTTCTTCTTATGTGTTTGACCTTGATAAAAAGATTCGGGAGCAGTTTTTGTTTCGTCTATATCTTAAGAAATGGCTGAGTTATAGCATTTTGAATTTCTAGCGTGTCTGACATTTTGAAACGTCCTGATTTTTCTCACGTAATAACAGGCGTATTTATGAACCGACTTGGATGTACCTTGGTGTGTACATAGTACATACAAATATCTCGACCGAGTTCGTTGGCCGGCTTCATCCGCCATCTTGTTTCAAAATGGCGGCCATTTAAAAAAAATTAAAAAATAAAAAAATTTAAATGAGATACCAAAAAATTGGAAAGTGAAAAAGATTTTTTTTGTATGTGTTTGACCTTAATACAAAGATTCCGGAACAGTTTTTCTTTCGTCTATATCTAAAAAAAATGGCTGAGTTATAGCATTTTGAATTTCTCTTGTGGCTGACATTTTAAAACGACCTGATTTTTGTCACGCGATAACAGGCGTAATTATGGATTAACTTGGATGTAACTTGGATGTAACTATTTGGATGTAACTTGGTCTGTACATAGTACATACCAATGTCTCGACCGAGTTCGTTGGCCAGCTTCATTCGCCATCTTGTTTCAAAAGGGTTGCCATTTAAAAAAAATTAAATTTAAAATTCAAAATGAGGTATTAAACAATTGGAAAATGAAAAAGATTTTTTTATGTGTTTGGCCTTGATACAAAGATTCCGGAGCAGTTTTTGTTTCTGAAAATTTGTTCTTTTGTTTATATCTTAAAAAATGGTTGATTTATAGCACTTTGAATTTCTAGCATGGCTAACATTTTGAAACGATCTTGTATTTGTCACGCGATAACACACGTATTAGCCTATTTCGATGTAAGAAGGCATGTGGATAGTATACATCAACACCTCCACCAAGTTCACTGGCCAGATTCATCAGCCATCTTGTTTCAAAATGGCGACCATTAAATTAAAATATATATATATATTTAAAGTGAGGTGCAAAAAAATTAGAAATTGAAAAAGGTTTCTTTCTTAAGTATTTGACCTTGATATAAGGATTCAGGAGCATTTTTTGTTTGTCTTTACCTTAAAAAATGGCTCAGATATAGCAGTTTCAATTTCTATTGTGGGTGACATTTTGAAAAATCTGATTTTTTGCATGCGACAGCACTCCTATATATTAACCGATTCCGATGTGAGTGAGCATGTGCACAGCAATTACTAAGGTCTCGACCAAGTTCACTTTTTAGCCTCATCCACCATGTTGTCTTAAAATAACAGGCACTTTAAGAAATTTCCGAATTTGGCAGCCAAATATATGTTACTTTAAAGAAAAGCAGCTTGGATAAAGCTGACTAATTTCGAGAAATTCTCATTCATTATATTGATAAAAAATTAGTATTGAATCTCCTATATTCGGTTTCCACTAAATTGAGCTTCGTGTGTTTGAATGATATAATTTGGCTTGTTTTAAATAAGGATTATGAAAGCTACCTCTTCCTCCCGGCACTGGCCGGAAGGACTTTTTGTGTTTGGCCTTGATACAAAGATTCCGGAGCAGTTTTTGTTTCTGAAAATTTGTTTTTTTGTTTATATCTTAAAAAATGGTTGAATTATAGCACTTTGAATTTCTAGCATGGCTAACATTTTGAAACGATCTTGTATTTGTCACGCGATAACACACGTATTCGCCTATTTCGATGTAAGAAGGCATGTGGATAGTATACATCAATATCTCGACTAAGTTCGCTGGCCAGATTAATCAGCCATCTTGTTTCAAAATGGCGGTCATTAAATTAAAAAATATATATATTTAAAGTGAGGTGCAAAAAAATGAGAAATTGAAAAAGGTTTCTTTCTTAAGTATTTGACCTTGATATAAGGATTCAGGAGCATTTTTTGTTTGTCTTTATCTTAAAAAATGGCTCAGATATAGCAGTTTCAATTTCTAATGTGGGTGACATTTTGAAAAATCTGATTTTTTGCCTGCGACAGCACTCGTATATATCAACCGATTCCGATGTGAGTGAGCATGTGCACAGCAATTACTAAGGTCTCGACTAAGTTCACTGGTTAGCCTCATCCACCATGTTGTCTTAAAATGGCAGGCACTTTAAGAAATCGCCGAATTTGGCAGCCAAATATAAGTTACTTTAAAGAAAAGCAGCTTGGATAAAGCTGACTAATTTCGCGAAATTCTCATTCATTATATTGATAAAAATTAGTATTGAATCTCCTATATTAAGTTTCCACTAAATTGAGCTTCGTGTGTTTGAATAATATAAGTTGGCTTTTTGAAAATAAGGAATATGAAAGCTACCTCTTCTTCCCGGCACTGGCCGGAAGGACTTTTTTCTTTTATGAGTGATTGCTTTTTATCTCATTTATACGATTATTAATTTCAATGTATCTCTGAGATCCCAAGCATTCAATGGTCATCTTGAATTTTTTTTTTTTTACTGCATTTCATGTTTTCTCTATAAAAATGCCTGTTGCAATACATTAATTTGGTGTAGTCAACGAACTCGATTATGAAAAATTCATTTTTTTTTTTTTTTTTTTTTTTTTACGTTTGGTTGACAGCTCAAGCAAGTGAATTTATTAAAAAATATAGAATTTTTGCCCTGTTTGTTTTTTTAAGAAAAGGAACAGAAAAGAAAAAAAAAATAAAGCATTATTTAACGTATCTTTTTAGAATTTCTAAATTTATACATCCACGTATAATTGTAGATTAATTAATATTAAACTATTATTTGATAAAAGTGTATTTTTGTAATATTGCAGTCTCCATTTTTTTATTTACAATTTATTTTTTACATTTAAGTCTTTAAAATGTTGCATTGTTGCAGTTTCACAACACTTTGGCATATTTTGACAAGCATTTATTGACGCATAATCCATTGTGTTGTTTCAACTACCATAAAGTTGTATGAGTTACAAAGAATATTTAGCGTTTTATCATTTGTGGCGGGCTAATTGTACATAATGTTTCATAATACACCTTCGTAGGTAATTTTTTTTAAATTCTAGCATATCAGGAAGTGGATTAAAAATCTGTTGCTCAATTCCATCTTTACATACAAAAATCACCTTGAGTTAAATAAAAGAGTGTGATAAATACTTTTAATGTGAAGATATTTATTGATGGAATGACGAGGAACGGTACAAAAAAAGAGAAAAAAAGAGTGATATATACAAATGAGCGATGTAAGGGGGGATTATTGTACTTTGATCGGAATAGCTGACAGGCAAATACAGTCGAACCCGGTTAAGACGCGTTTCAAGAGAGTGGGCAAAAGTCGCGTATTAAGTGGGATCGCGTATTAAACGTGATTTGTATAATGTTGCAGGAAATGGGCTTATTTACAACATCTAATCGTCTAAATGAACTGTAGAACTTTCATTTATATGTTTACGGTAGAAAATTGTATCTTTTAGGTATATTTAGATTAAAATTTAATTGAACTCATTGTTTCTTTTTATAGAACCAAATGGAATAATAACTGAAAATAAAAAGTGAATTCAAACGGCTTTATTATGGATTAATATGCTGCAACCAAAAATAAGAATAATTTCCTGCTAGACTAATTTTTTTGACAGAGTTAAAAAAATATTAAACCTTTGAAGCTCTTGTTAAAATCATATTTAGTACTTGTGATAATGAGTACAATTATAATCTGTCGTCCTTTTCATTATAAGAAAAAAAACTATCCTTTTTAATAGTATTTGTATAAAAAACATTGTTAGCATAGAAAAAAGTAAGCAAAGAAAACATAAAAGAAGTAAACAACCGCAGTCGTATTTATTTAATCTTTACGAGTTTAATTCTTTGCCTATAATATGTATCATGAAACATAGTAGGGATATAACGTAGATTTGAAATCTCACTAACAATAGGTATACTAATCATTAATCATAATAATTTCATGACATATCCGAGTATCCTGAATTCGTTTATCTACATCTGTACTAAAGTAGAAACATACACGAAGCGAGAGACAAAAAATGTTAGGACGCGGGATCAAACAAGAATTATAGTGTTGCTAATTTAGGGTTTTTTTTAAATTCAAATATCTGGCACTATTTCCAATTAGTAATGTTCGCCTTAATTAATCTGTTATTAAATAAAGTAAATGTTACTATTCGTAAGCAGTGCGTTTTATTCGAATAAAAATAAATCTGGTAAATTGGCAACATTGAAGAAGAGACAAGGAATTCGTATCTTAATCAATGAATTCGCGTCTTAAGCATGATTTTTTGCTTCAAAGGACCGAAAATCTCTCGCGTATTAAGCGGGATCGCGTATTAACCGTTCGCGTGTTAAACGTGATATTGTAGCATTAGCCTTATGGGCGATATTCAAGGGACAGGAAAAAATCCGTGTATTAAGCGGGATCGCGTATTAACCGTGAGCGTCTTAAGCGGGTTCCACTGTATATGTAAAAAAAAAAACATTAATAATATGTAGTAAACTCCTTTGTTCCTTGTTGAAGATGATAAAGTATCTTTGTCGCTGATAAAAATCATACATTAGTATTAAGATTATTTAGATATTAGTATAAAAGAAGCATATATTAGTTTTTTCTTTTGACAGAAGAGAATTAAAACTAAAAGAAATCGCATAAATTATGCAGGTTTATATTTTATTTTTGTGTTATAAAAACGCCGTTTTAATGTTTTCATAGTACTGTAAAGTTATGATTTTTATCAATTTAAAGAATGATTTGGATATGATAGTAATCTAAAGCCACCTGTTTTGTCAACTGATTTGCTGAACTCAGCTGAGACCGCCAACGTCACGTGACTACTCTAAATCGGAGAAGCACGGTAGCCCGTCTTTTTCGTTAGCCCCGGTGATTCTCACTGTGACGTCACGAGAATACTGTGAAGGCCGTAGAAGGCAGGCGATCGAGTTTGGCCGTAGCTTGTGTGTCATGTATGTTTCGGGGGAGAGGGAGGGGGGGGTTTAAGATTTTTTTTACTTTATTTGCTAACATGAACTTCTTAAGAAGGTGTCGTTGCAGTATTCCTTTAAAAATGTGTTTTGATTTTCATTTTCCTGGTTTCTGTATCCATTTGCCAATTCCTTGGTCAATATTCCTGCAAACAACATTTTTTTTTCGCTTGAGGTGTTGCATTAATCTTTTCTCCAGATATGTTTTAACTTTCTTCCAGGTATTTTTTTACTAGAATTTTCAACTCCAAGTCTGCAAAACTTTTTTTTTTCTTTTTTTGTACACTTTAGATGTTCGAAAAGAGTTCTTAAGGGTGTTCTCAAATCCAAAAGGACAACTTCTTGACATAAGTTTTAATTTGTTTTTGTTCGGAAATGCATGAAACTAACTGGTGTTGTTGTTCAGGAACTATTTGATTGAGCTGTTTTTCCCTTTTTTGCAAGCGCAATAGATCTTTCAGAAATAGTGTCAAAGTAGGCGTTTTGAACCGAATTTACGCGCGAAGGAAGAAAGAGCACTCAAGAGCGGGCGAAAAACGGATTTGTCACGTGATCAAAACAGGTTATAACTCAATAGGTAATTCATTGATCAAAAAATGGAAAAACAGTTCAATTCCAAATCGCTTCCATGGCCAGGCTTTCCAATTTTATACCTTTCTGTTAAAAAATGAATTTGTAAATGTTTCAAAACGTTTTGCGCTTGTTGAGCAGAACAGTTAAGAACAGCCTTTAATTTTGGAATTATTTGCCTCTTGGAATAATTTAGGTTGAACTATAGTAAGTTTTTTTATTAACCTTATTATCTTTTGCAAAGTTCTGCTTGGTATCAAGAACTTTCGACTCATTTGTCTAGAGCACTAGTTGCTTGTAGATGGTTGTGACCATTGGTTTCCTCAAAACTTTCAGTAAGGTAGGGATTATACTGTTCAGCGATATTTATACATTTCAGATCTTCGACGAGCCAATACTGTTCGACCCCTTTTTACTAGTTTACGACCAGCTTCCTCTCTTCCATCTGATTTAGTTTTGAAATCATTTTTGTATCTTGAAATAATTTAAGTTGAACTACAGTAGTTTTTTTATTAACCTTAATAACTTTTACAACGTTTTGCTTGGTATCAAGATTTTTCTTTTGACTTATTTGGTTAGAGCACGCTTTGCTTGTAGATAGCTGTGACCTCTGGATTTCTTCAAGACAATCTCTTCAGTGAGATAGGGATTATACTGTTCAGTTAAATTTGTACATCACAGATTCGACGAACTAATTTTATTCAACCCGTTCTTACTCGTTTACGACCAGCTTCCTTTCTTTCATCTGAATTTGTTTTGGAATTTTTTCTGTCTCTTGAAATAATTTAGGTTTAACTAAAATAGTTTTTTTTTTTTTCAAATTAACCTTATTCTCTTTTACAAAGTTTTGCTTGATTTCCCGAACTTCCTTTTGGTTCATTTGTTTAGAATACGCTTTTCTTGTAGATGGCTGTGACCACTGGATTTCCCCAAAACAATCTCTTCAATAAGGTTGAATCATACTCTTCAGTGATATTTTTCTTTTTTGTACGGCTATTTCTTTGATTTAGCTTCCATCGTTTCCTTCGAATAATCTGATCTGTGGCTGATAATTCAGATTTTGGTTTGATTTTCAAACTGCTTTCTCTTTTAGATATTTAAGACGCTCTTATTCTTTTAATTCAGCTGCCAAAAAGGAATAAGATTTTATCTTTTCAAGTCTTTTTCGTTCATTTTCCGGATTCTTTTAAGAACATGCAAACTTTCGTGATCAGTTGTTCTTTTCTTGAAAGACATTATACATCTGAAAAAATATTTTTGTCACCAAGAATCATAAAAATCTTTTTAAAAATTACTATTTTAATGAAACAAGATTTTCTTTTATAACAGCCTAGCTGATAACTTCCGCAAAATCGCATGTTAACGTATGGGAAAAATTTGAAGCGCGATTACTCATTACCTAATATAATTATTAAAATACAGTTTTCGCCATCAGACAGTAGAGGTCAGATTCCGACGATGTGCGTTTTTAAAAATTATCTCCATAAATTTTAAGTATTTTTTAGAAGGGATAAAATTTCATCAATTGGAAATTTCAAAGTTTATGGGGATTTTTTACATACTTAAAATTTAAAGAGACAATTTTTAAAAACGTACATTGTCGGCGTCTGATGTCAACTTTCTGATGGTGAAAACAGTATTTTAATAATTATATTAGTTAATGAGACATCGCGCTTCAAACTTTTCCCAAAGGTTAACATGGGATTTTGCGATCGAAACATGAATCATCTTGTCAATTTTATGCTTGGCAACTTTTTTCGAGAATGTTTATATTTATTCATATTATATATCTTTTATAATATATATTTATATATATATATATATATATATATATATATATATATATATAATATATATATATATATATATATATTTACATTTTTAAGAGCAATTTTTTATGCATTAATGAAAAGGACAAACAAAAACATGAATTTTAACTTTTAAAAAAAGTAAAAATGTAAAAGCGTTACAAATGCATAAAATATTTTTAAATTGAATTACGCTAATAAATTTTAACAATCTGAGAAAATTAAGAGACAGTTTTCATTCCCTTGTCTTAGATATGACAAGGGAATGGCGACAGGAGAATGACAAAAAGTAAGGTTAGCTTGTCTACTATCATAACTATGTAACTGACAAATTAATTGCATTTAAAGATTGCTTTAAAAACTCAATACAAATAAGGCTTAATCACTGATGGAGCTTTCATTACAAAATTTAGGCAAATAAAAGTAACAGGGTAATGGCAGTCAATAAAAATATTTACCACGCCACAGCTGAAAATCAACACGCTTTACTGATCCATGCGTATTTCTACAAAAAGGACAATTCAAAATGCTTCTCTGATGCTGCTACTGTTCACAGATTAAAATTTGGGATAATACACTCATGTCCAAATATTAAGGGTAAGTGACTGGACACTATTGATTTTACACGTTTTGTGGAACATCTATTGAACATGCAGGATGTAAAGGACATGTTTGACTTCATATTTCTCAGTGGAGATTTAGTCGGGAAGACAATTAAAGTGCTCATAATAAATTTTATAATAAAATAATATTTTCGCTCACCTGCGTAACAGAAAATACTGAAAATGGTCTGCCACTGTGTTAAATGACTATTTGGGTCCTGTTCAACGTTTGTGGTCATTTGTGTATAAGCATAGCACTCATATTCGTGAAGATGTTAACGTGTCTGTGAAAAATTAAAAAGTTTTTTTTTTTTAATAGTATAAAGAGTTTTCAACCAAATTTAACACAACTTTTCGAAAACCCGACAAAGAACAGCATAAACAGTATACTGCAATTGAAACATGAATATATTGAATATTTGATGAGATAGGAGCATTTGTATGAAATAACTTTTAACTGCGCTTGCGTGGAAGATTCCAAAATTTTTATTTCATAATTTGGTAGTCAGATATTTTGGGCAACTTCTATAATAAGTCCAGTCAAATATCGCCAAAACTCAGAAAGATATGGGCGATATAGTGAGTTGCTTTCTAAAAGTAGCTTTATTATAAGGGATTTTCCACAATTTTTCAATCAGCTCACTATATCTTTCTGAGTTTTCACAATATTTGACTAGGCTTTTTATAGAAGTTGCCCAAAATAAGTCATTTAACTACCAACTAATGAAATAAAAATTTTGGAATCTTCCACGGATGCGCAATTAAAATTATTTCATACAAATGCCCGTATCTCATCAAATATTCATGTTTTAATTGCAGTATACTGTTTCTAGTGTTCTTTGCCAGGTTTTCAGAAAGTTGAGTTGACTATGGTTGGAAACTCTGTATGCTATAAAAAAAAAAAAACTTTTGAATTTTTCACGGACACGTTAACATCTTTACGAATATGAGTACAAAAAATTTGAACAGGACCCAAACAGTCATTTAACGCAGTGGCAGACTATTTTTAGCAATTTCTGTTACGTATGTGATCGCAAATATTATTTTATAATTAAATTTATTATTAGCCCCTTAATTGTCCTCCCAACTAAATCTTCGCTCAGAAATACGAAGTCAAACATTTTCTTTACATCCTAAAAGTTCAAGAACAATTCATGAAGAATTTCTGTAGATATTCAACAAAACTTGTAAAATCGAAAGCGTCTGGTCACTTACAATTAATTTTTGGACATGAGTGTATATCTGTCGCTAGATGTGATAATCATTATTTTAATTTTATGACAGGGGGAATGGCAATAAAACGAAGAGAGATTCTTTTATTATTTTTCAGAAATGTACCAATTGCAAACTAAATTTTTAATATTATATGATAGATTTTATTAATTTAAGAAACAAATGCATCACAAACATATTTAGATGATCAACTTTTAGAAACTAATTTTGTGCTAGGGTGTTTTCTGATGATAATATACAGGGTTGTACAAAAGAATTCGAGTACATTTCTATCTATTGGCAAACATTTCTGAAGGTGAACTTTCAACTCTATTACGCGTTTTCTAATTGAAGTAAATTTTAGCATACTGTGTAGTATACATACAAATCTATAGACCATATACAGCGGTGCATAAAACAATTAGATTACCTTTCAGACTTTGGACGATAATTGATGAAATTGAGTTTTCATATGTGTTACACGTTTTTTACTAAATTCTTTACTTAGATACGTTCTTTCACCTTATTAAAAGGTAAAGTTTCGTTAGAGTATTCTGGAAGTGTTGGAAAGTGTTTCATAATTTATGTTAGATGCATATTTTTTCTTTATTTTATTTCTGCAATTTGTTCTAGAAAAGAGGTCTCCTTTAGCATAATTTTAGACTCCTTGAAGCATTGAAACAGTTTCAGGCAACAGGCTTATTATCTAGCTGTAAACTTAATCTAGACCTGTGTTTCGATTTATGTTTATTATTATGCATCTCATACTTATTTAGCACAAAAAGAGAAAAGAAAAATCATAAGCATATAAAAACAAAGATATTGTTCAATGACAGTGATTTAAACCTCTCATAGACGAAAACTCTTCTTGCACCACTGAACTACGTCCTTACACCGAGTGATTACTAGAAATTGAGAAAAATTAAGAGCCTCATTACTGAAAAAGGAGTTTCAGAGGCTGGCCATCTACGGTTCAATACCGTTAGATTACTGATATTCCGTTATAAAAAGCATATCTGTAATAAGCATGTTATGAAAAATGCTATCATTGGACTAACTATTGATAAATGAAATAAAAAATAGCAAAGCAGACACCCACTATGCTTGTTGTAAAATAATTAGATTCATGTTTCTGTCTCTGTAAGAAAATGATTGGTGTTCTGTCATGCAAATTTCTTCAAAACAAAATTGTACTACTAGAAAAATAAGTTTAGAAATGCTTTAAACTCCTTTTATTCGTTATTTGCAGAAAAGTAAATTGTAGTGTGAACAACATCTGTTTTCGCTTTTCATAGATATTACCTCGAATGGTAGACTTAAATTGTGGCAATGGTGCAATTACTATTATTATGAATGGAATAAGAGGACCTCCCCCATCGTGCTCGAAAGGAAATGAATACGTGTTAAGTGGATTTTAATAGGAATGGTATAGATAGTTTAAAAATCAAATATAAAATCAAATCAAATTATATTGGAAATGTATAGGAAAATTCTCTTGTACTATTCACACGAAAAAACTCTTTGGGGGTTTCTGAAATAAATGATTCAACTAAGTGCGGAACTTTAAGTTTTGAGATATTTAAGAAAAACTGTCTGAGATAAAAGTAAATATGTTTTTACTTCTAAAATCAAAAATGTAAAGGGCAGATGGCTATATCAAATGGTAATGTAATTTACTGATAGCCCAGGCAATAGAGACCGTATAGGGACTCTACCTAGCAAAATTAATGGTAGTACTGGAAATCGGCTTTCTAGTTGTTTTTTGGGTCGCTGAATCCGAATTTGTAACTTCCCACCAAAATTTCCCCCGGCAACTCCCCAAATTTTGGTAAAATGCCCCAAAAAAGGTTTTTATTAAAAAAAATCAGTTTTTTATTGTTGTAGTGGAAAAGTAGCTAGAAATTCAGAAAGTAGACAAAATTTGCAACAAATTAGATATATGACATTATGACTTAGGATGAAGGGGAAGGGGGGATCTGCCTCGGAACATGCGCCGCAGTGCTGCGTGGACTAAGTTGCACAATTCCACTTAACCACTCACATGTTTACTTTCAGTTTTTTGGATCGCTGAATCCGAATTTTTAACTTACCCCCAAAATTTTCCCCCCGAACCCCCCCCCTCCAAATAGTTGTTTTTAACTTAAATTTCTTATTGTTTTAGGGGAAAAGCATTACGAAATTCAGAAACTAGACAAAATTTGCAACAAATAGGATATATGACATTATGACGTAGGATAAACGGGGAGAGAGGGGGCTGCCTCGGAACATTCCCCGCGCGCTTTTTTCAAAACCCAAATTTTTTAGGAGGTTGCCGGGAGAAATTTTGGTGGGAAGTTACAAATTCGGATTCAGCGACCCAAGAAACATAAAGTGAGCCGAAATCCAGAACTAGTATTAATTTTGCCAGATAAAATCCACTATTACCTGGACTTCAAAATTTAGTGCACGCAGCGCCACAGTGCATTATCAGAGGCAGCCCTCACCCTCACCGTTCATCCTAATTCATAATGTCATATATCCTATTTGTTGCAAATTTTGTCTAGTTTCTGAATTTCGTAATGCTTTTCCCCTAAAACTATAAGAAATTTAAGTTTAAAACAACTATTTGGGGGGGGGGGGGGGGTCGGGGGAGAAATTTTTGAGGGAAAGTTAAAAATTCGGATTCAGCGACCCAAAAATCTTAAAGTAAACCTTATAGAGAAAGTTCGCAGGGGAGATGGGAGAGCGAATGTAAACGTGTGAGTGGTTAAGTGGAATTGCGCAACTTAGTTTACGCAACACCGCGCGCATGTTCCGAGGCAGATTCCCCCTTCCCCTTCATCCTAAGTCATAATGTCATAATGTCATATGTCTAATTTGTTGGAAATTTTGTCTACTTTCTAAATTTCTAGATACTCTTTTCTCTAAAACAATACAAAAATTGATTTTTTTAATAAAAACCTTTTTTGGGGGGGGGGGGGGCTTTTTACCAAAATTTGGGGAGGTTGCAGGGGGAAATTTTGGTGGGAAGTTACAAATTCGGATTCAGCGACCCAAAAAACATCTAGAAAGCCGATTTCCAGTACTACCATTAATTTTGCTAGGTAAAATTCCCTATTGCCTGGACTATGATTAAACTTTTGATTACGGGGTTGAGACACCGTACGTCCTAGAGACTATTGGTTATTCTATTCGTACCAGACTGTGAACAATAATATCTGCAATACACTTATACTAGCATGTTTTTAAGAGATATCTACCATATATTTTTTTTAATTGTGGTATGACTGAATATAAAAATAGTCGCAAGAGCTGACACGTAATAAAGAGGCTAAAGTTCAGGGGGGAAATAAAAGCAATTTCTCCACTTACCAGTTAAGGGTGTTCTCAAATGCAAAAGGGTAGCTTTCTGACATAAGTTTTAATTTATTTTTGTTCGAAAATGCATGAAACTAGCTGGTGTTGTTGTTTAGAAACTATGCCATCGAGCTGTTTTTTCCATTTTTTTGCAAACGCAATAGATCTTTCAGAAAAGAGTGTCAAAGTGGAAGTTTTGAACCGAGTTTCTGTGCGAATGGAGAATAAGCACTCAAGAGCGGGCGAAAACGTGTTTGTCACGTGATCAAATTCGCTTATAACTCAATAGGTAATTGATTGATCAAAAAAACGGAGAAAACAGTTCAATTCCAAATCGCTTCCATGGCCAGGCTTTCCAATTTTATATCTTTCCGTTAAAAAATGAATGTGTAAATGTGTCAAAATGTTTTGCGCTTGTTGGGCAGAGCAGTTAAGAACAGCCTTAAGAGGTCTTTTAAACTTTTTTTATGATGTCACTGAGTTGAATTAAGGATAAAAAAATAACAAATCCGAATTTTATTTTTTTAATTTTTCAGTAAACATGAACTTTATTTTGGTCAGTTACAAAAATTTACATTTAATTCAAATGTTGAAAATTATTTTAGATACTTTAAACTTCAAATATAAAAGGTAAATTGAGAAAAAATGAATGAAGCACTTTCACATTATAGAAATAATAACAATGATAATATGAATGTTATAAACGGGTCAGGGCCGAAACTAGCTTTTTTTTCAACAGGGACAAACATGGATTTTGGCCTCCCCCCCCCCCCCCCTCCTCCGCAAAGTAAATTAAAAAAGATAAGTTTATTAAGTTTCTAGTAGCTGAGTTATTTTAAAATTTAAAATGTGAACAGTAAAATACGTAATGAGCTTTTTCAAATATTTATTTACTAAAAACTGGAAAAAAGAATGAAGCGGAAATAATTCCGCTTTATACAGGTTTCTGTCTTAGCAGGTATAATTGTTGCTATTCTTTCTGTTAGGACCATGTAGGTTTTTCATTTAAGACAAGATTCCATTATAGCCAGATTTCATTTTCCCAGATTTTACTGTTGTTGTAGTATTGCAAATTGTTACAATTGAGGCATTTTAATTCATAGTGATATGAGTCACACTGTCTTAGGAACTTAAAAAACAGGATTTACTGAAGGCATAACAATGAATTCCAGTACCGTAAAATATCTACAGCAGTTTTGTGGAACTATCACTTATTCCTCTCTTTCTATTTATAGACTGATATGTCTAGATACTTTTCTGAACCTATTGCTAGTTTTCAAAATTATGTGTGGCGCACAACAGCACAAACATAATTATCAAGTTTTTACTTTCTATTTGTGAATTTTTGCCCGCTTAGTTTTTATTTTCCTAGGCAGACACCTGATCTCGCCCCCTCTAAGACCAGATATGGATGTAAAAAGTAGTTGTAAGAAAAGGAATGGGGTTATTCATTTTCTGTCTTGTATTACAGACGAATCTTTTTATCTATTTGACAATTTTAATGGAATTTACTCAGTTTTTCTTTTGTACTTTTCGCCTAGAAAAAACTTTTTATCAAAATTTTACACACACACATATATGTAAGGATGATTCAAAACTTATTGTTCAAATTTCGTGGGGAGGTTCCGGAATACGTCAGGAAACCGATTTTACATAGGACAGTACGTCCGCAAATGTACGCATGCGTATGTAGAGGGCGCTGTGTGTACCCAACCTTCCATTGCGTCTCAATCATTGTTTTGACTTTCCTAAAGCTATATTATTTCTTCTCCTATTTCCACTTCTCATTTGGACTTCCACGAAGCCTTTTATATCTTTAAAAACTCCAAAAATCTCGTTAATGACGTTTAAGAATTCTGGTGTGAGACCAAAATTTAAAAATTCATGTACGAAGAAAGTTAAAAACAAAGAATAAAATAAACTAACAAAAAATAAATAAAATAAAAATGAAAACAAAACGTAAAAAACAAGCCAATAATAATTTTAAAAAAAGGTTAAAAGAACTGGAAATATCAAAATTAAGCAAGAAGTTTCCAGGGGTCAGATAATGAAGACGGTAAATAAAAGTCATTAACGAGATATTTGGAATTTATAAAGATGTAAAGCGCTTCGTGAAGTCCAAATGTGAAGTGGAAATATGTGAAGAAATGATACTAGCTTTAGGAAAGTCAAAACAATGATTGGGACGCAATGGGAGGCTGGGTACACACAGCGCCCTCTACATACGCATGAGTACATTTGCGGACATACTTTCCTATGTAAAATCGGTTTCCTGATGTATTCCCTACCTACCCACGAAATTTGAACGATAAGTTTTGAATCACCCTGTATATATATATATATATATATATATATATATATATATATATTGCACTAAACGACAAATCAAGTCTTCATCTGGCGCCCCCTTCGCCTTCAATTGTGGCTCCCGGGGCACATGCCTCCTCTGCCCCCTCCTTAGTTTCGGTCCTGGGCATGCTCTAAAATACAAATTTAAATATAAATTAAAGCTTCAAGTGATGTCGCTTGTGGGGTTTCTGCATCAAACGAAAATATCACGGTATCACGAGCGGGAAATAAAGTGATACAGAAAGTTCCTTTGGTAAGGGTTTTACGTCAATCGAAACGTGCCTATCAATAAACATAAGAAAACCAGTGGTAATTCATTTTCAAATATTTTTTCAGTTATGAGATTTCTGCAATAAATTATTCAGTTATTTTTTACATCATCTAGTCATTTTTTATAGATGCAGATACTGAGAAAACGTTATTTAAAATTACTTGTGCTTTTAAAAAGAAATAAACATAAAAGCGATGTCATAAGATTTTCCAGAGTATCCCACCTTATCGTTGTTCAATAATTTCTAAACAGTGAATTTTAGAGTTACATTTCTAATTGCAAACATTGTTTCAAATGTGTAACTCCATCATATAGAAAGTCATTTACGTCGAAATAGTTATCTTTGCAGAAGTTAGCAAATTAAAATTTTTATATGGTCTCTGGGTCCTATAAATTATTTTAGGAAAAGCTTCCTCAATACTCTGGCAGTAAAACAACAAAAAAATAATTTTTAGATGACCAAAACTTAAAAAGTTATAATATTTTGAATTTTATGAACTTTTACCGGTTTCTGGCACTAAAAACGGAAAAAGGCCTTGTATAAAAATACTAAAAGAGTACTTCACAGAATTTTGAATATTATGGTTTGTTACTTCAATCTAGGAATAACTAATAAATAAATAGACAAATTTTGCCCATGCCAATACCTCTAACCAGAATTTTCTGTCACCACCTAAACTAAACGATTATGAGCGATTGTGAAACATGACAGTTATATGTTTTTTATTCTTATTTTATTTGATATGAAGGATGAAAAATTTTTTATGCATAATATGTCATGAGAAGAAACACATATCCATTCAACACCATACTATTTATTTACAACAGATATGAAATTATCATTTTAAAAAGTAAAAAAGTTTTCTGTTTCAGGCCGTTCTGGGGTCAGGTTTGTCATTGTATCAACTTTTAAAAGTCCTCACAAAATCTATATTTCCCCTCCCAAATAGCAGTATTCAAAAGTAAGTATTTTTAAACAATGCATGTATGTTAGCATTGGAAACTGAAGTGGAATCTTTACGTATATGTTTTAGTACATCAAATTTTATTCCCGGTATGTCGACATTCTTACATTCTAGTTATGTCTCACTACAGTGCGGAAACAATGCACAGTATTCTAAATTCCATAGTAAATTTTAAAGCGGTTAAATCTTATAACGTGCTTCATGATGGGGGGAATTTTGCACACCTAAAAGTAATGTAATGTCTAAACACCTCACCAATACCTTTTGTGCATCAAATTTAGTTAACTATGAAAAAATTAATTAATAACTATATTTAACAATTGGTGATCGTATCTGGCTTCTGGGAATCTTGGATACAGAAATGAATTTTCCATTATTCCTAAATGTTTATCTAAATTAACCTTATATTTATATGGAAATCATTTTCTAAAATAATTTTATTAATAATCTTTATTAATTTAAATCTTAATTATCTTGCGCTGTGTTATTTTGACGACAAAAGATTCCTTGTGAAGCAACTAATTTTTTATGCTTATTTCTGCTACATTAAAATTAAGAAAACACATAATGCCAATGATTAGATACTTACACTTAAAATGCAAACATAAAATTTATTTACAAGAAAAGAAAAACATATAAAAACAATACAAACATATACCATGAACCCTTTAACATACTTCAATAAAAATTAGCTCAAAATCTAATTAAATTGAATGTTAATTACAATTTGTAGTATACTTATTGTATCAATAATTTTCTTTGAATGACATCTTAATTTAAACATGATCAACATAATTGGCTTAATTATTCTCATTTGTTTAAATATATGCATAATTGAATACTCAACTCGATCCTTTAACTGGCAAGGGTTTGATCTCAATAAAATGCATAATCCTGCGCTTTTATAGGCAGAAACGGGAATTAGAAAATGATACTTTTTTATTCAGAAGAGTCAGCTTTGTAGAGTTACCCGAGATAAGTGCAGGTTAATCCATTTCATGTTGAGGAATATGCTAATAGTCTCTGAGCACAACAAGGTATAAGACCTGTACTTTGATCACATTTTAAACATACGAACTTGAAGATATTTGGAAACATTTTATACAAGACTAACTCGAAAACATTTTTAGACAGGACTAGCTTCTTAATTTTTTGCTGTAGAGATTCTTACATTTTAATTTGTATAATTTATTCTCAACTTTCTCCTTTCCTTCTCCCTACTGTCCAGTTAAAACAAACCTGCCTTCCCCACTCTACCTTGAGTGGAATATAATTATTTGCATTTATAATCCTTCATATTATCTTTATCGTTTTTTAAAGCTTTACAAATGATTCATTTTTTTTATATAAATTTAATAAGGTTTTAGAATAAAAAAATTCTTAAACTGTGTGAATTATGAGACTTCTGTCCCCAAATTTCAGCGAAATTCGGGGACGTTTGGTCACCTTATAGTAAACAGGCGAGCTGACTTAATGGTCAGAAGAATTTTATCGTTATTCAGATTCGAAAAAATCAACATTTTTAATTTTCCTGTAAATGTAAATGTAAAGCATCATTCAAAGAAATCATCTGTCAAATGTTGTGTTTTAAACCAATTTTCAGGGCACGACAATCGCCTAAAGGTTATCACCAGGTTTCAATCGGTCACAAGCAAAGATACATCATGTTCGATGATAAAGAAAAAAAAAAGCTTTTGGATTGTTTTGACTTGAATCAAAATGTACTTGAAATTTTCCTGCACATTAGAATGAGACTGTCAGAAAATATGCATTTTTTAGGCGGGGAAAATAAAAATTTGAAAACTTTATTAAGGCATATTTACATTATGGTCTAGCTTGTCTAAGCGCCTGTAGATGTAAAAAAAATTATTCGATCACAACTTATAAAAGAGCCAACAAAGTTACAAACATCATCTTTGTTTCATTGAATCAAATTGGTATTATTACAAAAATGAGACTACAGAGTAAACGCACCTTTAGCCATCAGAAACTGTTATTTGAAGACAGCAATTCTGTATCGATAGTGTTTAGATCAGGCTTTTAGAAGATAAAGAATCTATTATATTATCATTCATTGCTTGTCCCTTTTATAGATTCTATTATCTCAACTGACAGAGAAATATGTCGAAATAAAACAGTCATTGTAATTAGATGTAAATTTCCAACTGGGCGAAAAATGTCCGGACCAGGATTCGAACCCGGGACCTCCCTGGCTGAAGCCGCCAGTGCTCTGCCATCTGAGCTATCCCGGACGATTCTGGTCGAACTTTTTCACCCAGCTAACCTTGAAGATTACAGCATCTGGTCTGAAACCTGGTTCAGCTCAGACCAGATGCTGTAATCTTCAAGGTTAGCTGGGTGAAAAAGTTCGTCAGACCAGATGCTGTAATCTTCAAGGTTAGATGGGTGAAAAAGTTCGACCCGAATCGTTCGGGATAGCTCAGATGGCAGAGCACTGGCGGCTTCAGCCAGGGAGGTCCCGGGTTCGAATCCTGGTCCGGACATTTTTCGCCCAGTTGGAAATTTACATCTAATATGATTTGTTTACCAATTAGAATAATTGTGTGAAAATTAATCTAGTGCAGTCATTGTAAATTTGTTTAATTTCTACGGTGTTCTAAAACATTATTTTCCGTTCGATATTACTAATTATATACTTTTTTTCATTCTGTATATGCGTGGCATTTTCAGTACTTCTTCTATATGTAGCCAAGTAATCAAGTATTATATTTTATTTTCCGATAACGGAGTCATCAATTTTTTAATCTTTAGCTTCGTGATTTTCATGCCCTGAATACCTTTTAAAAAGCTAATATTTGTAGTATTTTATAAAATGAGTTTTACCAGAAAATGAAAAATATTTTATTTCAAGGAATATGAATAGCAGTCTCTGCTACAGCTAAACGCAAATACTGTTGACACAAATTTTTTGATTGGGAAAAAAAAATTGTGAATTTGCATTTGAAGGAAGTTTTATATGAGTGTAACAGCAGTTTTTTTTTCTAAACGACTGATTATTTTAAGGAGAAATTTTTCAAAATTTTTAAGGTTTTTAAGTTTATTTGCAACAATAAGTGTATTTTTATCTTACTTTTAAATAAACATATAATCGATTTTATTGAATTCTGTTCAATGAATCAAATGAAATTTTTATTTTAAACTATTAAAAAAAAAGTGCAAATAAGTTTGAAGTGTATAATATTTGTTCAAAACTCAAATTCATCGAATAAGCATCAATAACTTAAATAGTTAATTGAAATAGGGTGGTAATGAATAACATAAATATGATCATCAGCTCCTCCAGAAGGATTGAATGGGGGGCTTACTGATACCACTATTTTTAAATAGCAATATTCACTTTATTTTATCGTAGAATTCCGAATTACCGCCTTTTTGTGCAAAAATGAAGAAAATTATTCGCATTTAAAATTCATTAGGTAGCACGTGGCTTTGTTTTTCTTTTTCCCCTAATATATTTTAAAGATATATTTGAGGTTAATAAAAAGGAAAAAGATCTCCGTGGGAAAAATAACGTTCAAGTTAGCCCGTTCTTTGCGGCAATAACTTTTATTTAAAAGTTTTTGTTCATACTAATATTCCATAATAAGTTAATACTGGCGATATTTGAAAAAAAAAAAAAAAATAAATAAATAAAGCAAGTGACTCCTCTCGTGTTCAGAAAATCCTCCCTCCTCCCACCCCTTCAAAAAAAAGAACAAATAAATATTTTTTTATAAATTTCTGACACTTTGGAAGCAATTGGACCACCGTTTTTGGAATCGGAGACGTTACCTCTGCACACTAATGCTTGATTACATCACCACAATATTTATCAATTATACTCTGTCATATTGCTTTGGTTATTTTCTGTATAGAATCGGTCTCAAAATGATTTAAAAATGTATTAACTTCCTAATTTATCGGCCGTCTTAAATATATATATATAGGGTGAGTGCAAAAGATCTGCCCGTTTTTTAGTGAAAACAGAAAGGCGGAGAACACAAAAAGTTAAGCACCTATGAATTCACGCAAGCACCATAATTATGTATGACCTCTTGTCATCTTCTGGCAGTAAGTGAATCCCACGCCGATAAAACTCCTCTGTTTTAGAGTCAAAATACTGTTTCAACGCCGTTTTCATAGTCTCCACATAATTGAAAGTTTGGCGAGCGCAGGCGTTGTGTAACGATCGAAAAATGTAATAAATCGCAGGTGCAAGATCGGGGCTATACGCCTGGTAAGGTAAAACTTTCCAACCAAGGTCCAGTAATTTTTGCCAAGTCCTTAAAGCAACATGAGGACTGGCTTTATCGTGATGAAAGAAAACCCCTCTGCGATTGATGAGTTCTAGCCGCTTAGACGTGAATTTTGCTCACAGTCTATCCAATTGTTGGCAATAGAGGTCTGCATTGATCGTTTGGTTTGGTGCGAGGACCTCCTACTTGGTTATTCCCTTGGCATCCCACCATACACTGAGCGAAACATTTTCAGGATGAAGTCCTGCAGTTTAGGTCGATGGAGTACCCTCTGCAACATCAGCACACGGTCCTTCGATGCTTCACATTACGGTAAAGTATCCACTTCTCATCATCCGTTACAATTTGGTTCAAAAATGGTTCCATACTGTTCCAGGAAAGAAAAGAAACACAGGTTCTGATCCTCTCTTCTCGTTGCCTTACTGTAAGCTGGTGTGGTACCCACTGATCGAGCTTGGTGATGAAGCCAAGCGCATGCATTAGTCTTTAGACTGTTGTTCTGTGTACCGAGAACATTTCCGCTAATTTTTCGACTGTTGGATGTGGGGAATTTGTTATGGCTGTGTCCAGATCCTCGTCAGAAACCACTGACGGGCGTTCAGAAGGGGGATGATTTTTACAGCTCCTGTCTCTGTCCTGGAATTTCCTAAACCATCGTCAGCAGGTTCTATCGTCCTTAGCATCCTCCCCATACACTGGACAAATACTGCGGCAAGCTGCGGCAGCTGTAACGGCTTTTTCATACTCGTACAGTAAACAATGTCTTTCTTGCTTGCCAACTTGTTTCCCATTCGGCATGAATTCTTCTGACAAACTTTGTGCCTATGCATACCCTACTGCTCTACGCGTTATAGGCCACATTCCTGTCCTCGAAACGTAAGCTGTAACGCCCGTACTCCACTTGACATTTACATATCTTCAAAACGGGTAGAACTTTTGCACTCACCCAATATATATATATATATATGTATATATATACACAGTTCATGCGATAATGGCCTATAATATATTCGCAAAATGGGAGTTCAATTGAAAGCACCGTTTGGGAATAAACGTGTTCACTCACTCTCTATCACACAACCTCCAAAACATGATTACAATAGTTTAATTACTCTATGTGTTCGGAAAGAAATTACCTCTATTAGTTCAAGCTATAGCTTGAACTAACGCGCCATCAGCTGGAATTATTAAAATCTGATCAGATGATAATACAACGAAACAACAATATGACATAATTCATTTAAAGATGAACAAAATTCATGAAAATTCAAAGTTTAATTATTTATCAAATGTTTCAAAGAGTGCACAGGATTGAAGTTTGTTCTAAAGTTATATAAAACTATAATTTTGCAATTTATAAAAATATAGAAATTGTGACTCTTAAACAAACAAACAAAAAAGTAATTAGTTGAAACAAACGTTGTAATTTTCAAAACAAAATATTTTTGTTGATCCAAATATTTATTTTTTCATAAGAGAAAAAAATACGCAAGAAAATGATGCGTTTCGCGCCATTAGCTGGGAATAAATTAATTGGACATGTTAAAATAGCATCCTTGAATACCAAGACATTTTGGAAAAACACCTGTTAAGATTTTATGCCTGCTGATTCTTAAACTACACAGTATAAATAAGAATTTATATGTATATAAAGTTTATTAAAATAGAAAAAAAATCATTTATTCTCTTTCGGGTTTTTCTTCAACTAATCATTTTGAGAAAAAAAAATATGAAATTAAATGCATCGATAAAAAATCACTTATTATTTAAAAGAAAAAAAAAGTAATTGCGCTAAAATGTATGGCTTCTATATTTATTTGAACGTTTGCGAAAACATGGGGCTCAGAAATTACATAGAAATCTTATTATCTGATATTTAATGGCTATTTATCTTCATAGCAAAGCTGTGCAATTTTTTATAAATATCACAGTAGCAGTAATAATATGCAAAAATAAGTATAGGCCAGCATAATAAATAAGTATAGTATTAAAGCACCTTGAAAACTACATGCTTATATAACTATACTCGTATTACAAAGAAAACGACTTATACTTGTTTACTTGGAAACTTCCATGTTTACCTAAATAATAAAGTTAAGGGGTAACACCACTTTGACTGATGCAAAATTTTTAAAGTTATTTTGTTGGTTAAAGTACTATTTATACACGAAAACTATATTTTATTAGTTACATATTGATATCGAAAGTGAAAAGCCAATTCTGGAGCTACAGAAGTACGAGCGCATACCAGCAAGTAAACAGTATAACGAAAGCACATATTTTTATTTTTTTCAGAACAGCAATTTCAAAATCGGTAGACACTCTACCTCCGCCATTTTTCAATAAATAAACTTTTATCTTTTTGAAAATGAATTGCCACATATTTTTTGTGGCAAAATAACAAGGATTTTTTCGAAATATTGATATCTTGCTATTACGTGTAACATTAAGTAATGAAATTTGTAGACTTCATTTTACTTTCAATGAATGCCTTTTCAATAAAAATGCACATATTTTTTAAATGACTATGTATTCCACTACTTTTTTTAGATTGCTCCAAGTCAAGTCTACGATGAATTTATGTGTCCTCAGTTTGATCTTCTTTTTTTTTTTTTTTTTTTTTCGAAGCTCTCCTGCTCATCATCTGTCAAGCCGCCATTTTTTAATATAACAACTAAACAAAAATATTCTTTTCCATTTTAATATATTCAGAAAAAATGAGTGTAAATGGATTTTGGTAAACAAGATTTCATTTCTTTCAAAAAAAATCCAGTCCCCCCCACAAAAAAAAAAAAAAAAAAAAAAAAAAAAAAAATTAGCCTTAACTTTCTAGGCCTCAAAGTGGTGTACTTAATGGAGATTGTTCTCACAACATATTTAGAGGTTTAAAAAACCATGTAAATCAAATTCTTATTATATAGCATATATTTGCCATGGAACTATTAATAAAAAAGGAACTGACATATCCTTAAAATAGTGAAGCTTCAACTGTAACCGCTATCGCAGGAGTTGTTTACCGCCGGTAGAATCTTCCACCAATAGATTTATATAAAAATTTTCAACTTATTTAAACGCCTTGTTATTACAAAATTTCAGTCATAAATAATGGTAGAAAGAGGTTTTCATTTTTACTGGTAGGAGTTTACTTTGGCGGTAGTTAGGCCCTGCGTTTCCGCCATATTGTGACAACCAGGGAAACAAACTGACAGTTTTACAAAACATACTGACACCAGTAAAAACAAATGAAATTTTTACGATATTTTTTGAGAAAAATTTTCAAGAATAAGACGCTTAATTAAGACGGAATTTTCTTTTCAATTTTACTGGTGGGACGTTTGCCTTGGCGGTAATCAGAAACTGAAGATCCGATTTTAAAAAAAGCAGCCGCCATCTTGTGACAACCTCCTCAGTTACTTCACTCACAACTGGTAGACAGTACACTATATGTCCCCTCCTCTTTATTCATAACTCCTTTATATTTGCCATCCTAGTAACACTGCCAGTCGATGCGCGCCACTGTGACGTCACGAATGATCACAAATGCCACAGTTATAACGGTGAGCAAAATATAATAACTTTAATTCATCACATTAGTATAGCGCCTGGAATATATAGTGTGGAAATAGGCTATCTCTGTAATACTTAAAAAAGCGCTAAAATATTGTATCCCTTAAATGTGCAATGATACTGCTGCATTATGCAGATCGCGGCGACATCTGCAGGATATTTTCTACAACTGCAAGAAATTGCTAGTCTATACAATGTAATACTAGTAATATAAAAATCCCGCAGATGTCGCTGCGACCGACACTTGGGATTTTAGCAGTACCGTCGCACATTTAAGGGATACAAATTTTTAGCACCGTTTGGATAGCATATTTCCACACTAGGTATTCTAGGCGCGGTAACATTAGCATAGGTGCGCGTCATATCACGACTTCACTGTGAAATCACCGTAGCCCATAGACTAAGATAACAAACGTATAGCATTGGAATATTTTAATCTTTTAACTTTAAGAACATTTTAAAACTTTTTGAATTAAGATTATATATATATATATATTCAGGGACGTAGCTACAGGGGGGGTGTGGGGGGGTGCGACACCCCCCCACTTTCGGTAAACTCGTATACATTCGGTAATTTCAATTTTTTTCAAGCATTACATCATTTGGCTCTGATTTTTTTCTTGTTTTTAAGAATTTTTAAAAACATATTACAAAATCTATTACAAAACAGAAAAAGCATACTTAAAATTATTAAATATTTTCTAATAAGAAACTTTCTTTCTCATTGCATTATTTAAGTTTTTTTTCGCTCGAAGTCGATTGTAATTTCACTTTTTAGCTATTTTATGGGCGTAAGAAATGGAGGGTGGGGGGGTCCATGATACAGTATCCCTTGGAAGAAGAAATATACCTTCTTTCCTATTTCTATGCAGTATCCCTGTAAGCTAGGAGATTGGGGCAGCTAATATCTTCGCTTCATTCTAGAAAGGGACCTGGAGAAAACGGCCTTGAGGGTAAATGGTACACGTACACTCCTTGACCAATACAAATGAAATTAGAAGGCTAGATTTCTTGTTCGTTAAAATTCGTTTTGCTGGACTCTGAAAGCTATGGGGGGTGGATATTTCGCGGTTTTTTCGGGGGACAGGATGTTGCCAGATGTGTTTACTGTTCTATTATCTGTTTTTCAAAGCAAAAAATAAGAGAGAACCGGGAATTTTTTCTTATCAAAGAACGGTGTAATAACATTACATCAGCTACTAGGGATGTACCGAACAGTGATTTTAACCGAATACCGAATATTCGGCCTAGAGGCGAACTGGATCCCGAATATTCGGCTAGCCGAATTAACTGTTAGGCCGAATGCCAAATATTCGGCCAGCCGAATAGTAACTATTCGGCCAAACATCAACATCGAATATTAGGCTGGTCGAACATTTTAAAATTTTATTAATTAAAAATTTTTATATTTCTGGAGAATTAAACCAAGTGCATAACTTGTTTTTTTAATTCTAAAACAAACAACTCAGCAAAAAATAACTTTTGTACCGAATATTCGGCCTACAGGCGAGCCGGATACCGAATATTCGGCTAGTCGAATTAACTGTTAGTGCGAATACCGAATATTCGGCCAGCCGAGTAGTAAATATTCGGCCAAATACCAAGTATTCGGCTGGTCGATTACTTTTATATTTCAAAGATTAAAGGCATTAAAATGTTAAATTTTAAAACAATTTTACATAATATTTAATGCAGAAACTTACATATTGATACACAAGAACTTTTTAAAGTAAACTTTATGCATGAAAAAAATCTGCTTTGAGTTATTTAAGAAGAGAATTTTAAAATTTTATTTATTAAAAAAGTTTTATATTTCATGGCTTCTTCTTTTGAATTAAACCAAGTGAATATATATATTTTTTTAATTCTAAAACAAACAATTCAGCAAAAATAACTTTTGTACGGAATATTCGGCCTACAGGCGAGCCGGATACCGAATATTTGGCTAGTCGAATTAACTGTTAGGCCGAATACCGAATATTCGGCCAGCCGAGTAGTAACTATTCGGGCAAATACCAAGTATTCGGCTTGTTGAATACTTTTATATTTTAAAGATTAGGGGCATTAAAATGTTAAATTTTAAAACAATTTTAATATTTAATGCAGAAACTTACATATTGATACACAAGAACTTTTTAAATTAAACTTTATGCATGAAAAAAATCTTCTTTGAGTTATTTAAGAAAATAAATTTAAAATTTTATTAATTAAGAAAGTTTTATATTTCATGGCCTCTTCTGGTGAATTAAACCAAGTGAATATATACACTCTAAATTGAAATGTCTGAAATTCAGACACTTAAGTGTCTGAAACGGTGTGTTCAATTTTCAGACATTTTAAAATGTCTTAATTTTTTCAGACACTTTTTGCGTCTGAATTTCAGACACTTCAAACGTCTTAATCGCAACCAATTTTTGTCAGCATTATACGTAGCCATATTTGACCACGGTGAATCCTAGAAAAATATTTAGCTGTGGTCTTGTCCCCCACCCCCCACCCCCACCCCACACAGCCTGATTTTGGGGCTTCCAAATTTGGTATGCAATTTTTGTAAAGCTCATAATTTAAATCTTTTACGACTTTGTACTGATTATATTAAAAATTTTGAATTTCAGGAGTAGAACAAGATTAAAAACAAAAAGATATTCATCTAAATATTAGATTTCTTTTATTTGTTTAGTTTTTAATGTTATTTTACTTTAAAAATTCAAAATATTGATTATAATCAGTACAATTTCGAAATGGATTTAAAATATAAGCTTTACAAAAATTGCACATCAAATTTTTGAGTCCTAAAATCGTAGGGGGACGGGACACTGTCCAGCATGCCCATGTTTTAATAAGGTCCTTTTGCAAAAAAATGCAACTCTGCATTATCTTTTACTAAATAGGGGTGTCCGGTATTTGGAAGTGTCCGTTGTGAAGGTTAATGAACATTTCCGAAAAGTGGACGTCTAATACCTTTTTTAATACACAATGTATGCATATTTGTATATTTTTACCTCACAAAAGGAAACATCTCCGATTATCTGACAAATTCCCCAGCCCCAAAGTGTTCCCTATTGACGGTTTTTACGGTACATGGATAAATATATATAAATATTTGTAATCTTGTCTTACTCTAAAAGTTCAAATATTCATTATACTCAGTGGATAAAAATAAAGATATTTATAATATCAGATGTTCGAAAATTGCAAAGAAAATCCCCCCCCCCCCTCAAAAAAAAAAAATCATGCAATTTAAAAACTAGATCTTTTAAAAATTTATATTGGCAAATACATTGTTTTACACAGATCAGATAATCACAAGATCTATTTAACTATAAATACAAAATAATAAATAAATACTCTAATTTAATAACATTCAGAAAATAATTACTGCTAGTTTCAAAACTTGCCTCAAATATGCATTTCAAGTAGTACATATAAATAAACAAGTTTAGTCACTGTAAGTAGTGAACATGTGTAATATATATTTTTTGCATTTGCGGTGCTTTGTCAGTTTAATTAAAAATTAACTTTGGTGTCTAATTTTACACATTCTGTGGAATATGTAAAAGTTTTCCTTTTAAACATATTCCTTAGCTGTTATGGAACAACAGGATATAAGTCATATTTATTTTTTTATTCCTGTAAACTTTGTATCTTATGAATATGAGTTACATAAATTTTACAGATTTGATAAGAAAAAATTAACCTAGAAAACAGAAGAAAAGGAAAAGAAATGACAGAATATGTACTGTTTTTTAGTTGTTTGAAAATACTTTGAATATAAAAAAAGTAGTTATTAATCGCTTAAAAATATATAATATATAAGTAAATATGAACTTTTAAAAATATATACTATTTCAGTTTTATCTATAAACTTTATATCAAGCATAAACAACTTTTTATTTATGCCTAAATTATCATGTTTAATTTTTTTCGTACTAATAATTGTTTGTATCAGAAACGTTGCATATGCGATTGCAATAAAGGGAAATTTCATAATTGTTTCTGAAATTTCTCAGGTTTGAAAATTTAAAATCATGAACAAAACATAGCAGAAAAAGGCTTACATATAAATAAAAAAATAATATAGGTACCAATTTAAAAAAACTCAAAAAATATTAATGAATACTTTATAAATATACCGTTAAACAAGAACAGAAATTGCAGTTAATGAATAAAATGTTTCTGCATTTGTTCTATGTTTAAAAAATCATACAGAATGATAGTATAAGAAATACCTATTATGTTTTTAGAAATTTGGTAAATGTTAAATATGAAACTTTGACTATCAAAATTTCCGATTTTCAATAATAAATTAAAGCATCAATCATAAGAATAAATCTTTAAAAAGTTTCAGTACTATGATTAAAAACGGTGATATGTAAAGAAAATTTTCACAGTATTAATGCTTTTTTTCAATCTGAAAACTTTTCCGAATATCATAATCATAAATGAATATCATATTTAGCTCCAAAATAATAATCACAAAAAAATACAATAAGTGCTGATACATAAACTGCAAGAGTTTATAATCAATAAACAGTAAAAATCAGAAGAAACAGAACATAGAATAAATACAGTTTCAAACGGCTTCCATTTAATGTTTTTATCTCCCTTTAATGGAACTATGAATCATTCAGCTTTTCAAATCTGTTTATGTTGCACGTTTTGCTTTTGGGCAACGACAAATTAGGATATTTCCGATCACAGGAACGAAAAGGAAGATTAAACAAGCTATCACTCATTCGTTTATTCACAGGAGACAAGCGCGCTGAATTAAAGCATTGCAATTTAATTATCAAAACAATTATATTCGATACCGTTACATTAAGAAGGTATAACAGACGACAGCTTGTGAAATCAAAAAACTAACATTAAACTACAAAAAAAGAGATCAATCTTTAAAAACTATTTAATTTATATTCATAAGATACAAACCTACTGGTATAAAAATTTAAAATTAAATATGACTTACGCTTTCATTCGATAAATACTCCATAATTACGCATTTCTTTTAATCCAAGCAATGGCGACGCTTAAAATGTGATTCTTTCTATATCATGAAGGAGCCATAGATGACATGCGCGGAAATCAATGCTCTGATTGGCTGTTCAGAAAAGTACAAAAAAGAAATGTTCAACTACTGTTTTAAATAAGACACTTCGTAGATAATTCCAACATATTTCTCGGTTCGTATATACCATGATCATACTAAGACACTTATGTATCTTAAATTAAGACATCTATTGTGTCTGAATTTTCAGATTAAGACGCTTAAGTGACTGAAATTCTTTTTCAGTCACTTATGTGTCTAAATTTAAGACGCCTATATTTGCAGTGTATATATTTTTAATTCTAAAACAAACAATTCAGCAAAAATAACTGTTCTACCAAATATTCGGCCAACAGGCGAGCCGGATACGGAATATTCGGCTAGTCGGATTAACTGTTAGGTGAATACCGGATATTCGGCCAACCGAGAAGTAACTATTCGGCAAATACCAAATTCGACTGGTCAAATACTTTTATATTTCAAAGATTAAAGGCATTAAAATGTTAAATTTTAAAACAATTTTACATAATATTTAATGCAGAAACTTACATATTGGTACACAAGAACATTTAAAAGTAAACTTTATGCATGAAAAAAATATGCTTTGATTTATTTAAGAAGATAATTTTAACATTTTATTAATTTAAAAAGTTTTATATTTCATGGCTGTTTCTTGTGAATTAAACCAAGTAAATATATATATTTTTTTAATTCTAAAACAAACAATTCAGCAAAAATAACTTTTGTACCGAATATTCCGCCTGCAAGCGAGCTGGATACCGAATATTCGGCTAGTCGAATTAACTGTTAGGCCGAATACCGAATATTCGGTCAGCTGAGTAGTAACTATTCGGCCAAATACCAAGTATTCGGGTGGTCAAATACTTTTATATTTCAAAGATTAAAGGCATTAAAATGTTAAATTAAAAAAAAAAAAAAATCATAATATTTAATGCAAAAACTTACATATTGATATGCAAGAACTTTTTACAAGTAAACTTTATGCATGAAAAAAATCAGCTCTGAGTTATTTAAGAAGAGAATTTTAAAATTTTATTAATTAAAAAAGCTTTATACTTCATGACTTCTTCTGAGAATTAAACCAAGTGAATTTTTTTTAATTCTAAAACAAACAACCCAGCAAAAATAACTTTTCTACCGAATATTCGGCCCACAGGCGAACCGTATACCGAATATTCGGCTGGCCGAATTAGCTGTTAGGCCAAATACCGAATATTCGGCCAAGTACCAAATATTCGACTGGTCGAATACTTTTATATATCAAAGATTAAAGGCATTAAATTATTAAATTTTAAAACAATTTTACCTAATATTTAATGCAGAAACTTACATATTGATAAACAAGAACTTTTTACAGGTAAACTTTATATATGAAAAAAATCTGCTTGAGTTATTTAAGAAGAGAATTTTAAAATTTTATTAATTAAAAAGTTTTATATTTCAAGGATTTTCTGGTGCATTAAACCAAGTGAATAATTTTTTTTTTAATTCTAAAACAAACAACTCAGGAAAAATAACTTTTCTACTGACTTTGATTTAACAAGGAAGTTTTTAAATGCATCTTAGATCAGTGTTTCGAATGGGCGATTATTTTCATAGATTGTAAACATACACATTGTTCCTAAAAAATTGTAACAAACTTTCAACAGATATGATGTGGTCGAGACAAAAAAATTTTGAACAAGAAACAACACATCACTCCGTTTATTCCATCAAAATTACAATACATTCAGCCAAAAGTTCTGGGTGTGCAACTACAAGCCGAAACTGAATTTTCGTTCACAACTTTATCAGTAAATGAAGATATTTTAGCAAGATTTGTTTCATATTAATTTAGTTTGTACTAAATGTTATGATATCATTGAAAATGACTGAATTTTGGCCAGTGACACAGTATAAATACTATAAATTGCATTCTGAATAAAGGAATGTCTGCTTCATAGTTGTTTAAATATGAAAAGTGGCAATTTCCAGCACTTCTCATCATGATATTATATTTCACAGAAATCAAAGCAAGTTTGTTAAAAATATAGCTATGATATCTTCGTTAGGGTTACCAAATGAAAATCCAAGTTTGGCCTCGAATGAGATACACTTTATTTATAACTGAATAAGTGGATTGCGATTATGGTTTTCTGAACAAAAATTGTCTTTCTTGATGTGTATTATCAACCCTGAAAGTTTTTCTGTTTGATTAGAAACACCCTTTTTGTGATAAAGCAAGAAACAGATTATTTACTAGAAAAGGTTCAGGAACTTGCATTTTTACATTGTTAATTTCTATGAAAATCCCCATTAATGGTTAATTTTCTTAATACTTTACAAAAAGCAAATAATGTAAAAACATTTATTTTACTTAAATATGATTCTGTTTCTAATTATTATGAATATCTTTATAAGTTGGTAGTTAGAAGCAGAAATTGTGTAAGATTTTTAAAAATGTTTTAGAAGTTTTTTTAAGTTTTCGGTAACATGGCCGAAGTGGCCGAATACAGAATAGATATCAAATATGCGGTACATCCCTATTAGCTACTATATATAATGGTATGTTGTATCTTCGAAGAACTAAAAGTTTCTTGGAAAAAATATTTAAAAAAGAATGCGGGAAAAAATCCTTAAGGCTGTTCTCAAATCAAAAGAGCTACTTTTTGAGACATTTCTGAATTCATTTTTTTTCGGAAATTGGAAGGTGTTGTTATTCAGAAACTATGTAGTCGAAAGACGTTTTCCATTTTTTGGTAAACACAAAAGATTTTTCAGAAAATATTGTCAAAGTTGGCGTTTTAAATTTCAGACGTGGCAGCTCGAGAAAGACAAAAAACTTGTCCTCATGTGACCACAATCGCTTATAACTCGATAAGTAATTTTATCAAAAAATGTAAAACTAGTTTCCATTGTATTCTGCTTCAACAGTCAGGCCTGCCAATATGCTTAAAAATGAGACAGAAAATGTGTTGGAAAATTTTGCGTTGTTGAGTAGGAAGCTCGAGAGCCGCTTTAAAGAAAAATAATAATAAGATAGAGAACTATAAAATATTGGATTTTTTCCTTTGTAACTTAATATAAACCGACGACAATATGTTTTGAGATCTGGATCTGTTCTTGTCACGGAGTAGTTAAGGGTATACGGAGATATAAGCCGTATACCCTCTCTCTGGATTTTTTTAAGAAGCTCACCATACCCCCTGCTTCTCAGATAAATCATTAGCGTAAACTGTATCCATGAATGTTCATGACTTTAGCGTAGGGATGCACAACCTGTGGCCAGCGGGCCAAAAGTGGCCCGCGATGGGTTAACAAGTGGCCGGCGAATTTCGTCAATTTACAAATGACAAAAATTGCAAATTTTGACAATAGATTGCAGGAAAAAATCGCGAATTTCGTCAATTTGCTGCGGAAAACGCAAATTCCGCCAGTCAGCTAACAATTGCGAATTTCTTTAATCGTCTAGCCGATACAATAAGGGATAAAGCCCAATAAAGGAAATTCCCGATAGCCCCTGAATAGCCCAATAAAAGAAATTCCCGAGTTGCTATTTTCGTCAGTCGCTAGTCAAAAATACCTCGAATTTCGTCGGTCTCGCGCGTTATCGAGCACGGGAAAATCGTGAGTTTAGTCAGTTTATTGCGAGAAAAAGTCGTGAATTTCGCCAATTTTGCGAGGGAAAATTACAAATTTTGTTAGTCAATTAAGAATTGCGATTTACGTTGGCTTGAGTGCGGAAAAATCGAGTTTCAGTTTCGTCAGTCGGGCGCGGAAAAAACGCGAGTTTCTTCGATCGGGTGCGGTAAAATCAAGAATTTCGTTGATCAGGCACGAAAAAATCGTGAATTTCATCAACCGGGTGCGGAAAAATCGCGCGTTTCGTCAGTTTATTGCAATAAAAAATCGTGAATTTTGCCAATTTGCCGTGGGAAATTGCAAATTTCGTCAGTCATTTAAGATATGCGAATTTAGCTGATCGGGTGCGGAAAAATCGCAAGATTTGTCGATCGGGTCAGGAAAAATTGGGAATTTCGTTGATTGGCTGCTGAGAAATCGTGAGTTTCGTCAGTTTATCGAGAGAAAAAGCCGCGAATTTTGCCAATTTGCCAAGGATTTTAGTCAGCTAAGAATCGCGAATTTCGTCGACGGAAAAAATTGCGAGTTCTGTCTATCGAGCATGGAAAAATTGCGAAATTTGTCCATCGGGCGCGAAAAAAATCGCAAAGTTCGTTGATCAGACAGAGGAAAACATCGTGAATTTTGTCGATTAGGTGCGAAAAATTGTAAATTTCGTCGATCGGCTACGGTAAAATCGCGCGTTTCGGTAGTTTATCGCAAGAAAAAGTTGTGAATTCCAACAATTCACCACGGGAAAAATTGAAAATTTCGTCAGCCAGTTAACAATCGCGAATTTTGTTGACTAGGCGCGGAAAAATTGCGAATTCCAATGATAAGGTGTGGAAAAATCGCGAATTTTGTCGATCAAGCTCGGGAAAATCTAAAATTTTGTTGATCGGCTGCAGAAAAATTGAGAGTTTCGTCAATTTAACTTCGTTCATAAAGTTGACATTTTCTTGGGCACTAGCCACTTTCATGCCTATGTTTGTTTTTTAGCACTTTTAATAAAGCAAAATTTAATCCAACCGAATAAAGTCAAGGAATATTTCCACGCCTTGAAAATAATCTTTGCTATAGCTCTGTTATATATGCAAACATAAACTGATGATATAACCTTGCCAACTGTATTGAATATGATAAGTTGACTGGGTAGGGGAACCTAACCGGGTAAAACTGCCACTGCTCTGAAACCATGTTTTTTATAGGCCACAGATCTCTCCGAAATAGAATTATCCCTGTGTTGCTGATGTGGCCCTCGACAACCCAGGCATTTTTTTAAGTGGCCCTTCTCTTAAAAAGGTTGTGCACCCCTACAGCGTATACCCTTTGTTTTTTTACGATTACAACACCGGTTCTTGTCATTCAGTTCGAAAAGATATTTTTTATTTATGTTTTTGAACTTGTTTCAAAATCATCAGTTGTATTGATATATATAAAGACAAGAGCACTGATGATAAGCATTAATCTTTCTTCTAATTGGTTTTTTGAGACACACATTTACTTTCTGCTGCAAAAAGTGAAAGCAGTATTTTTCTTTGTTTTCTGAAATGAAAGGATCTCAAAGTTAACTAAAAAAAATCCTTTGACTTGAATTAGGCTAATTCATGTAACAGAATCAACGCAACAGCTCACAAAAAAAAAAAAAAAATACAAGCAAAGTAATTTTGCAGAAAATAAAATAATTTTCCACACTGCCTATACCCTCTCTCCCCTTCCCCTTCTCCATCGAAAAAAACCTTTTTGTGTTCAAAACTCTTTTTTTTTTTATTGCAAATTAAAATGAAAATATTTACATTTTTTTTTTTATACTTATGCTCAATTGCTCAACATCATATTTGACTATTTCAATTCTGATAACTTTCTATGTTACGAGTTCCAGTTTAAAAATTCAACAGAAAAAATATCCTACAAATAAAATGTAGCTTTGATTAGACACATTTTGTGGTTTTTAAAAACTATTTAAAGTTGTTCTGAAATCGTGACTTGCATCTTTTTTACACTTTCGTGAAGAAATTTTCATTTTTAAATGCACGAAATTTACAGATATTCTTTCTTATTCGTAAATGAATAGCGTTTCTCCGTTTTCCCATAAAGGTAACTGATCTTTCAGAAAATGGTGCCAAAGTTGACGTTTGGAACAGATTTTTTTTGAAACGTGACAATCGGCAAAAGATCATTATGAGGTAGCAACTGATTATCACTTAATATGTAATACATTCATCAGAAAATTTAAAAATGCTATTTGATTTCAAAGCACTTCATGGCTCATGCCTGCTGATAACATGCTTCTGGATAAAAAAAATGTTTACTTAAATGTGTCAGAAAATTTAACATTCTTGAGAGGAGTAAAAATATTTTTTAAGAACAAGTGTTTGTTTTTTTAATAAACGTGGTATTTAATACGAAGTTAAAAAAACTGTTTAGTTATTTCAAATCTGAACCCGTCTACGTGTATGGTGTATTTGATAATTTTGATCATATGTGACAGAAAAATATACAATACTAGAAAACAGGAATTCTTCTTTTTCAGAATTTAGTGTCTCCTCCGATGAAAAAAAAAAATATATATATATATATATATGTATATAACAATAATACAAAACATATTTTAAGACTTACAACACACGCTTTTATTTTATGTAAAATGACATCATTTGCATCCGCTTAAGAATTCCACATACGATCCACTCTTAAACATCTACAGTAAAGTATGCATAGGACGTCACTATCGCGAAATAATACACAAATGCAGCACAAAGATGCCATCATTAAAGGAACTCGACACACTCACAAAAAAAGAGGCTGTCTAATGACTCATAGGCCTTCATTTGTTTGTAACATTAATATAGACACTTAAAATTAAATATAGTTTATAATAGCTCCATGTTTTAACAGAAATCATTCGTTTATATATTTTCAAAATAGCACGTATTTTAATTAAATTTTCTTTCGGCTGTTATGAAAAAATGACAACAAAAATATATGAGTAATATTTTACAACTATTTTTCCTTTACTTTCTACAAAAATGGAGTACTTCCGTTGCCAGTGGTTGCCAGGAGCAAATGGCTCCAAAAACTACAAAAAAATTAATATCTCAAAAATAAATGGAGATGCAGTTTTCAAACAAATTGCATTTAAAAGTACATTTTTCCCCAATACGACGGTATAAAAATTGAAAATGTGTGATGCTTAGAATTTTAAAAAAATTGCTATTGAGTATTTAATCGTACTGCTGTGTTTTACGGCTGGCTTCTGTATAGGTAACGTTATTTTTTGAAGATGTCACAATATACGCTGGGAGAAAGAAATATCATACCGTATCGGGGGCTAATAAGAATAGGAGGATTTGGATTTTACTTTTTTATTTTCTTTTTATTTCTTTCTCTTTTTTCTATAAATATTTATCCAAGTAAAAACGTTCTGTAAAAAAGTTCCAAGTAAAAAAAATCTTCTGTCCGGCTTTATGCAATATTATCTACTAAATGTTTCCGTCGTCCTCTGTAGTTTGTTTTGGTCCTTTGATCTGCTTTGGGGAGCAGACAGTTGAAATTTTCTCATTGAAGTAATCTGCAATAATTATCCTTATTCTAATTACCATAGAGAAAACAAAAACTACTAATTAACCAATTCTCTCATTTTTTTTTTATTATTATTTTTCTTATTTTATCTTACGTTTTTACTTGGATAAATATTTATGGAAAAAAGAGAAAGAAGTAAAAGAAAATAAAAAATGAAATTCAAATCCTCCTATTCTTATATTGTGCATTTTTCTATCACATATGATCAAAATTATAAAATACACCATACACGGATTCAGATTTGAAATAACTAAACAGTTTTCTAACTTCGAATCCCAGTGGCAGAAACACCGCGACATAGTCGCGGACAAAGAAAATCTCTTACGGACAATTTTTGTTTTCACTAAAGAAATTAATTTTAAAAAATTGTCCGCAACTTTCGGCCTTTTTTTCCCGTAGAAAAAACACGAATTTCGTCAAATGATCGCGAAATACACCCAAATTTCGCCAAAGGATCGTAAAACAACTGCAAATTTCGTCAAATGATCGTGAAACAACCGCAAACTTGGTCAAATGATCGCGAAGAAAACGTGAATTTTGGCAAAGGATCGCGTAAAAAACACGAATTTCGGCAAAGGATCGCGTAAAAAACACGATTTTCATTAGAGGATCGCGAAATAAACGTAAACTTCGACAAAGAATCGTAGAAAAAATGCGAATTACGTCAAAGGATCGCGGACAAAACGCAAATTTCGTGAAAATATTGTGAAAAAAAACGTAAATTTCGTCAAAAAATCGGGAAAAAAACTCAAATTTCGTCAAAGAATTGCGGACAAAATGCAAATTTCGTCAAAGGATCATAGAAAAATGCGAATTACGTCAAAGGATCCTGAAAAAAAAGCCGCAACTTCCGAAAAAGATCACGAAAAAACGCAAATTTCTTCAAAAAACGCGAAAAATGCGAATTTCGTCAAAAAAACGTTGCAAAAAACGCGAATTTCGTCAAAGGATCGCGGACAAAACGAAAATTTCTTCAAAGGATCGTAGAAAAAAATGCGAATTACGTCAAAGGATCGTGAAAAAAAGCTAATATCGTTAAAGGATCGTGAAAAAAAGAACGCAAATTTCGTCAATGGATCGCGAAAAAATGCAAATTTCTTTGCAAAAAAATCGCTGAAAAAATGCGAATTTCGTCAAAAGGTCGTAGAAATAACGCGAATTTCGTCAAAAGATCGTGGCAAAAACCCAAATTTTGTTAAAGAATTGAAAAAAATGCTAATTTCCTCAAAAGGCAGCGAAAAGAACGCGAATTTTGTCAAGGGATCGGGAAAAACGCAAATTTCGTCAAAGGATAGCTAGAAAAACGCAAATTTCGTCATAGGATCGCGAAAAAAATGCAAATTTCTTCGAAAAAAATGTGAGTTTCGTCAAAGGATTGTGGGGGGAAAAGACAAATTTTGTTAAAGAATTACGAAAAAAATGCCAATTTCTTCAAAAGGCAGCTGAATAAAACGCGAATTTCGTAAAGGGATCGTGAAAAATATGCAAGATTCGTCAAAGGATTGCGGAAAAAACGCGAATTTCATCAGAAGTCCGCGAAAAAAAAAAAAAAAAAGAAATGCGCCCAAGGATTGCAAAAAAAACAACAAAAAAAAAGGTCCAATTTCATAAAAGTGTTGCAGAAAAAACGCTTTTCGTGTGTGAGGCTGTGGAAGTTCAGCTTTTTTTTTTTGGCTGAGCCTGTAGCATGTCCGAAGGTTGTATGTGGTGTGTATGATTGTGAAAAAAAACTTGAGCACACATTTTCAAGGACGCCACCCTGGTGAAAATATTAATTGGAAATTACCCTGGGCTAAAAATTTGGAAAACATATTTAAAACAGCTGAACGTTCCCAACTACAAGAAAGAACAAATCAGCTCAGAAACTTACAAAGGTTTTTAAAAGCATTCTTATTATTTATGTATGGTTCTGCTTATCATTCCCTTATTCTGCTTATTTAGAAATCATACAAGAAGTTAGACGATGAAGAGTTATAAGCAAAATTAATGAGACAATCATGCTTACCATGTTTTAAATAAAAGGATAAAAAATTCCTAGTTATTTATTCATTAAAATTACATGCAAAATTTGCAGACAGGTTATGAAATTTTTAAAACTTGTCGCAGACAGCTACAAAACTTTCTGCCACTGGGCTTCGAATTAAATGCCACGTTTATGTAAAAAAAAATACTTAAAAAATATTTTTACTCCTCTCAAGAATGTTAACTCTTCAGATGTATTTTTTTTTTTTATTATCTAGAAGCATGAAATCAGCAGGCACGAGGCATAAAGTGCTTTGAAATCAAATAGCCTTTTTAAATTTCTTGATACATTTATTACATATAAAGTTATAATCAATTGCTATCTCATAATGATATTTTGCCGATTGTCACGTTTTTAAAAAATCTGTTACACACGTCAACTTTGGCACCATTTTGGCAAAACATAAATTAGGCCTGACCAGGCCTAATTTATGTTTTCTGTACCATGCCGGGACTGGTTTCATTCTTCCAAGTCTTCACGGGCCAAAATTTTCAGCCCCGCTTTTCACCTAACTCGTAAAAAAATCATTTTCTCAACGTGGCCTGGTAGCAAATGCAGCTAAATCAAAATATATTAAACGTGTGAAAAAGAACCTGCCCATGACGGAATCATGTTTTTAACTGAAAAATGTGTTGATTCATGCATAATTTATATAATAATATGCGAGAAAAGAATATGTAATGCATTGACACCTATTAAGAAGGGAACTGGTATATAATGCATTTTTTTACCTTAGTGTGCAATTCCGTCTTAGAAGATTTTACTGTATAGCATTTTTTAGATTTTTAAGTCTCCAATACATGGAATATGGATTAACAAAATTAATGATAATCGAAGCATTTGCATACAACAAATAGGGATTTATTTAATATATATATATATATATATCGCAGCCTACGACATTTCTATAAAAGTAAAGACTACAAAAAAAAAAAAAGAAAGAAAAAAGCCAAGATTAAGGCTAATGTCAATTTGCACGCTTTTTTCCTTCCTACCCCTTCACTAGCATGGGTTTCTGTGCACGTTGAAACAAAAAGCGTGCAAATAGACGTTCGTCTGACATTAGCCTAAGTATTTACGGTCAGAATTCCTCGTACAGATAATTTTTTAACCAATTTGACGTAAAAATCAATGTTTTGTAGACATTAACTCGGGCCATGCCAGGCTCGGGTCGAGATTTTCATTTTTTTTTTTTTTTTTTTTTTCGTGCCAGGATAGTCTCAGACTGAACTTTTAGCTGTTATAACGCCGGGCCAGGCCAATAATTTTTTTCGATAGGCTTGGCCGAGTTCAGGCCTACCTTTTATAATGGGCCGGGTCGAATTTTTATCTATGGGTAGGCCTGGAAATTTCAACCCGTACAGACTTCTAACTTAAAATGTATTGCAAATTAGAAATTTGAGTTTTATATAAAAAAAAGAATCATTTTTTAAATATTTTCTGTTGAATTTATTTTTATTGTAATAATAAATAATCAATCTAAATCTGTCTTTTTATACCTCACCCCAAATTACTGCTTTTAACTTTGCCCCCTCCCCCCTCACTGGAGTATCGAGCACGAAAAGCTTAAACTTTAAGTGATGAGGTTATTTATATACATATATATAAATGTTATGTATATATGTATATAATATATATATATATATATATATATATATATTATATACATATATACATAACGTGGTGAGGTGGTGTGTATGCAACCCCAAAATTTGATTTCTTGTCTTGTGCACTCTACAAAGTTTAACGAATTAAAATCAGAAAATCTGCTGTGAATTTTGCATTATTTACTTGAATAAAAACAACTGAAGAAGTACTGCAGGTGTACATACATATACATATAAATACACGTATCTAAATACCACAAAAATTTTTGGTACTTTTCGGTTAGCCGGACGCCAGTGTTTTGTATACATACATAAAATGTATATATACCTACATATATATGAATAAATGCATATATATGTGTATATATATGCACATACATGTATATAATATATGCATATATACTTATATGTATATATATATATGTATGTATATAAAACACTGGCGCCCGGCTAACCGAAAAGTACCAAATTTTTTCTTCATAATTGAAATTTCTCTGGGGTGGAAAACACCTCACCTGATCAGTTAAGGGTTAGTCTTTAAAATTACTTTTTTCCTCTGTTTTATATGTAATTGTGCAATACCATAAATAAATCAGCAGTTATCTTCTTCACTCCCTCCATTCATAATTTCTACAACCCTCGCTCTCACCAGTTTGTAAAACTTTAAATGGTTGAAATTATTTAGTTTTTTGTTCAAATTTTTTGGTCTGTTTATTTATATATTGCTGAAATAGTAAATAAATGTCTAATCTACCCCCCCCCCCCTCACCCAAAAGAAAATACTGCAAAAAAATACAAAATAAAAATAAATACAAAATTTACTATGAACATTCGGTAAATTCGATCTCCACACCCCCCCAAACGAAATGCTCTAGCTACGCCACTGTATATATTGAATAAATTCCTTTATTATTTATACACTCACATTAGTTGTTCATAATTTGTATTGGTTTATAAAGGTTATATATATATATATATATATACAGTGTGTCCCTAAACTCACACATACGTTACATACGTTAGGGGGTGATAGAACACAACTAGACAAGCACAAATCACCATGCAATCCATGATCGGATCGCAAGCCGTAAAGGGCTAGAGGGCGCCTCCCAGCAACCGCAATAAAATGGCTGTTCATCGCAGCTGTCTTCATTTGTTCCGTGGGCGTGAATCATCGATGAGATGGATGCACAGACTTCTAATGTAAGTCTTCTATCTTTACTCTGACTCTGAGGATGGATGCGTACTCAAATCAGGAGAAGGTCAAGATGCATTATATGTACGGAGCGGCAGACGCCAATGCAAGGGAAGCCCAAAGGTTGTATCAAAGGTCTAATCAACTAGTCGGCCCGCTCACCCGATTTGTCATGTCTGGACTTTTCTTTCTGGGGTCACATAAGAGCATCATCTACATGGAGGTATGAAGATAAAAGGAGTCGACATAAATGACGTCATTTGATGCCGTTGCTGCCCCTTTCCGCATCCGCCATATTTAGAGGTATCTTGCACTAGAGATTGCTGATTGGACTGCTATCGGTCAAAGTCAAATATGGCGGACGCGGGAGAGGGGGAAAGAACTCGTTTTTCGGCATCAACATTTTCCACAGAAGAAGATAATTATGTCTACTCCTTTTCTATTCATAGCTCCATGCTCATGTACGATGATGGTCCCACCCATAGATTCCGTTGAAGACTTGTTGCCCGGATATACATAGCTGCTGATACCATAGGAGAGTTGTCTGGTGTTTTCGCCAATGTACGGCGGTCACTCCCATCGACGCTGTGAGCGAAATTTGACTTTCCATAAGACTTTTAGCATTAGTGCGAAATCCTGCAATTTCATTGGCTATCGCTTCACCGATAGCCAATGAAATTGAACGGAACTTCTTTCCCTAAAAGGACAAGTATAAGAGTAAAACACTGCGTAAAGCTGGCACATGGTATTTTAGTATTTTATAGCGTATGAATGATCTAGCCCAGTGGTCAAGACTAGGGATGGTTAAGATTTTGCATTTGTAATCCTAAAGTTGCGTGTTCTGTCCTTTCGCTGGCGTTTTCACTTTTTTAGAGTTTTGTTTTGATTTTTATTAAGTCATTTAGTTAAAATCAGTCGATCTTTATTACCAGTTCTTTTGTATTTTTTTTTTTTATTATCAAATTAGATTTTTTAAAATAAATTAAATAATTAAATAAAAAAAATCATTTAATCTATTTTTTAATAATTAAAGTAAACATTTATTAAAATGCAATAATAAGTTTCCTAGGCTTACATTAATTTTTTATTTTAAATATTACACAAATATTTAAATTAAATTTTAAAATTCATAGGACTTATAGAGTATTTTTCTAATAAAAAAAATTCTTTAATAGTTAAAGTGTAATAATAATATTTTCTTAAGTCAGTTAGTTAAAATCAGTTGATCTTTATTACGAATTTCATTGTAATTTTTTTTTCTTTTTTGTCAATTAGATTTTTTTTAGTAAATTAAAAAAATTAAAATAAAAAATTCATTTAATCTTTTTTAATAATTAAAGTAAACATTTATTAAAATGCAATAAAAATCTCCCAAGACTTACATTAAAAGTATTTTCATGTTAGAACTTAATAAAGTTCTAATCATTTTAAATTTACCTGTTACTTAGGTTGCTTTGAAATTTTTTTATTGTAAATATTATACAGATAATTAAATTTTAAAATTCATATGACTTATAGGGTATTTTTCTAATAAATAAATTCCTTTAATAACTAAAGAGTAATAATAATATTTTCTTAAGTCAGTTAGTTAAAATCAGTTAATCTTTATTACCAGTTCCGTTGTAATTTTTTTGTCAATTAGATTTTTTTTTGATAAATTTAAATAATTAAATTAAAAAATTCATTTAACCTATTTTTTAATAATTAAAGTAAAAATTTATTAAAATGCAATAATAAATCTCCTAGGCTTACATTAAAAGTATTTTCATGTTAGATTTTTATAAAGTTCTGATCATTTTAAATTTATCTGTTATTTAGATTACTATTTTTTTTATTGTAAATGTTATACAGATAATTGAATTAAATTTTAAAATTAATATGACTTATAGGGTATTTTTCTAATAAATTTCTTTAATAATTAAAGAGTAATAATAATATTTTCTTAAGGCTGTTCTTAACTGCTCTGCTCAACAAGCGCAAAACATTTTGACACATTTACAAAGTCATTTTTTAACGGAAAGGTATAAAATTGGAAAGCCTGGCCATAGAAGCGATTTGGAATTGAACTGTTTTTTTTTTCTTTTTTTTCATTTTTTGATCAATCAATTACCTAGGGAGTTATAAGCGATTTTGATCACGCGACAAACACGTTTTTCGCCCGCACTTCAGTGCTCTTTCTTCCTTCGCGGTGAAATTCGGTTCAAAACGCCCACTTTGACACTATTTTCTGAAAGATCTATTGCGTTTGCAAAAAATGAAAAAAGCAGCTCAATTACATAGTTTCTGAACAACAACACCAGCTAGTTTCATGCATTTTCGAACAAAAATAAAACCTATGTCAGAAAGTTGCCCTTTTGGATTTGAGAACACCCTGAGGTCAGTTAGTTAAAATCAGTTGATTTTTATCACCAGTTCCTTTGAAAAAAAAATTTGTCAATTAGATTTTTTTAAATAAATTTAACTAATTAAATTAAAAAATTCATTTAATCTATTTTTTAATAATAATGTAATAATAATATATTCTTACCTTACATTAAAAATATTTTTTGTTGGAACTTTAATAAGTTATATATAATTAGCAGAAATAATTTATTAAAGTGTTCATTTCTCAAAATTAAGTATTATCTTTCATATATAAAAAATATTTATCAATTTATCATCTGCTTTCTAATTTTTTTTATTGTATATTCAATACTAATAAATTCTTATCATATATAAACTGCATGTTTTAAAATAAATATTTATTAAAATTTAATTTTAATATCTTCTAAACTTTCATGAAAAGTACTTTTATGCTAGAACTCCAGTAACATATAAATAGTAATTAACATAATTAAATTATTCATCTTTAAAAATTAATTATTTATCCTTTATATATAAATTACATTAATAATATATATTTCAATGATAATTTAACCATTGAAGACAGTAAATTACTATACTTTAAATAATTGAATGTATGGTAAAAATGCAACAAAAACATATATATATTATTTATCTGTGATTTAATAATTATTCGCAAAAAGTTTTATTATATATATATATATACGTATGTGTATATATATGTTGCAATAAAAATGTCATATACATCAAACATGAACAATGAAAAATATTTTGCTATTAGTTGCAATATATATATTTAAAATAACGATTATTATTATTATTATGGAGATTTTTGTTTTTATCTTTATTTATTAATTTATTATCTTACTTTCTTCTCTTATCTTACATTCTTTAAAGCTATTTATTAGCTTTACAATTTTTATTCGAAATATAATATTGTGATTAAATTTTACTACATAATACTACTTAGGAGCTAATGTTATATAATTAAAATAAAATATCTACTTAAATGCAATAATAGTATCTTTTAAACTGACATAGAAAAATATTTTTATATATCTAGATGGAACTTCAATTACTTATTTTTAGTTAAGATGCTAGAACTTTAATACTGATTGCAAACATCTGAGGAGAAAAAAAAAAAAAAAAAAAAAACGTTCTAAGCAGTTTATTATAACAATCTCATTATTTTATCATAATTTAACTAAGTCAATGAGGTTTTAGAATTGTTGATAATTTTCTTATAGAAAATTAAATCAAATTTAATAATTAATTATATATTATGTTATTAATTTTATAACAATTGATTTTGTGTTCAGTTTGAGAAATATATACGCGCTTTTTTTGATGCATCAAGTTATTGTTATCAGGAAATACAATTGATGAAATGAGTAGCAGCGCTGTTACTTGTAAAATGGATTTTTTTCCTTTCAGGGAAAGAAGTTCGGTTCACCGATAGCCAATAAAATTGCCGGATTTCGCACTAATGCTAAAAATCTTATGGAAAGTCAAATTTCGCACGGTGTGAAGCCTGCGTTACTGTTGGCGACCACAGTTCAGGTATTCCCTTTAGAGCCAAAAGACATATATCATTCCTAATTACTCACACTGTTGATGAATGATCGTACGGCAAAATAAACGCGAAAAACCAGACCAAAAAATACGTCGTTATCGGATGGACATTCACATACGGAGCAAAATTTCTCCCTCCAAATACGAGTCACTCCCCACCGTGAAAAAACCATTAGGACAATATTAGCTAATTGAGATTTTCGGCGCAACGAAAAATAACTTGATATATACCCCCTGACCATGGCCACATACCTTCCTTATCCTATTTTTAAAGATTGTTCGGAACAAGATGCTAGAAATAAAAAAAAAGTGAATATTTTTAGCATACCATCGTGTATCATTTGGTGCATACTTGTATGCCATAATACGGTTATAATATGGTTATTTTTCTTTAAAATTAATATTTATTAAACTATTAAACAGCATATTAGTCATCTTAAGATTGACCCAAGATAATTTCTAAATAGAGTTATTTATCTTATTATTGGAGAGCTGAAATAAAATAATGTTTAAAAAGTATAAAAATTGTAACAAATTTCACGTTTTCGTTAATGATAAGTATGACTTATGAATTTCATTTAGTATTTCCGCATTTATAGAAATATTTCTAAAAACTATTTTTTATACCCTTTTATATAAAAATTTGCTTGTTTGTTTGTTTCACGATTCCTAGAGAATGTGAAAAGCAGCGCGATGAAATTAACACCAATTATTCGCATGAATCCGGGAATGTCTTAATGACTCTCAGGACTTTAAATTTTTAAATAGTGTTCAAAATATTAACTATATTTTGCCATTATAACTTTTAACTGAGTTTCTCAGAAACAAGTAAAATACTTAATTTTTGTGGAGGGAAAGGGGAAAATATTGCTATCCGAAATGATAAAAAAAAATATTATTTTTGTTTTGTTTAAATAAATCGATTTAATGGCTTTTAGTTTACGTTTTCTTAAAAAAGTTATTTAAAACATGATAATATGACTTCTACATTTATTAAAGATTTTATCAAAAAGCTGAAATTTTTTCATATTAATCATCTGTATGAAATAATATTTTCTGAATTTCTTTAAAATGTAAATAACATGTAAAACAGTAAATATCATGAGCATATAAATAACATGAAATTTTGAGCATGGATTGAACATACGTACAGGGTATATAATAAAAGATTTGTCTAAAACATAAGCAGAAGATTAGTCACATATAGAACTTGACCACAGTCAGATGGCTGAAGCTATTATCATCTCAGAACGACAATTTTTTCCCTTTCCTGCGCTGTCACGTCTAGAAATTCGAATCAAAACACCAAATTTAACTGCATACCTTAAAAATTCCTCTTTCTTTCTGAAAAAGGAAAACTGTTCGATTGCGTTGTTTCTAAATAAGTACACCTGTCAATTTGACACGTTTGCAAACAAAAATGAATTAGAAAATGTATCAGAAACTATCAAGTTTGCATTTCAGAAAAGTCTTAAATGAATCAGGCAAATAAACAAACATTAACTTGACAATAGTGGCAAGCTCTCTAAATTTTTATCCAAAATTATCTAGATCGATCGAATTTTACTACCCGTATACCCTTTTACTATAAAGGCATTGTACTATTATTGCATCAAAATTAGGTAACTTGCAAGATATAATTTCCGTAATTTTCATATAATCTATACTGTAAATTCTAAGCATGATTACTTGATTATATTGAAATATTTATCCAAATTAACATTTTGAACCTTTTTTAAATGTAGAATTGAATTAAATTCCCCCCTCCCCCTCCTCATTCAAAAGGAAAAAAAGAGAGAGAGAGAGAGAGAGAAAGATAGCATGCTATGGAAAATGCAACAAATCGGATGACTACGCCGTCTAGGATATTTTTAAAATGTGAAAAAATATTTATTTTTTTACGTAGTATAAGCACATGTGTTGCGTAATGTAATGTGATTGCATTCAGATAGTAAGCTTAAAATTTAGAATGTTTTCCAGTTCACATGAATAATCAAAACCCTACTAAAATCATTTTTTAAATTTTAAATAATAATAATTATTATTATTATTTACTATTGAGGAGCTGAGCTAACTCAATAGCATTACACAAAAGAAAGCAAAAAGTTATATTTCTTGAAAATTTTTGTTTGTCAACAAGACCAAGAGGCATCTATCTGTATCTCACAAATAATGTATTTGAATTTCATGATAATTGGAGCAATTTTCTAATAAATATTAGATTTCCATAGAACAAAATTAAGGATGTAATAATGATCTATTAGAAGAAAAACTGAAATCTGAAAATGGCTTGTCTACATAACTTACTTTATACATTAATGTTTGTTTATACAACCTATCTACTGACTTCAAGAATCGTGTTTTTAAAAAATCATTTTATTCATCGCCAGGTTTTATCAACATTACAATTAATTTGAATTATTAATAAAATTTTGAAGTGAAAATTCTATATGAAAAAACAACAAAAAAAAATCACTTATGTTATTAGCCGCTGCATGAGTATATCTTTGAAATCGAAAGTTAAAGTTCAGATGAATTTTCAGAAAAAATAATTGGCAACTTGGGAAATAAATATATGAGAAATTATGAGTAAACTATATACATTTTGTGCAAGAAAATTAATTTTTAAATGTATTTAAGAGTGAATAAGTGTAATTATATTTCGGTCGTAATTTCTTTTTTTTTTTAATCATTTAAAACATTATTTTTCTTATTTTAGTCAATTATGTCTGAAGTGGGTTTTGTTTCATTTTAAAATTTTAATTGCAAAGATTCCGTACTTTTTACTTTCTTATTTCGATAAAGATATTTTCGTTTTCCCCTACATAAATATTTCAAATATAATTAGGCAATTAATTTCTTACCTACATTCTTCAATTCTTCAGATATTTCCATAAGGTGGCTAAAGAATCTAAAAGCATATTCAAAGCTGGAGTAGCACAGTTGAAGTTTATTCCAACAGAGCGAAAAATGTCCAGACCAGGGATCGAACCTGGATGCTTGGCGTGCCGTGCCAATGCCTTACCTGTTAGGCTATTCGGACCGATACCTGGCTGACATAATTCACTCTTATTAGTTGGACTAAGGGATCGAACCTCGATACTTGGGGTATCGGTCCGGATAGCCTAACAGGTAAGGCATTGGCACGGCACGCCAAGAGTCCAACTAATAAGAGTGAATTATGTCAGCCAGGTATCGGTCCGGATAGCCTAACAGGTAAGGCATTGGCACGGCACGCCAAGTATCCAGGTTCGATCCCTGGTCTGGACATTTTTCGCTGTGTTGGAATAAACTTCAACTGTGCTACTCCAGCTTTGAATATGAGATAATCCAGTTGAAAAAATATTCGTTCCCTTCATTAAGAATCTAAAAGCATTTTTTTACATTAATGTAAATGTTGTTTGCATTCGATTGTTACCTGATGAATAGTTTTAAGTTATTTTCCTGCTTCAAAAATCTTTTAAAAAATCAAATTTATTTTCTAAAAGGCGTTGTGTTTTTATAGAAAAATGGAAAAAATAATAACTAAAATTTAGAATTTTAATAAAAATGTATGAAAACTTGCGATTTTTTTTTTTCACTGTAATCATTGAGATTTTTTGCGGATACGTCTTTTCATTCATTTTTAATTAACCTATTCGCTGCCAACCACGAGTATACTCGTGGCTTTAATTTATTTATTACTTTGTCACCAGTATTTTAGAATTAAAAAATTGCTTTATTTATTGGCAGAAATTTTGCTGTATTAGTAAAGCGAAATTTACATTTCTGAATTCGTGGTGGTATACGACTTTCAACAAGAAATTTGAATTTTTTTACTTTATAGTTTTGGCAGCGAATGGGTTAACAGCAATTTTCAAGAAAACAACGTGTTTTAGCGATATGTGAATGTACTCTTTAAAGTCTCTGTTGACAATTTTTTTTATAATATCTTATCCATCGTCTGTGTTTTGTATGTGCTTATAAAAGTGGATGTTGACATTAGAAATAATACGTGACAGTATTCAGTATAGTTTAGAAATCACGAATGCGTTAGAAAGTAGCTATCTGAGATGACATTTAAGCTTGTTTTCAAAGCTAAACTGCCTAATTTCTGGCATAATTCCTAAATCCATTTTGGGTTGTTAAAGCTGGACTGATAGGTACTCAGCTTCAGCTACATTCTTGAATTGTTCAGATGTTTCCATAAGGTTGCTAAGGAATCTAACAGCATTTTTTTACATTAATGTAAATGTCGTACGTGTTAATACAGGTACACACGATAGGTACGCTATTCAGAAGCTAATCGTTTTCTGATTGTAAAATCATGAGACTGACAGGTGTATTTCTATTCAGAAGCTATGAAATCGAATATTTTTTTTCCTTTTTCAATAAAGGCTTGCGATTTTTTAGAAAATGCTGTCAAAGCTAGTGTTTTGAAACGAAATTCAGCGTCACAAAAATCGCATATCACTTAAAATATAATTCAGTTATCGAAAAATGAAAAATCTGTTTGAATCTAGATCACTTCAATTGTCATGTTTACTGATGTTTTGCTTTTTACGTCAAAGTTTAGAAAGCATTTATATTTTACTAAACATTTTGAAACATTATTAACCACTAGGTGGTCCCTGTCAAAATTCGACGACATAAAAGATTTTTAAAATGTCCTATCTAATAATCCCACGTCTGAAATTCATATTGTCCGGAGCGTAACCATTATTTTAAGCTAATCAATGTTTATATAAAAATGTATACATTTTTAACAATGATAATTGAAAATCTGTAGATGAGCCAGTTTTTTAATGTTTTCATTCTTTGTATAGTTCTTCATTTCCTTTCCATAATTCTGATTGGTTGTTCTTTTCTTATGGTCTGGAATCGCTTCCCTCTTATAAATTGGCATACATTGTCGAACTTAAAAATACAAACACACACGCACACATATACACTATATTGCCATTATTGACCGGCAACTTTCAATTTTACACATTTTGTCGAATATTTAGAAATATACTTGACAGATTCTTCTGGAATTTCAGGATTGATCATCTTTCTGAATTTTTACGATATTTGACTAGATTTTTTTAGTGTTGCTCGATAGAGTTGACTATTAAATTATGTAAAATGATCCTTGTTATCGTTCGCGCATGCGCAGATAAAAATTATTTCATACAACTGCTCATATTTCTTAAAATATTTAATATATTTATATTCCAATTGCACTACATTGTTTCTACTGTATTTTGTCAATTTTTCTGAAATCGGTGTTAAATTTGGTTGAAAACCCTGCATGTAATAAGCAAAAAACATGCAAGAATTTTTTAATTATTTTAAATAAATCGCTATATCTCTGTTAATATACGTGCTATTCTTACACAAAATAATACACATATTACAGAATGTCTGTTTATTTATATTCGAAAGCGGTAGATCATTTCGTGCATTTTATTTTACAGGGTGATCCCAAGTATTATTTTTTCTTTGATTTTTTGTTGGCCCCCTAATTGCCCCCCCCCCCCCCTAACAAATCGACATTGCTAAATATGAGGTCATACCTATTATTTTTTATCCTGAAATTCCAGAAGAATCTGTCAAGTATATTTATAAATATTCGACAAAAGGTCTAAAATTGAAAGTTGCCGTCGCCGGTCATTAATGGCTATATAGTGTATATGTACATATATGTATATATAATTCCGAGCATATTCTGATGCAACATATTTGAACTAATTCAAATTAGCTTCATAATAATTTTATGTTCAACATAGAATGAAAATCTGGGTTTTTGTGACAAATTTCACTTTAATGCCAAAGTGCTATATCTAATGAGTGCTCTGATCTTATGATTAATCGGCTCTCTTTTTTTTTCCTTCGTAAATAAACGTATAATATTTGATTAAATATCTGATTTACTATGTACTTTAATTTCCAACTATGCAATTTTAAGTAATTTAAGGCCGAATGAATAAAATGTTTTAAATTAAAGTACTAGTTTTTACTTGTAGAAAGTCAAATTTTTAGTGTTAGGAAGTGTTAGAAAAATTTACTAGAAAGAGGTTTTAAAAAAATATTTTTCTCTGTTGAAGAACGCGAAACATTGATACGTTTTTTAAACATAAAGTGATACTTGCAGGCATGATTACTGAAGTGATTTGTAATTCAATATTTTGATTCTTCAATAAATTAATTGCGTTCTTGAGTTATAAGCGACTATTGTTTCAGAACGGCGGTTATTTCCCTTTCCTGCCCTGTCGTGTCCGGAAATTCGTATAAAATGCCACTTTTGACAGCACTTCTTGAAAAAAAAATTTTTTTTACCGAAAAACGAGAAAAACCGTTGTATTATATAGTTTCTTAGCAATTATTACAAGCTTGCTAATTTCTTACATTTCCGAACAAAAATGATTTTAAAAATTGTGCCAGAAAATGGATTTGAGCTCGTAAAAATTACTCATTAAATTTCGTATTTATCAATAGTGAGGCGAATGGTGTGTGTGTGAAGGGGGGGGGGGGGGGGGGTCGGGTTTAAAACCCATCCCAGACCTAAAAAATGCAATAATGGCTGGTTTTTTGAATCACTAATTAATCGTATTAGCCACTTTTATGAATCAAAATCAAGTGTTAGTGTTTTTAGATTAATCGAAATTTACCACTTTCTTGAATCATATTCCATTTAACGAAAATATTTCATTTAAACGGCTATTGTTATATTTAAAAATGAAGAAACACATAGTAGATATACGGGTTAAGTGAAAATTGTTCAACAGTTTCAAACTAGTATGTTGTGGCCATCACAAAACTTTCTTCTATATAAATCACGTCAATTAAATCATTTAAATAGTACAAGAAATAACGATTTAGCACCAATTCATATCAAAGTATATCTGAATTTGAAGTTGGATAAAAATTCGCGCATTAGTTCTTGAGATAGAGCTATAGCGGAAATTCTTAAAAAATGTAGCATAGCAGCGCCACCTGTTGAGCGATTTATACCAAAAGTAAACAGCACTAAACTATATCAAGGTATACCTGAATCTGAAGTTTGTTGAAAATCCAAGCATTAGTTCTTGAGATAAAGCTATTGCGGAAATCGCAAAAAATACAGCATAGTAGCGCCACCTGTTGAGCGATTTACACCAAAAATTAAACAGCACTAATTAATACATCAATTCATGTCAAGGACTAACTAAATCTGAAGTTTGATGAAAATCCGTGCAATAGTTCTTGAGATACAGCTCTTGTGGAAATCGTGAAAAATGCAGCACAGAAGGAGCCACCTGTTGAGCGATTTACACTAAAAATTAAACAGCACTAATTTATACATCAATTCATGTCAAGGACTAACTAAATCTGAAGTTTGATGAAAATCCGTGCAATAGTTCTTGAGCTACACCTCTTGTGGAAATCGTGAAAAATGCAGCACAGCAGCGCCACCTGTTGGGCGATTCGGACCAAAAATTAAGCAGCACTAATTTATATCAGGGACTAACTGAATCTGAAATTTGATGAAAATTCGTGCATTTTTTCTTGAGTTAGAGCTATTGCGATAATCATGAACAATGCAGCATACCAGCGCCACCTGTTGGGCGATTTTCACAAAAAGTAATCAGCACCAAACTATATCCTGGACTAACTGAATCTGAAGTTTTATGAAAATCCGTGCAGTAGTTCTTGAGATACAGCTATTGCAGAAATCGTTAAAAATGCCGCATAGCAGCGCCACTTGTTGGGCGATTTTCACCAAAAAACTAATCAGTTCAGTTTATATCAAGGTCTAACTAAATATGAAGTTTTGTGAAATTTTCGTCCATTAGTTCTTGAGATAGAGCGCCCACAAAATTTGTGTCACATACAGACAGACAGACGGACGGACAGACAGACAGACTCACAGACAGACATTTTGTAAAAACACGTTTTTGGAATCTCTGACTCATAAAACGTGTAAATCCGTCGAAAACTGGAATTCGAAAATTTTCATGAAACCAATACTTTCTTCTTGTAAAGATAGAAGAAAGTAAAAAGGATAGCGGTCGCATTATCGCGAATAACCTTAAGCTACATAAAGAATCAGATTGTTTCAAATCACTGTTAAAAATTCTACTTCATAGACAGGATATATTTTTGAGGAGGAGTGGGGGTGGGAAAGTTCCTGATAGGTTTTAGTGACAATGATTTTCTTTTAAATAACAGTGCAAAGGTTAGATAAGGGGGAAACTTAATTTGTTGAGACGAGATGAGGTCATGATTGCATTCATTAAAAATACTGATTCAATTAAACAATGACTTAAATATACGGTGACCACTGGACTAACTGTCAACAACTTACCTCCCACCTATCCCCTTGAGCCGAACTTTGACTGAGAAACTGATTATACTAAAAAAAAAAAATCCCTGCCGGTTCGGCCTACAGGCAGTGTAGATTTCGAAGTTAAGTACTAATTTCACCAACAAAAGTAAAATCAAGATGAAAAAAAAAACCCAGTTTAATAATTTTATCTGGCCACTTTTGAAAGTTTTTAGTTTCATTTTTATGTAAGAGCTGATTTTATCAGAATCATGTTAACGTGGTATAAAAGAAATATTTTTCCACGCTCCACAATTCGAAATTTTCTGACACATTTTTAGGCTCATTTTTAAAAGTAAAAACATGAAACTTGCGGACGTGATTTTTTGAAGAGATTTATAAGCGACCTGTATTTTATTTTCATTCAAATTATCAGAACTTGGTTTACAAACAATTATTTTCTCAGTACGACCATTTTTTTTTCCGTTTTCAGCACTATCGCTTAGGGATATTCGGTTTAGAATGCCCATTTTGACAGCATTTTTTGAAATATATTCTACCTTTTATCCTAAAATCGATCAATACGGCCCATTTATAATTTCTGAATAAGAGAACCTGCCCATTGGATGCGTTTGAGAGAAAAATGAATTTAAAAATGAGTCAGAAAATAAGGAGTTTGGATTTGAGTACAACCTTAATAGGGATAATTTTTTCGTCAAACCCTATTTTTGTTTAATTTCTTTTTGCTGCAAGAATTGGTCCTATCAAAAACGTGTCAATATGAAAGTGGTAGATAATATTAAGAAGGTGTAAATAAATTTAAGCGGATTGGATATCTTGTGAATAAAATGAAGTAATGAATTTTTTTCTTCTTAACCCCCCCCCCCTTTTTTTTTCTGCTAAGAGTTGGTCCTATCAAAACTTGTCAGTATAAAAGTTATAATTAGTATTAAGATCTATAATATATTTAATTGAATTTGATATCTTGTTAATTGACGAAGTTATGAATATTTTTCTCCCTAAACCCCTATTTTTGCGCCCCTTCACACATTTTAAATTTTATCAAAAATCAGTGATACATAAATTTTTGGCCCTTTTCTTAGAAATAATAACTTTAAACTGATTTGATATATATTATAATTAAGACGTTATGGGTATTTTTTTTTTTTTTTTGTTTTCACAAAACCCCTCCCTATTTCCAACCCCGTGGTCCGATTTTGCGCATTAACGAACTTGACCGAAATTTTCTGCCACTTGATTTAATTTCTGCCACTTCATTTGAATAAATGTTTAGTCCTCCTTTTTCTTTTTTAACCATTTGGAAAAATGGTTATTGTCCTCGTCAGGGTAGGAAATCAAAAACATATCTGAAGCTTTTTATTGGTTGAATGGAATCCGCATTTTACTCGTTTTCTGATGGGTCTATACAGTAATCAGTATTTCCTTTACTTTCAACAGAGATGGATTCTTCTGTTGCCACTATGACAAAAAAGTAATAGGAACTACAAAAAAATAAAAATTAATAACTCAGAAACAAATTGAGATACAGCTTTCAAACAAATTGCATTTAAAAGTACATTTTTTTTCTCTATAGGACGATGTAAAAAGTAATATTATGGGATGTTTAGAAGTTTAAAAATAAAATTTCCTTTAAAATTGGTCGTCAGATTTCCAAGAAATCTGACGATGGAAAAGCCTTTTCCCCAACAGCCAATGAAATGCTTGGATAATACATAAGTTTCAGGTGGATAATACGTAAGTTTCTGGAAATCTGACAAGTCGCCGGCGATTTTTGTCGCTTACAATTTTTGCGTGTAATAACACTATTAATGATTAATTCATGGCGTACGTAATGTATGATCAACTCCGTGCGATTTTTTATGTCTTAAATTTTAGTCTTTGAAAAAATAATTTTCCAAATGGTCGTTGTAATTTGTTAAATTGCTTTTTGTGTGTGTGTTTTTAATGCAGTTTTGTTTTGTTCGCGCTCCTTGATGATTTTTTGACATAAGGGAAAGGAATTATGTTTTAAACTTTCAGCCTAATATAAAATATTATTCTCTGTGATTTTTAATGCTGCTTTCAATGCATTTTTTAGCTACTTTTAGCATTTGTTCGCATTTCACGCGATTTTTTGACATTCTGAAAAAGAATTCGGTATTCGAACTTTTAGCCTTATAAAGTCTGTTTTGTCCTCCACGATTTTTGAATTTTTACTAATTTATTTAGAATTACTAAATTTCAGTGCTATTTTCAATGCGGTATTTAGAAGTTTATCGCGCTTTTTTAAAAAGATTTCTTAATGGAATTTTTGTTTTAAAGTTTTAGCCTAATATAGTAAATTTTGTCCTGTGTGATTTTTGATTTTTTAGCGTTTTTTTGCGTTCCGTAGTGATATTTGACATTCTTAAGAAGAATTTGATTTCAAGCTTTTAGCCTAATATACTAATTATTCTTCGCGCTTTTTGAATATTTAGCGATTTTTAATAAAATTTATTGCATCTTTTTTTTCTTTTCTTGTGTATTTTTTTTTTCTTTTGACATTTGAAAACGAATTTGGTTTCAAACTTTTAGCCTTATATAGTAAATTTTGTCCTCCACACGATTTTTAATACGTTTTTTATAGCTTTTTTGCATTTCTCGACGATATTTTGACATTCGTGTACGAATTTCGATTTACAATGTTTTAGCTTACTGCAGAAAATTTTGCTATTTGCGATTTTTGAATTCTTACCGATTTTCAATGCGATTATTTTCTGGTTTTACTGACAATTTGCGGCTATTTTTTCACATTAGTAAAAGCAATCCGAATTTAATCTTTCAGCCCAATATAATAAATTCTTTCTTGTTTTGAATAATATTTGTTCGTAATTCTTACAGACATTTTTGAAAATTTTTATGCTATTTCACAGATATTTCGCGTTCTACTACAATTTTTTTTTCACATTCATAAAAGAAATTCTGTTTTAATATTTTAGCCCAATGGTATTTTTTTTCCTCTGCGATTTTTTTAAATGTTAGCATTTTTTCATAATTTGCTGCGTTTTATCACATCAGTGAGATTAATCAGGTTTCAATCTTCTAATGCAATATAGTGCATTTTGTTATCTTTTCAATAAATGTTATATGAAATGGTATGAAATTCGTGCCGCTATTTTTTGCGATTTTTAGAGTTTTCTCGCGTTCATGCTATTTTTTACGGACCCGGCAAGACTCCCCGGGTTAGTTAGGATAAAATAAAACTGAATATTATTATTTAGGTCTTTAAGGGAAGTTCATTTTAAAAAGGTGTAAAATTAAAAACATTTTATGCTTTAAATAAATAAAATGTTTAATTTCTGACCTTACTCTACGTTTTCGTTGAACATTTGAATTTTATTGTTTAAATATTAAAGTTTTTAAGTATTTAATTTAGGTGTGTTTAATGGGTAAGCATGGATCTGTTTAAGAAGAAATTGGGTCCTTTAAAGTAGGGATGCACAACCTGTGGCCCGTGGGCCAAAAGTGGCCCGCGACGGGTTAACAAGTGGCCCGCGAATTTCGTCAATTTATAATTGGCAAAAATTGAGATTTTTTACCATAGATTGCAGGAAAAAATCGTGACTTTCGTCAATTTGCCCCGGAAAACAATTGCAAATTTCGTCAGTCAGTTAAAAATCGCGAATTTCATTAATCGCTCGGCCGATAACATTTGTATCAATATAGGAAATTCCCAAGTTTCTAATTTCGTCAGTCGCTAGTTGAAAAATACCTCGAATTTCATTGATTGGGCGCGGAAAAATCGCGTGTTTCATCGATCGCGCGCGTAAAAGTCGCGAATTTTGTTGATCGTGCACAGGAAAATCGCGAGTTTCGTCAGTTTATCTGGAGAAAAAGTCGTGAATTTCGCCAATTTAACGCGGGAAAATTGCGAATTTCATCAGTCAATTAGGAATTACGAATTTCGTTGACTGAGCGTGAAAAATCGGGTTTCGTCGATTGGACGCGAAAAAATCGCGAGTTTCTTCGATCGGGTGCGGTAAAATCAAGAGTTTCGTTGATTAGGCATGAAAAAAATCATGAGTATCTTCGATCGGCCGCTGAAAAATCGCGCGTTTTGTTGTTCGTGCGCAGAAAAGTCGAGCGTTTCGTCGACCGGGCGCGGAAATGTCACTGATTTCGTTAGTTTATCGTTGGAAAAAACAGCGAATTTCGCCAATGTGCCGCGGGAAAATTGCAATTTTCGTCAGTCATTTAAGATATGATAATTTCACCGATTGGGCTCGGAAAAATTGCAATTTTCGTTGATCGGGTGCGGAAAAATCGTGAGTTTTGTGGATTGGGCATAGAAAAATTACAAATTTAGTTTACTGGGTGCGGAAAAATCCCGAGTTTCGTCGATCGGGCGCGGAAAAATCGAGAGTTCTGTTGATAGGGCATGGAATAAATGCAAATTTTATTGATCGGCTGCGGAAAAATCGCGAGTTTCGTTAGTTTATTGCGAGAAAAAGTTGTGAATTTCGGCAATTTGTCGAGGGAAAAATTTCAATTTTCATCAATCAGTTAAGAATCGGGAATTTCGTCGATCGGGCGCAGAAAATTTTCGAATTTTGTCGATAGGGCGCGGAAAAATTGCGAATTTTGTCTATAAAAAGCGCGGAAAAATTGCGAAATTTGTCGATCGGGTGCGGAAAAATCGCAAATATCGTTGATCGAGCAGAGAAAAAATCGTGAATTTTTTCGATTAAGTGCGAAAAAATTGCAAATTTCTTCGATTAGCTAAGGTAAAATCGCGAGAAAAAGTTGTGAATTTCGACAATTCGTACGGGAAATTTTTTTAAATTTCGTCAGTCAGTTAACAATTGCGAATTTCGTTGACTGGGCGCGGAAAATTCGCAAATTCCGTTGATAAGGTGTGGAAAAATCGCGAATTTTGTCGATCAGGCGCGGGAAAATGTAAAATTTTGTTGATCGGCTGCAGAAAAATTGAGAGTTTCGTCAATTTAACTTCGATCGTAAAGTTCACTTTTTTTTTGGCACTGTCATGCATATGTTTATTTTTTACAACTTTTAATAAAGCAAATTTAATCCCCCCGAATAAAGACAAGGAATATTTTCACTCTTTGAAAATAATTTTTGCTATATCTCTGTTATATATACAAACATAAGCTGTTGATATATCCTTGTCTGCTGAATTGGGTATGGTATGTAGTGGGTAGGCAAACCTAAAGGGGTAAAACTGCCACTTCTCTAAAATCTTGTTTTTTATAGGCCACAGATCTCCCCATCTCCCCGAAATAGAATGATCGCTGTGTTACTGATGTGGCCCTCGACAACCCAAACATTTTTGTAAGTGACCCTTCTCTTAAAAAGGTTGTGCACCCCTACTTTAAAGGATCCTTCACAAAATTTTTCATTTCAAAACAGGACCCTTCATAAATTTTTTCATCTCAAAACAGGACCCTTCACAAAACTTTTCATCTTAAAAAAGGACCTTTTACAAAATTCTTTGGTCTTAAAAATAGTCTTTTTACAAAAAATTTTCCCGTTCTAAACTGAATCTATCACAAATTTAATCATTTAAAAGTAAAATCTGACCTGTCACTTTTACATATATAAAGAAAAAATATGTATTTGACATACATATATCTTCTTAAAAATATATAAAAAAGAACCTTAAGTATAACGTTCGTTTCAAATTCTCAGAATTAGGACTAGAATTGTTACAAATGTAAAAAAGCTCTTCACAATTTCACAAAAACAGGACCTTGAGAGAAAAGTCTGGACAGATCCCTGGTAAGGTGGTGGTGGTGGTTGGAGGGGGGGGGGGGGGGGGGGGGGTTATAGATTTGTAGAAAAGGGCCTCAAAACTCACCCCCCCCCCCCTAGCCATAGAGCCCAAGTTACGCCTACGTATCAAATGTTTGTTTCGTATCTCAAATTTTAATAGAATTTTAGAAAAAACAATAATTTTTATGATTTGCTATTATAATTAATACAAAAATAGTTTTATCACTTCAGGCTAATTCCATGAAAACTTGTCATGTCTGTCACATATTACTATTTTTGGCTACCAGTATTTTAGAACGGAGAAATGTGACTTATTTTATCGGATATATCTCATCAATTGAATAACGCGACGCAAACTTTTCGAAAAGAACGGTGGACAACAAGCATAGCGATTTTCAGCTGTGTGACAGACATGACAATTTTTCATAGAATTAGCCTTTAGCTTCTATATCGTTAAGAAAGTATCATTAAAATTATCAACAAGAACGTAAAATCATGCGTTAAGCAGATTATGAAACATTTTTCAGCGCATTCAGACTACTATAATAAAACTATATAGTTTAATAACGTGAAAAGCGATGCATATTAATAATTATTAAAACGCATAACACGTTTGAAAACAAAATTTCCGCTTAAGGCGAAAAATAACTGAAAGTTTTGTACATCCCTGTATATGATTTTTTCTCTGTATAGATGTATCATATAATGCATAATATGCTAAAACTTAGAACGGTTAGGAAACGAATAGCACAGTTGAAAATTCTTTTTCAGCAATTTCCGTCAATAAACGGAAATGTACTTGAAATTTTTTGTGGATCCCTGTATATCTATTGAATATATACACAATAGTATGCAATTAAAAAAAAAAATTAAAAACACGTTCCACAACTGAAAACGCACTTCCAGCAATTATTGTTCAGAGAGAAATCTAACTGATTAATTTTTTGACCTCTGTATATGAAAGATGAATTCAATGCATGTCAAATTCAATAGTAAGCATTTTACAGAATACCTTGGAGATATATATCAATTTAAATATGCATGAAATAGTGTAACATAAACAAAATACACTACAAACGATTTTTCTCCATAGACCATAATAACCGTAATTCTTTTTAGTGTCCCTGTAAATTTTAAATGATCGATAAATGCTATCCATACCATATTCTATAGCAAGCATTTTGTAGTGCATTTCATAAATATGTATATAAATTTTAGTGTGTTTGAAATTATGAAACATCATTAAAAACCACCGCAAACGATTTTCCCTTATAGGCCGTAATGTAATGAAATTCTTATGAATGTTCCTGTAACGAACATGACTGCTACTCGTTCATTTTGCAATACCAAACATACCGTTAGGAATATCTATACCATTTTTCAATTTCATGGAGATGCATGACGCCAAAAATAATTTTGGTCAGCTAGAATCGGTAAATCACCTGCAGCGATAGATTTTTTTACTTTCTTCTACTGTCGCGTCCGAATCAAATAGCCAACTTTGACAAAATTTACTGAAAGTCGTCTACCTTTATGAACAAGTTGGAAATTGCTCGTCAAACGTGGCAAATGAGGTGCGTTCGTACTATAACTAGTTTTATAATTATTTTTTGCACCCCATATTGTACTGAATGTGTATTTATTTGCAATTCATAAGAGCATAGTCTGTAACATCATTAAAATGCACTTGCAATAATTTTTTCCCATTCCCCTTAATGTAACGGAAAACTTTTGACTGTCCCTGTAATTAAGCTATACATCCGATTTTCATGAAATTTGAAATGGCTCGACAAAATTTTGCAGCAATTATATATTTAAAATTTCAGCCCATTCGGAAAGCGGTAACATCATTAAAATGCACTTGCAATAATTTTCCCCATTGGCTTTAATGTAAAGAAAAACTTTTGACTGTCCCTGTAATTAAACTATACATCCGATTTTCATAAAATTAGAAATGGCTCGACAAAATGTTGCAACAATTATATGTTTAAAATTTCAGACTGTTCGGTTGGGTAGTTTTTGCTCTATTATATGCGGACGGACGGACGGACAGACAGACGGACTGAACGACGACTATAGGTGCTACGTATTTATATAATTACGAACGCACCTAAAAAGGAAAAAAAACGGTTTGATTACATAGTTCTTGAATAAGAATAACGCCAGCATAATAATCATGCATTTCAAAGCAAAAACGAAATAAAAAATGTGTCAGAAAGTAGGTAGTTTGCATTTGGGAATCTCAATAAAATGTAATGCATTCTAAGGTAAAAGTTGTTTTAGACAGAAGTTCCGATTTCCTTTGCCGAGTGGTTTCAGAGTTATAAATATTTCAAATTTTTTCAGTCCTTTATAATAAATACCCTTTACATAGTTTCGTTATAAATCTTTCCACGGATTATTACAAAGAAATCAAACACAAATACTGTGATTTGTAATTTTTTGAATTTAAATACCAATAATTTATAAAATTTATATATATATATATATAAGTTTCACATACGTGTATGCTAAAAGTATAGCATTTTCATCCGAGTGGAGTGTAACTCGCTAACACAAAATCACAAGGGATAAGAAAAGATGCTTTTCAAAGTCTTTTACGTCTTAGCAGGGACACCGTTCGTTATACAGTGAATTATACAGTGAAAACGGCCTTAAATAGAAATATTTCATGATAAAGGCGAAATAATACCTAATATAATGAAGGAATTTTTCATGTCCAACAAATAAGAGTGAAAAATATCAACCAGGTATCGTCCGGATAGCTCAAGAGGTTGAGCAATAGCACAATAAGCTAAGGTATCCAGGTTTGTGTACTGGTCCGGACATTTTTCGCTCTGTTAGAGTAAACCTCAATTGTGCTATTTCCAACCTTGAACATAATATGTAACAATTATATCTGGTAAAATGGAAAATTATTTGAATACCTATAGTGATTCTGCCATAACAATTTTTATTCCATAAAAGATGGAATACGTTTATCTGCTAAGACGGAAGTCCTTCTAAAAGGAATCCTTTTTATTCATTCCCCATTTAATTTTAGCAAGTTTTGTTTTTTATATACAAATATAGCTGAATCTTGTTAACATGAATCTGACGGGCGGATTAAAATTTTGTTTATGATGTAAGTAGTTCACATTATCAGTAATTAAATCCTTGTGTAATTTTGACAGGGGATATGGACACAGTTTATGTTAAAAGTATTTTGCGTTAAGCTTAATACTTATATGAATATATTCTATGTTCATCTAAACGAGTTTCGATGGTATATTGCAAATGTACCGGGTGTCCCAAAAAGGACTGACTGATTTTAAAATTCAATAACTTGCAAACGGTGACAGATATTTAAAAAATTCTTGCAGGAGGGTTATGCATAAGGTCAAAAGTTTTATTACAGTGATTTTCAATTTTAGTTCGAATTACAAACAATAGATGGCGCTGCGATCAACAGACGCTCAATTCAGGCTCGATTTTTGGTATTTCGTGGCCCGGATAATACATTTCCATCTCCTTTTTCAGCATGGAACAAGAAAAAGGACCAGAAATCGAGCCTGTATTTAGCGACTATTGCTTACAGCGCCATCTATTGTTTGTAATTCGAACTAAAATCGAAAATCACTGTAATAAACTTTTGACCTTATGCATAACCCTCCTGCAAGAATTTTTTAAATATCTGTCACCGTTTGCAAGTTATTGAATTTTAAAATCAGTCAGTCCTTTTTGGGACACCCGGTATATAGTATATGTAAGTTCATAACAATTGATAAAAAAGAGTGTTTCTTTATACATGCTCCACACAAAGTTTTCCTTTATATACTAGTCATTTTTCTCGAAGGCGAAAGAATGGGCTAAGAAAACTGCAAATAAAAAAAAAGGCCCAGATATAAATGAAGTATAAAAGACCAACACAATTATGTATAATGAAGGGAGCATATATTTTTATGTAATAGTTTGAAAAACTGGAAAAAAAATTTGATCCATTTAATTTGATCATTACAAGTAATATCGCTACCCCTAAAATTAAAAAAATAATGAAAAATACAGCCATAAACCTCCAAAACTGACATTTTTGACAGAGTGATTCTAAGAATATTTGACCACGATTCGATATTTGGTCCTTTTGACTAATATTTGGTTTGCTGGATACTTTGGATGTTTAACCGAATGGATTTGTGATTAAAGATTTTTGGATCTTGGATTTACAGCTTTTTCTTTCGGGTTTTTTTTTTTTTTTTTTAAATCTCAGATCAAAACTTGATATTTTTTGATGCATTCAAATGATGATTAAATGCAAAGCATTTGCAGGTATATTTGTTTATGTAATAAGAAGTCGAATAGCCTTTATCTGTTTTCGTTAAAGGCTAAGAAAGTTTTAGAAAATGGTACCAAAGTTGTAGATTCTGAATGATGTTAAAAACAAAAGTATTGGTAAACAACTGATTACAGATGAAATACATTTACAATAAAATAAAAAATACTGTGCAATTCTAAAGAATTTTAATACGATTACGAACAGCGTGTGCAAATTTCATGAACTTATAAAAAATAATTTGTTAATGTGCCAAGAAGATTCACACTGTTCAGCTGTATTATTATTAGTTTAAAAAAAAAAAAAAAAAAAAAAGAAAAGAACAGCCTTAAATATATATTTAATTCAAAATGTTGCAGAATAATAATTTAGTATATTAAGTAATTTATTAATACTACTTCAATTTTAAATCGTATATAAGTCGCATTGTTAGTTTGATTAAGTATGAAATAAGTGCAAATAATGATGTTACATAAGTAAATTTTTTTTTTTTTTTTTTTTTTTTTTGCTTCAGTTTTGCATTACGTATTTAAAGAGGCATTGTAACTTTAATTGATAAAACGCATAATACGAATATACATACCGCATTTCTTGTTTTAAAGTGAGAGTGATTTTTTAACACACTAACTCTCTGCAACAAATTTTATTTGGCGATGCGTATTTTAGGAGACATCTCATTGATCATGTGGGAAAGAAAATTTTATTGTAAGGAAGGATTAAAATATGAATGGATAGTAGAAATGAAGAATATTCTTTACATTTTAATGGAAATAACATACCATCTTGATCTGAAAGGGGAAAAAAAAACTAAATTTATAAAGTACGTATAATGGGCTCCTATTTTAGCTAAAATGTACATGAATTATATTATTACATATCTATACAGATAAATTATTCTATAAGTAATTTTAATTTAGTAGAAGACCTGTTTTATTAATTAGCATCAAAGTTTTTCAAATATTACAAAAATTACATAAAGTTGTTACTTTTTTTTAACTAAAAAAAAATTACATCATTGAGCGGGGAAAAAATATACAAAAGTATATTTTTTCCCCGCTCAATGATGTAATTTTTTTGGGGGAGGGAACTGCTTTAAAAATATGCTTATTATTCATAACTAAAATTATGCTTCTGAAAATTGTGAAAAAAACTATTCGATGACAAATAACTTCAATAATTCAAGTTGCGTTTAAATCGCTTTTACACTTAAAAATGAAACAAAAAAAGTTCCAAAAAGTTTCGAGTTGTTGAACGGGGAAAAGTATTTTTTTCAGAATCACCTTAAACTGAACGTAAAACCTTTGTCAACATATGGTTTCCAGATGTTGACAAGTTGGCTTGAGGGGCCGTCCCTTTAATGAAAAAAGTAAACGACCTAGAGAAATCGCGTGCTTTTCAAAGGAGTAATCGATCATTCTGTAAATGAGCTATTTCCGTTGACAAAACCTAAGTCGTAGAGAAAGTATATAAAGCAACAAAATGGCGTTGCTTTTGCTTTTTCCAAATTCTGAAGAAGAGGCGTGTCGTCTACCTGCCACCTGCCAAGCCTAATGATCTTTTTGGCTCTAAAGCCACTGAATCACCACAGTTTTGAGCAGTTGCTGTGATGGGGGACGTACGTGTTGTTAACTTTCATTCATTTTGTTGAATAAAATGTTTTTCTTCATATTATCGGTTTCCTTTCATTCCATAGCTGTCTGTCTTCTCTCTCCTCATTTTGTGCCACAGTATGGTTTGCGAT